>JAQPPZ010003077.1:14017500-15267500 GCA_028583015.1 Wollemia nobilis | reverse complement strand
TTTAGTTGTATGGTATTATGTACGATTTTATTCCTACTGTATGGTTTCACAAAACTAGAGCAAATCATCTCCAAAACAATCAAAACTTTAGCAAATCACTTATTCTTTCTCTGGGAGGTGGATTTGCTGCCTACAATGTGCTTGGTGATTTACTTCTAATACTATGTGAAACTCGTGATGGTGACTGTGTTTATGCATCATGCATTGAATGCACGAAGTTGCAAGATGTTTATGGGTTTAGGATCATTAAGGCCTTAAATATTGGACATACGATATGCTCCTAAACTATATTTGTGTGTGATAATAAATGGGCCCAACCAGTTTGGGGTGAATTTATCGCGTTGATGGTGAGGTTGACTTGTGATTTGCTGGTTCTATTTGAGAACCAAGCCATAAATCTTAAATTCATGCTAATGTACCTTACTATTTTAGGCATGGTGAAGGTGATCTTGATATACTCGTGTATGCTCAATGGCATGGATGTGACATTCATCGAGAGTGTTAGTTGATCTAGGTGAGCTTGGTGAGCAGTGTTGTCGTCAATGAAATTTTTCATGGATATCCATAACGAGGGTATCTCAAGATCAAGGGGCATGATAGATTATACCCCATAGACAAGTGAAAAATGTGTTTCCCCAGTAGGAGTACGGATGCTCGTATGATACGCCCACAAGGCTAGGTGTATTTGATTATGCCAGTCCTAGTGAGACTTTACTATAGTTTTACGAAGAATAGAATAGATGGTTTTGCTGGTGGCTTTTGCCTGGCCATTTCCTTGAGGGTAATATGAGGTCAAAAAGCTATGGTGTATGTGAAATCTATCACACATGGCTCAGAAAGTCTTGTTTTTATAATATTTCCCATTATCTGAAATAATTTTGGAGGGAATTCCAAAACGGCATATGATATTCTCCATGATGAATGTTGCAATTTTGGTTCCTATAGTTTGGACCAGTGGGATGGCTTCGACCCACTTTGCAAAATATTTTGTTGTTGTAATGATAAATTTATGATTACTATAGAAAGTAGGTGTAATTTTTCCAATTATATTTAGGCCCCATTGGGAGAAGGGCCACATGGACTGGATTGGTTGAAGTTCTTGGGATGGTAAATGTGTTAGGTTGGCATGTTGTTAGCATTTGATGCAACATTTGACATACTCGCAACAATATTGCTACATTTTGGGCTAGTAGTAACCCATGTGGAGGATGCGTTTAGTGATTTTCATACCACTGAAATGGCCACCACAAGTACCTTCATGGGTATCTTGTACAACCTATTGCAATTCTTGTGATTCTGGGCAATGCAAGAGTATGCCATCATAGCTGCAGTGGTAAAGTATATCCCCTAGCAAGGTATAGCAGATCATTCTTTGTTTAAAATTTTGGTGTTTGGCATCAGTCAAATCACATGGTAGGAAATCTATTTTAATGTACTCTTTAATATGTTAGAACCATGGGTCATGAGGTTTGATGTTTACCACACACACCACCATAATCTATAGGCGACTTGGATGATATACAAGATTGCATAAGTGTATGAATAGATATAGATGTTATGTTAGATGTTGGGTTTTGTGGGATGAGGGACCCTAAGGATGCCATAGTATCTACAAAATGGTTTGATGATCACGGAGTGACTTCGAGGTAATACCATTCAAATTGGGATAGGAGTTGTTGGGCGATTTTCTTGTATTGTTGGAGAACAAGGCAATTGCATAGCCAAAGTTCCTATATTTTATTGACTATCAAAAGTGAATCACCTATGATTTGGAGGCATTTGATGTGCATAGAGTGTGCTTGTTTCAGTCCTAGGATTAGGGCTTTGTACTCTACGTTGTTATTGGTACAAGGGAAATCAAGTTTGAATGAAAATGGGAGTAGTTCTCCTTCAGGTGTAAATAAGACAATGCCTGCACCCATAGCATGGAGACATATAGAACCATCCAAGAACTTGGTGAGGTCAGCCATGAATTCTAGTTTGACGTATTCCTCATATTCGGTTATATCGAAGATAGAATCATCGAGGATTTGGATTAGTAGGGGTTGATTGTCAGTTATAGGGGATTCAACCAGTTGGTCAGCAATGACTTACCCTTTGATAGAATTTTGAGATACGAATTCTAGGTCAAACTCGGTTAGGAGCATGATCCATTTGGTTGTGCATGAATTGTGATAAATTTTGCTCATCATGAACTGAAGGGGATTGTCTCAGGTGATGACAAAAGTTGTGTGGTTTAACATGTAGTGTATTAACTTTTGGGTGGTGAATACTACTGCTAGGCATAGCTTCTCCATGTATTCGTATCTTTTTTTGTAACTAACTAGTGTGCGGCTGATGTAGTAGATAGCCTGCTCTTTTTCGAGAGCGTTCTTTTGGGCTAGGAGTGTATCTAGCACAAGTTCTATGGCTGATATGTATAGAGTCAGTGGTAATTGTGGGTGAAGTAGTGACATGACTGATGGTGATGTAAGATAAGTTTTGATAGCATCGAATGCGGCTTGACAGTTATCATCCCATTTAAAGTGTACTCCTTTTTGTAGGAGATGATTGAATGGTTGGCATTTATCCGATAATTGTGCTATAAATATGTGAATAGAGGTAATATTGCCCTGGAGGCTGAACAATTGCTTAAGGTGGTAGGAGGAGGCATATCAATTATGTCTTTCACCTTACTGGGATCTACTTCAATACCTTGTTGGGAGACAATGAATCCTAGTATTTTTCTCGATGTAACACAAAACATGCACTTTTTTGGATTGAGGCGCATGTTGTATTCTAGTAGTCAATCGAAAATATGACGAAGATCTTCAAAATGGTCGACATATTTCTTTGATTTGAATATGAGGTCATCTACATAGTCTTCCATATTTTTATGCATTAGATAATGAAAGATGTAGGTCATGGCTCGTTGATAGGTTACCCTAGTATTTTTAAGGCCAAAGGGCATGACATTGTATAAAAAGGTCCCCTAGGGTGTTGTGAAGGATCTTCTGGGTTGATCCTAACTTTATTATATCCAAAAAATCCATCCATGAGGGAAATAATTTTGTGACCTATGATGGAGTCAATGAGGGAGTCAATGTTGGGTAAAGGGAAGTTGTCTTTGGGACAAGATTTGTTTAGGTCACAAAAATATGTGCAAACACGAACGTCATCAGATGGTTTTGGGACATGGACCATGCTAGATACCCACTTGGGATAGTCGATGGGTACTATGAAATCAACGTCTAGGAGCTTTTGGAGCTCAAAATTTACTATCAATGCAATAGTTGGATGCATACATCGTAGCGTCTGTCTTACTAGTTTGGCATTGGGATCTAGTATAAGATTACACACTACTGCGGTAGGGTCAAGTCCCAAAATGTCTTTATAAGACCATGCAAACACATTTATACACTTGCACAGGAATTTCATGAAGGCAATGCACTCCTCGGGTGAGAGGCTAGCAGCTAATTTGAGGATGTGTGGATTTACTGGATCATCACCGATGTCAACATCAATCGTGTCCTTGATGAGCATGCGAGATCCATTGTGCAATTGTTTGGGGATAGGAATGAGATTGAAGTCGTAAATGGCCTCACTGAACTCCTACTCATCATATATGTAAATGCCCGTGTAATGGACCTAAGGGGTTTGGGATGACATGGATGAGGAAGGGGTATTTTTTGCCTGTAAGATGTGAGGAGAGAGAAGGAATTCTCTAGGTTTTGCTATTTGTGATATGTGTGCTAGATCGATAAATTTTGGGTTTGGGATATCGTCTCAAATTATTTGGTGGTTGTAATGTAGGGGAGACCGTAAGTCTACCTCAACCATTTTAATCAATGTTGTAGATGAAGTAGGTGGGGTAGAGTCTAGTGAGGGAGGTTGGATAGGTTGTGCACATCCTAAGAGGCTCAAGGGAGGTCATAGGATGACTGGTGATGAACAAGGATGAGAGGTTGCTCTCTGTAGTTTTCTATGTATAGGCAGGAATACAAGTAAGCATATCAGTGATGGGTTAGGTGGGACCAGGTCCAGCTCTATAGTTGGTGGATCAGGTGGAAGTGTGTCTGGCTCTATTGGTGGTGTAGCCAGGTATAAGGTAGCAAAGTGTTATGCCAATATATAAATATTACAGAATAAGGAGGTATCGGGCATAGGAAATTCTTGGAAGAAATCATAGGGGATGGTGATGGTTGATGTGGATGAAGGTGTATCTTCTAGCATATCCATATCAATGTACTCTTCCAAGGTGTGTGTTGGGTGTGGAGGAGGATGTAAATAGAGATCTTGGATCTCATATTCTAATGTATATATGGTGGTTGGGCGATACCCTAAGCCGGTTTTATCGATAGGTGATCGGACATGAGGGTTAATGGGTGTACGTAGCCCTTGCTCATAATGGCCTAACCTGAACCCGTGTCAATGAAAATATTGTAGGTAGCACAAGGAAAATTGAGGGTTGGCTAGGTGTGTAATTGCATCACCAGAGCTATATTGTGGTGGTGAAGAAGTAGGTGAGGGGATTGAAGATTCTACTCCCACATACACAAAGTTGGTGTGGTTTTTAGGACTTCCTAACTATATGACGGTTCTGATAGTCAACATGGAGGCTGAGGGATGACCAAAATATTAGGTAGATTGGATAGGGGTGTAACATACATGGGAATCATGTATGTTATGATATCCTAGACCATTATTTGTTATGAATATCGATATACATGGCGTGGCACACTCTGGCGATTGGGCTGGCATATCCCTAATAGTGGCAACTAAAGGGTGTGGAGGTTCATCGAAGTTGGGTTTTGGTTGTTTGGGTTCATAATGTTTGATTATTGTCGCTTGAACAGGTTTTTTATTCTGTGTAGGGGACAACATCAATGTAGGTGCAAGGATGCGTGGAGACATGAATGTCTTAGGTTTTAGTCAAAAGGGAAGAGGAGGTATTTGCAGTGTAGGAAGGATAGGGGCTTCCATATTCGAGGGTGGAGGAGGTAATGTAGTCAGTTGTGTGATGGGTGCCAATGGTGGTTACGACATTGTGGGTAGAAATTGGAATGGTAGAGATTGTGAGGATTGTAGAGGCCATAAGAACGATGATGAGGAATGCATTGTATCAGTTTTAGGTCCCCTGAGTGTTAGCGTACTGTTATACTGTTATTGTTTGCTAACATATTATTTGTCCTACTCTTGCATTTGTTATCTCGTTATAACAAAGTGCTTATTGTAGCTGGTTCATTCCGGCGGTTCTCCATTGTAATCTTATTTAATGCAGAGCTGAATAATAATCATTGTTCCGAATTCTTACATGGCATCAGAGCCGGTGGCGTGAAGGGAGCAGCGCAGCGGCAGCAGAGAAGCGTGGACAACAAACGGATTTTTTTTTAATTAGCCAGACGGGAATTTTTTTTTTATCCGGGTTTGTTGTAGCAGAGGATTCCTCCGGCGAGAAAAAAAAAAAAAAAAAGACGCGCAGAGCTGTGCGCGTCGTGACACGGGCCCCGTGCGCAGACGACCGGGAGTCCGGTCGACGGCCAGGACGTCACGCAGACGTCCATTGGCGCTGCGTCCGAGGAGGCGCGTCCCCAGAAGAGGATGCAGCCAGGTCGCAGTCCCCTAGGCAGGACGCGTCGGCAGGAGGAGAGAGCGCCCGCGCGGGATTTTTTTTAAATCCCCGCCGCGCAGGAGGTGGCCCCCCCTCCCCAGTCCCCACTCCCCGTGCGACGTGCGCGCTCCCCGAGGGCACCACCCCCCTCTCCCGGTCGGCGGAGCGGGAATTCAAATTCCCGCCGACGCGGGAAATCGGAGGGGGTATAAACCCCCCCCCCGCGCAGGCCGCGTGCAGGCCCTCCCCCCCGTAGGCCGCGTTTGCGCACGCTGCGCGAGCCCTCCCCCCCCGTAGGCCGCGTTTGCGCACGGCCGCGCGAGGCCCTCCCCCCCTCCCCCGCAGGCCGCGTTTGCGCACAGTCGCGCAGGCCCTCCCCCCCGGGCGCAGGCCCTCGAAGAAAAAAAAAAAAAAAAAAAATTTTGCCAGTTTTTTTTTTAAATCGCCGGAAAAATCGAACGCCCTCCCTGGAACGAAAAAAAAAAATACAAAGTTCGGCTCTCTTTTTTTCGAGTGCCGATCCGGTCTGGAAAAGAAGGCAGCGGTGATTTTTTTTCCGAAAACGCTGGGAGCAGTGGGAGCAGGGCTGTGGTCGCAAGCCGAGGCCGAATTTTTTTTCGAGCAGTGCTGCGGTCGCAAGCCGAGGCCATTGCAGAGGAGGAGACAGAAGGAGGGGTTGAAAGAGGAGGGGCTCCACAGATCCTTTCGGATCAGCCCGCTGGCTCACGTGGTCGTGAGCCGTGCGGTAAGGCTCAGGGAGCCTGCAGGTTGGGGGTTCAAATCCCGCCGACCCCCCAAGGTATATTTTTCTTTTCAAAGTTTTTTTTTATAATTATTAATTTTTAATTAAAATTTTTAATTTTAATTTATTTTTAATAGTTTTAAACTTTATAAATTAAAATTTAATTTTAATTTATTTTTCCTAAAGTTTTAAAACTATGTAAATTAAAATTATTTATTTTAATTTTAAATATATAATAGTTATTAAAAATGCTTTGTTAAAAGAATTTTTTAAGGGGGGATATTTTTTTCAAAAAATCAAAGGGGGAAAATTTGTTGAGTAATTTTTTGAAATAGCAATTTGGCATTGTAAAAGGTGCATTTTCGGCTGTGACCGACACCTTGTGGGTTATTCTAGTGGGCATTTTTTTTTTTGTATGTTGCATATTTCATTTTTGCACTATAACATTAAAAATTAAAATCAAACACTCCCTAAAGTCCCCGGAATATAAAACCCATCTGTGCAATTTATTTGCACTGCAGCGTTCGGTATTTGCGATACCTCTCGCCAGCACTTACAGGTAAAGCTGTCGTGATTTGGCTACTGTATCCGCCGCCTAACATAGCTGCTATAATGATGTCTGAGCTTGTTCTCTATAAATCGTCGGGGAGGAATAAGTACGCCATTTTTGAATTTTTTACTCCATCCACTACCCTTTATCGCACTTGTGTTTAGGCGTAAATCCTGACGAAGTATTCTTCATAGTGTTTAGGGGAAGTTACGCCCCACGCATGAGAAGAATCTTCTATGGTAGGTGCCATCAACAAGGCGATTCCCTTTTAGCACCGCTTATGTTCCACGTATCGTATGATCTCTAAAATTCACCTATAGTCTCCCTCACGTAAGGGCGGGTGATTTTTGTTGATCTTTCTAAATACCTATAGTTTCCCTCACGTAAGGGCGGGTATTTTGTACGGTATATTGGCCTAGCAAAAGGTATATCGAAAGGGGGACCAATTTGGTGATATAAGGAACCTTCACTATGGCCGCTGTTGCAAAATTGATGACTCGATCCGCATCGCTTATTGAAAGGTCCAAATTATACACCATGGAAACATAAGATGAAGGCTATTCTCCAAATGGAAGATTTGTGGGATATTGTTACTGGAGTAGCAACAAGGCCTTCACCAACAGTAGGATCCACAGGTCCTTCAGCAGATCAGATTGCTTTTGACAAGAAAGACAGTAGAGCAAAGGTGCTCATTTTGTTTGCTGTTTCAGATGAAGTGCAACCTCATATAGCTGATAAATCAAGTGGTAAAGAGGCATGGGATGCCCTTAGAACCATCTATGAGGGGAAGAATGAATCCACCATTCTTCATCTTCAACAACAACTTCATAACCTGAGTTTGAGACAGGGTGAAACAGTTGAACTTTTTCTGTGCAGAGTGTCTGAGTTGAAAGAGAAATTGAGTTCTCTAGGAGATACCGTGGATGAAAAGCTTCTCATTTCACTTGTGATGAGAGCTTTACCTTCTTCATTTGACATGTTGATAACCTCCATCCAGGTGTCCCAACGACAAATTACCTACATCGAGTTGGTCAATCTGCTTCAACAACAGGAGGCACGCCAACTTCACAAGGATGATTCTTCCAATACAGCCCTATACACCAACAGGCAGGGTTCTAGGAAGAAAGGTAATGGGCAAAAAGGAGGCAACTTTTAGAAAGGAGGAAATTCTCAACAAGATACGAAAGGAAAAGGCAAGCAACCTCAATAGAAGAAGAGGTGGTGCAAGATTTGTGAGAAAGACAACCATGACACCAACAGGTGTTGGCATAAGAACAAGCAAAAAGGCCAAAACAAACCACAAAATAAGAACAAGCAACCCCAGGTGAATGTTGCTGTTGAAGAATCTGACTCAGATTCTGAATGGGCACACAAGGTGCTCATGACTACCACAGATTCCACTCAGAGGGATCCTATTTGGTATGTCGATTTTGGAGCTAGTAAACATATGACTGGCGACAGATCGTGGTTTGAATCATTTGTGGCCAAGGAGGGCAAACCTGTCACCATTGCTGATGATAAAACCTACAGGGTTCAGGGAGAGGGTATAGTTTCAGTCACTCTTCCTGATGGCAAGTGTCAGATTGACAATGTCCTCTATGTTCCGGGATTGGCCAACAATTTGTTGTCAGTGACACAAATCCTGGATAGAAATATGATTGTCAACTTTTGTGTTGAGAATGGAAAGAAGTGTTGTACAATTACCAGGAAGGGTAAGCAGATTGCAATAGCTTCATATAAGCATGGCTTATTTGCACTAGATGCTATCTCTACTCCACATGTTGCCATGACTGTCTCTACCAAGGAGGCAACTTCCCTATGGCACAAGAGATATGGGCATCTTAGTTTCGGCTACTTACTTGAGCTCAGCAAGTATGAGATGGTAAATGGTCTTCCTTACCTTTCGCCACATTGCCGCTGTGCTCGACCGCTAGGCAGAAAGCAAGCATAGAGTACCATTTGAGAAGAGCTCTACAAGAGCACAAAAACCTCCGGAGCTAATTCACACCGATCTATGCGGTCCTTTCACACCCAACAAGTTGTTTGAGGGAAGAGGTACTTTCAGTTATTCGTAGATGACTACTCACGAAAGATGTGGGTTTTCTTTCTCAAACTGAAATCTGAAGCTTTTGCATTCTTCCAGCAGTTCAAGAAATCCGTTGAGAAGGATTCAGGGGCTTCTATCAAAACCCTCCGCTCAGATCGAGGGGGAGAGTTTACCTCTAATGAATTTTCTGCATTCCTAGATAAACATGGGATCAAGAGACAGTTAACAACTGCCTATACTCCTCAGCAGAATGGAGTTGCTGAGAGAAGGAACCGTTCTATCATGGAAATGGTTCGTTGTATGCTCACAAGTGCAACTCTTGGGCAACAATATTGGGCGAGAAGCCGTCACCACCGCAGCTGTATCTTTTGAATAGGGCACCCACAAAGGCCCTAAAAGGAATGACTCCACAGGAAGCATGGAGTGGTCGAAAACCCTCCATATCTCATCTACGTATTTTCGGGTGTCAAGCTTGCATGCACATACCGAAAGAGAAAAGGAAGAAGCTAGATGAGAAAACACTGAGATGTATTTTTCTTGGATATTCTGAGCACTCTAAAGGATATCGGTTGATAGATCCTTTGACCAAGAAAATTCATATCAGCAGAGATGTTGTCTTTGATGAAGCTTTCACATCACAGAGCACATCTACAGTACACCAGGATATTGTGGAACCAAAGGAAGAGGAGATTCCTTCGTCAACACAGACAGGAGGTCCTTCTACATCTTCTTCACCACCACTGAAGCAGAGTCCTAAATGGTGTACAAATACAATCAGAGATGCAAATTTATCCACTCCTCCCAATTTGAATTTGGATAGACCTCGTACACGCAGTATGGCTCAAAAGGAAAGAGAAGCCGAGAAACCGGTGAGGTTGATGATCTTTGTCAATCTTTTGAGGAACTTTCTGTGACTCCAAGTAGAGAAGTTGAGGATATGGATATTGATGATGACAGGGCATTCATGTCTACCATAGATAGTCTTGAACTTGCATCAGTGCAAGATGCTCTTAGTGAGCCTCAATGGAAGGCCGCTATGGATACAGAGTATGAGTCTCTGATGAAAAATAAAACTTGGAAGCTTGTTGATCCGCCGCATGGAAAGAAACCTATTGGCTGCAAATGGGTATACAAAGTCAAGTACAAGGCAGATGGAACAATTGATAAGCATAAGGCCCGTCTTGTTGCAAAGGGCTATGCTCAAAAGGAAGGCATCGACTATGAAGAAACTTTTGCACCTACCGCTCGGATGACCACAATTCGGGTTATGTGTGCTATGGCAGCACAATATGGGTGGAAAGTTCACCAAATGGATGTCAAAAGTGCCTTTCTTAATGGTGATCTCCAAGAAGAAGTCTATATGACTCAGCCCGAAGGATTTGAAGTGGAAGGCCAACAGCAGAAAGTTTGCAAATTGGTTAAATCCTTGTATGGTCTGAAACAATCTCCTCGAGCTTGGTATATAAAAATGGACAATCACCTAATGCAGCATGGATTTAAGAGATGTCCGTCAGATGCAAACCTCTATTTCAAGAAACAGGGTTCTGAGATAGTGTTGCTTGTACTCTATGTGGATGATCTGCTCATTACAGGGAGTTCAGAAGATATGATCTCTACTGTCAAAAGAAACTTGTGCAAATCTTTTGAGATGACAGATCTCGGACTTCTCCATTACTGTCTTGGTCTGGAATTCAGCCAGAAGGAGCACACCATCAAAGTGTCTCAGAAAAAGTATGCCAAGACATTGCTCGATAAATATCGCATGACTGACTGCAAGCCAATGGCAACTCCTATGGAGAATGGACTTCAGTTATCGCGATATGATGACTCACCTCAGGTAGATGGCACTCTCTATCGACAGTTGATTGGGAGTCTCATATATCTGACCAATACTAGGCCAGATCTCGTATTTGCTGTAAACTATCTTTCGAGGTTCATGCAGGAGCCTAAGATTACTCATTAGAAAGCAGCAAAATGTGTTCTTCACTATGTTCGTGGTACTATAGAATATGGCCTAGAATACAAGAGGAACAACAAATTCTTCTTGCAAGGATACACGGACTCCGACTATGCCGGATCATTTGATGATCACAAGTCAACTTCTGGATACATTTTTCATCTGGGATCCGGTCCCGTCTCTTGGCACAGCAAGAAGCAACAGGTGGTTGCTATTTCTTCAACAGAGGCAGAATATCACGCCGCACGTGAAGCTGTGTGCGAAGTGATATGGTTACGTCGCATTCTGACAAGTATGGGCCATCCATCAAAATCTCCAGAGCTGAATAATAATCATTGTTCTGAATTCTTACACTGAGAAATGATGCTAATGGTGTAGATAACGAGGCTTGTGTTGATGATGAACACTAGGATGTTGGGATGGAAATTGGGAAGGATACCAATGCTCCTACTGACTGGTGAGAGGATATCGAGAATAGTTTGGAGGATGAGAATGAAGGCATAGGGAGAAGGTCTATGACATTACAAAAATTAAAGGGGTCTCCATCGGTTGGGACATAGTGCACAAGTCCGTTGTGGACGTACTTAAGGCAATGGTGAAATGTAGATGGGGAACACTGCATGTCTCTAATCCAAGGGCGATCGAGGAGAATATTGTATTGCATTTCTCCTTGGATGATGTGAAAGAGGATGAGGATCATATAGACGCCTACGCAAATGGGCAAAACTGTGGATCCTATGATAGGTCTCATGGAACCATCGAAATCATGTAGATCTAGGGAAGGTGTGGTGAGATGGGTTGGATGGAGGTGTAGATGATGTAGGGTTAATGTGGATATTATACTGATGGATGAGCCCATGTCAACGAGTACCTACTTGTAGGTAATATCGTTGATATTAGCTTGTATGTGAAGGGGAGGATTATCTCCTTCACCAATGAGTTTCGTTATCTCATGGTCATGGAAACTAATTTAAGGTTGAATGCATCATGGGATGTCCCCTATGAAATTAACAAAAGTATTTGTGTCATGTGTCTCTAAGTCAATGGAACATAGGATTTCATTGAATGCCTCATGATGGGGTTGATACTACTGTAGGATATCGAATATGGATAACCACACGGGGGCATTTCATAGTTGATGGGTTAGACTAACATGGATGGTAATCACATTTTGATGTGGTGGTGGTATCGTATTAGGCATTTGGGGTGTTTACAGGGATGTAAACTGGACAAAGGGAGAAACAGTAGGTGTTGTTTGGCATGACGGGTACCGTTGGTTTCTCATATTAAGGGTGATCATGCCTACTACTCCATGTGATGGAGGATCATGCTAGCTATTTTTGACTTGGTGAAGTGGCACAGGAGGATTGTTTGGAGGTCTAGGGGAATTGGGTCCTTTATGATCTGGTAGAGAGTTTTAGAAAATTCCTAGGTTTTGGTTCTGCGGGGCTAGAGGGTTTGCTACCTAAATAGTGCCCCTATCGATTAGGTCTTAAACTTGATCATGAAAGGAGTGACACGAATCGATATTATGACCACACTACCTATGAAAGGAATAGAAGAACAACTCATTATAGTCATGAGGCTTAGGTTAATTTGAATCCAATGGGTGGATCTCAGGTAGAACGAGATGGTTTCCCTCATACAATCTATGGAATAGGGTTGGTAACAGTTTAGATAAGGGTGTAAAGTTGTGTGGTTGACCTTATGGGCACATGCCACGGTATTTCTATGGTCGAGGTGGGGTAGGAGCATTAACTTAGAGTTCTTGTGGTTGTGGTGTATAGGGTGGAGGAGTCGATACTAGTGCTAGGGTAGCAGTTGTGACTTGGTTGGTTTGTTGTGGTCGTGGGTAAGGTTGATTCGGTGTGGGTATATTGAAGCAAAAGTTGGAGTTATAGTTGGATTTGGATCTCAAATTAATCTTCCCAGATTGGACCTTAATATCTTCGATCACTTTTGCTTGTGAGATAGCATCTTCAAAAGTACAACTTTGGTGAAGTTGAAGGGATGTGGAAATGTGTTTGTGGCAACTCTTGGAAAATAGTGTCATAAGCTTTGATGTGGGGAGGTTATGGGTGAGGTCATCGATAATTTTTCTCCATCTAGAAACAAACTTCGTAATGGGTTCATCGTCCGCCTATCATAAGGCGTAGACATAAAAAATGTGGTCTTTTTCTTTATGTTGATGGAAAAGTGCTCTAAGAAGGAATTTGCCAATTGCTCAAAGGTATACAGGATATGGCGTGGTAGCATGTTGTACCCATCCAATGCCGGCCCCATGAGGGATAAGGTGAAGGTACGCAACATAATGGGATTACTACTGTGAAGCTGGTAGCAATACAAGCGGTAGTTGCTCATATGTTCTTTAGGATCTTCCTTACCTCTATACTTGTTGAATTTTGGTATTTCAAAGCAATAGGGATAAGGGATAATGGGAACTAATGAATGAACTGGCTCATTGCATAGTTCATCATAGAAAGGCTTTTGTGGCTCATAGCTAGAGGTGTGTAAGTTCAAAATTTTGACTTCATCTCACAAGAGTTGAAGTTCAGGTATCATGGGAGTCGAGGGTTGGGCTATGGTAGGCTAACCTTGTGGATGTGGTGGATATTGGTATTGTTTTTCTTCACAATACTATGGGGAATACTATTGTGCCTGATCATGATAAGGCGGGTACTGGGTGACATGTGTTGTCGTGTCTACGGGTACACTAGGTTGTGGGGTAGGTGTCTTTTGAGGATAATAGTACTATTACTGGGCAACATGTGGTTGTGGTAGGGGTACTTGTTGGTTTGGATCCTGCTATACTAGTTGGAATGTGGGTGGCAATGACAAAACTAGTGGAGGCATAAAGAAGCTAGGTGTAGCTGGTGGTAGTGGAGGTGTCGGTGCTACTGGTTGTGGGGGTGGTCGAGATGAGATATCAAAAGACAGGATCTATCTCTACCTTGGAGGGTAGGAAGTAGGGAAGCTAAACTATGTGGAATAATTTGGTTGAGTGGGTGGATAAGTTGCTAATTTTGGTCCATAGGTAGGATGAAGATGGGTAGTGGGAGCCTAAAAAGTAATAGGTGGCGATATCCTAAAAGTTGTCATAGGAAACGATGGCTCTAAGGGTTGGGTGTCGTACACTCCAAATACCTGGGATATAGGTAGAAAGGGTACCGATGTAGGAGCTTGTGTTGAGGGGAAAGTGTAGGTGTACAATCCTACTTGGGTTTGCGCATATTTTTCTTGAAGATGCTGCTAGGAGGTACCCTCAGATATGGTGAAGAACGACTCTTGGGAAGAGGGTGGTTGGTACTCTTGTGAGGAGTACGGGTGTGAGGTTTGAGGGAATGCTTGTGGTTCTTTCTAGGTAGGGAACTATTGTGTAGTTTAGAAGAATGGCTTCTAACTTCCTACAGTGGAGGAGGATGGGTTAGACACCATTCCTATGATAGGGGAGAATACTACGATCTCAAGGCAAGTATAGTTTAGGAGGTAGAAATCATTCTCAAACAGGGATTGAGATAGATTTTGGAATAATAGATGTGCAAAGGTGGGTGAAGTAGGCATGACCTCACCATATATGATGAAGGATGGAGGAGATTGTCTTGGTCCTATGTATATTATATGGTCATATAACATGGTCGATGGATTAGGTGAGGATGGGGCTGAAAGGAGTAGGTAATCTTCTGCAAGTGAAATGGCAAGGATTTCACTCAAATTTGACATCTACTCATGAGGCATCATGTGTGTGAATTGTACATCAGATTATATGCATGAATAATATGTGTCTATAATCATATCCTTCATGATCAAAGGATTAAGAGTGGACTGACTAGAGGAAGGGGAAGTCCATTCCTCCATAGAGCGCAATTGCTCATGCGCTCTACTACGGGTGACCATAGGCATAGTAGCATGTGTAAAAGGATTTTTTAAGAATAAACCCTATGTGATGTAGACTCAAATGTGTCTAATATGAGTGTTAAGTAAATGGCATTTTGTGTAGCAAAACAATATATAGTTTAGTGTGTTGAGACCGGTATGTGATCATGCAAACAATGGTAGACCAAAATCAATTCTAAATGCTAAGAAAATAAAAGTGTTCTATTCATTTTGTGTGTTGTAATGTTGATACTCCCTATGTAGAATCATGGGTAATGGAGTGAATACTCTATAAAATCATTAATGTCATCAATATCAAACCTCCTTTAACACCCAAAGATGCATAGGATAGAATGGTACCACAACGTGTGAATGGTGACCTCTATAGAAGGTGCAGTAAAATGATATCCTAAAGGGGTGGAACTCACTATGCTGAAGTGAGTTCACAATATCCTCTCACGAGAAGATGTGGCACTATCTGAGACCTGCTACTAGCATACCCATGCTTTCACTTCACCCTCGGGCAAGCTTAGTCAAGAATTATAGTTATCAATTCCACAAATTATACAAGCCTTATGGATGAAGGAGCTAATCCTATCCCACTCCACAAGTAACTGCTGGTGATGAAATCTAGGGCCCAATCACAAAATTAGAGGATTTTTTGATGATGAAATATATAAAACCACTCATGTGGGGCTGCTAGGTGTCTAGGGGGTGAGCTGATGGAGAGTGAAACTCGATCCACACCAGTCTCGAGCGATGGATTGGGGATGAAGTCCAATATCACCACTTGTTTAAGGTATGATGTGAGTGTATGTGGGTTTGTGTTTTGCTAATGATGTTTGCAAGGTAAGAAAATAGCTAATTGCCTTTCCAAAACAAAACTAATCCTAATGCCTTTTTGAAAGAAAATTATTAGCTAGCTTATAATCTTTGTAAAGAAATGGTCTAGCGTAAATGCCTTTGTGAAGCAAACTAATCTACTTTGAAAAACATAGAAACATGAAATACAAATGTGTTTGGAATAGAGGGTATTATGAAACCCTAACTTGAACTTTCAAAATGCACAATTCTTTCAGAAATGTAAGAGGGGATTAGAAACCCTAATTTTACTTTATAATGTAAATTTCCTTTTAGCAATAGAAGATATGAATGAAGGAAGAAAAACTTAGGCTTATGCCATATGAAAAAATAAAAGAAAAATGCAAATTTCTTTGAAAAATAAATTTTTTACACTTGCTGGAAAATTGCAGGTCCTAAAAATTTCAGAAACCCTAAGGATTTGATAACTTCGCAATGAAAACAACACTATGTATAGCAATGATTATTTAACTAGTTAGTAAAATTTGTGTTTCCAATACTTGCAATAGAGGTAGAAAAGGTGAGCATAACCGCATTCTGATGCTAAGGGGGGTTTTCTTGGCCCCTGAAAAGATAACCTCAACTAATTTGGAGGTTTTTGAGGCTTCTGTGTTCAAATCGTGACCTGAGGGGTGAATTTGACCCAAATCGTGACTCAGGGGGTGAATTAGGTTCAGAGAATTCAAATTAGAAATCTGATGGTCTGGGATGGTTCCTAGGGCATTGGAGGTCTCTTTGGGAAATATATTTGGTACCTGTAAGACATAGAAATAGAGGATAATGTCAGATTTACCAAGAAAATAAATCTAACACTATCCGTTTTGGTGGTCCCATCGGGCATGCCAAAATGAAACGACCAGAAGTTGACATTTGATCTAATAACAAGTAATAACACAAGTCATTTCAAAAATATATGCTTTAATCATGATAAATTTGATATGGGTTACAAATAGGGTGAATTCCTCTTTTTCCTTTCATGAATACACTATAGGCCTGATGCCTTCTTCTGATGTCCCTCAGTGTAGGTGGGCTTCTTTGCATATGGGCCACCACTGGATTTTTGTTGGTTTGATGCTACTTTCCCACTTCATATTTGATGCATAACTTGTGATTAACCTACAAAAGGGGCTCAGTACGATGGGGAGCTTGCCTTAGTCATGTCCCATGATTATGAAGATGAAATGACCATAAAAATAGAACAAAACATGAAATAAACTATGCAAAAGGTAATAATAATATGAAATGGACCTTACCACCCAAATCTAGAGTGATTTGGGGCCTGTAGACCCAATTCACCACCCAAAAGGTGAACTGAGGCCAAATTCATGGGGTAAGGGGTGATCTGAGTTATGATGCCTCTTAGGAAAAATCCTTCTAGTGGGTTGACTCCTAGGCAGCTGGGGTGCCTCTGTGTACCGTTGAAATCTGATTGTGTGTGCTGAGAAGTGATTGTTCAATATTGGCTTTCCATTTTAGCAGAGTAACTATGCTTTGTTAAATTTTTGAATCAAACTTAATTAGGGGTTTCGGCCCCATTATTTATAGGCAAAGGCAAGGTGCAATGGGGGTTAGATAGACTAAACCTAGGTTTGATTATGACTAGGGTTAGGTTAATAAATGCAATGTGGATGGATTAGGGCTAATCCTGATTAGGAGGTGCTTAAGCCAATTTAAGACATGATTAATGAAATATCTCAACAAACCCTAATTTCACACATGTGGGAGGATGTAATTAGTGCTAATCAATATTAAGGGTTCTTTTAATCAAATTTTCCCTAAAAAGGTGACTTAAGTGAAGTCAACATTAAATTAGAATTTGGGTATTGATTTATTAATTATTTTGGTCAACTAATACCCCGTGGGGGCCTCAATTACATGTGAATAGATCGTCAAATGATATCCCTATGTGCTAGATGTGATTTGGAAGGCTTATGAGGGTTTAGGACCTGAAAGCTAGTGAAGTAGTATATGGGATTCTACATGATGCTATGAAAATATATGGCTATCTACGCACGACTACACATAACTACAATCATCTACGTATGACTATGCATGACTACAGTAATATACGCATGTCTAGGAGGATCTAAAATAGTCTACGCTGGTCTATGATAGCGTAGGGGTACCTATGACAACCTATGTAAACCGACAAGTGTCTAGAAGGATCTACAAGTATGTAGGTATAGCAGTGTGCAACTTTTGGGTGTCTACACCCCTAATATCTCACCCTCTTCACCCCCACTACCATGAGGTGGAGGTGGTGTTTGAAAAATTACATTATCCATATGTGTCCTCGACATAGCTCTAGAGGAAGTTCTAGAGGAGGATCCGACTCTGATCGATGTTGTGATCATTGGAGGTAAGTTATGTCTTTGGCCCTCTGGTACAACTATGAAGTATAGGGCCTGATAAAATATAGTATGTGCCATAGACCATGATAGCTCTATAGCACTCACTCCTCCACCCTGATCCCAAAGTCATGTAACCTCAGACTCCAAACTCTCCACTCTTCCCTATAACCTAAAATTCTCCACCTGGAGAGCTGCCATCTGGCTACTCTCTACAACCTCCTCATCCTTGGCCTTATAAGGCAAAGGTGGCCTCTCTGGATATTGTGGAGAAGAGATTTTAATCTCCTCCCTTCCCCTATATCTCCTTTATCTCTCATTGACCTAGACTCCCTGCTCCTAGTGAGCACCTATTTAGATCAGGTGACCACCTCTTGTCCTAGGCCTCTCCTGCCTAGGAGGTACATGTCCTCTCCCTATTGATGCAATTGCCTATCACTATTGTACCACCCTCTGCATGGCAGCATGCACAGGATCCCTCACCTTGGTCAACCATGGTGGGTGAATCATGGCATACCATGTGTTATATATATCCTCCACTCCTGTGTCATATCCTACAACTATCACTATAGGGGCATCATCCTCCCAAGGATCCATGAACTATCGCATATCAGGGGCCTCGCTCACTATGGTGGTATCCATTATGGTCCTCAAAAAGTAGTATTTCCTCATCACCAGGATCCCTTACTAGAGCCCAAACTGATGAAGAACACGGTCCACCCGATGGAGCTCAACCTCGCCCCGTTCCATCCTCAACCAGATGACTCATCTCACATAATCCAGATCAAGTACATCATCCTACCATTTTGGAAGCTCCCTCCATGGCATCCATGTGATGTGATCTGCTATAAGGTCATCGAAAAACTTGTGCACTATGGCCAAGTCCACTCACCTTTGAGATCCCCTCTGTAGCCACCAATAGAACACCCTCGGTTGCTCTCTATCCACCCTTTCAGTGGAAGTCCTACAGGCCTCCTGATGGCTATGTGCTCCCAACACCAGACCTATAGGAATGAAGTCAAGACCATGGTCATCCCCCTCTTGTATACGATCCCATGTAGGATCCTATACAAGTGATAGAGTACATATGATCCCCATGTAAACCGATATTTGTGATCCCTCATATCGGCCACCACATCTACCAGTAACCACGAAAGTCTACATTCGCTCTAGTGGCATAGTAGAAAGCCACCCACCACTCCAACCAAAACCATAGTGAGGCATGATACACCCAATGCTTACCTCAAATGCTCGATGTTAACTCTGCTCGATTCTAGGATGAAGCTAGCATCTCCATCCAATCTCAGCATCGCTCAACCTAGGTTGGTCAAGGCAACAATGAATCTCCCTTAAATAGGAATCCTAAGAATCCTCCAGACATCCTCTAGTGTCGGAGCCATATCACATGTCGGTAGATAGAAGCAAGATGACTCCGGATACCATCTCTCAACTAGGGTCATTAGTAGCCCCATATCTATAGGTACCTGTGGCATTTTTGCCACATGTCTCAACCCCACCCTGTCTAGAGTGGCTCTCTCCATGGGAGTCAGTAGGTCTAGATCTACTCGGAGTGTCCCATACTTCCACTCCCGACTCTTCAATAATCCTTTCTGCAAAATCAACAATAAAAATTTCAAGTTAGTACATCATAATTAAATCAAGTAAAATTTAAATCATCCCTAATCGGATGATATCATCCTCATTTCAATGATATTATCTCAAATTTCATGATACTACCCTAAATAGTATCATCTGTAATTGGACGTTATCGCCCCTATTTTGACATTATCGCTTTGGTGATTTTTATGAAATAGGGATGATCTTTTCGAAATCGAGATGATTTTGCAGTCATTTTTCACCGCGTGACGATATCGAGACGATTTTGTCAAATCGTCTCGATATCGTCACGCGGTGAAAAATGACCGCGACGTCCCAAAAAAAAAAAAAAAAAAAAATTAAAAAAAAATTTAAACAAGTTAACAATCCTAAAAAAACACAACTTAAAATTTCTTACCCGAACCCTCTTGTGCACTGCATCTACCCCGATGCTCCACCTCCACCATATTTTCTCTCCAAAGCTCAGAAGTAGTAGAAGGTAATAGTGAAAATGAATTTACTCTCTCTTTTTTTCATTTTCTAAACTTATTAAAAACCCACTTTAATAATTACCTTTTCGAGTTTTTTTACCAAATGGCTGATTTCGGATAAAAACTCGGAGGGGGCACCACACATAAATTAGTTCTACGACTAGACTCAAAGTCGTCAACTAAAAATTGCAATAAATTTTTACTATCTCGTAAAGCGTTCTATATTTTCTTTAATGCATTTTCCTTCAGAAAATTTGCTAAAGAGGGGGCAAAATGTAATACCCTAAAAATGAACCACATTAATTTACATTAATTTACCTAAGTTAAAACATTCGAAAATTTACCCCAAATTGCCTAAAAACCACCTTCCTCATTTTTCATGCCAAAAATACACTCTATTATGACCGTTAGACGATATCATCGTCGATTTGACGATATCGTCCCTAATTGAATGAAATCGTCTGCCAGAAACATCTAGATGATTTCGTCAAAAACTGAAACTTGCCTGGTTAGATACGTGACAAAAGTAGCTCCAACACCCATGCTTATCAGGAGATAAGCATGGCTAGGCTATTAGCCTTCACCCCATGGAGATCTCCCAGATTGGGATGGATCCCAACCCCTCTAACATCCTTCTAGCCCTATAAAATCTCTATTTTTCATTGAACCTCTCCTGTCTGATCCATTTCCTACAACCCCAAATTGATTAAGTTATAGAACGTTGCAAGCACTTCCATTATCACCATTTCTTATCAATTTATTTGTAGGTTTTCACTGTCCATTAGTCAGAGGTATACAGAATCATCTCGGATGATTTCATTCAAATTGCAGACGATCTTGTATAGATTTGAGATGATTTTTCAGATTGAGGATGATTTTTCCTATAGCCCACTTGGGGGTAATTACAGTCGAGAGTTTACACTTTCTTCCTTCAATCTCAATTTCATTTGCATTAGATTAGCTTGCTTTATGTTATGCATCTTGTGTTCACCTCATTTAGTTATTAAATTGCATCTTATTGTCATTTTAGATTAGGATAAGCATTCATTTATTCTGGTTTATTTTAAATTCAATTTGTAAATCAGATTAGTCATTCATCTCACATTGTTAAGCATACTTTAATTCATCTTGTACCATATTCTTATATTTTTGGTATCCAGTTTTGTTGTTGCAGGTTTTTGACAAAATTATATCAGATGATTTCATCTAATCACAGATGATATCGTCCAATATTGGATGATTCTATGCACTCAAAAACAAATCTGCAAAGTTGCAAATGATTATGTTAAATTATAGGTAATTTTTTCAAATTACAGATGATCTAGACTGCATCAAGCGATAGAATCTTCATCAGAAATCCAGATTCAGATAAGTTATTTTAAATTTCTTCAAAAAGCATTGCATTAGTTCATGATTAATTGTTTTTCCATTTTTTGTTTGTATTTGAATCGTAAATCACATATATATTAAAGTAGATGCATTTTGGCCAACCTAGGTGTATGAATTAAAATGAACACATCAAAACACATCCTCAACCTAGGCTCAAAAACTACCACAAAATGTTTCCTGGTGAACCCACCATTCATCAAAAAATCACCAAAGAGGACAAGAAACCAAGTGTCTCTCCTTTGAGGTGTAGCCCTATAATTTACCATCCCCCTTTTAAGCATGGATCTATCAGCCTGAAGAAAAGGGGTGCAAAAATTTTAAGCCTACAAAAGTCCTAGGAGGTTAAGAGAATCATGAAATACAATTACACCCATTTCACGTGAAATCAAAGCAATTCAACCACAAAATCTATTAGAGGACATAGAGGCGACCCTTGGCCATCAATTTGGAAAGAGAATTTAGAGATCTAGCCCTTGGACTTGAGGACAAGCACATTTCAAGCCTCATCATAGCTGTCATCCATGGCTAATAGTGCTCACTGTGCCTCAAGATCGGGATCAGGGCAGTATCATTAATTGCCTTGTTTTCTTATTGTAGGAATTTTTAATAGCAGTAGGATAAGCATAATTTATGTTTTATTGCATTTTTAGAGACTTCTGACCGATATAATTAGCTTATTTAGTTGTTTGCTTTCAATATGTTGATTAGGATACTAATGGATATTTTTCATGCTTCCATGCTTTCAAGTTGATAATTAGGCCATTAGATAGTTGCATATGCTTTCTCTTCACATGGTTCATAACATATTTTTATGTTTCTCATAGGTTTATTAGCTTTCTTGCACTTTCTTGATTATATGCTAATAATTTCATTTTTGTATACATTTTCCTCAAAACGCCTCATCAACAGAGGCATCCTTTATCACTAATTTTTTTTTTTTGTTAATTGCATGTAGAACTAACAGGGTTTTGACATGCAAGGTATCAAATACCTCTAATTGTGAAGAAGAAGGTCATTGACACCTTGGAGCAGTTCGTGTCATCCTGAAAGACATTTTAATTACATCTACCCTCGAGAGGGATTATATGCTATTGTAATTGATGTATCAAATGGGTATCCCAAAGAGGGATGAATCTGTAACTTGACTCCATTGAAATTAATAAAGGATTCCTTGTATTCCTTTTATTTCTTGTTGTCAATTTATGTATGCCTATTTGTGTATCTTTCATCAATTGCAATAGTTAGACTAGGTGTGAGCCTTTTTGGTGGTTACATATAGATACACATAATGAGTCTCAAAGTGTAGATATCATATATATATATATATATATATATATATATATATATATATATATATATATATATATATATATATATATATATGTGTGTGTGTGTGTGTGTGTGTGTGTGTGTGTGTGTGTGTGTGTCAAATAAGTACATAAGGGTACAAAATTTCTCGTAGGCTACAACTGTGTAGGTCATCTGACCTTACACTAAAAAATAAGCCAAAATCAATAAATCCATAAAGCTAGGCTTGCACCCCCTACCTCACCTTCACTCTCGACTCTGTCCCTATGAGAATGACAAGAGCTAGTCCTTGAGATTTGCTCTATCTGAGTCTTGGTCTTTTGGCTTGGCTGCACTAATGACTGCCCTGATGTATTTTCTCACTCCTGTGTGACCCTCCTATTGTAGGCCTATCTGGTAGATGACCTCCCTGAAGCCTGACCTTATACTCTAGTGCAAGGATGTAAGCACTGTCTAGCGTGCACTACTCCAAGTCCTCTAATAGGAGTCCATGCAGATGTCTAATTTTCACATCTACATCTAGCCCAATCATCCTATGAGGTTTTGGTATAGCTGGCACAACCTATCCCTGGGTAGCATCCCTCTCGGTCGTAAGCTCATCTATCTAGAGTTATGCAGAGTCTATCTATTTTTGGAGAGTAATCCTCTCCTCATCAAAGCTCTAAACCTATACCTGAAGCCCAACAATGGTGGAATCCCTCTACAAGATCTAGATCTGAGCTGACTAAAACTTAGCCTCTACATGGTGTAGCTGATCTCAAATAGGGGACTCCTACTCCTCTGGAGCTAACTCCTCCTTCTCCTTAGTATAAATCTGCTCCTTGTCCACCTGCCACTCCATGGCCTACCCCTAGTCCTCTATTTAAGCTTGCACTCGAAGCCCATCAAGATCCTCCTCTACAGTAGCCTCATCTCAGTCCCAGCCTAAGTTGTCACCACCTTGTCATAGACATGTGACCCACCATTGGGTATAGGTCTCTATGACCCCACCATCTGCAATACCAACATCTATTGCTGGAGGATTATCATCCTCTGTGACTACTATAACTTGGTGTAGTGGAATATCCCTCTCTACAATGATCTACCTATACAAAATAGGCTCTAGGGGTACATCTTGCTACAATCCATACTATTGAAGCACCCAAGAATAGTAGAACTCCCTGATGCCATCCTTGTGGTCGATAATCCATTAGTCGCACCTAGTCCTAGATGTAAACCTGTCTACCTCTACCCAAGTGGGGCAATCATGATAAGGCCTCCAGATGATATCCTTGGCCTGTAGGCCAATCATAGATATTGTATAGTGGGAGATCTCTCCTACATAGCACCGAATCTTGCACTGCTTGCACTCTCAGGTCCACCTAGATCTATAGCACTGTGCAACATCGATTATGGTAGTAATATCAATATGTAATCCTCCTGGATAGTCCACCATGATATGCTCCCAGCCCTAGATCTATAGTATTAGGCTACAAGTAATCCCAGATCATCCCTATCATTAGATCCTTTAGAGCTCATCATAGCACTGAGCCAACAATGCACTCCCCCAAGTCATGATAATAGGCTTCGCACTATCAATCAAGTCCTAAACCATCGCCAAGAGGTTCCATGGGAACCTTGCTCTGGAGTAGTCAGGTAAAATCATATTACATATCACCATCAACAAAATGGTATGTCTATGAGAAAATACATCCTCCCAATACCACCAAGCCATGGAAATCCCACCAGACTAGGTATAAAAAAATGCAGCAACTGCATGTGCTCCAAAGACCCTCAAAATGATTGTGTCTATAGAATTAGTAGGAGAATAAACAATGGGAAATCCATAAAAAGGGATCTAGAAGATCCTATAGACATCCTTTGATGTGATGGTCATCTCGCCCATAGGGAGATGAAAGGTGTTAGTCCTATATTCCCACCTGTTCTATGGCAGTAAGGTAGGCTTGATCCAACATGATCGTCGAAAGCCTAGTAATGTACTGGATCCCATGAGCATCAAGCCAATCCCAGTCCATGTCATACATGTCGGGTAGAAGATCCATGAGAAATTTAGGATCCTGAGCCTATCCAGTAAAAATCTAAGAGTGCTAAGTAAATGCCTAAAATTAAATACACTTAAAATAAAAAATAAGCAATAATCCAAAAACTATGTAAAATAATCTAAGATAGGTCTAAGGCTACAAAAACAATGACTAAATGCACTTAAACATTCAAAAAAATTAAATTCTACACTTTAAATTTACAAAAAAATCAATTAAAACCTTTAAAAAATCAAAAGTTTCAAAAATAATCCTAAGTTCTCATAGTCGCTCACTCCAGGAGCGGCCACGCAGCGGCCTCTAAAGCTAACAACGACCAACCACCAATGATCAAAAAATTGACTGTTGGAATTCAGTTTGATCGCTAACAGTGATAATGACCCCTCTTTGGCCATTTAGGGGTCGCTCTAAGAATCAGCGGCCATGGGGTGGCACACCAACGATGTCCCTCCTCAACCAAAAATAATAAAAAAAATTAAAAATCCTAAAACTAGCCTAGACCCACTAAAATTAACCCTAACCTAGACCTATTGACTGGTTCGGTTCATTGCCAATGAGTTTAGTGTGGTTCATTCACTGATACTTAGTGAGGTTCATTTTACCAAATAAAACAAATATAAGGCTAGGGTTTGAGAGATACACGTGATTCATCGACTCCTCCACTTTTTGAAGCCTCATCATGCTCAACCATGGTATCTAGTTTTAGCAGCATCCCGAGTCATAATCAGTCACTCTCAACTCAAATCTCAAAGGTGCAATTGATAACTGGAATAATGAAAATTCAAAACCTAGAAATTACTTTTATATTTTAAATTTGTGCCTCAACCACTACTGGCATTAGTGGCCCACACTTTTGGGCCACTGGACCTGATAGTGGCCACAAAGAAGCAATTAGGGATCACTAGACCTGACAACGACTAGGAAACAAAGATAAATTCACTCAATTTTTCTCTGAGGTACATAAAAATGAATCATTAAGCATACCTATCGGTCCAAAACAATCAAAAAGTGCATAAATACCGAAAAAATAACATAAATAAAAATCCAAAAACATCATAAAATTCAAATTAAAAAAAAAATAAAACAAAAACAAAATCTCAATTGAGCCTCGTATTCAGTTATTTACTCTATACACTTGGCGGTTGCAGTGACTTGCACTCCATGCAATCCGGTAAGATGAGTAAATTATCATAATACCACTTGGGACAAATTAGTTATGGTAGAATTGAGGCACTTCACTTTGATCCTAAAGAAGGCCATGGCAATCAGACTACCCCACGAGAATGAGGATTCATCTTTAGCAAATCATCGAATATAGTGACTTAACATAGGCTTGAATAGAATTTCTATCACCTTGATTACCTAAAAGGGCCATTATAGTCAGACCACTCCATAGGAGCTAGAAAAGGATCCCTGAAAGCACACCTAATATGGGACCTACCCTATAACAACAAAGCAAACATCTAAAGGGGTCTAAATCATTCATCTTGGTCAAGTGACTCATTGCTATATTCATTGTCCTTCCCTCATCAACTCGTCATTTGAGGGGGTAGTCATAGTATCAAAAATCATAATTAAAGTCAACAAAAAATCACTCAATCATGTCAAATTGCATTCATCTTACGAATAATTGCCAAAAACTATCATAATATTACCCTTTGTTGGGGCAAAAATCAAACATGATAGTTAAGTTTGTAGATCTCCTCCTTTCATACCTATAGTAGTAATGAAGCTACAAATTACCTGATGGACATGTGCAAGATTTTACAAATTTAAGCCTTCCACCTTGTTGGAAGTAATTATTCTATAATGCATACCCTTTCTCATGACTGGGCATCCAATATTGATCAGATCAATGATCATCACACACCCTACATTATGGCCCTAGGTGATCTATTTTTACTCTATGTTGTGTTTCCCATAATGCATCCCAAAAAGGGGCATCTATAGATACCTAAAATGCATCATATTTAGGAGACTACTCATATGGGCATATTCAGAGACCATATGAATTATCTTGGACCTTTCCAAGAGCTTGAAGTGGTCCTAACCACTCAAAAAGGGTAGTTCTGTACCATCCAAGGTTAGCCTCTCTCAAGCAGAGTGATCATCACATTTGGCCACTGAAGCTGATAGCAGCCACACCTAGCTGCTGCTTTGAATAGTAGCTAGCACCATGCACAATTTGGCCATGAATACAGGCCTAGATCATGTAGTCTAACTGCATCTTGCAATGCTTACGACCAGATTTTGGTGAGGAACTTCTAGAGTTCTTTCTAACTACCCCTTTAATGCTAATTTTTGATTGATGCTTCCCCCTTGAGATGGTCAGTTGCATGCAAATTTAGATTTTGGTTTCTCTAGGAAGCCAAGATATAGATCCATATCTAAAATAGGGAGGTCTACATATAGACTCTCCCAAGCAAAGAAAATGATCTGTGAATATTAGAATTTTGTGTAGTGAAGCCCTGATTGATCAAAGAGTGAATCCACGCCCCCTTTGAGTAGCAGCAAAGCACTATCTAGCTAAGCTACATCTACACACCTTCTTTTAGACCTATTTATTCTTCACCACCCATAAGTGTAACAGACACAATAGGTGACCCTTGAACATTAATTGGAGCAAGGAATCTAGTGCTACAACCCCTAGTTTGTGAGGAGAAGAGCTTCATTTCATGGTCGTTGTCATTGAAAGTGGCCCGCAGGCATAGTCTAGGGTTTTAGATATTAGTTTCCTAGTTCTATCTTAGATCTAATTATTACTTTGATTTATTAATTAATTCTAGCATAGATCTGATTTCATTAATGTATTTACATCATATTTCTGAGTTTCTTATGCATTTATCTCTTAGTTTATGCTTGCATTTTAATATTATCATGCTCATATATCATTTTTATCAGATATGCTAATAAGAGCCTCTTATAGAGAGGTTACCCGTGCTACTGATAGTGTTATTTTTTTTCTATGCACATAGGTTACAGGATTACAGGACCGATTCAAGGCATCCAGTGCATAAGATCCCTCCAAGGTGAGAAAGGAATAAGGAGATGTCTATAAGCCCTCATAAAATTTCTTGTGTGATATTGGGAGGTATGCGAAAGTGCACCACCATTTTGAGATGGGACATCATTATTTTGCACCATTATTCCACTTGTATCTTATTGTATCAAAATAGGTATCTCTCAGAGGGACCAATATGTAACCGATATTATGCAAATAAATTAATATTAAAATATATTTCTTTATTTGTCATTATATCTATGTTATATATTGCTTTGTGTTCTTCCATTTTGATACAATATCACAAGCAGTGCAAGTGGTGCACGCTTCCCAAGGTCACACCCCTTTGTGATGGGACATCATTCTTCTACATCGTTATTCTTCTTGTATCTTATTGTATCAAAATGGGTATCCCTCAGAGGGACTGATATGTAACCTAGATTGTGCAAAGAAATTAATAATAAAAGATCTTTATTTATTTGTCATTATTTATGTGTTATCTATTACTTTGTGTTCTTTCATTTTGATACAATATCACAAGTAGTGCAAGTGGTGCACGCTTCTCAGGATCACACATATACTTGTATGAGGGATTATAGATGCCTCCCTCTCCTTTTCTCATCTTGGAAGGATATTATGCACTAGATGCCCTAAATCGATCTTGTAAACTTGTAACCTGCATGTATAGAAATAATAAAACACTATCAGTATCATGGGAAGCCTCTCCAAAAGAGGCTCTTATTAGAAGATCTGATAAACATGATATATGAGCATGATAATATTAAAATGTTGATGCGTTGTTGTTAAGCACATCATTAAATCTCAAAGATCTTATCAATTTGGGGTGGTGTCCAAGGTTTTCTACAATAAAAAGTTAGGACAGAGTGCAATTCAGACATTCATATTTCAAGCATTTATTAGTGAAGCAGATTTTGGTTTAGCCTTTTGGTGTCACACTAAACCTAGTCTGCAAAATGGAAACTGAAATAAATTACAGGAATTGAAAACTAAATCTAAATTGTAGAATTTAACAATTAACTACAATTGCAAGAATTGAAAATGGTTGAATTAAAATATAATCTACTTTTGCAGAATTGAAATAACAAAATTGAAATTGCTAAATTGAAATGTTGCTGAAATGAAATCCTAAATTACACTTGCAAAATTGAAACCTAGTTTACTCTTGCAGAATGGAAGTGATACTTGGAAATGAAACACCTATCAATGCCCTACCATAAAAGGTCGTCAAGCTTCTGCTATAGGAATTGACAGCAAAATGAAATTTGCTGGAAATTGAAAGTTGCTGAAACATAAAAATAATAGAACATGGAAAGCAAAGGAAAAATGCTTAATATAATTTTTCAGCTGACACACACACAAATTTTGTACATAAACATAATAGAAAACATAAAGAACATTATACAAACTTAAAACAAGAAAAGTAAACTTGACAAATAATATATTAATTCTGCTGCAGCAAAATTATAGATTAAAACCTGTCATAAA
Organism: Wollemia nobilis; assembly: GCA_028583015.1. NCBI lineage: Eukaryota > Viridiplantae > Streptophyta > Pinopsida > Araucariales > Araucariaceae > Wollemia > Wollemia nobilis. Next base: position 15,238,202 of record JAQPPZ010003077.1, on the reverse strand, counting down.
AATCCTCCTTCTAGATCTGAAAGTGGGCCCATACTTCCTGATCTAGAAGAAGATGAAAATCACTCCTTAACTAATTAACACTCAGAACAGAAAATGATAAAATAACTCCACTTTTATTGATGACAAAACATGCTGAAAACTGTTACAAAAAATTACTATATAGTCCTAATTGCTGCTATTGAAAACTCTCCTCTATTTTTATTCCTAACTGGCTCAACCAAGGAGGGAGCTATGTTATTTATATAAATATTTACAAAATTTCCTATGCTCAAATTAGCCTATGTGCTACTTTACAGTGATTTGTCAATAATTCTGGATCTGAAATAAATGTAAATCTAGACAGTTTATGTTGCAGTAGTAGTCATTGGCCCTTAGAAAGCATCTTTAGTGATGAGAGTATGTAGGAGGAGTCTAGAAATATCTCACACATATTTCTCCACTTCAGAATATGCCATTTCTATATTGCAAACAACTTCATATTATGCTGCAATTTTTTTTGGGTTTATCTTAGAAGAGGATCAAAATTGATCTTTTCTATGAATGGTGGCTTTGGATGGCAAGGATGGCAAAGTCATATGGGAGATATTTTCCTTTAACCTTTTCAACCTTCTTTCCATTTTTCCATCGTCAAAAATTATTCAACAAGTCAAAAAGCACTTTTTGTTCTCATTTCGAAGATAAGTGGCTCATTCTGAAGAGACTGTATTTCTCATTCCGAAGATGTTCGCTCATTTCGAAGAGATTGTATTTCTCATTTCGAAGATGTCTGCTCATTTCGAAGATCTTCGAAATAAAAAATTGTGTGCTCTTCAAGTGATTTCATCTACATTTCTCAGGTGGGTTAGCTCTTAGGATCATATTGCAATAGCCGACATCTCTCTCCATGTGTGAATCACATGCCTTGCCATTCATTGGTAGCTTGCTGGAATTTACATGGTAAATTACTGCATTTCCAACTCTACTGCATAGTTGTAAAATATTGGTATTTATTACAAATTCAAACAAATTAGAACATGGAAAAATTATTCAAATATCAATATGAAGGAGTACATCAAGTTGCTACTGAATTTATACACTTCATTCACCAAGTAACCATGCTGAAATAGTGCAATAGTGCTGCACAATTGTCCCTGCTATGTTATACCCTATTGCTGCCTATTTAGACCATGTGGGAATGCTTCTAAGTAGGTTATATGGCTTATGTAGCCCTTCTAAACTCATTCCATCCATATCTTCATGCTTTGCTTGACAACTTCAAGGTGTTCCTATAAAGTGACAGCTTGTTGATTTTTATATGGCTATTTTTTTTTCAGATTTTCAGATTTATGACAGTCCTAATAATTTGGCTTCAATGTGGACTTCAAACAAGTTGAAAGGCAGGAAAAAATTCATAAACCATTGTGAATTTAATGGATATCAGCATACCACATTTGGCTGTTTGAAATGCATATTTTTATTTGCTACTTAATCAAGCAAAAGCAGTCACAAAATGCTGAAAATAGTCAAAAATAGAGATATAATGATCCTAACATAAAATCATGCAAACACTTAACAAATATATATTCTAATCAACTATTTGGAATTTAACTTAATAATATGACAATTTTTTATATGTCAAACATAGTGTAAAAATGAGGCATTTTCAGGCCTCATCATCCCCCCAACTTGAACTGATGCATGCCCTCATGCATCGTAGTAGGCCATAGTAATATGTTGGTTTTATCCTTGTGAACAACATCCTTTACCACCTGCTACCTGAGAAATTTCTCCTTTCTACACTACACCAAGAATTTTTTAATTTAAGCACAGGTATTTCACTTTTCTACAACCTTGCAAAAAAAAAAGTTTTCAATCAATTTTTTTCAAAAAAAAATTTATTCTGTTTTTTTTCTTTTCTTGCATATCTTTTTTTTTTCATTTGCAACTTGCAACTTTTTAACTTCTGCACTTTCATCCTTCAATATTGCAATTTCTGCAACTACTACAATTTTAACTCTTTTTCTGCCCTTCTACAATTTTTAGTGCTGCAAGGTACATCTTAAAGGCTTGGTATCATGTGATTTATCTTACAATAGCCTTATTGTGGAACCATATTTGGCAGATGCACTACTACTGGTGAAATTTTCTATTCTTAACAACATTTTAGCTTGAATGCCTATTTCTATTGTTTGCACCTTTTGAACAAAATTTTTAAAATTTTGATTTTGAAATGCTTGAGGGATGTACTTACTTGTGGTAGAGCCTTATAAACCTCAATATTTGATGTACCCTAATCTTTTTGCTATTCTATAGCATTTTCAGCAATTATGGTGCAGTTTCTGCTCATTCTGAAGATATCCTGTTCATTCCGAAGATATGCAAGTTCATTCCGAAGATATGATTGTTCATTCCGAAGATGCATCAAAAAATACAGAAATGACCTCCTATGCAAAAGTTAGCTACAGATTCTATTGTGGACCAATCTCTAGAGTGTATAAGCCTTCCATAACATCAAAAATCCCTTCTTCATCCTTTTGTTTAGATGTTATTATTTTTTTTGTATGTTGTTGTTTTATTCTAGTAGTACTAAAATAGAACCTTCAGGTGCATTTTGCTGATTATCCTCCTTCAATTTATCAGACAATTGTGAGATAAACTTGCAGTCCTACTTCTGAAACTTGCCCTACTAATTGAGATAGAATTTATGCCATGTCTGTCCCAAAATTAGGTTTTTGTATAGTTTTGAAATTCTCATGCAACTAAGGGCAAAAGGGGGTGTTTCTTGACATTTTGATCATGTTCTATTTTCAACTTACCAATATTGTATGAATAGTTTATGCCAAATACCGATTATCATACATTAAATGCTAAATGCTTACTATGACTTAAATGCAAGAAACGCATACCTTACTGTCCTAAAAATTAATCATGCACCTTACAAGCTACTTCTGATGATTGTTAGTAGGCTATCTAAAAACATAAAAATAACACATGTGCAGTGTGATATTTGTACAATGGTGGAATAATTATGGGTAGATCAACAAGGCAATGCATACCAAAAAATCGGTTTTCATGCAAGCCAACTCAGTAGCACCTCCAAGGAGGTTTTCACTACTGAATTATTCATTTTTTTTTCTTTCCTTTCTTTTTTCATCAGAAGAGGCTGCCATTTTTGGTTTTCAACCAACTTCTGTCCCTTTTTTTTTTAAGTGCTTCAATGAGAAAGAACATCTCTCACTCTTAATTGGATAAGACCAATCCTTATTCTGCAAAAACATGTCAATTGTTGTATGAAACCACCATCTCTTTCTGTTGAAACCTGCAACATTGATGCAACCTTCCTTTCTAGATGAGCAGTAAGAATATTCATACATCATAATTGCCTCCTTAGTGTTGGAAATGAAGTATTGGCTTCATTTTTCCTTTTCCTTACTAAAATTGATGCTTATCCTCATGTATCCCCATTTTGTGGGACATCTCTTTGCTGCAATTTTTTTTTCTCTTTTTTTTTTTTTTTTCATTTTTTCTTGTCTTGCTTTTACCCAAGAAGGAAGTTCACAAACAATGTTATTCTTATTTTTGCTTTTCTTGTATTTTTTATTCTTTTTGTCAAACTTTTTATCATCACTCTGAATCTGATATTGAAGAGAAATTCTCTTCCATTATGTGTACATCCAATGGAATCTCTTTCAAGAACTCCTTAGTTAATGGTGTATGGTATACCCGAAGGCAATTTCCATTCACCACTAACATCCTCCATGAATTACCAATGGGAGAAAGAAGCATTGCTCCATATCTAAAAACTTCCTCAATCAAGTGTTGTCCATGCCTCCTAGTCTACAAAATCTTGTCAATTTGTTCTTGAAACAATTAAATACCAGTTCCCAAAAGATGTTAAGTGCTTACATCAAGATAAAATCTTGATATACCCTTGTCATTCCATGTAAAAGGATTGAAATATTGTTTCAAAATAGCAACAATTTTGCTTTTTGTTTATAAGTCAGCCAGCTAATAATGTTCAAGAATTTTTTTGGCTGCACTTCAATTTGTTTCATTCCTAGGAAGACAAAATTTACCCCTTTTTAATTTCTTACTAAGGAGTTCAATGGAAGTAAATTTTCTGTGCAGTTTTTCTATTTTTTCTCCTTTATCCAAGGCTAATTTTTGTGTGTTTGGACTAAAGGTTTTCTGTGTATCTCTATTAATTTTTGTCTCTTCAAGCTTAGGTAAGTTCTTGTTTGAGCACAGTTGGATGTTGCTGTAGTCAATAACATTTCCTGCAGGTTTTTTTTAATACCAAATTCAGCTACATAGACAAGGGTTGTCTGTCCTGTATTATTCATATTGGCCACAGGTTGAACTAAAGGTGGTGGTTGATTTACTTGCCCTATTTTTTGTTGTTGGGATCTCTATTTGAGAAGAATTCAGACTAGGCAACAAATTTTGCATCTCTAATTTATGGAAGTAAATGGCATTTATTAATGATATGTCCCTATGAACAAATGCTATAGATATCTAATATGGCTATTTTGTTCAAGGGATAGTCTTGTATATCTACCATGATATCTTACCAACACCTAGTACAAATTTTTTTATACTACCCTAATGATATGGATATAAAAAGAGCAGTACTAGCAAATGGCTCTTCTAAATATTTTAAGAGATCTTATGTTTCTTGATAATGAGGATGATGAATTCTTTCAATTTTTATCAAGAATTTCAAACATAGGCAATTTAACCCCCAAGTGTGAAGATCACCTCCTCGTGGTTGCTTATTTTCTAAATGAACTGAAATGCAACTATCAATAATTATTATTTATACCAGCTATTACATTTATATTTTACTCTGAACTTCATAACTTAGCACAATAATAATTATTTGACTACTTTTACCCTCTAACAACACCATGATCCTCAGAAACGATGCCAAAATGATGCGTTGTTGTTAAGCACATTATTAAATCTCAAATATCTTATCAATCTAGGGTGGTGTCCAAGGCTATCTACGATAAAAAATTAGGGCATAGTGCAATTCAGGAATTCAAATTTCAAGCATTTATTAGTGAAGCAGATTTTGGTTTAGCCTTTTGGTGTCACACTAAACCTAGTATGTAGAATGGAAACTGAAATAAATTACAAGAATTGAAAACTAAATCTAAATTACAGAATTTAACAATTAACTACAATTGCAAGAATTGGAAATGGCTGAATTAAAATATAATCTACTTTTGCAGAATTGAAATAACAGAATTGAAATTGCTAAATTGAAATGTTGCTGAAATGAAATCCTAAATTACACTTGCAAAATTGAAACCTAGTTTACTCTTGTAGAATGGAAGTGATACTTGGAAATGAAACACCTGTCAATGCCCTACCACAAAAGGTCATCAAGCTTCTGCTATAGGAATTGATAGCAAAATGAAATCTACTAGAAATTGAAAGCTGCTAAAACATAAAAATAATAGAACATGGAAAGCAAAGGAAAAATGCTTAATATAATTTGTCAGTTGACACACACATAAATTTTGTACATAAACATAATAGAAAACATAAAGAACATTATACAAACTTAAAACAATAAAAGTAAACTTGACAAGTAATCTGTTAATTCTGCTGCAAAAAAATTATAGATTAAAACCTACCATAAAAATCCTCCTTCTAGATTTGAAAGTGGGCCCATACTTCTCAATATAGAAGGAGGTGAAAAGCACTCCTTAACTAATTAACACTCACAACAGAAAATGATAAAATAACTGCATTTTTATTGATGACAAAACATGCTGAAAATTGTTACGTAAAAATTACTGTACAGTCCTAATTGTTGCTATTGAAAACTCTCATCTATTATGATTCCTAACTGGCTCAACCAAGGATGGATTTGTGTTATTTATATAAATATTTACAACATTTCCTATGCTCAAATCAGCCTATGTGCTACTTTACAGTGATTTACCAATAATTATGGATCTGAAATAAATGTAAATCTGGACAGTTTATGTTGCAGTAGTAGTCATTGGCCCTTAGAAAGCATCTTCAGTGGTGGGAGTATGTGGGAGGAGTCTATAAATATATCACACATCTTTCTCCACTTCATAATATGCCATTTCTATCTTGCAAACAACTTTATATTATGCTGTAGTTTTTTCTGGGTTTATCCTAGAAGAGGATCAAAATTGATCTTTTCCATGAATGGTGGCTTTGGACGGCAAGGATGGCAAAGTCAGATTGGAGATATTTTCCATTAACCTTTTCAACCTTATTTTCCTTTTTCCATCATCAAAAATCATTCAACAAGTCAAAAAACACTTTTTGTTCTCATTCCAAAGATAAGTGGTCATTTTGAAGAGATTGTATTTCTCATTTCAAAGATGTCTGCTCATTTCGAAGAGACTGTATTTCTCATTTTGAAGATGTCTGCTCATTATGAATATATTTAGAATGAAAAATTGTGTGCTCTTCAAGTTATTTCATCTACATTTCTCAGGTGGGTTAGCTCTTAGGATCATATTGCAATAGCCTTCATCTCTCTCCATGTGTGAATTCCATGCCTTGCCATTCATTGGTAGGTTGCTGGAATTCACATGGTAAATTACTGCATTTTCCAACTTTGTTGCATAGTTGTAAAATATTGGTATTTTTTGCAAATTCAAACAAATTAGAACATGGAAAAATTATTCAAATATCAACATGAATGAGTACATCAAGTTGCTACTGAATTTATACACTTCATTCACCAAGTAACCATGCTAAAATAGTGCAATAGTGATGCACAATTGTCCCTGCTCTGTTATACCCTATTGTAGTCTATTTAGACCATGTGAGAATGCTTTTAAATAGGTAAGATGTCTTTTGTAGTCCTTATGAACTCATTCCATCCATATCCTCATGTTTTTCTTGACAACTTCAAGGTGTTCCTATAAAGTGATAGCTTGTTGATTTTTATATGGCTATTTCTTTCAGATTTTCAGATTTATGACAATCCTAATAATTTGGTTTCAATGTGGACTTCAAACAAGTTGAAATGTAGGAAAACATTCATAAACCGTTGTGAATTTAATGGATATCAGCATACCACATTTTGTTGTTTGAAATGCATATTTTTATTTGCTACTTAATCAAGCAAAAGCAATCACAAAATGCTGAAAATAGTCAAAAATAGAGATATAATGATCCTAACATAAAATCATGCAAAAACTTAACAAATATATATTCTAATCAACTATTTGGCATTTAACTTAATAATATGACAGTTTTTTATATGTCAAACATAGTGTAAAAATGAGGCATTTTCAAGCCTCATCAAATGTAAGCATAAACTAAGCGATAAATGCATAGGAAACTCAGAAATATGATGTAAATGCGTTAATGAAATCAGATCTATGATAGAACTAATTAATAAATCAAATCAATAATCATATCTAAGTTAGAACTAGAAAACTAATATCTAAAAACCCTAGGCTATGCCTACAAGCCATTGTCAATGAAAACGGTCATAAAATGAAGCTCTTCTCCTTGTGAACCAGGGGTTGTAGCACTAGATTACTTGCTCTAATTGATGTTCAAGGGTCACCTGTTGTGTTTGGTACACTGATGGACGATGAAGAATAAATAGATATAAAAATAGGTGCATAGATGTAGCTCATTTGGATAGCACTTTGCTACTCTTCAAAGAGGGTATGGTTTCACTCTCTGATCGGCCAAGGCTTTAATGCACAAAATTTTGATATTCACAGATCATTTACTTTGCTTGTGAGAGTCCATATGTAAACCTCCCTATTTTATATCTGGATCTATATCTTGGCTTCCTAAAGAATCCAAAATCCAAATTTACATGCTACTAATCATCCCGAGGGGGAAGCATCAATCACAAATTGGCATTGAAGGGGCAGTTAGGAGGAAATATTGGAGTTCCTCACCAAAATTTGTTCGTAAGCAATACAAGATGTAGTTAGACTACATGATCTAGGTCTGTATTCATGGCCAAACTATACATAGTGCTAGCCATTGTTTAGAGCAGTGGCTAGGTATGGTCATTGTTAGCTTCAGCGTCCATATGTGGAAGCTACTTTGATTGAGAGATGCTAAGCCTGGATGGTCTTGAACTACCCTTTTTGAGTGGTTAGGACCACTTATAGCTCTTGTAAATGTCCAAGATAATTCATATGGTCTCTAAATGTGCCCATATGAGTAGTATCCTAAACATGATACGTTTTAGGTATCTATAGATACCCCTTTTTGGGATGCATTATGGGAAACATAACACAAAGTAAAAATAGACCACCTAGGGCCACATTGTAGGGTGTGTGATGATCATTGATCTGATCAATATTGGATGCCCCAGTCATGAAAAAGGGTGTGCATCCTAGAATCATTGGCTCCAACAGGGTGGAAGGCTTAAATTTTTGAAATCTTGCACATGTCCATCAGGAAATTAGGTAGCTTCAGTACTACTATAGGTCCAAAAGGAGGAGAGCTACAAAATTAACTATCATGTTTGCTTTTTTCCCTAAAAAATGGTAAGCTTATGATAGTTGTTGGAAATAATTCGTAATATGAACACAAATTGACATGATCGAGTGACCTTTTGTTGACTTGGATTATGATTGTTGATATTATGACTACCTATGAGTCATCGACTCCTTCGCTTGTCGAAGCCTCACCCTACTCAACCATGGTGTCTAGTTTCAACAATGTCTTGGGTCACAATCAGTCACTCTCAACTCAGAGCTCAAATGTGCAATTGACAACTAGAATAATGAAAATTCAAAACCTAGAAATTGCTTTTATATTTTCAATTTACGCCTCGATAGCTGCTGGCATTAGAAACCCACACTTTCTAGCTACTGGACCTAACAATGACCATGAAGAAGCAATTAGGGGTTGTTGGACCTGATAGTAGCTAGGAAATAAAGAGAAATTCACTCAATTTCTCTCCATGAGGCACATAAAAATGGGCCATTAAGCATACCTATCGGTACAAAATAATCAAAAGTGCATAAATATCAAAAAATAACATAAATAAAAATACAAAAACATCATAAATTCAAATTAATAGAAAAATCAAACAACAACGAAATCTCAATTGAGCCTCGTATTCAGTTATTTACTCTATACACTTGGCAGTTGCAGTGACTTGCACTCCATGCAATATGGTAAGATGAGCAAATTACCATAAGGTCGCTTGGGGAAAATTAGTTATGGTAGAATCGAGACACTTCACTTCAATTCCAAAGAAGGCCATAGTGTCCAAACTACCTCACAAGAATGAGGATTCATCTCCTTTCTTCTATAACATTTTTAGCAAATCATCGAATATAGTGATTCAACATAGGCTTGAATAGAATTCATATCACCTTGATTCCCTAAAAAGTCCATTATGGTTGGACTAATCTATGGGATAGAGATGTATAGTTACTAAAATTGTTGAAAGCACACCTGAGATGGGACCTACCATATAACAACAAAACAAACATCTAAAGGGATCCAAATAATTCATCTTGGTCAAGCGACTCATCACTTTATTCATTGTCCTTCCCTCATCAACTTGTCGTTTGAGGGGGTAGTCATAATATCAACAATTATAATCAAAATCAACAAAATATCACTCGATCATGTCAAATTATGTTCATCTTACAAATCATTGCCAAAAACTATCATAAACTTACCCTTTGCTAGGATAAAAAGCAAACATGATAGTTAAGTTTGTATCTCTCCTCCTTTCAAACCTATAGTAGTACTAAAGCTATCCAATTTCTTGATGGATGTGTGTAAGATTTCAGAAATTTAAGCCTTCCACTCTATTGTAAGCAATGATTCTAGGATGCACACCTTTTCTCATGATTGGGGCATCCAATGTTGATTAGATAAATTATCATCACACACCTTACAATGTGTCCCTAGATGGTCTACTTTTGCTCTGTGTTGTGTTTCCTACAACACATCCCAAAAATGGGCATCTATAGACACCTAAAATTCATCATGTTTAGGAGACTATTCATATTTTATCCATGAATACGGGCCCAAATCATGTAGTCTGACTACACCTTGAATTTCTTGCAGGCATATTTTGGCGAGGAACTCCCAAAGTTCCTCCTAACTACCCCTTCAATGCCAATTTATGACTGATGCTTCCCCCTCAAGATGGTCATTTTCATGTAAATTTGGATTTTGGATTCTCCAGGAAGCCAAGATCTAGATCCAGATCTAAAACAAGGAGGTCTACATATGGACTCTCCCAAGAAAATCAAATGATCCATGAATATCAAAATTTTGTGTAGCGAAGCCCTAGCCGATCAAAAAGTGAATTTGTACCCCCTTTGAGGAGTGGTGAAGCATTATCCAGCTGAGCTACATCTATGTACCTACTTTCAAATTTGTTTATTCTTCACTGCCCATCAATGTACCAAACACAACAGGTGACCCTTGAACATCAATTGGAGTAAGGAATCTAGTGCTACAACCCCTAGTTCATGGAGATAAGAGCTTTCTTTCGTGGCTATTGTCATTGATAGTGGCCCACAAGTATAGACTAGGGTTTTCAGATATTAGTTTCCTATTTCTACCTTAGATCTAATTATTGCTTTGATTTATTAATTAGTTCTAGCATAGATCTGATTTCATTAACACATTTACATCATATTTTTGAGTTTCCTATGCATTTATCTCTTAGTTTATGCTTACATTTTAATATTATCATGCTCATATATCATGTTTATCAGATATTCTAATAAGAGCCTCTTTCGAAGAGACTTCCCATGCTACTAATAGTGTTTAGTTATTTCTATGCATGCATTTTATAAGTTTATAGGACCGATTCAAGGCATCCAATGCATAAGATCCCTCCAAGGTGATAAAAGGATAAGGAGATATCTATAAGCCCTCATACAAGTTCATGTGTCATATCGAGAGGACTATGAAAGTGCACCACCCCTTTGTGAGGGGATATCATTCTTCTACACTGTTATTCCACTTGTATCTTATTGTATTTAAATGGGTATCCCTCAGAGGGATCGATATGTAACCGGTATTATACAAAGAAATTAATAATAAAATATCTTTCTTTATTTGTCATTATTTCGGTGTTATCTATTGCTTTGTGTTCTTCCATTTTGATACAATATCGCAAGTAGTGCAAGTGGTGCATGCTTCTCGGGGTCACACACTCTCATGTTTACTTGAGTAAGAAGTTCATCTTTAGGCTCTTGTCCAAGAGTTAACAATTTTCCTTTAATATCTACTACCTTCCTTAGAAAAATTTATATGCTTTCCCCAATGCTTGTTTTTAAGGAATTTAGTTGAATTTGTAGATGAATAATGGTGGCTTTATTCTTCCCTTCAAATATTTTTCTAAGCTTGTCCAAGCTTCAGAATATTTTTTTACTAAACTGATATAGGGTTGTATTTCATTAATGATAGAAAATGTTATGATCATTTGGGATTATGAATAATTTTCCTTAAATTTTTGAAACTCAGTATCTTTTATGGTAGGTTTCTTTGTTTTCCCTTGAACAATATCCCCAAGTTTTTCATATACCAAAATTGATTTTACTTTATTCTTCCATGAGAAATAATTTGGCCCTTTGAGTAGTTGAGATTCAACTAGGAAAAAATTGCTCGAAGTCATTGTATTTCTCTTTAACAACTCTCTAGATTTTGTGGACTTCCTTATGTCTCCCTAATGATGAGAGATTACAAACCTAATAATTTTTTAGGTTTTAAAACAAGCTTACATCTACCCAATAAATTCAAAACTTGATAATTTTTTATTGATGCTAATATTACCAAGTTTTGTAGAATGCCTTATGACTCCCTAGGATGTTTTGGATAGAATTAATATCAATATAGTGCTTTTGTAAATTGTAGTTCAAGTTTAAGTTGATTTTGTAAACTTTTTTATCTCCTTATTACTCCTATTGAATTTGAAGAGGTTTTGAAGTTGGTATTTATTTTCCTTTCTTTAAGTGTTTTTGAGACAACACTATAAAAAAACAACTTTTGAAGATTTTTAATAAACCTCTTTGATTGATTAATGCTTTATAATTTCCAATTCATAAGGTTGATGTTGTATTCCTTATAACTCCCAAGTTTGAAAAAAATTAAAAAATAATATTTTCGAGTTATTTTAACAATAATAATATCCCTTATTCCTCCTTGATAACTTTTGCAAATAATAATAAATCTAATGTATGATTGTTTAATATATTTATTTATAACTCCATAAACCTTATGTTAAGACAAGAATAAATATTTTACCTCAATCGTTCCTCACTATTGTACATTGATATATCTATAGCTACATGTTGCGTAGCACTTGTGGGTAATTCAGAGCCCTCTTTGACCAATGTAAACTTATCTCTCGATTGCCAATCGAACACTTCTACAATATGATTCTTCAAATATCTCTTGTTGGTCTTCTCCAAATATTTTCTTTATGACAACTTATTTACTATATTCCTTACATCATTAAATGGTGTATAGACATTTCACCTTGAAGCATTAACTTGGTTTTGACTACTCCTTAATTTGCTTTATTGTGTTCTACTATTGTGTATTTCACTCTCCTAGATTGGTGTATTAAGAAGGATGGGCTTCATGAAAAGTGTCACATGAAGCATTACGATCTAGCTCCCTTCAACAATGATGAGCATTTTTTATAGTGAGAATTTCTTCGACAATGATGAGGTTGGTGGTAACCTCCAAAAAATCTCAACTCCCTCCAACTGAGTGTAACTCCCTTTAGGTGAGCGCTTGAACTTTGGTAGACATAGAGAGTTCATGCCAAGGGGCTTGTGCATGTAAGATTTCTTTCTAATGCTCCAAGCAATCCTAATTTCTCCTTTATCTTTACACCATATGAGAGCTTGTTATTTCTTGGTACACAAGCTTTCTTTTGCAAGTTGGCTTGGAGAGGGTGATGGATGGCTACAACTGGATAACTTCACATTCTTATGGTACATCTTTGATCTCTTCTCTTGGTGGATGTACACTTCAATGGATGCCTTAGATATAGCTTCCTCTATCTACACTTGTTTTTATATTTCTAATTCTGATTTCATCCTTCCTTTGCCATTGGTTAGAACACCCAATGCTTCATATTTTATGTATATAATCCTTCACTAAATATTTTCCTTCTTTCTACATATGCATGAGTGTTAATATCTTCTTCCAATGGCTCCACTATTGTAGGTGATGCACTACCTTATAGGTTTGATTCTGATGAAATAAGAATGGTGTTTATAAACACCTCAACTCCTGGATGTGTGAGCTCTTTGATAACTCTTTATTTGGATGCAACTATACTATTTGTATGGGCTCCTTCACCTAGCTGCAACTCTATTGGACAAGGACATGTGAGCTCTCTAGTAGCTCTTTTTTTTTGCCATAGATGTACTGCTTGTGTGAGCTTTGGATAGCTCCTTCCCTTGGTTGTAAACTTGTTAGATGAAAACATCCTTCTACCCCCTTGTAAATGGTAATGCCTTTGTTCTTCCAAGGAAAAAAGGAGGTGCCTTTTATAATATGTAATTTTACACCTAAAATGAAGAATCTTTATAATCCTTCTATAGACACATAAAATGTGTCATGTTGAGGGTGACTACTCATATGGACATGCTATAAGACCATATGGAAGATCTTAGATAGACTCCAAGATAGAGCAGTGGTTCTAACCACTCAATTTGGGCACCTTGGCCTAATCATTCTGAACCGCAGCCCAGACCTGTGGTTTACAGCTGAACTACGGTTGAGACCTAAGGTTTGCATTCTAGACCATAGTTGTGACCTATGGTCTTAACTAAAGTTTAGTTGGCCTTCAATCCAATCCAAATCAGTTGAAACGACCATTAGATCTAGAAGAAGGTGGTTAGAGGGCGGAAGCTTCCATTCCAACTATCCTAACCATCCCTTCTTGATCTTGGCTTCTCCAGGAAGCCACCCCTAGCCCTTGGGTAGTCCTATAAGTACCCCTTATAATTATGGTAAATTATCAAAGAGAGCATTGGAGATTTGAGCAGCGGATCCCTATCTAATTTTACACTCAACCGAGTATACTAAGAGAGAGCTATTACACTTATCCCCTACCGACTTTCCAAGATTCATGATGAATTGCATTATGGATGCCCTAGGAGTCTAGGAGAGCCAAGAAATGTAAATTCAAGCAAACGAAGGCCCATGACAGTGATTTAACCACCAAACCTATTAGAATGACATCAAATGTGACCCTTGAACATCAATTGGAAAAGGATGTGAAGCCTACTACCCTTGGAATTAAGGGAAATATTATCATAGTGTTAACCACAGCTGTCATCCACGGTTTACAGTGCATACTGCACAACAAAGCCACGTTTTGCAGTCGAGGTATAAACACCTTCCTAATTTCATTTTTTTCTAGCTAATTAGGTTAGATTAAATGTTTTCATAGTTTAATAGCATTGTACAAGACTTATGACCATAGAACTAGGCTAGATTCACATTTTATGCTTATGCTTCAATTAGGACTAAAATGCTTTCTTTATGCATGTTTATGCTTCACTTTTCATATCTGATCCATGCATAGAATAGTTGCTACTTTCCTTTATGCTATTACATGAATATTGATTCACTTTGTAAAGTTTAGAAGTGTTCTTTACATTTTCTTGATTATACATGTTAACGGTGTCATTATGTATTTCACCTAAAAATGCCTCATCATGAGAGGTTGCCTATATTTTTGACATTCTTGTTGTTTCTTAACTGCAAGGAATAGTTTCGAAGGAGAGCAAAACATCAAGTTCCTTCCCCATCATGAATAAGAAGGCACCTCCACCCTAGAGTAGTTTGTGCCATTCTAAGAGGAATTTGGAAATCACACCTATCATTACGAGGGAAAACAATTGAGCACTCCTATTGCAATATTGTATCAAAATGAATATCCCTACGAGGGATGTACTTGTAATTGGATTCTTGACTTCAAATATAATGGAATAAATCATTTTCTTTCTTGTTTCATTTGTTATCAATTTCATTTACTTGTATGCATGTTATATCTTTACCATTTATCGCAATAGGAGCCGCTATTGGGTGTGACCCTTTCTGGTGGTTATAGAGGCAATCATGATGGCACCCTACATTTTTAGGATCTGACTATGTTTTTTTGGATTTTGTATTTGTAGGTACATACCACAACTATCAACTACGAACCAACAATTGAACCGCAGGTACAAGGCATGGTTCACAGTCAGAACCATAATGCGGACCTACAGTTTCTTTTTTATAACACAGGCAGACAATTCCAGAATTCCAGATAGTGCAGAACATGAGGTAGATCCTTTTTCTAGCCCTCTGCCACTTTTCTATTCTCTGTGTTTTTATAGTAGGTCAATTTTGAATGCAAATTAGGAAAGCAAATAAAAAAGAATGGTAAATAAATTGTCCTAGTTTTCTTTTCATACTTTGCTTTCACTAGAAAGGTGTTGTTACGAATAGTGGACCTATGATTGTAGTCTTCCCTAGGCTACAACATGCTTGATATATATGTATTTATGGTTTACATATGTGAGGCCTAATTAGTGGCCATTTATCATTGTAATGTGCAGTCCTAAATAGCATCTATAGTAGCTTTCATTTTTTGAATTTGAAATGTATTTCAATTGCATAACATTTATAAAATGAGCATGTGTGCTATATGATGCATTTCTTTTATGTACATTAAAAGGAACCACACACACCATGTTGCATTTAAACATTAGTGGCATTGGGCTCTCACATCCAACCCATTTGATTGAGACCAATAGTCTATGTCATTACCACTTGGTTGGCTTATTTGAAATTGTATTATCAGGACCCACTCGTGGCCAAGGCCGACCCAAGAACAATCCTATTCATGCAAAATAGCATGCACTCATCTTCGTAAGAGTGTATCACTATGCATAGTGTGATAGGTGAGGGTTGGTAGTACCTATGCTACCTCATTGAGTATGGACTTAACTACCATATTCGGATTGTGTGAGTATATAGGTGAAAACCTTTGAACAATTTGAGTATAACATCAACTTTTGCAAAACACTATAAGAGTTTCTACAACTGATACAACACATTGAAAACACATCAAAAATTTTAGGACTCACTTTAAAACTTAAAACGAGATAATAATTTTTGTATACCTTGTTTGCTTAATAATAATACATTTAGACCCTAGATACACAATGATGGACACGCAGGGTGGTTGGCAACGGTCCAAAGCCAACACCGATGACCAACCCCTAACTAGTTCACAACAACACGTGTCGAATCCTCAACCACATGAGAGAACCAAATGTCATTCGACCAAAATTCGAGGAGACAAATTGACACGGGGGGAACCAACAGAGTAAACCCCAAATAGAGGAGCTTTAGTACACTCCTCTAGGCACAGAGTAGAATGGGAAACCTTCTAGCATGAGGTTTTTCCACTTGAGAGCCATTATCAAGACCATAATGCACTTGCATCCATGGTATCAACTAAAGAGTTTATTGTGTAGGGGACCAGATTGGTTCCCCTACGTACTAAGTCTACTTGAGGATTTATGGCTCCACATTTTGAGTATAGAAGGACTAGAGACCTACCCATT
This sequence comes from Wollemia nobilis, assembly GCA_028583015.1. Taxonomy (NCBI): domain Eukaryota; kingdom Viridiplantae; phylum Streptophyta; class Pinopsida; order Araucariales; family Araucariaceae; genus Wollemia; species Wollemia nobilis. The sequence continues at coordinate 15,221,637 of JAQPPZ010003077.1, read as the reverse complement.
TAGGGATAGGAAGATAGGCTCACAACCGAGCATAGAACTAGCACACTCCCATGCGTGGTCCAAAATGTAAAATAACCATTGACATATCAAATGTGAGAGATAATGGTACACCATTGAATGAGCGATGGTAGTCTAATTAGTTAGAAGGTCTAGGTAGTGTTCTAGAGCATCTAGGCTGCAAGCCTTCTGCTCCACCCACTTGAGCCCCGAGTGAGCATAGTGGGAGTGTCGTCTACACTACTAGAGAACATGGGGAGGCTTCTAAGTGCCCGTATGTCACACACCCGCTATCTGCGCATGGTAGGTCACAATATAGGACATAGCAGGAGGCCAATGCCATATTTGCAAATAGATGCAAAGGCACAACACATTAGTCTTATGGGTACAGAACCCACAAAGTTGCTTGTACGGATAAGGGGTATCAAAGCCCTCCCACAGTCGACCAGATTAATAGGTCACATCAACTAACATCAAAGAAAAAAAACCAACTCCTCCAATACCAATTGGAGGATGCTCGCCTAGAGAGGTAGCATATAAAAGATGAAAATATTCAAGCACAAAGGCTCATAATATAGATGTTATATGAGCAGATCATGTGCGAGGAGTGTATCCTTGCTCAGAAGGAACACGTAGAATAGTAGGACCAACTAGCTAGGGTTGGCCTATATCCTCAAGATGAGCATCGTGAGCACATGCATAGGAAGGCTTTCTCACAAGCTAAGATGCATCAAGAGCATAGAGATGCTTGTACTCATGTTACTACCGAACAAAGGGAGCAACTACCACCACTCAATATTCAAAGGCAGAGACAGCATGAAGCAGCAGTGGGAGATGGATACGAATAGGAATATCCTAAAAGCTCCTGAGCTAAAGAGGAGGAAGAGCAAAGACCTCCATCTCGCACAAGGAATATAGTACCTCCTAAGCCACCTACATGTCAACTTAGGGAGGAAGACTTTCTATCTTCAGAGGCTTATAAGGACTTGGTCGAGAAAATTAAAGCCATTGAGAGACAAGGCATGGCTTTTCAAAATTTGACTCTAAGGAAAATCCATAACGAGCCTTTGGATCCTTCAATGCCTACTCTAGCCTACCCTAAGAATTTTGAAATGCCTAGGTTAGATAAGTTCAAGGGTGATGAATATGCACAAGAACATGTAACGAGCTTTCTGGATGCTTGCTTTCAGATAGCAAGCAATGATACCTTATTGTTGTGCACGTTCATCATGACACTTTTAGGGCCTACCCAAGAGTGGTTTAATCAGCTAAAGAAGCATAGTATAAAAATATTCGAGCAATTAGATGATGCCTTCCTTGAATGCTATTACTTTGGCATCAATAAACAAGATAATCTTTTTTATTTGGTTGTGCTAGCTCAGCGCGACAACGAGCCCATAGAACAATACCAAAAGAGGTGGAGCAGATTAATGGTGAAGTTGCCATTCCCCATTCCTGCCATGAAATTAACTCAAATTTTCATGAAGAGTTGTGCCAAGAACATCTTGTTACTGCTATATCTACAATAGTATGCTACATTCGAAGAGGCTTTGGTGCAAGCCAAGGTTATTTAGGATATCAAGTTGCAAGAAGGCAACTTGAAGCTCAAAAATAGGAAAGAGGGATAGAAAAAGAGTACCACAAAGCATAAGGGCAAGCAGGACCATGTAAATCAAGTGGTATTAAATCTCCAATGGGAGGAGAAGGGGCAGTAGAAGCATAACTATCAAGTCTAACCTTCGCCTACGCAGTATGATAAGCGTAATAACTAAAAGGGAAAAAACAAAGAGCAATGCCCACCTTGCCAGTTCACACCATTGATAGAATTGTTGACGGTGATTTTCCATCAGTTATACAAGGCCAACGCAATCAGATTACCCAAATTTAATATGATAGACCCCAACCAACCCAAAAAAAATGGGTTTAAAGATGATTTATTTTATATCTTTCATAGAATGAAAGGACATGATATCGAGGTGTGTTGGTCTTTCAAACACCTAGTGTAAAATATGATCAACAAGGGTGAGATTGTAGTGCCTCACAACCCATAGGTTACCGATAATAAAAATATGGGGATTTATAAGAACCCCTTACCGAATCATGAGGCACATCAGAACAACGTTGGTCAAGTTAACTAGGTACGAGTCAAACCGCCTACCCAAGGGTTTGTAGGTATGGTCAATGTTGTTACTGGGCATGGGAGATATGAACAACAAAATCAACCTCATGCTCTTATCTAGATACAAGCAACACCGAATCAACGATCGGTATAGAATATTCTAGGCCCACCAACAAGACCGATGGTGACCCTAAGGAGCAGGTTGGTCCAAAACCTATAGATAACTCCTACGAAGTTGTCAATATATGAATTAATTCAGTAGTCCCCGAGGCAGAGGGAGACTCTTATGGAAATTTTAAGGTCCATTGAAGTACAAGCCCAGGATGCGTAGGCATTCATAAATTTCATAGGACATGTACAATAGTGTCAGGAACTGATGATCCAATTTTACGATCATGTGATAAGGATAGTTTCTACAACTACGGCTGACCCACCATTGCACATAATATCATGTGTGAATCACATGCCATTTAAAAGGGTCTTGATCGATACTGGCTCATCAATCAACATAATAACGACCAAGGCACTGAGTCATTTGAAACTACCTAAATCACATATTGTGCCAACTACATTTACATTGAGAGTGTTTAACGATGCACTATGTTTGATTGTCAGCACAAATATCCTACCTATACAGGTGGGTTTGAAGACCATTTTAGTAATGTGTCACATGATAGAAGGGGCTATGCAGTACAACATTTTACTCGGTAGGCCTTGGATTCATGAAATGCGTTGTGTCCCCTTGATACTATATCAATGCATGAAATATATCCATGAGGGACTGGTTTACGTAGTGGCATCGGATGAGAATCCATTTAAATTTGTGAACATAGAAAATTTTCCTAGGGATTTCACTCCCATCAATGCACCTTGATTTTTGATCGTCGTCGCCAACAAAGAGACCAGGAAGCAAATCGGCGGTGTATGTACAACCAATGCCATCTATGTCACATAGATCGAAGCATACCACTGCCACTTCCTTGAAACCATCAGCATCATTCATGCATCAAGATGATAGAAAATTAAAGGTGAATATGGGCAAGAAAGAGAAAGAACTTGAGCCTAAGCCAATCGTTGAGGACATTCCCATTTCCATGGAAGTTGAGGAACCCCAAGACAAAGCCGAGGAGGAACCTCAGCCTGCCTTGCCTGCATCTTCAATAGGGTCATCTACATCATGGGTGATGGTACATCTTGCTAATACCATATTAGATGAGTACCTTATACAAAATGTGACCTTCAAACCAATTATGAAGACTATGCAAGAGACAGGCAGACCTTTCGCTCATCGCTATCTGGTTGGATCGGTGGTCCCACTAGGAGAACCACCTAAACAAACCAACTTCATCTATGCATGGCTAGATCAGCTTCCAACATGAGAGCCCATGGATGAAGATGATGAGGACAATTTTACGGTAAATTTTTGCTATTTATCTAATCTAGAGTATGCCATGCGTATTTTTGAGCTATATCACTGGCATGGATATGGCCTTGGTCTCTTTGAACAAGGATGGAGGACTCTGTTGGAACATCATTATCAGTTAGTCACTGATAGGTTTGGTCTAGGGTTATGGATACGTGGACAGGATGATTTTCTTATAGTATCCCTAGATCATTTGTACCTTAGCATGGCGGGCGATGTGGATTTTAATCCATATCATTAGGATCCTTCCAAATTTTGGAGGAATCACCCTATGATATCTTCCATCACCACTGAGCCACTCAAATATCATCACGAAGGGCTCCTTGAGCATACTAAGGCAAATATGAACCCTAAATATCAACTGGGACACCAAACCCATGGGGAAATCGATGACAAAAACATGTAGGGATGCAACCCCATTACTACCAACAATCTCGAGTTAGGAGATCTTTGTAATGAATATGGAGCGGAGTCCACCTTTGATATGACTAGACCAAGCTATGATGCAGATGATGATTTCCCAAAAGACGATGGATCTAGGGATGAAGTCGAAGGATCTTATGTAAGGCCTTTGTATGCACATCATTTATTGCCTATGGAATCGATACAGGATACCAAAGAGATCCTTCCCAACATTGATAATCCAAGGGAAGGGACACTATAGCGATGATAGTATGCAAGAAGTGAGATTTATGGGGCCTCTCTTAGAGGAGTGCCCTCTAGGAGTGGGGGTGAATGAAGAATTCTATTATATCGATGATGAATAAGATGATCTAGAGAGGGCCTACCTTGGTCCTCCTTATTTGCATCACCACCATCAACCCATCGACATTGATGAGATCTATAGGCAGCTATAATTTGATCCACATATGAGATCGATACGGTTAAACCTGGATCAAATCCATCGGTTGGTTAATCCTCTTTTGCCAACCTACATCCAGATCCATGAGTTGAATGATCATATTTTACATGCAGTGCATAGGGAGGATCCAGTTATTCGTAGTCCTCACAAGGAAGACCCTTTTGTGCCTGTCTCATTAGAGCCAAATCGTGGGTATGAGGACTACGTAAATTTTGTAGAGGTCAGTCCGTGTGGTATTGGAGATCAATTCCATTCTATAAACATGGTCTCCTTTGATTTTACCACTCTACTCCATAATATAGAAGATTCATCTAAACCATTGTATCTTAAAAAAGATGCTATCGACTGGGATCACGTTGATTCACCCATTGAGCCTGAGGATTTCTTCCCCAACGAATAAATGTTTCATCCTTTCCATTTTGCACTAGGTTGTGCATATGATATTTATCATGCTAAAAATGCTTCCAAAACGGAACCACTCAACCCAGTTTATGACATTCATCCGATTCCTACGCCTCACCAGCTTGAGGAGGGATCGCATGTCGATAGAGGAAAAATTTGAGGTGGATATTAGTGATGATACTACTAGTTCAAAGAAGGTTAAATTTGGAGAGAGTCTCACTCCATATGAGTGGGCCATCCTCATCCCTCTGCTGAAAGAGAGACCATATTTATTTGTTTGGTCATATAAGGATATGCCAGGTCTAGACCCGAAATTGGTTACTCATAACCTTTCACTAGATTTGACGAAGAAGTCGATCAAGCAAAAGCTTAGGAAAATGCACCCAACAGTAGCCTTAATGGTGAAAGATGATCTGTAGAATATTTTGGATGTGGAATTTATGATTTCCATCGATTATCCAGAATGGGTGTCCAATATGGTAGTCATGGGAAAACCCGATGGAAGAATCCATATTTTTATGGATTTCAGAGACCTAAATAAGGCAACACCAAAAGATTCATTTTCGTTGCCCAATATTGATGCTCTCATAGATGCAACTATAGGTAAAAAAATGCTCTCCTTAATGGATGGTTTTTCTGGTTACAATCAAATTCAGATTAAACCTGCAGACCAGCACAAAAATGCATTTATAATGCCATGGGGAACATTTTACTATAAAGTTATGCCATTTGACCTCAAAAATGTTGGTGCCACATACCAGTGGACCATGACATACATTTTTCATGACTATATGCACAAAATTATTGAATATTATATCGATGATTTGTTATCCAAGTCATTGCTATGAGAAGAGCATGCAGAGGTCTTAAGGAAAGTCTTCAATCACCTGATAGAGCACAACGTCAGGCTGAATCCTAAGAAGTGCGTATTTGGTGTAACTTCTAAAAAATTACTACGGTTCATCGTCTCCAAGAGAGGCATCAAATTATATCCAGTAAAGGTCAAGGCCATTTTGGAAATGCATCCTCCCACCAATATTAAGGAATTAAGGAGCCTTCAAGGCAAGGTAGCCTCAATAAAGAGATTTATCACCCAACTATTGGATAAATGTCAACCCATGAATTGACTGCTACATAAGGGTATCCCATTCAGCTAGGACAAGGACTAAAAGGTAGCCTTCACTGAAATAAAATAATACCTGGTGATGCCACCAGTGTTAGCTCCACCAAGGCCAAAGGTACCCTTTATACTATACATATAGACAACTGACTTTGCACTGGGAACCATGTTGACCCAAAAGAATGTGCAAGGCAAAGAATAGGTCATATATTACATTAGTCGAACTTTGGTGAGATATGAGATTGGGTATGCATACATGGAAAAATTGTGTTTAGCAGTAGAGTTTGCTATAAAGAAATTATGACACTATATGTTAAGGCATACAACATATGTTCTATCCAAACAAAATCCTTTGCAGTACGTGATGAGTAAGACTTATCACAATACATGTACTATGAAGTGGATCATGATTTTGATGGAATTTAATCTGGAATTCATAAGCCAAAATTCCATTAAGATACAGGTCATAGCAGATCAATTAGCTGAGGTACCACTGTCAAATAGTAGGCCTCTAACAATTGAGTTTTCAGATGATGCAGTATTCGTTGTATCTGAAGCTCCCGAATCCAAAGAACCAAAGAAAAATGTTGATATGACTATGTTCTTTGATGGTTCAAAGTGCGAAGAAGAGGGTGGTGTCAAAATAGTGTTCTTCATACCATAAGGAGCTCCAATGCCCATGTCATTCAAGTTGGATTTTCCATGCACCAATAATAACACTGAGTACGAAGCCCTACTGCTGGGCCTCTACATAGTTGTCACCATGAATATTAAGAGATTGAACATCTTTGGCGATTCCTTGCTCATAGTAAATCAATTCAAGGGGCTTTTTCAATGAGGCTGTCCCATAATGAAAGCCTATAAAGATCCAGTTGACACATATTTGGCCAAACTAGAATGGTATGACATTGAGGCAATCCCTCGATCATCAAATCAATTTATAGATACCATGGATTCTTTGGGATCCTTAATCCCTTAGAATATATCTATTGATTTTACTACTATCCATGTCAAGATGCTCTCTCATCCAGTAGCAGAGCATGCAGCCTATGATAACAGAGAATCAGTCAACGTGATCAATGTAGAACCACAAGCAGAACGGTTCTGTAAAGATGAAGACTTTCTTAAGAAGGCACCCTGGGGGTCATTAACCTCTTAGAGTCCCATGGGGAGTGGTACTAAAATTCACGATAGGGTTGTTTTTGAGTCTGTATTTGCAAAAGTTAATATGTAGGGGGAGCAATTCATCTTGGAAGTTGAAGCTGAGATTTATCAAAATTGGATGTCGCAAATTAAAGACTTACTAAAGCTTAGTATAATCTCAGAGGGATTTCTACATGTTGCAAAGTGCACATTTAAACATAAGTGGCTAAATATATCTTAATAGGAGATATATTTTACCAAAGAAGCTACGATGGAGTTCCCCTCCATTGCTTAGAGCCCTAGGAGGCATCATGGTCAATTTCATAGCCCAAGACGGTACGTGCGATGGCCATTTTAGCGGCATGGCCATCGTCAAGTGCATCCTTTGAATGGGTTACTATTGGCCCACTATGGAGAAGGAGTGCAATGCATATGTCAATAAATGCATTAAATGCCAGGATCACACTAATCTTACAGACTTGCCATCACAGGCCTTATAGCCCATTCAAGCGACTTGACAATTTGCTCAGTGGCAGTTGGATCTTATAGGCAAGATCTCTCCTCCATCATCAGGTCAGCATACATTCATAATCATGGCTACTAAGTATTTTACAAAGTAGGTGGAAGTAATATCCTTAACAATGACAACCAGAGCTCCTATAGCAGAGTTTATACTGGAGAATATCATAAGTCATTTTGGTCAAGTAAAAAGCTCTAAACACTTGGTCAAGTAAAAAGCTCCAAAGGCATTTGTAAGCCTTGTGGTCAACATCAAAAGCTCTAAGGGTTTGGTCAAAATTGCTCAGTCATCCCAAAAGGCTCCAAGGATACCTAAAATTTCTTGGTCATATTAGTCAAAATCCCTGAGGATTTGCTTATAATCGTTAGGTCATCCTAAAAAGCTCCAAAGGCATCTACAAGCCCTTTGGTCAAACTCAAAAGGCACCAAGAGTTTCTAAAAATTTCTTGGTCAACCCAAAAGCTCCAAAGGCATCTACAAGCCCTTTGGTCAAACTCAAAAGGCACCAAGAGTTTTTGAAAAACTGCTTGGTCAACCCAAAAGCTCCAAAGGCATCTGTAAGCCCTTTGGTCAAATGCAAAAGGCACCAAGAGTTTCTAGAAAACTGCTTGGTCAACCCCAAAGATCCCAAGGATTCTCAAAATCACTTAGTCATCCCAAAATACCCCAAAGGTACCTATAATCCCTTTGGTCAATTCCAAAAGCTCCAAGGATTCCTAAAAATTGCTTGGTCAATTTAAAGGCTCCAGAGGCATGTACTCGTCGTTTGGTCAATTATGAGGCTCAAAACCCATAAAAAAATTAAAATCAATAAAATCCAAAAAAATGGTAAAGCATAAAATCCAAAAACATTTACATTTGCATTTTCATTTTGCATTTACACATGCATTCGCTGCATTATTGCATTGCATATAGGAATTCGTCATCCATTGCATTCCATAATAGAAGGCATTTGTGTTTGTCAGTCTTACAAACGATGCCACATTTGTGTTTAAATCATGCATATCTTCATTTATCATGATCCATCATTCATTTTAGTAATTGTGTTTTTCAACACAACCTATAATGTTGCTATGGAGATATACTAGGGTTTTTCGGTCACTTAGTCATACCTAGTAGTCTTATCAAGAGTTGGTAGAAAGCTCGCTTTGATTTTGTAGCTAAGGTTCAGTTAGTATAGCCCTTAGCATATCATAAGCCTATCACTAATCAAAAAATTTAAACAATCCTAACAAGGACTAGGGGAATATGAAATCCATGAAGCAGGACCGGGTATCCTGAAGCGAAAATAGTTATTCTTGCTTATCCCTCTGTGCGGACGATATGGGAAATTTTGGCAGTTGGAAAAAGGATAGTTTAGTTCCTTATTCAAAATCCCTCTTACGATAAAATGAGCATATCCCAAAGATATATTCCATATCAATCCTCATTATTGATATCCTAGATCAATATCATAGATAGACTCCCCAGAGTGATTGAGCTCATCATATGTCCCATAATCAACTAAGAGGATGAAGGACCCCCCCTCTGTACCCTGAGTAGATCTCGCTCTACTACGGCCGCATCCCTTTATACCTTTTCCAAGTAACAAGCATGATTGATCTTGCCAACATGGATCTCTACTACAGTAGCTTGGGTGGTCAGACTAGCAATCTGCTAGTCTACCTATGTCAGTCAATGATCTCTCTTTGTCAGTTGCACCTATCACGCTCCCTCTACTGCATCTAGAATCAACCGAGTTGACTTTGCAAGTTAGCCATCTATGTTAATAGCATCCCCTCTACACTGTTAGGAGGGACCTCACCCTCCTCTGGAGCCTCCTCCTTAGGATCAATCTTAGGAGCCTGCTCAGTGGTAGCCTTTGTTCCCTAGCCACCCTCTATCTATTGGTGTATCCTATGCCCATTAGGATCCACCTCTGCTCCTACCTGATCTGCAGTGTGGCCTAGAGGCCCTATCTCATACCAGCAAAACATAGACCACCATCCGTCATACTCTAGAGTGGTCACCGCTATGTCAACCCTAGTCTCCTGGAAGTCATCTAGAGCATCACCTAGTACTAGAGGCTGGAACCACGATAGATCCCTCTCAAAATCTAGGCGCTTGTAAGTGAACGAAATCTTTAGGATGTCCTACACCATGTCGAACTACCATAGGATGTGAGAGAAAAAATGAAACTCTCTAATCTCAGCCTTTTGGTTGAGTATCCATCTATCCTAAAGAGCCTGTTGAAGCCTCTCACCGATCTTAGGCCAGTCAGGACAATCCATGTAGGGCCACCACTGGATATCATCTGGCCCAAGTGCTGCAAATCGGGTAATGTAATGTTAGGTATCACCAGCATGAGTCCTACTATGGAAGCCCTCCTCCTCTTGAGGCCAGTAGGTAGTATAGAACTGATTCTCATCATCAATGTATGTAATGTGTAGGGGTATCTCCCCAAGAAGCTCTACTCTAATATGCTGCTAGCCCCAAATCTATAAAAGTATACTACAGTTGATGCCCTTACGGCTATGCTCAGTAATATGATATAGCTCTCGATAGAGCTGAGCTAATAGTGTGCTCCCCCAGGCTAGGAGTAGTGGCTGGTGGATAGATCTCTATAATAATCTGCATATAGTGGCTAGAATGTTCCAAGAAATCCTCACACTCAAGGAGTCTTTAAGCACATATTGCATCACCAGGTGCATGAATATGGCCTTGCACATGAATAATATGTTTTTCCCCTACCAGTAGCTGATATGGACCTCTTCATGGTCGATAGCTCACTAAGCCTCCTCGCTTTGAGTGCCAAAGATAGCATCGAAGACGAACTCCTTAGCCATAGAAGTGGAGCATACGATAGCCTCACCATCAATGGGGATCTTGAAGATCTTGTAGACATCCTCCAGTGTGACTGTTATTTCACCTATAGGTAGGTGAAACGTGTTTGTCTTTATATTCCAACGATGGGCCAACATAGTTAGATAGGATTGATCTACCCTAATGGTGAGTAGATCAAAAACGTAGTTGAAGCCAATAGCTTTGAACCACTCTCGTTCACCATCAATGATATCTCCATGGATATTCTTCATAATGTTATGCTCTCATGCTCTACATGTCAATCTCTGAAATAAATAGCATAAAATAAGGAAAAAGCTAACTAAAACATGCAAAAACATTTAAAATTTGATCTAAAAATCATCAAAAATAGTAAAAAAATGATAAAATTACAAAAACATTTCATCATGCAGGCCTACAAATTAAATTTGTCAATCATACAGGTCAAAAATGCATTAAATGATATTAATTGTGTCTAAACATTCAGAAAAATTAAAACTTTTGCACAATTTTCCTAAAGTTGGCAAACCGTGGGTCAACCCTGCGGTCCATGTGCGGTCAAAATTTAATCATTGGGATTTTTAATGCTGACTACAATTGGTAGCTATGGTCCCCAATTGACCAATTAGGAACCATAGCTGGTACCTACGATCTGCGATTGAAGTCCAGCCGGGTGCGATACTGCGACCAAAAATGTAAAAATTTGAAAATCTAAGCTATCCTAGCCTAAGATGAGGTTCATTACTAATAGTTTAGTGAGATTTATTAACTTATTACTTAATTGGATTTATTTTATTAATAATGGATGTGAGGTCTTGGTTTTTGAGTTACCTTGCCCTCCCCTCTCCCCCACGACTAGAAGATGCTTGTTCGCGCCCTGCCATCGTGCTATGAGTCAGTATGTGGGTAAGGTGTGCTAGGTTGTAGGTCATTTTAGTCAGCTGTCACTATCAGAGCTCTAGTTGCAAGTCACTATCAAAGAATAATGAGAGATATTTGAAATTTGGAATTTTTATAGACTTCTCATATTTAGCACGGATCGCAAGCCCTAGCTACGGTTCCCAATTTTGCAAATGGGAACTGCAGACCCTAGTCGCAGTTTGCAACTAGCAGACAATTTTAGAAAATACCACCATGGGAAGGGCCAAAAGGATTAATTAATACCTCCCATTGGATCATAATGCAATAAAATCAAATTAATTTGGAAATTTGGTGATAATCAAGCACCGAGATCCAATCAAAAATTAAAAATCTTGCTACAATTATAAGGTACATTTAACCGAGGTCGTCGCTATGACAATACTTTCATGGAGTGACACACCTCCCAGCCAAATAAATAAGCTCAAAGCACAATTCAAAACATTCACAAAAAAATCAAATAAATTAAAACACCAAATGCGCCTCGTATTTAGTAATTTACCCTATACACTTGGCGGTTGTAGCGACTTGCAACCCATGTAATCTGGCAAGATGATTAAATTACCATAAGGACATTTGGGGTAAAAATTGTCATCATCGATCTGATATGCTTCTCTTAAATATCTAATAAGGCCTACGTGGTTAGACTACTCCATGAGAATGAGGCATTACATGCCATTTCCTCTATGACCTCTTTTTTAGAAAATCATCGATAATTTGATTCAACACAAATCTGATTGGATTTGTATCAATTCGATTCCCTAAGATGACTATTGTAGCCTGACTACTCCATGGGATAGAAATGTGCAAATACTATTAATAGTTGGAATTAAAAGTTGAACTAGGCCTAGCCAAGGCATTAATATGCTCAAATATAAATTTTTTCAGATCATCCATGGTGGTCAAGCGACATCGTCGCTTCATACATTGTCATTACCCTCATCAACTTGTTGCTTAAGGGGGTAGTCATAATATCAAATCATAATCATAATCAACAGAAGATCTTGGAGATCGTAGATCCCTTGATCTTGTCAAAATTATGTTCATCCTTGTGAATCATTGTAAATAGATATCATAAGCTTACCCCTTTGCTTGGGATAAATAGCAAATATGATTTTGCTTGTTGTTCTTTGCCTTTTAGACCTATGGGTTAGAATATACCTATGGAATGCATAGCCATACCGAATGAGGTGATAAGGGTACAATATTTTCAATTTTAAGCCTCCAAAGATTTGGAAGCAATGATTCTAGGATGCGCATCCTTTTGCTGGACCTGGGGCATCTAATGTTGATCTGACTAATGATCATCATAGAACCTTCGATATCATTTTATGAGGTATATTTTTGCTCAAAATTTTTCTATCTCACAACACATATCAAAAGGGGCATTTGTAGACACCTAAAACACGTCATGCCGAGGGTGACTACTCATATGGACATGCTACAAGACCATATGGAAGATCTTGGACAGACTCCAAGATGGAGCAGTGGTTCTAACCACTCAATTTGGGAACCTTGGCCTAATCAGTCTGAACCACCACCCAGACCTGTGGTTTACAGCTGAACCATGGCTAAGACGTATGGTTTGCAGTCTAAACTACAACTGTGACCTGCAGTCTTAAGTAAAGTTCAGTTGGCCTTCAATCTAAGCCAAATCAGTTAAAAAGACCATTGGATCTAAAAGAAGGTGGTTAGAGGGTGGAAGTTTCCATTCCAACTATCCTAACCACCCCTTCTTAATATTGGCTTCTCTAGGAAGCCACCCCTAGCCCTTGGATAGTCCTATAAGTACCCCTTAGAATTAGGGTAAATTATCAAAGAGAGCATTAGATATTTGAGCAACGGAGCCCTATCAAATTGTACAATCAATCGAGTATACTAATAGAGAGCTATTCCAATTATCCCCTACCTACTTCCCAAGATTCATTATGAATTGCATTATGGATGCCCTAGGAGTCTAGGAGAGCCAATAAATGTAAATTCGGGCAAACGAAGGCCCATCACGGTGATTTGACTGCCAAACCTATCATAAGGACATCAAAGGTGACACTTGAACATCAATTGGACAAGGAGGTGAAGCCCACTGCCCTTGGAATTGTGGGTAAGTTTATTAGAGTGTTAACCACGACTGTCATCCATGGTTTACAGTGCAAACCGTGCACCAGAGCTGAAGTTTGTAGCAAGGGTATAACCACCTTCCTAATTTCATTTTGTCTAGCTAATTAGGTTAGATTAAATGTTTTCATAGTTTAACAACATTGTAGAAGACTTCTAACCATAGAACTAGGCTAGATTCACATTTTATACTTATGCTTCAATTAGGACTAAAATGCTTTCTTTATGAATGTTTATGCTTTACTTTTCATATATGATCCATGCATACTTTCATTTATGCTATTACATGAATCTTGATTCACTTTGCATAGTTTAGAAGTGTTCTTTACATTTTCTTGATTATACATGTTAATGGTATCATTATGCATTTCATCTAAAAGAGCCTCATCATGAGAGGCTATCTATATTTTTGACATTCTTGTTGTTTCTTGACCGCAGGGAATAGTTTCAAAGGAGAGCAAACCATCAAGTTCCTTTCCCATAATGAAGAAGAGGGCACCTCCACCCTAGAGCAGTTCGTCCATTTTGAGAGGCATTTGGAAATCACACCTATCCTTAAGAGGGAAAACAATTGAGCACTCCTATTGTAATATTGTATCAAAATAAATATCTCTAAGAGGGACATACTTGTAATTGGGTTCTTGACTTCAAATATAATGGAATAAAGCATTTTCTTTCTTATTTCATTTGTTGTCAATTTCGTTTACTTGTATGCATGTTATATATTTATTATTTATCGCAATAGGAGCCATTATCGGGTGTGACCCTTTCTGGTAGTTACACCTTCTTGATTCTTTTGGATGATAGACAATCCAAGCTATTGAAATTGAAGATTACTACACTTTGTGCTTGAAGAAATAATCCTTTAATTATCCTTGATTTTTGAGACTACCAAAGTCTCGATTTGAGGCTTCCTTCAAGGATTTCAATGGTGGTTTTTCTACTCCACCTTTCTTCTTGTAATGGTGGCTTCTTTTGGCCAGTAAAGTATTGCATATTTTTTTGTGCTTTTTAATCAACACAAACAAATATAGAGCAACTAGTTAATAGTTTAACTATAATAGTGCTTGATAGATGTACTATAGATGATAACAATAAATTCACCTTATTGCTCCACTGATTTCTTAAATATGCTCTTAATAATTCCACTGCAACTTTTCAAATATAATCTGCAAATTTCACTACAAACACAATTGTAGGATCCAATATTCTTTTTCAAGATAGTTGTAATTTTGTATTCTAATCAACTCCAAATTAATTTGCAAATGAACCTTAAAAATAAATTTCCTTTTTGCACTTCTTTGAAGAATTATAATGCAATCTTCCTCTTTGTAATTTTTGATCTAACATAAGGTGCTTTAACAAATCTACTGAGTAATCTGAATAACAAATTTACTTGCACCAATAGTTACTTACCTTTTTGACAGCTATAGATCAGACTTGTTGCTTTCTATACCTTTTGTAATATTTTCCAAGTAGCTCCTCCTTCACCAAAAAGAGGTCTTGAACTTCCTTTCATGAGAATAGGGTTTGGTGATTTGGTCTTCTCATTTCTACTATGGATTCAAAGGATTATTTGGGAAATCCTCTAGTCTCTTAGCTTTGACAAAATCCTTTTATATTCGAGTCTTCTTGTCAAATTCTAACTTCAAGCAAAATCTTCTTCTTCTCAAGACTCTAAATGTCTTGAGATATTTTGTATCTTCGTTGGAACTCCTTCCTAATTTTTCTTCTCCTGATTGGGCTTGTTATCCGATGGCAAAAATTGTCCCAAGTCTTTCCCTTGTGATAAAGTGTCTACTTGATGTATAGTTTCTCAAATGAGTTATTCTAGGAACTTTTTGATGATCTTGTTTTAGCAACAAGGCTTCTCCAAGACTTTTTCCTTGATACCTCTCTTAGGTCTTCAATTTTGTAGTTGCTTTGGTATTCCTTGAGGTCTTCTTCTTCTATAATTTATATCTCCTTCTTCGATCTCTTGATTCTGCTACTTCTGGATCTAAACAGGGTGGTCCTTATCATCCTTCCAAGAATGGAAGCTTCTTCAATGAGATCTTCACATGATCTCTTCACCTTCAGGTTTGCTTCAAGTGTTGGATGATTCTAAAGCAAATACTCTTCCTATCTCTGATGGAAAAATTTTCTCAACTTCACTAGATCTCCTCTTTCCTACAACAAATTATTAGTACTAAAATTTTAATCTACTTTTGAATTAGGTACTCCCTTATAGACTCTTTTTTAGGATCAGGGCTTCTATGGCCCTTTTTTGGATTAAGGCTTATATGGCTTTTTTTAATTAGATCAAGGCTACTGTGGTATTTTTACATTAAGTCTTTTGTGGCCTTTTTTAGATCAAGGCTTCTGTGGCCTTTTTAGATTAAGGCGTGTGTGGCATTTTTTAGATTAAGGCTTTTATGGGCTTTTTAGATTAAGTATTTTGTGGCCTTTTTTATATTAAGGCTTATGTGGCATTTTCTTCTATGAAGTTGAATTTACTAATAGAGATCTTCAATATTTAATCTTCACTATGACTCTTTCTCCTAGAGTCTCTTCTATAGTATTCTTCTTTTATAACAACTAATATCTGCATTATGAAGGCATTATGACCTTCTAAAAACAAATTTGAAATGTAGGAAGTGTTTCAATAATTTGAGAGTTAGTACCTTGTAGTAATAAAAGCCTTTATATAATAGTTACCAAGTTCCAAATATTCTGGATTATCTTCACTAGATGATCTATCAATATAGTAGGTTTAATATTGAGTCCTGGTCTTCACGAGTTTTTCATAAAACTCTATGGAGAGACTTTAGTCAAATACAATCTTAGCACTTTCTAAAATTGAGATTTCTTTCAGTCCTCACTTGTGACTCTCCCTAATTCTACCACCTAGACTCTTCTGATAATTGTTGATAGTGATTGGTCCAATGGCGCATCAGGTTGCCAAAAAAATTAGACTCGATAATAATGGTGGTATTCCTATTGACCTAATATGACTAGATCTACTATGGCTCTAATACCACTATTAGATTTTGAGGTAGATCAAAATAAGAGATGGCAATCACAAGATGTAGAAATATGAAATAAAGTTAACTCACAAGATTTCTAAAATATCTTATAAATATAAATGACAAAAATAAATACAATATTGTTATGGAGGAAATGGACACTCCATGCAATATTTTATAGAACATGTGCTCCATCACTAATGGAGTCACCCACTACTCCTCCTACTACCTACTGACTTGCTTGTTAAACTCTTACAATGAGGGCCTCTTATAATGGAAGATATATTCCTTACCCAACACTCTACCTAGTTGTACAAGTGACACCTTGTACATTTACAACTTGCACATTGAAACTTGTGCATTTATTACATTGCATGAAGTAACTAGATAACTTCCCCCTAAAGTAATATAATATCCTAATTATGTACCTAGGAAGGTATATTTACATGATCTAAATGATGTAATAGACTCTAAATCTAAAAAATTATGTATAGTAATGTATATGGTTTTACTCACTTTTGAAATTTATCAAGAGAAAAGACAAGAGAAGAAAGATGCAAGTTGTGACACATATGATTTGAATGCAACATATGTTAGCTTCAATATGGAATCTCTAAATTCTAATATGTATTATTGTGATGAATTATTAACTCATTATATATAAGTCACACAAATAGCTATATTGTAGCTAAATATGAATACAATAAGATCAAAGAAGAAGAGTAAAGCAAATAACCAAAGAAATAAAAAAATTGCAAACTAACAAAATAATTCAAAAAAGAATAACAGAAGGACGGAAAAAAAATAGAATGTAAAGCAAAATTTCCTACCCAAGCATCAAAACTAAGCTAATTTCAAAACGCCCAAAATGGCGGTAGCAGGTGAATAACTGGAAAATTCAAAAAACCCTAGGGTGAAGCCACTAACAAAAAGCAAAATTGGGGACTAACCCACCATAGCAAAAGGGAACCTAAGCCTAATTACGGATTTTGTTCATTTCTAGCAGGTTTATTAAGGTTTGTTTTGCTCATTACTTAGTGAGGTTTAGTTTTGCTTAGACAAATAAAATGAGAGCTAGGGTTTTGAAGAGAGAAATACCTTAGAATCTTTGGCTCCTCCAGTAGTTGATGTCTCGCCATGCACAGCCATGTCCTCAGTACCAACAAGTTTCAAAGTTGCAACCCTCATCGTCATTCCAGAGCTCTGAAAATGAACCTTCCACAGTGAAAATGATAGGTCAAACCCTAGAAAAATAAATTTTTATATTTCCTTAATTATGCCTTGGCCATTGCTGATGTCAACGGCCCAAACTTCTTGGCCACTCAAGGTGACAACGGCCACAGGCAAGAACTCATAATCCGTTGGACCTGACAGTAGCCAAATTCACAGGTCAAAATAAGCAATTTTCTCCCTGAGGGATCCTACAAAAAAAATAAATAAACACACTTTGATGTTTTAGGATCATCAAAATGTTCAAAATAACAAAAAAAATCACATAAAATCACAATCTTAAGTAGACCTCGTATCCAGTTACCTACTCTATCCACTTGGTGATTGCAACGATTTGCACTCCATGTATTTCGGTGAGATGAGTAGATAACCATAAGGCCACTTGGGGTAAAAACAACTTATTTTAGAATTATGATATGTCACCCTTCAAACCCAAATAAGATCAAGATGGTTTGACTACTCCATGGGTGTGAAGGGGTCATTCTAATTCCCCTATGACATCAAAAACATTAATTCAAAGTGATACAATCTAGGCATAAATAGAATCACTCATCCTAACTCCCTAAGAAGGCTATTGATAGCCGGACCACTCCTCAGGATAGGGATGGATGATTATCATAAGCAATTGGAATCACACTTGGATGTGGGATTGCCTTTTAAAAGCAAAAAATGCTAGAAAGGAACCATATTGGTCATATTGGTCAAGCGACTTGTGGCTTCATTCATTGTAATTTCTTCACCAACTCATTGTGTGAAGAGGTAGTTCAAAATTTCAACATAATCATAATAAAAATTAAGAAAATATCACTCGATCATAACAAAATCGTGTTCATCCTACGAATCATTGCATACAACAATCACAAATTTCCCTTTTTTGTTAGGAATGTAAGCAAATATGATATTTTTAATTGTAGCTCTCCTACCAATCAAAATTGTTGTAGCAGTTGAAGCTACTCGATTGAGTTTGAGGAATGAGTGCAATTTAACATGCAAAAGCCACTGAGCTAAGTCCTATGAACATTGAGGCAATGATTCAAGGGATGCATGCCATCTTGCATGATTTGGCCATTCGACATTGATCAGACCATTGACCACCATACACCCTACAAATAGATCAGTCTATGTTTTTGCTCAGTGTTGTGTTTTCCACACAGCGTATCACAAAAAGGGGCATCTGTAGACACCTAAATCATGTCATGCTTAGGTAATCTGCTCAAATAGACACACTCATAAGATCATAAGACATAATATTGGACTTTACAAGCATCAATAGTGGTTCTCACCACTCATTTGGGGCTTTTTCAAGCCATCCAATCTTGGCCGCACAAACCAAGAGTAGCTAGATCCTAGTCGCTCAAGCCTAGAGCGGCCAAACCTTAGCCGCTTCAGATGACAGCGCCCAGATCTTAGCCACTACATATAATAATGGCTAAGCCATAAGAAATAGTTTGCCAAAAAATAGGCCCAATCTCGAGCAGAAGTGACAGTCTGCATGCAATAAAGGTGAGCGGGAGTGACTTTGCATTCCATTTCATGACCAATTCACATGGGAGGTTTGAGTTTACATTTAGACTTAAGTTAACTGACCTCCAAGCATAAAAAAAGGACAAAATCATCTCATGCTAACAACCAGTTCACATAGAAGACTCAAGTAGGCAGTTATATTTTAGTTAACTGGCCTTCAAATATAGACAATAGACAAAATCTTCTCATGCTAACTTGCACTACGCATGAGAAATTCATTTCTAAGGCTTGGACATAGACCTAGGGTTTCACACTATAAAATGTGTAAGCCTAAGAGCACCAAAGGAGATCCATATTTTATCACATCAAAGAGAGGGACATCTTTTTGAGGAGAGCTTTCGAGACTCGGAGAGTTCTCTTGGAGATCATGTGTACGATGGAGCTCTAACGAATTGAAGAGCCCCTAAGCTCCTGCTTGAATTACTTCTTGGATTTTATGACACTGACTGGGAGTGGTTTAAGGCCCATGGGCTATAGTACGTCATTAAGTTTCCCCATATTATGGCTAACTAGGCTTATCTTATGACCTTAGCCCATCGTTGGGACCCGCAGACCAACACCTTCCACCTTCCACCCGACGATATCACCATCATGCCGAAGGACGTTTACAGGATCTTTCGAATCCCATTCTATGGGGTGCCCATAGTTTTGTTGGCCACTAATGATTAGATGGCCGTATATGCTCAGGTGTTTGTAGCACACTTTGCACAAGCCCTTCAAAATACTGGGTCTAGAGGAGTATCTATCAAAGCTTGGTATGATTCTCATGTTTTCACAATGAGGCATGTCGTGTTGCTGATGGTGATCAGCAATGTTCTTATCCCAGACTGCTCAGGTTTGAGGTTCCCTTGGAACCTCCTGGTAATGGTGTAGGATCTACTGGATAGTAAGGAGCCTATCATCTATGCATGGGGTAGATCGCTATTGTCTTAGTGCTATGATGAGTTGTACCACATCCATTGATGGAGATGTGTCAGTATTACCTGTAGCTTGCTCCTACAGGTTTGGGTATGGGAGCATATTATGGTAGATCACCCTAAGGGGCTCCCGATCAAGATTACAGTGGTTGATGCTCAGACACATTGCTATGCTACCAGATGGGTTCGAGAGCATGAGGAGTGTAAGAGCCACACTTTTGCAGGGGAGTTGTCCCACTATACTAATGCTTTCACCATACTATTGGCCAAAGATGTCGTATGGCAGCCTTACTATGAGTGTCCTACTTGGGATGATCCAGCTAGTTTTACTTCTAGGACACGGCATGAGTGATGGCTTGTTGGTCATAAGATTGCCATCCAAGAGTATTTATTCTACTCTCAAGTTCTTTGTCAATACGAATTGTAGCAGGATGTGCCCTTGATATCATTCTTGTATAGGTGCCTCACAGCAGAGAAGGACCTACTTCCATGATATATTATTGAGCTCTCAGATGAGGAGGATGCCTGAGTCATTGATACTACAGTGGTTGGGGGAGTCACAGAGGCCTACTCTCAGTGGTGGGGTGATTTAATGTGGCATGGCATAGGTATACTAGGGTGTGAGGATTATGGTAGGGGTGATGGCATAGATATAGCAAGATGTAGGGTTCAAGCCAAGACTAAGGTATGGGGAAAGCCAGTAGAGTAGGTGGTAGTAGAGTATCCTGATGTTCCTGAGAAGGAGGAGTTGGAGCCCAAGGAGAGAGACTCTCCTCTGAGAACATAGTTTCATGAGGTCAAGGTTGAGATTCAGGCCACTAAGATCCAGGTACAGTGACGAGATGCTACCATTGAGCAACTCTCAACATAGATATAGGCTCTATAGGCTACTATTGGGGGTGGTGATGTCAAGATGCAATTTGTTGTTCCTCCTTCTACACCACAGGAGGTTCCAGCGGTAGGTTCAGGGGTAGATATGGGATGGCTTTAGTATTTATTGGATGAGCATGAGGAGAAAATTTGAGGACTTATGGATCATGTCACCATCCTTCATATGCAGCTCAAGAGGCACGAGATTGTCCCTAAATATCTAGTAGGTGTAGGTGGTTCATAGGTTAGTGAACGCTCTACCTCGGGCCAGTCTTCCACCCATCCTGGCTAGTGGATCCAGACTCATACAGAGATACCTACAGGCTCACATCACTCGACTCACGATACTACCATAGGGGGACGTGGCACTGGAGGAGGTGATGCAGGGGGCTCAAGCCTGATACATGATTGATTCTCTATTTGGTCGATTCATTTTTGAGGTTGATTGACCTATATCCCATGGGTATTTTTGTATATCCATTAGACTTGACACACATACTTTTATGATATATTTGCTTTATGAATTATTGTGTGTATCATTTATTGCTCATGCTTTTGTTATTATTTTATTTTATGATATGATGCAATTATGGTATTATGATGATTTGATGAATATGCTAGATGATAGATGATTTTTGAATATGCTTAGATGGATGTGTAGATGCTTATATATTTTGATGATATGATGCGATGTAGTTTGATGATGAATGATGAATTTATGATTTGGTATGCAAACAGATATTGCATATATGTTTTATGATGTGGTTTTTGAATGATTAATGATGGATGCAAATGTTTTTGTTAAATGCATGTTTAATTTTGCTTTAATTATATGCATCTAACTTATGTGATGGAATGGTATAAATGAACCTGTATGCTCTGATCACTTAAAACATACAGAATGCATATGACATTGATAATCTTAATGGGTGATACCACAAAAAGTAAAAAAATAATCATGAATCTAAATAATCACTCCTATCATAAGAATTTATTAAGTATTCATATATGAGATGTAATGGTGTGTAACGTATTTTATTAATAAGTTTCTGTAAATTAAAATATATAAAGTAGTCAGTGGTTGTCTATATATTTCTAATATATATGTGGTATTTGTCCTACTATGTTGATACCCCCTAATTTATAGAATATTATAAATAATATGATGGTGTGAATGATGTTATGATTTGTTACTATATATGAATTTTTGGGGCTTCTCGGAGATTCAATCACTCTAGTTCCGCTATCAACAGTTGTCTACTTACCATTTAGACTTTTGAAAAGTAAGGTTTTTACCATGGACCTAGTTTTTCATGATCTCTATGTGTGCATGTGATTGTATATTTTGAGGTAGAACCCAAGCATTTCCTTCGATGTCAGGCGGGATTCTTTCAGCCCATTGCTAAGAATTCTTTCAGCCCATTGCTAAGATCAGGGATCGTCAAGTGTTCATCTCATCCTTATGTTGGACTTAGTTGGACTATACCACTAGGCAATATTTGGTTACCTAAGCTAGCTCATCCACATTCAAACATTGGTCTACACAAATGCATGAAGCAGTTGTGGTAGACATATCATCATGCGTAAGGATTTCTCCTTCTAGTTTTGTACAATGCTGATAATTCTAGGGATTCAAGCTTTATTCCATTATTTTTGGCTTCTTTTTGGCTTTGGATATTTGCTCATATGTAGTGATGAAAATCACTAATTAATTTGATTTGATTTTTTCTTTGAGTGAGGATTTTTTTTGTAGTGATGATAATCACTATTTATTTTTCTCATATGTAGTGATGCAAATCATTATTTATTTGATTTTTGAGCTTGATTTTTTTTTTGGATTTTGATTTATGTATCGGATTGTTGCTTTTAAATCTGGACTGTATGCTTGGCCTTTTGAATATGTACTTTGCTTTGGGATTTTTGCTTATTTTGATTTAAGCAAGGGATTTTGATAGGGTAAAGCTTGTCCTTTTGCCAATTCTTAGCACCTTTAAACTAGTTGCATAGGGGGATAAGCAAGGAAGATCCTTTTCACCTAAGGTAACCTAGACCACTTTGTAGCTTTCATATTTTCCTTGTACCAGCTAGGATTTTAGTGTTTCAATTAGTGACGGGATCTTGAATATCCAAGGTTTTATCATAGCTAGGCCTTACCTTCTACTAATCAAATTTTTTTTCCTCAAAATTTGATAAGATTAATAGGTGTGGTTGACTAACAAAAAAGACTTATTATATTATTTATAGCAAAAAATAATGGTTGTGTTGAAAAACACAATTACACACTGATGTGGATGGAGGTATGGATATGAATGACTTGTGCAACAAACTGTGGTATCACTTTTAAGGCTCTCATGACATATACAATTGTAATGTATGTGAAAATATAATGCAATGATGTGTATGCAAAATGTGAAGTGCAATTGTTTTTGTATTTTTGTTTTTATGTTGTTTTGGTATTTTTTTGATTAATTTGACCAAAGGGCTTATTATGCCTTTGGGGCTTTTGGTATTGATTTTGACCAAGTGGTTTGAATTACCCTTGGAGCCTTTGATTTGATGGGATTTGACCAAGTAGTTTGAATTACCCTTGGAGCCTTTTTGAATTGATTTTGACCAAGTGGCTTGAATTACCCTTGGAGCCTTTTTGAATTGATTTTGACCAAGTGATATGAACTACCCTTGGAGCCTTTGATTGATTGGTTTTGACCAAGCGGTTTGAATTACCCTTGGAGCCTTTTTGAATTGATGTTGACCAAGCGAGATGAACTTCCCTTGGAGCCTTTGATTGTTTTTTTGACCAAGCGGCTTGAATTACCCTTGGAGCCTTTTTAATTGATGTTTTAACAAGCGGTATTAATTACCCTTGGAGCCTTTGATTTGATTTTGACAAAGCGATATGAATTACCCTTGGAGCCTTTGATTTGATTTTGACCAAGCGGTATGAATTACCCTTGGAGCCTTTGATTGTATTTTTGGAATTTTATATTTTTATGATTTGTTTGTGTTTTTGACATATTTGAATGTTTTTGTGTTTTATGACATATTTGAATGTTTTTGAATTTTTGACATATTTGAATTTTTTTGAATTTTGACATATTTGAATGTTTTTGAATTTTTGGCATATTTGAATGTTTTTGTTTTTATGTATAAAATACCTTTAAGTGAATGATATTGAGAGGCTCAGGCTCCTCAACACCATCTAATGATATAAGGTGATATGCTTCAGGCCCAACTTTCTGTGAAATCATATATGGACCTATCCAGTTTACCGTGAACTTATCTCGCAGATGTGACGATAGATTTGGATTTTGCTAGTTTTCTTTGAGCACTAGATCTCCAACCTTGAATTCCCTTAGGTGGACTTTATTATTGTAAGCTTGCACAAGGTGATCTTGGTGAACATGAATATGCTCTAAAGCATTGACTCAGTGTTCATCCAGAAGCATCAAATGATCAAGGCGGCCTTGCCATGCAGCTTCATCATCTATGAATTTCTTTAATGCTATGCATAGAGTCGGGATTTCCAACTCTAGAGGCATGATGGCTTCAGTGCCATATACTAGTGAAAATAGTGTTGCCCTAGTGGGAATCCGTATACTAGTCCTGTATGCCCATAGTGCAAGAGGCAACTGCATGTGCTAATCCTTGTGATTTTCTTACACTATCTTCCTTAAAATGAAGACTATTATTTTTTTTTATGCTTTTGCTTGCCTGTTTGCTTGTGGATAGTAAGGCATTGAAAAACTATGCTGAATATGGTATTTTTTCATTGAAGCACACACATTTTATTCTTGAAATATAGCCCATTATCCGATATTATCTTATAAGGGACCCCAAAATGACTTATGATATTATGGAGTATAAACTCCGTAATCCTTGGTCCAGTTGTTGATGTTAAGGGGATCGCTTCTACCCATTTAGTGAAGTATTCTTTGGTCATTATGATGAATGTGTGTCAGTCTGAGGATGGGGGTGATATTTTCCCAATCAAGTCTAGTCCCCATTGCAAGAATGGCCATGCTTCCTGGATGGGCTGCAAAGCTTATGATGATAAGTGCGTTAGGTTTGCATGATGCTGGCACTTACTACATTTCTTGACATACTCACAATAGTATTTTTCCATTGTGGGCCAATAGTAACCCATTCTCAAGATGTGCTTAACGATGGTCATGCCACTAAAATGGCCTTCACATGTACCATCGTGAGCTTGTGAAATTACCCAAGATGCTTCCTCGGGCTCAAGAAAATGGAGTAATACTTCATATCCTTATCTGTAGATGATTTCTCCTAGAAAAATGTATCTTGTTGCTCTTTATTTGAATGTTTGCCTTTCAGAATGTGACAAACCTTGGGAATTATTTTAAGCTTCAGGAAGTCCCACAGTTGGGAAAGCCAATCCTGATAGGCCACAACTTCTATAGAATAGACAACTTGATATTCTTGTATTTTCAAAGTAGTGAACACAGATTGAGGAACAACTCTATGGTATATGGTTTCACCACACTCTACAGGTCCTTAGGAGATCAAAGACCCCAAAGGTGTTGTTTGCAAGAAATATCTGGTTTTGAAGGACCAATCCTGATTTGGTTTGATGTTGATAATGTTGACTGATTCTTGATTGTCAAAAGCCTCACAGCATATTGCTGAGTGTGAAAGCACTTTCACATAAACGGTTGTAAAATAAGTGGATGGATTTTGAGGGATTAAGGATCCCAAAGAGACCATGGTGTCTCCAAATCTATTCAATGTATGAGGTATTGCCTTGATGTTGTACCATTATAGTTGGGCTAAGTAGGTGTCAACAAGTTCCTTATAAGTCTTTAGCAGTGGGCACCTACTTTGGAATAGTCCTTTGACCTAGTTTACTATGAGCAAGGAGTCATGAAAGCTATTCAATCTTTTAATACCCATCACTATGGCTATTTGGAGTCCCAGGATCAATGCTTCATACTCTGTATTGTTGTTTATGCATGGTAAGTCTAGTTTAAATGATAAGGGCAATGGAGATCCCTATGGTGTGATAAATACAATCCCTACTTTGACCCCTTGTTCACACTTTGAACCATCGAAGAACAATGACATGTCTCTCTATTTCTTAGGTTCTTTGAGTTCTGGAAGATATGATAAGGTAAAGACCGCATCATTAGGCAATTCTATGCTAAGAGGCTTGTTATCCTAAAGAGGTGCCTCTGTTAATTTATCTGCTATGACTTGTTTCTTGATGGAATTTTGGTTTATGAACTCTAGATAAAATTTTGTCAATAACATGATCCACTTTGTGGTACATGTATTGTGATATGTCTTGCTCATCATGTACTTCAAAGGATTTTGTTTTGATATGACATAGGTCATATGGCTCAACATGTAGTGTCACAACTTTCGAGTTGCAAATATCACTATTAAACACAACTTTTTGACATACGCATATCCTAGCTCATAGCTCACTAAGGTGTGACTAATGTAATATATGGCTTGCTCTTTGTCTTGTGCATTCTTTTGGGCTAACATGGTGCCCAGTGTGAAATTAGTAGTCGATATATTGTAAAAATGGTATGTCTGGCCTTGGTGGAGCCAATACTGGCGGTGTTGCCAGATAAGTTTTGATCTCTGCAAAGGCTTGATGGCATTATTCATCCCAATGAAAGGGGACTTCCTTGTATAGCAACCTGTTCATAGGTCCGCATTTGTCTGATAATTGTGTGATGAATCTTTTTATGGATGCTATATTGCCTTGTAGACTCCTCAAATCCCTAATGTTGGTAGGTACGGCCATTTCCAGTATAGCCTTTACCTTTGTAGGATCTACTTTGATGCCTATTTTGGATATGATGAATCGAACATTGTTTTCTATGTGGCGATCGAAGACTTTTATAAGGACTTAGGCATGCTCTTGTTGCAACAGGGACTTGGATAGTAATTCATCCATATAATCTTCTAAGATATTATGCATATAGTCATGGAATATGTATGTCATGGCCTTCTGATATGTGGCACCAACATTTTTGAGACCGAATGGTATCACTTTGTAACAGAATGTTCCCCATGGAGTAATGAAAGTAGTTTTATGTTGATCTTCAGGATTAATCCATATTTGGTTATATCTAGAAAAACAATCCATTAGGGAGAGCATTTCATGACCTACGGTTGCATCTACAAGAGCATCTATGTTTGGCAATGGGAATGATTCCTTTGGTGTTGCCCTATTCAAATCTTTGAAATCCATGCAGATACAGACTCTTCCATTATGTTTCCCTATAGGTGCCATGTTTGACACCCACTCAGGGTAGTCTATAGGAACTATGAATACTGCATCCAGTAGTTTTTACAATTTGTTCTTCACCATCAAAGTGACGGTTGGATTCATTTTTTTCATTTTTTGCTTGACTGGCTTCTTCATGGGATCCAATGAAAGGTTTTTAATGACTAACTTTGGATCTATCCCTGGCATGTCTTTGTAAGTCCAAGCAAAAATGTTTGGCCTCTCCTTAAGGAGAGGAATTAGGATGGCTTGTTCCTTTGGAGATAGACTTTCTCCGAACTTGACTTTTCTTGGTTGGGTATGATCATCAATTATGTCCACCTTGAAAGTCACTTCTATAGCCATATGTGACCCATCTTCCAGCTGATGAGGCATGGGTATCAAATGAATGTCATCGATGGGATTTATAAGACCTAGTGACTCAGGTTCCAAACCAACATGGAATATGTCATACGCACAACCTGATGCAAAATAGAACGATTGTAACATCTCTTCGTTGGTGAAGAGGTCTTCTGTATCTATGGGTGAATTAGCACGATCCCAATCAATAGCCTCTACATCAAGATACAATGATTTGGTAGGATCTACCGGATTATGAACTGGAGTGGTCAAATCAATGGATATCATGTTGATGGATGGGATGAAATATCCAAGACCACATGGGTTCAATCTTGTCTCAGGGGTTTCTTTTCCATACTCGCGATGAGGTTCTAGAGGAATGGGAATTTTTGGATCTGGCCCATGAATAGGGTGGACAATAGGATCATTAGGCTCTAACTGCTCTTTGAATGTAGGCAGAGGGGGGTTGACCATCCGATGAATGGAATATAGGTCAATAGGTCTCCCAAAAAATTAGAGATGAGGGTTTATGGCATGAAGTGCCGCCTCTCTCTCTACTAGCTCGTTGACTTGTTGCAAGTGATGAGGTCCAAGATAAGCCATCTCAGTCTCATCCTCAAATTCATCATCACTTATCCAAAAATTGTTAGCATTGGTATGCAGCACTAAGACAAATGGCTTATGTCTTGGCCCCAAGTAGGCCATATCTGTTTCATATTCATATTCTTTGTCACTTATGAAGAATCCATTTGCATTTATCTCTTGCCCCAAAGTTAGGGGTTGATGTCTTAGGCCTAAGTAAGCTCTTTCTATTAAGTCTTTTGATTCATAGTCACTTTCATCTGATTTATATCCACTCTCATCATGGATGGACCATGTGAATATTTGTAAATAACACGACCCCTAATAGGGTGAGCCAAGTTGTGCCTCATCATTATTTACCTCATATCCATTCTCCTCATCCCACAAGTTGTACCCTATTGGGGTGTAATCTAATGCATTGTTGTTAAGCACATCATTAAATATCAAAGATCTTATCAATTCGTGGTGGTGTCCAAGGTTGTCTACGATAGAAGGCTAGGGCAAAGTACAATTCAGGCATTCAGATTTCAAACATTTATTGGGTGAGATAGATTTTGTTTAGCCTTTTGGTGTCACACTAAACCTAATCTGCAGAATGGAAACTTATAAGAAATAAAAACTAATTCTAATTTCAAAAAATTAAAGTTAACTACAATTGCATGAATTGAAATTGCTGAATTGAAATCTAATCTACTTTTGTAGAATTGAAATAACAGAATTGAAATTGCTAAATTGAAATGTTGCTGAAATGAAATCCTAAATTACACTTGCAAAATTGAAACCTAGTTTACTCTTGTAGAATGGAAGTGATGCTTGGAAATAAAACACCTGTCAATGCCCTGCCATAAAAAGTCGTCAAGCTTCTGCTATAGGAATTGACGGCAAAATGAAATCTGCTGGAAATTGAAAGCTGCTAAAACATAAAAATAACAAGACATGGAAAGCAAAGGAAACAAGAAATAAATGTTTAATCTAATTTGTCAGCTGACACACACATAAATATTGTACACAAACATAATAGAAAACATCAATCACATAAGACAAAATAAAAACAAGAAAATGAAATCTGGCAAGCAATCTATTAATTCTACTCCAGCAAAATTATAGATTAAAACCTACCATAAAATCCCTCCTTCTAGATCTGAAAGTGGGCCCATACTTCCTGATCTAGAAGGAGGTGAAAATCACTCCTTAACTAATTAACACTCAGAATAGAAAATGATAAAATAATTGCATATTTATTGATGACAAAACATGCTGAAAACTGTTATAGAAAATTGTTGTACAGTCCTAATTGCTACTATTGAAAACTCTCCTCTATTCTAATTCCTAACTGCTCAACCAAGGAGGGAGTTGTGTTATTTATATAAATATTTACAACATATCCCATGCTCAAATCAGCCTATGTGCTACTTTATAGTGATTTGCCAATAATTTTGGATCTAAAATAAATGTAAATTTGGACAGTTTGTGTTGCAGTAGTAGTCATTTGCCCTTAGAAAGCATCTACAGTGGTGGGAGTACATGGGAGGAGTCTAGAAATATCTCATACATGTTTCTCCACTTCAAAATATGCCATTTCTATCTTGCAAATAGCTTCTTATTATGCTGCAGTTATTTCCCAGTTTATCCTAGAAGAGGATCAAAATTGATATTTTCCATGAATGGTGGCTTTGGACGGCAAGAACGACAAAGTCAGATGGGAGATATTTTCCTTTAACCTTTTCAACCTTCTTTCCATTTTTCCATCATCATAAATTAGTCAACAAGTCAAAAAGCACTTTATGTTCTCATTTCGAAGATAAGTGGCTCATTCTGAAGAGACTGTATTTCTCATTTCGAAGATGTTCGCTCATTTCAAAGAGATTGTATTTCTCATTTTGAAGATGTCTGTTCATTCTGAATATTTTCAAAATGAACAACTATGTGCTCTTCAAGTGATTTTAGCTGCATTTTTCAGGTGGATTAGCCCTCAGGATCATATTGCAATAGCCTTCATTCCTCTCCATGTGTGAATTCCATGCCTTGCCATTCATTGGTAGCTTACTAGAATTTACATGGTAAATTACTACATTTTCCAGCTCTGTTGTTGTAGTACCCTAAAATTGGTGCAGTTAAACCATTAGTAAAAAGTAGAAATTTGAATTTTAACCCCAAAACCGCCCATTAATCACTTACCTCATTTTTTGCACCATTTTTAGAGGTTGTTGTGACCATTGGACGATATCGTCATCGATCTAACGATATCATCCCAAATCAAATGAATTCATCTGGAACAAAACGTCTAGACGATTTCATCCCAAAACTAAATTTTTACAATTAGCTTCTATTCCAACGACCTCTCCAACTTGGACAGAAGCGTGTCTGCACAGTTGGATATTCCCACGTTAGGGATCTCCTAGATTGGGATGATCCCCAACCTCCTAACCTCCCCCTAATCCTATATAAACTAGGATTTTCCTAGTTTATCCCCCTGAATCCCTCTATGACTCCCTACCTGGCTTCCTGGCTGATTATTTCCCTACAATTTTAGTTTTTGTTGTGATCTCCCATCATTTGCACTTGTGTTTTCAAATTTTGTTGCAGGATTTCACTGTGTTTTAGCCGAAGGTAGCTCAGAACGTCGCAGGCGATTCAACTACAATTTTAGATGATCTTGTCAAGATCGGCGATGATCTTGTATGATTACAGATGATTCGGTCTACAATTCAGCTTGGGGGCAATTAGATCCCTGAGTTTGCATTCTCTATCTCATTTTCCTTATTTATTGGTGCATTAAATTAATTTACTTTTGTTTTGCATCTTGGAGTTCACCTCATTTAGCGTAATTGCATGATAAAATTCAAAATAAGTTTCCAAAATAGTGCATCTCATTTAATTTTATATTTTTATTTATCATTCAAACATCTATACTCTCATTTCTATCATTTTGCATCATTCTTGCAATTGTATTTTTGGTTTTTGGTGTCTATTTTCTAGATTTTAGATTTTTGATGAATTCATCAGGTCGTTAATGATCTTGGGTGATCTCGGATGATCTCCTATGATTTGGGATGATTCTGTACAATTATAGATGATCCTCTCATATTCGGGATGATCTGGACTCCTACAAGCTTCAGAATCTTCATCAGACATCAAAAATTAGTTGTACTCTACTCCATTTTATATATTCTCTGTATTCAATCACATTAGGATTCATTTATGTCTTTTGTCTTCATATAAATTAGAATCTTCATATAGAATAGCTTAGCTTCATTTTGGCCAACCTAGGAATCTAAATGATTGAACATAAAACGAACAAATCAAACCCATTCTCAACCTAAGCGTGGAAACTGCCACTCAAATTTTCCTAGTGAACCCCACCATCCATCAAAAATTCACCTTTATACCCCTCCCCCGAGATGCATGACCTTCAAAGGGCCTCTCCATCTGAGGTATTGTTCCATAATTTTCTCACCCCCCTTCCGGGTATGGATCCTTTAGCCTGAAGGTAAGGGTGCAAAAAATTTGGGCGATACATTTTGGTGAACCCGACGTGAAACTAAAACACCTTTTGAAAACAATCCAAAAAAAAAAACACATTATTAAGAACATCTAGAATCATTAGAAAACTATTAAATTTGCATATCATACTTAGATGGTAGATTATAATAGAAGACGAGTTGTCTCCATAAATGTTGAAAATAAATTAACGGCCATAGAGATTACTTATGTGCTTAGAGTACCTCAAACATATAAAGCCCAACCTTTGTGGGACAAACTTAATAGGAGATTGGGTATTATTGAATCTAGATCTGCAGAACTTAGGCAAATTAAGAGGTTTGTCCTAGATAGAATCTTGGATCCTAATCAGGTGACTTTGTATCATGAACTTCGGAGAGCTTGCCATAGGTGGTTAGCAGATAAAAGAGCACTTGTGTCTTCTGAATTATACACCTTTGAGGAATACCTTGAGAACATAGTTGTAGTACATAAATTTCTATCTCATGTAGAGGATCAAGAAGTCGTTCTTACGGATAGAAAAATATGGAATAGAGTTCCTAGAGCTGTGTTGTATCGAGAGTATTGCCATGAACTTTATTTTTACATGTCAGAGTTTGAAATAGATCATATTACCATAGCACACTTTGTCAAGTTCTTGAAAAACAACTTCCAATTTGACTTCTAGAAGTGATGAAATGAAAATAACTGATATTATCATAAAAGCTTTCAATGATGAAACACAAGAAATGTGTGGAGTTATTACCATTCCATTACAGGTTGGTCCAAGAACCTTGGATACAACTGTGTTTTTTGTATATTGCCCTGCATCATACAATATACTCTTGGGTCATCCTTGGATCAACGTGATGCGAGCTATTCCCTCAACTTTACATCAATGTGTTAAGTTCAAATTTAAGAATCAGTTGGTTACCATTCATGGTGATCCAAGACCATTTGATATGTGTGCTTTGGAAGAACCTATTGGAGTTCAATTTTGCACCGCTCTGTCATCCACACATCCTAATTATCATTATCCATCTAAACGTGTGAAACTCACACCCACAACGTCATCCACTTCTTCTCCATCAGTTGCACCTCCACATATAGCTCAACCATATTCTAAAAAAACCACATTAGGACCTAAGAAATATCCTAATCCCACAACAAATGTCTCTTGTTCTACTCCTATAACTTCCATACCTTTAATAGACCCATCTATTGACACCTCTACACCGTCTACATCCACCAAATTCATATTTTTTGCATCGAAATATGTAGGGAATGTTCCTTCTACCTATTATGCTCTTACTTACGAGATCTTACCCAATCTATCTAAAATTCTTATATCAGAAGAAACGAATGCTTCTATGCAAGATTCCCTTATTTTAAATAATTTACCACCATCTCCTCATACCTTGGGCCTCCCATAGCCTATGGGAAGTATTTACCAAGTCGATAGCTATGCATTTATTTATAAGGGATATGACTGGGGTAGAATACCCAGAAACATCAGAACTCATTATGATGGATATGCTTGATGTTATTTTACTAATGAGTATATTAAAGCCAAACCTATAATGCTTAAATTGGGATATAAAGGGAAAGGTTTGGGACCTTTCTAGAATGGTATGAAAGAACCTTTTGAGGTAGAAGCATGGACCGCCCGATGTGGTGTAAGCCTATTTTCTAGTAAGGGTCAGCCATTCCCATTTGAGGATGATGACCATCTTATATGTTACCAAGATTATTTAGATGAACGCGATGCTTTGCATTTAACGAATAAGACATTCACATGTAATATGCTATCTATAGCTTATCTTGAGATGATCACTGAATCCGATGATGATTTGGAGGGAGATATCTTTCACGATGTCTCATTTGAGGAATTATTACATAATGGATTTTATTTTGATGGATCTATACCTAGTATAGCCCAGCTTGAGGCCACGACTCCTCAAGACAAATTATCCAATCTAACCTTGGAATAATTACAAGAATTGGGCGTTTCACCCACCCCACCTAATTTTGAGAGAGATGTATACATGGAAGTAGAAAATGTCATAAAAATTAACATTGGAACCAACGATAACCCTCACATAATCAACATTGGATCAAAATTGAGTCAAGAAAAATAGGATAAATACATTGCATTTCTTAAAGAATATGAAGATTTTTTTGCTTGGACATATGAAGATATGCCAGGTTTATACCCTTCTGTAGTTATACATCACCTAGTAGTGCATCTGGATGCTAAACCTATTAAGCAGAAGCTTAGAAAAATGCATCCTAAAGTGGCCTTACTAGTCAAAGGGGAGTTAGAAAAACTCTTGAATGTTATTTTTATACAAGCCATTGATTATGTTGAATGGATCTCGAATGTAGTTCCAGTAACTAAGAAAGAAGCTACTAAGATTAGGGTTTGTACTAGACTTTAGAGATATTAATGTTGCATGCCCTAAAGACGATTTTCCCCTTCCCAATATGGATCGGATCATTGATTTTACTACTGGGAGTGGAATGATATCCTTAATGGATGGATTTTTTGGTTATAATCAGATCAGGATAGCTCCTGAAGATCAGGCTAAAATAACATTTATTACCCCTTGGGGGACTTTATGTTGGAAAGTGATGCCATTCGGTTTGAATAATGCAGGCACAACCTATCAACGATCCATGACTTATATCTTTCATGATATGATGCATGATATACTACATGATTATGTAGATGACATTATAGCTCGTTCTCATCGAAGAAGATGACCATTTAGATGACTTGAGAAAAGTATTTGATCGGTTAAGGGAATATCTTATCCGATTGAATCTAGCTAAATGTATATTCGGAGTTAAGTCAAGTAAATTATTGGGGGTTATAGTTTCTTTACGTGGCATCGAAATTGACCCTCTCAAGATTACGGCTATCACTTATATGCTCGCACCTACAAATATATCTAAATTACGTAGTCTACAAGGTAAGCTTCAAGCTATCCGTCGCTTCATCGATAAGTTGGCAGATAAAACTGGACCCTTTCTTAAGCTTCTTAATAAGGATGTCTCTTTCCATTGGGACGACGAATATAAGGAAGCATTTGAACTCCTTAAATAATATCTTCTTAACCCACCTATACTTTTGCCACCTAAACCTAATCGCCCATTTATCTTGTATATTTTTGCTTCAAATTTTGCTTTAGGAGCTATGTTAGCTCGACTTGATGATGAGAAAAGAGAGTGTGCTAATTATTAAATTAGCAGAACATTAATTAGTTATGAAACCTGCTACACAGCACTAGAGAAGTTATGTCTAGCAGTTGTATTTTCTACACAAAAACTATGCCATTATATGTTCAGTCAAAAAATATACATTATTGCTAAATCTGATACCTTGCGGTATCTCATGAGTCAACCTTATTTTATCTAGTCGCGCAGCAAAGTGGGTTCTTGCTCTAAGCGAGTTTGAACTCACATTTATAGGATAGAAGTATGTTAAGGGTCAAATCATAGTAGATCAATTAGTTGTTGCACCCTTAGAGTCCACCCATCCCCTCATCATTGAGTTTCTTGACGAATGCCTTAACCTAGAGGCGAATCATTCAGAGCAATGGTCCTTATACTTTTATGGAGCCCGATGCGTGAGTTGGGCTAGTGCAGGTATTATTTTGATATCTCCATAGAAACATCTCATACCTCTATCCTTTAAATTAATGTTTGCCTGTACTAATAACACTGCTAAATATGAGTCTCTAATCCTTGGATTACGAGCTGCCCTGGCATTGAAAATTAAAAAACTATTAGTTTTTGGTGATTATCAACTTGTTATAAATCAAATTAACAATGTTTATCAGATCAGAGATGATAAATTGTGCCCATATAAAGCATATGTATTACAATTAATATCTTTATTTGATCAAGTTACCTTGGAAGCTATTCCTAGAACTAGCAATCGTGCGGCTAACACTATGGCCGCAACTGCATCTTTTTTACTCTTGGAGTTAGATGATGAATATGCTACCATAATTATTTGTCGACTCCAGGAACCCGCTTCAACTAAATCATGATTGGAACCTTTGGACGTGTTTCTAATCAACGAAACTATTCCTGAACTTTGGTACACTGACATCCTCAATTTTATTCAAAATGGGACCTTCCTTGAAGGTCTTAATAGAAACAAGTGCCAGTTATTACGTAGACGAGCAAGTCGCTTTGTAATAATTGGTAATACGTTATATAGTAGATCTTTTGAAGGTATCCTATTAAGATTTTTGAATCTAGAAGAGTCTAGATCAGCTTTGAGTGAAGCCCATGCTAGATCTTATGGGGGACACTTTAGTGGTAGCATCATCGCTAAGAAGCTCCTTAGGATAGGATATTTTTGGCCTACCATGGAGAATGATGCACATGATTACGTGTGCCATTGCAAAATTTGCCAGAAACACGCTGACCTTGTCCATGCTCCTGCACAAGAACTACAGGCTATTTCATCTCCTTGGCCCTTTTCAAAATGGGGCTTAGACATCATCGAAAAAATCAATCCTATGTCATTTGATGGACACAAATTCATCATAACCACCACCGAGTATTTTATGAAGTGGGTCGAAGCTATGCCCTTAGCTTCCTGAACTGGAACGCAAGTTTCCAATTTTATTCTTAATAAAATTATTTGTAGGTTTGAAATTCTTGCAAATCTCATATCGGATAATGGAAATTGTTTCAAAAACAAATATGTAAAGAAACTATGTCAAAAATATAAAATTCAACATCGTTGGTCCACTCCCTATTATCCTCAGGGTAATGGCCAAGCAGAAGCATCTAATAAAACATTAATTAAAATCCTCAAGAGACTGGTCAATAAATCTGGTTGTGATTGACACATTCAATTATATCCTGCTTTGTGGGCTTATCGAACTAGCATTCGTACTCCCACATGCACTTCACCTTTTATTTTGGTTTATGGCGCTGAAGCTATTTTTCCCTTTGAACTAGAAGTTCCTTCTTTGGCTCTACTACTTCAATATACTGAAGTAGGAGATGAATATCATGTTGGCAGATTTAGTCAGTTGGAAATCCTAGATGAGAAGTGCATTAATTCTTTGGAGCATCTTTGTGCCTACCAGAACAAACTCAAATGAGCATATCTTAAGAAAGTTCATAATCGATCCTTTGAGATCGGTGACCTCGTCTTAAAAGAAAATAAAAAAAATACCAATGCAACTAAAGACCTTAAATGCAAATTCGAGCCTAACTGGCTTTGGCCATATATTATCACTACTAAATTTGGATCGGAAGCATACAGATTAGCTACCTTAGATGGTAAAAATCTTAAAGAACCTATGAACATTATGCATCTTAAGCTCTATTATGCATAAATCTAGTAATTTACATCACTTGTATATATTATACATATTGTCTCATATTAGTAATTCATATAAAAATTTCAAAAATAGTAATATTATGTATTCTCTCAATTCATAAATTAAAATCAAAATATAAAAAAATCAAAATCATCAAAATCCTCAAAAACATCTTCTATTTTGCACCTGTCAATTCTTGAAGTATTGCAGTTATATTTTCGATTATTTTGGATAAATTAGCATTTATCTGGAATCCCTCACTTTTACACTCACATGAATAAATATCTTGATCATATTTGGTATGATTATTAATCTCTCTTATATCGAAGTCCACAGTTGAATTAAATAAAGTTTTGAGCATAGAGAACTGATCTTATTATTTACTTGAACCAAGTACATCTTTTCACATTAAAATGATTTCATTGTAAATTCAAAACGATGCTACACAGTAGAAGTGGTCTCTTGAGCGAAATGTTTCCCCTGCTATCCTATCATGCACATGGTCTAGAATCTTTGAGAATTGACAAAAGGACAAGCTCCCCCTTGCCTAGAATAAAAATCCCTTGCTCTACATCCAATCCAAGCAAGTATCCCTAGTATAGGAAGAAAAAGAAAAAGAAAAAAAAAATCAAGAAAAATCATGAGAAAAGGAGAAATTATTTAGAAGCATTATTGCAGTATCATTTTGTACCATCTCAAAAATATTTCAGCATTATCTCAGTGTCAAGAAAAATACAAAATACAAAAAAAAAATAGAAAAAGAAAAGAAAAGAAAAAGCAAAAAGCAATAAATCCCCCCCCTTTGAAAGAAGTGTGAAGCTTGAATCCTTGGAATTCTCAATTATTCGAAAACTATGAGGTAAACCCCATAACAGGTGATTTGTGCCCAACTTGCTTGACATTGGGTAACTCCTAGTGTGGTGATATATCTGTCACATTAGCGACCTTCTTTTGTACAAACCTATGTCTGCTTATGGAACAGCTAGCTCTTGATGACCTAACTTACATAGTATTCTGGTACGATTACATGCATATAAATCATTGTCAACGAACACTCATTTGGTTAATTCAAATTACTTGTATCAAATTATCTTGCTCAAAATCGGTAAATGAACATTACAATTGCACACACATTTGTGTTTGAGAGATTTTGTATCATTATGATAGATCAAGATCGGCAATGAACTCACGTATGCACACGGGGTTCCTTATAAATCTAAATTTTGTCTTTAATATATTTATTCAAATATTCTGGAATAATTTGACTTTCTTACTTGAGAATATTTGCTTAGCGTAAAATCAATTAAATACATTTTTTTCAAAAATCCAAAATTTTCTTGCAAAACATGTTCAAAAATCTAGCAATAAAGTCACATTTATATTTTTTTGACTTTTGCGACGATGGTATATTTCCTAAACCTAAATTGGAATTTTATGCCTAGTGCAAGTCCTCATTTGTATATTTTCTGTTTATCTCAAAATCAAAAATAAACTATGCAATAAAACTATTATATCAATTTCTTCTTTGGATTTCCTGATGATGGTATAAGTCTATACCTAAATTCTATGCCTAGCGCAAACCATCGTTCTAATTTTATTTCCCATATATTTAATCCATAAAAGCATATGGCTTAAATCATTATGTTACACAATTGTGCTTTAAAAAGAATGAAAACTTTCCTATTTCATTTCATTATGTCAACATTCATATTTTTTTTTTTGCGACGATGGTATAATTCCTAGGGAATTGTTCAAATTTCTATCATACTTAGGAATTTTATGCCTAGAAAAAATCATATTTTTAATATTTCATGCATAATATTTTCATGGAAATCTGAAAACAAATCATCACTATCATCATTTTTCATCATCACAACACAAAGTCTTAAGAAAGTCTCTTAAGCACCCTTTTACTTTTAGCAATATTTCTCTCATACTGGGATTAGCTTGATGACCTAGTGAGCGGCGACTCCATGAAATGGTCATGTAACAGTGACAATGTCCTTTGAAATTATTGTTAGAAGTCACTTTATTTTCATAAAAACACACCACAACAACCAGTTTGTTTACATCATATTATTTCATTTAATTTTATAGCATGACATAAAATTATAATATTTTTAACGACATAATTACATGAATAGTCAATCAACAATTAAAATATTAAAGCATAATAAAACATGTGCACAAATCATATCACAAAAATAACATCATATATATATCAAGAATTATATACATCATATCAAAACGGATTGGTATGCCACAATATATACCCTGGCATACTCAATCATCTCAAAAATAGTCTATGTACAATGTGCATCTAGTCTCAAGAAGACCTCAAGCTCTCAGCCTCATCTCCTCTCACACCCTGAGGTGGAGGAGGTGGTCCCATCGAAGCCTATCCTATATCATGGGTCCTCGACGTCGATCATGATGATGTCCTCGATGACCCCATCCTGATCGGCTCCGTAATGTCGGTTGGCAACTATATCCTTTGGCCCTCTAAAACCAGCTGGTAGTACACTCCCTGATAGAATGTGGTTTGAGCAACCGACCGTGCCAGCTCTAGAATGCTCGCCCCTCCACTCTGAGCCCTGAGTCGTGTAGCCTCATCCTACAAAGTCTACACTTGAGCTCGTAGGCAAGCATTCTAAGCCCGGAGAGCTTCCATCTCATAGCTCTCCCCCACCTCGACACCCTTGCCCTTATCGGGTGATGGTGGTCTATCCCTCTACTAAGGAGGGAGTCTTTCTCTCCTCTCCTCTCTCCTCTCCTCCATCCTCTTCAACTGTTGCTATCTCTCTAAAGCCTATGGTACTATTTGGCGTCTCTCTTGAGGAGGCCATTGTTGATCCCTCCCTCTGTAACCCCTCACTGCATTGATGGTAGCCTGGCACAGCCTCTCCATTCGTTGCACTACAGCGTGCATCGAACCCTATGCCCTCATCATCTAAGGAGGGCGGATGCCTGCATACCAGGCATCATATCCATCTGCTATCCCTACATCATCCCCATCCACTGGCTAAATGGGGGCATCATCAGTATCCTGACTCCAAAACCACTGCATATCTAGAGCCCCGCTCAGTGTGGTACTATCTTGCATAGTCTGGGAGTACTCATAATTCCTAAGAGTATGTATCCCCTATTGTAGACCAAAATATCTCAAAACTCAGTCATAGCAGTGGATCTCTACCTCTCCTCACTCTATCCTCAACCATATGACTCGCCTAATGCGAGCCAACTCTTGTTCGTCCTCTACCCACCCTAGATGCTCTCTCTATGGTCTCCAGGTGATCTGATCTGGGGTGATGTCATCTAGCAACCTTCGAGACATCGATAGATCTATCTGCCACTATGACCCTCTTTGGAGCCACTAGTAGAAAACCTAGGGTCTCTCTCGGTCAAATCTTGTCAGTGGAAGCCCTACCGGCATTCGCACTACAATGTGCTCCCAGCACCAAACCTGTAGAAGCAATGTCAGCACCAAAAATTAACCCCCCTTGTATACGACCCCATAAAGGATCGTATACAAGCAGCACAGTACAAAACTCCCCCAAGTAAACCTATATCTGTGGTCTCTCATGTCACAGACCACATCTGAAAGTAGCCATGGTAATCTACATCCGCTCTGGTGGCATAGAAGAAGGCCACCCACCACCTCTGCCAAAACACGGGTCAACTGAGATGCCCTAGGCATTCACCTCAATGCCTCGATGTTCACTTCGCCCTTCTCTAATATGAAGCTCAGGTCCTCGCATAATCTCATCATGGCATGGCCTTGATTGGTCGAAGGGGTCATGAATCGACCGTGTATGGGGATCCTCAAGATCCTCCATACATCCTCTAGAGTGGGAGTCATCTCCCTTGTCGATAGCCGAAAGTAGGACGACTCTGGATACCATCTCTCTGTTAGGGTTGTTAGTAGCCCCATGTCTGTAGGAATTTTTGGCATCTCTACCACATGTTGTAGTCCTACCTCTGCCAATCTATCTCACTCAGCCTGATCGAGCACAGCAAATTGTCTCGTAGACCTCCGTATTTCCACTCTCGACTGTTTAGAAATCCCCTCTGCAAAATAAGCAATAAAACAACAAAAATTATTAGTACATAATCATTATAAAAAAAAATCGATTAAAATCAAATTTGATATCGCCCATTATTGGACGATATCGTACCAAATTTAGATAAAATTGTCCTTAATAGGATTACCCTTTATTGGACAGGATCGTCCAATAAAGGATGAAATCATCTCTGTTATTCAATTTGGGGATCACCCCTTATTGGATGGGATCGTCCTTATTTCTCTGATTTCGTCCCTAGACGAAATTGGTAATATAGAGACGATTTCATCGACGGCCTAAAAATGGCCGTGACACCCAAAAAACAATTAAAATTCAAGTCAAAAATCAAGTAAATCAAGTTAAAAACATAGTAAAACTAGGTTTAGATCCTTACCCACAACCCGCGTTGGATATTTGTCGATCTATGTGTCATCTCCACCATTTCTCCTATAGAGCTCTGAAACAACGAAAGTGAATAGTAAAAATGAATTAGGGTTTCACCCTATTTTTCTTATTTTTATTCAAAATGACATTTTTTTTTTTTTTGCTTTTATGTGCTTTTACCTCAAACGTTCGATTTGGGTAAAAAACTCATAGGGGACACCATAGCAAATAGTCGTACGATTCGATCTAGAATCGTTGTATAAAAAATGGAATAAATTTTTTCTTTCTCGTAAAGTGTGAGGAACTCATCTTTAACGCATTTTTTTAGAAAATTCGCTAAACAGGGGGTAAAATGTAGCACCCTAAAATTGGCATAGTTAAACCATCAGTAAAAAGTAGAAATTTGAATTTTAACCTTGAAACCGCCCGTTAACCACTTACCTCATTTTTCGTGCTATTTTTAGAGGTTGTTGTGACCATTGGACGATATCATCATCGATCTGACGATATCGTCCCAAATCAGACGAATTCGTCTCAAATCAGACGAATTCGTTTGGAACAGAACGTCCAGATGATTTCATCCCAAAACCAAATTTTCACAATTAGCTTATGTTCCAACGACCTCTCAAACTTGGGCAGAAGTGTGTCTGCGTGGTTGGAGATTCCCACATTGGGTATCTCCTAGATTGGGATGATCCCCAACCTCCTAACCTCCCCATAATCCTATATAAATTGGTATTTTCCCAGTTTATCCCCCTGAATCCCTCTCTGACTCCCTCCTTGACTCCCTACCTGGCTTCCTGGCTGATTATTTCCCTACAATTTTAGTTTTTACTGTGATATCTCATCATTTGCACTTGTGTTTTCAAGTTTTGTTACAGGATTTCATTGTGTTTTAGCTAGGGGTAGCTCGGATCGTCATAGGTGATTCAACTACAATTTTAGACGATCTTGTCAAGATCGGCGACGATCTTGTACGATTACAGACAATCTGTTTTGCAATTCAGCTTGGGGGAAATCAGAGCCCTGAGTTTGCATTCTCTATCTTATTTTCCTTATTTATTGGTGCATTAGATTAATTTACTTCTATTTTGAATCTTGGAGTTCGCATCATTTAGTGTAATTGCATGATAAAATTCAAAATAAGTTTCCAAAATAGTGCATCTAATTTAATTTGATATCTGGATTTATCATTCAAACATCTATACTCTCATTTCTATCATTTTGCATCATTCTTGCAATTATATTTTTGGTTTTTGGTGTCTATTTTCTTGATTGCAGGTTTCTGACAAAACCTGATGAATTCGTCAGGTCATTGACTATATTGGGTGATCTCGGATGATATCCTATGATTTGGGATGATTATATACAATTACAGATGATCCTATCATATCCGAGATGATCTGGACTCCTACAAGCTTTAGAATCTTCATCAGACATCAAAAATTAGGTGTACTCTTCTTCGTTTTATATATTCTTTGTATTCAATCATATTAGGATTCATTTATATCTTATTTCTTCATATAAATTAGAATCTTTATATAGAATAGCTTAGCTTCATTTTGGACAACATAGAAATCTGAATTATTGAACATAAAACAAACAAATCAAACCCATTCTCAACCTAGGCATGGAAACTGTCACTCAAAGTTTCCTAGTGAACCCCACCATCCCTCAAAAATCCACCTTTATACCCCTCCCCCAAGAGGTACAACCTTCAAAGGGCCTCTCTGTCCGAGGTATTGTTCCATCCTTTTCTCACCCCCCTTTCGGATATAGATCCTTTAGCCTGAAGGTAAGGGTGCAAAAAATTTGGGCGATACAGCTGCACAGTTGTAAAATATTGGCATTTCTTGCAAATTCAAACAAATTAGAACATGAAAAAATTATTCAAATATCAACATGAAGGAGTACATCAAGTTGCTACTGAATTTATACACTTCATTCACCAAGTAACCATGCTGAAATAGTGCAACAGTGCTACACAATTGTCCCTCCTCTG
This sequence comes from Wollemia nobilis, assembly GCA_028583015.1. Taxonomy (NCBI): domain Eukaryota; kingdom Viridiplantae; phylum Streptophyta; class Pinopsida; order Araucariales; family Araucariaceae; genus Wollemia; species Wollemia nobilis. The sequence goes on along the minus strand of JAQPPZ010003077.1, from coordinate 15,178,197 downwards.
TTATACCCTGTTGCTGCCTATTTAGACCATGTGGGAATGCTTCTAAATAGACCAGATATCTTATTTAGTCCTTCTAAACTCATTCCATCCATATCCTCATGATTTTCTTGACAACTTCAAGGTGTTCCTATAAAGTGATAGCTTGCTAATTTTTATATGGCTATTTTTTTTAGATTTTTAGATTTATGAAAGTCCTAAAATTTTAGCTTCAATGTGGATTTGAAATAAGTTGAAGGGTAGGAAAACATTCAAAAACCATTGAGAAGTTAATGGATATCAACATACCACATTTGGTTAATTGAAATGCATGTTTTTACTGCTACTTAATCAAGCAAAATTAGTCACAAAATTCTGAAAATAGTCAAAAACAGAGATATAGTATTCCTAACATAAAATCATGCAAACACTTAACAAATAGTATATTTTATTCAACTATTTGGCAATTAACTTATCATATGGCAGTCAAACATTGTGCAATAATGAGGTATTTTTGGGCCTCATAATCCCCCCCAACTTGAACTGATGCATGCCCTCATGCATCTTAGTAGGCCATAGTAATATGCAGGTTTTATTCTTGTGAACAACATCCTTTACTACCTGCTAACTGAGAAATTCCTCCTTGTTGCACTATATCAAGTATTTTGCAATTAAGCACATGTATGACTCTTTTTCTATCTTTCTACAAGTTTTAGTGCTACAAGGTACCTCTTAAAGGCTTGATATCATGTGATTCATCTTGCAATAGTCTTATTGTGGAACCGTATTTGGCAGATGCACTACTACTAATGGAATTTTTTGTTCTTAACAACATTTCAGCCTGAATGCTTATTTTTGTTGTTTGCACCTTTTGAACAAAATTGATAAAATTTTTGGATTTGAAATACTTGAGGGATGTACTTACTTATGGTAGAGCCTTCTGAACCTCAATATTTGATGTACCCTACTCTTTTTGCTATTATGTAGTATTTTTAGCAATTTTGGTACAGTTTCTACTCATTCCGAAGATATCCTACTCATTCCGAAGATATACCTGTTCATTTCGAAGATATGACTGTTCATTCCGAAGATGCATCAAAAAATGCAAAAATGACCTCCTATGCAAAATTTAGCTACATATTCTATTGTGGGCCCATCTCTAGAGTGTATAAGCCTTCCATAACATCAAAAATCTCTTTTTTATCCTTTTGTTTAGATGCTATTTTTTGTTTTGTATGTTGTTGTTTTATTCCAATAGTACTAAAATAGAACCTTTAGGTGCATTTTGCTTATTATCCTCCTTCAATTTATCAGACAATTATGAGATATAAACTTGTCGTTCTCCTTCTGAAACTTGCCCTACAAATTGAAATAGAATTGTTATGTCTGTCCCAAAATTAGGTTTTTGCATAGTTTTGGAATTTCCATGCAATTAAGGGCATAAGGGGGTGTTTCTTGACATCTTGAACATGTTCCATTTTCAACTTGCCAATATTGTATGAATAGTTTATGCCAAATACTGATTATCATACACTAAATGCTAAAATTTTACTATGAATTAAATGCAAGAAACACATACCCTACTGTCCTGAAAATTGGTCATACACTTTACAAGCTGCTTTTGATGATTGTTGGCAGGCTATCTGAAAACATAAACATAACAAATGTGCAGTGTGAGATTTGTATAATAGTGGAACAATGATGGGTAGATCAACAAGGCAATGCATGCCGAAAAATCATTTTTCATGCAAGCCAACTTAGTAGCGCCTCCAAGAAGGTTTTCACTACTGAATTATTCATTTTTTTTTTTTTGTTCTTTTTTTTCATCAGAAGAGGCTGCCATTTTTGGTTTTCAACCAACTTCTATCCCTTTTTTTTTTCAAGTGCTTCAATGAGAGAGAACATATCTCACTCTTATTTGGATAAAACCAATCCTTATTCTGCAAAAACATGTCAATTGTTGTATGAAAACACCATCTCTTTCTGTTGAAACCTGCAACATTGATGCAACCTTCCTTTCTAGATGAGCAGTAAGAATCTTCTTACATCGTAATTGCCTCCTTATTGCTGGAAATAAAGTATTGGATCCCTTATTCCTCTTCCTTGCTGAAATTGATACTTGTCCTCATGTATCCCCATTTTGTGGGACATGCCTTTGCTGCAATTTTTTCTCTCTCTCTCTTTTTTTTTTTTTTTTTCTTGTCTTGCTTGTACCCAAGAAGGAAGTTCACAAACAAAACTATTCTTCTTTTTGCTTTTCTTGTATTTTTTTCTTTTTGTCAAACTTTTTATCATCAATCTGAATCTGAATTTGAAGAGAAATTATCTTCCATTATGTGTACATCCAATGGAATATCCTTCAATAACTCCTCCTTAGTTAATGGTGCATGGTATACCCGAAGGCAATGTCCATTCACCACTAACATCCTCCATGAATTACCAATGAGAGAAAGAAGCACTGCTCCATATATGAAAACTTCTTCAATCAAGTGTTTTCCATGCCTCCTAGTCTACAAAATCTTGTCAATCTATACTTGAAACAATTAAATACCAATTTCCAAAATATGTTAAGTGCTTACATCAAGATAAAATCTTGATATACCCTTGTAATTCCATGTAAAGGGATTGATATATTGTTTCAAAATAGCAACAATTTTACTTTTTGTTTATAAGTCACTTAGCTAATAATGTTCAAGAATTTTCTTGGTTGCACTTCAATTTGTTTCATTCCTAGGAGGACATAATTTACCCCTTTGTAATTTCTTACTTAAGAGTTCAATGGAAGTAAATTTTCTATGTGCAGTTTTTCTAGTTTTTCTCATTTATCCAAAGCTAATTTTTGTGTGTTTGGATTAAATTTTTTCTATGTATCTCCATTGATTTTTTCTTCTTCAAGCTCAGGTAAGTTCTTGTTTGAGCACAATTGGACGTTGTTGCAGTCAATAACATTTCCTGCAGGTTATTTTTTTTTTTTTACTAGATTCAGCTACATAGACAAGGGTTGCCTATCCTGTATTATTCAAATTGATCACATATTGGGTTGAAAAAGACATTTGTTTGGTTTGCACAATAAGACAAGAAATGTACAACTTTAGTAGATCAACTACTTGTTAGGTAGGATCACCTCTAATGAGATCAACTATTGTCGATGTAGGCTAAGAATTGTTAGGTTGCGATTTAGCGTGATAAAACCCTAACAATATTTAAGCAATAATGGCAAAACTCTAGGATCACTATTAAGCTATAAAATTCTATTTTGATTGTGCAAAAAGTTTTGTGATTTTTTTTTTTAACTGACTCAGCTTACATAGACAGGGGTTATCTGTCCTGTATTATTCAGATTGACCACAGGTTGGGCTGAAGGTGGTGGTTGATTTACTTACCCTGTTTGTTGTTGTTGGGATCTCTCTTTGAGAAGAATTCAGATTAGGCAACAAATTTTGTATCTCTAAGTTGTGAAAGTAAATGGCATTCATCAATGATATGTCCCTGTGAACAAATGCTATAGGTAGCTAATATGGCTATTTTGTTCAAGGGATAGTCTTGTATATCTACCATGATATCTTTCCAACACCTAGTACAAATTTGTTTATACTACCCTGATGATATGGATATAAAAAGGGTAGTACTAGCAGATGGCTCTTCTAAATTTTTTAAGAGATCTTATGTTTCTTGATAATGAGGATGATGAATTCTTTCAATTTTTATCAAGAATTTCAAACATAGGTAATTTAACCCCCAAGTGTAAAGATCACCTCCCTGTGGTTGCTCATTTTCTAAATGGACTGAAATGCAACTATCAATAATTATTATTTATACCAGCTATTACATTCATATTTTACTCTGAACTTCATAACTTAGCATAATAATAATTATTTGACTACTTTTACCCTCGAACAACACCATGATCCCAAGCAACAGTGCAAAAATGATGCATTTTCATTAAGCACATCATTAAATCTCAAAGATCTTATCAATTCGGGGTGGTGTCCAAGGCTGTCTACGATAGAAGGCTAGGGCAGAGTACAATTCAGGCATTCAGATTTCAAACATTTATTGGGTGAGATAGATTTTGTTTAGCCTTTTGGTGTCACACTAAATCTAATCTACAGAATGGAAACTTATAAGAAATAAAAACTAATTCTAATTTCAAAAAAATTAAAGTTAACTATAATTGCATGAATTGAAATTGCCGAATTGAAATCTAATCTACTTTTGCAGAATTGAAATAATAGAATTGAAATTGCTAAATTAAAATGTTACTAAAATGAAATCCTAAATTACACTTGCAAAATTGAAAAATATTTTAATCTTGCAGAATGGAAGTGATGCTTGTAAATAAAACACCTGTCAATGCCCTGCCATAAAAGGTCGTCAAGCTTCTGCTATAGGAATTGACAGCAAAATGAAATCTACTGAAAATTGAAAGTTGTTGAAACATAAAAATAATAGAACATGGAAAGCAAATGAAATAAGAAATAAATGTTTAATATAATTTGTCAGCTGAGACACACATAAATATTGTACACAAACATAATAGAAAACATCAATCACATAATACAAAATAAAAACAAGAAAATGAAATCTGGCAAGCAATCTACTAATTTTGTTGCAGCAAAATTATAGATTAAAACTTGCCATAAAATCCCTCCTTCTATATATGAAAGTGGGCCCATAATTCCTGATCTAGAAGGAGGTGAAAAGCACTTTTTAACTAACTAACACTTAGAATAGAAAATGATAAAATAACTGCACTTTTATTGATGACAAAACATGCTGAAAACTGTTACAGAAATTTGTTGTACAGTCCTAATTGTTGCTATTAAAAACTCTTCTCTATTATAATTCCTAACTGATCAACCAAGGAGGGAGTTGTGTTATTTATATAAATATTTACAACATATCCCATGCTCAAATTAGCCTATGTGCTACTTTACAGTGACTTGTCAATAATTATGGATCTAAAATAAATGTAAATCTAGACAGTTTGTGTTGTAGTAGTAGTCATTGGCCCTTAGAAAGCATCTTCAGTGGTGGGAGTACGTGGGATGAGTATAGAAATATCTCACATATCTTTCTCCACTTTATAATATGCTATTTATGTCTTGCAAACAACTTCCTATTATGCTGCAGTTATTTCCCGATTTATCCTAGAAGAGGATCAAAATTAATCTTTTCCATGAATGGTGGCTTTGGACGGCAAGGACGGAAAATTCAGATGGGAGATATTTTCCTTTAACATTTTCAACCTTCTTTCCATTTTTTCATCGTCAAAAATCAGTCAACAAGTCAAAAATCACTTTATGTTCTCATTCCGAAGATAAGTGGCTCATTCCGAAGAGACTGTATTTCTCATTCCAAAGATGTCTGCTCATTTCGAAGAGACTGTATTTCTCATTTTGAAGATGTCTATTCATTCTGAAGATCTTTGGAATGAACAACTATGTTCTCTTCAAGTTATTTTAGTTGCATTTCTTAGGTGGATTAGCCCTCAGGATCAGATTGCAATAGCCTTCATTCCTCACCATGTGTGAATTCCATGCCTTGCCATTCATTGGTAGCTTGCTGGAATTTACATGGTAAATTACTGCATTTTCTAGCTCTACTGCACAGTTGTAAAATATTGGCATTTCTTGCAAATTCAAAAAAATTAGAACATGGAAAAATTATTCAAATATCAACATGAAGGAGTACATCAAGTTGCTACTGAATTTATACACTTCATTCACCAAGTAACCATGCTGAAATAGTGCAACAGTGCTGCACAATTGTCCCTCCTCTGTTATACCCTATTGCTGCCTATTTATACCATGTGGAAATGCTTCTAAATATGTCAGATGTCTTTTTTAGTCCTTTTGAACTCATTCCATCTATATCCTCATGTTTTTCTTGACAACTTCAAGGTGTTCTTATAAAGTGATAGCTTGCTGATTTTTATATGGCTATTTTTTTTAGATTTTCATATTTATGACAGTCCTAAAATTTTAACTTCAATGTGGATTTGAAACAAGTTGAAGGGCAGGAAAGCATTCAAAAACCATTGAGAAGTTAATGGATATCAGCATACCACATTTTGTTAATTGGAATGCATGTTTTTACTTGCTACTTAATCAAGAAAAATCAATCACAAAATGCTGAAAATAGTCAAAAACAGAGATATAGTATTCCTAACATAAAATCATGCAAACACTTAACAAATAGTATATTTTAGTTAACTCTTTGGCAATTAAATTATCATATGGTAGTCAAACATTATGCAATAATGAGGTATTTTTGGGCCTCATCAGAATCAATTGAGGTGTTTGGATGATAAGTTTCTGGAGGTGGTATGTTTACCATGGCCACTTGTTTGTTGCTCAAATTTGATATTCTTAGGGGGTGATAAGGAATTAAATTAATGTCTTCTCCCAACCCTATGCTTAATATTTCCAATGCCACTACAAGCGAGTCATATCAACCCCCGCTATAATATCCTAAGCCAAATTTATCGAAGAGAAGCTGATATAGTAGCTCGTAAGGCCTCCTGCGCCCCTACTCATATATGCCAAGGCCATAGCCATGCTAGTGGCAATGCTCAAAGTATCTTAGAGAAAAATCGATATTAGAGAGGTAACAAACATTGACTATGAATAATTCATCACCATACTCTTCTATATCTATAGACTTATGAGCGCAGTCCATGCCGATATAGACAAAATTGGTTTGGTTGGGAGGGATTGCAAGAGGAACCACTATTCCAACTAGTGGCCTTAAGTCCTTAGGCCTCCCTATATCTTGTGCAGACTCAATGATAGGTATAAAGGTAATATAATACACAAGATACTCCCTTATGTCTGTACTTGCCAAGTGTATTGATGCATATGACGTGGATGACCCCACAGATGATATTGGTGAAGCAGGGTGATAATCACTATCTTCATATTGATCTTGAGGATCTTCCTCTTCCATAGGATTTGGCATTTCAGCAATGGCTACAGTTAGCACTTCTTTGTGCCTTTCTTCCTTAACTAAGGGTGCCTTTAGCTTCTGATTATCTTTTGGTTTTGATGTTGATGGTACTTTAGAAGCATTGACTATCTTGAGTGCACCAAGAGGTGTTGATGTGTATGGGTCTTTTCTTACTCCTATGAGGTCATATTCTATGGGAATATTTCATTTTCTATGAATGTTTTATTCTATATGATTCCCATGACTAGATGTAGCTCTAGTTTCCTACCCTTCAGTGGGTAGACCTATTTCATATGTTTCTTGTGAGTCTTGAGGTGTTGTAATTCTTGTTTGCCTTCTTGATGAAGAGGGCTTTGTGGTAACATGTTTCCTCCATGTGGATGGAGATGTAGCAGTCTCGTCATCCCCATGTGAAGAATGGGTTTTAGAACCTTCTTTATGTCCATGTGAGGAGGAAGCCCTTGAAGCTTCCTCACATATTTGATATGTTTCTATGTGTTTAGAGGAGGCCCTTGAGGTCTCCTCATGTCTCCTTGATGAGGATGGCTATGAAGCCTCTTTTTGTTTATGTGACTTTGTTCCATGATGTGGTTCCTTACTTGGGGTTTCTTGAGGAGATCCCCCAAGGGTTGAGTTATCACCCCTTAGGCTCGTGGAGCTACATCTCATGGTCTTACGGGTAGGTCGTTCAATGTTACTATGACTCTGCCTATTGGTATGAATTGCTTCTATCTCTCCCTCAATATCATACCGAGGGTGTTTAATTCTTATTTTGACCATGTTATTTTATGACTTGATCTTTTGAGTTGCAATTTAGTAATGACCACACAATACCAAACAAGTGTTTATCTTGATTACCGATTTGAGTGTGCCCTAAATTGTTTGGTGTGTTTTGATGTGTTGTTCTTTCGATTTATTTGCTCTTATTCTTGGATTAAGAATGGGAATACTCATCCATAGTGACAATCAAGTACACTTGTGCCAAACATGATTTTCTCAAAAGAAGCTAGGGTACACCACTGAAGACCCAATGGAGGGTTTGCCTAGCTCTTCCACTTTGAACTAATGATTGTTCCAACAATGGGAGATAGTTTGAACACAAATAACTTAGTGTCACTATAAGTAAGTTTCTCAATCTATTTCTAGGAAGCTCTAGGGGGTAAGCCAGTGGAAGGAGATGAATTCCAACGTCACTAGACTGAATTAGAGGTTGGTGATGAAATCCAACTCTCTAATGTTTTAAATGAGACGTGTGTGTGTGGTGTTCATTTTAAGCTTGTGTATCATAAAGTGCATCATATAGTAGCAATGAATATTTCCTATATGCCTAAGTGCAAAAATACATTTCAATATTTAGAAATATGCATGAACTACTATGATTTGTATGAGCACACTTTATCTCGTGCAACTATGGCCTCTAATAGGGCCTCAAAGAAAAAAAACAACATACAATGTCTAGCACATTGGATTCTAGGGCAAAATTTTCACACATAAGCCACTATTCCTAGCAACGCCTAGTGGAAAATTTAAAAGAAGATCCAAGATATGTGAAATGCTTAATTCTTTCTTCTTTTATTCCTTCATTTTCCAAACATAAATGTGCTTTAATTTCTCTATTTTAAACACACATAAGTAGATAGAAAGCTATAAAAATATCAGAGAAGCTATACTAACCTTTGATCCACCTCAGAGAGTTTGTATTTTGACCTTTGTTACACTCCAGTCCTGGCCATTGTTGACCTAAGTGGCTGGTTCTTGGTCATTGTAGCTCAGAGCGGCTAAGATTTATTGGTCGTTGTAGCTCAGATCAGCTAGACCTGCACACAAGATTAAGTTAGTATTCTAGCAGAAAATGAAAAATTAGTAGTGGTCCCACCGTGATCGCCATCTGTAGTGACCTTAGGAATGCAAGCGCTGGTCCCTTTTCTTAAACCCTACTTGCAATTCTATTTAAAATACCAAATATGATATGGAAAGACAAGAGGAAAAATTATATAACACAAAATAACAAAATATGGATCTCTTTATTAATATTGAAGCTTGGTTACATGTCGGTATTTCTTAGGGATACCCATTTTTATACTATAAATTACAAATAGGCAAGGAGTGACCCTTCTACGAAGAGGTGGTGCACTTATAAAAGCTTCCCGATTACACACACAGAAATGTATGAGGGCTTACAGATGCCTCCTTCTCTAGGTTTGTTTCCTAGAGGGATCCCTTTTGCTCTTGTATATTGCAATCTTCGTTTGATGTACCTGTGGCCCTACAAGCAATGAAACAACAACACACATTTAGGTGTCCGAGATTGCCTCCCCATATGAGGTTGTTAGTAATCAAAGAATGTAATGGAAATATGATAAAACTATGTCATGGAATCATGTAAATCTATGCTAATGATGTGAAAACATAAAGAAACAAAATAAAAGAAGCTATTTCTATCTAAGCAAATCCTGCGGGCCACTATCCAAGACAGCGGCCGCTAAAGTAAACCTTGCCCTCTTTACCCCAAAGCTATGGGTCAAATACTATAATCTAATGTTGAAATAGTAGGTGTTATGCTCTTCAATTCATCAGAGCTCCACCGTACACGTGATCTCAAAGAGAACTCTTCGAGTCTCGAAAGCTCTCCTCAAAAATATGTCTCTCTCTGATGTGATAAAAGATGGATCTCCTTTGGTGCTCTTAGGCTTGCACCTTTTATAGTGTGAAACCCTAGGTCTATTTCCAAGCCCTAGAAATGAATTTCTCATGCGTAGTGCAAGTTAGCATGAGAGGCTTTTGTCCATTGTCTATATTTGAAGGTCAGTTAACTAAAATCTAACTACCCACTTGAGTCTTCTATGCAAACTGTTTGTTAGCATGAGAAGCTTTTGTCCTTTTTTATGCTTAGAGGTCAGTTAACTTAAGTCTAAATGCAAAATCAAACCTCCCATGTGAACTGGTCATGAAAAGGAATGTAAAGTCACTCCCGCTCACCTTTCTTACATGCATAATGCCACTTTCACCCGATATTAGGCATGTTTGTTGGCAAACTGCTTCTTATGGCTTAGTTGTTGTCTACAGCGGCTAAGATCAAGCCACTATCATCTACAACAGCTAAGTTCTGGCCACTCTAGTATTGAGCAGCTAGGATCTGGACACTCTTGGTTTGAGCGACCAAGTTTGGATGGCTTGAAAAGGCCCCAAATAAGTGGTGAGAACCACTTTTGATGCTTGGAAAGTCCAATATTATGTCTTATGATCTTATGAGTGTGTCTATGTGAGCAGCTCCCCTAAGCATGACACAATTTAGGTGTCTATAATATTATGGAGACAAAGCTCCATGAAATGTATTAGAATATGTATTGAAGAATGTATGAGCAAAAGATAGAAGCTTTTATACATTTTGAGAAATAATATTGTAAGTTTCTATATATTATTTTCATGAATGATATTGAATGATATTGGCCACTTATTTCAAACTATTATTGTTATTTCATGAATATTATGTTCATTGGCATTGGCCATTTATATTGAATTCTTAAATATTGAATGTTATAGTTGATCCTAAATATTGGGACCTACAATAATCTGGTCAAAAAGATAACACAAAAGAACCATGTGCCTGCAATATTAAAGGCTCTAGATATACAGACTTTGGGAGACCTCAAGCAAGCTTTTAGAATGGAAAATTTGAGTTTTGAGAGGGAAAAGTTCCCAATTTTTTTCTATAAATACTAATATTTTCATCATTGTAGGGTAGGAAAAAATAGTTCTAGTTCCTTGTGCCTATTATTTGGACCAATTAGTCTTCTTTTGCTCATTTTCTCTTATGTAGTGATCCAGAATTGAACCTTGAGTCATTCTTTGTATAGGCTCCTTCAAGCCCTTTTATTATGGTACTTGTAATTCACTAGATTATATATATACATACATACATACATACATATATGTATGTATGTATGTATATATGTACATATGTATATATATGTACATATGTATATATATGTACATATGTATGTATGTATTTATGTAAGAGTTGTTGCTATTTAATTTATACCATGTTCTTTGTGTCTATTCAAGTTTGTATGGGAACCTCATAACTAGTATCTATCCCTTCCTTATGCAAGCTTCATAAGAGAGCATTTTCATTTTGTAATGAGACATGCTCATTCTCCCAGCATGGGTGGTTCATGTGTTCATTGATCCCATCACATGGAGGACCTTACTCTTGGTGCATTTCCACCTTTAGTTTAGTCTAGAAATATTTTTATCTATTTTATTTTTTTATTGTCTCTCTAACCCTTTTTCCCATAGAACTTGGTAGACTAGGCTGGATTAGGTAGAAGTGATCTAAGAATATACCCCAAAAAGGAGTCATCCTTGGTAAAAAAACACTAGATGTTATCCCTATAGTTGCTTCCCATGCTCCCTATACTTTCAAAACTACATGATTCATGAGAAGTGTAGGAACCAAACACACCTAGAAAATACAATAGATGGTCACTATACTAGAGCATGGATTGGAGCCACATCAAGTCATCAACAAGTTTTTTATCTGGCCCAATGGGATGAGTCATATAAAAATAATCCTAATATAATATTCTAGTAAAGATCTCAATTTGTTGTTTACTGAAGCATTAAAAAATCCACCTAGAGACTTTACTCCAAGATGAAAATCTAGAATTATCTACTTTGAGGGAAATTATATTGGGTTTTTGGTGAAGATCCTAATCTATCAGCTTGAAGAGCAATGCAAAATTCACCTAGTGACTTCACTTAAGGTAAAGGATCTAGACTATTATGAGTGAAAAAACCATTATATCCTTTTTTGTTCATGGCCACTCCACCACCATAGAGTTTCACGGCATAGAGAAATAAAAATCCATTATGACCCCTAGTGCCACTAGAAGTATGGGATGATATTTTGATGTCAACACTTAAAATTATACCTATAGTGATTTCTCACTACACTTTTTCTTCTTGGTAGCAAAAAGTGGAAGTGAAATAAATGAATATGTGCAAAAGAAACCTCTGATAAAAAGATCTAAGGATTGAAAGACCAGTAAGGACAAGGTCGATTAAGGCTTGTGTGGCCTTTTCTTCTGTGAAGTTGACTTTAATGATAGATATCTTCAATATATAGTCTTCACTATGACTCTTTCTCCTAGAGTCTCTTCTATAGTATTCTTCTTTTACAACAACTAATCTATGCACTATGAAGGTTTTCTGACCTTCTGGAAACAAAGTTGAAATGTAGGAGGTGTTTCAATCATTTGAGAGTTAGTTTCATGTACTATGAAGAACCTTCAGGTAATAGTTACCAAGTTCCATATATTATGTATGATCTTCACTAGATGATCTATCATTATAGTAGGTTTAATATTGAGTCCTGGTCTTCATTGGTTTTCCATAAAACTCTATGGAGAGAATCTAGTCAAATACAATCTTAGCACTTTCTAAAATTGAGATTTCTTTCAGTCCTCACTTGTGACTCTCCCTAATTCTACCACCTAGACTCTTCTGATAATTTTTGATAGTGATTGGTCCAATGGTGCATCAGGTTGATAAAAAACTTAGACTCGATAATAATGGTGGTATTCCTATTGAGCTAATATGACTAGATCTACTGTGGCTTTGATACCACTATTAGATTTTGAGGTAGATAAAAATGAGAGGTGGCAATCACAAGATGCAAAAATATGAAAGAAATTAAACTCATAATATTTCTAAAATATCCTATAAATAGAAATGACATAATTGAATACAATATTGCTATGGAGGAAATGGACACTTCATGCAAGATGTTATAGAACATGTGCTCCATCACTAATGGAGTCACCCACTACTCCTACTACTACCTACTGACTTGCTTGTTAAACTCTTACAATGAGGGCCTCTTATAATGGAAGATATATTCCTTACCCAACACTCTACCTTGCTATACAAGTGACACCTTGTACATTTACAACTTGCATATTGAAACTTGTACATTTATTACATTGGATGAAGTTACTAGATAACTTCCCCCTAAAGTAATCTATTATCCTAAGTATGTACCTAGGAAGTTACATTTACATTATCTAAATGATATAATAGACTCTAACTCTAAAAAAGTATGCATAGTAATGTATATGGTTATACTCACTTTTGAAATTTATCAAGAGAAAAGACAAGAGAAGAAAGATGCAAGTTGTGACATATATGATTTGAATGCAACATATGTTAGCTTCAAAATGAAATCTCTAAATTCTAAAATGTTTTATTGTGATGAATTATTAACTCATTATATAGAAGTCACACAAATAGCTACACCGTAGCTAAATATGAAGACAAGAAGATCAAAGAAGAAGAGTAAAGCAAAGAACCAAAGAAATAATAATTGAAGACATGAAGAAAAAGTTGAAGATAAAGAATATCACGATGAAGGAATAATGGGAATAGATTGAATACTAAAGTATTCAATAACAAAATAATGTCATACAAGAGGGTGTTGAATAATATTACATTATTTGGTACATGCTAATGTACCCCATGGTACCTTTGGTACAACTATAAATATTATATTAGAGTGTGAGTCAATATGTTAGGTGTGTGATCTATATTCCACCTTAGTATGTGTCTATGTGCAGGATGAGTCCAATTTACATGTAACAATGTGTGCAAGTGTTATGAATGATAACGTGTGTATGTATCACATATTAAAGTGTAGAAGTTAATAGAAATCTAAGAGTCATGTATACAAGTGGCAAGATGTGAAGCCAAGAGACATGAAAGGTTTGTCTTATGTGTGGATAGGAAAGGATGCATATCTTGAATATGTGAGGAGAGAAATAGTCAAATATTTCAAGAGTCACCTTTCTAAGGTTATATTATGGAGACAAAGCTCCATGAAATGTATCTGAATATATATTGAAGAATGTATGAGCACAAGATAGAAGCTTGTATACAATTTGAGCAATAATATTGTAAGTTTCTATATATTATTTTCATGAATGATATTGGCCATTTATTTCAAACTATTATTGTTATTTCATGAAGATTATGTTCATTGGCATTGGCCATTTATATTGAATTCTCAAATATTGAATATTAAAGTTGATCCTAAATATTGGGACCTGCAATAATCTGGTTGAAAAGATAACACAAAAGAACCATATGCCTGCAACATTAAAGGCTCTATATCTACAGACTTTGGGAGACCTCTAGCAATATTTTAAAAGGGAAAATTTGAGTTTTGAGAGGGAAAAGTTCCCAATTTGTTCTATAAATACCAATGTTTTCATCATTGTAAGGTGGAAAAAATAGTTCTAGTTCCTTGTGACTATTATTTGGACCAATTAGTCTTCTTTTGTTCCTTTTCTCTTATGTAGTGATCCAAACTTGAACCTTGAGTCATTCTTTGTATAGGCCCCTTCAAGCCCTTTTATTATTGTACTTGTAATTCACTATATTATATATATACATATATACATATATACATACATATATATATGTACTTATGTAAGAGTTGTAGCTTTTTAATTTCTACCATGTTCTTTGTGTCTATTCAAGTTTGTATGGGAACCTCATAACTAGTATCTATCCCTTCATTACGCAAGCTTCATAAGAAAGCATTTTCATGTTGTAATGATACATGCTCATTTTCCTGGTATGGGTGGTTCATGTGTTCATTGATCCCATCACATGGAGGACCTTACTCTTGGTGCATTGCCACCTTTAGTTTAGTCTAGATATATTTTTATCTAATTTATTTGTTTATTGTATCTCTAACCCATTTTCCCATAGAACTTGGTAGACTAGGCTAGATTAGGAAGAAGTGCTCTAAGAATATACCCAAAAAAGGAGTTAGTCTTAGTAAAAAAACACTAGATGTTGTCCCTATAGTTGCTTCCCATGCTCCCTAGACTTTAAAAACTACATGATTCATGAGAGGTGTAGGCACCAAACACATCTATAAAATGCAATAGATGGTCACTATGCTAGAGCATGTATTGGAGCCAAATCAAGTCATCAACAAGTTTTTTATCAGGCCCAATGGGACGAGTCATATAAAAATAATCCTAATATAATATTCTAGTAAAGATCTCTATTTTTGTTTACTGAAGCATTGAAAAATTCACCTAGAGACTTTACTCCAAGATGAACATCTAGAATTATCTACTTTGAGGGAAATTAGATTGGGTTTTTGGTGAAGATCCTAATCTATCAGCTTGAAGAGCAATGCAACATTCACCTAGTGACTTCACTCAAGGTAAAGTATCTAGACTATTATGAGTGAAAAAACCATTAGATCCTTTGTTGTTGATGGCCACTCCACCACCATAGAGTTTCATGGCATAGAGAAATAAAAACCCCTTATGACCCCTAGTGCCACTAGAAGTATGGGATGATATTATGATGTCAACACTCAAAATTATACCTATAGTGATTTCTCACTACACTTTTTCTTCTTGGTAGCAAAAAGTGGAAGTGAAAGCAATGAATAGGTGCAAAAGAAACCTCTGATAAAAATATCTAAGGATTGAAAGACCAGTAAGGACAAGGTCGATTAAGGCTTATGTGGCCTTTTCTTCTATGATGTTGACTTTAATGATAGATACCTTCAATCTCTAGTCTTCACTATGACTCTTTCTCCTAGAGTCTCTTCTATAGTATTCAAATTCTACAACAACTAATATCTGCACTATGAAGGCATTTTGACCTTCTGGAAACAAAGTTGAAATGTAGGAGGTGTTTCAATAATTTAAGAGTTAGTTACTATAGTAAGAAGAACCTTCAGGTAATAGTTACCAAGTTCCAGATATTCTGGATGATATTCACTAGATGTTCTATCAATATAGTAGGTTTAATATTGATTCCTGGTCTTCACAAGTTTTCCATAAAACTCTATGGAGAGACTCTAGTCAAATACAATCTCAGCACTTTCTAAAATTGAGATTTCTTTTAGTACTCACTTGTGACTCTCCCTAATTATACCACCTAGACTCTTATAATATTTTTTTATAGTGACTGGTCCAATGGCGCATCAGGTTGACAATAAACTTAGACTCGATAATAATGGTGGTATTCCTATTGACCTATTATGACTAGATATACTATGGCTTTGATACCACTAATATATTTTGAAGTAGATCAAAATGAGAGATGGTAATCACAAGATGTAGAAATATGAAATAAATTAAACTCACAAGATTTATAAAATATCCTCTAAATGGAAATGATAGAAATGAATACAATATTGCTATGGAGGAAATGGACACTCCATGCAAGATGTTATAGAACATGTGCTCCATCACTAATAGAGTCACCCACTACTCCTACTACTACCTACTGACTTGCTTGTTAAAATCTTACAATGAAGGCCACTTATAATGGAATATATGTTCCTTACCCAACACTCTACCTTGCTATACAAGTGGAACCTTGTATATTTACAACTTGCACATTGAAACTTGTGCATTTATTACATTGAATTAAGTAACTAGATAACTTCCCCATAAAGTAATCTAATGTCCTAATTTTTTACCTAGGAAGGTACATTTACATGATCTAAATGATGTAATAGACTCTAACTCTAACAAAGTATGTATAGTAATGTATATGGTTATACTCACTTTTGAAATTTATCAAGAGAAAATACAAGAGAAGAAAGATGCAAGTTGTGACATATATGATTTTAATGCAACATATGTTAGCTTCAAAATGAAATATCTAAATTATAATATGTTTTATTGTGATGAATTATTAACTCATTATATGGAAGTCACACAAATAGCTATATCGTATCTAAATATGAAGACAAGAAGATCAAAGAAGAAGAGTAAAGCAAAGAACCAAAGAAATAATAATTGAAGACATGAAGAAAAAGTTGAAGATACAGAGATGAAGGACTAAGGGGAATATATTGAAGACTAAAGTATTCAATAATAAAATAATGTCATACAAGGGGGTGTTTAATAATATTACATTATTTGGTACATGCTAATGTACCCCCATGGTACCTTTGGTACAACTATAAATATTATATTAGAGTGTGAGTCAATATTTTAGGTGTGTGATCTATGTTCCACCTTACTATGTGTCTATGTGCAGGATGAGTCCAAGTTTCATGTAACAATGTGTGCAAGTGTTATGAATGATAAAGTGTGCATGTATCATATATTAAAGTGTGCAAGTTAATAGAAATCCAAGAGTCATGTATACAAGTGGCAAGATGTGAAGCCAAGAGACATGAGAGGTTTGTCTTATGTGGATAGGAAAGGATGCATCTCTTGAATATGTGAGGAGATAAATAGTCAAATATTTCAAGAGTCACATTTCTAAGGTTATATTATGGAGATAAAGCTCCATGAAATGTATCTGAATATGTATTGAAGAATGTATGAGCACAAGATAGAATCTTGTATACAATTTGAGCAATAATATTGTAAGTTTCTATATGTTATTTTCATGAATGATATTGGCCATTTATTTCAAACTATTATTGTTATTTCATGACGATTATGTTCATTGGCATTGGTCATTTATATTGAATTCTTAAATATTGAATGTTATAGTTGATCCTAAATATTGGGACCTACAATAATTTGGTCGAAAGGATAACACAAAAAAACCATGTGCTTGCAACATTAAAGGCTCTAGATCTACAAACTTTGGGGGACCTCGAGCAAGATTTTAAAATGGAAAATTTGATTTTTGAGAGGTATAAGTTCCAAATTTTTTTCTATAAATACTAATTTTTTCATCATTGTAAGATAGGAAAAAATAGTTCTAGTTCCTTGTGCCTATTATTTCTACCAATTAGTCTTCTTTTGCTCATTTTCTCTTGTGTAGTGATATGGACTTGAACCTTGAGTCATTCTATGTATAGGCCCCTTCAAGCCCTTTTATTATGGCACATGTAATTCACTAGATTATATATACATATATATATATATATATATATATATATATATATATATGCTAGAGCATGTATTGGAGCCAAATCAAGTCATCAACAAGTTTTTTATTAGGCCCAATGGGACGATTCATATCAAAATAATCCTAATCTAATATTCTAGTAAAGATTTCAAATTTTTGTTTACTGAAGCAATGAAAAATTCACCTACAAACTTTACTCCAATATGAACATCTAGAATTATCTACTTTTAGGGAAATTAGATTGGATTTTTGGTGAAGATCCTAATCTATCAGCTTCAAGAGCAATGCAACATTCACCTAGTGACTTCACTCAAGGTAAAGGATCTAGATTTTTATGAGTGAAAAAACCATTAGATCCTTTTTTTTTTATGGCCACTCCACCACTATAGAGTTTCATGGCATAGAGAAATAAAAACCCCTTATGATCCCTAGTGCAACTAGAAGTATGTGATGATATTTTGATGTCAACACTCAAACTTATACCTATAGTGATTTCTCACTACACTTTTTCTTCTTGGTAGCAAAAATTGGAAGTGAAATCAATGAATAGGTGCAAAAGAAACCTCAGATAAAAATATCTAAGGATTGAAAGACCAATAAGGACAAGGTCGATTAAGGCTTATGTGGCATTTTCTTCTATGAAGTTGAATTTAATGATAGAGATAGTCAATCTCTAGTCTTCACTATGACTCTTTCTCCTAGAGTCTCTTCTATAGTATTTTTCTTTTACAACAACTAATCTCTGCACTATGAATGCATTCTGACCTTTTGGAAATAAAGTTGAAATGTAGGAGGTGTTTCAATCATTTTAGAGTTAGTTCCCTATAGTAAGAATAACCTTTAGGTAATAGTTACCAAGTTCCAGATATTATAGGTAATCTTCACTATATGATCTATCAATCTAGTAATTTTAATATTGAGTCTTGGTCTTGATGAGTTTTCCATAAAACTCTATGGAGAGACTCTAGTTAAATACAATCTCAGCACTTTCTAAAATTGAGATTTCTTTCAATCCTCACTTGTGACTCTCCCTAATTCTACCACCTAGACTCTTATGAGAATTTTTTATATTGAATGGTCCAATGGTGCAGCAGGTTGACAACAAACTTAGACTCGATAATAATGGTGGTCTTCCTATTGACCTACTATGACTAGATATAATGTGGCTTTGATAGCACTATTAGCTTTTGAGGTAGATCACAATGAGAGATGGTAATCGCCAGATGGAGAAATATGAAAGAAAGTAAACTCACAAGATTTCTAAAATATGCTATAAATAGAAATGACAGAAATGAATACAATATTGCTATGGAGTAAATGGACACTCCATGCAAGATGTTATATAACATGTGCTCCATCACTAATGGAGTCACCCACTACTCCTACTACTACCTACTGACTTGCTTGTTAAACTATTACAATGAGGGCCTCTTATAATTGAAGATATATTCCTTAACCAACACTCTACCTTGCTATACAAGTGATACCTTGTACATTTACAACTTGCACATTGAAACTTGTGCATTTATTACATTGGATGAATTAACTAGATAACTTCCCCCTAAAGTAATCTATTGTCCTAAGTATGTACCTAGGAAGTTACATTTACATTATCTAAATGATATAATAGACTCTAACTCTAACAAAGTATGCATAGTAATGTATATGGTTATACTAACTTATGAAATTTATCAAGAGAAAATACAAGAGAAGAAATATGCAAGTTGTGACACATATGATTTAAATGCAACATATGTTAGCTTCAAAATGAAATCTCTAAATTCTAATATGTTTTATTGTGATGAATTATTAACTCATTATATATAAGTCACACAAATAGCTATACCGTAGCTAAATATGAAGACAAGAAGATCAAATAAGAAGAGTAAAGCAAAGAACCAAAGAAAGAATAATTGAAGACATGAAGAAAAAATTGAAGATAAAGAATATCACGATGAAGGAATAAGGGGAATATATTGAATACTAAAGTCTTCAATAACCAAATACTGTAATACAAGGGGGTTTTGAATAATATTACATTATTTAGTACATTCTAATGTACCCCCATGGTACCTTTGGTACAACTATAAATATTATATTAGAGTGTGAGTCAATAATTTATGTGTGTGATCTATATACCACTTTATTATGTTTCTATGTGCAGGATGAGTCCAAGTTTCATGTAACAGTGTGTGCAAGTGTTATGATTGATAAAGTGTACATGTATCATATATTAAAGTGTGCAAGTTAATAGAAATCCAAGATTCATGTATACAAGTGGCAAGATGTGAAGCCAAGAGACATGAGAGGTTTGTCTTATGTGTGGATAGGAAAGGATGCATATCTTGAATATGTGAGGAGAGAAATAGTCAAATATTTCAAGATTCACCTTCCTAAGGTTATATTATGGAGACAAAGCTCCATGAAATATATCTAAATATGTATTGAAGAATGTATGAGCACAAGATAGAAGCTTGTATACAATTTTAGCAATAATATTGTAAGTTTCTATATATTATTTTCATGAATGATATTGGCCTTTTATTTCATACTATTATTGTTATTTCATGAAGATTATGTTCATTCACATTGGCCATTTATATTGAATTCACAAATATTGAATGTTATAGTTTATCCTAAATATTGGGACCTGCAATAATCTGGTTGAAAAGATAACACAAAATAACCATGTGCCTACAACATTAAATGCTATAGATCTACAAACTTTGGGAGACCTCGAGCAAGCTTTTAAAATGGAAAATTTGAGTTTTGAGAGGGAAAATTTCCAAATTGTTTTCTATAAATAATGTTTTCATCATTGTAAGGTAGGAAAAAATAGTTCTAGTTCCTTGTGCCTATTATTTGGACCAATTTGTCTTCTTTTGCTAATTTTCTCTTATGTAGTGATCCAAACTTGAACCTTGAGTCATTCTTTGTATAGGCTCCTTCAAGCCCTTTTATTATGGTATTTGTAGTTCACCAGATTATATATATATATATACATATATCTACATATGTATATATATGTACATACGTATGTATGTATTTATGTAAGAGTTGTGGCTATTTAATTTCTACCATGTTCTTTGTGTCTATTCAAGTTTGTATGGGAACCTCATATCTAGTATCTATCCCTTCCTTATGCAAGCTTCATAAGAAAGCATTTTCATATTGTAATGAGAAATGCTCATTTTCCTGTCATGGATGGTTCATGTGTTCATTGATCCCATCACATGGAGGACCTTAATCTTGGAGCATTACCACCTTTAGTTTAGTCTAGATATATTTTTATCTATTTTATTTATTTATTTTCTCTCTAACCCTTTTTCCCATAGAACTTGGTAGACTAGGCTAGATTAGGAAGAAGTGCTCTAAGAATATACCCAAAAAAGGAGTCAGTCTTGGTAAAAAAACACTAGATATTGTCTTTATAGTTGCTTCCCATGCTCGCTAGACTTTCAAAACCACATGATTCATGAGAGGTGTAGGCACCAAACACACCTGGAAAATGCAATATATGGTCACTATGCTAGATCATGGATTGGAGACAAATCAAGTCATCAACAAGCTTTTTATCAGGCCCAATGGGATGAGTCATATCAAAATAAGCCTAATATTATATTCTAGTAAAGGTATCAATTTGTTGTTTACTGAAGCATTAAAAAATTTCACCTAGAGACTTTACTCCAAGATGAACATCTAGAATTATCTACTTTGAGGGAAATTAGATTGGTTTTTTGGTGAAGATCCTAATCTATCAGCTTGAAGAGCAATGCAACATTCACCTAGTCACTTCACTCAAGGTAAAGGATCTAGATTATTATGAGTGAAAAAACCATTAGATCCTTTGTTGTTGATGACCACTCCACCACCATAGAGTTTCATGGCATAGAGAAATAAAAACCCCTTATGACCCCTAGTGCCACTAGAAGTATGGGACAATATTTTGATGTCAACACCTAAACTTATACCTATTTTGATTTCTCACTACACTTTTTCTTCTTGGTAGCAAAAATTGGAAGTGAAAACAATGAATAGGTGCAAATTAAACCTCTGATAAAAATATCTAAGGATTGAAAGACCATTAAGAACAAGGTCAATTAAGGCTTATGTGGCATTTTCTTCTGTGAAGTTGACATTATATATAGAGATCTTCAATATCTAGTCTTCACTATGACTCTTTCTCCTAGAGCCTATTCTATAGTATTCTTCTTTTACAGCTAATATCTGCACTATGAAGGCATTCCGACCTTCTAGAAATAAACTTGAAATGTAGGAGGTGTTTCAATCTTTTGAGAGTTAGTTGCATGTAGTAAGAAGAACCTTCAGGCAATATTTACCAAGTTCCAGATATTTTGGATGATCTTCACTAGATGATCTATCAATCTAGTAGGTTTAATATTGAGTCCTAGTCTTCACGAGTTTTCCATAAAACTCTATGGAGAGACTCTAGTAAAATATCTCAGCACTTTCTAAAATTGAGATTTTTTTCAGTCCTCACTTGTGACTCTCCCTAATTCTACCACCTAGACTCTTCTGATAATTGTTGATAGTGACTGGTCCAATGGCACATCATGTTAACAAAAAACTTAGACTCGATAATAATGGTGGTATTTCTGTTGACCTACTGTGACTAGATCTAATGTGGCTTTGATACCACTATTAGATTTTGAGGTAGATCAAAATGAGATATGGTAATCACAAGTTGCAAAAATATGAAAGAATGTAAACTCACAAGATTTCTAAAATATCCTATAAATATAAATGATAGAAATGAATACAATATTGCTATAATGGAAATGGACACTCCATGCAAGATGTTATAGAACATGTGCTCCATCACTAATGGAGTCACCCACTACTCCTACTACTACCTACTGACTTGCTTGTTAAACTCTTACAATGATGACCTCTTATAATGGAATATATATTCCTTACCCAACACTCTACCTTGTTGTACAAGTGGCATCTTGTACATTTACCACTTGCACATTAAAACTTGTGCATTTATTACATTGGATGAAGCAACTTGATAACTTCCCCCTAAAGTAATCTAATGTCCAAATAATGTACCTAGGAAGGTACATTTACATGATATAAATGATTTAATAGACTCTAATTCTAACAAAGTATGCATAGTAATGTATATGGTTATACTCACTTTTGAAATTTATCAAGAGAAAATACAAGAGAAGAAAGATGCAAGTTGTGACACATGATTTGAATGCAACATATGTTAGCTTCAATATGAAATCCCTAAATTATAATATGTTTTATTGTGATGAATTATTAACTCATTATCTATAAGTCACACAAATAGCTATACCATAGCTAAATATGAAGAGAAGAAGATCAAAGAAGAAGAGTAAAGCAAAGAACCAAAGAACTAATAATTGAAGACATGAAGAAAAATTTGAAGATAAAGAATATCACGATGAATGACTAAGGGGAATATATTTAATACTAAAGTTTTCAATAACCAAATAATGTCATACAAGGTGATGTTGAATAATATTACATTATTTGGTACATGCGAATGTACCCCCATGGTACCTTTGGTACAACTATAAATATTATATTAGAGTGTGAGTCAATAATTTATGTGTGTGATCTATATACCACTTTATTATGTTTCTATGTGCAGGATGAGTCCAAGTTTCATGTAACAATGTGTGCAAGTGTTATGAATGATAAAGTGTGCATGTATCATATATTAAAGTGTGCAAGTTAATAGAAATCCAAAAGTCATGTATACAAGTGGAAAGATGTGAAGCCAAGAGACATGAGAGGTTTATCTTATGTGTGGATAGGAAAGGATGCATATTTTGAATATGTGAGGAGAGAAATAGTCAAATATTTCAAGAGTCACCTTTCTAATATTATATTACGGACACAAAGCTCCATGAAATGTATTTGAATATGTATTGAATAATGTATGAGCAAAAGATAGAAGCTTGTATACAATTTGAGCAATAATATTGTAAGTTTCTATATATTATTTTCATGAATGATATTGGCCATTTATTTCATACTATTATTGTTATTTCATGAAGATTATGTTCATTGGCATTGGCCATTTATATTGAATTCTTAAATATTGAATGTTATAGTTTATCCTAAATATTGGGACCTACAATAATCTGGTCGAAAAGATAACACAAAAGAACCATGTGCCTGCAACATTAAAGGCTCTATATCTATAGACTTTGGGAGACCTCGAGCAAGCTTTTAAAATGGAAAATTTGAGTTTTGAGAGGGAAAATTTCTCAATGTTTTTCTTTAAATACAAATGTTTTCATAATTTTAAGGTAGGAAAAAATAGTTATATTTCCTTGTGCCTATTATTTGGACCAATTAGTTTTATTTTTCTCATTTTCTCTTATGTAGTGATCCATACTTGAACCTTGAGTCATTATTTGTATAGGACCCTTCAAGCCCTTTTATTATGGTACTTGTAATTCACTAGATTATATATATACATACATACATATAAATATATATATATATATATATATATATGTGTATATGTACATATGTATATATGTATTTATGTAAGAGTTGTGGCTATTTAATTTCTACCATGTTCTTTGTGTGTATACAAGTTTGTATGGGAACCTCATGACTAGTATTTATCCCTTCCTTATGCAAGCTTCATAAGAAAGCATTTTCATGTTGTAATGATACGTGCTCATTTTCCTGGCATGGGTGGTTCATGTGTTCATTGGTCCCATCACATGGAAGACCTTACTCTTTGTGCATTTCCACCTTTAGTTTAGTCTAGATATATTTTTATCTATTTTCTTTGTTTATTTTCTCTCTAACCCTTTTTCCCATAGAACTTGGTAGACTAGGCTAAATTAGGAAGAAGTGCACTAATAATATACCCAAACAAGGAGTCAGCCTTGGTAAAAAAATACTAGTTTTTCTCCCTATAGTTGCTTCCCATGATCCCTAGACTTTCAAAACTACATGATTCATGAGAGGCATAGGCACCAAACACACCTGGAAAATGCAATAGATGGTCACTATGCTAGAGTATGGATTGGAGAAAAATCAAGTCATCAACAAGTTTTTTATCAAACCCAATGGTATGAGTCATATCAAAATAAGCCTAATCTAATATTCTAGTAAAGATCTCAATTATTGTTTACTGAAGCATTGAAAAATTTCACCTAGAGACTTTACTCCAATATGAACATATACAATTATCTACTTTGAGAGAAATTAGATTGGGTTTTTTGTGAAGATCCTAATCTATCAGCTTGAAGAGCAATGCAACATTCACCTAGTGACTTAACTCAAGGTAAAGGATCTAGACTATTATGAGTGAAAAAACCATTAGATCCTTTGTTGTTGATGGTCACTCCACCACCATATAGTTTCATGGCATAGAGAAATAAAAACCCCTTATAACCCCTAGTACCACTAGAAGTATGGGATGATATTATGATGTCAACACTCAAACTTATACCTTTAGTGATTTCTCACTACACTTTTTCTTCTTGGTAGCTAAAAGTGTAAGTGAAAGCAATGAATAGGTGCAAAAGAAACCTTTGATAAAAATATCTAAGGATTGAAAGACCAGTAAGGACAAGGTCAAAAAATTAGAATTTTATAAATTCCAATCTAAAACATAGAATAAAAGTTTTGATATGGAGGTCCTGTGGCTAGAAATCTCAAGGTTCAAAATTTCAAATGTCAAGTGGTGAGGAAACATCCAAAGAGAACTATCTATGCCTGAAAGTAAAAATTGCTAAGATGTATAATATTTTGGTAGTATCATCCATTCCTATAAAATAATATTGTATATCCTTGAAAGGATAACATCATCATGGGACCCACAATAGAGGTAGCTCAAAAACCTATAGAATTAAATGAAGAAATATTCTACACCTAGATTATGTGAATTCTTAAAATTAACATATGGAATTAATGATAGTATTTTCTCATCCAATGACTAAGAACCTTTTGACATTATATCTAGATATCTTGAGGATACCAAAAAATTAAATTAATATATGACCAGATGTTAGAAAACATCAGTCATATTGAAATATTCGCATAAGTTTTTTGGAGGTAAACCCTTCTCTTTGTAATCTATAAATAGGAGTAGTTTATGAATTGTAAAGGATTAAAAAGTTTGCATTTGTAATCTCTTGTAATCTTTCCTTTCATTTATTTTTGTAGAGCATTTGGTTCTTGAGAAACTTGTGGGAAAATAAAACCCCTGCTCCAAGAAAAATCTCTATAAAAAATATTTGTATAGATATATATTGGAGACCTATGCATAAATTTTTGGACTAAACATCCATGGTTTTCTATTGATACATCTATATGTGTGTCTATCCTATCAAATTTTTATCTTTTTTTTAGTTTTATCATCCATGGATTCACTAGGTTATCCCACTAAATCATCTTTTGTGTGTGTTGTTAATAGGCTCATTTTTACCAAGGAGATGAACTATTCACAATTGGTACATAACATTCAATCCTATTATGCAAAAATATTTTAGTGGATCTTTTGGCACATTGCCACCCTTTTAGCCTATTTTTTTACTTTTTTGAGTTGATTTTTATTGTATCTCTCACATTTATTTTCTCCTTGATTTCAATTGAACCTAAATATCACATCATAATAAGGATCCAACCTTGTAAAAGACTCTTGTATTCCCTTGATTGAGCTAAACCCCATGCTCTTAAGGCCCTACTATTTTACTCAATGCTAGGTGTAATTATTCCAACTAGTATAATTAAAGAGGACATAAATTTAATGGTATTCCTAATAGGACCTTAGTGACATATAATTAGTCCCATAATTATAATAACAAGTTACGATAGACTTGGTGAAGTTCTATTGCTACCCCCCTTGTTGAAGAGCCTTTTCACTCACCTAGCAAATTTGCTATAGAATGAACACCAAAAGAAATCAGCATTTGAAGATATTAGATTGAGGCTATGATGAAGGCCTTAGTTTATCTACTTTAAGAGCACAAGCTACTCTCACCTAGTGAATCCATTACAATATAAAGGGAATATAGATACAATATGGTCACCGCACCTCCTAAACTATCCCCTACATAGGTAGAAAAGAACTTGTTGTGACCTCCAAACCACCAGTCATTTGGAACAAATTCCTAGAATCACTACTATATATCTTTACCAGTAAAGACCTAACATCCCCACTAAAGAAATTATGAGAAATGATCTTCATATACTAAGTGCACAACATAACAAAGTAGAATGTAGCTCTTAAACTATTGGTGGCTTCATTGGAAGACAAGGATTGCTAAGAATATGACTCTTTGTCTTTATGTTTAATCATTGAATGGGACTATCTTGTTGCCTTGATCATAGATAATTTTAAAGGAAATGTCGGTAGAGTATAAACTAAGCTAAGTACTTCCTCCATTAATGTACCAAAATAAGAGATGCAAAACATCCCTCCAAAGGTAAAAAAGGAGGTCCATGAGGTCCCCAAATAGTAAGAACAAATCTTAGAGGGGTATATTTGTATACATCAAAATGGGCATGGATCTATAGCTCATCCAAGAGTTGATAAGATACATGATGAGGAGAAAAATTTTAGGTCACACCACCTTTACCCCTCTAATGACTAGACAAGACAATGGACATTACTAACACCTGCCCATTTTTTGATAAAAAAAGTACTCACTGGCCCTACTCTAATACAGGTAAAATTATTTTATCTAAGAAACTATAAAAGGAGGAAGAAAAAAATTTAGTAGCTATTGGGGGCCTCATTTGAATCCATACACAATGGATAAGGCCAATCACTCAACTCCTTATAAATATGTATCATATGTAATATAAGGGAGTAATCCCAACCATGTATAATTATAGAAGTCCTAATAGTTGTAGAGATGTAAAGATGTAGACTAACTCTTGAAATTCTCACATTCGGTTCCATTACAAAATGGGGGTGCTTTTCTTGACTCCACACCAAATTGACTAAGGCACCAACTTCTTTAGTTTTCTTATCTTTATTAGGAGAAAGATCCCCTATGAGTTGCTAGAATTGTAGTGATTTCTCACAACATATTTTTGGTAGCAATAAATAGAAGTGAAAGCAATGGACGGGTGCAAAATAAACCTATGATAAAATAATATAAGGATTAGAAGACCAACAATTATGAGACACAAAAATTGAAAGTTTGTAAATTTTTATCCAAAATGGGAAATAAATATTTTGTCCATATCATCACTACTGTAAAAAATCATTGAACATGGGATAGGATGAATGTAATGGAATGCATGTAGAATGAATGGAAATGAAATGTGTGTGAGCTATGTATGAATGCAATAGAATATGTGTGAGCTATGTATGAATGCAATGTGAGAAATGCATGTGGAATGAATGCAAATGGAATATGAATGCAATGTGAAAAATGCATGTAAAGATGCCTATATGTAAATGCAAGATGGTAGCATGCCTATGTGAATGATTTTTTTGTTTTTTTTGTTTGTTTTTAGCCATGTATATATATACATATAAACATCATATTAACAATAAAATGCTTTCAAATGGATAACATTAAGTGGTTCGGGTTCCTCCACTCCCTCTAAATCGATAAGTTTATATGTACCATTACCCACTTTTTGGGAAATTATGTATGGACCTAACCAATTAGCCGTAAATTTGTCATGAAGGTGTGGTAAAGCATTGGTGTTTTGTTGGTTCTCTTTAAGTACAAGATCTCCTACTTGAAATTCATGAAGATGGACTTTGGCATTGTAAGCACGCTTTAGGCGGTCTTGATAAACTCGTAAGTGTTCTAGTGCATTGACTCACCTCTCATCAAGAAGAGTAAGTTGGTCAAGACGTGCTTGTCTAGCGGTGTCATCATCTATGAATTCCTGCAAAGAAATTTGCAAGGAGAGAATCTCGAGCTCAAGAGGCATGATAGCTTCAGCTCCATAGACCAAGGAAAATGGTGTTGCTCCTGTTGGCATTCGGATGCTTGTTCGATAAGCCCATAGTGCCAAAGGGATTTTTGTATGCCAGTCTCTATGATTTTTATTAACAAGTTTCTTGAGAATAGCAATCAAGGTCTTATTGGTAGCTTTGGCTTGTCCATTTGCTTGTGGGTAATAAGGAGTCGAGAAACTGTGTTGGATATTATATTTCTTGCAAAGTGCTCGAACATCCTTGTTCTTGAAAGACTTGCCATTATCAAAAATTATTTTAGAGGGAATACCAAAATAATAGATGATATGGTGGAGTATGAAGTCCACAATTCGAGGTCCTATCATACTGGTTAGAGGAATGGCCTCAACCCACTTTGTGAAGTATTCAGTGGTCATGATGATGAATGTATGTTGTCCCGAGGAAGGAGGTAAGATTTTTCCAATTAGATCTAGGCCCCATTGTGAAAATGGCCAAAGGCTTTGGATAGGTTGTAAATCTTGTGATGGTACATGAGCTAAATTGGCGTGTTCTTGACATTGCTTACAATTTTTGACATAGTTGCAACAATCACGTTCCATTGTGGGCCAATAATAACCCATGCATAAAAGACGCTTTGCAATGGCCATCCCACTAAAATGACCACCACAAGTACCATCATGGGCTTCAGCTATGGCTCTTTGAGCCTCACTTTTTTTGAGACAACGAAGAAGGATTCCATCATAACCACGTTTATACAACACATCCCCCAAGAGAATAAAACAGGCTGCTTTTTTCTTGAAAGAGCATTTTGTAGACCGAGACATATCAGATGGGAGTGTTCCAAATTTTAGAAAGTCCACTATTTGGCTTGACCAAGACTCATATGGTTCCGAATGGATAAAGCAAATGTCTTTTTCATCCTTAGGATCAGTACGGACAATGGTTGCTTTAGAGATTGTTGAGATTATTAGGGGTTGTACCTCTCCTAAGTCATATTTTGGAATCAATGATCCAAGGGAGGCCATCGCATCTGCAAATATATTAGTTGAATGAGGCAAGTTGTTGATTTCATACCATTCGAATGTTGAGAGCAATTTCATTGCTACTTCATGATAAAGCTTAATGGTAGGTTCTTTGCATTGGTATTCTCCTGTTACCTATTTGAAAACAAGTTGAGAATCCCCAAATATCCTAATACGCTTGATGCCCATAGCTATAGTGGATTGAAGACCTAAGATTAAGGCTTCATACTCTGTAGTGTTATTTGTGCATGGAAAGTCTAGCTTGAATGATAAAGGGATGG
This sequence comes from Wollemia nobilis, assembly GCA_028583015.1. NCBI lineage: Eukaryota > Viridiplantae > Streptophyta > Pinopsida > Araucariales > Araucariaceae > Wollemia > Wollemia nobilis. Next base: position 15,148,159 of record JAQPPZ010003077.1, on the reverse strand, counting down.
GTATCCCGTGAGGTGTATGAAAGACAACTCCAACACCTTGACCTTTCTCGCACTTAGATCCATCAAAGAATAAGGTGATATCGATGTCTTCCTTCGGAATGACATCTTCTTCTAATTCAGTGATAGAAAATACCGAATCATCTGGGAGCTCTATAATCAAAGGATGATCACTAGGTAGTGGAGCTTCCACAAGTTGATCGGCTATAACCTGACCTTTAATGGATTTTTGGCTGATAAATTCGAGATCAAATTTTGTAAGGAGCATTATCCATTTAGCGGTACGAGTGTTATTGTAAGTGCGAGACATCATATAACGTAGAGGATTTTCTCTAGCTATGACATAAGTTGTATGGCTAAGCATATAATGTCAAAGTTTCTTAGTGGAAAAAACCACTGCTAAGCACAACTTCTCTACATAAGCGTATCGGGTTTCATAACTTACCAATGTTTGACTAATGTAATAAATGACTTGCTCTCGATTTTGTTCATTTTTTTGTGCAAGCATTGTCCCTAAAGCAAAGTCCGTTGCTGAGACATAAAGATAGAAAGGGACCCCCAGATGAGGAGGAGCTAAGACTGGAGGAGAAGCTAGGTAATGCTTGATGTCATCAAAGGCTTTTTGACATTCATCTGTCCATGCAAATGGCACCCCCTTTTGTAGCAGGTAGTTGAATGGCCTGCATTTATCAAAAATTTGTGCAATAAAACATCGGATTGATTGAATATTTCCTTGTAAACTATGCAATTCCTTAATGTTAGTTGGGGGAGGCATTTCCATGATGGCCTTGACCTTGTTTGGGTCCACTTCAATGCCTCTTTTGGAGACAATGAATCCTAAAAGTTTACCTGAGGTAACACCAAAGACACACTTTTTGGGATTTAACCTCACCTTATGTTCTAGAAGTCGGTCAAAAATATTTTCCAATACACTAATGTGCTCTTGTCGAGTTTTAGATTTAGCCAAGAGATCATCCACATAGTCTTCGATAATCTTATGCATGTAATCATGAAATATGTAAGTCATGGCTCGTTGATAGGTAGCTCCTGCATTTTTGAGGCCAAAGGGCATAACCTTGTAACAAAAGGTTCCCCAAGGTGTTGTGAATGTTGTTTTGTGTTGGTCATCAGGATTTATGCGAATTTGGTTGTATCCTAAAAAACCATCCATGAGGGAAAGCATTTCATGGCCAGCATAGGTATCGACAAGAGTATCAATGTTTGGAAGAGGAAAGTCATCCTTAGGACATGCCTTATTAAGATCTCAAAAATTAGTGCAAACGTGTATCGACCCATTAGGCTTGCGAATGGGTACCATGTTTGAAAGCCACTCAGGATAGTCAATAGGAACAATGAAATTGACATCTAGAAGTTTTTGAAGCTCTTCCTTGACTAAGAGGGCCATGGTAGGATGCATCCTTCTAAGCTTTTGTTTGACCGGTTTGGCATCGGGATGTAAGGTGAGGTTGTGGACCACAAGACTAGGGTCAAGACCAGGCATATCCTTATAGGACCATGCAAACACATCTTTCTTCTTCTTGAGGAGAGCAATGAATTGCTCTTGTTCATCGGATGATAGGATTTTTCCAAGCTTGACAATTTGGGGATTGTCAGGATCTGAACTAAGGTTCACTTCGATGGTATCTTCAATAGACATATGTGAACCTTCCTCAAGTTGATGTGGTGTTGGGATCAGATGAATGTCATCTAAGATGTCATCCAACTCTTCCTGCTTATCATCATCTAACTCTACCTGAAAGACCTCGGGGTTCTTGGTAGAAGATGGAGGTGAAGGTGGAGGGGAAGGAGGAATGTAGTTGGTAGAAGCCCTTAACAATTCCTCGGATAGGATGAACTCCGAAAAGGAGGGTGGGGAAGAAATCTGGTCCATGTCAACAAGGCTTATGTCAATTGGAATTGGCTTAGCCAAGTTGTATGGATTGCGGAGTGGGGTGAATAAGTCAGTAGGATTCATACTGACTTAGTAGGAGAGGATGGATTGGAAGAATGGATGGGAACCGATGTTGAATCTTGTTAACCCTGGATAGCAGCAACAAAACATGAAATTAAATGCTATGTACATGCAAAGAAAAATTTTGTTTTTGTTTTTGAATGTTTTGATTTTTTTTTTTTTTTTTTTATATACATATGTTACAAATTTTGGCTTGGTTGAATGGCTCAATGGAACTCATGTGGGGGTGGTTCACCAGGTGGGTCAACTTGTTCTTGTGGAAGAAGCAAGTGAAATATGGGTTGATGGATGGGAAAAAGTCTGAGGTAAAACTCATCCTGTTGGGTAAGGGGAACAATGGGCTGAAATTCCTCTTCAGAATCATCAGAAGCATTGGACATAAGTTCATACTCTTCATAACTTTCATCATCAGAATCTGGAAGCGGGTAGGAAAAATTTAGGGGGTCTTCTTCTTCATTGAAGCTAAGCTCTTGAAGAGCTTGTTCAAGAGAAGTGGTTGAGGAACATGGAAAGGGGGCTTTGTCTTCTTCATTGAGGCTAAGCCTTTGGAAGGCTTGCTCAAGGGAAGCGGTTGTGGAAAGTGGGGTATATCCTAAGCCTGAATGATCATGTGCTCCTCGATATGGGAAATCAATGATGTCATGTATCCCTTGTTCATGGGAACCTAGACCTTGACCTTGCCAATTGACTATATGAAAGTAACGAGATGGAAATCCCATCATATTTTGTATGTTGGCACGTCTTGGCTCTTTTGGTTCTTCGGGTGGATTTTCCTCAATTGAGGAATCCAACCCTCCATAAACAAAGTTAATACTATTAGGAGCGGAGCTCATATCGTAGACAACACCTATGGTTAAAGGAGGGTCACGTGGGTGACCAAAATCCTTGGTTGTAGGGATGGCAAGAGGGGTAATGGTAACATCTTGGACCACGTATTCACCAATACCAGGACTAGTGATGTGGACCTCGACTTGGGATGAGGTGGTGGATGATGTGGAAATGGATGGCTCAAGATTGGAGGGGGTTGTGGAAGGTGGTGGGGAGTTGAATATTTCACACTCCAAAAGTTTGACTTGTGAAACATCGGCTGATGGAGAAAGATTGGGTGATGGCTCGGAATTAGAAGAAGGTGGATGAGGCAATGATGATGAAGAAGAAATGGTTGTAGAAGAAGGAGTGGTTGAGGTGGATGATGTGGCGAAAGTGGATTGACCTTGACCACATGTACAAGAAGAAATGGATGATTGAGGGGGTTTGGTGATGGGTAACTCCTCAAAAATAGGAGCTTTGGAAGAAGATGTGAATGGATTAGAAGATGAAGTGGATATGAAGTGGATGGATTCAAAGATGATGGGGATAAGAATAGGTGGGTGGAAGGCAACATGGATTCATAGGGGTTTGAAATGAAATTGCAATACTTGAAAGGTTCTACATCCGCAGGGATGCAATGGACTTGACCATCATGAACGTATTTCAAGCATTGGTGGAGAATTGATGGAACACATTTCATTTCCCTCATCCAAGGTCTACCAAGGAGTACATTGTACGCCATGGCCCCTTCCAAGATGTGGAACATAGTGTGCAACATTTTAACCCCTACTTCAATGGGTAAAACAATAGTGCCAACTATGGTACACAAAGCATCGTTAAATGCTTTGAGGGTGAATGATGACTTGGAAATATGGGAAGGTAGAAGTTTGAGGTTGCTAAGGGCAGTGGTAGTGATAATGTTGATGGATGAGCCGGTATCAATTAGGACTCTCTTAAATGGCTTCTTGTCTATCAGGGCCATGATATGCAATGGAGGATCTACGGATTCTGAGGTCATTGACTTTATTTCAAAGTCATAGAAGGTGATGGATGGCTCCATGCATGTTCTAATGCTCCCTACAAAGTTGTTGAAGGCATTAGGGTCTTGAGCTTCAAACTCAATGGATTTAAGAATTTCCATTAGGGCTTCTCTATGCCTAGGGGATTGTTGGATGAGCTCATATAGGGACAATTTGGCTGAAGCCATCTTCAAACTTGTAGTCAACCGAGCTGCTTAAGGATACTGCTGGCCTTAGAGGATGATGGATGGGCTGATTTGGTGGACTAGAAAGATGGATTGGTGGGGATGGATTTGGAGAAGTTTGAATGGGTGGTGGATTTGAAGGTTGTGACATGTTTGGTTGTTGGGCATTTTGTTGATTTTGCCTTTGACCTCTTGTGACCACATGGACTGCTCCTACAAAATTTTGATAATGTTGAACATGATTAACTTGGTTAGGAGGTGTGAGATGATTATTACCTCCTACATTAGTTTGGGCCTCTTCATGGTTGGGAAGAGGTGTTTGAAATATTCCCAAATTTTGATTTTGTGGAGCTAGGGGATTGTCTGCCTTCATGGCCCCCAAGTCTATGAGGTCTTGAACAATGTTCTTAAAAACATTGCAAGTGTTGATATCATGACCATTTTGCCTATGGTATGGGTAAAATAGATGTTCCTTGTAACCTCTGCTATGTTTGGTAGGGTCATCGAGCTTGATTTCTGGCAAAGCCAACTTGTTTGTTTCATACAACCTTTGGAATATGGAAGAATACGACTCTGTTAAAGGAGTGTATTGGCATTGGGGTCGAGCGTATTGTCGATAGGAGGGGTTTTCCATAGTTGGCGTTGTGTTTTGTATTGTGAGTGCTTGAGTTACCGAGGGGACCGCATGATAATTAATTTGTTGTGGTTGTTGCACTGGTTGTTGAGCCATTATGGGCTGGCTCATCACCACTTGATTTACTTGATTAGATGGACTAGCCGAAGAGGCTTGTGATGACTTATTTTGGCCTGATTGATTGCTTTTAAATTGGCCCTTGTTTTTCCATTCTTTCTTTTTAGGCTTAATTACGCCCTCTTGGATTTTTATCTCCTCAATGATACTAGCTTGTGCTAAAGCTTCTTCAAATGATCGATAGGTATGAAGCTGAAGCATCCAAGAGATGGGTTTTAAGCAACTCTTGGTAAATAATTTGATGATTTCATCCATTGGGAGGGAGAATGGCAATTTGGTAATGACTGCCCTCCAACGGTTTCCAAAGTTATAGATAGTTTCATCATCCCATTGTCTTAATTCATATACATCTGATAATGAAACCTTATTTTTGATGTTTAGGATAAAACGCTCAAGGAATAGGTCAATCAGTTGAGCAAAAGTATAAATACTATGAGTTGGTAACTGATTGAACCACTCTATGGCATCTCCTCCTAATGTTTGAGGAAATATTCAAAGCATGAGAGCATTGTCGGTTTGAATCTGAAAGCATGCATGAAAAAATGAGCTAACATGCTCCTTAGGGTCCTCGGTTCCCCTAAACTTGTCAAACTTCGGTAATGTAAAGTCTACTAGATATGGCGGTGATGGTACTGAAGGATGGATTGGTTGATGGATCAGTTGGCTTAGAGTTGGTTTTTGGCTTGACATGCCAGGAGTGTTTTGCATCAACTGATCTATTTGTTTTTGCATGGCCTGAATCCTAAGATCTTCCCCAGGAATGTGGAAGCCTTGGATAACTTGATGATTTGGAGATGGACTAGAAGAAAAATGTTGGGGAGTGATGAGATGGTTTTGATGGAATTGATTGGTTTGAAATTTATGGGGGGAATATTGATGATTGAAAGAAGGAGAAGATTGATGAGGAGGAAGATTTTGGAAGAATTGGTTGGGTTGGCCAGAAGAAATTGTGATTGGAGGGGTTGGGTTTTGAATTGGAGGTGGATTGGGGATGGACACCACCGAAGATTGGGGTACCCAAGTTGAATTTTGGTTGGCCATGGTTGGTTGGGTTGAAACTACAGGAAGTGTAGGATTTACATGAACTTGTTGTCTAGCATTTTGATGTTGTAGAAGCAATTTGTTCATGAGACTCGATATATCTTGAAGTTCTTGCTCGGACATGGAAGAAATTGATAAGGCTATGGGTAAATTAGAAGATGAAGGTATGGATGTGGATGGATTGGAGGAAATGGGCATGGAGCAAGTTGCACTTGATGTGGCAACTTGGGAGGTTGGTACCTGTGAGGCAACATTGACATACTCCTCATACAAAGGATTGGAATGGGTTTGGGTATAGCTAGATGGAGGACAAGTGTTAAAAACACTTGGGTTTTGTTGGGCTGGACTAGGAGAAGAGGGCATACCATATTCATAGGCAGAATTAGGATATCCTCGGGTGGGGTTGGATGGATAGGATGTAGCCAATTCTGGTTGTTCAACATAGTCTTGGCTAATGGGTTCTAGGACATAGTTAGAAGACCTGTAGATGGCCTCTACCTTGTCCATATCAATTTGCATGGATGGTTGCTCAATGTTTTGAGGAATGGATCCCTCTTGTAGGAGAGATGGGTGAATGGGCCTAGATGGACTAGGTTGGATAGGATTGGAAGGGTTGGCTACTGAAGTAGTGGGTGTGTTTGTTATATTTTCCATTAAATTATTCTGATTTAATATCTTTGTTTGATTTCGAGTTAAAACCATAAAATAATTAAATCAAAATACAATTTCAGGATAATTAAATTTCAAAACTAAAAATAGAGCTAAAGAATTTAGAAACAAAGAAAACAATCAATCCTAAGTTTCACCTTGTGTGGCTTACCTTATTCATTGATTATCTCTTTTTAGTGTAAATTCCTTTTAGATATGATAGTTTTGTGTGTTTGGTGTATCCTAATCTTGTTTAATGAAAAATAAAGGTAAAAGACTATGGTTGGATGGGGCAACGAGATTCTTGTTGGTGATGAAATCCAACAAGTTTGCTCGGGGGTAGTCCTAAGGTGTCTAGGGGTAGATATTGGTGGATGGAAATGACTGCCACCATCACCAAATCTCAAGCAACAACTGGTGATGAAATCCAGTTACTACTGTTTAAAGTGCAACGTGTTGTGTGTGATTTATTTTAAATTTTTATGTTCTCTATTGTGGATAAAACAATGTTAAAGATAACAGATTTCACAAATCTAAATTAGAATCCAACACATAAATGCAAATTTCTTCTAAAGAGTGTGAAGTACACCGCTTAAAACCCCCTGCCTAGATAGCAACCGGAGGGTTCGTCCACCTCTCTACCAAAGGTGCCACCCAAGGGTAGGAATACTTTTTGCATTTAAGTATTGTTCCTACTTAGATAAGTAAAATAAGCAACCCTTAACTCCTAAGATGCAAATTCTAATTAATGCTTTTCACTTTCAAATGCAAACAGAAAGATGCAGGAATTATTTGAATTTGCAATTCTTTTTCAAAATAGAAAACTCAAAATATGTGATGAATGAATGCACAGATGCCCTAGATGCAATCTAAAATGAATTTATTTCCAGATTACTTAATGTATGTTCATTTTAAGCTTGAAATCTGAAAATAAACAATGAAACACTGAAATACGTAAAAAAAGGAATTTGAACAGAATGGCTACAGGGCTTACCCAGAAGCCTAAGCTCTACTTCAAATCACTGCCAGGCACAGTGAAGCACCTCTGTAGGCATAGTAGAGCACCTGTATAGGCACAATAGGGCGCTTGTGGGGATCAACAGGTGCCATAGAGCGCCTACGCAACTATCTACAAACTATCACAGGACCTTCCAGAAACCCTAACCGATGATTTCGACTGGTTTTTTGCTCTAGAAAACCCTGTAAAATGGAACAACAGAATGAAATTAGTACAACAAAGTAAATCAAAAAATAGAACCCTTGTGGGGTCCCACCGTGATCACCATTTGTGAAGCAAAAATACGACACTAAAACAAATATGAAAGTAAAATAACCCAATGAACAAGAGATTGCACAAAATATGATTTTATTCAATAAATGGGGGGAGCTGAGAAACTCCTTTGTTACAATCTGTTTGTTCAAAAGAACTTATTTTGATACAATAATTATAGATGCTAGGGTTCTCCAAAACCCTAGCTACAAAACAAGTAGTGTCTCCAATGTATCTTGCTTCCAACAGGGTGAGTGGGCTTCTGGTTATCCATAATCGGGCCACTCTAGCTTCAACAACTACTCAACAATCCTTGATGAATGCTACCTGATCCTGCACATACATCAAACATAAATTCATTAGCAAACAAAATGAGGGTTCCACGGTGTGAACCCTCAGAAATGCAAACTAAAAACCCTAGATCTGAGTAAATAGAACATGCATAATCCAAATAACAACAAATAAAATACATATAATACTTACTTTGTTGTTCTGTTGCTCCATTGCAGATTGATGGCAGGGTGCCCCGATGGCACTTGATGATCTTATGTGGTAAACTTTGGTGTGTGGCTGTGGGGACAATAGGCACTGTGTTGCACCTACAGAATGTGGTAGGCACTCGTTGCACCTGTGGGATGAGGTAGGCGCTCGGTTGCACCTATGGATTAGGGCTAAATCTGTAGAAGCAGATCGAGGGGATGCGAAGGGCTCGACGGATGAACGACAATGGCGATGGTGGAAATGGGATGCGAAGGTGGCTGGAATCCAAAAATCCTAGGGCAAGCTAGGGTTTTGGGGAAGGATAAGCTAGGGCACAATCTACTCACAAGAAACAATCTCTCAACAAGGTTAGGCCTCACAAGTAAATTAGAGCTCCAACGTTCAAGTTTTCCAGGGGTTGAGCATTGAGAATGCTCCTATTTATTATCAAGCCTAGGGTTTTCTTAGGGTTTTAGCTTAACACTTTTTGATCGTGTGGCTAATATTAAAGCGGATCCAAAGGCTGATATTAAACTTTAGGTGTGACACGGATTAAGGAAGATGGACGGCTGAGATTAGATCGGATCGGATGGTTGAGGTTAATTTGGCTTATAAAGATATATTTTATAATAAATATATTAAAATATAATATAAAATATTATATTTAAATATAAGTAATATAAAATAAATATAAATGAGTCAAATAGGGGTCGAAAAATGGCGGGAAAGGGCTAAAGTGGGCCATTGGATGGCGGGAAAGGCATGGAATGGCCAATTGAATGGTAGGAAAGGGTGATGGTGGACAAGTGGCTAGGATTTGGTGTCTACAATATATATATATATTGGTTTGGTATTTGTTGCATCCTTGGTTATTCCATTCAAGATATGGAGACCAAGGGTACTAGCCCCATTATTGTTGTGGTGGGGACATGTTGCACGGAGCGTTCCATAGATTTTGTGCCCATGGTGCTCTTTGATTATGGAAAAAATTATTATGTTGTCCCATGTAATTTAGTTCTTCTGTATTAGGACTTCTTTTTAGGTTAGCTTTAATTTTTTGTAAAAGATCACACTAGTTTGTAGGGTGACTTTTCTCACAAATACTATAGATATTGGTTTTGTTAAGAGGGCATTATTGTAAAGCATATTTTTACCTACATATTGGATAATATATGGCCAATGGTTCATTGGCCTTAGTTTTAGCTTGTATTTCATCCAATGTTGTGTTTAAGTGTAGGAGAATATTAGTTTTGAAATTAGCAAATTCTTCTAATAGTTCTCCTACCTCACTACCACTCTTTCCTACTCGGTGTCTATGTTTTCCTTTCCTTGTTTTGGATTATTTTAGACATAGTTCCATAATATAAAAAATTTATAGCTTATTCACATCACCTTTCCCCATGAGGTTTAAAAATATCCCTTGATTCGTCTTGTAATCCTCATAATAATATCACTTTGAAAATTTTAAGGTCCATGTTTTCCCCACATATTTTTTGAATAAAAATAAACCTATCTAGGTGTGACCACAAAAATGGCCTCACACCTATGCTTCCTACTGCATAAATGAAATAAGAGATACAAAAGAATGCATTGCAATATTGACAACAAATTGGAAAGAAAAGAATGTTTTTATTCCATTTAGAAAGAAGCCAATTCCGATTACAAATACGTCCCTCTTAGGGATACCATTTTGATACTCTTATTACAGTAGGAAAATCATATGAAATCTCTCTCAAGGGTGAATGTGAATTTCAAGCCATTAGGGGTGACACGAACTGCTCTAGGATGGATTTGACCCTCTTCTTCTTGTTGAGGAAGGAATTAGGTGATTGAGTCTCCTTCGAATCTGCTTTCTTGCGGTCAAGAAACAACAAAAAAGCATTAATAGCATAGGCAACCTCTCATGATGAGGCCCTTTAAAGGATACAAATATGAAAATGCCATAACACTAACGAAATCAAGAAAATGAATAAATCATGTTATACTTATACCAAATTCATAAAAATTGCTTGAAACATAGAAATAAAGAGTACTACTCTCTATCTATTATACTAATTACATGAAATTATGCATGGAAATAAGATATTAGTGCAAAGTTTCTTAAATGGAAATAACCTACGTAAAACACTAATTAAACCAATAAGTGTCTCTAAAAAATGAAATAAACCACTAAAATTCTTAATCTAGTCTAATTAAGTACAATGCAAAAGAAACAATAAGGAGATCTTTCACCAGTTGCAAACTATAGCTCTTATGAGTGGTCTACATTGTACACCATGGCTGTCAGTAACGATGAGCAATAAAATAGCTTTGTCCTCAAAATCTAGGGATGTGGGCTTGATCCTCCTTGCCCAATTGATGATCAAGGGTTGCCTTAGTGTCCTCTAACTGGTTTGGTGGTCGAATTATTCAATTGGGCCTCTGTTTGCTTAAATTTGCATTTATTGGCATTCTAGATCCTTAGGGCATCCATGACACAAATTGACATGATGCTTGATTAGTTAACAAGTGGATAGCTACAAAAATCCCTCTCAATGCACTCAAGTGAGTCCATAATCTGACAGGGCTTCGCCGCTTTAATCTCCAATTATCACTCTGATAGTTTGCCCTAATTTTGAGGGATACTTATAGGACTACCCAAGGTCTAGGGGTGGCTTCATGGAGAAGCCAAGATCAAGAATAGGTGGTTAGGACATTTGGATTGGAAGCTTTCATCCTTCAACCACCTTCTTCTAGAATGAATGGTTGTTCAAAATGATTTGGATCGGATGAAGGCCAATTGAACTTTAGTTTAGACCACAGGTGATAGTTGTAGCCTAGACTATGAACCATAGGTGTCAGCAGTGGTTCAGACTATAGACCATAGGTCTAAACCATGATTCAGAATGATTAGGCCAAGGAGCCCAAATTGAGTGGTTAGAACCACTACTCTATCTTGGATTCTATCCAAGATCTTCCATATGGTCTTGTAGCATGTTCCATATGAGTAGTCACCCTTGACATGACACGTTTTAGGTGTCTACACTAGGTAATCCTCAAGAGTCTCATCTTTGCTTTGTTTTATCGTAAATAGTTCTTCCTTTTTATACCTAACATCGTAATACTCCTAATATTTTTCTAGAAATACCTTTTTTATCTCATACCAGCTACATATGCATTCTAAATATAACCCCATAAACCATCACTTAATTACATCCTTGAGAATGGAAGGGAACAATTTAAGTTTGTGATTATCGGTTGTATAGTCATAAGTTTGACATATTATTTTGGATTTAAACAAAAACTAGTTTGGGTCCTCTAAGGTAGTTCCTCCAAAGATAGGTATATTTTATGGAGAAATGTTCCTTATAGGGGCTTGTACACTATGGTTCAACCAAATAGGACATGTAAAGGTCCTAGAACCATTACTAGTTTCACCTTATTGTATGTTGCTCTATCAATATCTAGTGTTAGTTTCACCTAGCGTATATACTATCTTGTTATTTTTCCACCAAATGTTATGGAATCATGTGTATTCTTGGAAAGTTCTAAATGGAAGGCGTAAACTACTATCAAGTTCTAATTTAGGGAATCCTTCAAATCCTAAATTTGATGATGATTGTTCACTAGCACTTTCTTCGTCTACTTGTGATAAATTATCTTTAGGTTCAATTACACGTATAGGGTACTCTTGTTCAACCTCTTGGTGTGGTTTTTGTGCTCTTATGGCTTATTGGAGGTTATTTTTTATTAATATCCCCTTATTGTATTTAAACCTATTCATAAAATCTAACTTTTCAAATAAAACTTTCTTTTAATCTTAACCTAACTACCTATAACTTCCCCTCTTAACATCACTAGCTTTACTTAGTTTTATTTGATTGGTCTCCTATTGGCATAAGCATAAATAAGAATACTAGGTATCTTGGTCTCTATGATTGGCTTTAAGAATTTTCCTAGTGAGTTCTTATATCAATAATGGCCACTAAGGAGGTTTACTACCTCTATGACTAAATCAGCTTACTAACTAAGAGTTTTGTAATATTGTATGTTTAATGGATTTAATTTCTCTTAGCAACACCATGTTCTCTAACAACTCCAAAGAGTGATGGGTGTCATTATTACCATACTTTACCAAGGTCACTTTTAATTTATTAAACCAAGGGTGGTGTCCTATGGGAAATATGGGCTAGGAAGTATCTAAATCAATTATATTTTTGGTTCTTTATGTGACAAATTCAAAGAATAGAATTGAACTCTAACTATAGTTGAAAGCAAAAAGGTTTAGGCTAATCAAAACAGTTGTAGGAATTGAAAATATTGTAGCAAATAAATGAAATTTTAGGAAATAATGCAACATAAAACAAATAAGGATTGAGCTAAACTATGGAAAATTAAATATAAAATTGATGCAACTAATTACTCTTTTTGGGAAGTAAATTATGCAGCTAATTAACTGTTATAAGTGCAAGAAAATGATAACAAAACTTAGTCTAATAATGTAGCAAATAAAACATAAATAAAAGTACCTTCCACATTTCTAGGATTGGGCCCTTATTCATAGAAATATGGAAGGTAATATGACTCACTTCAGCTCATATATATGTAGTACAATAGCAAAATTATAGCATACTTTTTATTGTAGGTTTAGTTCAATAATTAAGCTCTGAAAAAACATAGTATAAAACCAGTAACATAACTATACAATTCATATCTTACTTTTTACTAGGTCCTTAAGTTACTAGTCTATACATAATGGAGATGATAATTCCCTATCATACCTCCATTTTTAAACAAGTTACAATAGTAAATATTTAGGTAACAAAGCAACCTTCAAAGCAAAAGGTAAAAATAAGAGAGGTTACATTTGGCAATCCAACTTAGTAAACAACTTTGGTGTACTTTAACTGCAATATTGGAGTGATTAGAAAATAAATTAAAAATTATTCCTAACTCCTATGTACATAATCTAGTGTTTTTTGTCTTTTCCAACTTGCTACTGACTATTAAAAACATTTTGTTTTGGTTGTTACAGCTGGTCAAAAGTAGTTGACCAAAATTAACAAAAGGTTTTTCTTCCAATTTGGTATCTTGCTAGTGTTAGTAGGTTACATTATTGTCACTTAGTGTCATTTCATCTATGGAGTATCACAGTACTGCCTCCAACCATCCACTATAGCCATGTGGAAATTTTTTCCATCTTAGGTTCTAGAACTAGGTCACAGTCTTTTTTTATGCCATTGTATAACTCTTATGTCTTGTAGGTTGTTGTTATGTTTTGTGCCTAGTGAATAGGGTCAAGTTTGATGCAATATAAATAAATATAGCTCAACACCTCCTCTAGCTATAGTCCTAGGCAAGGATTGTAGCTAAAAAAAGATTCCAAACTCTACCAAAATTCATATCTATGTACAAAACTAAATAACCCTTCTTTTTAATATAATCTTGACAAAAATCAATAGTTTAATACATTATTACCTATCTTGGCAAATTATTGCACTCTATCTAATTAAGTGAACATTTCCTCCTATTCACCCTATCTAATTGCATAACTAATGCAATAATAAAAACAAGACACGTCTTAGTAATGCAAAAAGGTGGTCAGAGGACTTTAAAAATGAGTTATTTTTATGCCTCATCAAAGCTTAGCTAAAGAGGTACCTTAAGAGAAACATAGTTTCTTGTGAAACATAGGTTCTCTTCAATCAACCCAAAAAACTAGACTTTAAGCTCATAACATCCCCTAGTATCAAAGTGATAAGAGGTAGAGACATGATAGATCCCCTAAGAGGCTTTTTATGATCATTTTCCCCTTTATCACAAAGAGTGTTTCTTAAGGGGATATCTAGTAAGGATCTCTCTATTTGTCCCCTATTTAGATTAAGGAGGAATGTTGAAATATGTGGTGTTTAAGATTAATTTTAGGCTATGGTCAGTTTTGTATCGTATTCTATTTATAATCCCTTTACAACCTTGTAAACCTTGTAAAAAGTATTTTTGTAATATTTTATTTTTGAAACCTAAAGGTTAATTACTTAACCTTGACCTAAAGGTATCTTGTAATTAGGTATAAATATCCCATCATACCAACCATTTAATTATTAGTTGGAGTGTATTCTATTTTTTCTATAGTGATATTATTTGTTGTCCCCACACACCCTCTTATATTCCATTGTTTTTATATATTTATATTTAACAACTAAGTAATGTATTACTACCATTCATTTCTATAAATTGCTATGAAATCTAACAAGTTTAACAAATGGAAAAATGTAAATACTCTTTAATAATAGATAATATATAAATAAAAGGATTACATCATAAAAAAAATATTTTACCAAAAAATACCTTATATTATCGTCCAATCCACTAAAAGACTCACTCATAAAATATTCCTTATGTAGAAGATGCAATATCTTAACTTTTTATATTTAATTTTATATTAACAAATAAAAAATTAGATACAATGTTTAACCTTTACCCATTAACAAATATAAAATATTTATGTAAAAACCAAATATTAAGCTCCAAAGTAATATGAAGCAACATTAAATATTAGATATAAAAATAATCATATGTACAAATCTCAACTTCAAATATTTGTATTTATATACACTCACATGATGACCATATAATATGGATCATGTTGCTTTCAACCAAATCTTTAACTCCAAAATAATAATAAATATAAAGAAATATTTTATAAACATCTTAAAATTCAAATATTCGTATTGATAGGCATTCACATGATTATAATATTATAGATGAATTTTAATTTCAATAAAATCCTAAACTTCAAAGTATTCTAAAAAAACATAATATCAAAAATAATTGTATAAACATCATAAATTCAAATATTTGTATTAATAAGCATTCACATAAATGAGGTGTAGAGGGGGAAAACCACCCTACCGTGTACGATTCTCAAGGTTGGATCCACAAAGAGAGAAAGCCTTGAGGTGAACCGTGGGGGATGCATTGTTCTCTACACTTGGGTGTGAAATATTGGGGGGAAGGGTTCACCAGGAATGGTTTAAGGACTCGCTCCAAGTCCACTGGTTTTCAAGAATGTTTGATGTATTCGATTCAATACAATCACCTATATTTGGCCTTTCTAGATCTTATGCTATGAAAGATAAAGGACAATGTAAAATACAAAATGTAGTAAGACAATATCTAACCCTAGAATGATTATTTATTTGAATGTTTTTCCAACCCTAGGGTTTTAATATAGGATATCTTTTAAGCAAGGGTGCAAGAGAGGATGCACAAACAAAAGTGCACACTATATGTTGTTTATCTTTCAATGCCTAGAAATCAATTAAATGTATTTCTTTTAAATTAGATCTAGGTTTTATAAAAAAAAATATAAGACACCCAAAAAATAGCCTAAAGACTAATCAAAACACTTATCTTATTTGGTGGTTGATCCAAGATTTTATCCTTTGTCCAACGATATCAACAATTCCTATTCCTGCAAGATAACTTGGCAAACACTTGGAAAATATAATCAGCATTAGGGAATCTACTTAGGCCATTGTACAATAATGCTTGGAGGCATAGTATTCAAGCCCCCTAGGTCCTTTTAGCTGACCTTTGAAAACATAAGTGAAATTTGACATTTGGGAGAAAACAAGCATATCACAATATAGTAGAATAAAATGATAAAACTACAAAATAAAATGTAGCAATATATCCTATATGTAGCCTATGATGTAGATCTAGGTTCTGGGGATAGCTATTTGTCCTAGACATAGTCTGGACCAAAAGCAATATAGATGAAACTGCACCCCATAACAAGAAACCATGATTTTGCATAGGTAAAATCATGCCCAGTAGAGACCGGGTGCGATTTTGCAGAAGTTATATGAAAAATAAGATACAAATATGAGAACTCAATTACATCACCCATAAAATCATAACATGTATGAAAAAGAGTGAAATCACCTGGTAGATAGCATAGAAGAAGAAAAAAGGGTTGAGACCTCCATAATAGTTGATCTCTTCTTAGGGCTCCAACACAAATCCACCAAAACGAGCAATAGCAATAAATAATCCAATGTAGTAGAAAATATATCACACTTCATAATGGTGAGTTAGCTTACTTGTTGGTAAAGAAGAAGGATGTATATCACTTAGTGAGCACTTTTAAAATCATTTGAAGAAGAAAATTTGTGTGAGATTGGTGTTTCAAAATCACTTACTTGAAAAGAATATTTCAAACCCTCTTTATATAGCATATTTGAAGGTGAAAAAGGTGGGAAAACCAAGGAGATCCGATACCAAACATGCCAACTTTGAAAAATTAGAGTTTCCTTAGAAGAAAACCCTAAAATGTAAAATCACACCCCATCAAGGTCGACCATGATTTTGCCTTATGCAAAATCGTGCCCCGTCAAGGATGACCGTGATTTCACATAAAGGGAAAAAACAAATAAAAGGGGGGAGAGACCTAGCCCTTGCCCTAGGCAAACCTAGGGGGTCTTCCAAGAGGACTCAGGTAAGATTACCCACTAAAGTGGTTAAATTTTTTGTGTCTATATTTTACCCCCTCTTTGACACATTTATGGCCTAATAAATGTGTCAAAGAAATATGTAAACACTCACAAACAAAGGACAACAAGCGTAAATGATGTGGCTAGTTTAGAAGAAAGGAGTGGTGCAAAAATAGTGTTATTTTGAACACTTTCTTATTTTACATGTAAATCAAGGTATTAGGGACATTAATACCTCTTAGGCCAAGGTTCCCCCTTGAGTTTCATGAGGGATGACACATCCCTCATAAAAACTTGAAAAGACAAACACAAAAGAAGAAAAGGAACAAAAGGAGACAAAACTAGAAAAAGACAATAGTAAAAAACATAGATAAAAGTGAAAAAGGAGTAAAATCCTAATTCATTTTTACCATGCAAAAGAAGAGAAAAAATCTCTAGAGAAAAATTGGATATGGCATTACCAGTGCACCATTCAGTGATTACGAGTGGCAAGGCTAACATAGAAGTGAAGTGGGTAGAGGTAAGATTGAAAACCTTCCCAAAAATTGTTAAATTTTTTAATTTTTATGCATTTTTGGGTGATTTCTACCAAAATTGACAGGTTTGTCATGTATGACCCAGGTGCGATTTTGTAACCCGATTGTGATTTTGCCCTGGTTAGTAGTGATGAAATTGTACTTGAAGAGAACAACCAGGTGCGATTTTGCAAAATTACACCTTGCAAGGATGGGGCACGATTTTGCTTCGGTGAAATCATGGTCCTAAAAAACTAGGCATGATTTTGTTGAAGAAGGAAAAAAAGAGAGAAAAAAATAGATAAAAGAAAAAAGAAAAATAGGAAAGGAAAGAGTAAAGATGGAAGAGGAAAAGCAAGCAAGCTACAACTCAGAGTTGTGAATGTTTTACTTAGTATTTTTAATTTTGATTATTTTAATTAATGAAACTGATGAAAGTTTTTGTTATTTTTGTGGATGCAACTTAGGGTACTTGAGAGCTGCGAGTGGTGAGCAGGCTCCTTAGAGGTGGATATGGATGCACTCGGTAAGGTATATAGGGACACATTAGGAGTGGTGGGACTATACCACCTGGTGAGGATGCCTTAGGTTGATGTGGACAGGGCGCTACTGATAGCACTAGTGAAGATATGGTATCTATAGTTGTCGATATTTCAGTTACCTATAGGAGATATGACCTTCACACTAGAGGATGTGTGGTGCATCTTATGCATTCCCATCATGAAAATAGTAATTTATAGAATACAAGGGAAACCAGTTACCTTGTAATGATTCTTATGAGGCTGGACCCATCGGGTGTGAGATAGTACCATAGTTGTAGATGACCTAGTCAGACGATATGGGGCAGACCCATTGATGACCATGCTCTATGGGGTGGTTACAATCTTATTGATGTGCCATACCAGTAGGCAACATCTAACATAGATGATGGTAGGTGTAGTAGCAGACATGTGAAACTAGAGAGTTTGGTTTATTTGGGGTCCATATGTGCTAGCCCATTTTTATAGGATGGTGTACAATATCATGTACAAGTGATATACAAGGATAGTTTGTACGATACTGCTCTAGGTATGAAGATGGGGGTACATAGCGATGTGAAGACTAGATGCACTACTAGGACCATTACCCATCCTAAAGTGCCCAACTGCATACAGATGGTCTATATCCCTAGAGCGAGTCACAAGGATATACACTGGGAACCTACCACTAGTGAGGCAAGTAGTAGACAAGCTAAGGGAGGCCATGTTTGTAATGTGATCCTAGTATCTACACCCAATATGGGGTAAGGACAAGGAGGAGCTAGCTTAGGTCATGAGTATTATATTATTGATTATAGAGAGGGGATCCAGAGGTCTTCTACTTTGAGAGAGTCCTAAAGCACTTTAGGATCTTGTAGGGAATCCTAGACCTAGAGGACTACTGGTACTGGAGAGTATATCAAGAACCAACAGAGATCAAGGATGAGCCAAACT
This sequence comes from Wollemia nobilis, assembly GCA_028583015.1. Taxonomy (NCBI): domain Eukaryota; kingdom Viridiplantae; phylum Streptophyta; class Pinopsida; order Araucariales; family Araucariaceae; genus Wollemia; species Wollemia nobilis. The sequence goes on along the minus strand of JAQPPZ010003077.1, from coordinate 15,129,525 downwards.
TAGCTATATGGGCAAAGGAGGATTTATATTATCCTCCTTACATGAATTTGAGGGTAGACGATGTGGGTGCTACAATTGGATACCGATGGTGGTATAAAGGATATGTGCCCCAAAGAATCTCCCTGCCAGTACCGATATAGAGGTGCTAGGTGATGGATCTAGGCATATAGTGAGATTTTTGAGATGCATCTTGTAGGACCACAAAGAAGGAGCAATAAGACCATGTGGCCCGAAGATAGATATAGGCATAGATCTAGATCAAGTTGGTGATGGAGACCATTAGTGCTATAGGGAATATGGAGGTAGGGGCATATAGAGTTACCCCTAAAAATATCGAGGTGCCACCATGCATAGGATCAGGAGAGGCCTCTACATTAGCAACAGTCAATCATGACCAATAATCAAGATGAGAGGACCTAAGGTGGAGGTAGAGGTGCTATGAGCATAGGTGGCAACTTTGTAGAGACAAGTGGACCTGCTCCAAGAGGACATGTCCAAGAGGATCAAGGGACTGTGAAGATCTTTGAGTACCATAGATATGGAAAGGCATGTGTCTCAAGTAGAGGTGAATCATCTTTGATGGAAGGTTATCCATATATACATAGAGCATTAGAGGGCTTGGCAAAAGGATATGGTTATTGTTGGGAGCATCTAAGCTAGTGACAAGATCTGCCTCCTATAGGTGGAGCTATGAAGGATAGGGGAGAGGTTGGAGGTGGTCATTCAATGGATTACCTACTATGAGGCCATGTACTACTAGGTGTTATCATATATGCAAAGGATGGTACTCCCTCCATCTCTACAGTTAGATAGCAGGTCACAATCTCGATCATAGATAGTCTTAACTTTGTTGTTCATGGGTATGCAATTGCTTGGACCACCTCCTCCAAGCATAGCAGAGGAGACAGGCTCTCAGATCTAGGGATGACATACCAATTTTGATTATGGTATGCATCCCTAGGGATTGGTTGAGTGTGCCAATATTAGATTGTGGTATACCAACCAAACACTTATGTATCTCTCTCTTACCAAATAATACTAAGCTACTTTTACATTTTATCTTATGTATTAATGTGTGTGCATGTGATATAATATTAAGTGTTCTTTTGTTTTATATTTATGATATTTTATGCATACAAACTATCTTAATGCAAAGCTATATGAAATTCACAGATGAGAAAATAGAAAAAGAACAACACAAGAAATAAAGAAAACAATAAGGAATAAGGAGAAAGAATAAGAAGGACCAAAGGTCAACCATAAAAAACAAAGAAGAACAAGAAAAACATAGTATTTGGATCAGTGTAGATTAAGACAGACCGGTGTGATAAAACACTATGAATTGAATTAGAAATAGGGAGCTAAACCCACTATGGGTGTAGTACTCATTGTGAGTGATGAAGTGTTGGAGTCTGAACTGTTATGGATGGTTACTGTAGACACCTAAATCACATAAATTGGATAATACTACCAGTGCATCACATATGCCACTCTTATCGACATCATATGGCCCCATTGGGCACCATTCTAAGCTTGCATAAGGCTCCAAAACACATTTTGGAAGCTTCCCAATAGTTTAGGGTAGTTTTGGGACACTTCCTTATGATCGTCCCACCAAGGGATGGTCATAGTTGGTGACCATCCCACCCAGGGATGGCCATCCATAACCATCCCTGGGTGGGATGGTCCCTAAATAGACCCTTGAAAAAGTCAATAGATGCATGAAATGGCAATCAAGGACTGCCATTTCCATGTCTAATCACCCCAAATTGATTGGGGACCTGCCATTAGAGTCAGGGACTACAAATTGGGAGCCCCAAATGGGCAACCTTCCCTCACCAATGCATGCCAAAGAATTGGACAAGTGGCGGCACTTGCCTCGCATGGCAAGACTTGCCCCTTTGCCCTAGATGCCCTTTTGGGCTATAAAAATAGGTGCATTCACCCATTTTTAAGGAGGAGAGTTGAAGCATTTGAGCAATGAAGTGCTGCCCAATTCTATCCTCACCTTTTGCAAACCAAACTTTACCCCCCATTTGACCTTGAAATCCTCTTCATTCAAAGGCACTTTCAGGGGCAATAGGAATCAATCCAACCATCCCAAACCAGCCAAATTGAAGGTAAATTTGGCCCCATCTACTGACAACACCCCTAAACTAGTTTTGGACCAAATCCCAATAACATTGGTGATAAAAATAGGCCATATTTGTAACCGTCCCACCTAGGGATGGTTAGTAGTCAGTAGGTGTCACACCTAGGGATGATCAGAAAATAACATGGAATTTGGGGAAAATTCCTCCATAGACCCCTTAGGAATGCTTAGATCAACCCATGGTCCAAATTTGGTGAAGTTTGGAGCTGATTTGATGGCACATTTGAGGTCCCCATTGTTGCAGGTTTAGGTGTCCCTATCAGGGACGGTCACTATTTCTGCATACTTTTACCTTAAATATTGTGTTCAAATCTCTCCAAAAGAATTTATATTAGATTATATTTCATTTATATAGCATTTAGAACAATTTTCATGTGTTATAGATTAGTTTTGATGTTGCTAGATTAACTCATTTTTCTATGTTTTCAAGGCTTTTATTCTATAACGCATGTGCTACTAACTCCTTTTCAATCCCTTGTGTGTAGGTGCAGGTATTCTAGATAGAAGGGAGGAGCTAAAGAGGCAAGGAAGAGAAGCCCAAGACTAGCTCTCGATTGTGGGAATGCGAGATTCACACCATAGAACATCACTTTAAGTCCCTTTCAAGGGATTAGATCCCTTGCACATTGTAATGTTGAGATGTATCAAATTTATGAAAGCCCTCGAGGGGATGTATTGTAATCATGTTTGAAGCTATGAATGAATGAATAGAAGGAGAAATCCACCCTCTTTATTACATACTTTGCTTCATTTCAAATAGATTACATGTTTATGCTCTTTTCCCTTTGAATGCTTTTAAACTGCTTTACATTGCAATAAAGTGCCCTTAAGGCGATGTAAATTTTTCTTCTTCAGTGGTGATCATAGTATATGAGTTTATTTCTATATCCCCTTTGAATGTGTCAATTTTGACCTCCATTTTTTGTTTTGCTGGTTGCGGGTTTTGACCGTTTGGAGCAAAAATGACCCCTTTGTTGCTAGGTGTCATTGGGTGGGATGGCCAGCTAGGTGTCACTGGGTGGGACAACCCCAAAACTTCTAACCATCCCTTCTAGGGATGGTCACAAAACTAGAGATTTTCTACAAAAATTTGCAGAAACAACAAGTTCCAGGTCATAAATTACACCCATTTTCACCTTCAATTTGCATATATGTTGTTCAAATTTGTCAAATTTCATAGTTTTCTTGTCTTCTCTATGCATAGAAAGGTTAGATATCCTCTTTTCGAAATTTTGCATTAATTAAATCAGAGAAAACAGGGAAAATAACAATAGACTTTATGCTTTTTGTCTGGTTTGCATGATTGAAACTTACCAAAGAAGGTTAAGTTCATATAAGTCCTTAATTCTAGTGCTTTCCTTTTATGCTACTAACGATTCTGAAAGAAAAATACAATTTCATGCATTTAGTGAATCATCATTGAGTGCTCTCTTGTTTTCTTTCAAAATTGTAAAAGGAACACACACACACCACGATCTTCTTAAACGTTGGTGAGTTGGACTTCATTCCCAACCACTGATCTTTCCATCCATTGACTCAAATCCTATGAATCCTATTTTATTGGCCAATACCGACTCCAATATCTGTCCTAACCATGCAAAATAGCATGCATCCCTCTTCGGAGGGGTGTATCACTATGCATGGGGTGTTGGGTGAGGATCGACAGGACCTATGCTCCCTTATTGGGTATGGAATTCATCACCATACTTTGGTTGGTTCACGTGACCGAAATATGGAATTAATCACCATACCGGTTGTCGAGCTGTGAGTATATAGGTGAAAACCACTTAAACTTTTGAGTATTACATCAACAAATCAAACACACCAAGTATTTTCTTTACAAAGCAACACATCTTGAAACACATCAAACAGCTTAGGAATTCACATTTAAATATTTAAAAGAGATAATCATTTGTATTCTTGTGTGTTTCTATTGATTGTGTATTTGAATCTATAAAACTTAAAAGAGATAATCATGTTGTCTACTTTAGGTGTTTCTTTATTGTTCGAGTAATCAACCCAAGATCCTCGATCTAGGGTAAAAATATACTTTTTGATTCTGCATCCAACGGTTCGAGAATCATGCAAATCGGAGCTATAACAAAAAAGTTATTTTGGTTTTATGATTACTCTATTTTCGAAGCTGAAAATAGAGAAAATCTACACTAAAATAGTCATAAAATGGTCTAGACAACTCCAAAAGTTGCCAAATTTGTTTTGTTGTCTTAGTTAGCTCCTTCTACACCTCTCATAGAAATTTTGAGTCCTAACTATTCATGGTTCAAAAATTCCCAAAAAATCCCAAAAGTGGGCATTTCCCCACGGGTCCTGGTTGGCCAAATATTCCAAAAATACAAATTTTTGACCCAAAAGTTGATTTTTGGAGCCCTAGCCCATTGTGATCAGCTCGTCGCACTGATCATTTTTATATATAACACTTATAACCTTTTTTGGAAAAGTCAAAATTTTCTAAAAATGGTTGGGGGACCCTCCTTTTATGGATTTAGTCCAAATGTGGTTGAAAACAAGACCTCCAATTCAGAGAGAGATTCAAGCTCTATAACTAGTGAATATCTCCAAATGAGTCTAGAGGACATGCCCATCCCTAAATGGCATCCCAAGTTTTATCATAACAACAATACCATCCCTAGGGGGGCAAACCTTCGAGATACCCCTACTAGGGAAGCACCCATAGGTCCTCTAGGAAACCTTCCTGACTTGGATACCCTGATGGAATTTTATATAGCAAATAATCCACCCATTGAGGGGCCTAGTAGGTCAATATCATGGATTCACACCCCAACTTGCTCTATACATCAATCAGAATATGAACATGAGAGTACACCATGGCCTAGCCTGGATGAGCAAACCACCCCGTCTGATAGAGCAAGTCACCCCCATACTCCTCACAAAGAGCACTCAATGTGCATACATCATGCTTCTATGTAGCTTGAGTATATAGAACATACATCTAACCCTGAATATGAGTCTTTCCTCACATATGAGGAAGAAGACCCAAATCATCCTCCTACTTCTCATGAAGAGTACTTGGTGCGACCACATTGTGGCTCTACAACATCGGATTATACAAAGCCGATTCATAAACTAGAGTCTCAGGTCAATGCAAACTTTAAGAAGAGTGGAAAAAAAAAATAGATCCTATTAGGGGAAAAAGACAATCCTTTTGTATTTCCAATACGAGGGAACATAGCCCCCATACAACTGAACAACAAAGTTACACTCATCAGGCACTAAGGCCACAACTTAACCAACAACAACATATGGATCAACTCCAGTTGGATCAGCAATGATTAAATCAACAATGTGTGGACTCACAATGAGCACACCTACAAAGGTTGTATCAATGAAAGATACAAGAACAACAAAAGATACAACAAGAGCAATTGCAAAATGCATTACATGAAGTGGTGCTTACACCTAGCACCTATAGGATGCAACAATGTGCAAGGCACCCAATACAATCTCAAAATATTCCCCTTCAACCACGCCAAAATCATGTTCGACATCAAAGGCCATTATCTGGTTATAATCAAAAGCCTCATAATCCTCAACAATACCAAGATCAATATGAGGAAGAATCATATGAAGAGTCCCAATGGGAACATCAGGATCAAGTAGATGCTTACCCTGAATCCAGTTATGATGAGGTACCTAATGAGTATACTTATCATCCACCTCAACATCAAAAGTGACCTTCATTGTCTAAACAAGGGTGACAACAGGTTGATCATATCATTTCATCAGGGCCATACAAAGTGCTAGTTGATCGGATAAATTCATTCGAAAAACAACATCAAAGTTTGGTTTATCAAAAACCTACACTAAAGTAGCTTAGCAATCAACCTTTGCATCCATCAGTGTCATCATTGACATACCCATCGAATTTCAAGATGCCTAAACTTGAAAATTTCAAATATGATGAAGATGCACAAGACCACATGACAAGCTTCATCCATATGTGCTCTCACCTTCAAGATAATGACCCCTTGATGTTGAGAATATTCATTACAACATTAGTAGGGGATGCTTTGGAATGGTATAATAATCTACCACATCATAGCATAAACACCTTTGAGCAATTGGTTGATGCATTTTTGGGATGTTTCACCTCTAGTGCTAAGAAGACAACAAACTTGACTGACTTGTCTAGCCTTCGTCAACTTGATGATGAGCCAGTCATAGAGTATGGCAATAGATGGAGGAAGGTGATGTTAAAACTACCTTTCACCCTACCCACAATGGAACTCATATGAATGTTTACTAGAAGTTGTTCAAAGCAGATTTCACTTCTCTTACAATTACAATGATATCAAACATTCGAGGAGGCCTTAGAACATGCCAAGATCATTGAGGACATCAAGGTCCAGGAGGGTGATGTTCAACTCCACAAGGAGGAATGGCCAAACAAGAATATTAAAGGTGGTAACACACAAAAAAATGTAGCCCCAATCAATCAAGTGGTTTTGAGTATCCCTGAATCCTCAAACCGGGCTCCACCACCACAATTACCAGTGTAGCCTAATTACCAGGCTCAACCTCCATTGGCCAAAATTCATACACATCGGCCACCATGACAATATACTCATTTGTTAGAGCCCTTAGCATCGATCTTCAATCAATTGTATGAAGCACAAAAGATCAAGCTTCCTGAGATCCATCCTTTGAAACCTAATAAGCATAGATCAAAGGCGCACAGGGTAAATCTATATTGTGTGTACCATCAAAAAAGAGGCCATGACATCCATACATGTCATCCCTTTAGATATTTAATACAGGATATGATCGAGAGGCAGGAACTTCAGATAAGAGTCCTCCAAGACCCCTTGCCTGCACACGAAATAAACATAGCACCTGTCAATCAAGTTAAACAACCTAATCAGGTGCACATCAACCTACCTCCCCAAGATTTTGTGGGAATGATTAGTGTTGTAATAGAGAAATAGGAATATCAAAATCTATAGATAGGGGGTCTATAGGTAGGGGGTCCATCCAAAGGTGTCTATAAACCCTTTGGTCACCCTAAAATGCTCCTAGGTGGTCTATGACCATCTAGGTCAAAATAAAATATTCCTAGACTATCTACGATCATCTAGGTCAATCCAAAAAGCCCCAAAGGCATCTATAAGCCCTTTGGTCACAATAAAATACCCCTAGGTAGTCTATGATACTTCCTTAGTGTCTATGACTATCTAGGTCACCTAAAATGCCCTAGGAAGTCTATGACCATCTAGGTCAAAATAAAATATTCCTAGACTATCTATGATTATCTAGGTCAATCCAAAAATCTCCAAAGGCATCTATAAGCCCTTTGGTCACCCTAAAATACCCCTAGGTATTCTATGACATTTCCTTAGTGTCTATGACCATCTAGGTCACCTAAAACGCCCCTAGGTGGTCTATGACCATCTAGGTCAAATAAAAATGTTCCTAGACTATCTATGATCATCTAGGTCAACCTTAAAATCTCCAAAGGCATCTATAAGCCCTTTGGTCACAACAAAATACCCCTAGGTAGTCTATGATACTTCTTTAGTGTCTATGACCGTCTAGGTCACCTAAAATGCCCCTAGGCGGTCTATGACCATCTAGGTCAAAATAAAATATTCCTAGACTATCTACGATCATCTAGGTCAATCCAAAAATCTCCAAAGGTATTTATAAGCCCTTTGGTCACCCTAAAATACCCCTAGGTAGTCTATGACACTTCCTTAGTGTCTATGACCATCTAGGTCACCTAAAATGCTCCTAGGTGGTCTATGACCATCTAGGTCAAAATAAAATATTCCTAGACTATCTACGATCATCTAGGTCAATCCAAAAAGCCCCAAAGGCATCTATAAGCCCTTTGGTCCCCATAAAATTCCCCTAGGTAGTCTATGACCATCTAGGTCAAACTAAAATGTTCCTAGATAGTCTACGATTGTCTAGGTCATCCTGAAATGCTCCAAAGGCATCTATAAGCCCTTTGGTCACCCAAAATCCCTAATGGCATTCATTAAGCCCATTGGTCAACTTGTATATACATATATATAAAAAATTCAAAAATATTATTAAAATCATCAAAATACAAAAATATTGCTTCATTGCACTTCATCTAAATTGCATTAGGCATACTCATCATTGCATTATGCATCGTTCAAAATTGATCATACATGTCTAGCACTAGGTCTGTACACTAGGCATCTATTAAAATAATTGTTATTATATGTCAATATTACCACCTATTTACATTACATATACCATTTACATTTACATTCCATATTATATGTCTGTTTCCCGTCACTTAGCCATTGTTAGTAAAACATAGTTAAAGTTTTTGGTCACTCAGCCATATCTAGTTGTCTTCTCAGATTTTGTAGAAAGCTATCATGATTTTTAGAAGGTAGAATCCTGCTTAGATAATGCTTGATATACATCAAAATCCCAACACATTTTCACATTAATAAATCCAAGTCTAGCACAAGGAAAGATGAAAACTATAAAGTGGTCTAGGTTACTTTTAAGCGAAAAATGTTATCTTACTCATCCCCCTATGTGAATGGTTCAAATATGCTGAGAATTGACAAAAGGACAAGTTCCTCCTTACCCAAAAATCCCTTGCCCTACACTGGGGCAAGTATCCCAAAGAGAAAAATCAAATAGTGATTATTATCACTTCAAAAATATGCAAAAAAAAATAGTGATTATTATCACTTTAGAAAAAGCAAAAAGAAACAGTGGTTCTCACCACTACTAAAATCCCTTGCTCAACAAATAAAAATGAGCAACTCCCTTGAATACTTCAAAATTAAAAGAAAATAAGGGAGTCTTGAACTTGAATCCCTGGAATTCTCAGCATTAGAGAACCATAAGGTGATCCTCATTACAGGTTTGGTGGATAGCCTACTTGTCAATGGCGGTATCCTCCCGCATGACGATATGTCTGTCACTTAAGCAACTTGCTTAGGTATAGACCAATGTTTGAATGTGGATGAGCTAGCTTGTTGTAACCTATATTACCTAGTAGTCTAATCTAACTAAGTACAAAACTTAGGATAATGAGACTCATAGAATGATCTCTAGTCTAGATGGGCTGAGTGAATCCCATTTGCACTAGGGCAACCTTATGCGTTATCATGGTAATGAACTCACATGCACACACAGGGATGTTGATTATCTTGGTTATCTTAGTAGGTGTATACTTTGTCAAAAAGTCTTGCATAGTTATTATACAACTTTTGATTAGGTAACTAGAGTGTTTGAGTCTCCTAAAAACTACTAAACATATCATATCACATTACATTATCCATTCTATTTTACATCATGTTGTCACATGTTTGTCAAAATTACAAAATCCATTACATAAGTGTTATAATAACATAAAAATAATAAAGATACATTTTGTACAGTCTATGGTGCTAGCATATAATGCGTCAAATAGTCATCATAAATCCATCATACAAAATTCAATCAAATCATCCATTTCATTTTGCATCCACATTGCATCTCATATCATTACACTATCACATCATAATATCAATACATTGCATACATATAGCATATTCACATCATCAATAAGCATTACATTCATTAATGCATCCATAAAATCATAACACATAATGCATCTAAAGGTCCAAAATCGCACAATTGCAAATCACACAAACATTTTTAAAACATCAACTTGGGGAATTATTGGTATCATACCTCCCCTAATAAGCAATCAAACAATTAAGCAATCAACCTCCAAAAAGACCCAAAGGTATCCATAAACCCCTTTGGTCACCCAACATGCCCCAACGACATCCACTAAGCCCATTGGTCATAATAACAACATGTATAATTCAAATCAACAATTGATAACTCAATCATTGCTAAGTGTGTTCATGCATGAATCATTGCTAAAGATAATCATGCACCCTCCTTGCTTGGGGAAAATAAGCAAAAGATCAAAAGTAGATTCAAGAAAATAGAGTAGCTTGTCTCCTAATGGCCATCTAGGCTAGGATTTGACTTAAGCTTATCTCCTAATTGTCGTCTAGGCTAGGATTTGACTTAATATTATCTTCTAATTGTCATCTAGGCTAGGATTTGACTTAAGCTTATCTCCTAATTGCCGTCTAGGCTAGGATTTGACTTAAGCTTATCTTCTAATTTTTGTCTAGGCTAGGATTTGACTTAACATTATCTCCTAATTATCATCTAGGCTAGGATTTGACTTAATCTTATCTCCTAATTACCGTCAAGGCTAGGATTTGACTTAATCCTATCTTCTTAAGCTTATCTCCTAATTGCCGCCAAGGCTAGGATTAGACTTAAGCTTGTTTGATAGTATCCCAAAGACTACCAAAATCAAGTTCCTTAACTTGTCAAAGGTAATGATTCTAGGATGCGCACCCTTTCCATGATTGGGGCATCTAGCATTGACTAGATCAATGAAGAAATAAACACCAAATAAAAATCCTATAAAAATAAAAAACAACTTAAAAACCTCAAAAATAGGGTCAAAAACCACCAAAAAATAAGGCAAAATGGTCACCAAATTAGCAGGGATCAAGATTGAACCTATAATATTTTTGGATCTCTTAAAAGTATTTATTTTACTCCCCAAGAAGGCCTCCATGGCTGGACCACTCCACGGGAATGAAAATTTTAGCCTTTTGCTTCCAAAAATGCTCATCAAAATAGTCAAAAATCCCCTCCAAATAGGTATATAGTACCATGGGAAAAATAGAGAGTTACCCCAATTAAGTCATATGAGTCAAGTGACTCATCACTTCATCATTGGTCATGCCCTCATTAACTCATCGCTTGAGGGGGTAGTCATAATAATGAATTCAAAAATTGAATCAACATTAAAACACTCAGAAGTGTAAATTCCATGCATTCAAAAGAATCTTGGCTAAAGATAAATTTTCAAGCCCATGTTGGGGAAAAGAATCAGCATAAGAAACAAAAAAATAGGCTTGACCTCCTTGAAACCTCGGGAATTGACCCATGTAAAGGTTTACAAGAACACAAGGCACCAAGACCTAGTATACTCTAAGCCCCATAAGACTGTTACTACAACACGATTGAAAGGTATACCCAAAATGAATCCTTCGACTATGTCAATAGCAAGGATTCCAAGAATGTATGCTCTTTCCACAATGGAGGCATCTAGAGTTGATTAGGTTAATGAACAACCTTAATCATTTGATGATTTAGTGATCTATTTTTTCTCAGCGCTTTGTTGCACATAGCGCATCCCAAAAAGGGGCATCTATAGACACCTAAATCATGTAAATCGGATAAGACTACCAATGCATCACATATGCCACTCTTATCGACATCATATGGCCCCATTGGGCACCCCTCTAAGCTTGCATAAGGCTCCAAAACACATTTTGGAAGCTTCCCAATAGTTTAGGGCAGTTTTGGGACACTTCCTTGTGATCGTCCCACCAAGGGACGGTCATAGTTGGTGACCATCCCACCCAAGGATGACCATCCATAACCATCCCTGGGTGGGATGGTCCCTAAATAGACCCTTGAAAAATTTAATAGATGCATGAAATGGCAATCAAGGACTGCCATTTCCATGTCTAATCACCCCAAATTGATTGGGGACCTACCATTAGAGTCAGGGACTACAAATTGGGAGCCCCAAATGGGCAACCTTCCCTCACCAATGCATGCCAAAGAATTGGACAAGTGGCGGCACCTACCTCGCATGGAAATACTTGCCCCTTTGCCCTAGATGCCCTTTTGGGCTATAAAAAGAGGTGCATTCACCCATTTTTAAGGGAGGAGAGTTGAAGCATTTGAGCAACGAAGTGCTGCCCAATTCTATCCTCACCTTTTGCAAACCAAAATTTACCCCCCATTTGACCTTGAAACCCTCTTCATTCGAAGGCGCTTTTAGGGGCAATAGGAATCGATCCAACCATCCCAAACCAGCCAAATTGAAGGTAAATTTGGCCCCATCTATCGACAACACCCCTAAACCAGTTTTGGACCAAATCCCAATAGCATTGGTGACAAAAATAGGCCAGATTTGTAACCGCCCCACCTGGGGATGGTTAGCAGTCAATAGGTGTCACACCTAGGGATGGTCAGAAAACAACATGGAATTTGGGGAAAATTCCTCCATAGACCCCTTAGGAATGCTTAGATCAACCCATGGTCCAAATTTGGTGAAGTTTGGAGCTAATTTGATGGCACATTTGAGGTCCCCATTGTTGTAGGTTTAGGTGTCCCTATCAGGGACGGTCACTATTTCTGCATACTTTTACCTTAAATATTGTGTTCAAATCTCTCCAAAAGCATTTATATTAGATTATATTGCATTTATATAGCATTTAGAACAATTTTCATGTGTTATAGATTAGTTTTGATGTTGCTAGATTAACTCCTTTTTCTATGTTTTCAAGGCTTTTATTCTATAACGCATGTGCTACTAACTCCTTTTCAATCCCTTGTGTGTAGGTGTAGGTATTCTAGATAGAAGGGAGGAGCTAAAGAGGCAAGGAAGAGAAGCCCAAGACTAGCTCTCAATTGTGGGAATGCAAGATTCACACCATAGAACATCGCTTTAAGTCCCTTTCAAGGGATTAGATCCCTTGCACATTGTAATGTTGAGATGTATCAAATTTGTAAAGCCCTCAAGGGGATATCTTGTAATCCTATTTTGAAGCTATGAATGAATGAATAGAAGGAGAAATCCACCCTCTTTATTACATACTTTGCTTCATTTCAATAGATTACATGTTTATGCTCTTTTCCCTTTGAATGCTTTTAAACTACTTTACATTGCAATAAAGTGCCCTTAAGGCGATGTTGTAAATTTCGCTTCTTTAGTTACTTGATAATTTATTTTTATGGGGTGATTACCCACTAGGATGTATGGCAAGGCCTATATAAATGGCCAAGGAACTTATCTTGTAATGGGGTGTTGAGCCCACTGAGTCAACAGGGAGTATAACCTGATAGGAGATATATCCAATAAGATACCCGCTAGGATGTACATAATCCCATGTGGGGTGTAATATAAGTGGATAAAAATTAGTAGGTGAGTGTTACCCTCGATATGGATTTTAGAGAAAAATACTTTGTGAGTGTGTGCAAATGTTTAGAAGAAGATAACCTTTGAGGAGGAGAAGGAGAAAAATACATATATATCCTTGTCTAAGCAAAAGATAAAGAAAAAAGAAACTTGAGAAGAAAAATGAATTTACAAGAACATATTAACAAGCTATCATCCTTGACCTAAGAAAACTAATAAATCATTGCTTCTAAGATCAAGTAATAATAGATCAAAAGGAATAAAGAAACAGAGAGAAGCAAGAAAGAAAATGGAGAAAAATCTCTAGGTGGAAATTTTGCTAGGCATTAGAATCGTAGTGAAAAGAGCAATGCATTCGAGCTATGACCTAACTAGGCATCATCACATGCCATTGTCACAAGATCCCTATAAATCTATGTGATCAAGAAGTCATACAAAATATGACACTCAAACATGCAATTTGTTTTAAATTTCAGGCAACCAATGCAAAAAATGATAGGTAGCAATGCAATATGAACAAGCAGACGAATGCAATGGAAATGCAAATGCATAGCTAAATTATGATTGATTTATATATATATGTGAACAAGCAGATGAATGCAATTGAAATGCAAATGCATAGCTAAATGATGATTGATATATATATATATATATATATATATATATATATATATAAATAATATATATATATATATATATATATATATATATATATATATTATTTATATATATATTATTTATATATATATATATATATATTTCAAGCAAGAAGGATGATAGTCAACACAAAATTTGAATATGTCTCCTTTCTTGAAAAAATAACAGGTGTACCTTGAGTTGTTTTATCAAAGAAATATCTAAAAGGTAATCCTTCTTGATAATTAGAATTACAGATAGGCTCCTTCATAGCTCTTTCTTTAGTGGCCATAACATGATAATAAATGCACTCTCAAACATAACCATTCTTTGTAACATAGGGAGGAGCAATTCCTAACTCTGCAAGATCCATATAGGAAAATGAAGTAGGATCCTTCTCTAAAATAGAAAGCTTATTTTTGGAGCATACAGAATCAATAATATTACAAAAAAAAATTATAAGAATAATGGGGACCATCATCCTCATTACCCATTCCTAACTTTTGATAATCCATGTATTCAACATAAGTCATAAGATGATCTTCACTGTCAAATGGTGAAGGTTGGTATTTGCTAGGTATGCAACCTATGCCACATATACCAATCCAGATCTTGACATCCAAAGGCTCTTTAATACCCTTTTATTGTGGACCCAAACCTTTACCTACATATCCCATACTCGATAGGATCTGTTTAGGAAGTGGGTAGTCATTGGAAAGGTAACAATGAGCAAAATAACGCTCAACAAGAGAGGGGTTGCTACAATGTATCTTTTATTCAAAGGTAGTTCCTACAAAGATAAAGATACATATGATAATGTGTACAAAAGGGGTAAACCCATGGTTCTAGGTGACGGTGGTAGCTTGGCAAGATCTAGAAGAGGCTCTCAAAGAAACTGATTATCATGATCCTGAGATGAGAAATTTTGGATATGTTCCTCATTCATATTTAAATTTTGAAATTGCTCTGATATTTGAGATGAGGAACATGGAGAAGTCATTGAAGAAATAGAAGGACAAAGGTTGAACTCATATTGAGCTTGCTCTACATTTTAGCAAAACTCAAAAGGTCGAGGGTCACCCAGAATGGTGATAACTTGATTTTTAAAATAAAAAAGGCACTGATGAAGAGTAGAAGGGATGACCTTCATTGCAAGGATCCAAGGATATCCAAGAAAAAGATTAAAAAATGTAGTATAATGTACCACATAGAATAAATTATCCAATATTTTAGGCTCAACCTTGAGGGGAAGAGATATGACACCATAGGCCTCTTGGGACTCATTGTTAAAATATTTTATGATGATATCGAATTTTGTTAAATATTCCTCTTTTAATCCAGATTTTTGAAATAATTGATATGTACATAAATTAAGGGAAGAACCATTACTAATCAAGATTCGCTTAATAAAAGTATCCCCAATAAGTGTAGTGATGTAAAGTGAATAATCTTATTGTAATTTTGAGGAAGGCTTATCATCATCGGATAATGAGATGTGATGTATCCCAAAATATCCTATGGCATCAACTATGGCACTAGGAGAAACATCTGAGGAAATAGATTGTTGTTTCAAAAATTCCATCAAAGCATCTCTATGGTTGGGATAAGTTTGCAGGAGTTCTAAAATGGATAATTTAGCTGGAGTATTGGCCAACTGTTTTTAAAGATCAAATAAAATCCTAGGCTATGGTTTCAACACTAAAGGTGGAATCTCTATCTCTGAAACATTTCTTCGATTATTCTTCGATGCCAAACTGGGCTGCAGTACAGAATTTTGTCTTTTCTAATAATGTTGAGTAGGATGATTCTAAACTTACCTTCTTGTAGTTATCTCAACCATGCCAACCATATTACCATAGGGAGGAGGCTTATTCTGATGAGCCACTTGATTAGTTGCTTGATGATTATTTTTTGGCAATGGATCTTTGAATATTCCCATATCTTGATTTTTGTAGAATATTTCTGAATAGGAGGCTAATTATTGGATGATTGAGAGCTCCCTATATCAATGTGTCCTACATCAATCAAATCCTGTACCACTTGTTTTAATTTATTACAAGAATTTTTCCAATTTCCTTCCACTCTGTGATATCCACAATGTTGTCCTACCTTATACCAATTAGTTGTAGTATCTAGTTACCTTCTGGGAGGAAACTCAATTGCATTAGCTTCTAAAAGTTATTTCAAATTTGCTTCCATAGACATATTAAGCCTTGTAAAATTTCTTTGTGGAGGTTTCTTAAGTATTATCTTTTGTAGGTTGTTAGTAACATCTTTAATAGGCCTACTATCTGATCCTGAGTGATTATTCTTGTGTTGAAATCTAGTGGGTTTCTCTTCTTTGAATTTGAGTTGACCTCTTTTGATAAGAGTCTATTCTACTTTTCTTGCTAAATAAATTTCCTGATAAAAAGATGTAATAGTAGTAGTTTCTAATGCATAAGATAATTGTTCTTGTAAATTTCCAATAAATATCTCAAGCATATCTTTCGAAGGTAAAGTATATCTCAAGTGTCCAACTAAACTTCTCCAACAAGCCAAGAATTTTGAAAAAATTTCCTCTTTACCTTGTTTTAAATTATAAACATCTTTCATTGTTACTTCCTTTTCACTATAGGCACCAAAATGTTGAACAAATAGCTCTGTTGTTTCTTCAAAATTCTTGAAGGAATAATTAGGTAACCGATAGTACTTCTCAAATGCCATGCCACCAAGACTCTTAGGGAATGTTTTTAGTAACAACATGTCATCATATATGAGATCATGGCATGCTATCCCAAATCTTCCTAAATTATCTATTGGATCTTATGTCCCTTTGTAAATAGGTAAAACTAGCATAGGAAAATGTTTAAGGTAAGGCCTAGTAGCAACAATAGGATCCAATGGTTGATTACACATTTTCTTATAACTATAAGTGAAGCTTGAAGACTAAATCATCTCAACTTTTGAAACCAATTGTTTTACCATATTTGTTAAATTATGGTCTTCTGGATTATTGTTATGCAATGTCCCTAGATTCCCTAAAGGAGGGATATATGTGTGTTGAGGGATTAGAGATTTTCTTATATTGGATGCATGGATACTATTTTTATATGTGGTGCCTTATGAAAATAGATAGCCAACAGTTGGTGAGATAGAAGCAAAAATGTTGAGATTAGAAGATTGAGGAGGAAATTGAAAATAATTTTGAGTGACACTACTAATTTGGGGGACTTGTAGATTCCTTCCAATTTTTATGGTTATAATAGTGGCATCAGTTGCCTGGTTTCTTAAATTATCAATATGCACTAATTTGGGCAAAATGTTACTTTGATCAAGCATAGGAGAGCTTATTGTAGGAGGAGGTGGGGGAGTCTCACCCCTTTCAAGATGAGCTTCCCATCCATACCCTCTAATATTTTATATCTATTAACTTTAATGAAGCCCCAAGTATGCTCAAATGATGAAAAGACAAACCCGCCATTAGGTCCTTCATAAGGATCAAAACTTATTTTATTTTACATATTATCTTGTTCTTCTAGATCTATGTTAGGATCCTCTCTATCATTCTGATCATCTTCTAGGGGAACATAATCATATTCAAGACACTTTCACTAACTTCTAATGAAAGGATCCATTAGAAGAGGTGAAAGGATAGAAGATAATACTAACAACAAGCACACAATAAAATATTTTGTAAAGATGTTATTAATGATCTTCAACCACACAAACAAATTAATGATCTTTTTTAAGATTTTTAAAGAAAATGAGGTGTTCATGTTGGATTCACCAAAGATGTAGAGGGGGAATACCACCCTACGACGTACGATTCTCAAGGCTAGATCCACAAAGAGAGAAAGCCTTGAGGTGAGTTGTGGGGGATGTGTTGTGAATAACACAAGATTATACTGAGAGGTGGGTGAACAGTATAAGACCACGTTTTACTTTTCTTTCCAAATAAATATTATGCAATTTATAGATAGCAATATAAATAGTAGTAATAAAATAAATGCACAAGTCACCACACAATAGAGACACCATAATTTACGTGGTTCACCCAATGTGGGTTACTCCACGGAGAAAATATTTCACTAAAATTTTCTCAATCAATCTCTTGGGAATAATTTACCTATTACAATATTTATGGACCTATGTCCAAATGAGACACCAATCCCCTAAATCAAGTTCATGGATCTCTATCCATAGGAGAACTCCTTATCCTCTGCTCTGGTTGGTTATCCTCTAGAAGACTACTACCTCCACTGCATTGGCTTTTAGATCTCTCTCCACTGAAGACTCTTATCCCCACTCATAAGACTTGTCCTCACTACCCTGGCTAATGGATATCTTATCCACTGGAGACTATTGTCCTCTCTGATCAGTCACCTCCAAAGCTCTATCTCAAATCTACACTAAACATAGTCCTTCGGTCTAGTACAACTCTTCTCAATATCTATCTTTGGTCTAGCACAAACCTATCCTCAAATCTGCACCAAACTCTATCCTCAAATTTGCACTAAACATAGTCCTTCGGTCTAGCACAAATATATCCTTGATCTCTGTCCTCAAGCCTTAACTCAAGGCTTGACTCAACTCTGTTGGATCTACCCTAAACCTTAACTCAAGGTTTGAACAAATCAATCAACTCTACTCTCAAGTCTTCTCAAAGACTTGTCTCAAATCTACCTTGTAAGCTTCCACAAAAGCTCACACTAATCTGTCCACAAGTCCTCTCTAGAACTTGCTCAAATATGCTCTACAAGTCCTCTCTAGAACTTGCTCAATCTACTTTACAAGTACTCTCTAGAACTTGCTCAATTTACTCCATAATTCCTCTCTAGAACTTGCTCAAATCTGCTCAATAATTCCTCTCAAGAACTTATCCAAATTTGTATTGTAAGCTTCCAAAAAACTCACACAAAATTAGTCCACAAGTCTCCTCAAAGACTTACCTCAAATCTGCTCAACAAGTCCACACAGAACTTGTCCAATATCATAGAAACATAAAGAGAATTGTTAGAGACTCAATATGTTCTATACTAATCACAATTCTCAATTAATTTCAATCACTCTCTTAGAAACATAAGGAGAATTTTTAGAGACTCAATATGCTTCAAATTCAACTCAATGCTTAATCACTTTCTCAACTCAATTCATAATATAGAATAGTTTTTTTATGGAACTTGAGCAATCACTTCACACATCCACTTGACTAGGCTCAACCAACTCTACACAACCAATAACTCAATGAAATAATCCTTGCTCACAAACCCTAGTCCAAGCATATAAACATCAACTCAAAATGTTTTCAACAATGCTCAACCACAAATCTCACATAACAATGATACTTATGTTCTTTTCAAACCTTAGTTCAAGTTCTTTGCTCAACAACTCACTTCAACAACAATGCTTATAAAACAATCCTCACATAGCAATGATACTCAAACCCTAGTTCAAGTTCTTCTCTCAACCAATGGCTTCAACAACAATGCTTATAAAACAAGGTTCACATAACAACTCTTTAACCTAGAAAACCTTGAAGCATTAACTCAAACACACTCAATAAGGAAGCCCTAATCAAATCCTTTTCACTCCAAACTTATTTTTAGAAAATCAATCAATCAACTCAATTATGGAAGAATGTACTCATACTTTTTCTTGATTATTAAGGGATCTCATAAATATGCCACAACCACAACCACTTCTATGCCAAACTCAAAGAGGTTAGAAGATAAATCTTTCTCACAATATAATGTAAAATCTCAATTATACCTTATCACTCCATCTATAAAAACAACCATCAACATACATAAAAATATTTTCCAATAACACCTTATAATATCCCAATTAAAATAAATTTAACATCCACAAAAATTTAACTCAAAAACCTCTTTAATTAAATTTTAATAGCAAGAAGAACTTTGGCATAAATCAAATCCACTTTCCTTATAACTCCAATAACATAAATCAATTACCAAACATGCAACTTTTTATTCTACCCTTATAACTCCCTTTTTACCTTAGGAAAAACTTTAGGCAAATAAAAATTTATTTAACAAAAATAATACCTTTGCCACTTATGAGATTCAAACCCCCAATATTTGCCTCCTCGTGTGCCCTAGCCATGGGCTAGACCACCGCGTGTGCTAGATGCATGCTTGGAATATTAAGAGCACCTTGTGCTCTTTCTTCTAAGCCTGGTGCTCACACGAGCATGTGCCAAAATGATTTCCTCCATAGCACTCAATACAAATACGCTAACTACCTCCACGTGAATCGATCATGGTCACTTCCACTCCCAACGCTCTCATAAAACATGTGCTACCAATGGACCACCGCATCCAATGGGAGTGAGGCCTTAAGCCCTTATCTTTTCATCTTTTCCCTGGCACTAAAAGACAACATGAATTTGTCTTCTTCCTCAACGATTGCACAAATTATTCTTTCTCTTGGTCGCATGAAATTTAATCGAAGAAGGGTAAGTTTTAATGTCCTTTGGTGTGGTATTTATACACGATTTCCACATTTTTCCATAGACGTCGATGCTCCACTAAATTTATGATGTCGACACTTCTTTAAAACATTTATAATTTATAAATTATTTAAATTCTAAAAGAATAAAAATTTTATAAATTATTTTTATAAACCTTTGAATTTAATAAAAATTAAATCCTTCTTGAGATAAACTTTAAACCTTTCTTTGAACTCCACTGATTTGATGAAAATTATTCTGCCACCATGGTTTTAATAAAAACCTTAATTCTACCATCACAATGTATAAAGATCCTTATAAAATAATATTTTGACAACTTTTCATATTGACATCAATGACAACTAAATGAGCTCAAAATGTCCAACAATCTCCCCCTTTGTCATTTATGGTAACCCAAATTATTTTTACCAAAAAATTGACCTTTCCTTTGTTATGCTCCCCCTGGGACAATGCTCCCCCTGGCTCAATGCTCTCTCAAATACCAAATCTCTCCCCCTTACTCAAATCTCTCCCCCTTTGACATCAATGGCAAAGGGTCACCTTTGGGGATTAGGGCTAAGAATGAGCCTCTTAGCTTAGTCCCTCCCCCACCTCCTCTTGAGGTGGTTAATTCTGGGGTGGGAGTATTTCTACTCCCATAAAGCACTATTCTTTATTTTTATCCTCTCTTCTTCTTATATGATCCTTATGATTCCTTTGATTATTTCTTTTCATATCCATGTTCCTGTTCATGTCTACATTATTGTCCATGTTCATGTTCATGTTCCTATTCATATCAATATTCCTGTTTGTGTTCCTGTCCATATCCATGTTCTTGTTCATGTTCTATTTTTGCTTGATTCTAGAATGTCTGCTCTACACCACTTTGTTGTGTGATGATCATTATTGCACTTATAACACTTAATGTTATTATTCCTTGGAGGTGCAAATATATTAGGATTTCTCCTAGTGAAGCCATATCCTCTTCTATCATGAACCCTATAATTCATTGCTTTGTGACCAAACTGATTTCATGAGTAGCAATACCCATGGAAAAGCTATCTGTTTTCATATTCCTGTCTTTCCTGTGTCCTACACTATGAAGCCATGTGCTCAAACTTATGATATGAAAAGCATCTTCCATTGAAGCCTTCTTTTCTTGACCTCATTGGTCTCCTAGTCTCTCTTGACCTATTCTAATTGTTGTTCCATATGTATCTTCTTTATGCATTGTTCCTGTCCTTGTTGAACTCTCTATTGTCTAACTCATCCTTAGATGTCTCACTCTCTTTTACACTGTCTTCTTTTGAAGTATCTTCATCTGAAGTTTCTTCTTCTCCAAAACTTGAGGTTGACTTTCCTTCCCATTTCTTTTGAACCTATTCAAATCCAAGACCTGTTTTTCTTGATGTAGGCTTTTGTATCTTGATGAACTTATCCAAGTTCTTTGAGATATTTTTGAACCCTTTTAGCTTGACTTTGGAGTCTTCTAAATATTCTCTCAGTAGTGCCACTTCTTGTGCTAACTATTCACATTATAAGATCTTTGCTTCTAAATTATATTTGAACCTTTTTCCTTAGCCTTTGAATTTTCTAAATCCTCTATAAGCAATATTATCTCTTCATCACATTCCTAAAACTGAATTTCAAGTTTAGAGTGTTGCTTTCTTACCATCTTTACCATGTCAATGGCATAAATAAGTTTTCCCTTTATATCATATCCATCATTTTCTAAATATTCCTCTATTTGTTTGACTTTTTACATATCTTTATTTTATGTTGTCTTGTCTTCTATAGGATCACCTACGTCTTCTTCTAATGTCATTAGAAGGTTTTTAGCTGGTCCTTCAAGTGCATCCTCATATTCATCATCACTGAAACTATAACCATCCCTTGTACAATTATCTTCAAGATGTCCAAAGTTACCACATCTAAAACACTTAAGAATTATTGGAGTCATTTTCTTAACTTATTCTTTTTCTTCAATCATAAATAGGACTTCATCTCTATCATTGTCTGAAAAACTAGCATCACTATCACTTGAGTACTTACTTGCTTTATCCGCATAGTAGCTTCTCTTTTGTATTTGAAAGAACTTCTTTCCTTTTCTTCTTTGTCCATCCTTACTCTTATTTTGGTGTCTGTATCTTTCTGATTCCCTGTTCTTGTGATCACTTTTTTCTTCATCATTGTTATTCTTAGCTTATAATAACCATACTTTCCACAATTGAAATATTTAATAGATCTTGTATCTCTAGATCTTCTTGAATCCTTATTCCTTCTACCATAATTTGCTTCTTCATCACTGGATGACTCATTGCTTGATTCTGACTTCTTACCCTTTGTCTTCTTGATTGCTTTTAATGTTGCTTCTTTCTAAGTATTTGGTTCCTCTTTTGTTCTTATATCATGTGTTGTAATAATACCAAGCAACATATCTATTATCAAATTATCACCATCCATTGACACTTCTATAGTAGAAACCTTTTCACTAAATATTTTTGGAAGAGTTCTTAAAACTTTATCACAAACATCCGATTCATCAATCTTCATTCCAAGTCCTTGCATAACATTAACAACCTCATCAATTCGAAGTAGATAAGTACTAATTTTTTCCTCATCCTTAATTCTTAACTCTTCAAATTTTCCTTTGAGATTTGGCATCTTTGCTTTCTTGACACATTTATCTCCTTCATATATATTCTATAATTTATCCCACATTTCTTTTGCAATTTGACAATGCATAACTTTTATATACTCTATTCTATGCAAACCTCTCAAAAGTGCATTCATTGCTTTTGAATTGTAATGTTGTAGGAGCTTACCTTCCTTATCTATAGGAGGATTAATTAAGGGATCATATCCAAATTCAACTACTTCCAAAATTCCATTGCCAAGTGCCATCAGGTAGATCTTCATTCTCATACTCCAATATGTATAGTCACTTCCATAAAATACTGGTACTAAATTATTTGAGGATACATTCTTAAAATCCATTTTGTTCTTGTTAGCTTTTCCTTCAAGCTATTAAAATATTCTGAAGGAACCCGCTCTAATACCAATTGAAGAACACAAGCCTATACTGAGAGGGGGATGAAAAATATAAGACCACTTTTTACTTTCCTTTCCAAATCAATATTATGCAATGTATAGATAGCAATATCAACAGCAATAGAGACACCTAAGAGAGACACCAAAAATCACCACACACAATAGAGGACACCACAATTTACATGGTTCACCCAATGTGGGCTACTCCATGGAGAAAATATTTCACTAAAATTTTCTCAATCAATCTCTCGGTAATCCTTTCCCCATTACAATATTTATGGACCTATGTCCAAATGAGACACCAATAACCTAAATCAAGTTCATGGATATCTATCCATAGGAGAACTCCTCCTCTACTCTGGTTGGTGATCCTCTAGAAGACTACTACCTCCACTGCACTGGCTTGTGGATCTCTCTCCACTGAAGACTCTTATCCCCACTCATAAGACTTGTCCTCACTACCCTGGCTAATGTATCTATTATCCACTGGATACTATTGTCCTCTCTTCTCAGTCACCTCCAAAGCTCTATCTCAAATCTACACTAAACATAATCCTTCGATCTAGTACAACTCTACTCAATCTCTGTCTCTGTTCTAACACAAACCTATCCTCAAATCTACACCAAACTCTATCCTCAAATCTGTACTAAACATAGTTCTTCATTCTAGCACAAATCTATCCTTGATCTCTATCCTCAAGCCTTAACTCAAGGCTTGACTCAACTCCACTAGATCTACCCTAAACCTTAACTCAAGGTTTAAATAAATCAATCAATTATGCTCTCAAGTCTTCTCAAAGACTTGTCTCAAATATGCCTTGTAAGCTTCCACAAAATCTCACACTAATCTATCCACAAGTCCTCTCTAGAACTTTTTCAAATATGCTCTACAAGTCTGTAGACACTAAAATCATGTAAATTGGATAATACTAACAATGCACCACTTGTGCCACTCTTATCAACATCATATGACCCCATTTGGGCAACTATCTAGGGTAACATACGGCTCCATAGCACTTTTGGGAATGTTCCCAATAGTTTTAAGAGGTTTTGGGGCATATCCTTATGACCATCCCACCAAGGGACGGTCACAAATGGTGATCGTCCCACCTAGGGAAGGCCATCCAAAATTGTCCCTGGGTGGGACGGCCCTTAAAAAAACACCTTAAAAGTCAAAGGGGTAGAGAAATTGAAATCAATTACTACCATATTCTCTACCCAATCATCAAAAATTGATTGGGAGCCTATCATGGAGACCAAGAACTCCCAATTAGAGACCCCAAATGGGTAACCTCTTCTACCCAATCATGGCAAGGGTTTTGACAAGTGGAAGCACCTGCCTTGCATGCCAATACTTGCCCCTTTGCCCTATATGCCCTATTTGGGCTATAAAATGAGGTGTATTCACCCAATTTCAAAGAGAAGAGTTGAAGAATTTTGACAACGAAGTGCTGCCCAATTCTACCCTCACATTTGCCATTGCAATTTACCCTCACTTTGCCTTGAAACCCTCTTCATTCAAAGGAAATTTTAGGGGTATCCCAAATACACTAAATCCATTCTAAAACTGGTCATATTAGAGATAAATTTGACCCCATTTGTTGACAATACATTTAGGACAGTTTCAGACCACATCCCATTGGAATTGGTGATAAATTCCAAGCATATTTGTAATTGTCCCACCTGGGAACGGTTAGCAGTAGGTGGTTGCACCTATTAGGGATGGTTATAAAATAGTAGGGAATTTTGTTTCAATTCCACCATAGGTCATTTAAGGATGTCTATATTAGCCTTGTGGTCAATTTTGGTGAGATTTAGAGCAATTTTGATGGTCCAATTGGAGGTTTCATTATTGTAGGTCTAGTTGTCCCTGTTAGGTATGGTCACTATTTTTGCTAATATTTTCCCTTTATTTCATGTTTAAATATTTTCAAAACTATCTATATAACATCATGCTTGGATTATATATAATTTAGAGTATTTTTTATTTATTATAGATAAGTTTTATTGTTTCTAGATTCATGCATTTCTATGTTTTCAAGGTTTTATATCTATAAACGCATATGTTATTAACCAATTTCAATCCCTTGTGTGTATGTGTAGGTATGATATACAAGATGGAGGATCTAAGATGCATATAAGGATAGGCCCAATACTAGCTCTCGAGTGTGAGATATGAAATGAACATTAGAGCACGCCATTAAAGAACCTTTCAAGGGATTAGATCCCTTGTACATTGTAATATTGAGATGTATCAAATTATAAAGCCCTCAAGGGGATGTATTGTAATCCTATTTTGAATCCATGAGTGAATGAATACAAGGATAAATCCACCTCTTTTATTGCATATTACTCTTTGTTTCATAGATTACTTATTGCGCACTTTCCCTTTGAATGCTTGCTTTAATCCACTTTACATTGCAATAAAGAGCCCTTAAGGCGATGCCATAAATTTTTCTTCTTAAAAGTCCTCTCTTAGAACTTTCTCAATCTGCTCTACAAGTCCTCTCTAGAAATTTCTCAATCTGCTCCATAAGTTCTCTCTAGAACTTGCTCAAATCTGCTCAATAAGTCCTCTCAAGAACTTATCCAAATTTGTATTGTAAGCTTCCACAAAAGCTCACACAAAATCAGTCCACAAGTCTCCTCAAAGACTTACCTCAAATATTCTCAACAATTCCACACAAAACTTGTCCAATCTCATAGAAACATAAAGATAATTGTTAGAGACTCAATATTTTCTATACTAATCACAATGCTCAATTACTTTCAATCACTCTCTTAGAAACATAAGTAGAATTTTTAGAGACTCAATATGCTTCAAATTCAACTCAATGCTCAATCACTTTCTCAACTCAATTTAGAATATAGAATAGTTTGTTTTATGGAACTTGAACAATCACTTCACACATCCACTTGACTAGGCTCAACCAACTCTACTCAACCAATCACTCAATGAAATAATCCTTGCTCACAAACCCTAGTCCAAGCATATAAACATCAACTCAAAATATTTCCAACAATGCTCAACCACAAATCTCACATAAAAATGATACTTATGTTCTTTTCAAACCTTAGTTCAATTTCTTTGCTCAACAACTCACTTCAACAACAATTCTTATAAAACAATCCTCACATAACAATGATACTCAAACCCTAGTTCAAGTTCTTCTCTCAACCAATGGCTTCAACAAAAATGCTTATAAAACAAGGTTCACATAACAACTCTTTAACCCAGAAAACCTTGAAGCATTAACTCAAACACACTCAATAAGGAAGCCCTAATCAAATCCTTTTCACTCCAAACTTATTTTCATAAAATCAATCAATCAACTCAATTATGGAAGAATGTACTCATAGCTTTTTCTTGATGATTAAGGGATCTCATAAATATGCCACAACCACAACCACTTCTATGCCAAACTCAAAGAGGTTAGAAGATAAATATTTCTCACAATATAATGCAAAATCTCAATTACACCTTATCACTCCATCTATAAAAACAACCATCAACATACATAAAAATATTTTCCAATAACACCTTATTGAAGAACACAAGCTTATACTAAGAGGTGGGGGTGAACAGTATAAGACCTCTTTTTACTTTTTCCTTTATACTTAAAAACAATAAAGCAAAATACCCAAAGCAATGCACAATATCATCCACAAAGTGACACCAATTTTAATGTGGTTCACCCAGAATGGCTGGGCTACGTCCACAAAACTTTTCTCTAAAAGTTATTTCAAAGTTCTTTGGGAATCCTTCCCAATTACAATGTTTATGAGCCTCGACCCAAAGGAGATACCTTCCCCCAATCAGAATTTATGAGCCTCTTCTCAAAGGAGATACCTTCCCCCGATCAAAATTTATGAGCCTCTTCTCAAAGGAGATATCTTCCCCTCTGCTCTGGAAATGATCCCTCAGAAGATCAACTGCCTCTACCTCTTGCCAGCACATGGAACTCCTTTCCACTGAAGACCTCCTATCCTCAATGCTTAGCCTAAGAGACCTCTGCCTTCTATGATCACGTCCACAGCAGCTCAGCAACCTGTACCAAACACAGTTAGTCGGTCTAGTACAAGTCTTCCTCTATCTGTCAGATCTATCCAACTCTTGAACAAATCAATCCTCTGCATACAAGCCTTCTCAAAGACTTGCCAATTTTCCTTAGGTTCTTCTCATAGAACCAATGCACCTTTGTCCTCAAGTTCTCTGATAGAACTATCAAACTCAGCTCACAAGTCCTCTGCTAGGACCTGTCCAAATCTGCTCACAAGTCCCCACCAAAACCTGTCCAAAACTACTCACAAGTCCCCACCGAAACCTATCCAAAACTGCTCACAATTCCCCACCGAAACTTGTCCAAAATTGCTCACAAGTCCCCACCGAAACCTGTCCAAAAAACTGCTCATAAGTCCCCACTGGAACCTGTCCAAAAACTGCTCACAAGTCCCCACTAGAACTTGTCCAAAAACTCAGCAAGCTCACCAAGAAAAACTTTCTTAGTAGGAAATCACAAAGTGAATTGTTAGATACCCAATGTGATTTGTCAAACTCATAGAAGCATAAAGATAATTGTTAGAGACTCAATATGTTCTATACTCAACTCCTAATCTCAAAACTCAACTCAAATCTGAAATGGATAGGATAGAATGTTTTCTTTCAAGAACATGAAACCCCAACAATTTCCAACTATGCAAAGAATCACATAACAATGATACTCATGTTCTTTTCACCATCAATTAGGGTTTCAACAACAATGCTCATCAAACAAGGTTTAGTCAACCAACACCATTCAACTCAACATCAACCTTGAAGCATTCAACCAATCATTACAAGAAAAGGAAACAAGTAGAAATCCTTTTCCTTCCAAAGATATTTGAACAAAACAGCCACCAACACAATATCACCAAATGCAAAGAATAACTTACTCAAATTAACTCAATGGAGTAAGCCCAATATCATGAATCAAGTAAAGCAATAACTTGATCAAACAACCTCTATGGAAGCAACTCAACCATCAAACTCAAAAAAGCCAACCAAGGGTTCCACCAACTCAATGCAAGTAGCTAGACTCACAAATATAAACCCTAGTGCACAAATCTTCCACTATCTCAAACCAGAAATTATGCATTCACCAAAAACTCTCCTTAAGGATAACAATGCATAAGTAGTCTTCAACAAACTAGAAAATAGGATTTACACCTAGCCAAAGGATACCTAGTAGAATACCTTTTCACTCCAACCTTATTTCAGAAAACATACACCAATCATACTCATAAGAAGAATGTGCCCATACCTTATTGGAGTAGAATATAATTGAACCTTCAAGCTGCCACCACACACAACTCTCAAACTTCCAACCAAGTTAGGGTTATAATAAAAAGAAATGAGCAATAATATAAACATCCTTTATTACACCTTTTAGCTCCACTTCTTTAAACACAACCACCATAACATGCTAATAAATCAACAATCACAGACTCACACCTTATACCTCCATTTTTAATTTTAGCATAGCAAAGAATAATCTTTAAAATACATCCAAAGAAATATGCCCTTATTTCTCCTAAGATTTTATTCAATGCTAATCACAAAAGCCAAAACTCAT
This sequence comes from Wollemia nobilis, assembly GCA_028583015.1. NCBI lineage: Eukaryota > Viridiplantae > Streptophyta > Pinopsida > Araucariales > Araucariaceae > Wollemia > Wollemia nobilis. Next base: position 15,100,582 of record JAQPPZ010003077.1, on the reverse strand, counting down.
AAAATTTAATCACACCTTATAAATCGTTGTCCAAGAAACTCCAAATTTCACGGTATAAAGACGTTTTAATAAAAATGTGTGTTACTCTAGCAAAGCACCCCCATGAGACTCGAAACGGTGACCTCCGCCAATGCAGCGCCCAACAGCAGCCTTTGCTGCCACTAGCCCACACGGGCTACGAAGTTTGCAAGTGAACTTCCCTCCACTTCACCCTCAAAAAAACTCTCGAAGACTTTTCAACCGCATGTGCTTCTAAGTCTTCCTTCGATCGCAGCGAATACATAGCACAAACATCGCAAATTGCATTTGAGGAATTTTCAAATTAATTAGCCTTCCAACCTTAGGAGTTGGAGAATAAATAGTCTCTTCGAAGACACCTTGACGTCGACGAAAATAAAGACCATTTCTCCCTTAATTAATTAAATAATTAATTAATTAAAACCTTGAAGGGTTTTAAATAATAATTAAATAAATAATAAAGAGAACCTCCATTGGTTTTAATAAAAACCATTTAACTTGGTTTTAATAAAAACCCTATGCCAATGGAATCTCTCTAGATTCTCTTAAAAATATTCTCTTGGAATCTTCCACCTTTGAAGCCAACACATCCTCTTAACATTAATGCCATTTCCTTTTGACATCAATGACAACTCATAGACAAGAAGCTAGGATCTCAAACCCAAAATTGCCAATAATCTCCCCCTTTGTCATTGATGGCAAACCATGCTTCTCAACAACATAGAAACTCAACATAAACAGCTCCCCCTGTCTTGAGGCTCTCCCCCTTACTCAAATCTCTCCCACTTTGTCATCAATGGCAAAGGGTCACCTTTGGGGCTCGGGACTAAGAATGAGCCTCTTAGCTTAGTCCCTCCCCCACCTCCTGATGAGGTGATTAATTCTTGGGTGGGAGTAAAACTCCCATTAGGCACTGATCATCATCAGCGTCTATAACTTCCTTGTCGGGCATTCTCTTGAACTCTTTGTCCATATTCCTATTCCTATCACTGTTCTTATTCTTGTTCTCATCCCTATTCTTGTCCATGCCTTGATCCTTGGACCTGATCATGCCACTGTTCTTGTTCTTGTATTCTGGAATTTTAGCTCTACACTGTCTGATTGTGTGACCTTCATTGTTGCACTTGAAACACTTGATGATGTTGTTTCTCTGAGGTAAACCTGATCTTTGAATCCACCGATTCGACCAAACCTATTCTGACCAAACCTGTTTCGGCCAAACCCGTTCCGACCAAACCTGTTCTCGTTATTTGCCTTGCAATAAACTGCCTTGTGCCTAAACTATTGACAAGAGTAGCAATACCCTTGAAAGTAACTAGCACTTCTGAAACTGTCATTTACCTCCTTCACTTGAGCCATGCAATGTGAAGCCATGTGACCAAACCTGTGACAAGCAAAACATCTGCCTTGAAACTTTCCTTTAATTGACCTCTTAGGTTATGAAAACTTCTTCTTCTCATTCTGAATTCTGTTTTCTATTTCGTGCATCTATCATTCAAGGACTCCTTTTCTGAAATACTTTCCTCATCAGAACTCTCTTCCTTTTGGAGTCTCTTACTAGACTCTCCAACTTGTTCCTTGTGTGGCTTAACAAAACTAAGGCCTATTTTCCGTTGTCTTTCTTTGACCTTTGATGAGTGACTTAACCTTTTTGGAGCTATCTTGAAACCTGTAAAGCTTATCCTTGTACTCTTTAGTTTTCTCTTTCAAAGAAGCCATTTTCTATTCTAACTCACTATACTCAAGAACCTTAGACTCTAACTCATCCTTGAGTTCTTGTGCCATAGAGAAGTCAAGACTTTCTATAAGATCATCTCTCTCCATACAACATTCATCTAACTTATCCTTGAGTCTAGCATTCTTCTTTATTTCATTTTTCAAAGCACTAAGAGCACTAATAAGTTCACCTTCAATATCTACTTCACCTTCCTCTATATCTTCCTCTATTTGTTTGCTTTTTGAATCATCAAAGCCTTTTTCAGATTTCTTATCACTAGAGATGCTACCCTTTTCAAAAACCATACATGCATCTTCCTTATAGTTTTCTGAAGCATCCTCATACATACTAGAAACCAAATCATTATTTGTGCAATCATCCTCAAGGTGACCAAAATTTCCACATCTAAGACATTTCATGATAATGAATCTATGTTTCGGTTCTTCCTCTTTTTCTGATATGAACAACATCTCATTTTCATTATCACTTGAAGAACTTTCACTATCACTACTAGAACACTTACTTTCTTTTTCTAGGTAGAAACTCTTCTTGTGCTTGTGAGAATACCTCTTTCCTTGATTGTTGTGCTCATCTTTGTTTTTCCTATGATACTTGTGCTTTTCAAAATCCTTGCTCTTAGAATCCTGTTTATCTTCATCACTTTCATTCTTGGGAATAGTACAGTCAGTAGCATAATGACCAAACTTTCCACAATTGAAACATCTTATATTTTTCATACTTTTGTGCTTTCTAGAGAACTTGCCTTTCTTGTTGTAATATGCCTCTTCATCACTAGAAGACTCATCACTATCTTGAAGTTGTTTACCCTTGGAATTCTTGGTAGCCTTGAAAGATACCTCTTTCTTGACATCAACCTTCACTTGAGTTCTCAACTCAAATGCTGCAAGTATACTATGGAGCTCATCCTTTTTCAACTTGTCCAAATCTTTAGCTTCCTCAATAGCAAAAATATTTTCACTAAATCTATTAGGAAGAGATCTTAAAATCTTATCACAAACATCATTTTCAGCAATCTCAATACCTAAGTCTTTCATGGAGTTAACAACCTCATCCATACGAAGCATATAGTCACTAATCTTTTCATCATAATTCATCTTGAGTTGTTCAAACATACCTTTGAAGTGTCTCAACTTGGCATTTCTGACATTTGTATCACCTGTATGAACCACCTTCAACTGTTTCCACATTTCACTAGCTGTCTTGCAGTGAATCACTTTGGTGAGATCTGCTTTCTATAAGCCTTTCAAGATTGCATTCATTGCTTTTGAATTGCTTGTGATGTAGGAGCCTTTATTCTTTAGTATTAGGACCATGTTCAGGAATAGTGTACTCATCTTCAATCACTTCCCAAACCTCATTCCAAAGTGCCATTAGATGAACCTTCATCTTTGCACTCCAAAGACCAAAATCTGACCCATCAAGAATAGGTGCTACATTGCCACTTGAATGATCCATTGTGTTCTTTACTATCTTTTCCTTCAAGTTGTTAAACTTTTCGAAGGCACCTGCTCTGATACCAATTGAAGAACATAAGCTTATACTGAGAGGGGGGGTGAACAATATAAGACCTCTTTTTACTTTTTCCTTTGTACTTCAAAATAGTAAAGCAATATACACAAAGCAATATCAAAGCAATGCACAATATCATCCACAAAGTGACACCAATTTTAATGTGGTTCACCCAGAATGGTTGGGCTACGTCCACAAAACTTTTCTCTAAAAGTTATCTCAAATTTCTTTGGGAATCCTTCCCAATTACAATGTTTATGAGCCTCAGCCCAAAGGAGATACCTTCCCCCAATCAGAATTTATGAGCCTCTACTCAAAGGAGATACCTTCCCCCAATCAAAATTTATGAGCCTCTGCTCAAAGGAGATACCTTCCCCTCTGCTCTGGAAATGATCCCTCAGAAGATCAACTGCCTCTACCTCTTGCCAGCACATGGAACTCCTTTCCATCGAAGACCTCCTATCCTCAATGCTTAGCCTAAGAGACCTATGCCTTCTATGATCACGTCCACAGTAGCTCAGCAACCTGTACCAAACATAGTCAGTCGGTCTAGTACAAGTCTTCCTCTGTCTGTCAGATCTATCCAACTCTTGAACAAATCAATCCTCTACATACAAGCCTTCTCAAATACTTTCCAACTGTCCTCAATTTCTTCTCATAGAACCAATGCACCTCTATTCTCAAGTTCTCTGATAGAACTATCAAACTCAGCTCACAAGTCCTCTGCTAGGACCTGTCCAAATCTGCTCACAAGTCCCCATCGGAACCTGTCCAAAACTGCTCACAAGTCCCTATTGAAACCTGTCCAAAACTTCTCACACGTCCCCACCGAAACCTGTCCAAAACTGCTCACAAGTCCCCACAAAAACCTATCCAAAAAACTGCTCATAATTCCCCACTGGAACCTATCCAAAAACTGCTCACAAGTCCCCACTAGAACCTGTCCAAAAACTCAGCAAGCTCACCAAGAAAAACTTTCTTAGAGATACCCAATGTGATTTGTCAAACTCATAGAAGCATAAAGAGAATTGTTAGAGACTCAATATGTTCTATACTCAACTCCCAATCTCAAAACTCAACTCAAATCTGAAATGGATAGGATAGAATGTTTTCTTTCAAGAACATGAAACCCCAACAATTGCCAACTATGCAAAGAATCACATAACAATGATACTCATGTTCTTTTCACCATCAATTAGGGTTTCAAAAACAATGCTCATCAAACAAGGTTTAGTCAACCAACACCATTCAACTCAACATCAACCTTGAAGCATTCAACCAATCATCACAAGAAAATGAAACAAGTAGAAATCCTTTTCCCTCCAAAGATATTTGAACAAAATAGCCACCAACACAATATCACCAAATGCAAAGAATAACTTGCTCAAATCAACTCAATGGAGTAAGCCCAATATCATGAATCAAGTAAAGCAATAACTTGATCAAACAACCTCTATGGAAGCAACTCAACCATCAAACTCAAAACAACAAACCAAGGGTTCCACCAACTCAATGCAAGTAGCTGGACTCACAAATATAAACCCTAGTGCACAAAGCTTCCACTATCTCAAACAAAAAATTATGCATTCACCAAAAACTCTCCTTAAGGATAACAATGCATAAGTAGTCTTCAACAAACTAGAAAATAGGATTTACACCTAGCCAAAGGATACCTAGTAGAATACCTTTTCACTCTAACCTTATTTCAGAAAACATACACCAATCATACTCATAAGAAGAATGTGCCCATACCTTATTGGAGTAGAAGATAATTGAACCTTCAAGCTATCACCACACACAACTCTCAAACTTCCAACCAAGTTAGGGTTAGAATAAAAAGAAATGAGCAATAATATAAACTTCCTTTATTACACATTTTAGCTCCACTTCTTTAAACACAACCACCATAACATGCCAATAAATCAACAATCACAGACTCACACCTTATACCTCCATTTTTAATTTTAGCATAGCAAAGAATAATCTTAAAAATACATCCAAAGAAATATGCCCTTATTTCTCCTAAGCTTTTATTCAATGCTAATCACAAAAGCCAAAACTCATAAAATTTAATCACACCTTATAAATCATTGTCCAAGAAACTCCGAATTTCATGGCATAAAGACGTTTTAATAAAAACGTGTGTTACTCTAGCAAAGCACCCCCGCGAGACTCGAAACGGCGACCTCTGCCAATGCAATGCCCAACAGTAGCCTTCGCTGCCACTAGCCCACGCGGGATACGAAGTTTGCAAGTGAACTTCCCTCCACTTCACCCTCGAAAAAACTCCCGAAGACTTTTCAACCGCACGTGCTTCTAAGTCTTCCTTCGATCATAGCGAATACAGAGCACAAACACCGCAAATTGCATTCGGGGAATTTTCAAATTAATTAGCCTTCCAACCTTAGGAGTTGGAGAATAAATAGTCTCTTCGAAGACACCTTGATGTTGGCAAAAATAAAGACCATTTCGGAATTAATCAAAAGTCTTTTCAAATAATTTCTCCCTTAATTAATTAATTAAAACCTTGAAGGGTTTTAAATAATAATTAAATAAATAATAAAGAGAACCTCCATTGGTTTTAATAAAAACCCTATGCCAATGGAATCTCTTCGGATTCTCTTAAAAATATTCTCTTGGAATCTTCCACCTTTGAAGCCAACACATCCTCTTAACAATAATGTCATTTCCTTTTGACATCAATGACAACTCATAGACAAGAAGCTAGGATCTCAAACCCAAAATTGCCAACACTTATAATCTCCCAATTAAAATAAATTTAGCATCCACCAAAATTTAACTCAAAAACCTCTTTAATTAAATTTTAATAGTAAGAAGAACTTTGGCATAAATCAAATCCACTTTCCTTATTTATTTTGGTAGATAATATACTATAGCATTAATACTGGGTTTTACAGGTTAACCCAAAATCTTTTACAAAAATTAGCCCAGGGTTGTTGATGAACATATCCTTACTAAGGATCCTATATATGTAAAATCTACATGCCGCCAAATCTATTACATCCGGTAAGGCACATAGCCTGTTATCAAAAAGAAACTTCCCATATAACATTTTAGGTATACCCCGAGAAAATACACATGCATCATAATTACAAAAAAGAAACAGACATGGATCCCTTCCTTGAGATAATGGAGAAAAAAAAGCAGCAGACACACATTGCAGAGTACTGAAAAAACTCCCACAAGCTCTTTATTGACGGTTACTCTTAATAATTCTTTGGTAATTGCTTTCTTCCATATATGACATGCTTTGGTACCACATACTATCTTGGCCAATCAGCCTTGGAGAAGTGAACCTGCTGGCTAGATTTATGGCGGTGGCTATCTGGTGGTCCACATGGATTTGGTTCGAAGTATTATATTATCGTTTCTTTGCTTCCCTATTATTATCAACCAAAATCAAATTACTAAGATGACTAGGAGCCATGTTATCTGACATGTGACTATCCCCATTAGTCTTTGTGGTATTTCCAAGCAGCATCCACAAATACTGATAGCTCAGATAATTTTTATTGTGAGTCCAATTCAAAAAATAGACGGGAATACTCCTAGCCTTCAAAATTATAGTGCCTTCCCTGTTGGTAAATTTGACTATCATTCTTGGCATTCTTGTTGAATAAGCTCCTCTACTTCACTTGGGACACCGTGTTCCCATTTTAAAATTATGTCACCATCGACACCCAAATTGGCCAGCTAATCAGTAATTTTGTTAGCCTCCCGAAAGACATGTTGGGATTTTATGTCCTGTCTTCCCTGGAAAAGGATCCTAGCCTCTTCAACAATTGTTTTAATCCTCCAAGGAGGTGTTTTCCAATTATTGAGGAGATTTATAACATGCATAGAGTCTCCTTCTATGATCAAATTACCTTCTAAGTCTTGAGTCATTTGAAGGCCTCTCCACATAGCTCTAGCTTCAGCTTCGTTGTTCGTCCTTGTTTCCAAATATTTGGAAAACGCAAGTATCATATTCCCATTATGATATCGCACAATGCCACCAGTGCTTGCTCTTCTAGGATTTTCCTTAGCTGGTCCATCAAAATTAAGCTTAAACAAACCCGTAGGAGGTGGATACTACTTAACAATGGCTCTGGGGTTGACTACCCTAGGCATAGACTCATATAACAAGGTTAAGCTTAAATATTGAGCAATTGTGGTCTCCTGTAGATGATGTTTATAGCTATCAAAAGGGATAAGGTTCACATTCTCATTGGCAAAGGATAGGATCCTAGCAATAATAGTTTGATGATCATGGATAGACTCATTAAAGACTTTATGGTTCCTTTCTAACCACACCTACCAAAGATAGTGATTGAGACAAATTTTCCACATGTATCTAAGTCTTTGGCTTCAAAAGGTGCAAAGCCACTAGACGAACAAATCAAGTACGATTACTGGTTCAACCCATGAAATATTGAAGGCCTAAAAAACCCCACTTAGGATAGTTAAGAAAAAAGGCCACTCAAGGAAAATGTGATAAATGGTCTCCCAATTAGCCCTGCATAGATAACAATGATTAGTGATACAAATACCTTTACGCATCATATTATCAATGGTTAGAATTTTTCCTTGGATAACCAACCATGAAAACACTACAATTTTTAGAATTAAATTTGTATCCAAACTAAGTCCTTTTGGAAGATAAAATCCTCGTCATCAAGCAGAAGCTTGTAAGCTGATTTAATAGTGAACTACCCATTTTTCATAGGAGCCCAGGTCACTTGATCTTCCTTGGGTCTCATGGGGATAAAATGTTGCCCGAGAATGTTACAAAGATCATTTGATTCTACTTGAAATCCTTGAATTCTTATTTGTTTCCACTTCATTCTACCTTTGTCCTCAACCATATAATCGGAGACTTTTTTGCCAATGAGTTCTTCTATGATATCTCTGATTTAGACTAAGTTAGGATATTGCATCAGTGGTTCGTCCTTAGCACACTTGTCATTCCAGCAATTTATCCTCTCACCATTGCCTAAAACCCATCTTAAACCTTTTTTTATGATTTCCTTACAATTAAGAATTGCTTTCCAAAAAGCAGAACCTCTAATTGGAACTGAGTCACTTAGAAATTCCATATTTTGAAGATACTTTCATTTTATGATAGTTGTCCATTCATTTTCTTTACCAGGAATGAGATGCCACGCCTGCTTAGCTAGTAAAGCTAAATTTATATGAGCAATTCTCCTCAGACCTAAGCCCCCATTTTCCCTAGGTCTGCACACTTTGGTCCATCCTACAAGGTGTATCCTTTTTTCTCCTCTAATCCAGTCCATAAAAATGCTTTTTGGAGTTTCTCAATTTTTTGGAAAACCTTCACAGGGGCTTTGAAAATGGAGAGGAAATAGATTGGAATGCTCTGAAGAGAGGCCTTAGTGAGGGTCAGCTTTCCTTCTTGAGATAGAAGATGACCTTTCCATCCAACAAGTTTTTTTTTAATTCTTTCATAACCCTGTCCCACATTGACTCTCTCAGAGAATCAATGAAAAGAGGGAGACCAAGATACGAAGTTGGGAGGTTTGCTATATCACACCTTAAAATTTCTACAATCCTTCCTTGCCTCTAAATGGGGGTGTTCAAGAAATATAACTTGCTTTTACTGAAATTAACTTTTTGACCAGCATCGTCCTCATAGATTTGTAGGATGTATTTAATTATTTTGGCCTCAACCATTGATGCCTTAGTCAATATAGGGGTATCATTGATGAATTGTTGGTGAGAAACAGCCCTATTGAGAGATGTTGCCTTGATTCCTGATATTAACTTTGAAATACAAGCATTTTTTATGGTTCTGCCTAAAGCTTCTGCCATAATGATGAATAACATGGGGTTGATAGGGTCCCCCTACCGAATTCCTTTACGGCTTTGAAAGTAACCAGCAGTTGTTCCATTAACTAGAATCAAGAACCATGCTTTAGAAATACATTCTTTGATCAAATTAACCCATTAGTGGTGAAAACCAAAATTAAGGAGGACAGTAATCAGAAAGTCCCAATTTAGCCTGTCAAATGCTTTGTTCATATCAAGCTTGAGGGAAAAAATAGACCTGTTAGTCTTATGAGCAGAGTGCAAAGCTTCATGAATTGTGATAACTCCATCCAATATTGACCTGCCTTGGACAGAGCTTCCCTGGCATGGATCTATGATTCGGGGTAGAATATCTCTCATTCTATTTGCAATGGCTTTAGTTAGGATCTTGTAAGAAACATTGCACAGACTAATTGGCCTGAAGTCAGCCATAGATTCAGGGGTTTGATCCAATAACATAAATCAATTACCAAACATGCAAATTTTCATTATACCCTTATAACTTCCTTTTTACCTTAGGAAAAACTTTAGGCAAATAATTTTTTTTTTAACAAAAATAATACCTTTGCCACTTATGAGATTCGCACCCCCAATCTCTGCCTCCTCGTGCACCCTAGACATGAGCTAGACCACCACATGCACTAGACACATGCTTAGAATATTATGAGCACCTTGTGCTCTTTCTTCTAAGCCTGGTGCTCACACGAGCACGTGCCAAAACATTTTCCTCCGTAGCGCTCAAGACAAACACGCCAACTACCTCCACGTGAATCGATCATGGTCACTTCCACTCCCAACGCTCTCGCAAAATGCACACTACCAATGGACCACCACATCCAATGGGAGTGAGGCCTTAAGCCCTCCCTTTTCATCTTTTCCCTGGTGCTAAAAGACAACACGAATTTGTCTTCTTCCTCAACAATTGCACAAATTATTCTTTCTCTTGGTCGCATGAAATTTAATCAAATAAGGGTAAGTTTTCATGTCCTTTGGCGTGGTATTTATACATAATTTCCACCTTTTGCCATAGACATCGGCGCTCCACTAAATTGATGACATAGGCACTTATTTAAAACCTTTATAATTTATAAATTATTTAAATTCTAAAAGAATTTAAATTTTATAAATTATTTTTATAAACCTTTGACTTTAATAAAAATTAAAGCCTTCTTGAGATAAAATTTAAACCTTTATTTGAACTCCACTAATTTGATGTAAATTATTCTGCCACCATGGTTTTAATAAAAACCTTAATTATGCCATCACAATGTATAAAGATCCTTATAAAACAATATTTTGACAACTTTTCATCTTGACATCAATGACAACTAAATGAACTCAAAATTTCCAACATGTTGTTCTCTACACTCAGGTGTGAAATATTGGGGGAAAGGTTTCACCAAGAATGGTTTAAGGACTCATTCCAAGTCCACTGGTTTTCAAGAATTTTTTATGTATTTGATTCAATACAATCACCTATGTTTGGTCTTTCTAGATCTTATGCTATAAAATATAAAGAACAATACAAAAATACATAATGCAAGAAGACAAGAGATAACCCTAGAATGACTCTTTCTTCGAATGTTTTTCTAACCCTAGGTTTTTAAGATAGGAAATATTTTAAGCAAGGTCTCAAGAGAGGATGCTCAAAACAAAGTGCACACTATATGTTGTTTATCTTTCAATGCCTAGAAATAAATTAAATATATTTCTTTTAAATTAGATCTAGGGTTTATAACAAAAAATAGAAGAAACCAAACAAAAACCTAAAGATTAATCAACGCACTTATCTTATCTAGTGGTTGATCCAATATTTTACCCTCTGTCCAACGATATCAGCAATTCCTATTTCTGCAAGATAACTTGAAAAACATTTAGAAAATATAATCAAAATTAGGGGGCCTTCTTAGGCCACTATATAATAATGCTTGGAGGTGTAGTAGTCAAGCCCCCTAGGTCCTTTTAGCTGACATTTTAAAATAGAAGTGAAAGTTGACCTTTGGGAGAAAACAAGCATATCACAATACAGTAGAATAAAATGATAAAACTACAAAACAAAATGTAGCAATATGTCCTATATGCAGCCTATGATGCATATCTAGGGTCTGGGGATAGCTTTTTGCCCCCAGATGTAGTCTAGGTAAAGTTGTGCCCTATAATAGTTGGTCGTAATTTTGCAAATGTGAAATCATGCCCCGTAGATATTGGGTATGATTTCATAGAAGCTATGTGATTAATAAGATACATATATGAGAACTCAATTACATCACCCATAAAATTAGAACATGCATGAAAAAGAGTGAAATCACCTGGAAGACAGTGCAGAAGCAAACATAATGGTTGAGACCTCCAAAATAGTTTATATATCCTTAGGGCTCCAACACAAATCCACTAAATAGAGCAACAACAACAAATAATCCAATGCAGTAGAAAACAAATCACACTTCACAATGGCGATTTAACTTGCTTTCAGGAGAAGGATGCAACTCACTTAGAAAGCACTTTTAAAATCATTTAAAGAAGAAAACTTGTGTGAGATTGGTGTTTTAAAATCACTTACTTGGAAAGAGTATTTCAAAACCTCCTTATATAATGGATTTGAAGGTAAAAAATGTGGGAAAACCAAGAAGAGCCGATGCCAAACACACCAACTTTGAGAAATTAGGGTTTCCTTAGAATAAAATCCTAAAATACAAAATTGTACCCCATTAGGGCCAACCGTGATTTCACCTTATGCAAAATCATGCCCCATCAAGGGCAACCACGATTTCACATAAAGGGGGAAAAATAAAGAAAAGGGAGGAGAGACCTAGCCTTTTCCCTAGGAAAGCTTAGGGGGTCTCCCAGGAGGACTCAAGGAATATTGCCCACTAAAGGAGGTCAATTTTTTGTGTTTACATGAGGTTACTTTCAATCCATACTATCAATTAAAAATTAAAAATACAAAATCATCCAAAGCACAGTATCTGATCATAAGACTATCCTTTTGGATAGTGGCAACAACAAAAAATTATATTCCTTTCCCTTCAAATATAACCCATATTGGATTAACTTGAATGGATTTTCAAAGGAATTTGAGCATATTTGGGAAGCTTGATGCCCCTTTTGCAATGTTCAATATAGATGGAAAATCAAAATTTCTAGGCTAAAAGCAAATATTAGAAGCTTAGATCAAATTGCATCATAATATTGATAAATCTAAACAACTCCTTCTTAGATTGGGAGAAATAGAAGAGCTTTCAGAGCTATCACCTCCCAGTGAAACATTAAAATCTTAGAGATATTTTATTATCTCATAGCTTCATGTGAAATCTAAGCAAGAGGAACAATTTTGGAGACTCAAATCCCACATGACTTGGCTATGGGAAGGAGACTCCAACACTAGGTTCTTTCATATTAAGGCTCATTAGAGATATCAAAGGAATATGATTCATGAAATTCAGTTGGAAAATGGTGACAAGATCTCCAATTTTTTAGAGATAAAAAAAGTTGCATGTAGCCACTATGAATACCTTTATCAAAAATCAAATGGAAATCATGTTTCTTAGGCTACATTCCTACAAAAAATTCCTAAAGTAATAACTAAAAAAATAAAAAATTATCTTTTCTAGGTAGTCACTCTAGAAGAAATTAAGGACATTCTACTCAAATCTATGAAGGATAAAGCTCCTGGTCCAGATTGATTCACTAATACCTTCTACCACCAATTCTTTAATCTGATAGCTACAAATATTCTTCATATAATAAAGGATGCTCATAAAAAAGGTAAGTTGGTTGATGTTATTAAGTCTACATTTTTAGCTCTAATTTCAAAAGAAAATAATACCTCAACCTTCAATCGATTTAGAACTATTTATTTGTGTAATGCTTCGTATAAATTATGACCAAAATCATAACCACTAGAATAAAAAATCATCTCAATAAACTTATCTCCAATGAGCAAGGAAGTTTCATCCATGGAAAGCAAATATACAACAAAATTGTGATCGTTTATGAGGCCTTACATACCAACAGTAAAAAATAAGAAAAAAAAGGATCATGATTAAACTTGATATGGCCAATGTCTTTGATAGAGTGGATCTAGATTTTTTGGCTTAGGTGTTTAGTTCTTTTGGATTTCTTTTGATTCTTTCCAAGTGGATTTTTGGTTACATCAGAGACCCATGGGTTGATCCTATTATCAGATACCCATGGGTTGATCCTATTTTCAATGGTTCTCTGACAAGATTCTTTATAGCTTTTAGAGTTTTATTCCAAGGCTATGCCCTATCTTCTTATATTTATATTATTTAAACCAAAGCTTTGATAGATATATCTCTATTGAAAGAAGGGCTAACAAAATAACTAGAATTAAGATAGTTTCTAGGGTCAAGGAGATTACTCATACCCAATTTATTTATGATACCATAATTATGGTAGAAGCCTCCAAGTTAAATGTAAAAATGTTTAAAGGTTGTCTAGACCTCTTTCTAAATGCCTTTGGGGTCACTATTAATGTCAATAAGTGTAGGTTTTACACTATCAACACTTTCTTAGCTGAAAATAGGAGATTTGCTCAAATCTTTCAATTTTCTCATGGTGGAATTGATCCCTTTAAATATTTAGGGATGCTTATGAGTTTCAAACTAAAGAGTTTTGTTTGCTAGTTTAATTTGATGTAAAATAGTGACATGAGAATATTAACTTATAACAATGGGTGTCTTAGTATTACTGGCATATTGGTTTTGATTAAATCTATTATTTTAAGCTTGTCTATCTACTATCTTATGATTTATGATGCTCTTGTCTCAATCCTCCAAGAACTTCACAAAAAAATTAGGAACTTTCTTTTGCAAGGAGGAAGACAATCTCACAAGAAGAAATTTTATTTGGTCAGCTAGAATCAAGTGATAAAAATAAAATGTCAAGGAGGCTTGGGCATATAATCTTCTATTATGAGTAATGCTCTCATGGCTAAACTTATCTAGAACTTAATAAACCCTCCAATGATGCTTTGTAAAAAAAATCTTATTCATAAGTATGGTGAAATCAATCATGGCATGCAACTACTCAATGATATCCATCAAAAACCAAGCATCTCTAAAATTTGGGTATTGATTGTTAAATTAGTTTGGATCATTAAGGATAACATATCTTGGTGCTCAAGAAATGGTAATAGTATCAAGTTTTAGAATGAGTCTATTCTTCATAACAAGCCCTTAATTTCTTCCAACTCTAAGGAGTTTTTTCAGTTCATGAGTTAGCTTAGGATTGACAAGATTTACCATCTCATCACTTGGGAAGGAAATCAACCAAAATGGATTCAAATTCATGGGTTAGACATGGAACAACAAGGAGTGGTCTTAGATCTAGAAGTAATTCACTGGCATTCTTCCCACAGACCCAGATAGGAAAGGCTACTTTTTTTGGGTTAAAATTAAATATTTGGAAAACTATTTAGTCAAAGCTGGTGCATATCTCCATAGAAGAGAGCCTTTGGATAGGAATTTGAATCACATTTGGGACCAAAATATCACCCCCAAAATAAAAAAATTTCAATGGCTAGTTTAGCAAAATAAAATTCTAACTATGGAAAACATCTCAAAAAGAGGTATTTTGGGCTTCCATATTTGTTCTAGATGCTTTAAAGTTCATCTACTTTATAAAATGTGAGGAATTTGCTACAATATAGGCATCACTTGTTGTGATAATTAGAGTTTGCATTAGAAGCAAATTAAATCTTAGGTCTTGTACTAAAATATGAAACAAAAAGTACCTCGGCTTATATGAAACAAAAATTACCTCGACTCCTTTCAAGGTAAGCCTCTCATAAAAATTTGATCTTCAATTCCTTATTATTGCATGTGGTATAAATGGATGGACAAGAACTGCAAAATTTTTTAAGGAAAATCAACTCACGAGGTAGTTTTGATATGCAAGATAAATCATGTCATCATGGAAAATGCTAGAGATCACTTTAAAGATAAGCAATATTAAAGTGTTATTTCTAGAGTTGAGTTACACATCCTCAAAAATTACAATATTCAATATCTAATTAGCACCTCTATTACCAACAACTTGACTCCTCAACCTTGTTTTAGTTTTCTAGCTCTATTCTTTGATGGGGCTTCGAAGCCTAACCCTAGAATAATAGTTGTTGGAGGAATTTTATGGTCATGACCTCATCGTATGATTCTTGATTTTTTCTTGTATTTAATACCAACAACCAATAATATAGTTGAGTTAATGGGATGTAAATTTGGTCTCACTTTAGCAGTAAGAGAAAACATCAAAATCCTTTCAGTTTCTCTAAGTTAATCATATAGTTTATTTTTGATAAAAAAGAGGTCAAGTCTATTCTACTCTAACTATTGTTGAATCAATTCTATAAGACTTCAGAAAAAATTGATTAAATTAATTGACATCACATTCCTAGGAAGCAAAACCATATGGTAGATAAAAATAGCAATAAATTTTTTCTTTTACATCCTTCTTTAGCTTGCATAATAAAGTTTAAAACCAAGAATTATAACTTAAGAGATGTTCATACAAACTAAGCATATTGGCTCTATTTATTCTGTGAAATATTGTGGACCAAGGACTTCTTTGTTAGAGTGAAGAACACAAGCTTATACTGAGAGGGGGGTGAACAGTATAAGACCACTTTTTACTTTTCTTTCCAATCAATATTATGCAATGTATAGATAGCAATATCAACAACAAGTAATCAAAGCAATGCACAAATCACCACACACAATAGAGACACCAATTTAACGTGGTTCACCCAATGTGGGCTACTCCACGGAGAAAATATTTCACTAAAATTTTCTCAATCAATATCTTGGGAATCCTTTCCCTATTACAATGTTTATGGACCTCTGTCCAAAGGAGACACCAATCCCCTAATCAAGTTCATGGATCTCTATCCATAGGAGAACTCCTTTCTCCTTAGCTCTGGTTGGTGATCTTCTAGAAGAACTGCTACCTCCACTACATTGGCTAATGGATCTCTATCCACTGAAGACTCCTATCCTCACTCAAAAGACTTGTCCTCACTACCCTGGCTAATGGATCTCTATCCACTAGAGACTATCATCCTCTATACTCTATCACCTCCAAAGCTTGCTCTTTGCTCTATCTCAAATCTGCACTAAACATAGTCCTTCGATCTAGCACAAATCTACTCAATCTCTATCTCTGGTCTGGCACAAACCTATCCTCAAATATACACCAAACTTTATCCTCAAATCTGCACTAAACATAGTCCTTTGGTCTAGCACAAATCTATCCTCAATATCTATCCTCAAGCCTTAACACAAAGCTTGACTCAATCACAAATCAACTCTATTAGATCTGCCCCAAACCTTAACTCAAGGTTTGAACAAATCAATCAATCAACTCTACTCACAAGCCTTCTCAAAGACTTATCTCAAATATACCTTGTAAGCTTCCATAAAAGCTCACACTAATCTGTCCACAAGTCCTCTCTAGAACTTGTCCAATATGCTCAACAATCTCTGTCTTCAAATTTGTATTGTAAGCTTCCACAAAAGCTCACATAAATCTGTCCACAAGTCTTCTCAAATACTTACCTCAAATCTTCTCAACAAGTCCTCACTAGAACTTTTCCAATCTCATAGAAACATATAGAGAATTGTTAGAGACTCAATATGCTTCACACTCACCAATCACTTTCAATCTCTCTTTTTACCATAGAAACATATAGATAATTGTTAGAGACTCAATATGTTTCACACTCACCACAATGCTCAATCACTTTCAATCTCTCTTTTTACCATAGAAACATATAGAGAATTGTTAGAGACTCAATATGTTTCACACTTACAA
Organism: Wollemia nobilis; assembly: GCA_028583015.1. Classification (NCBI taxonomy): domain Eukaryota; kingdom Viridiplantae; phylum Streptophyta; class Pinopsida; order Araucariales; family Araucariaceae; genus Wollemia; species Wollemia nobilis. The sequence continues at coordinate 15,083,664 of JAQPPZ010003077.1, read as the reverse complement.
CAATGCTCAATCTCTTTCTCAAAACAATTTAGAATATAGAATAATTTGTTTCATAGAACTAGAACTATCACTTCAACACTTCCACTTGACTAGGTTCAATCAACTCTACTCAACCAATCACTCAATGAAATAATCCTTGCTCACAAACCCTAGTCCAAACTTATGAACACTCACTCAAATGTTTCCAACAATTCTTATCAACCAATCTCACATAACAATGATACTCATGATCTTTGCAAACCCTAGTTCAAGTTCTTCACTCAACCATTCACTTCAACAACAATGCTTATCAAGTAATCCTCACATAACAATGATACTCATGATCTTCCACAACTTCACATAACAATGATACTCATGTTCTTTGCACAAACCCTAGTTCAAGTTTTTGCTTAACTACTTCAACAACAATGCTTATCAAAACAATCCTTTTCACTCCAACTTAGCATTCACAACATTCAACAATCACTCACTAGGAAGATGTGCCCATACCTTTTGTTTGATGTAGAAGTGACCTCAAAACCTATTTTAAACACAATTTTCTTCTTTGCCAATTTCAATGGTTAGATGACAAAAATATCTCACTAACTCTTTTCAAAAATATTTCTTAAACACAAAAATAATCAAACTTGATTACACCTTATTACTCCAACTTTATAACTCAAACCTTCCAAAATTAAAATAAAATATTTAATTTTAAAAACCCTTATATCTCCCTCAAAGACCTTAGCCAATATTTATTTATCACAAACCAAACACCTCCAAAATCTCAAACCTTCCACAAACACCACGGCGCATACCACATACAACCTTAGCAAAAATTATGGAGCATACCTTGCACTCAAAATATCATGGTGGGTTTCAAATGCATGACTACTCCTTCGCCAAGCGCCTTACCAAGGTGCTAGCCCACCACGTGGGCTACTAGCTCCCACGTGAAGGGGAAGGCAAAAGCCTTCCTCTTATTTCTTTCGTTCGTCATGGCACCCAAAAACCTTTACACTCTACCTTGTAAAAATGAAGTCGATGGGCTTCGAACCTTGCACCTCGAGCCTATCAACCTTAGCACCTCCCATGAATGCTAGCTACGCTACGTAGTGTTGTGCAATGAAAATGGAGCACCGCTCCCCTTTGTCCTTTCCTCTGTAACCAATAACTTTGAAATATGAAATCTTCCTTCCTCCTTGCACGATAGTCGAAGTCTTTAGCACTTTACACGAATTGCATTCGGATAACTTTTAATCAATGTTTTACCCCCTTTTTATATGCTTTAGGCCATGCTTTTATTGACGTCGATGGATGAATTCGATTTTTGAATTCGAATTTGAATAGACTTTATAACCCATCCTTAGGGTTAATAAATTAATTTTATTATATCCCAACCTTAGGATTAATAAATTAATTTTATTATAACCCAACCTTAGGGTTATAGATTAATTTAATAATTAAATTATAATTAATCTATAATTAACTTAATAACTTTTAAAGTTAATTAAATTAATTTATAATGAAATTATTTAAATTAATTTAAATCTTCCCTTTTAATATTATAATAAAATATTATAATATTATTTGCTTGGGTCTCTTCTTTTCTCTCGAAACTCATTTTGACCACCTAGAAGTGGACTTTCCTTTTGCACCGATTTGTGGAACTGCTTCTTCTTGCACTCTTCATTGAAATTGACTCTTGACATCAATGACCACTCAATCTGCTTGTGGAATCACTTCCTCTTGCACTGCTTCATTGAAACTGACTCTTGACATCAATGACAACTCAACTACTCAAAATGTCCAACAATCTCCCCCTTTGTCATTGATGGCAACCCAATTACCTTTTCAATTTCCTTAACCTTTTTCTATTCTACTCCCCCTGACTCAATGCTCTCTTCTTAAATCAAATCTCTCCCCCTTACTCAAATCTCTCCCCCTTTGACATCAATGGCAAAGGGTCACCTTTGGGGCTCGGGGCTAAGAATGAGTCTCTTAGCTTAGCCCCTCCCCCACCTCCTCTTGAGGTGGTTAATTCTGGGGTGGGAGTATTTCTACTCCCAACATACACTGATATTTACCTTTGTCCGCTTTCCTTCTCATCTGATCCTTCTGATTCCTCTGACTATTCCTATTCTTGCTTGTCTCTGGAATTTTTGCTCTACACCACTTTGTTGTGTGTCCATAATTATTGCACTTGTAACACTTAATATTGTTATTCCTTGAAGGTGCAAATATCTTGGGATTTCTCCTGGTGAAGCCATATCTATTCCTATCATGAACCCTGTAATTCATTGCCTTGTGACCAAACTGATTACATGAGTAGCAATACCCATGAAATAACTACCTGTTCTTGAAGTTCCCATATTCCTGTCTTTCATGTGTCCTACACTGTGAAGCCTTGTGCCCAAATCTGTGACATGAGAAACATCATCCATTGAAATTTCCTTGCCTTGACCTCATTGGTCTCTTAGTCTCTTTTACCCTGTGTTGGTTCCTATTCCATCTGTTTCTCCTTTGTGCATTGTTCCTTTCCTTGTTGAACTTTCTATTGTCCAACTCATCCTCAGAAGTCTCACTTTCTCTTACACTGTCTTCTTCTAAAGTTTCTTCTTCTTCAGAACTTGAGGTTGACTCCTCTTCTTGTTTCTTTTGAACCTGTTCAAAACCAAGACCTGTCTTGCTTGATGTAGGCTTTTGTGTCTTGATAATCTTATCCAAATTCTTTGAGCTCCTTCCAAACTTGTGTAGCTTATCCTTAGACTTCTCTACTTCTTCCCTTAGTAGAGCTACTTCTTGTTCTAATCTTTCACATTCTAAGACCTTTGCTTCTAACTTATCCTTGAACTTCTTTGTCTTAGCTATTGACTTATTTAGATCCTCTATAAGCTTTCCTCTCTCTTCATCACATTCTTGAAATTGAAGCTCAAGTTGGGAGTTTTTCTTTCTTACCTTCTTTAAAGTTTTAAGAGCATAAATAAGCTCTCCCTCAAGATCAACTTCTCCTTTTTCTGATTCTTCCTCTATTTTTTTACCTTTGAAAACATCTTCATTCTTTTCTGACTTGTCTTCTATAGGATCACCTCCTTCTTCTTCTAGTGCCATTAGAATATTCTCTTCTGGTCCTTCAAGTGTATCCTCATATTCATCATCACTAAAACTGAAACCATTCTTTGTACAACTATCTTCAAGATGTCCAAAATTACCACATCTAAAACACTTGAGAATTATTGGTGACCTTTTCTTAACTTCTTCTTTTTCTTCTATCATAAATAGGACTTCATCTTTATCATTATCTGAGAAACTATTATCACTATCACTTGAGTACTTACTTGCCTTGTCTGCATAGTAGCTCCTCTTTTGTCTTTGAAAGAACTTCTTTCCTTGTCTGCCTTGTCCATCCTTACCTTTCTTTTGGTACCTATATTTTTTTGATTCCCTGTTCTTATGATCTTATTTTTCTTCATCATTGCTATTTTTGGCTTCTTGACAATCAGTTGCATAGTGACCATACTTTCCATAATTGAAACATCTAACAGATTTTGCATCTTTAAATCTTCTTGAATCCTTATTCTTTCTACCATAATTTGCTTCTTCATCATTGGATGACTCATTGCTTGAATCTGACTTCTTGCCCTTTGTCTTCTTAGTAGCTTTGAAGGTTACTTCCTTCCAGAGATTAGGTTCCTCTTTTGTTCTTATCTCAAAAGTTGTAAGAATACCAAGTAACATATCTCTTGTCAAAGAATCACCATATTTTGATTCCTCTATAGCAGAAATATTTTCACTAAATATTTTTGGAAGAGATCTTAAGATCTTATCACAAACATCAGATTCTTCAATCTCAAGTCCAAGTCCTTGCATGGCATTAACAACCTCATCTACATGAAGTAGATAAGTACTAATGTTTTCCTCATCCTTCATTTTTAAATCTTCAAATTATCCTTTGAGATTTCGTATCTTTACCTTTTTGACACTTTTATCTCCTTCATATATGCTTTGCAACTTATCCCAAATTGCCTTTGCTGATTTGCAATGCATAACCTTTATGAACTTTGTTCTATGCAAACCTCTCAAAATTGCATTCATTGCTTTTGAATTGTAATGATGTAGAAGCTTACCATATTTATCTGTAGGTGGAGTAGTTGGTGGTGTGTATCCATTTTCAACTGCTTCCCATATTTCATTGCCAAGTGCCATCAGGTGAATCTTCATTCTCATACTCCAAAATATATAATCACTTCCATCAAATACTGGTGTTGAATTATCTGAGGACCCATTCTTAGAATCCATTGTGTTCTTGAAATCTTTTCCTTCAAGCTGTTAAACTCTTCTGAAGGAACCCGCTCTGATACCAATTGAAGAACACAAGCTTATACTGAGAGGGGGGTGAACAATATAAGACCACTTTTTACTTTTCTTTCCAATCAATATTATGCAATGTATAGATAGCAATATCAATAGTAGTAATCAAAGCAATGCATAAATCACCACACATAATAGAGACACCAATTTAATATGGTTCACCCAATGTGGGCTACTCCACGAAGAAAATATTTCACTAAAATTTTCTCAATCAATCTCTTGGGAATCCTTTCCCTATTACAATGTTTATGGACCTCTATCCAAAGGAGACACCAATCCCCTAATCAAGTTTATGGATCTCTATCCATAGGAGAACTCCTTTCTCCTTAGCTCTAGTTGGTGATCTTCTAGAAGAAATGCTACCTCCACTACACTGGCTAATGGATCTCTATCCACTGAAGACTCTTGTCCTCACTCAGAATACCTATCCTCACTACCCTAGCTAATGGATCTCTATCCACTAGAGATTATCATCCTCTATACTCTATCACCTCCAAAGATTACTCTTTGCTCTGTCTCAAATCTACACTAAACACAGTCCTTCGGTCTAGCACAAATCTTCTCAATCTCTATCTCTGGTCTGGCACAAACCTATCCTCAAATCTACACCAAAATCTATCCTCAAATCTGCACTAAACATAGTCCTTCGATCTAGCACAAATCTATCCTCAATCTCTATCCTCAAGCCTTAACACAAAGCTTGACTCAATCACAAATCAACTCTACTTGATCTGCCCCAAACCTTAACTCAAGGTTTGAACAAATCAATCAATCAACTCTACTCACAAGCCTTCTCAAAGACTTGTCTCAAATTTACCTTGTAAGCTTCCACAAAATCTCACACTAATCTATCCACAAGTCCTCTCTAGAACTTGTCCAATCTGCTCAATAATCTCTATCTTCAAATCTGTATTGTAAGCTTCCACAAAATCTCACATCAATCTATCCACAAGTCTTCTCAAAGACTTACCTCAAATCTGCTCAACAAGTCCTCACTAGAACTTGTCCAATCTCACAAAATATAGATAATTTTTAGAACTCTCTCTCAATTACTTAATCTCTTTTATATAGAAACATATAGAGAATTGTTAGAGACTCAATATGTTTCACACTCACCACAATGCTCAATCACTTTCAATCTCTCTTTTTACCACAAAAATATATAGAGAATTGTTAGAGACTCAATATGTTTCACACTTACAACAATGCTCAATCTCTTTCTCAAAACAATTTAGAATATAGAACAATTTGTTTCACAAAACTAGAACTATCACTTCAACACTTCCACTTGACTAGGTTCAATCAACTCTACTCAACCAATCACTCAATGAAATAATCCTTGCTCACAAACCCTAGTCCAAACTTATGAACACTCACTCAAATGTTTCCAACAATGCTTATCAACCAATCTCACATAACAATGATACTCATGATCTTCCACAACTTCACATAACAATGATACTCATGTTCTTTGCACAAACCCTAGTTCAAGTTTTTGCTTAACTACTTCAACAACAATGCTTATCAAAACAATCCTTTTCACTCCAACTTAGCATTCACAACATTCAACAATCACTCACTAGGAAGATGTGCCCATACCTTTTGTTTGATGTAGAAGTGACCTCAAAACCTATTTTAAACACAATTTTCTTCTTTGCCAATTTCAATGGTTAGATGACAAAAATATCTCACTAACTCTTTTTAGAAATATTTCTTAAACACAAAAATAATCAAACTTGATTACACCTTATTACTCCAACTTTATAACTCAAACCTTCCAAAATTAAAATAAAATATTTAATTTTAAAAACCCTTATATCTCCCTCAAAGACCTTAGCCAATATTTATTTATCACAAACCAAACACCTCCGAAATCTCAAACCTTCCACAAACACCACGACGCATACCACATACAACCTTAGCAAAAATTATGGAGCATACCTTGCACTCAAAATGTCACGATGGGTTTCGAACGCGTGACTACTCCTTCGCCAAGTGCCTTACCAAGGCGCTAGCCCACCACGTGGGCTACTAGCTCCCACGTGAAGGGGAAGGCAAAAGCCTTCCTCTTATTTCTTTCGTTCACCGCGGTGCCCAAAAACCTTTACACTCTACCTTGTAAAAATAAAGTCGATGGGCTTCGAACCTTGCACCTCGAGCCTATCAACCTTAGCACCTCCCATGAATGCCAGTTATGCTACATAGTGTTGTGCAATGAAAATAGAGCACCGCTCCCCTTTGTCCTTTCCTCTGTAACCAATAACTTTGAAACATGAAATCTTCCTTCCTCCTTGCATGATAGTCGAAGTCTTTAGCACTTTACATGAATTGCATTCGGATAATTTTTAATCAATGTTTTGCCCCCTTTTTATATGCTTTAGGCCATGCTTTTATTGACGTCGATGGATGAATTCGATTTTCAAATTCAAATTCGAATAGACTTTATAACCCATCCTTAGGGTTAATAAATTAATTTTATTATATCCCAACCTTAGGATTAATAAATTAATTTTATTATAACCCAACCTTAGGGTTATAGATTAATTTAATAATTAAATTATAATTAATCTATAATTAACTTAATAACTTTTAAAGTTAATTAAATTAATTAATAAATTAATTTATAATGAAATTATTTAAATTAATTTAAATCTTCCCTTTTAATATTATAATAAAATATTATAATATTATTTGCTTGGGTCTCTTCTTTGCTCTCGAAACTCATTTTGACCACCTGGAAGCGGACTTTCCTTTTGCACCGATTTGCGAAACTGCTTCTTCTTGCACTCTTCACTGAAACTGACTCTTGACATCAATGACCACTCAATCTGCTTGCGGAATCACTTCCTCTTGCACTGCTTCACTAAAACTGACTCTTGACATCAATGACAACTCAACTACTCAAAATGTCCAACATAGTGTATATTACATTATTTGGTACATGCCAATGTACCACCTTGGATACATTTCTAGATTGGGATTTTATCTTAGATTAAGGTTTGAGTAGTTATTTCATGCAATATAATAAATGCACAAGTGTCAGAATTTACAATGATGTAAATGTGCATGTAGCATGAGTCATAGGATAGGTAGATGAAGATTCATGGGTAGAGTAAATGCCAAGGAACACATCTTACTATATATAGGCCTTTGAGAGTATGAGAGAAAAAGAGAGAGTGAGAGGAATGATATCAAGATAGAGAGTAGTGAGTAGGTACAATGTAGTTCTTCATTGAAATTTTTGAAGTGTTCATATCCTCCATTATATTGCATTGTACTATTTTCATGAGCTTTTAATAATGGCATATTACTTATTGCAGAAGTTTATCATCTAGTTTTCCTACATATTATAGTGACATTATCATATACTCATCATAGCTTGCTTATTTTACATCTTGTGGTTGCAGTTCCTTTAATATACATCCTCAAAAGCTAATAATGGTATCACAGTCATGGTAGATCAATAGGAAATAGAGAGAGAGCCACAAGAGAGATTGAGGGGAGATCAGAAATATTATTTTTAGATTTTCTAAAAATTATAGTTGGCTAGAGTCTTTTCATAGATTTACAAAAAAACTCATGAAGACTAGGACTCAACATTCATTCCACTAGATTGATAAATCAACTAGTGAAGATTGATTATCTCTATATTTAGAGTTTCATCCATTACAATCCTAATACTTTTTTGTAGGAAAATGAGATTCAAAGAAAGTTGAGAAGCTTCCTACAAAGAGCTAGGAAGAATATCTTCTTTGGAATAAATCCAGTACCTGAAGCAAAAAATGAAAGATCAAATATTTGGAGGCCTAAGGAGAAGGTCTCATTGCGATAGTAGACTTGCAAATTGTAGAAGATAGGAAAAGGCTAGAGGAGCCAAACTGCAGATTGAAGAAGAAGAGACTCTAGAGAAGAGTCCAAGAGAAGATTGGAGGTTGGTGATCTCCATTGAATATTGAATATTGCTTATTGCATATTGAAGGAAGAGGAGAAAATAGGTCAAGAAGCTGAAGAGACCCACAAGAGGTCCTTGTTGTAAAGGTCTTGTTACATATTTTAGAAGCAACAGATTTCAGAGATCCCAGTAAGGTGATCTCATTGCAAAACTTCCATAGTCGAAGATTGAAGAAAATGTCTCATTGAGAAGACTAGAGAAGTTACAAAATTAAAGGCCCAAGAAAATAGGTCTTAAGGAATCCTAGAGAAGGAAAATAAGGAGAAGGCTTGAAAAGCCTTATTGTGAAGGAGTTTTGAGGAGAACTCATTGGAGAAATTTACTAGCAAGGAGTTCTTGATAAAGGAGGTTTTGGGACAATTGTTGCCATCCGACAACAAGCCCAAAAGGAGAAGAATTTGGCAAGGATTTTGCCAAATTTTGGAGGAGAATAGTGAAGACCTCAAGAAAATAAAAATCTTGAGAATAAGGCCATTAGATAGGCCAATATTGAAGTCGAACTCGACAAGGAAGTTGAAGGAGAAAGGAGTTAGAAAATCCACCAAATATGAGAGATTTGGAGATTGACATTGAAGGCTTGAAATTTAGTTTAGAGAAAGGATTTTGATGCTTTCTACAACAAAAAATTGAATATTCCTATGAGAAGAGTTACATATACAATTTGGAGGAGTTTCCTATCAAATTTGAGAGATTCAAGAACAAAATTTCGAAGGAGAAATTGACTATGAAAGGGTAGCGAGTTGGGTAGCATTACTAGTTGCTAAATTATAGAACTCAAGGGTGCATCGTGAAGGATAGTTAAAGCCACCACACTAAATTTTTGAGTAGCAAATTAGAGGATTTCAAAGCTACAAATTGGTGTGTTAAACAGTTGTTTTGGACATCAAGGAAGAGCTGTGATTTCATCTAATACAATGCAGCATTTAGGTGAATCTAATCACCAAGATTTCCATCATCTACAGAGATCATTAAGGTCAAAAAATTTGGTGCAAAAGGTTCATTACTTGAACATTAGTTACTTGGTTCATTATTAAGTTTCATTAAGCACCATATTAGAGTTTATTAACAAGGATAAGCTTACATATTAAAGTCATCAAGGGAGTGCAGAATATAATTTCTTATAAGGTTAAACATAAAAAATAGGAGTTAAATATATTTCAAGAAAAAGAAGAATATCAACTTCCTATTATCTATTAGAAGTAAATAAGACATTACTCTTAAGTGAAGATTGCATAGATTAAGAATTCATTAAAAGGAGCAATAAGAAGAAATTACTAATTGCATCATACTAGTTATTAAAGGTGCATTAAGTATTTAAGTTAAGATGGAAAATTAGTGCAAAGTTAAGCCATTCAAAAGGGTATATTCATTGCATGATTAAAGAGCTTGGATTCATTATTACTAAGTTAACCAAGCAAAGGAATTATAGAAGAGAGTTGTCTAGTAAGGAAGGCAACATCAAATCTCTACTTAACACCAAGGAGTAGAGCAAGAAGTAACCTCATCAAGGAAGAGAGAAAGCTTGAAAAAAGAGAGATGTAAAGATCTCAAATTATAGGTGCAAGTTAAGGTATTTTTCTAACTATTTCAAAGTTATTTGCATTACATCATTGTACCATTGTCCTACATAGCAAAAAGAGGATAAAAGCGAAAGTGTCTTAAGACACTACAATAGCAAGCTTATTACATCATCAAAGTGGTCATATCATCAATTTTGTAGAACAAACTTCAAGTTGAGGAAGAGAGCCAACAAAGGGATCAATGGCCAAGTTTCAAGGTATCTAAAGACACCAAATCCAATGCCTACAAGCAGTATAAGAGAAATAACCTGCAACATCAAATAACCTACATAAGGCAACATTACATCCATTGTAATTCGAACATAAAGCAAGGAGAATAGAACAAAGGATAACGAAGCACAAGTTACAAGAGTACAACATACACAAGTTACATAAAAGATCAAGGTACAAATAAAGAGCACATTACCCAAGCAATAACATGGATGAACCACTAGCTAAGAGGACAACTTGAAGCACTCTAGAGCCACCATTGTTGGAGTAGAACCGCCAACTAAGAGGGCAAAATTGGAGCATATTAGAACCACCATTGTTGGAGCCAACTTCATGGGAGAATAACACCACCATTAGCTAGATAAATTACATTGGAATTGCAAGCAAGAACAACTAGCAATTGTAGGTGAGAAGCGTTAAGAAATAGAGAATGTTGAAGGGTTAATCAAATGCATGCATAGGAAAGAATCACCACTTACCACCTCAAGCTAAGGCATACTGTGCCACTTGGCACAACATAAAAAGATACCTCATATTTATTATAATTCCTGTGCAGGAAGGAACTACCTAGGATAGAAGTAACGCTCATCTTGAAGCATTGAAGGCATCATTCAATTTTTGAAGGTACATAATTAGTGTGCATCATTCAAAGGAAGAGCGTTGAAGGTTCACCAAATAATACTTACCAAGAACGTAACCTCTATTTACCACCAACACGCCTGAGTAACGTACATGCCACATGGCCAGAGCATCAAGAAGGGATAAAGGATATTAAAGCACCTAAGTGGAGAAGAGCACACAAATTGGAAGCATGAGATTGAGCATTGAGACTTAAGCATTGAAAGTGCATTTAAGGAGGAGGTAGACTCATAAGATACCCATGAGCAATAAATGCTTGTCATTGAAGACCATACACAATGCCTAAATATTGGATAAAGGAGTCACAATACAAGCCAATCAACACAAATATTTTACATTGAAAGGAAGGTAAAGTCTTACATGGTTTAATATTTTCTTTTATTAAGTATAAGGAGTTATAAGGTACTTAATATAAGGTTGAAGCTTATTTATTACTGCATTTAAGAACTAAGCAAATACCAACCATATAAAGTTAGAAGGCAATTAAAGAAAAATTAGTATATCTTAAAAGATGTTACAAATTGCGTGAGATTCAAACATTAAAATATTTGTAAATAATTTATTAGGGAGATATAAGGAATACTACATCAAACTTTAGTTTCTTGTAATTTAGAAAATTGAACCATTGAAGGTTAAAGGAGCAAAATCATTAATTGCTTGAAAGTTGGAAATTGCATTTTACATTAGTCTCTTAAACTAATTTATGAGACATTAATCCAACTAAAAGGTCTTGAAGGAAAAGATCCTTATTAAAACTTTAAGGTGCATCATCATTTATCTTTAGCTTTCTACTTACTAATTATGAGGGAGATATAAGGTAAGAAAGCGGAGTTGAACATTAGGGAGATAAAAGGGATTCAACTCAAACTAGGAAAGCTAAGCATACTATCAAAGACTCATAGTGCATTCAAACACTTGCAAGATAGAAGGTATTTTACAAAACTTGTAAAATTAAAAATTTCTTAGCAAGGTTGAGCATATACTTGAAACTAGGGAGTCATAAGGTAGACTACTACAAAGAGTTCTATTGATTGATCATATAATACAAATTTTGAAGGTCAAAATACAAAAGTTAAAAGGATTGAAAGACATAAGAAATACTACAATTTCTTAAATGGATAAATTAGCAAGCGAGACATATCATCACAAGGCACACTACAAAAGTATTCAAGATCAAGATATATATAATAGACCACATCAAAGATGTAAAATTAGTCCTAGCACAAACTATTCTACAAGCCAAATTAAAAAGAATATTTGGTATATTGATTACGGTGCCAGTCATCACATGACATGAAACTTACAATGGTTTGATTGTCTTGAAATCACTAATAATTATAGGTTGAAAATTGTAGATGGCAAAACCTATCTTATACATGGATATGGGTGTGTAACACCTAGTAAATCATTTCCAAATTTTCTACTACATAATGTGATGTATGTTCTTGGATTAACATCTAATCTCATTTCAGTAGCCAAGCTAGTAGAAAGCAAAAGGATGGTTGATTTCAGATACATAAATGGAGTCAATATGTGTCTCATCTTAAATCAAAATGAGATAGAAGCTACTAGATCAATCCACGGAAATATGTATACTCTAAACTCAATAGAGACTTCACAAGATATTGTTGTATTTCAAAACAATACTAATGTATTTTCTAAGGAACATATTGCAGAAAATGAAGAACCTATATATCATAAGAGTAGACAAGGGAATAGAAGATTCAAAATTAAAAATATGAGAGGACAATAAAACTATGCACTACTTGGTCATCTACAAACTAAATAAGGACATGATCAAGATGAAGAATATTTGAAAGATAAAGATCCATATTGAAGATTAAAGTATTCAATACCCAAATAATGTAATACAGGGAGGTGTTAGAGTATATTACATTATTTGGTACATGTTAATGTACCATCTTGGATACATTTCTAGATTAGGAGTTTATCTTAGATTAAGGTTTGAGTAGTTACTTCATGCAATGTAATAAATGCACAAGTGTCATAATGTGCAATGATGTAAATGTGCATGTAGTCCACATGTACATGAGTCATAGGATAGGTAGATGAAGAGTCATGGGTAGAGTAAAGGCCAAGGAACATATCTTCCTATATATAGGCCTTTGAGAGTATGAGAGAAAAAGAGAGAGAAAGTGAGAGGAATAATATCAAGATAGAGAGTAGTGAGTAGGTACAATGTAGTTCTTCATTGAAAATTCTAGAGTATTCATGTCCTCCATTATATTGCATTGTACTATTTTCGTGAGCTTTTATTAATGGCATATTACTGAGTTATTGCGGACGTTTATCATCTAGTTTTCCTGCATATCATAGTGCCATAATCGTATACTTATTATAGCTTGTTTATTTTACATCTTGTAGTTGCATTTCCTTTAATATACATCCTCAAAAGCTAACATTCTTTGTTTTGGTTCTTACCAACTTTGTTGGGGAAGATATTTTATTATTTATCGATATTTTTATCCTTGTGAGATTTTATCTTTGGCTATATGCATCATTGGTTTTGTCTATAATGCTTGCAACACATAACCAACTTGTAATATTTATGTTATATTAAATAATATAAACTTGTAATCCTTGTGTTATATTAAATAGTATAAACTTTTTTCTTTTAAAAAATAAAAATATTATATTATGTTTGCATTTAACCATATACCCAAGTCAAAGGATGGCCTAAAGGTGAACCCATAAGAACTCTTTATCTCTTCAGTTGAGAGTATGAACAGAACATAAATGTTCTTTTCATAATATTTGAATTGATGTCTTTATGTTTTGTTTTTTTTAATACATAGGGGAATAGATAACACCATTAGACGCTGCCACTATAAACCTCAGCTCGTTGGGTTAGATGAATTTAACGAAACCCCAATCCCCTAAGGTATTAAACTATATTTTAAAAAAAAATTACATAGGAAAATAGGCAAATCCATTGGGTGTTGCCACTACAAACCTTAGCATTTAACCATATACCAAATTCAAAGGATGACCTAAAGGTGAACCCATAAGAACTCTTTATCTCTTCGGTTGAGAGCATGGGCAGAAGAAAAATGTTATTTTCATACTATTTGAATTGATATGTCTTTATGTTTTGTTTTTTTAATACATAGGGGAATAGATAACACCATTGGATGCTGCCACTATAAACCTCAACTCGTTGGGTTAGATGAATTTAACGAAACCCCAATCCCCTAAGGTATTAAACTATGTTTTTTTAAAAAATACATAGGAAAATAGGTAAATCCATTGAGTGTTGCCACTATAAACCATAGCTCGTTGGGTTAGATGAATTTAACAAAATACCAACCCTCTAAAGTATTAAACTAGGTTTTTTTTAAAAATACATAGGAAAATAGGTAACACCATTGGGTGTTACCACTATAAACCTTATTCCGTTAAGTCGGATAAAGTCAACAAAACCTCGACTCTCTAGGATATCGAATTGAAGTAGCTAATTAACAAACACTCGACCACTATCATCTAACCTTTAAGTATGATGTGATTTGAACCTTGGACCACCCTAAAGAGAGACCAAAACCCTAACCACATGTCTTTATATTTTTATTAATAAAATTTAATATGTGAAAATTAACTGCTCTTGCACTCTTTGTGGTGCTTTACATCTTAATTTAATAATAAAATCCTTGTAAGAATACCAAATCTATATATTTAAATTTTATTAAAAACTCAAACCCCTATATATCCATTTTTTTTTTAAAAGTACGATAAATGCGATCCTTGTACCTTTAAAAGCTATACTAGGCTAAAGTGCAACCTTGCAAAGCATGACTTGAGTTTGACGTCGTTGAAGAAAACCCATGTTCTTTGCATGAAACCTACATAGGTCTACCAACATGTTTTACATGAAGCCTACGAAGGTCTACCAACCCAACATATTTTGCATGAAGCCTACGAAGGTCTACCAACCCATCTCACGCGTAGCAGGGGAGAAAATTTATTTATTTTATATATAGAAAAATTAGTAATATTTTTGGATGTTGTTTTTATAAATTTTAAGTTTTATGTATAAAGTGAAGTTAATGGAACTTTAATTTTTAGGACATCAAACATTGAAAGTTTATGGGACCTTAATTTTTTAGGACATTGAATTGGACCAGTTAATTGACAAACACCCAACATCTATCATCCAACCTATCATTGTCTTAGTATGCTATGGTTTGAACTTTAAAAACCTCCCCCAAAGAAAAACCAAAACCCTAACCACTACACCATCCTTACATACTACAATTTTTTTTTTTTTACCAAGTTATGTTCTATTCTTTTCAATCAAAATTTTTATTTTTACCAGTTATGTTCTCTTCTTTTCTATCAAAAAAATTCAAGAATTTCTTTAAACTACCACCCATTATATCATCTTTGTTGACTACAATTTCCTTTTTTTACCAAGTTATGTTTTGTTATATTCTATTTTTACCATTATGTTTTGTTCTTTTTTATTTTTAATCATTTTCTTATGTTTTTTCTATAGAAAAATCAAAACCCTAACCATTACACCATCCTTCCATACTACAATTTCCTTTTTTAACCAAGTTATGTTCGGTTCTTTTCAATCAAAATTTCTAATTTTACCACGTTATGTTCTGTTCTTTTCAATCAAAATTTATATTTTTACTAAATTATGATATATTCTTTTCTATCAAAAAAATTCAAGAATTTAGTTAAAGTACCTCCCACTACACCATCCTTGCTGACTACAATTTCCTTTTTTATCAAGTTTTTTATATGTTCTGTTCTTTTCTATCAAAAATTTCAGTTAAACTATTACTATACCCTGCCCCATTTGATAAATTTTTATCTCAAGTAAGGAGGGCTCCTTAAAAACTGTTTGAAATTGGAACTACAAACCTCAAACTAACAAACACTTAAAAAAACCAAATCCGAAAGATCTAACACCTTCACCGCTGAATAGTTCGTAACTAATATCGATATTGGTCTAAAGGTTCCGGACGTACACCAGAAAGTCGCAACAATTATTTTAAATTTTTGAAGGCCAAGTCATAAAAAGCAAACAACTAATTGAACGCGTGACGCATGCGGAGATTATCTCATTTTCCCACCATTAAATCTTATGAGAGCCAGCTGTGAAAATCACGGACGGGGACACGGCGGTCAAGCAACCGGCGGAGGCGGTGACGGCCCACGTGTCGGATAAGTCTCGACAACATACCGACGTAATTTGACCCAAGAACTTTCTGCGAATTCGGGCTCGCATTCCCTGTGGGGGACTCTATGTCCCATGCGCGTCCGTAAAATGTGGACTGTCAATCATCACACAAGACGACAAGTCAATTACGGGGGCCGTCGTAGGTTTTTAATTAATAAACAGATTTGAAAGATGTTACGTTTAGTGTAAACAAAGGAATGGGGGGGTATGGGCAAAGTCAGAGAATTGTCGCAGGCGGCCGTTCACGCAAAAGCAATTGCAATTTTTAATGTCCCTGTCTAACTGTCGTATAATTATGTCTACATTCTTTGGAAATTTAGGTAATGATTATGATGTTAAAAAAAATACAATGTTGGAATTAATTGCAGTTAGCCAAACATAATGATGATGAGGGGGGAGATAGTAGCTAGGAGCTACAGTAGTTTGTGTTGACTAAGACTTGTTTATTTTTTATTTGTAAAGGTAAAGCTATGTTTTATTGTTGGGGGGTGATGGGAGATGTATTTAATAACGACTATAGGGAAGAAGGGTGCTTTACAATGATTATTTCTTCTAAAATATGGTTTGGGAGGGAGGGAGGGAAGGAAGTATTAAAGGAAGTAGGAAAGCTTAGGAGGGGGTAGGTGAACACACGCGGAATCTCAACATTCTTTAATAATCATTGGACGTGGCTTTAAATGTATGGTAAAATCTAGCCTTTGTCAAGTTGTTGAATTTTATCATTTCCATGCCAATCAATAGCTCTTCGAATTAAAGAGCAAGGCGGACCTTTTCTTCTCCCACTACGGGTTTTAATAAACATCGTATGTTAGGTACACACATCACCGAGTTAACGTGATCCCAATATCTTGGGAGAAAGATCACAAGAAATCGGTGACACCTTCTGTTTAAACATAATTTTTTATCATGATTTTTTATAAAAAATTATGTAAACTTATTAAAAAAAGTGGAACTCTTAAAAATCTATATTTGAATTTTACTCTCAACCTAATTTAGCCTAATAGTCTACATAGTAGAGGAATATATGAGATTAGAATAAAAATATAGTAAATCAATTTCTAGTTGTGAAAATTTAAAAGGGATAGACTAATTGGTATTAGTGGTCAGTTGTTTGTTGATAGGTTGCCTCGATTTGATTTTCTATATGGTAGGGATCTTTTAGACTATGTCTTTATACAATGGGCTAAGATTTATAGCATAAGCATGTGAGTTTGATCTAGAGTCATGTCCAACAAAATATGTTATTGAGTCCTTTATGTATTAAAAAACATTCTCTTATCTGAAGAGTTGGAGAGCAAGTGGATAGTTAAAATTCTCCAATTAAAATCGAGAGGTCCCAAGTTCAAATCTCTCCCCTCACATGTTGTGGATATGCTATGTACAAGAGGTTACAAATAAAAAAACTTCTTATATATATATATATATATATATATATAAATTCAACCACGGTAAGGTGTGGTGTATGAGTAAGCTTATGTTAAAAAATATATATATATATATTTTTATTTTATTTATTATATTTTTAAAGGTTTAAAAAAATAAACTTTATAATAAATAAAATAAAATTTATAGGTTAGTTTTTATATTTAATTTTTTATATTTATTTGAATGATAGTATAATAATCATGATTATTATGCAAGTTTATTGCCAGTGGTAAGGGCTTTGGTTTCTCTTTGAGAGGTCCAATGTTCAAACCCCACTCAGTATGAGGTGACCATGACCCCTCATAAAAACATGTATAAACTTATTGAAAAATAATTATAATTATAATTATTATTTTTTGGTTAGTATGAGAAACCCTTATGACCAAGGCACAAGGTGAGCAGGCTTCCCTCAACCATGACCCTTCCTAAAGCCGAGAGCTATGCTTATTAATAAGGAATTTAACACACACCCACCACACACCCACTCCCTCACACATTTGCCCACGTCGCGGTTTGAACCTTAGACCTTCCGAAGAAGAGCCAAAGCCCAAACCATTGCGTTGTTCCCTTAGGACAAAATAATCATTATTATTATTATGAGTCATTTTTTATAGGTATTATAATAAATATATATTTATTTTATTAAAAGAATATTTATCATAATTTAAAGATTTAAAATTTAAGTTATTCTTTTATAATTGTAATTTATTTACCATTCTTCTATAATGCCTTTAACATATTTAATATATAATTTTATTTATTGATTTAGTAAAAATATATCTTTCCATTCTAGTATTATGTGTAATTTTAAAATAAATTATATGTGATTTTTATTGGGGTCATTTCTATCAAAATACTAACATACTACATTTACTTTTAGCTCAATTAAACTATATACACAGTATGTATTTTTATCGTATATATTTTTCATTTTTTTTTTTTCTATCAAATAAATTCTTCATTCTCCTCAAAGTTTTATGTCTCCACAATCAACTCTTTGACATCATTTTGTTAGAAACATATAATAGATTTGAACCTTACAATCATTCACTATGTATTTTTATCATATACATTTTTCATTTATTTTTCTATTAAATAAATTCTTCATCTTCCTCAAAGTTTTATGTTCCCATAATCAACTCTTAGATATCATTTTGTAATACTTTGTGATTGCCATCTTTCATTGTAATACTTTGTAATGGTAATATTTTGTAATACTTTGGAACCCCCTTTATAATGTTAATTTTGTAGTACTTTGTGATGGTATGTGGCAAGTAAGGAACCTATACAAGTGGGATCATTTCATGTAACTGTTATCAAGAATGTAACCGATGTTTGGTAGAAGATTTTAGCTCGAGTAACTTTTTTGCATGTAATCCAACTCTTGAGCTTTAGGTTAGGGTTGCATGAAGTGTTTCTTTAAAAGACATGGAGCCATGTATGAATGTATTTTTTGTAAATTAATGAAATATTGAAGGAGGTTGCCCCTTTAAAGAGGCCTACACGTATGTGCTTATTGTGAGAGTATTTAGTTTTGCATTTGCTTTTCGCATTGTGATATTGTGTTATTGCATGAATATTTGTTTATTTTTAGTAATTTATGTGAGTGAGCTTATTCTTAATAGTAGGCTCCTAACAAGTGGTATTAGAGCGCTTTCCAAGGTCGAATTCTACTACAATTGTGACAATTCTTGTCCATCCATTCTGACTATTAAGTATAATTTTCATGTGTTTTCCATTTTTTGTTTGTCCTTTATTTATATATTAAAAACCAACAAAAAATACAGTCCTTTATTTTTTCTACAGTAGTTGTGTAGGTTAGAAACCCTAAGTGAGGGGTTTTAAAATATTATGAAGTTGTTATTGGCTAAGCTAGATAGCCCATAAAGCATCTAGTGAAGTGAGAGGTGATTAGGCTCCAATACCTAAGCCTCATACAACACTGACACAAAATTGAGTTCCCGCATATCTTTGAGTATGACCATCTAGGATTAAATAAACCTTTAGCCCTAGGAAGCTTTTTTGGCCTTGTATTATCCATAGTACATGGGACACAACATCTCAAAATATTACCCTCCCCTTGTACTATCAAAGAGGTAGGTAGTGTGCTCAAAGGTATGTGTGGAATCCTCCTTGAGTAGTGGTCTAAAATATTGGTTTGAGCATTATTGTTCACCACTACTTTATAACAAAGGGCCTATGGGTATTACATACACCTTTGCCTAGCATACCCTAGTTCTGTCAAAATTTTAACCTATTAAAAAAGGAAGCCTTCCTATTTTGTTGAAAGTGTAACCTACAACCAAAAATTTGTCCCACAAAAATTGAGCATATAAAGGAGACTTCCCTATAACGAAAAAAATAGCATACATAAATAGTCAAGGCAGAGTTTGCAAGTGTCCGTAACAGTCAAGAATTTATTTAATAATAGTTAGTAAATTATAGGATTTTTTGTAGCGCAGGGAATCCCAAAGTCAGAACTGCACAATTACGATTGTTAGTGGCAGTAAAAGTCATCTATAATAGTCAATAATTACTGGGTTGTCAGTGATAGAAATAGAATAAACAGTTTCAATAACTACATAGCATAGGAAAGTATAGAGTCAAAAAATAAATAGAGTCAATGTCATAGGAAAAGTGTTAGTACAATGTCTGAAGTGGTTAATAGTAAAAAATAGATAAAAGTACAGTTGGTTGACGTAGTACCCAACTTTTGAATCCAACCTCCAAAAGCAAAAATTGACCACACTAGTCGACTCATCAAAATAGAAATATAAAAAGTCTAGGATGTCCAAAATTAGTGTTGAGATATATAGCTCATTGTGACCATATTTTCAAGCTAATAATTTTGATATATAACACCCAAGCAATTTTTTGGACTCCTTACTAAAAATAGTAACTTGTGTAGTCACACTTCTATTTTTAGTAATTCAGTGAAAGAGGTTCAAAACTTCCCAAAATGGTTGGTGGCACTCGTGGACATCAAAAAGAGGTAGATCAAGCCACTTCAATGTTTGAAAAAATACAAATCACCCTTGATAGCCTTCTCCATGACAATAACACCATAAGGGAAGATATTCAACGCTTTAGAGGTGAATACCTTAACTCCAAAACCAACTTGGAAGAACAACTTGTTGAGGTTGAGTCCAAAATTCAAGGTGCCCCAAAAGGTTTTGATTACCATACTATATAATCAGGTTGGGGAAAAGGAAAGGAAGGGGTAGACTCTCACCCTTTATTTGATTGTGATACTGCATTTAAGATGCCTAAATTGGACTTTCCTAAGTTCAATGGGAAGGACGTAGATGGGTGGTTATGTCATGTTGATCAATTTTTTAAACTCCATAATATCCCTAGATATTTTTGGGTCTAGATGGCTTCCTTCAATTTGGAATTTGAAGCTTTATAGTGGTACCGATGGTTGCAACACACCATTCTCGATCCTTCTTGGGAATATTTTGAGTCTCAATTACTCACTCGATTTGGCCCTAGTGAGTATGATGACTTTACAAGAGCATTGACAAATTTGAGATAAACCTTTATAGTTTGAGATTACCGAAACTAATTTGAGAAATTGACTAACAAAACTAAGGGCTTGAATAAAAGGTTTTTTATGAGTTATTTCATCAACGAATTGAAGGATGATCTTCAGGCTGAGGTCAAAATGTTCAAACTATAAAAAATGATGTAGACTATAAGCTTGACATACTATTTTGTGTGAGTGATATTATTATTAATAGTATGTTCCTAAAACAAATATCATGAATCCATCTAGTTGTATCATTTAGACTTCTTCATTAAGGTTACCATTGAGAAATGCACTCTTTCTGTCCATTTTATTCAACTTCCATCCAAATTGTGCAACCAATATGGAACTATTTAAATGGTCTTGATCTTCGATGTTGGAGTAAGATGTTCATAATAGTCAATTTCTTCCTTCTATGCATAGCCCTTTATAATAAGCCTTTCTTTATATTTTTCAATTATCCTATCAACTTTGTATTTAATCTTAAATATCCACTTATAACCAAGAGTTTCTTGCTAGGTTAAAGGTCAACAAGTTGCCACATCTTCTTAATAAATGTTTAATACTCAACGTTCATGGAATTATTCCACTCCTTTTATGCAAGAGCTTCATGAACCACTAAAATTTTATATGTCTACACCACAATCCTCACAAGGGATAGGCTGACCTCATTTTAAACTAAGCTCCATGTTTTTGGTCTAGAACTAGATATGCCTAGAACACAATCTAAGTTCAGATCACAAAATGTACTGAGATACCATTTGGGCTTGTGAGTGATACTCAAAGTGAATGTTTTTGGGTCATAAAATCCATCAAAAATATCTCCTTCATCATAAAAAATAAATATCCTCTCTCTTAAATGCTTCATCATCATCATTAAAAAGGAAAATAATAGGTGCTTTGTTAATAGCATGTGGCTTAGAAGAAGAGGTACACTTGTTCTTCTCATCAAATACAATGTCTCTTTTGATATACAACTTCTTATTGTTATGATCCATGAGATGATATCCCTTTGAATCACTATTGTATCCAATGAAGACACATCACTTAGATTTCTTCTCTAGCATCATCTACTTTTTCTTTATAATGTGCATGAATGTAGTGCATCCAAACATGTGGATATATGATATGGAAGGTTTGTTTCTCATCCATATCTATTTAGGTGTGACACCATGCAATGAAAGTGTGATTGCATGGTTCATCAAGTAGACCATAATACAAACTATAAATACCTAAAATTGGACTATCTAAATTGACCAATTTTATTGTAAATGTACAAAATGATCAACTTAGCTAAGTTGATTTCTCAACATTAGATTTGTATCCAAAATCAATTGCTAGCAAATTATCTAACAATGAATCCACCATATTATCTAGGGAATTCACACCACCTCTTATTCCCACCCAATTTTTAACTTCCCTATTAGATTTGACCTATAACAGTGACAAGAGGTAAATTTATCTACTAGTAAATCCACTAGTGGCAGATTCACTTCAAGCATGTATCCAATATTCTAGTCCTACCTACAACTAGTAATCATGGCATAATTAACTCCTTTATCACTCTAGGTAGTCGATTATCAATCCCAACTAACTTTCCTCCACATTCCCAATCAACCCTAATTAGGGGTATGTTGGATCCTCAAAATCCAACTTGAGGTTACCTCGTTTAAAAAAATTACTATTTTTGGGTAATTATTAATTTTGGCCATAAGCTACCCTATTTTTAGTAAGTAACCAAAAAATCCCAGATAGCCCCCTAAATTAACATACATTATTGCATTTACCATATTAGGCCTCCTAGAAAATCTCAACATCTATCCATGCCAAAAAAGTCATTAAATTCCAAATATTTTTTCTTCCTATTTTCCTAAAAAATACTAAATCCCATATTTGGGGCACTATATGAAGATATTAGGGCTTGATAACATACTAAAAAATATTCAATGCTTCTAGAGAACCTTACCATGATGTTGTTCTCCTTTTTATCTAGCTCCATATAAAATTTCAAGCCGATCCAACGGTTGGATCAAAAGTTATGCCTTCGAAAGATAGGCTATAATGGGTCATTTTTGAGATCCAATTAAGAGATAGTGAGAGGCCATCATTCAACTCTGGTAATTGCAGTTATAAATGATTATTATTATCAAGCTTTATTTAATAGGTATTTTGACCAACTGAGACCACTACCAGACTACAAATAAGAACCACTACAAGAACAATTAATAATATGGACCATCATGAAGACAATTGTAGTTATGGACCATCATCGAGATTTGAATGAGAACCAATTTGTAGGCTATATGAGAGATTTGCTGTGATAGAAAAAATCATCAAGTTTATGCATAGTAATTTTGTAAGAGGTATACCAGTGTGCCCATCCTTATTAGTTGTATTGTTCTTTATGTCTTGTCTAGTCACCCCTTTTTCTTCCCCATTATTATGCAGATTTTACTGAGGAGGTGCCCAGTTTATTGAGATCATTTCAAGATCATTTCCAATTGCTAAGGCTGAAAGCTAGGAGGCTATTTGTTACATCATTTGAAAAAGGAGTTGTAGTTGTCTATTGCATCATTTGAATGGAGAATTTATTTGTAATAGTTCAGTGAGATCTGGTTATTCTAATCAGAATCCCATTGTAATGATCTATTGTTTAATGCAATCTTTTTTCCTCCTTTCAGTAGTTCTATGTACAATTTTATATCTTTTGCCATTTACATGTTACATCATTTGAATGTGTAAATGACATCTTCTTTCATTGGCATGTTGAATCATTTATGTTACATTATTTGTGTAGCACCCTAAAATTGGCGCAGTTAAACCCTTAGTAAAAGATAAAAGATAAAAATTTAAATTTTAACCCCAAAACCACCCCAAAACCGCTTGTTACCCGCTTCCCTTCTTTTTCGTGCCATTTTTAGGATTTGTTTTGACCGTTGGACGATATCGTCGCATATCAGACGAAATCGTCCCCGATCTGACGAATTCATCTGGAACAGAGCGTCCAGACGATTTCGTCCTAAAACTAAATTTTCATAATTAGCTTCTGTTTCAACAGCCTCTCCAACTTGGGCAGAAGCGCGTCTGCGCAGTTGGAGATTCCCCCGTTGGAGATCTCCCAGATTGGGATGATCTCCAACCTCCTAGCCTCCCCCTAATCCTATATAAACTAGGATTTTTCTAGTTTATCCCCTTGAACCCCCTAGCTGATGGATTTCCCTACAGATTTAGTTCCTTATACACTAGAGCATCCTCGCACTACTGTTTGCATTTTGTATTTCATGTTTTCTTGCAGGAACTCTACTATTTTTCAGTCGAAGCTAGCTCGGATCATCGCAAGCGATCCCGGATGATTTCGGACGATCTTGTCGAGGAGCGCAGACGATCTCGTACGATTGGAGGTGATCCCGACTGTAGTCCAGATTGGGGGCAATCAGAGCCCGGAGTTTGCATTTTCTTAAACTATTTCTGTATTTTCCCATTGTAATTCTGCATTATCTTAAGTTATTATGTTTATGCATCTTGGAGTTCACCTCATTTAGCATAAGCGCATGATAAAGTTAAAATCAAACATTAAATCTACTGCATTTCTCTTGTTTGTTATTTGAATCCATTATTTAGGCACGTTTACTATTATTGCTATCATTCTCCATTGCTTCTACAGTTGCATATTTGGTATTTTGTATCTATTTTTGTGATTGCAGGTTTTTGACGAATTCGTTAGATTTTAGATGATTTCATCTGATCTCAGACGACCGACTATGATCTGCGATGATTATGTGAAATATCAGACGATTACGTACGAGTTGAGATGATCTGGACTGCTACAAAACTCAGAATCTTCATCAGACATCCAGAATCAGGTATGTACTATTCTAGTTAGCATATTCTCTGTGTTTAACATGCATTTCTATTTTCTGTATTCATCTAAATCTGTATTGGCATATAGAATAGTTTAGATTCATCTTGGCCAAACCTAGGAGTTGAATGATTAAAGTACAAAATAAACACATTAAACCCATTCCCAACCTAGGTGTGGAAACTGCCACTCAAAATTTTCCTGGTGAACCCACCATCCGTCAAAAATTCACCTTTATACTCCTCCCCGAGAGGCGGGACCTTCAAAGGGCCTCTCGGTCCGAGGTATTGTCCCATCCTTCTCGCATCCCCCTTTCGGGCGCGGATCCTATAGCCTGAGGGTAAGGATGCAAAAAATTTGGAGCGATACATTTTGGTGAACCCGACGTGAAAAACTAAAAACCTTTTGAAAACAATCCAAAAAAAAAACAAAACATAAATGCATTTAGAATCAAAGATTGCATATCATATTTAGATGGTAGATTATAATAAAAGATGAGTTGTCACCATTAATGTTGAGAATCAATTAGCAGCTATAGAGGTTACTTTTGTGCTTAGAGTACCTCAAACAAATAGGGTTCAACCTTTGTGGGACGAACTTGATAGGAGATTGGGTATCATTGGATCTAGGGCAACAGAACTTAGGCAAATTAAGAGGTTTGTCCTAGATAGAATCCTGGATCTCGATCAAGTGACCTTATATCATGAACTTGAGAGAGCTTGCCATAGGTGGTTAGCGAGATAAGAGAGCCCATGTGTCTTCGAGTTGTACACCTTTGAGGAATATCTCGAGAATGCGGTTGTAGTACATAAATTTCTATCTCATATAGAGGATCAAGAGGTTGTTTTTATGGATAGAAAAATATGGTATAGAGTTCCTAGAGTTGTGTTATATCGAGAGTATTGCCATGAAATCTATTTCTACAAATCAGAGTCAGAAGTAGATAACATCACTATAGCACATTTTATCAAGTTCTTGAAAAATCATTTCCAATTTGAAGAGGAGCATTTCATGACTCCTCGATGAACTTGATCCTATCAATGACATCTATAAACTATTTATAGAAAACTAAGCCATTCATTTATTATTGTTATTTCTTGCATTCAGTGTGTTGTTTGTTGTCTTTGTAAACATAAAAACAAAAAAAAATATATATATATATATATATATATATATATATATATATATAAATAAATAAAAATAAAAACAAAACAAAATCATAACAAAAATCAAAACATTTTCTTTTAAGCATTATAGTAGGTATATAATTAAAATATATACCTCCCAAATTTGTTGCAAATATATTAATATATATTTGCTAAAATCTAAATTTAGACATAATGACTAAACTCAGGAATGGAAAACAAATTGAAGTAGAAGAAGATTGGTTAAGGAAAACAGAGAATAACCCAGATGTCCTTCCTGAAGACCCAATTCAGGAAGAAGGAACCTTCGACCAACAAGAAGAAGAATTTGTTGTAGGAAATGAACAAAAAGAAAATGATAGAGAGGAAGGATCCTCATCCCCTAAAATATCTCCAGAAGGAGCTGTTACTTTTGAGAACATGGAACATTTTTGGAAGTTCCTCCATAATAATATGGGCACCCTTAATAGAGCAATCCATATGGACAAAGATCAAATTAGTGACACTCAAGCAACCCTAGAAGAAATATACCACACACGCACTAATCCTTTATCCTTTGTTGATCAAGAAAGTGATCAAGTTGGACCATCCAATTTGGATATGGCCGCTATGATCCAGAACATGCAACAACAACAGGTTACCCAACCACCTAGAGTGCCTGTTATCAAGCCTAGGGTTATTCCCACACAAAAGAAACCTTCATTCACTGCTCTATTTCGCCAAGCTATTGATCAATATACCTCAAATCAACAAAAGCCTAAAACAAAACCAAATACCAATTTCCAACAATCTGGGATACAACATAATGCTACAACAAATCTTCTTCATAATACTCTTCCTACCAACCATTTACATAACAACAATATAGCATCTAATCCTTATGTCCCGCCTTCCTACGCTCACAAATCCCATACTCATGTACCACCAAACCAATATGGTGGACAAACTAGTAATCTGGAAGCCATGGTGAAATAGTTAGTCTCCCGCATGGACCAAATAGATCCCTACCATCCCTCGTACAATTATCGAGAGATGTGTAGTCAACCTCTAGATCCTATAGTTGTAGCACAACCATATCCTAAACACTTTCCCATGCCTGTCCTACCTATATATAAAGGAACTGAAGATCCCATAGAGCATCTTCGTATGTTTAGGATAGCATGTCATGATATATCACATGATGACTTGTTATTACTAAAGATGTTCCCAAAAATTTTAGGAGGGATGGCATTGGAGTGGTATTATCAATTGCCCACTCATTCTTTGAGAAATTTCGAAGAGACCGTTGAGTCTTTTGTGCATCAATTTAGTGCCTATATTGAAAGGCATGTAACCATTAAAGATTTGTACAACCTAAAACAAGACAAAGATGAGTGTTTTGCTGACTTCTTAGCTCGATGGAGGCAGTTGATAGGAAAATTACACTTTGTGTTACCTTATCGAGAAATGTTGGATATTTTTATCAATAATTTACAAGAACAACTATCCTATGAATTATCAACTGCTACCTTGACCACCTTCGATCAAGCTATAGACTTAGCCCGAAGAGTGGAAGACGCTCTCATTAGAAGAGGTCACCTCAAAAGGAAAGATGATGAGAAAACATCCAGAAATCAATATAAAAATAAACAAGTTGTGGGTGATGGAGTCATTGATAGCAGAAACATTGCCAATGTTAATACTACGAAAACAACAAAAAAGTTCATATTGAAACCTCCTGATAAACCACCTCAAGAATTTACTAGGTTAAATCAACCTTTATCAACCATTCTCCCACAATTACTAGCACGAGGATTGATCCAATTACCAACTATCCGAGAACCTGATCCAACTATACCCGGATATAGAGCTGATTTACATTGTGATTTCCATAGAGGACCTGGACATGCTACCAACTCTTGTAAAAGGTTAAAACATAAAATACAAGATTTAATTGATAACAATGAGATGGAGGTGCAAGCCTTTCAACCTAAACAAAATCCTCCTAATAATGCTCAAAAGAACATCCCTCAAAGTCGAGAATCAGAATGCCAATCAATCATTGGACATATTTCAACATCCTTTACCAAAGCATGGTAAAGAGGTGGCTAATCAAATTGAACATCATAATGTTCCCCCTCCTACCCGATATGTAGGAGCCATTAGTGGGCATTTACCTATTCATGATTTAGAAATATTTGACACAACTTTATCCATGGTTACGACCAGACCTCTATATAATATTCGAACACCTGATCTTAGTGATGTAGAATATGATACTTGAAAGTGACATGGAAATCACCTCAAATCAATCGAATAGTTCTGAAGATGAATCAGATCCTATTCAACCCATCACAAATTCTATGGTTCCGGAAGAACCATTTCCTAGAAGAGTTACTACTCGACCATCTTCTCATCAATTACTTTCTAATGAACAAGCCATAAATGCTAGACCGAGACCAATTCATCATCCTCAAAATAATATTGTAGGTACCATCGGAGTCGTTACTCGACAACAGGCTCAAAACTCTCAACAGGATCAAACTCAGAACGATGGATCAGCTCCATTTGTTTTGAAAAATCCCAATAAAGGGAATCATGCGCCTAATGTTCAACCTAAGCCTCCTTATAATATTAATGAACAATTATCCAATACTACAGCTAGAATTTCCCTTTTGGACCTTTTAAGATCTTCTCCTACCCATAGGGATGAATTAATGCTCACATTAAGCCAAATGATGGTACCACAAAATATTCAACCTAAAGCCATGTCCAATACTATCATAACTCGAGAAGTCGATTGTATTGACTTTCGAGATAGAGATATACCACAACATAGTTTACATAAGGATAACCCCTTATATATTACTGCCCTAATTGGGGATGTAGCCATTAAACGAGTCTTGATTGATAATGGTTCATCTTTAAACATATGCACTTTTGACTTCTACCAAATATTTGGCTTTAGAAGTGACGAAATGAAAAGAAGCGATATGATCATAAAAGCCTTTAATGACGAAACACAAGAAACGTGTGGAGTTATTACTATTCCATTGCAAGTTGGTCCTAGAACCTTAGACACGACCGTGTTTATTGTACATTGCCCTGCATCATACAATATACTTTTGGGTCGCCCTTGGATCAATGCAATGCGAGTTGTTCCCTCAACTTTACATCAGTGTGTTAAATTCGAATTTAAAAATCAGTTGGTTACCATTCATGGTGACCCTAGACCCTTTGATATGTGTGCTTTGGCAGAACCGGTTGGAGTTCAATTTTGCCCTGCTCTGTCATCCACACATCCTAATTCTCATCAACCATCTAAACGTGTGAAACACTCACCCATAACATCATCTACTTTTCCCCCATCAACTACACCTCTACATATAGCTCAACCATCTTCCGAACAAACCACATTAGGACCTCAAACGGATCCTAAACCCACAACCAATGCTTCTTGTTTTACTCCTATAACTTCCATACCTTTAGATCCTTCCATCGACATCTCTACAACGTCTACGCCTATCAAAGACATGATTTTTGCATCCAAAAACATAGGAAATGATCCTTCTACCTCTTACGCTCTTATTGATGAGCTCTTACCCGATTTATCTAAAATTCTTATATCAGAAAAAACAAACATTGCCATGCAAGATGCCCTTATTTTAAATAAACTCCCACCCTCTCCTCGTACCTTGGGCCTCCCACAGCCTATGGGAAGTATTTACCAAGTCGGGAGTTGTGCTTTTATTTATAAGGGATATGACTAGGGAAGAATACCTAGAAACATCAAGACACATTGTGATGGATATGCTAGATGCTATTTTGCTAATGAGTATGTTAAAGCTAAACCTATAATGCTTAAATTGGGCTATAAAGGGAAAGGTTTGGGACCTTCCCAAAATGGTATGAAAGAACCTTTTGAGGTTGAACCATGGCCTGCCCGATGCGGTGTGGGCCTATTTCCTAGTAAAGGTCAACCCTTCCCATTTGAGGAGGATGACCATCTTACATGTTACCAAGATTATCTGGATAAACAAGATTCTTTGCGTTCAAAGAATAATCCCTTTACCTGTAATATGCTATCCATCGCCTACCCTGAGATGATTGCCGAATCCGACGATGAGTTGGAAGGGGATATCTTCCATGATGTCTCCGTTGATGAATTGTTACATAACGGATTTTATTTTGATGGCTCTATACCTAGTATAGCCCAGCTTGAGGCCTCGACTCCTCAAGACGAATTATCCAAGCTAACCTTGGAAGAATTACAAGAATTGGGTGTTTCACCCGCCCCACCTAATTTTGAGAGAGATTTACATATGGAAGTTGAAAACGTTATAAAAATTAACATTGGAACCGAAGATAACCCTCACATAATCAATATTGGATCAGAATTAAGTCAAGAAAAACAAGATAAATACATTTCATTTCTTAAAGACTATGAAGATGTCTTTGCTTGGACATATGAAGACATGCCGGGTTTGGACCCTTCTATAGTTATGCATCATCTAGTAGTCCATCCAGATGCTAAACCTGTTAAACAAAAACTTAGAAAAATGCATCCTAAAGTGGCCTTACTAGTCAAAGGGGAACTAGAAAAATTGTTGAAGGTTATTTTTATACAAGCCATTGATTATGTTGAATGGATCTCAAATGTAGTTCCAGTAACTAAGAAAGAAGCTACCAAAGTTAGGGTTTGTACTGACTTTAGAGATATTAATGTTGCATGCCCTAAAGATGATTTTCCTCTTCCCAACATGGATCAAATCATTGATTTTACTTCTTGGGAGCGGAATGATATCCTTAATGGATGGATTCTCTGGTTATAATCAGATCGGGATAGCTCCTGAAGATCAGGCTAAGACAACATTTATTACCCCTTGGGGAACCTTTTGTTGGAAAGTGATGCCATTCGGTTTAAAGAATGCGGGTGCAACATATCAACGAGCCATGACTTATATCTTTCATGATATGATGCATGATATTCTACATGATTATGTAGATGATATTATAGCTCGTTCCATCAAAGAAGATGATCATTTAAATGACTTGAGAAAAGTATTTGATCGGTTAAGGGAGTATCTTATCCGATTGAATCCAACCAAATGTATATTCGAAGTTAAGTCCGATAAATTATTGGGGGTTATCGTTTCTTTACGTGGCATTGAAATTGACCCTCTCAAGATCACGACTATCACTGATATGCCCGCACCCACAAATATATCTGAATTACGAAGTTTACAAGGTAAGCTTCAAGCTATTCGCCGCTTTATTGATAAGTTGGCAGACAAAACCGGACCCTTTCTTAAGCTTCTTAAGAAAGATGTCTCTTTTCATTGGGACGACGAATGCCAGGAAGCATTTGACCTCCTTAAACAATATCTCCTTAAACCACCAGTACTTTCACCACCTAGATCTGATCGTCCATTTATTTTGTACATTTCTGCTTTCGATTTTGCCTTAGGAGCTATGTTAGCTCAACTTGACGATGAGAAGAAAGAACGTGCTAATTATTACATCAGCAGAACCTTAATCAGTTATGAAACTCGCTATACCATATTAGAGAAGTTATGTCTAGCAGTCGTATTTTCTACACAGAAACTATGACATTATATGCTTAATCAGAAAACGTATGTTATTGCCAAATTCGACCCTTTGCGATATCTCATGAGTCGACCGTACTTATCTGGTCGCACAACCAAGTGGGTTCTTGCGCTAAGCGAGTTTGAACTCACGTTTATAGGACAAAAGTCTGTTAAGGGTCAAATCATAGTAGATCAATTAGCTGCTGCACCCTTAGAGTCTACCCATCCCCTCATCATTGAGTTTCTCGATGAATGCCTTAAATTAGAGGCAGACCATCCTAAACAATGGTCCCTATACTTTGACGGAGCCCGATGCATGAGTGGGGCTGGTGCGGGTATTATTTTAATATCTCCGCAAAAACATCTTATACCTCTGTCCTTTAAATTAACGTTTGCTTGCACCAATAATACTGCTGAATATGAGGCTCTAATCCTTGGATTACGAGCTGCTTTGGCCCTAAAAATTAAAAATTTATTAGTTTTCGGTGATTCTCAACTTGTCATAAATCAAATCAATGATGTTTATCAGACCAGAGATGATAAATTACGCCCATATAAAACATATGTTTTGCAATTATTATCTTTATTTGATCAAGTTACTTTGGAAGCTATTCCTCGAACTAGCAATCGTGCGGCTGACGCTATGGCTGCAGCTGCATCTCTTTTGCCCTTGGAGTTAGATGATGAATATGCTACCATCATTATTCGTCGACTCCAGGAGCCCGCTTCAAGCAAATCATGCTTAGAACCTTTGGATGTGTTTCTAATCAATGAAACTACTCCTGAACCATGGTACACTGATATATTTAATTTTTTGCAAAAAGGAACCTTCCCTGAAGGTTGTCATAGTAACCAGCATAGGTTATTACGTAGACGAGCAAGTCGCTTCGTGATTATTGGTAATACCTTGTATAGGAGATCTTTTGAAGGCATATTATTGAGATGTTTGAATCTAGATGAATCTAGATCAGCTTTGAGTGAAGCCCATGATGGATCTTGTGGAGGACATTTTAGTGGTAGCGCCATTGCTAAAAAACTCCTTCGGATAGGATATTTTTGGCCTACCATGGAGAATGATGCACATGATTATGTGCGCCATTGCGACAAGTGCCAGAAACATGCTGACCTTGTCCATGCGCCTGCACAAGAACTACAGGCTATTTCATCTCCTTGGCCCTTTTCAAAATGGGGCTTAGATATCATTGGAAAAATCAACCCTGTGTCATCTGATGGACACAAATTCATCATAACCGCTATCGAGTATTTTACAAAATGGGTTGAAGCTATGCCTTTAGCTTCTTGTACTGGAACCCAAGTTTCCAAGTTTATCTTTAATCAAATTATTTGTAGGTTCAGAATTCTTGCAAATCTCATCTCAGATAATGGAACTTGTTTCAAAAATAAATATGTCAAAAAATTATGTCAAAAATATAAAATTCAACATCGTTGGTCCACTCCCTATTATCCTCAGGGTAATGGCCAAGCAGAAGCATCTAATAAAACATTAATCAAAATTCTCAAAATATTGGTCAATAAATTTGGTCGAGATTGGCACATCCAATTATATCTTGCTTTGTGGGCCTATCGAACTAGTGTTCGCACCCCCACTGGAACTTCACCTTTCGTTTTGGTTTATGGCATTGAAGTTGTTTTTCCCTTTGAATTAGAAGTTCCTTCTTTGGCTCTACTACTTCAAGATACGGAAGTAGGGGATGAATATCGTGCTGGCAGATTTAGTCAGCTGGAACTCTTAGATGAAAAGCGCATCAATGCTTTGGAGCATCTTCGTGCCTACCAAAACAAGCTTAAGAGAGCATATCTCAAGAAAGTTCATCATCGATCCTTTGAGACCGATGACCTTGTTTTAAAAGAAAATAAAAAAAATACTAATGCAACTAAAGACCTTAAAGGTAAATTCGAGCCCAACTGGCTTGGACCGTATATTATTACTTGCTAAATTTGGATCGGGAGCATACAAATTATCTACCTTAGATGGTAAAGAACTTAAAGAACCTATGAACATTATGCATCTCAAATGCTACTATGCATAAAATTTGGTCATTTCATCATTGTATATATTTGTTTTGCATATTATTTCCTTTTAGTCACTTATATAAAAAGTTTCAAAAACAATCACATTGTATTTCTTTCAATTCATAACTTAAAATCAAAATACAAAAACATCAAAATCTTCAAAAACATATTTTATTTTCATACCTGTCAATTCTTGAAGTGTTGCAGTTATATTTTCAATTATTTTGGATAAATTAGCATTTATTTGGAATCCCGCACTTTCACACTCACATGAATAAATATCTTGATTTTATGATTATTAATCTCTCTTATATCAAAGTCCACATTGGCATTAAATAAAGTTTTGAGCATAGAGAACTGATCTTGTTATTTACTTGAACCAAGTATATCTTTTCACATTAAAATGATTTCATTGCGAATTCGATATGATGCTACATAGTAGAAGTGGTTTCCTGAGCGAAAAGTTTCCCCTGCTATCCTATCATGCACATGGTCTAGAATCTTTGAGAATTGACAAAAGGACAAGCTCACCCCTACCCAGAATAAAAATCCCTTGCTCTACAACCAATCCGAGCAAGTATCCCTAGCATAGGAAGAAAAAGAAAAGTCAAAGAAAATGAGAAAAAGAAAAATATTATTTTGTACCATCGCAACAATATTTCAGCATTATCTCAGTTCCAAGCAAAAATACAAAAAAAAAAAAGAGAAAGAAAAGCAAAAGTGAAAAGAAAAAGCAAAAAGCAATAAAATCCCTTTCCCTACCCCTTGAAAAGAAAAGAAGGGTGAATGAGCTTGAATCCCTGGAATTCTCAATTATTCAAAAACTGTGAGGTAAGCCCCATAACAGGTGGTTTGTGCCCAACCCGCTTGGCCTTGGGTAATTCCTAGCGTGGTGATATGTCTGTCACATTAGCGACCTTCTTTTGTATAGACCTATGTCAGCTTATGGATTAGCTAGCTCTTGATAACCCGACTTACATAGTAGTATGAGTACGGTTACATGCATATAAATCATGGTTAAGGAACACTCATTTGGTTAAGGCAAATTACTTGTATCAAATTATCTTGCTCAAAATTGGTGAATGAACAATACAATCGCACACACATTTGTATTTGAGAGATTTTGTATCATTATGATAAATCAAGATCGGTAATGAACTCACATTTGCACATGAGGATCCCTTATAAACCTACATTTGTCTTTGAGATAATTTAAAATATTTATGTAATTCTTTTCGGAATAGTTTTATCCTCTTATTTCAGAATTTTTGTTTTGTATAAAAACAATTATATACATTGTTTCACAAAATCACAAAATGATTTCAAACAACATATTATTATTTTTCTGTTTATCAAAAGTCAAAAATTAATCTTGCAATAAAACTAAAATATCCATTTCTTCTTTGGATTTCGCGATGATGGTATAAGTCTATACCTATAAGTCTATGCCTAGCGCAAACCATTGTTCTAATTTTATTTTCCCATTCATTTTAATAAAAACACATATGGCTTACATCATTATGTTACATAACTAAGCTTTAAAATGAACGCACACTTATTCTATTTCAGGTCATTATGTCAACATTCAATTTTGCAAT
Organism: Wollemia nobilis; assembly: GCA_028583015.1. Classification (NCBI taxonomy): domain Eukaryota; kingdom Viridiplantae; phylum Streptophyta; class Pinopsida; order Araucariales; family Araucariaceae; genus Wollemia; species Wollemia nobilis. The sequence goes on along the minus strand of JAQPPZ010003077.1, from coordinate 15,048,573 downwards.
GATGGTATAGTTCCTAGGAACTTATGCAAAAAAATTTATCACACTTAGGAATTTATGCCTAGCAAAAATCATATTTCTTTTATATGTCATGCATAATATTTTTATGAAAATCTGAAAACAAATCATCACCATCATCATTTTCATCATCACAACACAAAGTCTTAAGACAGTCTCTTAAGCACTCTTTTACTTTTAACAATATTTCTATCCTGGGATTAGCTTGACGACCTAGTGAGCGGCGACTCCATGAAATGGTCTATAACAACGACAATGTCCTTTGAAATTATTGTTAGAAGTCCTTTTTATTTTTCAAATTACACCAAAACAACCAATTTATTTACATCAGATTATTTCATTTACAATTTTATGCCATGATATCAAAATATAATATTTCAAAATGACATAATTACATGAATATTCAATCACAAATTAAAGCATCATACAACATATACACAAGTCATATCATCAAAAACAAGACCATATATATATATATATATATTACAAATTATGTACATCATATCAAAAGCTGGATTGGTATGCCACAATCTATACCCTGGCATACTCAATCCTCTCAAAAATCTATACAATCTCTGTGCAGTCTATAGCCACCTAGTCTCGAGAAGCCCTCGAGCTCTCAGCCTCATCTCCTCCCCCACCCTGACGTGGAGGAGGTGGTCCCATAGTAGTCCATGCTGTGTCTCGGGTCCTCACTATCGATCGTGAGGATGTCCTCATCGATCCCATCCAGATTGGTTTCACAATGTTGGCTGGCAGCGGTACCCTCTGACCCTCTAGAGCCAGCTAAAAGTATACTCCCTGGTAGAATGTGGTCTGCATCATAGACCGCACTAGCTCATCCCTGCTCGCCCCTCTGCTCCTGAGCCCTGTAGTCTTCATGAGTAGCCTCATCCTACAGTGACTGCACCTGAGCTCGAAGGTGGGCAACCTCAGCCCGGAGAGCCATCGTCTCACTGCTCTCCCCTACCTCGACACCCTTGCCCTTATCGGGCGATGGTGGTCTCTCCCCCTACTGTGAAGGGAGTCTCTCCTCCCTCCGCCCTGTCTCCCATGGCCTCTATGGAGCTTGACCCATCTATTGGCATCTCTCCTATGGGGACCACCTCGCTGACCTCTGCACTGCCTCAATGGTAGCCTGGCATCGCCTCCCCATCTATCGCACAACCATGTGCATCGGACCCTGTGCCCTCGTCATCCAAGGAGGGCGGATGCCTATGTACCAGGCATCATAGCCATCTGCAACCCCTGCATCATCACCATCCATTGGTTGGATGGGGGCATCGTCTGTGTCTTGACTCTAGAATCGTTACATGTTTGGAGCCCCGCTCAACGTAGTACTATCTTGAATAGTTCGGGAGTACTCGTAGTCCTTGAGAGAAGGGATCCCCTATTGTAGACCGAACTATCATAGAACCTAGTCGTAGCGGTGGAGCTCTACCTCTCCCTGCTCCATCCTTAGCCAGCAGACTTGCCTGATGTGAGCCAGCTCCTGCCCATCCTCTGCCCACCTAGGGTGCTCTCGCCATGGCCTCTAGGTGATCTGGTCTAGGATGAGGTCATCTAGCAACCTCCGTGACATCGATAGATCTATCCGCCATTGTGACCCTCTCTGTAGCCACCAATAGTAAACTCAGGGTCTCTCTCGGTCAACCCCTATCAGTGGGAGCCCTATCGGCCTCTGCATCATGATGTGCTCCCAGCACCAAATCTATAGTAGTGATGTCAAGACCAGACATCGACCTCCCTTGTATATGACCCCATGCAGGATCCTATACAAGCGACATAGTACAAAGCTACCCCATGCAAATCTGTAGCCGTGGTCTCTCATGTCGTAGACCACATCTGACAGGAGCCAGGGTAATCTACACCCACTCCGGTGGCACAGTAGTAAGCCACCTACTACTCCTGCCAAAACTCGAGTCAACCTAGATGCCCCAGGCATCCGCCTCAGAGACTCGATGTTCACTCCGCCCTTCTCCAGGGTGAAGCTCGGGTCTCCGGTCAGTCTCATCATCGCCTGGCCCTGATTGGCCGTAGGCATCATGAGCCATCCTTGTATGGGGATCCTCATGATCCTCCATACGTCCTCTAGTGTGGGAGCCATCTCCCCTATCGGTAGCCAAAAGTAGGATGACCCCGGATACCATCTCTCTGCTAGGGCTGTCAGAAGCCCTATGTCCATCGGTACTTGTGGCATCTCTACCACATGCCGTAGCTCGACCTGTGCTAGTCGGTCATGCTCTACCTAGTCGAGAGTGGCCAAGTCGTCTCTCAGCCCATCGTATTTCCATTCTCGGCTCTTTAGTAATCCCCTCTACAAAACAAACAATAAACCAATAAAATTCATTAATCAACCAATCATTAAAATAAAATTAAAAACATTTTAATCAAGCTTAATTTCTTAAAAGCGATGATATCGTCCACCATTGGATGATATCGTCCCAAATTGGGCAAAATCATCCTTTTTAGGATGAATTCGTCTTCGATTTCGCAACTTGGGGATCACCCCTTGTTGAACGGGATCGCCCCTAGTTCACCGATTTCGCCCTCCGATGAAATCGACGATCTAGGGATGATTCCGACGAAATCGGGACGATTTCATCCCGACGTCGTCGACGGCCTAAAAATGGCCGCGATGCCCCAAATAGTCAAAATTTAAAACAAAAAATTGCACAAAGTACAATCAAACCTAATCTACTAGGATTAGATCCTTACCCGTAGCCCATGTCGGACCTCTGTCGCTCTGTGCGCTGTCTCCACCATTGTTTCTCTCTACAGAGCTCTGGAACAGTAAAAATGAATAGTAAAAAAAAAAATGAATTAGGGTTTTCCCTATTTTTCTTAATTTTATTCAAAACCAACAACATTTTAATTTTTGCTTTTCCGCGTTTTTACCTCAAACGTTCGATTTGGGTAAAAACACGGAGGGGGCACCATAGTAAGCAGTTGTACGATTTGACCAAGAATCGTCGTCTAAAAAATTGAGTACATTTTTGCTTTCTCGTAAAACGGGAAAAACTCGTCTTTAACGCATTTTCTTCGAAAAATTCGCTAAAGAGGGGGCAAAATGTAGCACCCTAAAATTGGCGTAGTTAAACCCTTAGTAAAAGATAAAAGATAAAAATTTAAATTTTAACCCCAAAACGCCCCAAAACTGCTTGTTACCCGCTTCCCTTCTTTTTCACGCCATTTTTAGGATTTGTTTTGACCGTTGGACGATATCGTCGCATATCAGATGAAATCATCCCCGATCTGACGAATTCATCTGGAACAGAGCGTCCAGATGATTTCGTCCTAAAACTAAATTTTCATAATTAGCTTCTATTTCAACAACCTCTCCAACTTGGGCAGAAGCGCGTCTACGTAGTTGGAGATTCCCCCGTTGGAGATCTCCCAGATTGGGATGATCTCCAACCTCCTAGCCTCCCTCTAATCCTATATAAACTAGGATTTTTCTAGTTTATCCCCCTAAACCCCCTAGATGATGGATTTCCCTGCAGATTTAGTTCCTTATACACTAGAGCATCCTCGCACTACTCTGCATTCTGTATTTCATGTTTTCTTGCAGGAACTCTACTATTTTTCAGTCGAAGCTAGCTCGGATCATCGCAAGCGATCTCGAATGATTTTGGACGATCTTGTCGAGGAGCGCAGATGATCTCGTACGATTGGAGGCGATCTCGACTGTAGTCTAGATTGGGGGCAATCAGAGCCCAGAGTTTGCATTTTCTTAAACTATTTCTGTATTTTCCCATTGTAATTCTGCATTATCTTAAGTTATTATGTTTATGCATCTTGGAGTTCACCTCATTTAGCATAAGCGCATGATAAAGTTAAAATCAAACATTAAATCTATTGCATTTCTCTTGTTTGTTATTTGAATCCATTATTTAGGCATGTTTACTATTATTGCTATCATTCTCCGTTGCTTCTGCAATTGCATATTTGGTATTTTGTATCTATTTTTGTGATTGCAGGTTTCTGACGAATTCATCAGATTTTAGATGATTCAGTCTGATCTCAGATGACCGACTATGATTTGCGATGATTATGTGAAATATCAGATGATTACGTACGAGTTGAGATGATCTGGATTGCTACAAAACTCAGAATCTTCATCAGACATCCGAAATCAGGTATGTACTATTCTAGTTAGCATATTCTCTGTGTTTAACATGCATTTCTATTTTTTGTATTCATCTAAATCTGTATTGGCATATAGAATAGTTTAGATTCATCTTGGCCAAACCTAGGAGTTGAATGATTAAAGTACAAAATAAACACATTAAACCCATTCCCAACCTAGGCGTGGAAACTGCCACTCAAAAGTTTCCTGGTGAACCCACCATCCATCGAAAATTCACCTTTATACTCCTCCCCCGAGAGGCGGGACCTTCAAAGGGCCTCTCAGTCCGAGGTATTGTCCCATCCTTCTCGCATCCCCCTTTCGGGCGTGGATCCTATAGCCTGAGGGTAAGGATGCAAAAAATTTGGAGCGATACAATTTGAATGGATGTGATTGGATCAATTTTATCTTCTCCCATTTCTATCTTCATCATATTTTAAGTTTAACTACAATTACCCAATAGACAAGGCACCAATCTACAACTTGAAGCACTAGCTAGGAGTTGCTTTCAAACTTGGTCAAATTTTATGTTGTAGTTTTATTTCATTTTTGTAAATCAGGATGAACATGAACATATAAGAAATATTGTAGGCTCACCTCTAGGGTTTCCTTACCCTATTCAATCTATTTATAGTCTTAGGTTAATTTTTTCCTGAGTTAATGAGGTGGATCCACCAGATTCCACAATGTTGATTAGATTAGGGAAGTCTTACAATATGATAAATTTATTAAGGGTGCAAGAATTTCCCCCAAAAAGGTAGCTAACGTCCCTTCTTCCAATCAACCCTATCACTACTAATTAATATGTGTGGAATCCCAATCAACCTAATCAACCAACCTAACTAGAAACCTCACCCCCTAGGTATGGGTTATTTTTCCACACCCACCCTATGTTCATGATAAAGCAGGGTAAGCCCAAAATATTTGTTGCAAGGAAGGAGAAAGGTACCAGATGGAAAAATAGGCATGGACATCCTTTGAATCCCCCCAAAGGTTTGCCTAAAGTTTTTTAAATTTTAGCGAAGTACTAAGGAGGATGGGAAATGAGAGTATCTATTCCCCGAGTGGATCCTAAAACCTTGTCCCAATGAAATGAGGGGCAGAAAATTGGGAAGGTGGAAAAATAATGGTGCTCCTAAAACTATGTCATGAGAGGATGAATATAAGAAAATATGGGTAGAAAAATAAGAGGTTGTCCAAAGTTGGTAGACCTTGAAAGTCTACCACGATTAATGTTTGAAGCTTGATCAGGTTGTGAACCAAGTGGAGGAGTGAAATGAGGCTAAAAAATGTGTAAATCCCAAGATTTTTTCTCAAAAGGGAAAGGAGTTGTAGCAAGGTGAAAGAATGGCGATTAATGGTCCTAAGGCTGAGCCCAAATATCCACCATAAGAGAAGAGAAAAAAGTACTAGGTAGAAATATGGGGAGTGGTCTAACTGCGGGTAGGCCCAAAATTTTACCTCAAGATAAAGTTGGATCAGGTGCATAAATAAGAAACGTTAGAAGCCCATCCATGGCCCAAAGTTTTTCCTAACCAGAGGATATGGACTAGAGTTTGAAGAGACATCAATTTCCTATAAATGGTAAAAAGGAACCATATCCAAGATGGGAGAGTTAAGTACGTAATTTAATACATGGTCAAGGAAGACACTTGTACACAACTAGCATGTATCATATGGCCCACTCAAGGAGTCAGGGGTGATCTACCATGGAGTACAATTTTTGTAGAGGGCTATAGGTTGCATTGATGATCCCAATAATTTTTATTTCCCAAGTGCATATAAATATTATGAGTCCCCAGGGTATCATTATAGTAATCATAGGGACAGTTAGAAGTGGCCAATGAAGGGTACTTCAATTAATGGATAGACGCAAGCTACAAGATGATGATTGGTGCATACAACATGAAATATCCTTGGTTCAACCTCGCTTCATTAATATGTATATTAATTGCATGCAACAAAGGTTGTTTGCCAACCTTAGTTACTAGTATTGTATTCACTTGTAGAGAGGGCTCTTTTAGAGGCTATATATGCAAGGATGTAAGGGGTTAAAATGGTTGGCTCTTTGGCTATTACATCCAACATTTAATATTTGAAATACTCAAAATTCAAGTGGATCATTGTCTAGCCTCCAAAGCTTCTCATGTATGTATGTTTGTTTAATTATTTACTTATGTTAAATTTAGATGAGTGAGTGTGTTGTAATTTTGTATTTTAGATTTCATGCTTTTCATTTGTTGGTTTTGAAATTCATAATTAAACTCTATGTGCTCAATGTAAATGGGAAATATTTGATGGTCTATTAGATGATCTGTGTGAATTCATTGAGTATTAAGGTTTTGCATGTACTTTGATGTGGCTAAACCCGTACCTTGTAAGTTCTAGCTTTAGCTTTATTTATTTTCTCTTTGCTCCCTTTTACTCTCAAACATAGTTAGCTAGGACCCCTTAGGAACTGACCTTCTATGAATATTGGACTCAAAGCTTTCAGTTTTGAGACCAATCAAAGTTGGTCAAGGTTTGTGGGTGCATAATCCTTACCATTAGAAAGACTTCTAACCAACATTTTTTGGCATGCCTGGTGGGATGTTGTCCTATATATAGGATAAACCAAAGGATTTGTGATACTTGGTTCTATCTAGTTTTCTTCAATCACTTGGTGAATCCATTGAAATACATCCAGAAAGCCATATAAATATTGATTTTATTTCATATTTACAAGACAATTGAGTTCCTAGAACTGTACTTTAGAAGAAAGCAACCCATATTAGTTGTTGAATCTTCTTCTTCTATTGAAAATCAAGAGGAATATTATATTGATACTAACCTAATACCCCCACTCCAATGCCCATATTCCTTCAAATAAAAATGGCTTAGAATTAGAACCCAAGAGTCCCTACCTAGAATCACACAGGTCCTCTTGATCTTGTCGATCAACATACCATTCCTTAAGCGGCCTTGAAAGCCCTGCCAACATATGATGACAAAGGAAAAAAAAAATATGAAAATTGTCAAGATGTTTCTTCATTAGCCATTTTTTATAATATTCAAGAAGAGGAAATCATAATCCACTTGTTAGTTATTTCCCTAAAAGGAAAAATGTTTTATTGGTATAGAACCCTGCCTAATAGGAGTATAAGGTCTTGGGTTGAACTTGCAAGTAAACTAATAAAAGAGTTCAATGAGCAAGTAGACCCATTTTATTTGCTCACTCTACGATGATATAAAAGCACTCGTAAGAAAAAATAGTGAACTTTAACATTAGGTTTAGTTGTACTTGGAAAAGAGTGCCCAATGGTCTTAGACCAACCAATGAGCTGACAATGTATTATAACTTAAGAGCCTTCAGTTCAGACTTGGTATTGATGATACGATAATTAAATATCCTCACCTTTCATAAAATATTCCAAGAAGCTATAAAGGCAAAGAAAGTTCTTATCACCATAGGCCAACTGCCTCCCAAACCTGTGATGCCTATCTTCCCCGAGCTGCCTCAGAGTCAACTGTAGTCAATTATCTCAGCTCTTGCTTATCCCACACATCCACCTCCCATAAAATTTCCTCAATGGACCAATCCCTCTACAGTCCCAAAACTCCCTACTCAATCAATTATTCTAGCCTTACCTACCCCTCTTACAATACCTTCATTGCTCACCCTAGATCCACAGATAGCTGTCATACGAGAAATGCAGAATTCATGAAGGACCTATCTAATGAGGTCACTATGATGAAAATAAGGGAGGCTGAAAGAAATTTTTAACCAAGAAGGTTTTTATATGTGACCAAGTATTAGTTTGCCTCCACCAACAAGCCTCTTGAAAGAACCAATGCAGTCCTTATCAATGAAGAGGAGGAACCCTCAACTTCTTCATCTAAATCCTATTATTGGTTCTCTACGTGTAATGATCGCCATGGGAAAATTTCCTATATAATGCATCAAAATTATGTCCAGAAGATGTCCATTGACAAGGTAGGGTCCAAAAAGGATAAATTAATATGATTAGATATGGTGATCACAATTGCATGATGTCATCTATTGAACAAGTCTCCATCCTTACAAGATCTAGGAAGAAATTTTTGTAGGTGAAACTTGAGGATTTAAACCCCTTGAAAGTGCCCACAAATACCAAGGAAAAGAATGAATCTAAAAGGAAAGTCCCCAAAAAATTTATATTCACAAGCATTTTAGTAATAGAGGAGGGAATCCAAACCAGTGAAGCTCAACAAAAAGGGGTTGAAACTCAAGCGAAGGCTAGAGACAAGCTGAAATAACCTTCTTTGATGAAGCACCAATGGATTGAGGCCACTCATTAATATAGGAGTAAGTTTGAACACCCCCCAAAGGACAAGGACAAGTAGTCCAAAATACTTACCTTAAATATTGTGGAGGAATTAAAGAAAATACCCTTGAGGGCCAACATGAATGGTGTTTTATTGATCCTTGGGCAGATTGATTTGCTGCAAGCCTCTCTTAAGTTGATCAAGAGCCAAAGAAATGTCACTCAGATTAGAATCTAGCTCAAGGTAATTTTTTTATTGGGAATAGAAAGAATAGGTCCTTCCCATTCTATCTATCCTTGGAAATGGAGGGTTGGGTGGTGCACAACTACATGGTCGATTCAAGTGCTACCACTACAGTCATGCCCAAGGCGTTGTGTGATGTTATGGGCATGGAATACACTAGAAATTGTCTTGGTTTGCTGAATTTGGATGGTACTCCAATGAAAACTATAGGGGTTATTAAGGATGTGCCCATGGTACTCCATAGATTACCTCAGGTGACCGTGATTTAGGAGATTGTGGTGGTGGACCTGGATCCTTACTTCAAAATGTGCCTCTCAAGGGAGTTTATTAGCCAAGTTGGGAGACTACCTCTCTCTTGATTACTCTCACATGGAAATAGCATACAAGGTAAGGAGAGTGAAAATTTATTCAAAGAATCCATCCTCCTTTCATATTGAGAAATTATAAGAGGTAGACCAAAAAACAACCACAATAAATATACCTAACCAAAGTGGAGGATCTGATGGAAGAAGTTCTTGAGGAATTGCAAATAAAGGATCAATTTTCTCTTAAGAACTTCAATACTATAATAGAGATAGGAGTGGGCATTTACACTATTGAAAAACTAGATATAAATAAACTAGTTTCTCAGGAAGAATTGCCACCCTCATCTCATCAGTTATGGAAGCTCTATTTTGATGGGGCAAGATTAAAAAATAGTGCAAGAGTTGGAGTAGTACTGATTTCACTAATGGGAGCCCAAAAGAATTTCTCATACAGACTAACCTGGAGCTGCACGAATAATGCAATAGAATATGGAGCCCTGTGCCTAGGTTTGGAGAAGGCAAAAAATATTGGAGTCAAGCAACTCCAAATTTTTGGAGATTCTGAGTGGGTGATCAACCAAATTACTAAGAAGTGCATCAACAAGCAACACTACCTCAAGGCTTATGGAAATAGAGTCTGAGACCTACTAGAAGCATTTGAGGCCCTCAACATCAAGGCTATCCCAAGGGATCACAATAGTCGCACTAATATACTGGCATCCATAGGAGCAAACTTTTTCCTGGTGTCTAACACCATTCACAAGGCAAAAATAGTCATACTGATATACAGGCCATCTGTTTCAGACAAAAATATTTTTTGGAAAGTCTTTGAAAGTGATGAATAAATAGTGGATTTTTTTATCCATGAAATGAATTGCTTAGCTGATGGACCTACTAAAAATGAATATGAGAAAGAAGAAGGGTTCATCTAGTTGAATAATAACCACATACCAAAGGGATTAATCACCCTTGAAATCTTTTTTGATAACAGTGACTGACCAACATTCCACATGATCAAAATATATTCCAAAGGCTAAAAGGAAGTTTAGGTTTCACCAAGAAAAATTCTAAAAATATGAGTGGATTGTTCAGATGAAAAAGTTCACCAAATCTAGGAATTGTGCACAAAATATAATGATATTATCACCTGGACCTATGATGATCTCAAAATATAGTAAGGATGTTATCCAACATACCATTGAATTGGATCCTGATGCAAAACCCTTTCGATAGAAGCAAAGACCAGTGAATCCAAATATAGAGGCTTTAATGAAGCAGGAACTGTTGAAGCTATTGAATGCCAAGTTAATATATCCCATTAAGAATTCTACCTAGATGGCTAATCTGGTTCCAGTTAGAAAGAAGAATGGATACATTAGGCTATGTGTTGATTTCCAAAATATAAATAAGCTTTCTTTGAAGGATCATTATCATTTACCCCAAATAGACTAGATATTACATATAGTGGTGGGATCAGAAAGGTACTCCTTGGTATATGTTTTTTTAGGATTCGATCAAGTTTAAATTTGGGATGAAGACCAGTACAATATGATGTTCACTACTAAATGGGGAAAATTTACATATCAGTGGACATCATTTAGGCTAACTAATGCTAGTGCTACCTTATAGAGGGTAATGGATTTGGTATTTGGTGAGTTGGTAAACAAGGTGATTTTTATCTACTTAGATGATATAACTATCTTCTCTCACAAAAAAGAGGACCATGTGGAGCATCTCAGATAGGTCTTTGGAAAATGTAGAGAGTTTGGGAAATCATTGAATCCAAAGAAATCCATATTTTTTGTGCAAGAAGGAAACCTCCTAGGACATGTGGTGTTAAAAGCATGGCTTGCCATAGACCCAAACCGGGTAATCTCCATCTTGGATCTGCCATTGACTATGAATAAGAAGGAACTTCAGTTGTTCTTTGGATAAATCAACTTTGTGTGGAAATTTGTATCTAAATTTAATCAGATAGTCAAACCCATGACACAAATGTTGAAGAAAAATGTGAAGTTCAAATGGACAGACACTCGAAGGGATGCTTTCAAAAGCATCAAGGAAGCTATTTCATGTGCTTCGATTCTCATTAATTCAGATTATTACAAGGATTTTATTTTATATACTTTTAGAGCAGAGAAGAGCTATGAGGTAGTCCTCACACAGAAAGGAGATGATGGTAACAAAATACCAATTACCTTTCTTAGTCAGACTCTACATTATCATGAAGAAAGATACAATATCATTGAAAAAAAAGTGTATGATGTTATGAAGTCTCTCAAGAAGTTTAGGTATATTTTCTCCTAGAGCAAAAATTTTGTATATGTGGTGCACTCAGATATCAAAAAATTTGTGATTAAGGAAGAATGGGGTGATTAGAGAGTTGGCTAGATGATGAAGATTCAAGAGTTTTATGTAGAGATTCATCCAAAAATCTAGTAAGAGGCCAAGTGCTTTGTCAACACTTGGTGGAGTCCATGGTTGTGGATTCTAACTTGTGCATAGAAGAGGTGGACACCGTTGATCTAGAACAAGCGTAGGCACCAAGATAATGGATTTTATTAGGATATATGGCATCTACTAGAATGCCACCCCAAACTACTATCCATAGGGAAATGGTCTAGCTAAGTCTACAAATAAGAATTTGCTCAAGATAATAAAGCAAAGCATCATGCATAACCCCAGAAGCTAGCACCTCTTGCTTGATCAAGCATTGTGGGTAGACAGGATAAACCCCAAGAAGACCTTAGAAACATCACCATATGCTTTGGTTTATGGAAAAGAAATGATCCTTCCAATAAAACTGGAGCTCCTAGCATTGAGATTCATGAGTGAAATAGATGCAATTGGGTTCCCAACAATGGAAAAGAGGATGGCACAGTTGAAATAGCTGGAAGAAAAATAGAATAAGCATACAATAATTCATGCTAGTATTAGAATGTAATTAAGCACTGGTTCCAAAAAAAGGTAGGACCAAAGGATTTTTTTGAAGGTGATCTCATCCTAAAATGGGATGTGGAGCATGCAAATCCAGGCACGCATGAAAAATTTGACCCTATATGGTATGGGCCTTACCTTATTGAAAATTGTAAAGATGCAAACTCTTATCAATTACACAAAATTGATGGAAGGCTTCTCCTAATCCTGATGAATGGCCAACACCTTAAGCATTATGCTTAACCTTGTAAACAATAGGCATGCAAATATGTATATAATTGTTTTATTTTTATCTTTGTTTTCTTTGTACATACCTAGAGTTGTAAATGATCTACTAGTCTTTAGCATACCAAAATTTTAGCCAACATTACCTCCCATGCCTCAAGTCTCTTGAGATAGGGTAAATCACCAAGTTTAGCATCGGGTAAAAAATTAGGAGATAGTTTAGCACTTGTCCCTCCCAAAATGTTTTCCTCCCCTAGGTAAAAAATTGGGAGGGTGGCAGATCTCGTGTGCTCCCAAAATCTTGCCCCAAATAAATTGAAGTGTAGCTAGTAACCACCAGCTGTTCATCAACATGTTATGAAGTTTCACTATGTGTAAGCATGCAGGTATTCATTCCAAGTACTAACAATGTTATCATTTATTGAACTGACTGAGAAACATGTCATTAATATGATGCATGGAGGAAGCCAAATATCACTCCAATAAGATCTACATGATCTAATTGGTGATCATTTAGAAGGTAATACACTATTAGGAATGTCACAACAAGGATAACAACCAAATCAGTTAGACCTTCCAACTGATAACTCCTTGATCGAACACATCATAGTAATGGTAGGAGTGGGCACATTATTTGAAGGGTTATAAATAACCATTAATGTTAGATCCTAAGTAATATCTACCTAGAGCCTATGGTACCATGACATATAGTGAAGGCATGATGGCTAGGAAGGTTCAAGAAAAAGGTGTATTTCAAATTTAGTCTACCCAACTATTATAAATGGCCTACATAGGAATTTTGGCTAGCTGAAAGTTTCATTTCCCAAGGAGACTGAAAAGAGTTGCTTATTAAAAAATTATACCTCGATGATATTTTCCTTTCTTCAAGTAAAATTCTCCAAATGGTCTTGTCAACCACCTATGTGGAACCCCTTTTTGAGAATTATAAGTAGAGCACATATTGCTAGTGGTTTAAATTTTGTGCCCTCGATTGCATTGTCATATTGTCAAAGCTGAGGAAAGAAACTTACAAGATCAGGATCAAGGAAGATCATTGATTCTCAAAGATAACATTGGTTCAAGAAGGGGAGTTTTGGGATTTAAAGATAGAAGTGTCAGATGATGAAGGTGAAACCACAAAAGTAGTTAGAGGATGTGTACATGAGTCTCTTTGATACAAGAATCACTCTTAGGGCGAAGCTTAAGATTTCCTGTGAAGGTGTAGCCATCATGGTGTAAATCATAATTCTAATAGCTTGGGGGAACTTTCATGGAGAACTCAACTTACCCCTTTTATGCCAGTATTTGTTCACCCATGCCCTAAGTTGATTCAGGTAGTCTTAGAGTTCTATGATGCAACCACTGGTGTGGTGCAAAATGAAAGGTTTTAGGTCTTATTATTTATAAATGTAGATACCATCAAAGAAATTTTTACCATTCATGATATTCCCAAGGACATCCTAGGAGGGTTTTTGAATATTATAAGCCTAGAGGAGCAAAGAGGAAAATTGATCCAAGATGGCCCTAAGAGTTGGGCAGCTGAAGTATTGGGTAAAATACCAAAGGGTTACATGGAGAAGATGTGGGTATTGATGGATTTCAAGGATGGATTCCAACCCATTATTTAATGCTAGCAGTCATATTGGGTCTTCCATTCGATGATACTATTCACCCCCATCAGATGGTGATGGCTCATGCTATATTAAGAGTCCACAATGTTGTGAGAGTGGATTGGGCAAAGTTATTGGCTAGAAATATAAAGAAGCAACTAGTAGAATATTAGAGGAATTTCAACATGAAGTTTTAGTATGTATCCTATCTAGTCTAGTTATTCTTCTACTATATGCCTCACAAAAGGCATTGTGTGTCATACAAGAAAACTGATGAGCATGACAAGAAGCATCTTGTAGTAGATTGGACACACATGCTCATGAAGAATAATTCATATATGGATTCAACAAGATTTTTTTTGGGATTTACACTTGTATGCATTTACGAGGTGATGAGTGTCATTCTTATCATCATTTAATTTTATGTTTATCAAATCCAAGGTAGTGTCCAAGGCTATATATGAAAGAAGGTTCAAGCAAATTGAAGATCATTTCATCTAGATAATAGACTTTATTGGTAAAATAGATGTTTTTGGGGGTTTTTTGAGGTCACTTTTAATCCTAATGTGCATGAATTGAAACTACTTAATTGCAAGAATTGAAAACTACTTCTAAGACTTGAAATTAAAACCTAATTACAGTTGCAGGAAAGGAAATTATAGAAATGGAAATCTTGTTGAATTCAAACCTAGATTACATTTGTAGAATTGAGACAACTAAATTGAAAGAGTACTTGAAATGGAAACATTCATGCTAAATCAAATTTCAGTGTCCTACTGCAAAAGGTTGTCAGATTTTTTTGTAGTAACTAACAAGAAATAAAGTTGCTGAAAACTTGTCAAATTGCATAAAACAAGGAAAACATGGAAATTTCAAATCTATGCTATTTTTTCAGCTTACCACACACATTCTGAACAAATCACACTTGAAAGCATAAATACATTATATAACTTAAAAATAGAGGTTAGTCTAATTGACAACAATGAACAAGAATTAACAAGTATTTTGGTACAAGTGCTACAACAAGAATATCAGAAAACCTGTTATAACAGTCCTTCCTCTAGGTCTGAAAGTGGCCCTTGCTTTCTGATACAGATAAAGGTAATAAAATATCCCCTAACTACTTAAAACACTCACTCAACTCACAAGAAATAAACATGAGAAATTGTTGCACTTTATTGACTATCAACTCATATTACACTACTATAGGAAAATACTTTTCAGTGCTTCACTTTGCTATTGGCTACGTTCACTATCAAATCCTATTACAATTCCTACTAGCTCAACCAATGAGGGAGCGTAGTTATTTATACTAGTTATTACAATATGCCTCATTTACAATATCAACTGCATTGTTGTTTACTAGTGATTTATTACAAAAACTACAACATACTTAGTTTAAATCAAGATAGGATGTGCTGTAGTAGACGTTCATTGGTTCTTTGATGCATTCACAATGGTGGAGGCATGGGTTGGAAATGGTATATCACACCTATACTCATCTCCAAACACCTTATATCAAATAAATTGGATGCAATCTAGCTCGTTTATGCTGAAACAAACTATCTCCCCTGTCATTTTGAAGATCTTCATAATACCTGCCAATAGGAATATTATTTGCACTCAGCTACAACCAAAATGGGTGATAAAGTTGTTTAAAATGGATAGGAAATATTCCCTATACCTCCTTATTTGGTTCCAATCATTGTTGCTCATTTATGCTGACAAATTCCAAGCCATCCTTTAAATTGATAGGTGGATAGAATTTGTATGGGATGTTACCTGTAGTTCCCAGTTTTCTTACACAATCTTGGAATTTTGGTGCTAAATATCCTTTCAAAACTTTTGTGATGTGGTAAAAGTATTTAAACAACATTATGAAATTGTAAACAACAACATACATCACATTGCTAATTTAATTATGCATTCTATCCACTAAATAATCATACAAAAATAGTGTAACCGTGCAGAAAAATAGTCAGAATAGAGTACAATGTTCCTATATGTAGACACCTAAAATGCATCATGTCGAGGTGACTACTCAATATAGGACATGCTAGAAGACCATATGGAAGACCTTGGATAGATTCCAATGTATAGCAGTATTTTTTACCACTCAATTTTGGCATATTTTCCTAGTCAGTGCTAGCCGCTACTAACACCCATGGTTAGAAGAGCTGACCATGCCTGTTAGCCGCGGTAAGCACTCAGAATCAGTTGGCCTTCATCCAATCCAAAATCAGTTGCAACAACCAATTGGTTGCGGATTGGAGTGGTTTGAGCGAGGAAGGTTTTGGATCCTTCCATTCAACAAACTCAACTACCCAATCTTATTCTTGGCTTCCTCATGAAGCCACCCCTAGCCCTTGGAAAATGCTATTTAATCCCCATTAAAATTAGAAAAATATATAGACGAATCTTAGATTGAAATGCGTAAAAGCCCTATCGAATTGCATACTCACCTAGGTGCATTGAGAGGAACACTTTGACTACCCAATTGGAGATCACATGGCATTTGGAGTCAAGGAGGCTATGGAGGGCTAGTAAGAATCAAGAAAATCAATTGAGCCTATTCCATCACCAAACTGAGAAATTCAACTGCCAAATCTATTAGAGGACATAGAGGTGACCCTTGACCATCAATTTTATGGAGAGATTCAGAGATTCAACCCCTGAATTTGAGAACAAACCCACTTCAAGCTCTGCCACGACTATCAGTCATGACTAACAGTGCTCACCATGCTTTAGAGCCACGGTCAGGGCAGTATCACTAATTTTCTTATTATTTAGCTGTAGGATTTATTTTTTGTTATTATATTAGTTATATCTCATGTTAATTAGATTTATTAGGGAATTTTATTGGTGCAATTAGGGTTTTTAGTCATTTCCTTTCATTTATTCAATTATGTTACTAATGGATCTTTTCATGCTTCCATGCTTTCAATTACATAATTAAGCCATTAGATAGATGCAATTGCTTTTCCTTAACATGTTGTATGTCATTATTTCATGCTTAACATAGGTTTAATATGTTTCTTGCACTTTCTTGATTTCATGTTAATTACATCATCCTTTATGCAAGATTATCTTAAAAGCCTCATCAAGAGAGGCTTCATTTGTATCTAATGTTTATTGTTGTTTATTGCACGCAGGATCAATAGGGTTTTGGGATGCAAGGCAACAAATACCTCTAATCATGGAGAATAAGGTCATTGACACCTTGGAGCATTTCGTGTCATCTTGAAAGGCATTTTGATCGCATCTACCCTTGAGAGGGATTATAACACTATTGTAATTGATGTATCAAATGGGTATCCCTAAGAGGGATGAATCTGTAATTTGACTCCATTGAAATTAATAAAGGATTCTTTGTATTCATTTTATTTCTTGTTATCAATTTATGCATGCCTATTTGTGTATCTTTCGTCAATTGCAATAGTTAGACTAGGTGCGAGCCTTTTTGGTGGTTACACTATGCAATTTAATCATGCAAACATCAATACATAATGCATTTAAATAATCTAATTAACATAAAATATCATCACATAAGGTTTTTATGAATCCAAAATATGATAAGAATGAGGTAATTTCTATTCTCATCACAAGGTATGCCCACACCTATCTGGCAAGGCACAATAATTTTTTAGGGGTAATCGGAGGGAAATAGGGGACTGGTACTATTTGGAGGAAGGAAATTGCATACAATTGTATGGATTCTCAGGTTTCTCATATTTACTTCTATTTTATGTGATAGATTAGATTTTTTCCATGGAGATATACTGGTAGATTTACCCTATTGAAAATAAATTGGGGCAAAGGGAAAAAAGGAGGTAATATTTTCTAAGACGGTATCATTTTGATCCATCATCATGTCCAAGAAGGATGATGCTACATTTTAGAAGCTGGAAAAAAAGGCTATTAGCCCTAGGACTCCCTGTGGTGCCACCTAGATGGAATTATGATCCATATGATATCCTGAAGATAAAGCTTCATGACATTAATGTTAGGTCGTGTTAGTTCAAGCATCAAGATAATGAAGCCAATAAAAATGTACTGAGCTATAAAAACTTAGCACATGACAATATGATGTTCACACACTTTTAGATGCATGAACGACTATCGTGGAAGTCTTGTTAGCCATACAAGCAGGTCTTTGATCTTGAAAGGAACCCTAATCAGTGCCTAAGCTTAAAACTTATTCAATTAATAGTAGATAAGAAAAATTGGAAAGAGAGCAATACTGAACAATGGTGGATAATGCACTATGAGATGGATGACATCAAAGAAGCCTTTCCAAGAAGGGTTGATAGTACCTTTGGAACAATATTTGATGCTAACTATGCAACCTAGAAAAAAATAAAGGACAATGATCTCACTCCCTAGGTTCTAAGAGAATCTAACACAATGGATATCAAACAAAATGTGGAGGTAGAATAGGATGAAGAAGAATATGAAGAAGGAGAAAATGAAGAGGATGAGGAAGAAGAGTTTGAAGTTCAAAGTCTTCCCTAAGTGCAAGAAAGTCAAAATTACAAGTAGGTGTTTGAGCAAGAAAGGCACTTTGTACAATTGCTACAAGGTGCTAGAAGAATTAGGTTGGCGAGACCTTTTGGAGTAGAAGCATAGAAACCACCTGTGCCCTCATTGCAAGGGTTAGAGATAAGTAGAAAGAGGAAATAACTTATCAAACCTAATACCACTTTTGATACAGGTGCAGTAGAGCCCAAGTGATTGAAAATCTAGGTACAAATGCTAAAGAAGGAAGTAGGAGTGGCTGCTCAAGTGGACAACAAAATGTGGAAAAAACTCCAAAGGTTGTGTAGAAGTAGAGTGTCATAGAAGTTCATTCCCGATACATGTCCCCTCAACACACCTTCATTGGAGACAATTGAGGATTCACCTACCCTATCCCAAAATCAAGCCTTAGGGATAATTTTAACCATGGATACTATGTATAGAAATGATAATCCTAAGAGTAATTATTCCCAGAAGCCAATAAAGTCTCCTTTGCCACCATTCACGCCTAGTCTACATGTCATTTCTCCTCTTAGCCTACTCCTTTTTCACCTGCACCATAATTGATTCCATCATCCTAGGTGCATATTCTATCTGAGAAGACTTTGCTATACTCACTACCAAGAGATCCTAGACCCTAGTATGATATAACTAGTGTAACCCCAACTCAGGCGGTAATTTCTTATCCCCTAACCCTATTGCTAGCCTTTTTGACTGCCTCTCTTATATCCCAGGTAGTGGATGAAACCCTACCAAAAGATTTTAATATTGTAAGGATTTCAGAGGATAATTAGAAGGAGTGGATGGATGAGAAGCTATAGCAATTGCATGACAAAAAGGTAGAGGTCATCCCAAATCATTATAAAGCTAACCCAATTGAAGGGAAGAAGCACCAAATATTTTCTTGCCCCAAGGAAAAAAAGATCTTGTAGATATGAAGCCAGAAGATTGACAATATGATATTAAATCCATAAATGTGGATGATATCATCCAAGTGGAGGCTCTTGGGACACTTTATGCTGATGCTAATACATTATTTATAAAATGATAAGGCATGGAAAATAATCTCAAAATGATGGAGGAAAAGATTCATTTGTTGGAAGTAAAACTCTACAAGATGGGGCTAGGCTAGCGTGCTTGAGAGGATGAAGAGAAATCAATGAAGGATACTATTGTGGTGATTTTTTGTGTCCTTAAATATTTGGGGTTGTCACGCCATAAGAAAATTAGTGGTTCACAAACAACACTGTGGACTCTGGTGGATCCACCTCTTTGACTCGAAAAAATATTATCATGAAGACTCTAGACAGATCGAGTAAGGTAAGGACACCTTAGAGGTGAGCCTATAATACTTCTCATATGCTCATGGTCATCTAGATTAATAAAATGAAGAAAAACTACAATATTAAAAATGACTAAGCCTTGGAGTAAATCCCAAATAATGCTTCAAGCAACAGATCGATGCCTTATCCATTAGGTAATTATAGCAAGACTTAAAGGATGATGAAGAAAGAAGGGGGAGGAGATAAAATTGAGCCAATCACATCCATTCAAATAATGTAATAGAGATGATTAAGCATGCCAATGAAAGAAGATACCACTTATACGTTCAAATAATGTAACATATAAATGAGATAATAAGCAAAACTGCACATGAAATTGTAAAAAGGAGGAAGTAGGATAGCATTGATTAAATGATCATTACAATGGAGTCTAGTCAGTGTAACCAGATCTCACTAATCATGTATAAAAAATTCTTTGTTCAAATAATGTAATATATAACCACAACCCTTCATTCAAATGATGTAATAAAGGGCCTCCTAGCTTTCGATCTCAATCACTGGAAATGATCTCAACCAAATGGACACCTCCTCAGCAAAACCTACACAGTGATAGGGAATAAAATGAGGTGACTAGACAAGAGACAAAAAAAATACAACTGCGACGAAGGTGGGAGCAGCTGCTACAGCAAAGTTGTCGGGATCTACAGGCATTGTTGGTTATACTGCATCTGGAGTGATCAACGGCCAAAGCACTATCATTGTTAAGGGTCCGCTGTCTGGCCCACTCGATAGGAATCTCGATGAAGACCCTAACGGTGTGGTTAAATTGCCGAATGGTGATGGAAGCTGCTCTAAAACTAGTTCTTCTACAACGACGCACTCAAATGAATCACTCAATCGATTGGAGATATGGTCTCCATCGACCCTACTACCCAATCCAGAACCAGAATGACCTATGCTTGAGTTTGTGTCATGGCAAATCTGGACTCGGATTTGCCTACCTGTATTGGTATCAACTACAGGAGCTACAGGAGACGTCAAGGAGTTGAGTACAAAAACAAGCCCACTTTTTTCTTGGAGTGCAATACACAGGGCCATCTGCTTTCTCAATGCCCTTCTTGAAAAAAAGAAATCCACAGTGATTCGGGCCGAAATATGGCTACTCAGATCCAGACTTTCCAGGAAAAGGCTCCTACCCGAGGACATGGCCGATCTGTGGGCTCATCTAAGACCTCTGCTTCAGATCCAGTCAAACCCAACAAGGTAAGCACTTAGCCTCCTCACTCTAATAATTTTGCCCCCTTAAATAACCTACACATTGGAGAGGACATTTCAGATGACCTACCCATAGACCTAACCATCACGTCCACACCCATTTTGATCCAGTCCCCTTTGTCCAAAGGAAAGTCTACAATGACTGTTCCAAACTCACCCACCAATTTTGGTCCCTCACACCTTCCTCTTCCCTTCCCGCCCCTCTCCCCCTCCCAGAGACCCCTTCCCCAACCCCTAGAGTCTACTTCCTTATGCCCGCCTCCCCGCTCTTCATCCCCCCAATGGCTCACTTTCAGCTCGGATTCGCCCACACCCCTTTCTTCTCAAACCCCAAAGCCTGATGCTGAGGGGTCCAATCCCTTTGCTAACCAAACCCACACTGAGGAGTCTCACCCTGGGGCTGAATCGCTATCCACTGACATCACCAAACCTCTAGCCTGTTGAAGTCACCTAATCCCGCACCCAAAGTAGACGTCAACAAATACTAGAGGAGGGGATGACCGTCAAATGTAGAAAAACTTTTCAAAGCAGCTGAGATAAAAATGGCCGACGACATAGTGCCTACCATCTTGGGCCCCATTTTTGACCATTCTAACACAAATCATCAAGACGAGGATGAAGTTAGACCCAAAATAACTCCGTCTCAAGGGAGAGGCAGAGGCCACAAAGCAAACTCCAAATCGTCTCGATGAAGATTGTCTCTTGGAATGTCAGAGGCCTCAACAGGAATGCAAAACAGAGAACTGTTAAAACATTAAGAAAAAATCTAAAACCAAATATTATGTTCCTTCAAGAATCCAAACTAGATGAGAATAGCAACATTCAAGTCTGCAAGCTAATCTAGGAAAACAACAACTTTGCCTTTTGTCCCTCCATAGGGGCCTTCGGGGGTCTCCTCTGTTTATGGGACCCAAAAACCATTGAAGGGAGAGTTCTTTCAGTCTCATACAGAACCATCAACATCCTATTTACTAATAAATTCACTCACCTCAAGTGGATCGCCACCAATGTATATGGACCAAACAGTCCTCTTAATAGAAGACTGTTGTGGGATAACATTTTTGCAATGCGTAATAACTTTGAAGACTTTCCATGGATATTATGTGGTGATTTTAATTCTCCCCTCCATTTATATGATAAACAAGGAGGCAATCCGATCACCAACAGTTGCATAGAATATTTCAGTGACTTTGTCAACCACAACGAGCTAATGGACATGTCGCTCCAAGGATCCAACTACACATGGAGCAACAGACGATCGAGAATCCAACACATCCAAATTTGGCTAGATAGATTTCTATTATCCAAAGAACTCATTCCTATTTTTGGCGATGCCAGGCTTCATAACCACCTAAAAATCGGCTCCAACCATAATTCCTTAATTATGGATTGTACATGACCCCAACAAATCTTCAAAACCCCTTTCAGGTTTGAAAAGATGTGGCTCACTCATCTAGATATAGGCCGATGTATTCGCCAATGGTGGTAGTAGGATTTCTATCCAAACCCTCTCACAAATTTGTTCCTCAAACTGAAAGCGGTCAAACTCAAGCTAAAATGCTAGAACAGGGATGTCTTTGGCAACCTCTTTAGCGAGAAAAAGCATCTAATGGATGAGCTGAAAAGAGTGGAAAATCTGATTCAGGGAGGAGATCTGAGGGCCGAAACTTTCCTTGAAGAAAAGAGCCTCCTCTCAAATTTTCACAATGCCTTGGCTAAGGAAGAGACATATTGGAGGTAAAAATCCAGAAACCTCTAGCTCAAAGAAGGAGACACCAACACAAAGTTTTTCCATGCATCCACCATGCGTCATAGAGGCTCTAATAAAATCACTGAGCTGACCAAGGCAGATGGATCCATTGTCTCTGACATCCAAGCAATTAGATTGGAAGCTGTTTGCCACTTCCAAGAAATCTTAGGACCAAGCACTGGTTGCCATCCCCTCACCTCAAGCTCTTTTCTACAGAACATCCCAAAGATGGTGTCTAACAATGGTAATGGAAAACTGCTTGAAAGCTTCACTGAAGATGAGATCAAAGAAGCTCTATTCGCAATGGAACCTGATAAGGCCCCCAGACCCGATGGCTTCCCACCCTGGTTTTTCAACACTTCTAGGAAATCGTGGGCCAAGATGTCGTTGCTGCAGTTAAATTCTTCCAGAGAGCCAAAAACATGCCGAGAGAGGCCATTTCCACTTTCATTGTTTTAATCCCCAAGTCCAACGATTGCGCTTCCCTTTCTGATTTCAGGCCGATCAGCCTTTGTAGTGTCATTTACAAACTTATCACCAAAGTTATGGCAAATAGGTTGAAATCCATCCTTCCCTCCATCATCGACCAGTGCCAAGGGAGCTTGGTCAAAGGTAGACTCATCTTGGATGGAGTGATAACCATCCACGAACTGGCCCACTCGACATCTAAAAATAAAAAACCCAGCATGTTCCTCAAGCTTGACATGAACAAGGCTTTTGACCGTGTTTCCTAGAAACTCATGTTTGAAGTCCTGGAAAAGTTTGGGTTACACAAAGAATGGATCAAGATGGTTCATGAATGTATCTCGATTGCTTGGTTCTCTGTTCTAATCAATGGATCACTCGCAGGTTTCTTCCAAATTTTCAAAGACATTCGTCAAGGGGACCCCCTGTCTCCCTTTCTCTTCATTATTTTGGCCGAAACCCTTGTAAGAACCCTTTCAGATGCCTGTAACAGGGGTATTATTTTTGGGATCAAACCAGCCTCAACATCCAAATCCATATCCCATCAACAGTTTTTTTATGACACTATTCTAACCTCTTATGTTTTCATTCCCAAAGCAAAAATCATTAAGAACATTCTTGATTATTATGAAGAGGTGGCTGGTCAAAAAGTCAATTACCGTAAAAGCAAGTTGTACTTTCTCAATACCTCCACTCACATACAAAATAGGATTGCTGAGATCCTTGGGTGCAACATTGGGAGTCTTCCAACTACTTATCTTGGATTACAGATTTTCCATGGCAGATTTGTCTCGGCTATGTGGAACTCTGTTTTAGATCGCCTCAACAAGAAACTAGCGGGGTGGAAAAGCTTAATGCTTAGCCAGGCAGCCAAAGCCACTCTGGTCCAAGCTTGCCTTCAAAGTATCCCTATTTTTTTCTTATCTATCTTCAAAGCTCCAACTACCATCTGCCAAAAAATTGAACAAATTCAACGCAGATTCCTTTGGGCTGGAAACGAAAACAAGAATAAATTTTCGCTAGTCACCTGGGACAGGGTCTGTTCCAAGAAAAATGACAGAGGACTCAGATTCAGAGACATTAATCAGATGAACATGGCCCTCATTGCCAAGCAGGCCTGGAGACTTACCATCAATGAAAAAACCACATGGATTGATATCATTAAAGCTAAGTACCTTCATCATTTTTCATTTATTGGAGAGCACAACCTACCTATTGGATCCCATTTTTGGAATGGTGTAATCAAAACAAGGAAAATCATCATGGAAGGCTTAAGGTGGTGTCTAGGAACTGGAACGACCATTCGTTTCTGGGACAACCCGTGGATCCATGATAAACCTGGTAGGGTACCTAGGAATAGATATTTGGGGATATATTATTATATTGTATAAGGGTTGGCATGGGCCACACATAACCCAAGGTTGATTGTATTATAATATTATATTATATTCATGGTAGGGTACCTAGGAATAGATATTTGGGGATATATTATTATATTGTATAAGGGTTGGCATGGGCCACACATAACCCAAGGTTGATTGTATTATAATATTATATTATATTTTAATATAATATAATATTAGTAGTAGGCTCTCCAAAGTAGAATAAGAATATGGATATATAAAGAAGAGATATTTGTCATTGTAAGGAATATTCATATCATTGAAGAAGAATCTTATGTAATCGTCGTGCCCACGAAGTGGCCTCTCATCTTGGGAGATCTTGTGGAGTTATTCCTTCCTTAAGGATTATTATTGGTGTTTCCCTACCTTAAGGGTATTATCTATCTCTCTCTCATTTGTGGATTGTTATTGTGGATAATGTATTGTGGATGAATGATTTGATATTTCTGCATATTGGTGAATGGTTCATGTTTAATAATAAAAGTTATGCAACAAGTGGTATCAGAGCAACGATTTTGGCAAAGTGGGGATTTTTGTGTGAAACCCTAGAATTAGGGCAATTTTTTTTGGAAAAACATCTCATCTTTCAGGAGCCATATCTCTGCGCAAGTCTATCCGATTCAAGCGATTCTTGGATCAGATTGTGCAGAATTTGAAGAGCTTTAAAATGAGTGGTCATATGAAGGAATCTGAGTAGTATTGAGGGAGATACGACCTTTTGAAGTTAGTCATCCGAAACAAGGATAGTGACGAATTTCGCAGATTTTTTCTGGAAAAACGTCTCATCTTTCAGAAGCCATATCTTTGCGACAGCTAATCCGATTGAGGCGATTCTTGGATCAGATTGTGCAGAATTTGAAGAGCTTTAAAATGAGTGGTCATATGAAGGAATCCGAGCAGTATTGAGGGAGATACGACCTTTTGAAGTCAGCCATCTGGAACAAGGAAAGTGACGAATTTTCAAGTCGCGAATTTTTCAAAAGACAATTTGTTTAGTTCGGGTAAGCAAATCAGTTGCACTTTATTTTGTTTGGAAGAAAAAATTGCAGATGTAGTTGTCTTTGGGATTTTTAGCTTCAACTTGGTGGGAAGATATATATTTTTCCATAAAACCCTAGTTTGCATTAGGGCATGATATGATATTTATTATCAAAAAACCCTAGTTGCATTAGGGCATGCACAATGGCACTCCAAAGTTTTTCTGGAGAAGATGATATTGATGCTATGGAATGGTGGAAAAAGTTTGTCTATCGACATCATAGTAATCCTTATTGGAAATACTCCCTTAATTTCTCTCTTCAAGGGAAAGCTTTGTTGTGGTTGATAAATTTTTGTCAAGAAACAAATAATGAATACACTTTGGAGGAAGTGAAGCATGCATTCTTGAGTAAATGGGACCCATATTATGTAGATCGCCTAAGGGATTTGATCGACGACTATGAAAAAGAAATAAAATTACTCAAGAAGAAAGAGGAAAAGGTCAGGGAAGATAAAAAAGATGTCAGTATGCAGACAGAGGAAACCATACCTTTGGTGGAAGATAAATTAGAAAATGGACAAAGGAATTTGTTTAAATCTAAAAAGTCTATTTTGCAGGTTCATGGAAGCATTCAAAAGGAACAGGTTATTATTTCCATTGACCCTGGTAGCAGATATAATTTTATTAATATTGCTTTGGCTAAGAAGTTGCAAGTTCAAGCAACAAAAATTAAGGACATACAGCTAGAGGGTGAGAATGTTCAGATTTTTGAAGATTTGAAGATCACCATGGATAAATATGTTTTACATTCAGATTTCTATGCTATTGAGATGGATGATGAGGATATTGTTCTTGGTTATCCTTGGTTAGATTCTTTGGGTACTGTTAACATTAATGTGCAAAAGAAGTTTATGAAGTTATGGTACAGAAAAAAGAAGATAACATTGCAGGATATTTCTCAACTTGAGGAGCAAGGATACAAGGAAAATCAAGAAGTGGTTGTAGAAGAACAAATTGAAGAACATGAAACAGAATCCAAGAAGGCAATAGTAGCAACAAGAGTCCATGAAAGAAGTAGCAGATAACTAATTCCAGTGGAAATAACATTGCAGGATATTTCTCAGCTTGAGGAGCAAGGATACAAGGAAAATCAAGAAGTGGTTGTAGAAGAACAAATTGAAGAACATGAAACAGAATCCAAGAAGGCGATAGCAACAACAGAGTCCAAGGAATATTTGATAGAAGAGCACAAGGACACACCAAACAAAGATAACATGAAAGAACAAGGTGTAGAAGAATTTAAAACAATGAAGCCAAAGGTTGAAAAGTCAAAGAAGGTAGAACATCAAGTAAAGGTTGCACCATATCGCCATCCACACCACCATGAGCGGAAACAATATTGGAGGCATGGTTCAAGGCAACAATATTATGGTTCTACATGTAATCAACAGGGCACCAACTATGGCAGTGTTTGGCAAAGAAAGCATAGTGATCATGGTTTTCAACATGGTTCATCAGCATCAAGGAACAAGTGGACCCATCATTCAAGTTATCAAAATACAATAGCAGAAGCGTGGAGCCAACGAAGCAGATTTGGATACTCAAGTAACAAAATGGCGTACCAGCATCATCGAGTTTCACTTGGATGGATGGATGAGCGAGATTGGTACCAATTGCTAACATTGCTTAGCAAATCATACTATCAGGTTTCTTCATATGTTTCGAGGATGAAACATTTGTAAGGAGGGTGGCATGGTAGGGTACCTAGGAATAGATATTTGGGGATATATTATTATATTGTATAAGGGTTGGCATGGGCCACACATAACCCAAGGTTGATTGTATTATAATATTATATTATATTTTAATATAATATAATATTAGTAGTAGGCTCTCCAAAGTAGAATAAGAATATGGATATATAAAGAAGAGATATTTGTCATTGTAAGAATTTTCATATCATTGAAGAAGAATCTTATGTAATCGTCGTGCCCACGAAGTGGCCTCTCATCTTGGGAGATCTTGTGGAGTTATTCCTTCCTTAAGGATTATTATTGGTGTTTCCCTACCTTAAGGGTATTATCTATCTCTCTCTCATTTGTGGATTGTTATTGTGGATAATGTATTGTGGATGAATGATTTGATATTTTTGCATATTGGTGAATGGTTCATGTTTAATAATAATAAAAGTTATGCAACAAAACCTCTCAACCAAGATTCGCATCTTGCAGTGCTCAAGGCGACTACTGAAGCCACCTTTGGAGATGAGGTGTGTCACTTCATTACCCAAGGTCCTACAAGACGTAAATGGAAACACCTGGCTCTTAACGGGCCTAGGCATATCACCGAGGCTCTCAGGCGGTTACAAAACTTGTTGAGGACTTGCATCATCCCAAGCTCACACAAAGATGATTCCATGGTCTAGAACCTTGAAGAATCTAGAAATTTCACTGTCAAATTAGCTTACTATAATCAAGAAACTCCCATAGATGGATGAGACTTATCAAATCAGGTCTGGGTTCCCAAGATCATTCCCAAGGTCAAATTCTTTTGCTGGTTGGCCACCCAAAACAGAATCCTCACCTTAGACAACTTGATAATCAGAGGGTTACTCATTTCCAATTGGTGTATCCTGTGCAAAAATGCATGTGAGTCAATTTCGCATGTTTTTTTTTAATGTCCCTTCTCTTTAGCAGTTCTCAACCAGGTCCATATCACCTTTGGTATCTCCACAGCCCTCCCACCTTCCATTCCCATCCTTATTAAGCAATGGCCCCGACCTTTCAAGAGCAACCAACTAAAATTCATGTGGCAAGCTTGCCTTCACCTTTACCTGTGGCAGATATGGCTCGAGAGAAACGCCAGAATTTTCAAAAATCAAGCCACTGATAAGAAGATTATCATTGTCAAAATCTTGGCCCTATCTGTGAAGATTGCCTCTCTTGTTTCTTCTCCAAACCCCCCTGGCTTAGAATCGAATCTAGCCAAACTTTTCAATCTGTCTAACATCTTTGTTATGCTTCGTAATTATGTTGACAGGTCTGTCATCAAGTGGGTCTTACCACCTACTGGGTGGCACAAGCTCAATTTTGATGGTGCGGCTAAAGGCAACCTAGGAGCGGCTGGCGAAGGAGGAATTATCAAAAACCACAAGGGAGAAATAATTTTGGCCTTCGCCCAGAACCTGGGAATTTAATCCAACAATATGGCAGAGGCTCGAGCTCTGTTCCAAAGTTTGATCCTCATGGAAGGGTTGACCATCAATAAACTTATCATTGAAGGAGACTCGTTGCACTGTATCAACTACCTCAAAGGTACAGGTAATCCTCCCTGGTCCCTAGCTTCAATTTTCCAAGAATGCAAGGCTCTAGTTGGCAATTACATAGAATTAGTCATTAAGCATCAGTACCAAGAAGGAAACAAAGTTGCAAACTAGGTTGCTAACAGGGGAGTCGACGAATCTGACATTCAAGTGTGGAGAGACTCCTTCCCCATTGGCCTAAGGAATGATCCTACAAGTTTCAATGTTTGCACAATGTGAGCTGTTGCCAGGGGGATTGGTATGGTCTGTTGATGCTCTAATGCAACATGTCGTGATATCGCGACACTTTTTCTTTCTTCTCTTTTGGTCGCGAAAATGCAACATGTCACGATATCACGACACTTTTCTCTTTTGGCCGTGAAATGCAACATGTCACGATATCGCGACACTTTTCCCTCCTTTGATCGTGACAATGCAACATGTCACGATATCGTGACACTTTTTCTCTTTTGGCCACGACGATGCAACATGTTGCGATATCGTGAAACTTTTTCTCCTTTGGCCATGACGATGCAACATGCCGTGATATCGCGACACTTTTTCTCCTTTGGCTGCGACGATGCAACATGTCGCGATATTGCGACACTTTTTCTTTCTTCTCTTTGGCCACGAAAATACAACATGTCGCGATATCGCGACACTTTTTCTTTCTTCTCCTTTGGCCGCGAAAATGCAACATATCGTGAAATCATGACACTTTTTCTCTTTGGCCGTGATGATGCAACATATCACGAAATCGTGACACTTTTTCTCCTTTGGCCGTGATGATGCAACATGTCGGGATATCGTGACACTTTTTCTCCTTTGGCCGTGACGATGCAACATGTCGGGATATCGCAACACTTTTTCTCTTTTGACCGCGACGATGCAACATGTCGCGATATCATGACACTTTTTCTCTTTTGACCGCGACGATGCAACATGTCGCGATATCGTGACACTTTTTCTCCTTTGGCCACGATGATGCAACATGTTGCGATATCACAACACTTTTTCTCCTTTGGCCGCGATGATGCAACATTTCGCAATATCGCGACACTTTTTCTTTCTTCTCCTTTGGCCGCGAAAATGCAACATGTCGTGATATCACGACACTTTTCTCTTTTTATTGCAAAAATGCAACATGTCGCGATATCGCGACACTTTTTCCTCCTTTGGCCGCATCGATGCAACTTGTCGCAATATCGCGACACTTTTTCTCCTTTGGCCGCGATGATGCAACATGTCACGATATCGCGACACTTTTTCTCCTTTGACCGCGAAGTTGCAACATGTCGCGATATCGCGACACTTTTTCTCCTTTGGCCGCGATGATGCAACATGTCGCGATATCATGACACTTTTTCTCCTTTGGCCTCGACGATGCAACATGTCGCGATATTGCGACACTTTTTCTCCTTTGGCCTCGACGATGCAACATGTTGTGATATCGCGACACTTTTTCTCTTTTGGCCACGACGATGCAACATGTTGCGATATCACGACACTTTTTCTCTTTTGGCCATGACGTTGCAACATGTCGCGATATCGCGACACTTTTTCTCCTTTGGCCACGACGATGCAACATGTCGTGATATCGCGACACTTTTTCCTCCTTTGGTCATGACAATGCAACATGTCGCGATATCGTGACACTTTTTCCTCCTTGCTTTCTCCCTTTGCTTTGGACCGCGAAAATGCAACATGTCGCGATATCGCGACACTTTTCTCCTTGTGGTGTTTTGCTTTTTCTTTGATCTTTAGCATTTGGGCCTCTTCGGTCTTCTTGGAAAACATGCAAAAAAGTTCTTCTAGTTGGTTCCTCTGGGCGCCTCTACCTTAGGTAGCCCTGCTGTTTTCAGGCTTTCTTATTCTACTGCCGCCGTTCTTCCCCTTTGCCTCCCTCTTCGGAGGCCCATGGCTGGTTTGTACAAGGTTCAGGGACCTTTCAACACCCTTTCAACCAATCAAAAAAAAATACAACTACTAATGATAAACACACTGGTATACATCTTGTAGAATTACTATCCAAAAATTTGATGATGAAAGCTGTTGTAGCCACTTTCTCATACAGCCAGTAGATTTGGTTCTCATTCAAATTTGATAATGGCCCATAATTGCCAAAATTAAAACTGGTTCGGTGATGGTTTGTAACTGCAACTATTACCAAAAACTAGATGATGGCCCATAAAAATTGTAACTACCTCAAAAATTGATCCACCATATTGCTTGCATTAAATGACCTGGTAGTGGTCAAAACGCCTCCATTCCTCTTGAAACGACCAAAAAATAGCTCCAAGAAATTAACTCTCAGCTGCTAAACTCAGCCACAAAAATGAGGTGCGTCACAAATTTTTAATTGTTTTTCCATTTTCTTAAAATTTTAAATTTAATAATAATAAATAATATTATTATTATAAGTTTCTTTGATTTATTTAAAAACATGCAAAAAATTTACTTAATATATATAATTAATAATAATGATTAATTGGGGAGGGATCGGTCGACCCCTCCCCAAATTTTATTCAAAAAATAAGAAAAATTAGCCGATGACTGATTCTCTATATAAGGAATCGGCCAGTGGCCGATTTCTCAAAAGGAATGGCCATTCTCTATATAAGGAATCGGCCATTGGCCGATTTCTCAAAAGGAATGGCCCATGGCCATTAATTAAAAGCCTTCCTTTTTTTTTAATTTATTTTAACTTTTTTAAGTTCGATCGATCAGTCAAAATTTTATTTTTCTATTTTTTTTTTAATTAAGGTTCGGCCGATCGAATGACCAATCGACCGAAATAATTTTTTAAAATTTACATTAAAAGGGGCGCGGGGCATCAGACAACACCCCTTTTATAATGGGGGCATCGATCCCCTTTTTATCTAGAGAGGGGGGGGAATGGATCGACTCCCCCTCTATTTATTTAAAGAGAGAGGAGGGGGTCGGCTGACCCCCCCCACGTGCTCTGTATTTAGAGAGAACATGGCTCTCTATTTGAATGAATGAATGAAAGATTTTAATTACGTCCGCGAGACCCAAATATGGTCTATGGGACCTCAAATATGGAAGTACAATTACTCAAATCATATCATATGATCTTTAATATCTTTGAGAAGGTTGTTCCTTCTCCGTTGATTTGTGTTAGCAATTCTCCAACTTTTTTTATTTTCTTGTTTTCAAATAAATCTGTAATAAACTCGTTCTCAAGTGTTTCTTTGTATTTGTCACGGATATCCGAAAAACTCGGGCATTTATAGATGAAGTGTTCCTCTGTCTCTACTCGCCCCTGTGCTTGCATAGAGTACATATCCTTTCTTCCCATTGTTCTTTGGGCGTTGTCCATCTCCCCGTTTCACATCTAAGCCTATGAGAGCTAGTCCTTATCCGAGCAATGAGTATTTTTTCCTTCCACTTGATTTCGGCGCCTATATACGCTTTTTTCCTTGTGGTCATACGTTGGGTTAAAATTTGCAATATAATATTGTCTTTTCTCGCTTGCATTTTTCCACATTCCACTTCCGAACTTTTCATTCACATAATTTTTAATGTCTTTGTTGACATTTGGGCATTCATTTATGTTGATTTCCCAACGTTTCATCCATTTCCGATTTTGTTTCATCCACGTATTCTTTCGCCTATGCAACTCTTCGTCCCTAACTGCTCTAGGCCATCTATCATTTTTCATGTTTTCTATTTTTTTCAAGTAACATAACGGCTTGGTCATAGCAATTGCTTCTAAAGGGAACATTCCAGTTTCAGCTAGAATAATTTCATAAGGGGTTGTGGCCTTAATTTTGAGAAAGTTTGTGATTAGATATTTTTGAATCCTTTCTATTTGTCTCCATTTTGCATTTGTTGTGCCACTAGCCCACACCTCGCAACCATACAACAGAAGAGATTGCTATTATCAAAAATTTAAGCAACCATATTAAGCATTTAAATAGAGAGTAGAGAGTAAATCAAAAATTTCATTTTTTATTTTAATTATTATGATGTATATTATATTCTTTTAAATATATATATATATATATATATATATATATATATATATATATATATATAAAATGCATGATAAATTATAATTATAATTATCATATAACTTATTTATAATATAAAATTTATTATTATATACAAAGTTAAATTAAGCATTTAAATAAATATTTAACTAATCTTAATTAAAAATAATCAAATTTAATTAAATACATAATTAAATATATAATCAAACTTTTAAAAGGGAAAATATTTAATTAAACATTTAAGACCCTAGAGGTCAAAAAATGATTAATTAAATTTTATTAAAGTCTAAAAATGTTGACAAAAGACCAAAACGACGACCTAACTTCGACGACAGAGATTTTCAAAGGCACTTTCAGAAGGTGAGACAGGCCTGGAAAAGACCCAAGGACCCAAAAATTTATTGAACGGAGGCAAACTAGGGCAAAAAAAGCAAGGGACTTAGAGGACACCAATTTTTTTTGAAAACTGGGCAAAACAAGTTGGATTTTGAGGATCCAAAACATGCTTCGACTGGGACAGGTGATGAAAAATACTGTTGGGCAATGAATCACTTGAGAACTCCAAAATCTCTAGCAGACCAAAAAGATAAAACTTGCCTAATCACCTATAGAAAACACCTTAATCACCTACAAGGGAACACCTTAGTCACCTAAAAGGACTGCTTAATCACCTATAGAAACTCCTTAATCACCTAAAAGAACTCCTTAATCACCTAAAAAAACTACTTAATCACCTAAGGACTGAAACACACTTTTTTGTGGCTTCTTAAACTCTTTGCACAAAATGATACAATTTCAAATGTTGTCCATTGATAGGAATTGAAAATTCCTTGCCATTTAGAGTTTGCAACTTGTAAGTATGTTGACCTACAATTTGAAGGATTTGATAGGGACCAAGCCTTTTTGGCTCCCATTTCCTTTTTTCCCCATGCTTATCATTCATAGGATCCCAATACAACACTATATCTCCTTCATGAAAAGGTTTGCCTCTGGCCTTCTTATTATGAGTCTGCTCAGTCATCTTCATAAATGCATCTTTTCTATCTTCTTAAAACTTCACCATTTCATCAAGTCTTCTTTGCAAGACATTTGGATTTTCATGATCTTGCAGAAGCAAAGACAAAGCATGAATTTATACATGAGAGGGTAATAGAGCATTCTCACCATAAACTAGCTCATAAGGAGATTTTCATATTCTTCTTTTGATAGATATTCTATCAGCCCACAGAGAAAACTTCAATTCATTGTCCCAACTTCTCTTATTCTTGCATAATGCTCTTCTAATTCTTGTGATCAAATTTTTGTTTGAGGATTCTGCTAATCCATTCCCTCGAGGATAGTAGTTTACAGAATGAGATAGCTCTATGCTATACCTAACACAAAATTCAATCATTTCAAAAGAAGTGAAGAAGTTACCATTGTCTGTAACTAACTTCTTAGGGACCCCAAATATTGTCAATATTTGCTTTTCCAAAACCTTGATGACCACTCCTGTAGTAGATTTCTTGAGAGGTGTTGCTTCTACCCACCTGGTAAAATAATCTGTTACTGTGATGATCCACCTATGACCTCCAGAATAATTGGGGTTAATCTCACCTATAATATCTATTCCCCATTGAGTAAAAGGAGCTTCAATAATCACTGGCTTCAAGGGCATGAATGGCAAATTCTTCTTCCCTACAAAAATTTGTAAGTTATGACAACTTCTAACAAAATGGTAGACATATTTAAACAATGAGGGCCAATAATAACCAGCTCTCATAATTTTGTGAGCAGTGGCCTTTGGAGCAAAGTGGCCTCCACAAAAACCAGAATGATATTCTTTCTGTAGACACCAAATTACAACCACTAATCCTCCATCCTAACCATTCCACCACCCACTTGTCCACCATACACCCTTCCCACCAATTATTTGGCCCAAATCCACCTTTCCCGCCATCCATTCCACCATTTTAGCCCTTTCTCGCCATTTCCTAGCCTAATTGGGATTATTTTAATATTATTTTATATTATTTAATATTTAATATAATATTTTATATTATATTATAATATATTTATTATAAAATATGTATTTATAAACTAAATTAACCACAACCATCCAATCTCCACCATTCATATTCATTAATCCATGTCACATGCAAAAAGTAATCTCAACCTTAGGATCTAATTTAATCTTAGCCACACGATCAAAAGTTTAAGGTTAAAACCCTAAGAAAACCCTACGGTTGGATTATAAGTAGGGGCATTTTCAAATGCCCAAACCCTGGAACTGGAACTGGAACTGGAATCCACTAGAGTTTGAGGATTAGACATTACACCTTGGAGGAATTATTGGTGAAGCCCTAGCATAGAATATTGGAAATCTGAAGCCCTAGCTCACCAATAAGACTTCTGCTATTCCAACCATCCCCCATTCATATTTCCTCATCATAGTAGCCCCCATCCATTCGCCACATTCATCACCATCCGTCGGATCTACTTCTACAGATTCTGCCCTAACCTACAGGTGCCATTCTGAGCTTGCGAGGCTCGTTGTAGAGCCTACAAAGTGCTCACCAGAGCCTACTACATACTGCAGGCACTCTCTAAAGCCTACTACATTCTGCAGGTGCACACCAGAGCCTATGAAGCTCACGTTCGAGCTTGCCAAGTACATTTTTGAGCCTGCTGCAACACAAAAAAGTGAATCAGAACCTGTTGCACCACGCCATCTACAACAACAAAATGAAAGCAAGGTATATCTCATTTGAATGTATTTTATCTCATAATTTGTCGATCTTGCATACTTTCTGACTTCATTGTTAACTAGGATTTTATTGATGTCTGAGGGTCTCACACTATGGAGCCCTCATAGGTATTCCTAACCCCCTTGTTATATTTTTATGTATGCAGATCTACAAGTTCTACACATTGTTGAATGGTTGTTGAAGCTGGAGTGGTCCCACACTAGATACTCGAAGCCCACTCAACCTGTTGGAAGCAAGGACACACCAAATATGAAGACACTTTGTTGTTATTGCTAGGGTTTCAAAGAATCCTAGTATCATTGTAATCTATTGTATCAAATATTCGCATGGAACACTGATTGTAATAAAGAATTTTATCGGCTTTCCCCTATTTTATTGAATATATTCTTTTGTGCAATCTTTGTGTCTCACTGCAGTATTTGGTTTTTTGTTATTCTATTTTAAGTGTCATGTTCTTGCATTCACACTTTCAACACTTGAGGCACTTCTTTCTCAAACAAATAGAGAAGCAACACTCCATCTGGATGCCTCCAATACAGTCTACCTTCCTGAATATAATACCTTTGAGCCAATTTCTTGATAGACCTTCTTTTATTTTGGGACATGTCTCCTGGAAATGACAAGTTTTTGAGGTAGAATATTATGCCATCATACCATCTACAATCAGAATTATCAATTGCTCTAGCTTCTTGCTGCTCATCTACTACAATAGTGTTATTCATATCTTCTCCCTCTTTGTTGGCCAAGTACTTTGCCAGTCCTTGTCCTTTGATAATTTGCACTACCTTGAACTCCACATCATACTGCAGTAATTTGGCCATCCACCTTGCAGGACTACCTAAGGGTTCAGGTTGAGTGAAAATATCTTTAATAGCAATGTAGGGGATACAAGCTATTACCTTATTGGACCCAAAGATATACTTGAAATGATCCAATGCTCTGATTAATGCATAAGCCTATTTTTCCAAAATGGAAAATTTTAGTTGAGCACCCTTCAATATTGTACTCATAAAGGCTATGGGCCTTTCATTTTTCTCTCCATCTTGTTGAGCTAGAACTACAACAATAGTGTGTTCTGAAGCAAATGAGTAGATTTTAAAATCTTTGGAGTAATCAGGGCAAATCAATACTGGAGCCTTAGTAATTGCATCTTTGATTTTTTGAAAAGCTGTAGTATTTTCCTCTATCCACCTTATTTCTCCATTTTTCTTGATCATGTCATTTATTGGCTTGGCAATCTGAGAAAAATTAGGGATAAACCTCCTAATAAAGTTAATATTTCCAAAGAATGATCTAACTCCCTTAAGATTCTTAGGAGGGGGAATTTTAGCAATGGCTTCTACTCTTTGTGGATCAATGCTAATTCCATATTTTGAAACAATATGCCCAAGTAGTTTACCTTGTGTGGCCCCAAACACACATTTTATAGGATTCAAAGATATGCCAAACTCCTTGCACCTATCAAACACTTGAGTTAGATGTGCAAAGTGATCTTCAAGATTCTTTGAAAAAACTATAATGTCATCAAGATATACTACCACTATCTTGAACATCAATCCTTTAAAAGCAACATCCATTGCTCTCTGAAATGTTGCCCCTGCATTCATCAATCCAAAGGGCATCCTGAGATATTCAAATGTTCCCCATGGTGTAGTGAAAGTTGTTTTGTGTCTATCTTCTAGATTCACTGCAATCTGATTGTAACCTGAAAAGCCATCCAACAAAGATATTCTTGATGACCCAACCACTACTTGAAGCAATTGCTCCATATTTGGAAGTGGATAATTGTCTTTAAGAGAGCTCTTATTCAAATTTCTAAAATCTACACAAAGCCTGATCTCACCATTCTTTTTTCTAACTGGAACTAGGTTTGCCAACCAAGTAGAAAATATCACCTTCCTGATTATCTTGGTATCCAATAACTTCTGCACTTCTTTCTGCATAATTGGATGCAAAGTGGGATTGAAATTCCTTTGTTTCTACCTGAAAGGCTTAGTATCTTTTTGAAGAGGTATTATGTGAGTCATTACCTTTGTATTGAAGGTCTTCAGATCTTCATAACTCCAAGAAAAAGCATCCATGTTCTTTTTCAAGAACTTGATATATTGTTGCTTCTCTTTTCCTGATAGGGCCTTATTGATCCTAACAATCTTGGGCTCTTCCTCTGTTCCAATATTAACTTCATCAATCTCAGATTCTTGGACCAGAGGTTTATATGCTCTATCAAAGTCATCAAACAAGCTCTCTAAAGATACCAACCCCCTAGGGATCCTGTTGGTCTTTAGTTGTATGACTTCTGCAGGCTCTCCAATAACATCCTTCAGTTTTTCTTCATCACTTTCATCACAAATAACATCAGAAAATTCATTCTGCATAGTCATAAAATCATTAATGTGTATATCATCATGAAAAACTTGTAAATATACCACATTATCAGGAACATATGGCTTATAAACAGATATGGTTGGGAACCTTTCCATAAACCAAGTGTCTATCTCAAGATTTTCTACTCCAGAAGCATTAATGGCCAACAAATTAGCATTATGATTCTGTGCTCTAGGAATAAATTGTAGATCAAAATCCAAGAATCTATCTATTTCATCCAACACTGCCTGCTTATATTGCTTTAGTCTAGGGTGCTTTGTTTGATATTTCCCTTTTATTTGCTGGATTATTAGCTCAACATCCCCACTAACTCTAAGGTAATTAATACCCAATTCTTTGGCCTTCCTCAACCCTAGCAATAAAGCTTCATATTCTGCAACATTATTTGTACAAGAAAATTCTAACCTGTATGGTATGCCAAGATAGCTGCCATTGATGTCTGTCAACAATACTCCAGCTCCTACTCCTACTTTAGATTTTGCCCCATCAAAGGTCATAGTCCACATCTCAAAAGTTAGAATTCTATCAGTTTTTGCATCTGCTTCAGCCTTCAATTTTGGATCCATGTTCTCAGCATCAGGTACTTCCAACAAGAAAGGAGAATGCTAGATAGAGTAAACCCCCATGTCTTTTTCCTCAAAATAATTCATGACATTAACCATATTATCATTAGGATCTCTGAATTCAACTGAATACCTATTGAAGGGTTCTCTTTTCAATATCACTTTCTCCTTACCCTACATTGGAATAGTGGCATATGACCAATCTAACTGAATAGTACCACCTAACTGCTCTGCCCAATGCCTAGAGAGTAAGATAGAAAATAAAGGGTCCACATCTACAACTACAACATCCATCACCACTCCTTTCTTAGGATATTGTTCAATATGGACAAGAAGTCCAGTTATAATGCCTACACAAGGTACTCTCCTGTTATCCATGATAGAAATAGGAGGGTGCTCTTTCTGACAAATCAAGCCTAACTGATCAACTACTTGTTTTGACATTACATTCATGGAAGCACCACTGTCAAGCATGCAGTTATGAATAACATATTGATCCCCATAGCCTGATGTATACCTTAGTGAGATGTAAAATGGCTTAACTAAATATGGGGCTCTAACTGCATTATTCACAAGGCCTATGGGGTTTTGAGGCTTTCCCCCTGATTGATAAATTAATTTGAAGGCTTTACATACCTGATATCGATACTTTGGAATAGTCATTAATTCCCCAAAAGTGATGCTGACCTTCTACTTGGCAACCTCTATACCCAGATCAAACTGATCTTTCTTATCATCAATTCCTTTTTTAGTTTTTTGATTAGCCAAGTCACTTTGCTGCTTTTGGATAATTTCTTCTACACAAGGCTCTTCAGGAATCATTTGCAGCTTCATCTGATTTACCTTTTTATGTGAAATCACTCCAGTAGCTTTCTCCTTTGGTGTAGGCCCTTCATCAACTTTGTCTTCCACTATTCTATTCCTGATATTGATAGCATGTATCTTTTCTAAATATTCAACCTCTTCTGTTGTAGGTACAAGCTTCCCCTGCTTCATTCTATCAAATATGGTACTAGGAGGCTCACTTGAGGTTGATGCCTCTCCAAAGACTAAGGCTCTTTGCTCAAGATCACTAGCACATATGTCCATGTCCCTTTCAAATTTTTGTTCTTTGGTTTCATCCTCCTAAGTCCAACATACATTAATTCTAATATCTTCATCTTCAGATTCAACATTCAAATCAACATTAGAATGTATACTTAGATAAATGCCACAATCAACAGGGTTATGTGGTGCATCACAAGAAGAGCAATAAAAGGGATAATATGATGCTATATTATTTGATGGTATGGGATTTGGAATAGAATCTAGATCTCTTTCTACTTCTTTCTTTTTCCAATTCCCATTTCGATTCTTGTTTCCCTCTTCATTTCCATTATTATTCCAGTTTCTATTGAAATTCCTCCTAAAAGGAGGCCTATTATCTTCCTGCTATCTATTATTTCCCTGTGAAGTTTCTATAGTGTTGTCCTTCCATTTTTCAAGTCTAGCCAACCTGTTATTCAAAGTAGTAAACATCTCACTCAATTGATTAGCTATCTTGTTCATAGGATCTTGATCTATTTTCTTAGGGATAGAGAACTCAACCTTCTTAGGCTTTATTTCAGGTTGATTGGGCTCCAGAGAGTATGCTTTCATTTTACCACTATCAATCATATGTCTCTCTATTTCAATAGCTCTTTCCATACATATATCAATGGTGGTTGCTGCTTGCTACCTTAGCTCATAACTAAAATCTCTAGGGAAAGCATTTTTGTAGAAACAAATGGACTGATCATCATTTGGCCTTAATGCTACAGGAATATTATTTCTGGTCTTGAAGAACCTCCTATTGAAATCTTCTACTATTTCATTTTCTTTCTTCTTCATGGTAGCCAACTCTGTCAGCAAAGACTATTCATTCTTCCTCTCTCCATATTTCCTAAGGAAAGTGTTCTCTAGCTCTTGAAAATTATGGATAGTACCAGCTCCAAGGTTGTTAAACCATTCTCGAGCATCCTTCTCTAAAGTTTGAAAGAATAATCTAAGGACAACATCTTCATCATCCACCTCAAGACTATCCATGGCATATAGAAAATCTCTAATATGATCTTCACCGATCACAACATTGTTTCCTTGGAACTTAGGCAAGTACTTATGAGCTTTACCAAGGAGAGGATTCAAATTTGTAGGCAAAACAAAAGCTCTATATCTATTGGTCCTCCACTGATTGACATTAGCATTGGCATTTTGATTTATCATTTTGATTGACATTTTGATTTACATTGACATTTTGATTTGCATTAGGAGCTGCCATACTCACTACAAGTTGATTCACTATAGGTACTTGGTTTACAGCAAGAGAAGACTGATTCAAACCAAGATTTGGGCTAGAAACTAAAATTAGAATTGAATATTTTCTATGAGACTTGAAAAATACCTCAGGATTTGGCACTCCAGAAAGCACTTCTTTGCCACTTCTTCTTGTAGACGCTAGATCCAACTCCTCCTTTTATTTTTAATTTTTGAGTTCATTCAGAGTCACCAACATAGATGTGCAAAGAAAGAGCAAGATCTTCAATAATACTTGGGCTAAGATTGCTCAGCCTGATATTCACTCAACTCTCACAAATTCCACTCTAGGAGAGACTAAGAAAAACAAAACACACAAAAATACTAAGCCACCAAAAATTATTGGCTAACTGCTACCACACAAAAAGTTCTAGAATCATCCCTCGACAATGATGCCAAAAATTGTTGTGGTGATTTTTTGTGTCCTTAAATATTTGGGGTTGTCACGCCACAAGAAAATCACTGGTTCACAAACAACACTGTGGACTCTGGTGGATCCACCTCTTTAACTCGGGAAAATATTATCACAAAGACTCTAGATAGACCGAGTAAGGTAAGGACACCCTGGAGGTGAGCCTATAATACTTCTCATATGCTCATGCTCATCCAGATTAACAAAAATAAAGTAAAACTACAACATTAAAAATGACCAAGCTTTAGAGTAACTCCCAACTAATGCTTCAAGCAATAGACCGGTGCCTTATCCATTGGGTAATTGTAGCTAGACTTAAAGGATGATGAAGAAATAAGGGGAAGGAGATAAAACTGAGCCAATCACATCCATTCAAATAATGTAACAGAGATGATTAAACATGCCAGTGAAAGAAGATACCACTTATACATTCAAATAATGTAACATATAAATGGGACAACAAGCAAAACTGCACATGAAATTGCTAAAAGGAGGAAGTAGGATAACATTGATCAATGGATCATTACAGTGGAGTCTGGTCAGTGTAACCAGATCTCACTAAGCAAGTACAAACAAATTCTCCGTTCAAATAATGTAATAGAGAACTGCAACCCTTCATTCAAATGATGTAACAAAGGGCCTCCCAGCTTTCGGCCTCAGTCACTAGAAATAATCTCAACAAACTGGACACCTCCTCAGCAAAACCTGCACAGTGATAGGGAAGAAAATGGGGTGACTAGACAAGACACAAAATAAAATACAACTGACAAGGATGGCACTCTGGTATACCTCTTGCAGAATTACTGCACAAAAACTTGATGATGAAAGTTGTTGCAGCCACTCTCTCATATAGCCTGTAGATTGGTTCTCATTCAAAGCTTGATGATGGCCCATAATTGCCAAAATTGCAACTGCTCTAGTAATGGCTCATAACTGTAATTGTTACTAAAAACTGGGTGATGGCCCATAAAAATTGTAACTACCTCCAAAATTGATCCACCATATTGCTTGCATTAAATGGCCTGGTAGTGGTCAAAACACCTCCATTCCTCTTGAAAACGACCCAAAAATGGCTTTAGAAAATTAACTCTTGACTGTTGAAACTCAACTGTAAAAATGAGGTGCGTCACAAATTTTTAATTATTTTTCCATTTTCCTATGGTTTTAACTTTAATAATAATAAATAATAATATTATTATAATTTTCTTTGATTTATTTATAGACACGCAATTTTTTACTTAATTAATAAATTAAAAAAAAAGAAAAGAAAAATCGGCCGATGACTGATTCCCTATATAAGGAATTGTCCATCGACCGATGGACATTAATTAAAAGCCTTCCTTTTTTTAATTTTAATTTTAATTTTTTTAAAAGTTCGACCAATCGGCCATTAAGCCGAAAGAATCTTCTTAATGGCCGATCGACTGAAATTTTTATTTTTCTCTTTTTTATTTTTTATTTTTTAATTAAGCTTCGGCTGATCGAATGGCCGATCGACCAAAATCATTTTTTAAAATTTACATTGAAAGGGGGGCATCGACCGACCCCCCTTTTATTTAAGGAAGGAAGAGGGGGCGTCGGTCGACCCCCCTTTTATTTAGAGAAGGAGGAGTCCGACTCCCCCTCTCTTTATTTAAAAAGAGAAGGGGGTCGACCGACCCCCCATGTGCTCTCTAAATAGAGAGCACGCGACTCTCTATTTAAATAGAGAGCCACGTGCTCTCTATTTATTAGAGAGTAGAGAGTAAATAAAAAATTTCATTTTTTATTTTAATTATTATTATATATATTTTTATATTCTTTTAAATATAACATATTTAAATATATATATATTTAAGGCATGATAAATTATAATTATAATTATCATATAACTTATTCAAAATATAAAATTTACTATTTTATACAAAGTTAAATTAAACATTTATATATATATATAT
The DNA here is from genome assembly GCA_028583015.1 of Wollemia nobilis. Lineage (NCBI taxonomy): Eukaryota > Viridiplantae > Streptophyta > Pinopsida > Araucariales > Araucariaceae > Wollemia > Wollemia nobilis. The sequence goes on along the minus strand of JAQPPZ010003077.1, from coordinate 15,005,466 downwards.
ATATATATATATATATATATATATATATATATAACTAAACTTAATTAAAAATAATCAAATTTAATAAAATACGTAATTAAATATATAATCAAACTTTTAAAACGAAAAATATTTAATTAAACATTTAAGACCCCAGAGGTCAAAAAAATGATTAATTAAATTTTATTAAAGTCCAAAAATGTCGACAAAAGATTAAAATGACGACCTGACTTCGATGACATAGATATTTTCAAAGACACTTTCGAAAGGCGAGATAGGTTTGGAAAATACCCAAGGATCCAAAAATTTATTGAACGGAGGCAGACTAGGACAAAAAAAAGAAAGGGACTCACAAGAAACCATTTTTTTTTTTTTAAACAGGGTAAAACAAATTGGATTTTGAGGATCCAACAGATACCTGGACAGGGCCCCTCCCTAATGAGTATTGAAGCAAAATGATGAAGAAATTGCCACCTTGAGGAGTGAGCTTGATAAGGAGGCTAAATTTAGAGATAAGTTGCAACAACGACATAATATTTTGGATATTGCACTAGCTGAATTGTAGGAGGAAAAGAACAGGTCCCAAGGAGCATTAATCTCTAGAGAATGGGTTAAGCACATCAAAAATTCTTATTAGGATAAAATAAGAGAAGTGACGTTGAAGGTGCTTCCATATTTTGTGTGAAAGTTAGAAGAGGGTTTGACAACCTCTAAGTTGGTGAAAAAGGAGTTAGATGCTAAGGCAAGTTTGGTGCAAAGCTGAAGAGAATTACAGAAACATATTCTAGAAATAATGCAGAAATAATAACTAAGGAAATAATGACACCATTCAATGCACATATAACACACAAGATTTACCCTGGTTCACCCGATTTGGGCTAGTCCAGCAAACAAGAGTCTATCCTCCTTGATATATTATTCTCTCTCTTATCCCTCAAATGGGGCATTACAATAATTATATAAGGAAACTCATACAACCCTAAACCACCAAGTGGTATTAGGGTACCGTGGATACAACACCGTGGGCAGCACATAGTCTTTGCAGCCATACAGCTTCCTTACTTGCATCAGTGGCAGCCATATACTCAGCTTCAGTAGTTGAAAGAGCAACAACAATCTGCCTCTTGCTCATCCAACTAATGGCCCCTTCGAACAAATTGAATACATAAGCACTAGTAGATCTTCTCCCGTCCAGATCTCCACCCCAATCTGCATCAACAAACCCTTCTATATCCAATTGTCTGTTTTCTTTACCTGTACCCTCATAGCAGATTGTAAAATCAGAGGTGCCACGCAAATATCTAAACACCCTTTTCACAGCAGTCCAATGCTCTTTACCAGGTTTAGACATATATCTACTCAAGACTCCCACTGCATGGGCAATGTCTGCTCTAGTACAAACCATGGCATACATTAAACTACCTACGACATTTGCATAAGGAATATGTGACATTTCCTCTACCTCTTCTTCTATTTTTGGACATTGTTCAGCAGACAATTTTTCACCTAAAGGAATAGGTACCTTCACCGGTTTGCAATCCTGCATATTGAACCTTTTCAACACTGTCTCAACATACTTTTTCTGATCCAACCACAACTTTCTGTTAGAGCGATCTCTTTTTATTTGCATACCCAATATAAAATTTGCAGGGCCAAGATCCTTCATGTCAAATTGTGATGCCAACTGAGACTTTACTTCCCTGACCAGTTTCTTGCTATTTCCAATTAGTAACATGTCATCAACATAAAGAACTATAATGACAATTACATTACCAATTTTCTTTGAATACACACAGTGATCAGCATTGCTACGAACAAAACCAATTCCTAAAACATAAGTATCAAATTTTTGGTACCACATTCTAGGTGATTGTTTCAGTCCATACAATGATTTCTTTAACTTACATACCGGATCCTCCTTTCCTGCAATAGTGAAACCTTCAGGCCACCTCATATAGATTTCTTCCTCCAAATCTCCATGAAGGAATGCAATTTTCACATCCATCTGTTCTATTTCAAGATCAAATGCAGCAGCCACAACTAACATAAATCTAATTGATGTTAGCTTTGCAACGGGAGAAAAAACTTCACCATAATCAATTCCTTCAACCTCGAGAAAAACCTTTAGCAACTAGGCGAGCTTTATATTTCTCCACTTTACCTTCAGACATTCTGCTTCTTCTTAAAGATCCACTTGCAACCTATTGCTTTCCTACCACTTGGTAATTTCACTAAATCCCATGTTCTGTTCTTTTTCAGGGACATCATTTCCTCATCCATGGCCTCTTCCCAATGGTTTGCCTCTCCAAAATTAACAGCTTCTCTAACTGTTCTAGGATCTTCATCAATAACAGATAGTACAAAAGAAGTAGGAAAAGCAGATGGACTGTACCTTTCAGGTTGCCTCCTTTCCCGTGTTGATCTCCTTACCACAGGTGTATGAACCTCTTCTTCATCCTCTTCCGCATCCTCACCTGTATGCTCCTCTTCCATATCCTCATCTGTATGCTCCTCTTCCAGATCCTCTACTGTCTGATAGTTGTCCATGAGATCAAATTGGACCGTTCCAGGTTCCTCTTCTGTAACTACCTTCCTAGAATCACTGATCATCTCCCTAAACACCACATCTCTACTATACACTGTACTTTTAGTTTTTGGATTCCAAAGCTTATATCCTTTAACACCATCTTTATAACCAATAAAGATACATTTAACAGCCTTATTATCTAGCTTACTTCTTTTCTCCTTTGGAATATGCATGTATGCATCACAACCAAAAACTCGAGATGTGAAATAGATGGTTTCTTACCAAATAGAGCTTCAAATGGAGTTTGATCCGGCAATGCTGATGTAGGTGACCGATTTCGCAAGTAACATGCCGCACTCATCGCTTCTGCCCGAATTCCTATGCCAAACTTGCACCACTGAGCATACTTCTAGCCTTCTCCATCAGTGATCTGTTCAACCTCTCTGCAACTCCATTTTGTTGAGGTGTATATGAAGTAGTCTTCTGTCTTGCAATACCACATTGCTTACAAAATTTCTCAAATATATTAGAACAATATTCCCCTCCATTATCAGACCTCAACACCTTAATCCTTTTATCAGTTTGATTCTCAACAAGTGCTTTAAATTCCTTAAATTTTTCAAACACTTCATCTTTGCTCTTAAGAAAGTAAATCCATGCATATCTTGAAAAATCATCAACAAAGGAAGCATAATACCGTGATTTTCCAAGAGACGGCATAGGAACAGGACCAAAAATATCACCGTGGATCAAATCTAGTACCCCACTAGATCTTGTGGCATTAGATGGAAAACTAACCCGATTCCGTTTACCATAAATACAATGTTCACGTAACTCGAAGTCATTGAGTAATTAGGGATACCATGAACCATACCTTTTGTGTACAGGGTACGCAATCCCTTTTCTCCAATATGTCCCATCCTTTGATGCCAGAGTGTTGAGCTTTTATCAGAATCAACCTCAGGAACAGTTGAGCTATTGCACTCATTTTTCATAGTGCTTCCCAATAGCTTATACAATGTTCCAATCCGAACTCCCCTTGCCAACACCATTGATCCACGAACCATTTTGCATGAATCCTTGCCAAAACTGACATTCACTGCTGCATCGGCCATTTTGCTTACCGAAATCAAATTTCTAGCAAGTCTCGGAATATGCATCACACCTGGTAGGGTCTTAACCCTACCATCCTGTAGCAAAATTTTCACTCTTCCACGACCCATGATTCTGAGTGGTGAATCATCTCCCAATAGTACCTCCCCTCCATCATATCTTTCATATTCACTAAACCACCCTCTATGAGGAGTCATATGAAAAGAGGCACCAGTATCAATCAACCAATCATTTTTATCTGATCGTGTGGAGCATGATGAGCAGGATGCCAAATATACATCCCCTGCTTCATCAATGGATTTATTCATCTCTGTGGAAGTCGATTCATCCGACTTTTTTCCAGACTCAGCTTTCTTTGATCTGCAATCCTTCTTCATATGACCAAGCTTGCCACAATTCCAACATTTTCTCTCAAACTTCCCCCGAGACTTTGATCTACCTTTAGACTTAGACCTATCACCATATCTAGATTTGTCCTTCTCCTTGGCACGCCCTCTCAATGTTAGGGCTTCCTTAGATGTGCCCTCCATGGCTTTTCTCCTCATATCCTCAGATAATAGAGATGCCACTATATCTTCAAACTTCAATGTGGATGAAGTTGTACTACCAATTGCTACTACTAAGTTATCCCATGAATCCGGTAAGGAGCATAACAAAGTAATGCATTTATCTTCCTCACTCAACTTAATTTCTACAGATGTTAGTTGACTTACCACCGTATTGAATGCATTCGGATGATCTCGCAACCGAATCCCCGTCATGCATCCTAAGATTGTACAGCTTTTTTCTCGAGGAATAATTTGTTCACTAGGGACTTCGATTGATACAAAGCCCCTAACCTCTCCCAAAGATCCTTTGCCGTAGCTTCTCCCGAAACATTGATGAGCACCGAATCTGCAAGACACAGTCGAATCAGACTCCTTGCTTTTCGATTCATCTTCTCCCAATATTCATCGAAAATACCCGTAGGTTGTGTTGTTTCTGAAATAGCAGCCCACTGATCTCTGTCCACGAGCATATCTTCCATATTTAACTTCCATAGCTCAAAACTTTTGTCGTCAAACTTCTCGATCTCTATCCTTGAATGATTTCCTAACATTTTTCCTTCAAACTCCTTCTGCGTAACTCCCACTCCAGAATAGGTTTCCTCTCACTCCTAGAAACCCTAGATCTTCTTCAAACGGATTTAAACCCTAGCAATAAAGGCGTCCCCCTATGGCTAATGACTTGGCTCGATACCAAATGAAGAGAATTACATAAACATATTCTAGAAATAATGCAAAAATAATAACTAAGGAAATAATGACACCATTCAATGCACATATAACACACAAGATTTACCCTGGTTCACCCAATTTGGGCTAGTCCAGGAAACAAGAGTCTATCCTCCTTGATATATTATTCTCTCTCTTATCCCTCAAATGGGGCATTACAATAATTATATAAGGAAACTCATACAACCCTAAACCACCAAGTGGTATTAGGGTACCGTGGATACAACACCGTGGGCTAAACCACCCACACCCACTAACCACCCACCAACCGTGGGAATCCCGAGGGCCGCTCCAAAAGTAGCGATAAAAGTAGGTGAAAAGTAGCGATAAAAGTAGGTGAAAAATTTTAGGCGGCTCCGCCGCCTATTCTCAGCTAGTCTTCTCCAGCATCTTTCTCTTTCACCGCATCCGAGGGCGTCCCCCTACGCACCCCGAGCCATCACCTATTACGTAATCACCTTTACTGTAGCCGGGGGTCCTTGGGTGCCTCCGGCACCCCCGGACCCCCCCTACCCGTCGTCTTTAGAGCTGTAGTGCCTGTCATACAATTCTTTTCCGGCAAAGAATGAGAGGACAAGCGTTAATATTAAAGGTATTTTTCTGAAAAGGATACTCCTACCTATCCAAGTACTCAACAAGAGATATCAAACATGGTAGGACTGCTATGCAACAACTGTTAAATCTTATACACTTGTATTATGAAGGGAAATAGTACCATGTTACAGTAAAAAAGGAGATAAAAAGGATGAGCAAGGATAATTCAAAACTCAAAGCACTCAGCTCCCTCAGATTTTGGGATGGCAAGGGAGAGATCTACATAGAAGAAGAATTGAATAAGTTATTCGAGGACCTAAAAGAAGATGAAAGTGAAATTATGGTGCTACAAGAGACAAAAGCGATGGATCAAATGCTTAACATAGTCCTCAAGTTTTCAAGTCTTCTTGCCAAGATAGAGGAGGTGGTCAAGAGATACAGTGACCAACCCTACAAGGATGTTTACCACTTGGGCACCATCGTTGACAACATCAGGGTTGTTCCCTTCCCTACTGTAGAAGTGTGGAATCAAATTTGTCAAAAGTTTCAGGTCTAGGCCATTCTAGCAACTTCCTCATAGGTTGAGTCCTCAAAAGCTCAAGAGCAACAACAAAATGATCCTGGAGGGGTAGTATAGCCTTTGGAGAGGGTAGATTTTGTAAATATTTTTATGCAAAAAGTGTTTGTTTGCACGTTGATTTAACTCCATGGCCCAATGGTTGTGGCCAAGATCTATTTTTTTTGGTACAGGGTGTTTTCCCTTCCCCATTTTTTCTAGGTTTTATTTCTTTTCAATGAGTGAAAATCCTTGTAAGTCACCAAAATTTTGGATGATTTTTTCACACTGTAGACACCTAAATCGCATAAACAGGATAAGACTATCAGTGCATTACATATGCCCTCTTATCGACAACATATGGCCTTATTAGGCACCCCTCTAGGCTAGAAAAAGGCTTCCAAAACCCTCCAAAACTTAGTTTGGAGGGTTCCTAGCAGTCTGGGGCAGTTTTGGGGCCCCTACTGGTGACCGTCCCACCCAGGGATGACCATAGTTGGTGACCGTCCCACCCAGGGATGGCCATCAACAACCATCCCTGGGTGGGATGGCCCCTAACTGGACCTTTGAAAAAGTCAAAGGATGCGCTAAATGGCAATCCAAGACTACCATTAGCACATCCAATCACCCTAGATTGATTGGGGACCTACTAATGGACTGCAGGGTAGTATATTGGGAGCCCCAAAGGGGCAACCTTCCCCTCCCCAATCAATGATGCAATTAGGACAAATGGCATCACTTGCCTCGCATGGCAAAGATGCCATTTGGCCCTAGATGCCCTTTTGGGCTATAAAAGGAGGCCCAAACCTCCATTTCAAAGGAGGAGAGAAGGAGAATTTGAGCAATGAAGTGCTGCCCAAATCTATCCCTACTTGCTACCAACCCATTTGCAAACCAAAACTCGCCCTTTCCCTAGCCTTGAAACCCTCTTCACTTCGAAGGCACTTTCAGGGGCAATAGGACCCAATTTACCAATCCAAAACCAGCCAAATTGAAGGACAACTTGGCCCCATCTATCGAAAACACCCTCACCCTATTTTGGACCAATTCCCAAGGCCATAGGTGACAAAACTAAGCTAGTTTTGTAACCATCCCACTTGGGGACGACTAGCAGTCAGCCCATGGCACTCATAGGGATGGTCTCAAAATAGTAGAGAATTTTAGATAAATTCCTCCATAGACCTCCTTAGAATGTCTATATGAACCTCTGGTCCAAATTTGAGGTAATTTGGAGGAGTTTTGGTTCAGGATTTGGAGATCCCCAATGTTGTAGGTCTACATGGCTCACCCTAGAGTGGCCAATAGTTCAGCATAGTTTCACCTTATAACTTGCTTTCAAATCCATTTATTTCTATTTATATTATATTATAATATATATGCTTATTTTAGATCAGTTTTTACATATGTAGATCACTTTGTTTGGTTGTAGCATTCACACCTTTTACTATGTTTTCTATGCTATCTTCATTTTATGAAATAGGTGCTATTAACCCCATTTTAAGCCCTTGTGTGTAGGTCTAGGTAGTTCTACATAGGAGGAAGGAGCTAAGAAGACTAGAAGAATAGGTTGAAGGATAGCTCTCAATCATGGGATGCGATATTTACATCAACAACCATAGTTTACACCATTTTGAGGCCCCTTTCAAGGGACTAGATCCCTTGAACATTGTAATGTGAATGTATCAATTTGTAAAAGCCCTCAAGGGGATATTTGTAATCTCACATTTGAAGCTATACATTGATTAAATAGAAGGAGAAATCCACCATTTGGTTATAATTTGCTTCACTTTCATAGATTACAAGTTTATGTGCTATTTCCCTTTGAATGCTTCATAAATGTTATACATTGCAATGGAATGCCCTTAAGGCGGTGTAGTAAATTTCATATCTTCAGTGGTGATCATGGTATATGATGTTTTTCCATCTCCCCTCTGGATGATGCTAATTTGGACCTCTTTTTCTGGTTTTCTCTATTGCAGGTTCTGACCGCTCTGAGCAGAAATGACCTCTCTACTGCTCCATGGCACTGGGTGAGACGGCCAGCTCCATGGCACTGGGTGGGATGGCCCCCAATATGTGACCATCCCTACCTGGGATGGCCATAAAACTAGAGGGTTTCTACAAAAATTTGTAGAAACAACAAGTTTTAGGTTCATTTTACACCTTTTCTGCATCATAAATTTGATTTTTTACTATTTAAAATTGCAAAATTTCATGTTTTTCTTGCTTATTCTTTGCATAGAAAGGTTAGATTTTCTCTTTCCAAAATCGTGCATTAATTAGATTAGAAAAATAAAAGAAAAATATAGTAGAAGTTGCTACATTTTCTGGTTTGACTGCTTGTCACTTGCCCAAAAGGGTTAAGTTCATATAGGTGTGCATTTTTGGTTTCCTTTTATGCTACTAACAATTCTGAAAGTAAAATGCACATTCATGCATTTAGTCAAAAATCATTGAGTGCTACTTTGTTTTCTTTCAAATATTTTAAAAGGAACCCACACACACCATGATCTTATTTAAACATCAATGGAGTTGGACTTACATCCAACCCATTGATAGAGATCAATAATGGATGTAATTTCCACTCGATTGACTCAGAAGTATTATGGAGACCTTTCATGGCCAAGACCGACCCAAGATCTATCCTAACCATGCAAAATAGCATGCATTCCTCTTTGGAGGGGTGTATCACTATGCACGGGGTGTTGGGTGAGGATTGGTAGTACCTATGCTACCTCGTTGGATATGGATTTCATCCCCATATTTGACTTGTGCGAGTATATAGGTGAAATCCTTTAAAATTTGAGAATATCATTCAACGAAATATCAAACATGAGAAAAGTATTTTCTTTACAAAGCAACACATATTGAAACACAACAAATAGTTTAGGATTCACATCTAAAAAATTTAAAATGAGATAATCACTTTTATGCTTGTGTGTCTCTATTGTTTGTTTGTTTCAAATTCATATAAATTGTAAAGAAGATAAACACATAGTAGTTAGAGTATATATCTATGGTACGTACCCATAGCCAAGCCCATTCAAGGGCAGAAGCTATGGGCAATAGAGAAGAGGATATAGAACATCCTCATGTTGAGTCTAGGGATAGGATCATTCCTCCCTAGAAATCAGCTACTCTTCCCAGTCGTAGACCGATTGATGAGTGGATGGTTACTCCTAGAGAGTCAACTAGAGGATCTAGCTTATAGGGGACCCCTTCGTAGGGTACTCCTATAGGTCATAGTCCTAGTTTGGGAAAGTATCTCCCTAATTCATATGCTACAAACACCTTCTTTCGAGAAGAGTCACCATGCAATGAGGTGCCTCCACATAGAGCAATACCATGCATTCATGTGCCTACTCGATCCTCTACTCTTGATCATATATAGGAGCAAGAGCTCACACCTCGAGTAGGGTTGAATGATCATCTCAAGATTTCAAGTCACCCTACTCCAAGGTATCAAAATCATAATGAGTATGATACTCATCAAATTAGGTGACCTTATTCCACCTTACCTTACCTTGTTTATGAGGGAAGACCTGAGGAACATCCAGATTATCCTCATGAAAATGTGTCAACGAAAGCACGTTGTGCCTCTATGCCAGTAGTATTTCAAAAATATTTGTTTAGGAGAGAACCTCAAGTCAATGCGACTGCCCTCGATCGAGGGAAGCACGTAATTGATCTCATAGAGCCTCCTGAATAGGATAGACAACAAGGCAATCATGCTAAGTTACGTAGACCTAATACAACTGATCAAATTAATAATTTGGTCTAGAGATATGCTGACCACCAAGCTGAGTTTAATCGACTTAGGTCGGATAAACATCACTTAGATCTCTTAGAGCAATGACAACAAATAGAGAAAGAAAATCTTGAATGACAAATTCAAGAAACTTTGCATCATGGAGCTATCACTCCAAGTACGCGTAGACAAGAGGCTCACCCGAGGCAACCAAATTTCCAACAAGATAGGTCTCCTAGACCTAATCCTATGTTGCCTCCTAGACCTCGTAGGCCTAAATAGAATACATATGATAGGCCAAACATAGATCACCTTCAACAGGCATTAGTTCCTCCTTGTAGGCCCATACCTGAAACACCTTATGGGGCTTACGATGATTTGGAACAAGATGAGGATTATGTAGAAGCACCTTATGGAGGCATGGCTGATGTCAATCAACCACCCCAACCTAGGCTTAATATTCCTCATCCACCTCTACGAGTTCAAAATAAGGAAGAGGAGATTAAATCCTCGGATGCGTATCAAGCTTTGCTTGCACGCTTAGAAACTGTAGAAGGTAGGACAACTGGCAATGGGCTTCAAAAGCCTACTTTGCATCAGCTAAAGAACCAACCATTACACCCATCCATTCCTTCCTCGGTCTATCTTGAGCATTTCAAAATGCCCAAATTTGATAGATTCAAGGGTGAAGAAGATGCTCAAGAGCACGTTACTAGATTTCTAAATCTGTGCTTCAACATACAAGACAATGATGCATTGCTCTTAAGAACTTTCTTGAGTACCCTCATTGGTCCTACCATTGAGTGGTTCAACCAACTTCCAAAACATAGCATCTACACATTTGAACAATTTTTTGATGCATTTTTGGAACGTTTCACCTTTAACACCAAAATAAATGTGACATTAACCGACCTCACAAGAATGAAACAAACTGAGGATGAGATGATCATTGACTATGGAAATAGGTGGTGAACACTTTTGGCTAAGCTACCCTATCTATTGCCAGTGACTGAATTAACTCATTTGTTCTCAAAGAGTTGCTTGAAACCCATCTCTTTGACATTGCAATTACAACAATACCCTACCTTGGAAGAAGCTCTAGCACAGGCTAGAAACATAGAAGAAATCAAAATCCAAGAGGGAGAAATAACAAAACCTTGCAAGGAGTGGACAAAGAATCCTAAGAATAGCTCGGCACCTACAAAGCTAGCTATGGTCAATCAAGTGGCCATAAATGTCCCTACGCCTCCTCAAGTTATGCCTCCCCAAAATGTGAACTATCAGGCTCAACCTCCTCCTATGAATTATAACAATAATGGTATAGTGAACCAGGGACAAAAATAGCGTCACCCTTAGTGATAATTTACTCCCATCATTGAATCCATGGATTCTCTTTTCGATCGATTATGGGCTACAAATATGGTTAATTTACTAGATATCAAACCCAATGATCTAGAAATAGGTAAACCCAAGCTTATGGGATGTCGAGAGGATCAGTATTGTAAGTTTCATCGACAAGGTGGCCATGATTTACAATCATGCTATGGTTTTAAACATGTAGTACAAGACATGATTGAGAGGAATGAGCTTATAGTAGATGCTCCAGTAGCTCCTACCAATCAACAAATGGGTATTTTCAAAGACCCTTTACCAACTCATGAGGTACAGGTAGTGCCTGCTAAACCAATGAATGAGGTGAACCAAAAACACCCTGTTCAAGGGTATGTTGGGATGGTGAGTATTGTGACCAGGAACAAGAGATATCCAAGTCAATTCGCACAGCCTACGACTTCAAATGATGTTCCAACTACATCACAAACTACACCACCTATAGTACAGGGCCTTCCTTCTAGGCCAATAGTGACAATTAAGAGCAAGCTTGCACAAAGCTTGAGGACCACATCAACATGATTGTCCATCTATGAGTTGATCCAACAATCACCTCCACATCGGGATGCCTTGATGGATATTTTAAAATCCATAGAGTTGCAACCGTAGGAGTCCAACTCCTTCATAGATTTTGTGGGACATGTGCAATAGTGCAAAGAACCAGTCATACAATTTCATGAGCATGAGCTAAAAGAAATAGCCAACGATGTGGTAGACCCTCCTTTACACATCATTGCATGTATAAATGAGATACCATACAAGAGAGTGCTTATAGACACTGGGTCCTCAAGTAACATCATAACAACTAAAGCACTAAAGCATATTAAATTGCCAGCATCTCATGTTGTGGCATCAACTTACACTCTTCGTGCTTTCAATGACACAATATGCTCTACTATCGGTACCATAGTTTTACCCATTTAGGTGGGACAAAATATTATACCAACATTGTGCCATGTGCTAGAGGGTGATATGGCCTACAACATTTTTCTTGGAAGACCTTGGATACGGGATATGAAGTGTGTCCCCTCCATCACACATCAATGTCTTAAATACACTCATGAAGGGCAAGTACATGTAGTATCTACCGATCTAGAGCCCTTCAAATACTACAACATGTTGCAGTAGATGCCAGAGTCGACATTACCTTCGACTCATGTAGACTTCTGATTAAATACACCTGATCAGAGTCTACCCATTCCACCACCTTCATCATCATCTACTCCATCCTCATCATCACCACCTTCAGATAAGGCTTCGACATCATCAAACCCTCCATCGAGGAACATGTCGAAGAGGCCTATTGATGAGAGCCCACCATTAGTTTCTACCATATCCATGGAGGAGGTTCCTTGTGTCATTAATGAGGAATTACCTCTAGAGGTGAACATTGAATCACCTCAAACCTCCATTCCATCTCATCCAGCTTCGCCATCCCAGGTCATAGTCCAGATGTCTAGCACAGGGATAGGAGAATACTTGGTGAGAAATATCATGATAGTTCCATCACTGGAGATAGTGCAAGACATGGGAAGACCTCATCTTCCCATAGGTAGCATTGTACCTCTTGGTATACCTCCTAATCAAATGAATTTCATATATGGAGGTATAGAGTATGGAGCTCTGCCCATTCCTCAGATAGAAGATGATGATGAACCCTTTTCTGAGGATGTAAATTATTTTTCAAATCTAGACTATGCATTGAAATATCTAAATCATTGTAATTGGCATGGGTTTGGTCTTGGCTTGTATGAGCAGGGTAACCGTGTTCCATGTCAACCCCAATATCAACTTTCGTATGATAGATCCAGGTTGGGAAATAATAAACCGGTACCATTGGATGTCCTCATCGAGAGTCTTGAACACCTATGCCTAAGTCATCAGGCTAAGCTCACCCATGATCCATATACTAATCTGAATCATGTTCATTCCTTGGGAGATCATTTCCCCATAGACATGATAGATCAAGGTCTTTCCAGTGATGTCACCCAACCCCATGAAGTGGGGGAGAGCTCACACACCTTGCAATATGATAGTGAGGAACAAGACCAAGGTCCTCCTCATGAATGGATGAGTGATGATGAAGATGATTATGGCATCGCACCCATTAACTACCATAGCTCAGATGATGAATACGAGTGCATGTTCCCTTTGGATGATGAGGATGAATATTTTCTTTGTATGTTATTCCCCATCCAAGAACCCATATGATGCTAGCTGTTGCCTCATGAAGAGTAGGTTCACCCTCTTCCACATAGGCCACCACTAGTTATTCCATTTCCACCTGAGCCACACCCATGAGTTATGAGACAACATCAGGTCTCTAGACCCACTCACCCTAGAGTAGGAGATCATGTATCCATCAACATGATTTCCATAGATTTAATGACACCATTGGTGAATCTGAATGACCCATCCAAGCAATTGCATCTTGATTTAGAGGCAATTGACTTTGATCGAGGAGATTCTTCTCCATCACCCTCAGAGTATTGGCCTTGTGAGGAAATGTTACAACCATTTAAATTTTCTTCAAGAACTACTCAGGATGTTTTTCAAGCTGAGGTTGACCCTAAATTTCCTATGGAAGAAGCAAACCTAGCTGATGACATTCACTTAATTCCCACCCCACATCAGTTGGAGGATGGGTCTCACATGTCGATTGAGCCAACAATTGACAAGGATATCGGTACAGATCTCGATAATCCCCATACCATTAAATTAGGGGAAGGCCTCTCCCTAAGTGAACAAGATGATTTCATAGCTGCATTGAAAGCAAGGATTAAAGCTTTTGCTTGGTCATATAAAGATATGCCAGGACTAGACCCAAATATAGTCATGCATAATCTTACATTAGACCCCAAGATCAAACCTGTTAAGCAAAAGTTAAGAAAAATGCACCCAACAGTAGCCTTAATGGTGAAAGATGAATTACAAAAGTTGTTGGATGCTGATATCATCATCTCAGTAGATTATCCACCATGGGTTTCAAACATGGTTCCCATCAAAAATCTTGATGGGAGGATTCACATTTGCACCGACTTTTGAGATCTTAACAAAGCGAGTCCTAAGGATGAATTTCCCTTACCTAACATCGATGCATTGGTAGATGCAATAATAGGACATGAAATGCTATCCCTAATGGATGGATTTTCTGGATATAATCAGATTCGTATTAATCCAGAAGACCAAATCAAAATGGCATTCACAATGCCTTGGGGGACATTCTGTTACAAGGTCATGCCTTTTGGCCTTAAGAACATTGGTGCTACCTACCAATGAGCCATGACATATATCTTCCATGACTACATGCACAAGATTTTGGAAGATTACATGGATGATTTATTGGCAAAATATTTATTATGCCATGAACATCTCGATGTACTGTGTAAGATCCTAGATCACCTCATAGAGCACAATGTTAGACTTAATCCCAAAAAGTGTGTCTTCGGTGTCACATCTGGTAAAATTTTGGGATTCATAGTCTCCAAGAGAGGCATAGAGGTAGATCCCAACAAGGTCAAGGTAATATTAGAAATGCCTCCCCCAACAACCATTAAGCAACTACGCAGTTTGCAAGGAAAGGTCGCATCCATAAAATGCTTCATAGCACAGTTATCGGATAAGTGTCGACCCATGAATAAGTTGCTACATAAGGGGGTCTCATTTCATTGGGATGAAGAATGTCAAAATGCCTTTGATGAGATAAAATAATACTTGGCTTCACCACCTGTATTAGCTCCACCATGACCAGGAGTGTCATTCTATTTATATATCTCAGCTACTGAGTTAGCTTTGGGTACCATGTTGTCCCAAAAGAATGAATTTCACAAAGAATAGGCTACCTATTACATCAGTCACACATTGGTCAGCTATGAAGTTAGATACACATATGTTGAGAAGCTATGCTTAGCAGTGGTCTTTGCCACCAAAAATCTATGCCATTATATGTTAAATCACACCACATATGTTGTATCTAAAGAAAATCCATTGCACTACATGATGAGCAGAACATATCATAATAGTCGCATGACGAAGTGGATAATGTTGTTGATGGAATTTGACCTAGAGTTCATTGGACAGAAATCTATCAAAGGATAGGTCATAGCCGATCAACTAGCAGAGGCTCCTCTATAGGATGATCAACCTCTAAATATAGAACTTCTTGATGATGGAGTATTTCAAATTTTAGAATCACCTGATTCTGCAGAGCCTGAGTCACAGGTGGACATAACTCTATTCTTCGATGGTTCCAAGTGCGAGCGAGGTGGTGGTGTAGGTATCATGTTTTTCACACCACAAGGGGCTCCCATACCTCTTTCGTTTAAACTTAATTTTCCTTGTACCAACAACAATATCGAGTATGAAGCTCTCATCATAGGACTTCAGATGACAATCACCATGAAAATAACAAAGTTAAACATTTTTGGTGATTCCTTGCTCATAGTTAATTAGGTAAAAGGGATTTTCTAGTGTCGATGTCCCATATTGCAAGCCTACAAAGCCCTAGTGGACAAACTCCTGGTCAAATTTGAATGGTATGATATAGAGGCACTCCCTCATTCATATAATCATTTTGTGGATACAATGGCTTCCTTAGGGTCGCTAATCCCACATGACCCTTCAGATGATATCACAACTATCCAAGTAAAAATGCTAGCACAAGCTATGACTGAGCGTGAAGAGCATAAGGCTATACCAGTTGTTCACATGATTCAGATTGAGCCTTCTCATGAAAGGTTCTCTCAACTACACCAATATTTGAATAATGTTAACTAGGGGACTTTGTTCCCTCATAATCCTTTTGATACTAGCACAATGCTATATCTCCAAGTTCACTCTCAATCAGCATTCGCACGAGACAAACATCAAAGGGATAGCATGATTCATAATATTGAGGCTTCTTCAAAGCAATATTGGGCCATCCAGATTAAATATTATCTTAAACTAGGTAATATTCCACCTGGATTGTCACATGCCACAAAGCGAGCATTCAAACAAAAGGTAGAAAAATATGTCTTAATAGGAGACATAATGTATCATCGGAGTTATGAAGGTATCCTCCTTCACTGCTTAGACTCACAGGAGTCAGCTTGGGCCATCACCCAAGCACACGATGGTACATGCGGTGGCCACTTTAGCGGTATGGCCATCACCAAGCGCATTCTTCGCATGGGCTATTATTGGCCAACTTTAGAGCAATATTGTTGTGCTTATGTTAAGAAGTGTATGAAGTGTCAACACCATGCAAATTTAACACATGTACCTTCATAGGCCTTACAACCGATTCAATCGGTCTGGCCATTTGCACAATGGGGGTTTGATTTAATTGGGAAAATCTCACCTACCTCATCGGGCCATCACACGTTTATCATAATGGCAACTGAATATTTCACAAAATGGGTGGAAGCAATTCCCCTTACCACAATGACTGGACCTCGCATTGCGGAGTTCATACTACATAACATTATATGTCATTTTGGTATTCCATCCAAAATAGTATCGGATAATGGAACACCCTTTAAAAATAAGGATGTGCATGCATTAACAACAAAGTATAACATAAAGCATAGCTTTTCCATGCCCTATTATCCATAGGCCAATGGGCAAGTAGAGGCATCAAATAAAATAGTAGTAGCCATCTTGAAGAAAATCATTCAAGGAAAATCATAAAGATTGGCATAATCAATTACCTCTTGCCCTTTGGGCCTATCACACTAGTATTCGGATGCCCACTGGGGCAACTCCATTTTCACTAGTGTATGGTGTTGAAGCCATCATGCCTCTAGAGTTAGAGATTCTATCATTGCGCATTTCCATGCAGGAATTCATCGATGATGATACAACTAGGCAAGCTCGGTTAGATCAGTTAACGTTGCTTGATGAACGATGTGTGAATGCCCTCGAGCATCTACGTGTTTATCAAGAGCATCTTAAGAGAGCTTACAACTTGAAAGTACATCAGAGAGACTTTCAAGTAGGTGATTTAGTTCTAAAGGAAAACCAACAAAACTCAAATTTGCCCTCCAATTTGTGAGACAAATTTGTAGCAAACTGGCTAGGTCCATTCATCATTACACATCATATTGGACCTGGAACTTATCACCTAGCATCCATCGAAGGAAATGAAGAGCCTGAACCCATGAATATAAGTCATTTGTGACCATTTCATGCTTAGAGCACCAATAAAATACCCCTAGGTAGTCGTAGACACTTTCTAAGTGTCGTTGCTCGCCTAGGTCACCCTAAAGGCTCCTAGCGGTTTTTGACCGTCTAGGTCACATAAAAAGCTCCTAGACTATCTACGATCATCTAGGTCAACCTTAAATGCTCCAAAGGCATCCATAAGCCCTTTGGTCACAACCAAATACCCCTAGGTAGTCGTAGACACTTTCTAAGTGTCGTTGCCCACCTAGGTCACCCTAAAGGCTCCTAGCGGTTTTTGATTATCTAGGTCACATAAAAAAGCTCCTAGACTATCTATGATCATCTAGGTCAACCTTAAATGCTCCAAAGGCATCCATAAGCCCTTTGGTCACAACCAAATACCCCTAGGTAGTCGTAGACACTTTCTAAGTGTCGTTGCTTGCCTAGGTCACCCTAAAGGCTCCTAGCGGTTTTTGACCATCTAGGTCACATAAAAAGCTCCTAGACTATCTACGATCATCTAGGTCAACCTTAAATGCTCCAAAGGCATCCATAAGCCCTTTGGTCACAACCAAATATCCCTAGGTAGTCGTAGACACTTTCTAAGTGTCGTTGCCCGCCTAGGTCACCCTAAAGGCTCCTAGTGGTTTTTGACCATCTAGGTCACATAAAAATGCTCCTAGACTATCTACGATCATCTAGGTCAATCTTAAAAGCTCCAAAGGCATCTATAAGCCCTTTGGTCACCTTAAAATGCTCCTAGGTAGTCTATGATTGTTTAGGTCAACCTGAAATGCCCCTAGAAGGTCTATGACCATCTAGGTCAAGCTAAAATGCTCCTAGGTAGTTTACAACTATCTAGGTCAAACCTAAATGCTCCAAAGGCATCTATAAGCCCTTTGGTCACCCAAAAATCCCCAATGGCATTCATTAAGCCCATTGGTCAACTTGTACATATATATATATATCTAAAAATAACAAAAAAATCATGAAAATCATCAAAATACAAAAATATTGCATTGTATTGCATTTCTCATCACTTGCATTATAATCATAGTTGCATTAGGCATACTCATCATTGCATTATGCATCATTCCAAATAGATCATATATGTCTAGCACTAGGTCTGTACATTAGGCATCTGGTAAAAATTCATTGTTATCATATGACAAGTTATACCACCTATTTATATTACATATACCATTTACATTATATGTCTGTTTTCCATCACTTAGCCATTGTTAGTAAAACATAGTTAAAGTTTTCGGTCACTCAGCCATATCTAGTTGTCTTCTCAGATTTTGTAGAAAGCTAGCATGATTTTTAGAAGGTAGAATCCTACTTAGATAATGCTTGGTATACATCAAAATCCCAACACAATTTTCACATTAATAAATCCAAGTCTAGCACAAGGAAAGATGAAAACTATGAAGTAGTCTAGGTTACTTTCAAGCGAAAAGGTTATCTTGCTCATCCCCCTATGTGAATGGTTCAAATATGCTAAGAATTGACAAAAGGACAAGTTCCTCCTTACCCAAAATCCCTTACCCTACACTGGGGTAAGTATCCCAAAGAAAGAAAATCAGTAATGATTATTATCCCCCTAGTATTGAAAACATACATTGCCCTACACTGGGGCAAGTATCTCAAAGAAATATTCCAAAGAAAATAGTGATTATTATCACTCCCAAATATGCATAAAGAAATAGTGATTATTATCACTAGGAAAAGCAAAGAAAGAAATAGTGGTTCTCACCACTATTAAAATCCCTTGCTCAACAAATCAAAATGAGCAAATTCCCTTGAGAAATTCAAAGAAAGGTAGGGACTCCAGAACTTGAATCCCTAGAATTCTCAGCATCAGAGAACCATAAGGTGATCCTCATTACAGGTTTGGTGGATAGCCTACTTGTCAATGGCGGTAGCCTCCCGCATGACGATATGTCTATCACTTAAGCAACTTGTTTAGGTATAGACCAATGTTTGAATGTGGATGAGCTAGCTTGTTGTAACCTAGGTTATATAGTGGTCTAATCCAACTAAGTATGAAACTCAGGATAATGAGACTCATAGAATGATCTCTAGTGTCGATGGGCTGAATAAATCCCATTTGCACTAGGGTAATATTATGTGTTATCATGGTAATGAACTCACATGCACACACAGGGATATTGATTATCTTGGTTATCTTAGTAGGTGCATACTTTGTCAAAATATCTTGTATAGTTAGTATATGACTTTTGATTAGGTAACTAGAGTGTTTGAGTCTCTTAAAAACTATCAAATAAAATCATATCACATCACATTATCCATTCCATTTTACATCATGTTGTCACATGTTTGTCAAAATTACAATGTCCATCAAATAAAGTGTTATAATAACATGAAAATAATCAAGATACATTTTGTATAGTCTATGGTGCTAGCATATAATGCATCAAATAGTCATTGTAAATCCATCATACAAAAATTAAATCTAATCAATCATTACTTTCAATCATACACATTTAAAAATTTTGTTTATTAAGTGGTATTCATGATCTAGGATAGATACCGGTTAAATATTAGCAATAATATTTAAATGGCCACTGACTATTTTATGCATACCTTTTAATTTACAAAAGCATATAAAATGAAGCATCCACATCTACATATCATCAAATCACATCATCGGATAAATACATGCATCCATGTTAGAAATCCATCATAACATCATATAGCAAATATAAAAATTGCATTCATATCATAAAGTAGTAAAATGACATAATGATCAAAAGCTAAGTCATATATATATGTCCATATATATAAAATCTGAAAGCAACATCATAGTCCATAAACTTCCCATAGGCTACAATAAAAGTGAGTCATCCGACTTCGCAATCCAAAAAACCAAAAAGAACCATCAGAGTCTGCTGACCATGGTCACGTAGGACCGGTACCTTGACTCTCTCCTCTACTCTCAGTATGAGTCCATCATGAGCTCCTTGACCTGCTCCCCCTGATATACTACCTCTAGATACCTCCATCCTCTGAGAAGTACTCAGAGCCCTCATCCGAGTAGATGAGTGTCCCATCCCGCTCCCCTGGCTACGTTGTGATCCAATAGCTAATGCCCGATCTGGTATGCACCCCTTACAGTGCACTATCTCATCCTCCATCATATCCATGTAGGCATGCTCCTCTCGACACCTAGTCTGATAGGTCACTACCAAACCCTAGAGATGTGCTATCTCCTCCTGCATCTTGGCTAGCTCACCACTACTGGACTCCCCATGGCTAGGGCCCTATCTACCGACCTATGCCTAAAATGTAGCTATCACTACTGCCTACCTCTCCATCTCCTCCTATGCACTCTACACCTATGCCTGTAGTAAATCTCGATCACTCTATAGCTCTATGATCCTAGCATCTCATGCTACTAACTCTACCTATAGACCCTGATCTCCCAAGTCTCCCTCATCAAAGCCAACTGGATCTTATACATCTATCAGCTCCACCCTATCCATTGACACACGCTGATGCACAACTCACTCACCTGTGTCCACCTCCTCATCATCTGGAGACTCACCAAAACCCTCCTCATCTGGAGCACCCCTAGCGGCATCCACTATCCTCATAGCTACATCCCCTCCTAGTGGTCCCTCCCCTCACCACTACCACATGACCCACCATGCATCATACTCCTCTGTAGTGCCCACATCATCTGAGTCTAAGACTGCCACCTCAGAATCTGACTCATCTCCCAACTCCTCTACCATAGGCCATGCTAGAGTCCTCTCATCCCCATGATGATGATAGACCATCGGCTCACTAGGAAATCCCTAGCATAGCCTAAACTATCATAGCACATGATCATAAGAGAAGTACTCTCGCTCTATGCCATGTCACCCTATCAACCACCTACCTCACCGAACTCGACGTAGATGTGTCGAAGCCTCATCCTAGGTAGGACAATCCTTGTAGGGTCTCCACTCGATATCCACTACCCTGAGCCATGCAAAAGCCTCTGCATAGTGCTCTACCTCCCCCACATAGCATCGGCTATGCCCTGACTCATGCGACCTCATCCATAGCTCTCCATAGCCAATCTCCCTATCCGGTAGCTCTGCTCGAGTGGTCCACGGTAGTCCTCATGGTCTCTCCACTACAATATGCTACCAAGCCCAAGACTATAGTAGAAATCTATAGCCCAAACCCTTCCACCCATGAGAGTGGATCTCATATAGCTCACCATATAACTATGCCAATAAATTAGGACCCCAAGCCATCACTATCGGCTCCTCCTCTATGCAGTCAACTAGAGTAAAGACTAGCTCTATTAGGTTCCATGGGAACCTAGCTCTTGAAGAGTTGGGTAGTAGCATGTTGCTGATCAAGGTCATCAAAAAAGTGTGCCTAATGCCAAGTGCACCCTCCTGGTACCATCTAGACACTAGAATCCCTCCACTAATCATATCAGTCAGGACATCCTCCCAGCACGCGTCGAAGTACCTCCGCACTATGACCTCCCATCGCTCCATCAGAGAAGATACTATCTGGTGCCCCTCTATCAGAATACATAGTATCGATAGATGTCCTCTAGTGTCACTATCATCTCCCCCATAGCTAAATGGAAAGTGTTAGTGTGAGGGTCCCATAGGTCTATCAAAGTAGTCAGATAGGCGTGGTCTCCCACCATGGGATCTAACCGCGTAACTTGCTTCAGATCGATGGCATCAAGCCAATGCTAGTATATAGTATTAAAATGGTCTCTAGTGACCTGAAAGAGACTTGGTACCCTGTACCGACTCCTAACTATCTGCTCATGCAAATCAGGGTGTCAAATAGGCCCTAAAAATGCAAATTTTTGCTATAAAAACACTAAAAAAACATATAAAAAGGCCTTTTTGGCCCAATTTTTGGCCGTCCCACCTAGGGATGGCCCCTAATTTTGTAGCCATCCCACCAAGGTATGGCCACTAGTAACCGTCCCTCATAGGGATGGTCCCCAAATAGGGGTAAAATAGGGTCAATTTGACCCTTAAAAATGCCCTAAAAACCTTAAAAAACATAAAAAAATGATTTTTAACCCTAATTTTTTGCAAATAAAGCATTCCTAAGGTTAAATTTTATGTATTTCAGTACTCCTAAGTTTCTTAAATCATGGGTGTGGCTGTAGTCATGAAATTAGAGCAGAAATTGCAAAAATTCAATAAAATAGGGCAGAGGAAGCATGTAATCCATACCCGTTTTGCACTGGCTCCACCACCCGATGCATCCACTGGTTGGATCATGTTGTGGGTTGATATTTTAGCAGATCTCCACTTCATAAAACTCTCTCCTACCTCCTCTCCTCTCCAACTTCTCCAAGCAAGTTGCACAAATGAGCTAAAATGGCCCTTTTTGGCCTTTTATAGCTCCAAAAGAAGTCGACCGCTCCTGGGTGGGATGAGCACACTTTTTGCTGGCTTTACCACCATGGGACATTCAAAAATACTTCCCTCATCCCCCCCTAGGATGGTCATAAGAAAATTGCACTTAAAAACATCAAAAATATCAAAAAATGGGCCAAAAACCCACCAAAAACAAGGCAGATTGGGCAAGAAAATGAGAGGGATCTAGACTGAACCTATAATAATTTTGGATGCATAAAAATACTCTATTTTAGTCCCCAAGAAGGCCTCCATGGATGTACTACTCCATGGGAATGATATATTGGGCCTTTTGCTTCCAAAACTATTCATCAAAATAGTCAAAAATCACCTCCGAACAGGTATATAGTACCATGGGTAAAATAAAGAGTTACCCTAATTAAGTCATATGTTTCAAGTGACTCATCACTTTAGAATTTTTCATGCCCTCATAGACTCATCACTTGAGGGGGTAGTCATCATAATGAATTCAAAAATCGAATCAACATTTAAACACTCAGAAGTGTAAAATTCCATGCATTCAAAAGAATCTTGGCTAAAGATAAATTTTCAAGCCCATGCTAGGGCAAAGAATCAGCATAAGAAGCAAATTAAATAGGCTTGACCTCCTTGAAACCTTAGTAATTGACCCATGTGAAGGTTTACAATAATACAAGGCACCAAGACCTAGTATGCCCTAAGCCCCATAAGACTATTACTACAACATGACTGAAAGGTATACATGCAATCGATCCTTCGACTATGTCAATAGAAAGGATTCCAAGAATGTATGCTTTTCCATAATGAAGGCATCCAGAGTTGATTAGGTTAATGAAAAACCTTGATCATTCGATGATTTAGTGATCTATTTTTTCTCAACGCTTTGTTTCACATCATGCATCCCAAAAATGGGGTATCTATAGACACCTAAATCATGTAAATCAGATAAGACTATCAATGCATTACATATGCCCTCTTATCGACAACATATGGCCTTATTAGGCACCCCTCTAGGCTAGAAAAAGGCTTCCAAAACCCTCCAAAACTTAGTTTGGAGGGTTCCTAGTAGTCTGGGGTAGTTTTGGGGCCCCTACTGGTGACCGTCCCACCTAGGGATGACCATAGTTGGTGACCGTCCCACCCAGGGATGACCATCAACAACCATCCCTGGGTGGGATGGCCCCTAACTGGACCTTTGAAAAATTCAAAGGACATGCTAAATGGTAATCCAAGACTACCATTAGTGCATCCAATCACCCCATATTGATTGGGGACCTACTAATGGACTGTAGGGTAGTATATTGGGAGCCCCAAAGGGGTAACCTTCCCCTCCCCAATCAATGATACAATTAGGACAAATGGCATCACTTGCCTCGCATGGAAAAGATGCCATTTGGCCCTAGATGCCCTTTTGGGCTATAAAAGGAGGCCTAAACCTCCATTTTAAAAGAGGAGAGAAGTAGTATTTGAGCAATGAAGTGCTACCCAAATCTATCCCTACTTGCTACCAACCCATTTGCAAACCAAAACTCACCCTTTCCCTACCTTGAAACCCTCTTCACTTCGAAGGTGCTTTTAGGGGCAATAGGACCTGATTTACCAATCCAAAACTAGCCAAATTGAAGGACAACTTGGCCCCATCTATCGACAACACCCTCACCCTATTTTGGACCAATTCCCAAGGCCATAGGTGACAAAACTAAGGTAGTTTTGTAACCGTCCCACTTGGGGATGACTAGTAGTCATCCCATGGCACTCATAGGGATGGTCTCAAAATAGTAGATAATTTTAGATAAATTCCTCCATAGACCTCCTTAGGATGTCTATATGAACCTCTGGTCCAAATTTGAGGTCATTTGGAGGAGTTTTGGTTCAGGATTTGGAGTCCCCAATGTTGCAGGTCTACATGGCTCACCCCGGAGCGGCCAGTAGTTCAGCATAGTTTCACCTTATAAATTGCTTTCAAATCCATTTATTTGTATTTAGATCATCTTAGAATATATATATGCTCATTGTAGATCAGTTTTTACATATGTAGATCACTTTGTTTGGTTGTAGCATTCACACCTTTTACTATGTTTTCTATGCTATCTTCATTTTATGAAACAGGTGCTACTAACCCCATTTTAGTCCCTTGTGTGTAGGTCCAGGTAGTTCTACGTAGGAGGAAGGAGCTAAGAAGACTAGAAGAATAGGTTGAAGGATAGCTCTCAATCGTGGGATGCGATATTTACAAAGACAACCCATAGTTTACACCGCTTTGAGGCCCCTTTCAAGGGACTAGATCCCTTGAACATTGTAATGTTGAATGTATCAATTTGTAAAAGCCCTCAAGGGGATATTTGTAATCTCATATTTGAAGCTATACATTGATTAAATAGAAGGATAAATCCACCATTTGGTCATACATTTGCTTCACTTTGATAGATTACAAGTTTATGTGTTATTTCCCTTTGAATGCTTCATAATTGTTATACATTGCAATGAAATGCCCTTAAGGCGGTGTAGTAAATTTCATATCTTCACACACCCACCCTATGCTCATGATAAAATGGGACAAACCCAAAATTATTGCTACAAGGAAGAAGGAGAAAGGTATCGAGTGGAAAAATGGGCATGGATACCCCTTGAACCCCCCCCAAAGGTCCACCTAAAGTTTTTTAATGTTTAGCGAAGTACTAAGGTGAGTAGAAAAATGGGAGTCTCTATTACTCGAGTAGATACCAAAACCCCACCCTGATGAAATGAGGGGAAAAAAATTGGGAAGGTGATAAAATACTAGTGCTCCTAAAACTTCGTCGTGAGAGGATGAAGATAAGAAAAATAGGGTGGAAAAGCAAGAGGTTATTTGAAGTTGGTAAACCCTAAAAGTCTGCCACGGTTAATATTTGTAGCTTGATCAAGTTGTGAACTAGGTAGAGAAGTGAAATGAGGCTAAGAAATGTGGAGATCCCAATATTTCACCTCAAAATAGAAAGGAGCTACAATAGGGTGGAATAATGGGGATTAATGGTCTTAAGGTTGAGCCCAAATATTCACCATAAGAGAAGATAAAAATATGTTGGGTAGAAATATGGGGAGCAACTTGACTATGGGTAAGCTAAAAATTCTGCCTCAAGATAAAGTAGGATTAGGTGCACAAATAAGAAATGTCAGAAGCCCATAAATGGCCCAAATTTCCATCCAACCAGAGGAGATGGACCATAGTTTGAAGAGACATCAGTTTCCCACCAATTGCAAAGAGGCACCATATCCAAGATGGAAGAGTTAAGTAAGTAATTTAATACCTAGTCAAGGAAGATACCTATTCATTATTGGTATGTATCAAGTGGCCCACTCAAGAAGTCAAGAGTGATCTGCCATGGAGTATAATTTTTGCATTGGGATACAGGTTGTATTGATGATCCCAATTTTTTTTTTCCCCAAGTGCATGCAAACATTATGAGTCCTCAGGGTATCAGTATAGTAATCGTAGGGACAATTAGACATGGCCAATGAAGGGTAATTCAATTAATGGATATGTGTAGGATGTAGAACAATAGTTAGTGCTTACAACCTAAAATTTCCCTAGCTCAGCCTTACTTCATTCATATGTGTATTAATTGCATGCAACATAGGTTGTTGGCCAACCTTAGTTATTGGAATTGTATTCACTTGTAGAGGGGGCTCTTCCAGAGGCTAGATATGCAAGGATATAAGGGGTTAAAATGGTTGAATCTTTGGCTATTGCAACTTGCATGTAATATTTGAAACACTCATAATTCAAGTGGATCATTTTCTAGCCTCCAAATCTTCTCATGTATATATGTTTGTTTAGTTATTTATTTATGTTAAATTTAGATGAATGAATGTGTTGTAATTCTACATTCTAGATTTCATGCTTTTCATTCTTTGATTATGAAATTTATAATTAAACTATGTGTGTTCAATGTAAATGATAAATATTTTATGGTCTATTAGATGGTCTATGTGAATGCATTGAGTATTAAGGGTTTGCATGTACTTTGATGCAGCTAAACCTGTCCCTTGTAAGTTCTAGATTTAACTTTCTTTCCTTTATCTTTGCTCCCTTTTCCTTTGAAGCATAGTTAGCTAGGATTCCTTAGGAACCAGTTTTCTCTAGAGATTGGCCTCAAAGCTTCTAGTTTTGAGACCATTCAAAGTTGATCGAGGTCTATGGGTGCACAACCCTTACCATTAGAAAAACTGTTGACCAAAACTGGGAAAACTCCTAAGTGGCCCTTTTCTATAAATTGGTTCCTTGAGATAGCTTTTGACATGAACGAACTCTCTTCAATATTGAAATGTTGTTGTTGAAATTTGCTTAGGGTTTTTTGATAAATTTCAAGCATTAAAATTATGTTGTGTTTTATGTTGTCTTCAAGCTATCAAGGTCATCCATATTCAAATAGTATGGCAAGCTTCAAAGAGAGATAGGAGGCAACTAGCATAGTGATCTTGATTGTATTTCTTCCACCTTTATTTCTTTTAGTGCTTATTTATTTTCTTAGATCAGTTTTTTGTGCTTATATTTTCTTCTTATTCCATTTGTAGCTAACAAATTCCTTTCATCATCAAGCATCTAACAAATTTTTTTTGGCTATTCCAAAATACCTGTAGGATAATAGATCACCAATAAATCTCTTTGTGCATCCCTAATAGTGGCCTACAACAATATTTCATATGTCCCTTTTACTTTTATATCCTCAAAGAAAATTCACTGCTTATACCCTATTTACATGATAGATTCCTCCATGGATATCATAACCTTAAAATCCTAGGCTAAAATCCATCTTTCTATTTCAGTTATAGAAATGAATTCACCACCTATAACTAGTTCATGTGGTAGATTCATAATTTGCACACCCAACCTCAGATCCTTTTAGCAAGGCATTTACTCTACCCAACCTATCCTTACAAAAATTCCTATCATCATCTAGAACCCATACATATACTTTTAGATCCTTTGTAACTCTATTTTTGTCATAGGAGTGAATTTATCAACGAGAGAACTTTTAGACAATGAATTCGTCATAAGTAATTATTGCATCCAACTTTTAAGTTCATTTTTTATTTTGTATATAAAACAAGGGGCTTGAATGTGCAAACTATAAAGTCTACCCTTTCTCATTGTTTGAAAGGCCCTCAAAGACCAATCATCCTTCTAGTATGTTTGTTTGTCTTTATAGATTTTATAAATTCACCACTAACAAGTCTATAGGCAATAAATTTGTTAGGCAATTGATTCGTGTATAGGTGATAGACTTGCAACAACCACCAGACCAAGTAAGTATAATCCATGACATCCATTTTATATTCATTAGCAAAGTATATTTTCTATTTATCTATTACATGTTCTCATGTTATATTTTATATCACATATATAAGAGAAAAATAAAAATAATATTAGTTTAGCTTATTGTTGTATTCCTTTATCTTCTATTGCTTAGGCATTCAAAATTATATTGCATGTAGTTTTGCATTAGGCTAGTATTTTTCTATGCATCTTCCTTGCACCTTTGATTGAAAAGAAAAAAGAAAAGAAAAATCAATTATCCTTTAAGTTTGCAAATCTTTATTTTAGCTCTCATAGATAGTGCAAGAAATTAGAATTGCACGTAGGCTAGCATATTGTCTTACACATCATTATTCTCATGTGAATCATATCATTATTTTGTATATTATACAATAGGATAGAACAAAACCTTATGTGTTTAAAAATTGAACACATAAAACTAGATTTAGGATAACCTATAAAATCCTTTGAAAACCCAAAAGCTCCTCACCAAAGCTAAATATCAAACACACAAAGTGATGGAGGTGTAATAGGGCTCTCTCATCTGAGTGTGATTCAACCCTTAGGAAGACTAGGAGGCTAGTACCTTTAAGATCTCTTTGGTGCCCTCACATCTTTGATGAATCTAACATGAAGTACCACATGGGTCCAAAACTCTTTGACCGAAGCCTTGGCCTTAATCAACATAAAAGTTACTACACTGTAATTAAGTCAACCTAATTTGTTTGCAAAGAGTAAATATATTAAAAAAATATAACAAGAATGCAATCAATTTTTAGGCCTACTAGGGGAGGGATAACGATCCTTTGAATAAACTATCATACAAGCCTTGAGGGCTATCTCTCTTGGTAAGTATATTACAGTGGGCTAATGTGATTCATAAGGTGGGTTGTTATCCTTAGTGATATGAGGGATATTGAAACATATTATCTTTCTTCTATAAGCAACTTTGAAAATAAAACTTTAATAAAATTGAATCTCCCTTACTTTGACCTTGGCTAAATCCCCTTACCTTATAATATTATGCAAAAACCAGCGCAAAATTGAAATGCTTTTCCTAAGCTTCTAGAGAAGCAAAACATGATAAAAAATCCAACATATGAGGAATAAGAGGAGGAAAATCCTCCCTTAGAAATTTTTTCATAATGAACAAGGGGAAGTAGTTTTATAATCCATGAACCACCTAGCTACTTTCCTACGAGGATATAAAGAAGCTATGAAAATTATTCTAAGGGTTGAAAAAGAACCCTTGACTACCTCTACTATAAAGGAATCCCTCTTAGATCTTCCATAGAAACCTAGTTCCAACTCCATAAGTTCTCAATAGAGGGACTCATATCCCGAGTATTTATACCTAGATGTAAAACCTTCTAATCTAAATTGTACAAGGTCTAATCCCACATCATTACAAAAAATATAGAAGGAAAACAACCTAGTATCCCATATTATTTTGGAAATTAGGGATCCATACCTCCAAACATAGAACCATTTAAGAGAAAACATCCTATTTCTCAACCTGCAAGTATTCCACAAGTTCAAAATATGGATATTTTTTTCCTAGCATGCCAAATATTTCAAATGTGATCTCTTCTAATCCCTTATTTAGCATGCATTCTTCTCAAATTCCAATTCTTGCTAACACTCCTTCAACTAACCCTTTTATTCAAAATAATTTAAGAACTAAATATGATCATCCCTTTTGGATCAACCCATCCAAATTCTAAATATTATCTATTAGTTAATTTACAACCACAATTTGTAACACCACAAAATTCTAATCATGGGTTCTAGGATATAAAAACAAAATTAGAAAAATTGGTTAAATAAAACTTATAATTTAAGAAACAATTAGCTTCTATCCAAGGAGTTGCAATAGAAAAATTGTATTCTTACAAGGATTATTATAATCAAGCTTTGGATCCATTCCTTGTTAGTCAACCTTACCCTCCAAACTTCATAGTGTCAAAATTTCACATGTATAAGGGAGAAGGTGGCCCAACTGATCACCTTAGAACTTTTAACCTACTTTCCATAAAATAGATCATGATGAGGATCTTCTCAATTCTGCTCACCAAACCTGCTCAAAAGTTCTCACAAAACCTGCTCAATTCTGCTTACCAAACCTGCCCATAAATAATGCTCATATATTTCCTAAAACAAACAATGCTCATATATTTCAATGTGCTTTTCTCAACTAAATCAATTTAGACATTGTTAGGATTCTACTCCTAACCACCATACTAATCACATTATTAGTTAATTATTTAATCACTCTCTCTTTCACAAAGGTTGTGACCTTTGATCACACCTTCACACTCGTAGAAATAGGCATTTCATTTGGTATAGTTGAGGCATCGAAGAATATAATTATTAATTAATTGTTGGGTTCCCCATACAATACAACAACAATTCCTTAATAAAAGTGATTCCTTTTTATTATTCTAACATTATAATCAATATTTCTCTATTGGGTTCACTACATTTGGATCAGAGCTAGTTCAATCCAATTTTTTTTTCCCACAAAGCCACCGTCTCCACTTTATGTGCCACCTTGTCATAAGTGAGTATGGGTCTGCCTCACAACACCGTATTCCTCTGTGATAACACAGATCGACAGAAAAATAAAAAATAGAGCTCCACCATAATATAAATTATCGACATCGGCTGTGAGTTCTGATGCAACGATAGTGCAATAAGCAGACATAAACTCTGGATTTTTTTTTATAGCGAACAAATAGGCTGTCATAGTCTCTTCGGCGTCTACCTCACCAAAAGGATGAAACAGTAACCCAATCCGGCAGAAAATAAAATCAAGAAGTTATAAAAAATTTAGAAGTATGGTTGTTGAAGACTAGCAGAGTGATTCGACCAAGCGCAGATTAAAAAAATAAAATAAATAAATATACATCAAATCTGAAGAAATCACAAAAAAATTGGTCGCTTGCAGAGTTTTTCGGCAAAGACACAGGTTAACGATGGAATCGTATAAAATTAGAGTATAAACTTAAGGTTTAAAATAAATTTTATCCACCGACGGCTACGGTTCGTGTCACTGGAAAACTTCGACATCGAAGAAAAGACGAAGGTCACAAGAAGTGGCAAAGGATATTGCGAAAGAGGTCTCAAAAGAGGTTTCAAAATAAATGAAAGAAGTGATGCAAGAAATGGCTGATGGAAGAATATATCATGACCCCAACCTACTTTTGCTACTTAATCTTGCCCACCTACGTCAAATCACATTAGTAAGGGTATATAAAATTTAGTTCCAAGATATCGCCAATCGCATCATAGGGTTGGACGAATCAGTCCTCATAAGTGGGTTCATCAATGGATTGAAAGAAGAAATTAGAGTGAATATCATGATGTACACTCCTCGCACCCTACAAGAAGCCATTGGATTAGCCTTGTTAGCCGATGATACATTCAATGTTCAACGTCAACATGGGGAGCAACCTATTGATAAATCAACATTCATGCACACTATTCCAAAACACAAACCCTTGCCAGTTAAGTACCTTAGCCTACAAGAAATGGAGGAGCGACGAATGAACGACCTCTTCTATACTTGTGATGAGCAATTTGGGCCCCTTAATTGTTGTGCTACACAAACATTGTATTTATTGAATATAGTTGATCCCTGTCACTCCATAGAGGAAGAAGGTAAGGAAGATGTGCATGACATGACCAAAGCACCTGATCATAACAATGAAGGAAATGAGGTCAATGTGCAAGAAGTTCTTGATGCACCATGAAAAGATGAGGTAGACATCCATGCAGTAAAAAATGAAGGCAAGACATACACTCTCAAAGAACTACACACAAGTTCATCGCCAATAGTGAGTTCTCATCGTATAGGCAGCCTGATTCAGAAAGAAGGCAAAAGAGTGAGTGCACCTTTATTTTCCCTTCATTCTACACAGGAAGAATCAGCTAAAGCGGAAGCCTACCTAAACAGTTTCATTTTTGATATCACTCAAAACCAATGCACAAATTTGTAACAAAAAATAGTTTCCTTTTGTTCCTTCAAAAATATGGTTAGTAATATTCTCTTTCTTGCACAGATATTAAATCATCCACCTATGAACCCTTTTTAATATGCAAAATACAATTTAAAATCAATCACAAATTACACCTTATATCTCCTTTCTCTAACATGCAAAAGTACAAATAAATTTCACCACAATACACCTTATATCTCCTTCTATTGATATGCAAAAATTAACTCCCTCACACACTATACAACATACAATTTTCAAATAAAAATATAATACACCTTATAACTCCTTTTATTGATATGCAAAAATTAACTCCCTCACACACTATACAACATACAATTTAAAAAAAAAAACATAATACACCTTATAATTCCTTTCTTTTAATATGAAAAAATAATTCCCTCACACACTATACAATTTTCAAATAACCTAATACACCATACAACTCCCACTTTCGATATGCAAAAATAATGCCCTCATACAAAATACAATTTTCAAATAAACCTAAAAGACCTTATAACTTCCACTCAATTTAATTTAATTAAAAATCAACAAAATTCAAATACCTCATGCATCGTTGTGATTCAAAACCATGACCTCCCACGATGCAGCACTTTCACAAGCACTTGTAATCGGTTGCGCTACCACAACAGGTAGAACAAAAGGGGCACACATCAAATTTATCATAGTATTTTGCATTAATACAAAGCTCAATACATGTGGAAAAAATACGTCAGGGGGTTTCGACCTTGTGACCTCCTTCAAAACAGTGCTCACACAAGCCAACCAACCACTGGGCTACCCCAGTCGGGTGAGACATGACAGGTGTGCACACAAATTTGTCTTTGTCTAGTACTTGCACACCTTTGAATCTTCACTGTATTTTTCTCTAGCATTCACATTAATCACACATAAAAATCATTAATAAAAAAATCTTGCATTAATCAAAGGTGGAATAAATCAATGTATTTATATGCTTCTAAAATGGTCTTTGAATTTCCTCCAAGGTCGGCTCAAAATTATATTTGATTTTCCTCCAAAACGTTGGCTCCTTTGGGTTATAATATTTAATTTAAATATTATAACATAATATTTTAAACCCATAAATATTTAAATCCTTTTGATTTAAATAATGCATACTTATGTCCCATCCTTTGTCCATATCTTTTATAAACCTTTGTCCTCAAGCCTTTAAACCTTTATAATTTTAAATCTTTTGTCTCAAACCTTTAACCCTTCTTGATTTAAATCTTTTTATCCCAAGTATTTAAAAATATTTCTTTATAATATTTAAATATGGTATTTAAATATTATAATCCTTTCCTTAAAAAATATTTTCCTTGCTTTGCATTAAATATTTTCCTTGAACCTTTCTTTATAAATATTTGCTTTGCTTTGCACTATACCTTGTCTTGAATAATTTGTCCATCCTTATAAACTCATCACCCTTGAAGAATATTTATGCCTTGAGTACCATGCACCCTTTGAAATTTCCTTGAGTGCCATACACCCTTTAACATCAATGAAAACTCAATATTTCCAAAAATATCCCCCTTTTTTTATTGATGGCAACCCTACAAATTTTTCTTTTTATTTTACTGCAGTTGGATTCCAAATCTACTCCCCATGACAAGCTACTTCTCCTCACTGAATTCTCCCCCTTTGAAATCAATGGAAAAGGGCTTCTTGGGGTTAAAAATAAGACACTTAGCACACCCCCTCACCACCTTATTTTATTGAGGTGATCAATTATGGGATGAGAGTGAACCTACTCCCAATTTATAATGCTCTTCTTCTTTTTCAATTTTCTTTCTCCAAAATTTTGAAGTCATACCTCTTTGAACATTTTGAGCATCCTTTTTCTTGCTTGTCTTTGGAAGTTCCAAAAAATCTTTTCTACACCATTTAGCTTTATGCCCAAAATTATTGTAATTGAAACACATGATGTTGTAACCCTTGAATGATGAAAATGACTTGAAATATATCTTGGTGAAGCCATAATCATTCTTACCATGAGCCCTGCAATGTATAGCTTTATGACCAATATGATTACATGAGTAACAATAACCCTGGAAGAAATATTCATCTTGCCTTGGAGGATATGATCTCATGGTTATTTATTTGCTTTTTCTGTGATGGTCCTTGTTCCTTGATTGTTCATTATTTTCTTCCTCTTTGATGTTTCTATTTCTTAACACATTAATATAGGTCTTAGGCTCTTCTTAAAATACTTTCTTTGATCCTTCTATTTATTTTGAGCTTGACTCCTCTTTTTGTACTTCTTGACCTTCCTCAAAGTCAAGTCCAGTATTCATAAATGGAGATCTCCGTGTTTTGATAATATCATCCAAATATTTTGAGATTTTCCTAACCTGATATATCCTATTATTAAATTTTTTAAATCCCTTCCTTATAATGTCAGCTTCATGTTCTAGTCTTTCACATTATAGCTCTTTTGATTTTAACTGTTTAGCCATACCTTCTTCAAATTTTCTTACCTCTTCAACCTTAACTTTAAGTCAGTGAGATCTTGTAGAAGCTTTGCCTTTGTTTTTCATCCTCTTTTACTTGAGACTTCAATCTTAAGTTCTCCTTTTTCAACTCTTCAAGATCAGCAACAAGTTCCTTTTCCATATCAACTATGACTTCCTCTTCCTTTTCTGAATCTTTATCTTTTTCTAGATCTTTAATCACAAGAGCATATTATTTTTCTTCTTCTTTGTAATTAAAAATAGGAACATATTCATTCTCTTCTATAGCCAAAAATAGGATTTTTTCTTTTTCACTATCGAAGAGGTTCTCATCACTGTCACTTGAAACATTGTTTGATTTTTCAACATAAAAACTCTTCTTGTGTCTTTGAAAGATCTTCTTCTCATGATTGCCTTGATCGTACCTATTTTTGTTTTCATGATACAATATTCTTTATTTATTTTTCTTGTATTCTTTTTCTTCTTCACTGCTACTATTTTGAGCCTCTAGAAAATTAGCTGCATAGTGACCAATGTTACCATAGCTAAAATTTTTTTTAGCTTGCATATTTTTGTGTTTTCTTGGACCCTTATTATTTCTTCTTACAAAGTTAGCCTCTTCTTCACTACTTGATTCATCACTTGATTCTTGTTCTTTATTCTTTTCCTTATTTGAAAATTTCAATTTTGCCTCTCTTTTTGATGTTTGTTCTTTTTCTATCCTCATATCATAGGCTGTGAGAATTCCATGTAGCTCATGCATGCTTAAAGTTTTGAGATCCTTCATATATTCTATTATTTAAACCTTTGCATCATACCTCATAGGGAGTTACCTAAATTATTTTTTATCAATAGTAGATTCCTCAATATTTTCTCAAAGTCCACGAATAGTGTTGACAACCTCATCAACACGAAGTAGATACATAGCAATATATTCATCATATTTCATTTTCAAGTCTTCAAAATTCATCCTATGAGTTTGAAGTTTTTTCATTTTGACCTTGTCATCTCCTTCATATGTTCTCTATAACTTATCCCATATTTCTTTTGCTAAAGTGCATTGCATGACTTTCACAAAATATGATTCACATAACCCACTCAAAATTACATTCATCACCTTGGCATTATCTTCATATGGTTTCTTACCACTTGCATTTATAGGAGGAGTTGTAGGTGGTGTGAACCCATTCTCAATGGATTACCATATATCATATCCATGTGCCATAAAATAAGTCTTCATCCTCACACTCCAAAAAGCATAGTTAGTCCCATCAAACAATGGAGCCTTATTTGATGAAAATCATTCCTTATGATCCATGTGTTCCTATAAGATCTTCATTCAAGCTGTTAGGCTTTCACGAAGGAACCCACTCTGATACCAATTAAAAAAAACAATCTTGTATTGAGAGGGGGGTGAAAAATAGAAGATAAAACTTTTACTTTTCTTATCAAAATGATAACATAAATAATATCAATGTAGTGAATGAAACAATGCATAAATCACCATACACATAAGTGACATAGATTTAATGTGGTTCACCCAATGTGGGCTACATCCATGGAGAAAATATTTCTTATAAATTTTCTCAATAAATTTCATGGGCACCAACCCTATTACAATGTTTGTGGAATTCTATCCATAGGAGACACTTATCCCCTCTCACAAGTTCATGGATGTAAATCCATAGGAGAAACCAATTTCCTTTACTTTAGTTTGTGGACCTCAATCCATAGGAGAAACCAATATCCTCTACTTTGGTCTGCTCCAATTCCTGCTCACAACTCTACTCAAATTTTCTCACAAACCTATTCATAAATTTACTCAAATTTACTCACAAACCTATTCATAAATTTAATCAAATTTACTCACAAACCTGATCACAACTCTACACAAATATGCTCACAAAACCTACTCAAATTTGCTCACCAAACCTGCTCAAATATGCTCACAAAACCTACTCAAATTTTCTCACAAAACCTACTAATTAATGCTCACAAAACCTGCTCAATTTTGCTCACCAAACCTGCTCAATTATGATTACCAAACATGCTCACAATTGCTCACAAAACCTACTCAAATCTATCACCAAACCTGCTCAAAATTACTCACAAAACCTACTCAGTTCTACTCATCAAAACTGCTCATAAATAACACTCATATCTTTCCTAAAATAAATAATGCTCATATCTTTCCTAAATATTGCATACAAACAATGCTTATATCTTTCAATGTGCTTTTCTCAACTAAAGAAATTCAGACATATTATACCCAGAGTTCTTTTATCTTCAAGAACATATAGAAATTGATATGCATTAACAAATCCCCAATATGTTATTTACATTCATTAAGTCTATCACTTTCACATGTCTTAGATTTATTGCATTCAAAAGGATAGCTTTAGTTTAGCACTTGATGATTGACCTTCTTATGTACTCCCAAAATCAATCAAATCCAATGCATAAATTTGCTTCACAAAACTGATCTATAACTCTTGCACTTTCATTTTCAATATCACTCAAAACCAATGCACAAATTTTCTTCACAAAATGATCTATAACTCTTGAAATTTCATTTCCAATATCACTTTAAACCAATGTAAAAATTTACTCTCAAACACTTGCACTTTTATTCCCAAGAATCAATGCACATCAAACCAATTCTTATACCTCCAATCATATGACAAAAAAAATATTTCCTTCAAAAAAAACCACCCTTGAGAAAGGAATTAAATTACCATACCTCTTAATATACCCCAATGATGATGAGCTTCCCCAAACTTGTCTTTAACAAAAATAGTTTCCTTTTGTTCCTTCAAAATTTTGGTTAGTAATATTATCTTTCTTGCACAGATAATAAATCATCCCCCTATGAACCCATTTTAATATGCAAAATACATTTTAAAATAAATCACAAATTACACCTTATATCTCCTTTCTCTAACATGCAAAAGTACAAATAATTTTCACCACAATACACCTTATATCTCCTATTGATATGCAAAAATTAACTCCCTCACACACTATACAACATACAATTTTCAAATAAAAATATAATACACCTGGTTGAGTGATAATTTTGCCCAATTGCAAAATTACACTAACAGTTAGGGAATTGGTGAAACTTTCCCTCTCTTGCAAAGAAATTCAATATTTCTCCAAGGTTCCATGTTAAAGCAATGCACATGTAAAGAATTAAGATGACGTTAATCCAAAATAGTGTTGAAATGAATTCATGGATGCATGTGAATGTAAACAAGGGGTCTATGGTGAATTATTGTCCTAGTGGAATTGAAATGTGCCACTGCTGTTTTTCCTTGATTATCTAAAATTAATGTGATCTCCTTGAACCCTGTTAGTCCAATTTATTTATCTTGAAATTTAATGATCAAAACAAATGAGGAAAATGTTGTGGATATGCCACTTCCTTTTAGAAACCGTACCTTTATGTGAGATTGATTCTTAAAGTTAGTAGGTTCATTTTTATTTGATATTTAAGTGTCCTACTAAAATTAAGTTAGTGGGGTTAGTAAAGTTAGCCTAGTTAGCATTTCTTTGTTATCTGACCTTAATATGAGATTGTAGGTCAGTTGTTAGCAAGTTATTTTTATCTTGAGATTCTAAATGAAGAAACATAAAGAAAATGCTGTGGTTGCCCACTTCCTTTTAGTCTGGAAATTTATGTGCTTTGAAGTTAGAAACCCTTCCCAAAATGAATTTTATCTTTGGTTATTCAAATCTGTGCTCTGTGGGCCCTTTCCTTGTAAATATTTTCCAAACAACATATTAAAACCAAAAAATAATAGTCACTCTTTGCCATCCGAAAATTTGTGCACTCCAAAATCCAAGGTTAATCTTATAGAAAAGAAGAACCTTTCTAATTTTGAGTCCAAAATTTTGATGTTTTGCAAAAAATGAAATGAAAGCAGAACATAAATCTGAAAAGTAAAACTCAAAATATGAAAACTAACTAATACTGAACAATGAATGTAAAGTCTCAAATCTATGCTACCCCACCCAACAATCCCAGATTTAGTAAGGTCTACTAGGAAATAACCCGCCTTGATTAAACCTGCAAACACACAATTTAAAGCAAAGCAAGTGCTAGATTCTAGGAATTATATAAAATTTGCATATCCTAAAATTCACATAATTTTAACCCTATTACAACATCAAAATCAGATATAAGTCAGAAAATATGCAATGCAAACAGATATTTAATTAAAATCCTATTCCCTGCAACCTCTTCTAGAAGTTCTCACAAGGTGCACACTTTGAGCTATTACATTCACAAAACCCAAAAAAAAGATGGCAAACTTTCGGTACTCTGGTTTCCAGCCCTCATACATCATTTTCAATGTATATTTAAAATTTTACAGAAAACTTTCCATTTCCTGTTCCCAACTCTTCGTTGTCTTTTCTCTGAATGTTGTTGAGCTTCCAACGTTTTGTCTTTCTTTCTCTTCATTTTCCTTGTTTTTCCAATTCAAACGCTTGATTTTCCCATGCATGCTTTCATTTGGTTTGGTCCCATAATCATTTGTTTTGAAACATATTTTGGGTGAGACTTACTCGACGTGCTTGTAACGACCATCCTTAAATTATGACACTCCCAATGCCATAAGCTCTCATAATAAATTAAAAAAAAACTTTATGCATTTTATTTTCTTTTATGGCTCATGGCCAAGTGTAGCTTTACCTGCTGTTCACCCGATGCCCACCTACCATAGGATCTAGTATATCTTTAATAATGCCAGGCGTCCTCTTCATAAACAAACCAGCCCCCTGTCTTACTTTGAATCTGGTCAGATCTCACTGTAGACCTCACTGTAACCAGTTATATACTATGGTAGCTCGAATCGACCCTGCCACCTTCATCCTCAATTGCTATTTTCCCACACATCCAGCATGTGACAGCTACCTCATAAACTAAGTTGGGCATCCACACTGGTTTATCCAGTGATTGTGGTATACCTATCATATTCTTTACCAAGGAACTCGCCTTCCATAGGGCGCTATCTATCGATAGACTCATCTTTGAGTCATCCAATTCATCATCGTCATCGTATTGCTCGACCCGAGCATCATCCCCTACGTGTTCAAACTGCCACCGTGTCATTAGCAATTATCCATTCATGCCCTTCTCGTCAGTGACATGGAGCCCTATCACCACCACATATGCAACATCTTGTTTGCTTGCAGTGTCTTCCCAGCAATTCCCAACGCGCACTCTGTCTATATTTGCTATGTCACTTATTTCCCTTGTGCATATATCTCAAAGATAACCAAAGTTGCAATCATTTCATATGAAACTCACTTGATGTTCGTCGTTGTAGATTTGTGTCAGATTTGTGTTCATGGTGTCCTTATATTCATGATGTCTTCGCTCGAAGTCGTCTATCATCGTCGACTTATTTCCATGTGTAAAATTTGGAAATTTTCCTTTGCTTTGCTGCCTCCTTCGAATCGTCATCATCGCTATCTCAAAACTATCCGTTGCAAAAGAGGAATATTTCACGTCATTCATCCATTCTTCATTGGGTACAAAACCCCATCGTTTAAGCTGTCAATTCTACCTTTGTGTGCTCACTGTCGTTTATGCTTCGAAATTGCTCTTCGAACATGCTAATTTCATTGTTGATGTTCGCTGGTCCTTTAGCTTGATGAATCCATTGGTGTTTTTCCATATACTGTGATTTTTGTTGTACTTCAACTTTGCTGACCGCCCTGTCCTTTTGGCTTGCCAGCTTGGAATTATCCCACGATGTGTGTCATTGGCTTCATAGCCTATTTTTTCAGTAGCCTTCCAAACACAGCATCCTCATGTCCACACTAGCGATATTATCCCTGTCATCATCTGGGTTATGTCATCATCTGGGTTATCTTTGTCACTGCCTAGTCATTCAATAGGGCCATGTCATCGGTTCAAATCATCGCCAATTATCCAAATTGTCTAGCGTGGTCACCTTACAATGCACGTCCACTCTGGCACCAATTTGTCCGAATGCTATCGTGGCTCGCTCATTTATGTTCATCCGCAGCTCGACCTTCATCAATTTCATCCGATGTGTCCTCGTTGTCATGATCCTATACACTGATGATTACCTGGGCATGGTAATCATCCACTATTAGCTGTGTGGATGCCCTAACAAAGAGCGAATCAACCTCTGGTCACCAAATGGCTCATCGCCTAGGGCCAACTTTTGTAGAAGTTCGCTCGCACATGCACCTGTATACATTAAAACCAAATATTAGTCCCATGCTAAAATTAACCTTCAGGAAGGCTTAAAGTGAGATGAGCCTTTTAAAGAAATGATTTTATCATTTTTTGAATATACATTATTATATATATAAATATATATAATAATATATATGTTTTATTTGTGCATATGAGAAGTTATGGATGATTCCTGTAGGATTTAATGTATGGTGAAGATGATAGAGATATAACAACCTGCTTTGCAAAGGCTCAAACTTTCTAGTACCATGAAAAAACATATTAAAACTGTCAAACCCTCTTAGGACCAAATATGTGTATACTTGAATTAATTTACTAGATCCTAAAGTTGGTTATGTGTCACAACCATCTTGAACCCATGTGCAAGTGTAAGTGAAATCAGAGCTTTGGGGAATAGGATTCCCAACCTAAGCGAGATGGGAATTTAACCCTATCCTTACTACTCTGATCTGGAGTTCATTACCTCATCTTGAACAAAATGATTTAACCTACTATGGATGAAACTATTAGGCTAGCCTGTCCATTTGAGCAGTTAGTGGTCTTGCTTTTAGACAAGACATGTTGCCACACATGAGCATACTCCACTACTAGTCATGTGTCTATAGCCCCGGTGGAGATTAACCCCATAATCTAGGATTTGGCTTTACTTTTGATTTCTTGAACCTTGGGGATGACTACCCATCCTTGCAAGCGACATGTAGTACAATCCTTCCAATCCAATATTAATGATGAAATGAAAGTAGAATGAAAACTATTTTCTTTGGAATTTCAAGTTCTTGAGTGTAGATCGTGCTTTCAATTTCTTAAAGCGTGATGGAGGTAAATTTGAATCTTTGGGGAATTAGATTCTCAACCTAAGCAAGATGAGAATTAGACCCTATCCTTACTACTCCATGAAGGTCAAATCAAAGCTTTGGGGAGTTGGATCCTCAACCTAAGTTCGATGGGGATTTAACCCTATCCTTACTACTATGATTTTAGGCTTTAAGCACTTGTTGGCAATTTTGGGTTTGAGATCCTAGCTTCTTGTCTATGAGTTGTCATTGATGTCAAAAGGAAATGGCATTAATGTTAAGAGGATGTGTTGGCTTCAAAGGTGGAAGATTCCAAGAGAATATTTTTAAGAGAATCCGGAGAGATTCCATTGGCAAGGGTTTTTCATTAAAACCAAACCGGTTTTTATTAAAACCAAGTTGGATAGGGTTTTTATTAAAACCAAGTTAAATGGTTTTTATTAAAACCAATGGAGGTTCTCTTTATTATTTATTTAATTATTATTTAAAACCCTTCAAGGTTTTAATTAATTAATTATTTAATTAATTAAGGGAGAAATTATTTTTAATTTATTAAAAATACTTAAAGGTTTTTAAACCTTTTTTTATTCTTAATTTATTAAAATTATTTAAGGGTTTTTAAACCCTTTTTGAAAAGACTTTTGATTAATTTCGAAATGGTCTTTATTTTCGTCGACGTCAAGGTGTCTTCGAAGAGACTATTTATTCTCCAACTCCTAAGGTTGGAAGGCTAATTAATTCGAAATTCCCCGAATGCAATTTGCGGTGTTTGTGCTCTGTATTCGCTGCGATCGAAGGAAGACTTAGAAGCACGTGCGGTTGAAAAGTCTTCGGGAGTTTTTTTGAGGGTGAAGTGGAGGGAAGTTCACTTGTGAACTTCGTAGCCCGCATGGGCTAGTGGCAGCGAAGGCTGCTGTTGGGCGCTGCATTGGCGGAGGTCACCGTTTCGAGTCTCGCGGGGGTGCTTTGCTAGAGTAACACACGTTTTTATTAAAACGTCTTTATGCCACGAAATTCGGAGTTTCTTGGACAGCGATTTATAAGGTGTGATTAAATTTTATGAGTTTTGGCTTTTGTGATTAGCATTGAATAAAAGCTTAGGAGAAATAAGGGCATATTTCTTTGGATGTATTTTTAAGATTAT
Source organism: Wollemia nobilis (assembly GCA_028583015.1). Taxonomy (NCBI): domain Eukaryota; kingdom Viridiplantae; phylum Streptophyta; class Pinopsida; order Araucariales; family Araucariaceae; genus Wollemia; species Wollemia nobilis. Next base: position 14,962,877 of record JAQPPZ010003077.1, on the reverse strand, counting down.
TCTTTGCTATGCTAAAATTAAAAATGGAGGTATAAGGTGTGAGTCTGTGATTGTTGATTTATTGGCATGTTATGGTGGTTGTGTTTAAAGAAGTGGAGCTAAAAGGTGTAATAAAGGAAGTTTATATTATTGCTCATTTCTTTTTATTCTAACCCTAACTTGGTTGGAAGTTTGAGAGTTGTGTGTGGTGACAGCTTGAAGGTTCAATTATCTTCTACTCCAATAAGGTATGGGCACATTCTTCTTATGAGTATGATTGGTGTATGTTTTCTGAAATAAGGTTGGAGTGAAAAGGTATTCTACTAGGTATCCTTTGGCTAGGTGTAAATCCTATTTTCTGGTTTGTTGAAGACTACTTATGCATTGTTATCCTTAAGGAGAGTTTTTGGTGAATGCATAATTTTTGGTTTGAGATAGTGGAAGCTTTGTGCACTAGGGTTTATATTTGTGAGTCTAGCTACTTGCATTGAGTTGGTGGAACCCTTGGTTGGCTGTTTTGAGTTTGATGGTTGAGTTGCTTCCATAGAGGTTGTTTGATCAAGTTATTGCTTTACTTGATTCATGATATTGGGCTTACTCCATTGAGTTGATTTGAGCAAGTTATTCTTTGCATTTGGTGATATTGTGTTGGTGGCTGTTTTGTTCAAATATCTTTGGAGGGAAAAGGATTTCTACTTGTTTCCTTTTCTTGTGATGATTGGTTGAATGCTTCAAGGTTGATGTTGAGTTGAATGGTGTTGGTTGACTAAACCTTGTTTGATGAGCATTGTTGTTGAAACCCTAATTGATGGTGAAAAGAACATGAGTATCATTGTTATGTGATTCTTTGCATAGTTGGCAATTGTTGGGGTTTCATGTTCTTGAAAGAAAACATTCTATCCTATCCATTTCAGATATTGAGTTGAGTTTTCAGATTTGAGATTGAGATTGAGCTGAGTTGATTTGAGTTGAGTTTTGAGATTGGGATTTGAGTATAGAACATATTGAGTCTCTAACAATTCTCTTTATGCTTCTATGAGTTTGACAAATCACATTGGGTCTCTAACAATTCACTTTGTGATTTCCTACTAAGAAAGTTTTTCTTGGTGAGCTTGCTAAGTTTTTGGACAGGTTCCGGTGGGGACTTGTGAGCAGTTTTTGGACAGGTTCCGGTGGGGACTTGTGAGCAGTTTTTGGACAGGTTTCGGTGGGGACTTGTGAGCAGTTTTGGACAGGTTTCGGTGGGGACTTGTGAGCAGTTTTGGATAGGTTTTGGGGACTTGTGAGCTGGGGGGGACTTGTGAGCAGATTTGGACAGGTCCTAGCAGAGGACTTGTGAGCTGAGTTTGATAGTTCTATCAGAGAACTTGAGGACAGAGGTGCATTGGTTCTATGAGAAGAACCTGAGGACAGATTTGGCAAGTCTTTGAGAAGGCTTGTATGCAGAGGATTGATTTGTTCAAGAGTTGGACAGATCTGACAGACAGAGGAAGACTTGTACTAGACCGATTGACTATGTTTGGTACAGGTTGTTGAGCTACTGTGGACGTGATCATAGAAGGCAGAGGTCTCTTAGGCTAAGCATTGAGGATAGGAGGTCTTCGGTGGAAAGGAGTTCCACGTGCTGGCAAGAGGTAGAGGCAGTTGATCTTCTGAGGGATCATTTCCAGAGGAGAGGGGAAGGTATCTCCTTTGAGCAGAGGCTCATAAATTTTGATTGGGGGAAGGTATCTCCTTTGAGCAGAGGCTCATAAATTCTGATTGGGGGAAGGTATCTCCTTTGGGCCGAGGCTCATAAACATTGTAATTGGGAAGGATTCCCAAAGAACTTTGAGATAACTTTTAGAGAAAAGTTTTGTGGACGTAGCCCGACCATTCGGGTGAACCACGTTAAAATTGGTGTCACTTTGTGGATGATATTGTGCATTGCTTTGATATTGCTTTGGGTATATTGCTTTACTATTTTGAAGTATAAAGGAAAAAGTAAAAAGAGGTCTTATACTTGTTCACCCCCCTCTCAGTATAAGCTTGTGTTCTTCAATTGGTATCGGAGCAGGTGCCTTCGAAAAGTTTAACAACTTGAAGGAAAAGCTAGTAAAGAACACAATGGATCATTCAAGTGGCAATGCAACACCTATTCTTGATGGGTCAGATTTTGGTCTTTGGAGTGCAAGGATGAAGGTTCATCTAATGGCACTTGGGAATGAGGTTTGGGAAGTGATTGAAGATGAGTACACTATTCTTGAACATGGTCCTAATACTAAAGAAGAAAGGCTCCTACATCACAGCAATTCAAAAGCAATGAATGCAATCCTGAAAGGCTTACAAAAGCTAGATCTCACCAAAGTGATTCACTGCAAGACAACTAGTGAAATGTGGAAACAGTTGAAGGTGGTTCATACAGGTGATACAAATGTCAGAAAGGCCAAGTTGAGACACTTCAAAGGTATGTTTGAACAACTCAAGATGAATGATGATGAAAATATTAGTGACTACATGCTTCGTATGGATGAGGTTGTTAACTCCATGAAAGACTTAGGTCTTGAGCTTGCTGAAAATGATGTTTGTGATAAGATTTTAAGATCTCTTCCTAATAGATTTAGTGAAAATATTTCTGCTATTGAGGAAGCTAAAGATTTGGATAAGTTGAAAAAGGATGAGCTCCATAGTATACTTGCAGCATTTGAGTTGAGAACTCAAGTGAAGGTTGATGTCAAGAAAGAGGCAACTTTCAAGGCTACCAAGAATTCCAAGGGTAAACAACTTCAAGATAGTGATGAGTCTTCTAGTGATGAAGAGGCATATTACAACAAGAAAGGCAAGTTCTCTAGAAAGCACAAAAGTATGAAAAATATAAGATGTTTCAATTGTGGAAAGTTTGGTCATTATGCTACTGATTGTACTAGTTCCCAAGAATGAAAGTGATGAAGATAAACAGGATTCTAAGAGCAAGGATTCTGAAAAGCACAAGCATCACAGGAAAAACAAAGATGAGCACAACAATCAAGGAAAGAGGTATTCTCACAAGCACAAGAAGAGTTTCTACCTAGACAAAGCAAGTAAGTGTTCTAGTAGTGATAGTGAAAGTTCTTCAAGTGATAATGAAAATGAGATGTTGTTCATATCGAGAAAAAGAGGAAGACCAGAAACATAGATTCATTATCATGAAATGTCTTAGATGTGGAAATTTTGGTCACCTTGAGGATGATTGCACAAATAATGATTTGGTTTCTAGTATGTATGAGGATGCTTCAGAAAACTATAAGGAAGATGCATGTATGGTTTTTGAAAAGGGTAGCACCTCTAGTGATAAGAAATCTGAAAAAGGCTTTGATGATTCAAAAAGCAAACAAATAGAGGAAGATATAGAGGAAGGTGAAGTAGATCTTGAAGGTGAACTTATTAGTGCTCTTAGTGCTTTGAAAAAGGAAAGAAAGAAGAATGCTAGACTCAAGGATAAGTTAGATGAATGTTGTATGGAGAGAGATGATCTTATAGAAAGTCTTGACTTCTCTATGGCTAAGACACAAGAACTCAAGGATGAGTTAGAGTCTAAGGTTCTTGAGTATAGTGAGTTAGAACAAAAAATGGCTTCTTTGAAAGAGGAAACTAAAGAGTACAAGGATAAGCTTTACAGGTTTCAAGATAGCTCCAAAAAGGTTAAGTCACTCATCAAAGGTCAAAGAAAGACAACAGATAAAACAGGCCTTGGTTTTGTTAAGCCACACAAGGAACAAGTTGGAGAGTCTAGTAAGAGACTCCAAAAGGAAGAGAGTTCTGATGAGGAAAGTATTTCAGAAAAGGAGTCCTTGAATGATAGATGCACAAAAATAGAAAACAGAATTCAGAATGAGAAGAAGAAGTTTTCAGAACCTAAGAGGTCAATTAAAGGAAAGTTTCAAGGCAGATGTTTTGCTTGTCACAGGTTTGGTCACATGGCTTCACATTGCATGGCTCAAGTGAAGGAGGTAAATGACAGTTTCAGAAGTGCTAGTTACTTTCAAGGGTATTGCTACTCTTGTCAATAGTTTGGGCACAAGGCAGTTTATTGCAAGGCAAATAACAGGAACAGGTTTGGTCAGAACAGGTTTGGTCGAAACAGGTTTGGTCAGAATAGGTTTGGTCAGAATTGGTGGATTCAAAGATCAGGTTTACCTCGGAGAAACAACATCGTCAAGTGTTTCAAGTGCAACAATGAAGGTCACACAATCGAGACAGTGTAGAGCTGAAATTCTAGAATACAGGAACAGGAGCAGGTGGCATGATCAGGTCCAAGGATCAAGGCATGGACAAGAACAGGGATGAGAACAAGAACAAGAACAGTGATGAGGAATAGGAATATGGACAAAGAGTTCAAGAGAAGGCCCGGAAAGGAAGTTATAGACGCTGATGATGATCAGTGCCTAATGGGAGTTTTACTCCCACCCAAGAATTAATCACCTCATCAGGAGGTGGGGGAGGGACTAAGCTAAGAGGCTCATTCTTAGTCCCGAGCCCCAAAGGTGACCCTTTGCCATTGATGACAAAGGGGGAGAGATTTGAGTAAGGGGAGAGCCTCAAGACAGGGGGAGCTATTTATGTTGAGTTTATGTGTTGTTGAGAAGCATGGTTTGCCATCAATGACAAAGGGGGAGATTGTTGGCAATTTTGGGTTTGAGATCCTAGCTTCTTGTCTATGAGTTGTCATTGATGTCAAAAGGAAATGGCATTAATGTTAAGAGGATGTGTTGGCTTCAAAGGTGGAAGATTCCAAGAGAATATTTTTAAGAGAATCCGGAGAGATTCCATTGGCAAGGGTTTTTCATTAAAACCAAACCGGTTTTTATTAAAACCAAGTTGGATAGGGTTTTTATTAAAACCAAGTTAAATGGTTTTTATTAAAACCAATGGAGGTTCTCTTTATTATTTATTTAATTATTATTTAAAACCCTTCAAGGTTTTAATTAATTAATTATTTAATTAATTAAGGGAGAAATTATTTTTAATTTATTAAAAATACTTAAAGGTTTTTAAACCTTTTTTATTCTTAATTTATTAAAATTATTTAAGGGTTTTTAAACCCTTTTTGAAAAGACTTTTGATTAATTTCGAAATGGTCTTTATTTTCGCCGACGTCAAGGTGTCTTCGAAGAGACTATTTATTCTCCAACTCCTAAGGTTGGAAGGCTAATTAATTCGAAATTCCCCGAATGCAATTTGCGGTGTTTGTGCTCTGTATTCGCTGCGATCGAAGGAAGACTTAGAAGCACGTGCGGTTGAAAAGTCTTCGGGAGTTTTTTCGAGGGTGAAGTGGAGGGAAGTTCACTTGTGAACTTCGTAGCCCGCGTGGGCTAGTGGCAGCAAAGGCTGCTGTTGGGCGCTGCATTGGCGGAGGTCACCGTTTCGAGTCTCGCGGGGGTGCTTTGCTAGAGTAACACACGTTTTTATTAAAACGTCTTTATGCCATGAAATTCGGAGTTTCTTGGACAGCGATTTATAAGGTGTGATTAAATTTTATGAGTTTTGGCTTTTGTGATTAGCATTGAATAAAAGCTTAGGAGAAATAAGGGCATATTTCTTTGGATGTATTTTTAAGATTATTCTTTGCTATGCTAAAATTAAAAATGGAGGTATAAGGTGTGAGTCTGTGATTGTTGATTTATTGGCATGTTATGGTGGTTGTGTTTAAAGAAGTGGAGCTAAAAGGTGTAATAAAGGAAGTTTATATTATTGCTCATTTCTTTTTATTCTAACCCTAACTTGGTTGGAAGTTTGAGAGTTGTGTGTGGTGACAGACTTGAAGGTTCAATTATCTTCTACTCCAATAAGGTATGGGCACATTCTTCTTATGAGTATGATTGGTGTATGTTTTCTGAAATAAGGTTGGAGTGAAAAGGTATTCTACTAGGTATCCTTTGGCTAGGTGTAAATCCTATTTTCTGGTTTGTTGAAGACTACTTATGCATTGTTATCCTTAAGGAGAGTTTTTGGTGAATGCATAATTTTTGGTTTGAGATAGTGGAAGCTTTGTGCACTAGGGTTTATATTTGTGAGTCTAGCTACTTGCATTGAGTTGGTGGAACCCTTGGTTGGCTGTTTTGAGTTTGATGGTTGAGTTGCTTCCATAGAGGTTGTTTGATCAAGTTATTGCTTTACTTGATTCATGATATTGGGCTTACTCCATTGAGTTGATTTGAGCAAGTTATTCTTTGCATTTGGTGATATTGTGTTGGTGGCTATTTTGTTCAAATATCTTTGGAGGGAAAAGGATTTCTACTTGTTTCCTTTTCTTGTGATGATTGGTTGAATGCTTCAAGGTTGATGTTGAGTTGAATGGTGTTGGTTGACTAAACCTTGTTTGATGAGCATTGTTGTTGAAACCCTAATTGATGGTGAAAAGAACATGAGTATCATTGTTATGTGATTCTTTGCATAGTTGGCAATTGTTGGGGTTTCATGTTCTTGAAAGAAAACATTCTATCCTATCCATTTTAGATATTGAGTTGAGTTTTCAGATTTGAGATTGAGATTGAGCTGAGTTGATTTGAGTTGAGTTTTGAGATTGGGATTTGAGTATAGAACATATTGAGTCTCTAACAATTCTCTTTATGCTTCTATGAGTTTGACAAATCACATTGGGTCTCTAACAATTCACTTTGTGATTTCCTACTAAGAAAGTTTTTCTTGGTGAGCTTGCTAAGTTTTTGGACAGGTTCTAGTGGGGACTTGTGAGCAGTTCTTGGACAGGTTCCAGTGGGGACTTGTGAGCAGTTTTTGGACAGGTTCCAGTGGGGACTTGTGAGCAGTTTTGGACAGGTTCTGGTGGGGACTTGTGAGCAGTTTTGGACAGGTTCCGGTGGGGACTTGTGAGCAGTTTTGGACGAGGTTCGGTGGGGACTTGTGAGCAGATTTGGACAGGTCCTAGCGAGAGGACTTGTGAGCTGAGTTTGATAGTTCTATCGAGAGAACTTGAGGACAGAGGTGCATTGGTTCTATGAGAAGAACTCTGAGGACAGATTTGGCAAGTCTTTGAGAAGGCTTGTATGCGAGAGGATTGATTTGTTCAAGAGTTGGACGAGATCTGACGAGACAGAGGAAGACTTGTACTAGACCGATCGACTGTGTTTGGTACGAGGTTGTTTGAGCTCTTGTGGACGTGATCATAGAAGGCAGGAGGTCTCTTAGGCTAAGCATTGAGGACAGGAGGTCTTCGGTGGAAAGGAGTTCCACGTGCTGGCAAGAGGTAGAGGCGGTTGATCTTCCGAGGGATCATTTCCAGAGCAGAGGGGAAGGTATCTCCTTTGAGCAAAGGCTCATAAATTTTGATTGGGGGAAGGTATCTCCTTTGAGTAGAGGCTCATAAATTCTGATTGGGGGAAGGTATCTCCTTTGGGCCGAGGCTCATTGTAGCACCCTAAAATTGGCGCAGTAAAATTATAAAATTTACATTCACCTTAGTAAATAATTTTAAATTCAAATTTAACCTCCCAAACCGCCCGTTAACCGCCGAGAAATCCGTTTCCCCCTTTTTCGTGCCATTTTTAGAGGTTGTTTTGACCGTTTGACGATATCGTCGCCGATCAGATGATATCGCCCCAGATTTGACGATTTCGTCTGGACTAGGACGTCCAGATGATCTTGTCGCAAAACTAAATTTGCATAGTTGGAATCTGTTCCAACGGGTCTCCAATCTGGGCAGAAGCGTGTTCCATAGAAATTTTGTTGCAGGTACATCATGATTTTCAGTCGAAGCCAGCATCCATCGTCGCCGACGAACCTGTTCAGATCGGAGGTGATCCCGTCAAATGCGAGACGATTTCGTACTGATGCGAGACGATCTCGACTGCAGTCCACATCGAGGCAATCAGTGCCTGGAGTTTGCTTTTCTCAACCTTTTCTTTGTCATTTTATGCTACAAATTAGATCATTTACTTAGTGTTTATATTATTTTGCATTTGGAGTTCACCCATTTAGCTTAGATTGCACATTAAGTTCATGATTTTTTGTTAAAATACAAAAATTTGCTAGGATTGTTGTTTTAAACTATTGCTCAGTATTCATTTTATTATTTGGTGTAATTTGCATCTTGTTGTGGTTGATCCACAACACACCCCAAAATTGGGGACCCACCTTTTTGCAGGCTCACAGGGAAGGATCTCAATGACCCAGATGCCAAAATTGAAAAAAAGAGAAAATGCACAAGTGTAGAAAGGGGTCGCGAAATCGCGACAGGTAGCGAAATCGCGACATGTCGCGAAATCGCGATCGAAATCAGAAAATTGTCGCGAAATCGTGACATGTCGGAAAATTGCGGTCAGCGCGGTCAACGGCAACGAAACAGAAAAACTGTCGTGAAATCACGACATGTCGGTGACCAGGAGGAAAAAAGTGTCACGAAATCGCGAGGCGTCAGTGACCAGGAGGAAAAAAGTGTCCCAAAATCGCGACGTGTCGGTGACCAGGATGAAAAGGATGTCGCAAAATCGTGACATATCACTGAGGAGAAAAGAAAAGGTGTCACGAAATCGTGACATGCTGTTGGGAAGAAAATAAATGATGTCGCGAAATCGTGACGTGTTTTGCTGAAGCATACGGGTGATGAAAAGTGTCGCGATTTCGCAACGTATTTTGGAAAGGTGTACGAAAGCGGAAAAACGTCGCGATATCGCGATAGGAAACGGCTAAAGGACTCGATGAGGAAAGACGTCACGATTTCGTGACCGATTGTAGCAAAGGTGTACGGACGGAGAAAGTGTCGCGATTTCGCGATGTGTTTTGGAAAACTGTACGGGTGAAGAAAATGGTCGTGATATCGCGACAGGTTTTGCCAAGGCGTGCGGAACAGAAAAATGGTCGCGATTTCACGACGTGTTTCGGGGAGGCGTACGAAAAAAAAAGCGGTAGCGATATCGCAACAGAAAGCTGCATGAAGGTCCGAGGGGGAAAAACATCGCGATTTCGCGACGAGTTTTGCAGAAACGTACGGATGATGAAAGGTGTCGCGATTTCACGACGCATTTTGGCAAAGTTGTACGGTACAAGGAAGATGTCGCGAAATCGCGACAAAAATGAAAATTAGGCTCGAAGCAGGGAAGTGTCGCGATTTCGCGACGTGTTTTGGCAAAGCGTACGGATGGAGAAAATGGTCACGATTTCGCTACAGAAAGCTGCATGAAGGTCCGAGGGAAAAAAACGTCGTGATATCGCGACAAGTTTTTCCAAGGCGTATGGAAGATAAAAGCGGTAGCGATATCACGACGGTTTGTCGAAGGAAGGCAAGAGAATGATAATGGTCGCGATGTCGCGACGCAAAGTTGCCCAGGAGGTCCGAGAGAAAAGTGGTAGCGATATCGCTACCATTCGAGGAAGAAGGCTCAAAGGGTTAAAAGGGTAGCGATATCGCTACGAGAAGTTGCCGGAGGTCGACAAACGAAAAACGATCGCGACATTGCTACGGGGAGCTGATGAAGGTGCACGGCCAGGAAACATGTAGCGATATCGTGACATGTCACGATTTCACGGTCGGGAAGGTGAACAGGCGGACTTGCAGTTTTGTCGGGTTCTTTCACGGAAAAGCGTTACAACAGGCGCAGAAAATGCATGACACGTGGCGTACAGGTGTCAAACTTGTAGAGGCGTTACATGCAGAGATGAATTTCAAAGCGTTTCCAAATTTGAGCATGAATCAAAGCGGTAAAAGCAGGAATTTGAAGGGTTGCCCACAGGAAGAGGAAATGAAGCGACAGAGGAAATCGAAGAGCCATAACAATGCTATAAAGCCAGAAGTGCAAATTGAAGGAGGGGTTGGAAATTTTTGAATACGGAGTTGCAGAGACGAAGGCTTTGTGCTATTCTGGGCCCGTACTTGGGCAATTTCCTTCTTTTTGTTCTGGGATTTTCTTTTGCACCTGGAACATTTTTTAATGTAATCGAGATATCATTTAAATACAAGTACAAAAAGTTGGCATCTTATTGGATTTTCTCTTGGTTGCTTCATGCGAATGCCTATTTTTTGGAATTACCACAGAAACCCTCGAGACTCGCACCTGGCCTATTTGGATTGTGTGGATGTGCAGGTTCATTAGGTTAGGTTGCATGTAGAAAGCCTCGAGTATCTTCGGTTTCATCGGATTAATGACGACTTTCGATCGTAATCTATTTTTATTGTTACTTTTGTTTACTTTGTCCTTACTTTTCAAACCCGTATTTTATTTTCAGTAGTTTAATTATTGTGTTTGAATAAATCACTGAAGATCCATCAAAATCAAAGGTTAAAAACAGATTTTATTCATTTTGAGTCCATTGAAAATTCAAGAGTAATAAACCACAGTGCCCCTTGTTAACATCCACTTGCAAACCCTAAGGTGTTCTTAGCATTCCATTTTAAACAACATCCTTGATAATTAATAATTAGCATAATAAGAACCTTGGAGAAATCATTTTTCTTTGCAAGCAGAGGATTTAGGACTCGGATCCTATAGGAGAGTGTGTTTTCACAATCGGTTTAAAACACCACTCAAAAGATTGGCGCTAGAAGGAGGGCCTGATCGGTTTATCTATTTCAATTTTTATATCTGAGTATTTTGTTTTGATTTAATTTTGAAATAATTTATGGCTAAACTGCAACACTATTTTTGTGTTTGTTGCAGGTTTTCTTCGAACTAGCCGAGGGTTTCCTCAGGCAGGCTGGACCCACCACGTCGTATTGCAACCAGGTCTCAAACAACCGGAGAAACCATTTTTCATGACCTTACTGGTACTCCCAAGGGTAAAGTCAAGCAAGTCGTAAGCACTCCAGTAGCAAAAGGACTGTTTTCTCCAGGAACGTTGAGTGGACCTACGCCAGTAATATCCGTTGCCCCTAGTGTGCCTATAGTTTGTAACATTTCTTCTGCTATTGTAGGTTTGTCTACATCAATTCTGAGTCAAATGGCTCAAGCTCCAGCAGCTCCTTGGTATGGAGCTAACAATACTCCTTTGAATATTGCTGGGGATATACATGAAATCCCCAAGAACATTGAAATATTTCTGCCTAAATACAAGCCAGATGGCATAAGAATAGCAGAAGAACATATCCAAGCCTATAGAGATGTTTTAATTAGGCTACAAGTTCAGCATGAAGATGTAGCCTGCAGACTTTTCCCCATGAGCTTGGATCCAATAGCATATGAATGGTATATATGCTTGCCAACTGGTTCAATCACCTCTTGGACACAAATGGAAAATGCATTTGTCAATCAATTTAGGTCGCCCTTAGATCACACAACTATTTACAATCAGTTTATTACGTGCAAACGGGGCCAAGGGGAACCAATCCGAATGTTTAATCAGAGATTCCAAAAGAACTATAACAGAGCAATTAGACATTTTGCCATCGATCCTGCAGTAGCTTTGCAGATATATTTTGGGGCATTAGACCCCATGACAGCCATGTTTTCAAGGCGTAATCCTCAGGTCACCACGCTTGCTTTGGCCTATAATGAAGCCATGACTATTGAGCAGCAGTTGACACCGCAAGGCTACGGGTTTACCCAAATGCCTATGTTGGGACAGGGTGCTCCATATGGTCAAGTTCCCCAGGCAAATCAGCTCATGGCACAACAAATGCCAAGTATGAATGCCTTCCCATATCATCAGTCGTATCCATCAGCACCCGCATATGCACCCATTCCAATCCAACCAATCGCAGCCATTCCACTTGTTCCTGCATTTTTGCAGAACAGTCAATCAACTATGCAGGAAACTAGTCAAGTCAATCCTCAAGCCATAGTTCCTGTTCCGAATCCAATCCCAATTCAAGGTATCAATCCATTTGGGAATCCAATTCCTCAGAACCCCACCCAAATGTGGAATCAAGACCCCATCAATTATGCAAATCCAATGGGGGTTAACAACAATGTGGTTCCACCGAAGGATGTCCTTTCGGAAGTCGAAGAGCTCAAGAAACTAGTACATAAACTAAGTAATGACAGGGTTCAACAACAGAAGCATGAGTCCCGTGCCCCTCACCCAAGTCAGAATTTTAACAATAGAGGGAGGCACTGGGAACACTAAGCCAAACAATGGGGGAGTTCCTGCTCCCATTGCTAATCAATTAGATGCTTTCGCAGGCCCTAGCCAATCCAATTCTCTTTTGAATCTTTCAGATTTGGCATGGGAAATAGGGTGCAGGTTACATAACACAAAAGAACACAATGAAAGGAATTGTCTCGAGATAGCTAGATACACTCATTGTCTTGAGGCACAAGTTGATGATTTGGAACTGGTATCAAATGAGGATCCATCGTATCAGCAAGATGAAAATATTATGGTGATGGAAATAGTATATCACCAAGAGGGTGAGAGCGAGGAGGAAGAAGACGAAGTTTTGGAATAGGAGGTGCAAGATTTTTGAGATTTCAGAAAGGGGACTCATGGGTACCATTTGAGGAGTAAGTCTAAAGCCCCTAAAACCTCATCAACACCTCCAAACAGTTCTATTCTTCCTCCAGATACAAAGGCAAGTAACAAACCTCCCCCTCCACTCAGAAGATAAATGTCTAATGACGTCCAGAAGACAGTCAAATTCGAAAAACCAAATTATGACGTAGTGGAGGATATGAAGAAGTCCAAATCTAGCCTTTCATTCTTGGACGCGACTAAATTGCCTGGTCAAAAGGAGGCGTTGATAAGAGCTTTGAACTCACCTGATCCGATGTGGAAGGAAAAAAGAGCTGAATCCCATCTAATTTTGTGAAAGGAGAGAAGGGATGTCCCGCCATTCTTATTAACTCTGAGAATTGCGGGTAAGAACTTGCATAACTATTTGGTAGACACAGGAGCCATGAGCAACCTCATGCCTACGGAGATATGTCAAATGCTGGGTCTACAACCAGTTTCATCCAAATGCACGGTCTTGCAGTTGGACCGTTTAGAGGTAAATGTAGTAGGGACCTTATATGATGTCAAGATTCAATTAAATTCTGAACCCAGGGTCCAGAAGGTTGTAGACATTTTGGTGGTTAACATCCCGAGTAGGTATGGAATGTTACTTGCGAGAGATTGGATGAAAACGCTGAATGGCTATTTTGCAACAGACTGCTCGCATATGTGGCTGCCATGGAATGGCATTGCTAACAAAATCAGAGTGGAAAATGAACCAAGGCTTAAGGAGATTATAACAGATTTTAACAAGCCGAATGAGGTTCAGTTTTCTGAGCCAGACCTAGGGGTCTATGCTCTTGATGTTGAGAAAGCTGCTGATGAACTTAAAGAAGAAGTGTGTCATGGTGGTTCTTCTGAGGAAAAGGATCACACGTGGTTGCTCAAATTTGATGGATCAAAATCTAGACAGGGAGCAGGAGCTGGAGTCGAGCTCACTGGTCCAGGAGGTAAACCATTATTGGCTGCCTACAGACTGCAATTTCCTTGCACAAACAATGTGGCAGAATATGAAGCATTGATCTACGATTTACGTCTAGCATTGAGCAAACATGTTAAATGCTTGAAGGTTTTGGGTGATTCTGAGTTGGTTGTCAAGCAAATCAAAGGACAGTATACATGCCGCGACAAAATACTGAGCCTTTATAGGACTAGGGTTATGGATCTCATGGAGGAGTTTGATGCATTCAACATAGCCCTTATTTCTAGGAGAGGGAATCGAATAGCAGACTCTCTTGCAGTCGTCGTGGGCATGTTAAACCCGGTGGATATAAAAAGATGTAAAAAGTTTTCCATTGAGCTGGTTCCTTTTCCATCAATACCTGATAATGTGAAGAATTTCCAGGTTTTTGAGTGTGACAGGCACATCTTCAAGTTTGTCACAAACTCGGGTATTTTTGAAAATCAGGTGATCGATGAGGAACAAAGGTGGCGAGGATGAAACGAGAAGAAAGTGAAGCTGCGTATCAATCCAACAAAATTCCTAAAGACGTGGTTTCATTAGAAAAGATGTTCGACATGGAATGCAAGAACAAGAAAAGAAAAAGAGTCCCGCTCCCCAAAGATGCATGCGATTCAATTAATCTTGGGAGTGCGGACAATCCAAAGGAGGTGTACATAGCAAAGGCATGTACAGAGGAAGAAAGGAGCAATATAACACAGGCTTTGAAGCATTACATAGATTGTATTGCTTGGAACTACAATGAGCTGAAGACTTACAACCAGAACATTATCACGCATACCATACCTTTGAAGCCAGACTCCAAGCCTTTTAGGCAAAGACAACGAGTTGTTAACCCGCTATTGGAGCCTTTGATCGAAAAGGAGGTTAAAATATTATTGGAAGCGAAAATCATTTTTCCCGTTAGGCACTCAACCTGGGTGGCTAACCTCATTCCGATGAGAAAAAAGAGTGGAGAGATTAGGTCGTGCATAGATTTTCGAAATCTTAATAAAGCCTCCCGAGAAAGATAATTATCCATTGCCATCAATCGATGAAATATTGCAAATGGTAAATGGATCAGAAATGATGTCCTTTCTTGATGGATATTCTAGGTACAACCAAGTTCTTATACATCCAGATGACAGGATGAAAACAACCTTCACTACCAAGTGGGGGACATTTGCATATAAGAGAATGCCATTTGGACTATTAAATGCTGGTGCAACTTTTCAACGTGCCATGGATTACGCATTCAAAGGACTGATAGGCAAATGCATCATCGTGTATGTGGATGATATCCCAGTTTTCTTGAAGAATTGAGAGGATCATGTTAAAGACTTAAAGAAGGTGCTTCAAAGATGCAGAGAACATGGAATTTCATTAAATCCCAAGAAATGCATTTTTGGAGTGACAGAAGGGAAACTGCTAGGTCACATTATTTCAAAGGAGGGAATATCAATCGACCCAGAAAGGATACAAGCTATCCAAGACCTACCTCTCCCAAGCAGTAAAAAGGAATTGAGGTCTTTCTTTGGGCAAGTCAATTTTGTGAGGAAATTCATTTCTAGCTTTGCTGAGATAGCTAAACCTCTAAACCAGATGCTCAAGAAAGATGTGGATGTAATATGGAACGAGGAAAGTAGAGTGGCTTTCCAGAATATCAAATACGCCATTTCCAAAGCCCCGGTCTTGATAAGCCCAGACTATTCCAAGCCTTTTTACATTTATGCTTTTGCATCGGAGCACTCCTTGGCGAGTGTATTAACCCAAAAAGGCGAAGATAATGCCGAAAAGCCCATTGCATTTTTAAGTGCCCCCTTAAAAGATGCACAATTAAGGTATTCAATCCTTGATAAGCAAATGTACGCACTTTTTAAAGCTGTGAAAAAATTTAGGCATTACATCGTACACAGCAGAATTATTGCCATTGTGCCCGATTCTGCTGTCAAGACCATGTTTTTACAGAATGAACTAGGTGAAAAGAGAGGAAAGTGGATTGCAACCATCCAAGAATTTGATCTCGAAATCCAACCAATGAAACTAGTTCGAGGACAGGGACTGGCGAGGGCGATCGCAGAAAATGATCCGCAAATAACAGGTCAATGCTCAAATACGAATACATGGCTAAGGAGGACTGGTATGTTGATATTGTGCAATTTTTATTGACTGGTAAGTGCCATTCTAATTTGAATTCAACACAGAGGAGAGCTTTAAGGCTTAAATCTGTTAACTATCTGATAAATTCTGGTGTACTTTACAGGAAAAATCACAAAGGTATCTATCTGAGATGCTTGAGCAAAGACGAAGCCGCCAGGGTGTTGCAAGAATTTCATGGCAAGCATGGAACTGGTCATGGTGCAGCCAATGCTACAACACATCAAATCCTGAGAGCAGGATATTACTGGCCTCATATATTCAAAGATGCACATGCTCATGTGCGATCTTGTCACATCTGTCAAGTGGCTGCAAATAGAGAAAGAAATGCAGCCATGCCGTTGCGACTGTAGTCGAAATGAGACCGTTTGCACGGTGGGGACTGGATTTTATCGGGGTTATTAACCCAAATTCTTTCGACTCTCACAAATTTATTTTGACGACTACAGACTACTGTACAAGGTGGACAGAAGCGATTCCAACTAAACATGCCACCACAGATGTTGTGATTAAATTCCTTGAGGATCAAATTATCACAAGATATGGAATGCCCGATTCTATTGTCAGTGACAATGGCAAAGCTTTCATTTCCACACAATTTGCAGAGTGGGCATATGATAATAAAGTGAGCTTAAAGTTTGCATCCAATTACTATCCTCAAGGAAATGGGTTGGCCGAATCTTCAAATAAGAATTTGTTGAATACTATTAAGAAGTTGCTGGAAAAGAATCCTCGGGACTGGCACAGTCAACTAAAGTTTTCCCTTTGGGCAGATAGGACCAGAGTGAAAGAAGCTATAGGGAATACTCCCTATCATTTGGTCTATGGGCAAGACCCAATATTTCCAGCAAATTTGGAGCTGCAGACCTTACATTTCATACAAGAGTACATGGGGACGAGATGATCAAGTTGAAGCTAGATTGAGCCGGTTATTGCACCTGGATGAAAAGAGAGAAGAAGCCATGAATCACATTAACAAACACCAGGAAGTCATCAAGAGATGGTTTGATAGAAGGGCCAAAGTTAAATCATTCAGAATTTCAGATTTGGTGTTACTATGGGACAAAAGACATGAGGAAAAAGGAAACCATCAAAAGTTTGATTGTCTCTGGTTAGGCCCATATCAGATTTCAAAAATTCTTGGGAAGAACACCTTCAGGCTAAAAACCTTAGAAGGGAAAGATTTCATGCTGCCGGTTAATGGGCAGATTCTAAAGCATTATTTTAGCCCTTAGGTTGTGAGACTTTGATATTATTCTTTTGGTGTTGGCGAAGGATTTTCAGATTTTGTTTTTATTGTTTAGGATTGTTAGTTTAGTTAGGATTTTGATTATGGATTTGATTTCAATTGACATGTGTGTTAATTTAAAAAAAAAAAAAAAAAAAAAAAAAATAGAAAATTGAGATGTCAACTTATGCTTAAGGATTAGGAGAATATGAAATATTGGAATTGTCTTGTAAAAGCTCCACAAATAGCATAAAACTTTTTTAAGTTGTATTGTTTGACTTTGTGATATATGAAAGAATCAGTTTTGCATGACAAATCATTTCATTCACAATTCAAGAAGTAATGCATTCATATTCCATCTCACCTCACATACATTTCATTTTATTTGCATATGCATCTTATGTACAAGCCATGAAAATATGTCAAATCCTCTTAGGGTTGTGTTATAACATATATGTAAGTAGCTCCTAAGGTTGGAAACTAAGTCTTGAGATATCTAGAACCAAGCACGTCTCATAAATTAAAAAGGATCTTGAGCAAAATGATCAAAACCTAGCTTGGAAGAAAAGGTTGAGCGAAAGTGGTTTTCATGTCTATCCTATTATGCAACATGATCCTTAAAACAATGGTTTTGACCACTTCCATAGAGCTTAAAGCTTAAAATCAGAGTAGTAAGGATAGGGTTAAATCCTCATCAAACTTAGGTTGAGGATCCAATTCCCCAAAGCTTTGATTTGACCCACATGGAGTAGTAAGGATAGGGCATAAATTCTCATCTTGGTTGGTTGAGAATCTGATTCCCCAAAGCTCTTATGTCTCATTTCATAGTAAGTCTTGGATTGTAAGGATTGTACTATTTGTCCTCTGCAAAGGATGGGTAGTCATCCCCAAGGTTTAAGCAATAGAATTAATGATTTATATCTAAGGTTTGGATTGTAAGGATCGTACTACTTGTCCCTAACCAGGATGGGTAGTCATCCCCAAGGTCCAAGAAATAAATAAATAAATAAATTTTTCCCATCTCATATTTATTTTGGATTGTAAGGATCGTACTACTTGTCCTCTGCAAGGGATGGGTAGTCATCCCCAAGGTCCAAAGAAATGGAGATAAGTTTTGGATTGTGGGGTTAGATATGCCCATGCATGGCATCATGTATTGCCTAAAAAAGCAAGACCACTGATCGTCTAGAGGGTTAGACTAGCATGACCATTTATTTCATAACTGGTTTAATTATTTTGCTTAAAGTGAGGTAATGAACTCTAAATCAGAATAGTAAGGATAAGGTTAAAATCTCATCTCGGTTGGGTGGGAGTCTAATTCCCCAAAGTTCTGATTTCACATGCACTTGCACATGGGTTTTTAGATAGTAGGGACTCATAACCAACTTTGAGATACAATAAGGAAATGAACTAGTGGATCCTAAGAGGGTTTGGCAATCTTGAATGCTTGTACATAATAGTAGAAGAATGATCATGCTTATTAGGAAAAGAAAAATCTCCTAGCTCATTCATTTAGGGTCACAAATCATTCACCATCCCATATATGCATTCATGCAAAGCCGATAATGGAATGTTGATCAATTTCAAACGATAGGGAATGAAAACACATTGCACACACTTGAGCTAATACTTGATGATTCCGATGATTCATGTACTTCGATCTTTGGGCATTTGTTATTTTGCTTATGTGCTAACATGTATTTACGAGTTTGTGATATGTTTCGGGTTGGGTTCTTACTAAAATGCTCAAGAGCATTTGACAGCAGAGTCGCCATTTGTTGTGGTTGATCCACAACACACCCCAAAATTGGGGACCCACCTTTTTGGAGGCTCACAGGGAAGGATCTCAATGACCCAGATGCCAGAATTGAAAAAAAGAGAAAATGCACAAGTGTAGAAAGGGGTCGCGAAATCGCGATAGGTAGCGAAATCGCGACATGTCGCAAAATCGCGACCGAAACCGAAAAATTGTCGCGAAATCGTGACATGTCGGAAAATCGCGGTCAGCGCGGTCAACGACAACGAAACAGAAAAACTGTCGTGAAATCGCGACGTGTCGGTGACCAAGAGGAAAAAAGTGTCACGAAATCGCGACGCGTCGATGACGAGGAGGAAAAAAGTGTCGCGAAATCGCGACGTGTCGGTGACCAGGATGAAAAGGATGTCGCGAAATCGCGACATATCACTGAGGAGAAAAGAAAAGGTGTCACAAAATCGCGACATGCTGTTGGGAAGAAAATAAATGATGTCGCAAAATCACGACGTGTTTTGCTGAACCGTACGGGTGATGAAAAGTGTTGCGATTTCACGACGTATTTTGGAAAGGTGTACAGAAGCGGAAAAATGTCGCGATATCACGATAGGAAACGACTAAAGGACTCGATGAGGAAAGACGTTGCGATTTTGTGACCGATTGCAGCAAAGGTGTACGGACGGAGAAAGTGTCACGATTTCGCGACGTGTTTTGGAAAACTGTACGGACGAAGAAAATGGTCACGATATCACGACAGGTTTTGCCAAGGCGTGCGGAACAGAAAAATGGTCGCGATTTCGCGACGTGTTTCGGGGAGGCGTACGAAAAAAAAAGCGGTAGCGATATCGCGACAGAAAGCTGCATGAAGGTCCGAGGGGGAAAAACGTCGTGATTTCGCGACGAGTTTTGCAGAAACGTACGGATGATGAAAGGTGTCACGATTTCGCGACGCATTTTGGCAAAGTTGTACGGTACAAGGAAGATGTCGCGAAATCGTGACGGAAATGAAAATCAGGCTTGAAGCAGGGAAGTGTCGTGATTTCGCGACGTGTTTTGGCAAACTGTAAGGACGGAGAAAATGGTCGCGATTTCGCTATAGAAAGTTGCATGAAGGTCCGAGGGAAAAAAACGTCGCGATATCGCGACAAGTTTTGCCAAGGCGTACGGAAGATAAAAGTGATAGTGATATCGTGACGGTTTGTCAAAGGAAGGCAAGAGAATGATAATGGTCACGATGTCGCGACGCAAAGTTGCACAGGAGGTTTGAGAGAAAAGTGGTAGCGATATCGCTACCATTCGAGGAAGAAGGCTCAAAGGGTTAAAAGGGTAGCGATATCGCTACGAGAAGTTGCCGGAGGTCGACAAACAAAAAATGGTCGCGACATCGCTACGGGGAGCTGATGAAGGCGTACGACCAGGAAACATGTAGCGATATCGCGACATGTCACGATTTCGCGACATGTCACGATTTCACGATCGGGAAGGTGAACAGGCGGACTTGCAGTTTTGTCGGGTTCTTTCGTAGAAAAGCGTTATAGCAGGCACAGAAAATGCATGACACGTGGCGTACAGGTGTCAAAATTGCAGAGGCATTACATGCAGAGATGAATTTAGGAGTGTTTCCAAATTTGAGCGTGAATTAAAGCGGGAAAAGCAGGAATTTGAAGGGTCGCCCACAGGAAGAGGAAATGAAGCGACGGAGGAAATCGAAGAGCCATAACAATGCTATAAAGCCAAAAGTGCAAATTGAAGGAGGGGTTGGAAATTGCCGAATACGGAGTTGCAGAGACGAAGGCTTTGTGCTATTCTGGGCCCGTACTTGGGCAATTTCCTTCTTTTTGTTTTGGGATTTTCTTTTGCACTTGGAACATTTTTTAATGTAATCGAGATATCATTTAAATATAAGTACAGAGAGTTGACATCTTATTGGATGAGAAAGAAGGAGTAACTTTTGCATGCATGATTTAATGTTTATATTCCCCTTCCAGATTTCTTAGTTTTTTAGGTGAAGTTAATGCAAGATCTCTTGGTTGCTTCATGCGAATGCCTGTTTTCTAGAATTACCACAGAAACCCTCGAGACTCGCACCTGGCCTATTTGTATTGTGTGGATGTGCAGGTTCATTAGGTTAGGTTGCATGTAGAAAGCCTCAGTATCTTCGGTTTCATCAGATTAATGACAGCTTTCTGACTGTAATCTATTTTTATTGTTACTTTTGTTTACTTTGTCCTTGCTTTTCAAACCCGTATTTTATTTTCAGTAGTTTAATTACTGTGTTTGAATAAATCACTGAAGATCCATCAAAATTAAAGGTTAAAACAGATTTTATTCATTTTGAGTCCATTGAAAGTTCAAAAGTAATAAACCACAGTGCCCCTTGTTAACATCCACTTGCAAACCCTAAGGTGTTCTTAGCATTTCATTTTAAACAACATCCTTGATAATTAATAATTAGCATAATAAGAACCTTGGAGAAATCATTTTTCTTTGCAAGCAAAGGATTTAGGACTCGGATCCTATAGGAGAGTGTGTTTTCACAATCGGGTTAAAACACCACTCAACACCTCTGTTAGCACAGTAGGACTTCTTGTATTTTGCATCTATTTTCTGTCTTGCAGGTCTCTGACGAATTTGTTAGATCTCAGACGATTCTGTCAGTCTCAGACGATTATGTTAGATTGCAGACGATCCTGTCAGATTGCAGGTGATTCTGTCGAATTCCAGACGATCCAGACTGCTTCAAATGTCAGAATCTTCTTCAGACATCCAGATAAGGTATTCCCCATTTTCCTCCTATAAATTCTCTATTTTTTGCTTTTTTTTTAATCTGTTTGCTGTATTCATGAAAGTTGCATTTTCATGTAGTTTAATTTAGATTCATTCGGCCAAACCTAGGATATGAATTCTTAAGATTAAAACGAACTCATCTAAACACATTCCAAAACCTAGGCGTGGAAACTGCCACCAAATGTTTCCTGGTGAACCCACCATCCGTCGAAAAATCACCAAAATACACCTCCCTTGAGAGGTGGGACCTTCGCAAAGTCCTCTCAGTCCGAGGTACCACACCATCCTTTTCCCATCCTCCTTCTAGGCGCGGATCCTATAGCCTAAAGGTAGGGATGCAAAAAATTTGGAGCGATACATTTTGGTGAACCCGACGTGAATGCATCATAACCTTTTGAAAACAAAAACAAAAAAAAACAAAAAAAATTAGAACAACTAAAACTTAGATGCATTTTAAAACATTTAAGGTTTAAAGTCATGTTTAGATGGTAGCTCCTAAAAAGAGGTTAGCAGTTACTATAAACGTAGAAAATCAATTGGCAGCTATAGAAGTTAATTCCGTTCTTAGTGTCCCTGAAACAAGTAGGAATCAATTCCTGTGGGACGAACTTGATAGGAGACTTAGTCTCATTTCATCTAGGTCCACACAACTTAAGCAAATTAAGAGGCTAGTCTTGGATAGAATCCTGGATCCTCATCAACTAGTTTTTTATCATGAAATTCAGAGAGCCTACCATAGATGGTTAGCCTATAGGAGAGCTTTAGTATCCTCAGAGTTGTTCACCTTCGAGGAATACCTCGAGAACGTAGCTATTGTGCACCAATTCCTAGGCCTTGTAGAAGACCAAGAGGTTGTTCTTACAGATAGGGAAATATGGAATAGAGTTCCTCGTGCTGTGTTATATCGAGAGTATTGCCATGAGCTTTACTTTTATCAACCAGCATCTGAGATAGACAATATCACCATAGCCCTTTTCATCAAATTTTTAAAAGAAAACTTTCAATTTGAAGAAGAACATTTCATGACCCCTGAACAACTTGAACCTATTAATGATATTCATAAGTTGTTTATAGAAAATTAAATTATTATTTCAGTATTATCTCTTGCATTATTGTGTTATTTGCTTTATTGTATTGTTTCAAAAAATTAAAGAAAAACTAAAAATCAAAAACTTAGCAAAAACTTAAACATTTCATTTTTCAAATATTGTAGTAGGTATATAGTAAATATATACCTCTTAATTTGTTGCATATATATATATATATATATATATATATATATATATATATATATATATATATATATATATATATATATATATATATATATTTTCTGAAATCAAAACTTAGCACCATGCCTAAACTTAGGAATGGTAAAGAAACTTTAGGGGAAGGAGAAGATTGGTTACAAGATACAACTGAAAACCCAAATGTCCTTCTTGGAGATACAAATCCGGAAGGAGAAACTCTAGGTCAATCAGATGAAGACTTAGGTGAAGATAAGGAACAAGAAGCAAATGTTAAAGAGGATGGATCCTCATCCCCTAGAGTAGCTCCTAATGGAGCTATTGCCTTTGACAATGCAGAGCATTTCAAGAGATTTCTCATGGAAAACATTGATGACCTTAATGTGGCAATTCGCCTTGATAAAGGGCAAATTAGTAAAACTCAAGCAGCCATGGAATATATATGCAATATGTAGACTAATCCCTTGTCTTTCATTGATCAAGAAAGTGACAAGGGTGGACCATCCAATACGGATATGGTCACTATAGCCCAAAGCATGTCAAAACAATAGGTTACCCAACCTCCTAAGGAACCTGTTACTCAACCTAAAATCACTCCCGCACAAAAGAAAATTCCCTTCACTACTTTGTTCCGCCAAACTATTGAGAAAAATGCTTTAAATAAACAGAAACCTAAAACAAAGCCAAATACAAACTTTCAACAATCCGGAATACAACATAATACAGCTTCAAAATTCCTCCATAATACTTTTCCTACCAATAATTTACACAACAGTAACATGGCATCTAATCTGCATGTTCCTCCATCCTATGCCCATAACACTCATGTCAATGCCCTACCAAACCAATATGGGGGGCAAACTAGTAATCTGGAAGCCATGGTGAAACAATTGGCTTCACGTATGGACCAAATAGATCCCTACCGTCCCTCGTATAATTATCGAGAGATTTGTAGTCAACCCTTGGATCCCATAGTTGTAGCTCAACCATATCCTAAACATTTTCCCATGCCCGTTCTGCCTATATATAAAGGAACCGAAGATCCCATAGAGCATCTTCGCATGTTTAGGATAGCATGTCACGACATATCGCATGACGACTTGCTATTACTAAAAATGTTCCCCAAAAGTTTAGGTGGGATGGCATTAGAGTGGTACTATCAATTGCCCACTCATTCTTTGAGAAACTTCGAAGAAACAGTTGAATCATTTGTCCATCAATTTAGTGCCTACATCGAGAGGCATGTAACTATTAAAGACCTATACAATTTAAAACAAGATAAGGATGAATGCTTTGCCGATTTCTTAGCTAGATGGAGGCAATTGATAGGAAAACTGCACTTTGTGTTGCCTTATAGGGAAATGTTGGACATTTTCATCAACAATTTACAAGAACAAATTTCTTATGAGCTATCAACAGCTACTTTGACTACCTTCGATCAAGCTATAGATTTAGCTCGAAGAGTAGAAGATGCCCTCATTAGGAGAGGCCAACTTAGGAAGAAGGATGATGAGAAAACATCCAGAAATCAATATAAAAACAAACAGGTTGTCGGTGATGGAGTCATCGACGGCGAGAAATGTTGCTAATATCAATGCAACAAAGACAACAAAAAATTCATATTGAAACCTCCGACAAGCCTCCTCGAGAATTCACTAGATTAAACCAACCTTTGTCAACTATTTTACCTCAATTACTCGAAAGAGGTTTAATCCAATTACCCGCTATCCAGGAACCTGACCCAACTATACCCGGATATAGAGCTGATTTGCACTGTGATTTCCATAGAGGACCTGGACATTCTACCAACGCTTGTAAGAGGTTGAAACATAAAATACAAGATTTGATTGACAATAATGAAATGGAAGTGCAAGCCTTCCAACCTAAACAAAACCCTCCTAATAATACTCAAAAGACCATTCCCCAAAATCAAAATCAAAATGCCAATCAAACTTTAGACATATTTCAACACCCTTTACCAAGACATGGTAAAGAGGTAGCCAATCAAATCGAACATCATAATGTTCCCCCTCCTACCCGATATGTAGGAACCATTAGCGGACAATTACCTGTTCAGGATCCTCAAATATTTGACACGACCTTATCCTTGGTTACGACCAGGCCCTTACATAATTTTCAAACTTCTGATTCTAGTGATATAGAATCAGATAGTGAAAGTGAACTAGACATTACTTCAAACCAATCGAATAGTTCTGAAAACGAATCAGATCCTATTCAACTCTGTCACGAGATGATATGGTTCCGGAAGAACCATTTCCTAGAAGAGTCACTACTCGACCTTCTTCTAATATATTCCTTTCAAATGAACAAGCCATTAATGCTCAACCGAGACCAGTTCAACGTCTTCACTATAACATTGTAGGTACCATTGGAGTCGTTACTCGACAACAAGCTCAAAACTCTCAACAAGAACCAAACCAGAATGATGGATCAGCTCCATTCATTCTGAAAAACCCCAATAAAGGGAATCATGCTCCTAATATCCAATCTAAACCCCCTTACAGCATTAATGAGCAATTGTCCAATACCACGGCCAGAATTTCCCTCTTAGATTTATTAAGATCCTCTCCCACCCATAGGGATGAGTTGATGCTTACATTGAGCCAAATGATGGTACCTCAAAACATTCAACTCTGAAGCTATGGCCAATACTATCATCACTCGAGAGATTGATTGTATTGACTTCCGGGATAAAGATATCCCACAACACGGTTTACATAAGGACAATCCCTTATACATTACTTGCTTTAATTGGAGATGTAGTTGTCAAAAGAGTTTTGATTGATAATGGCTCATCTCTAAACATTTGCACCTTTGACTTCTACCAACGATTTGGCTTTAGAAGTGATGAAATGAAGAAAAGTGATATGATCATCAAAGCTTTTAATGACGAAACACAAGAAACATGTGGAGTTATTACCCTCCCATTGCAAGTTGGTCCTAGAACCCTAGAAACAACCGTGTTTATTGTACATTGCCCAGCATCGTACAATATACTTTTGGGTCGCCCTTGGATCAATGCCATGCGAGCAGTCCCATCAACTTTACACCAATGTGTTAAATTTGAGTTTAAAAATCAGTTGGTCACTATTCATGGTGACCCTAGACCTTTTGATATGTGTGCTTTGGCAGAACCAGTTGGAGTGCAATTTTGCCCAGCTCTGTCATCCACACATCCTAGTTCTTCTTTTTCATCTAAAACTATGAAACATAAACCCATAACTTCCCCTATTCCCCCTCCATTCATTTCATCTTCCTATATAGATCAACAACCCTCTAAACAAATTATTCTAGAACCTCAAAAAGATTTTAAATCTACAACCAATCCTTCAACTATTATCCCTACAAATTCAAAACCTCTAGACACATCTATCATACCTTCCACATCTCAAGACATAGGTAATAAGCCTTCTACATCTTATGCCCTTTCTGATGAACTTTTACCAGATTTATCTACAACCTTAATATCAGAAAAAATGAATGCTTTCATGCAAGATTCAAACCTTTTAAATAAATTGCCGCCATCTCCTCGTACTTTGGGCCTCCCACAACCTATGGGAAGTACTTACCAAGTCGGGAGTTGTGCCTTCATTTATAAAGGATATGAGCGGGGAAGAATCCCTCGGAATATCAAAACTCATCATGAGGGATACGCTCGGTGTTATTTTACCAATGATTATATTAAAGCTAAACCCATGATGCTTAAAATGGGATATAAAGGGAAAGGCTTGGGACCTTTCCAAAATGGCATGAAAGAACCTTTCGAGGTAGAACCGTGGCCTGCCCGCTGTGGTGTGGGCCTATTTCCTAGTAAGGGTCAACCCTTTCCTTTTGAGGATGATGATCATCTCATATGCTATCAAGATTATTTGGATAGGCATGTTGATTTGCCTCTTAATAATCAGTCGTTTTCATGCAACATGCTATCCATAGCATACCCTAAAATGATTGCTGACCCCGATGAAGAGTTGGAAGGAGATATCTTCCATGATGTCTCTATTGAAGAGATGTTACACAATGGGTTTTATTTTGATGGTTCTATACCAACTATAGCCCAACTTGAGGCCACTGATCCTCAGAATGAATTATCTAAATTAACCTTACAAGAATTACAAGAATTGGGCGTTTCACCCGCCCCACCTAATTTTGAAAGAGATCTACACATGGAGGTAGAAAATGTCATTAAAATTAACATTGGAACTGAGGACAATCCTCACATAATCAATATTGGAGCAGAACTAAGTCAAGAAAAACAAGAACAATACATTGCATTCCTTAAAGAGTATGAAGATGTCTTCGCTTGGACATACGAAGATATGCCAAGTCTAGACCCTTCCGTAGTCATGCATCATCTAGTGGTCCATCCGGATGCTAAACCGGTTAAACAAAAACTTAGAAAAATGCATCCCAAAGTGGCTCTTGCTAGTCAAAGGGGAGTTAGAAAAACTCCTGAATGTTATCTTTATACAAGCTATTGATTATGCTTGAATGGATCTCAAATGTAGTTCCAGTCACCAAGAAAGAAGCTACCAAAGTTAGGGTTTGCACCGATTTTAGAGATATCAACGCTGCATGCCCTAAAGATGACTTTCCTCTTCCAAACATGGATCAAATTATTGACTTCACTATCGGAAGTGGGATGATGTCCTTAATGGATGGATTCTCCGGTTATAATCAGATCAGGATAGCTCCTGAAGACCAGGCTAAAACAGCCTTTATTACCCCCTGGGGTACCTTTTGCTGGAAAGTGATGCCATTTGGCTTAAAGAACGTCGGTGCAACTTATCAACGGGCTATGACCTACATTTTTCATGATATGATGCATGATATCCTACATGATTATGTAGATGATATTATAGCTCGCTCTCTTATTGAAGATCATCATTTGGATGATTTGCGAAAAGTTTTTAATCGATTACGAGAATATCTCATTCGATTAAATCCAGACAAAATGCATATTCGGAGTTAAGTCCGGCAAACTATTAGGGGTTTTAGTTTCTTTACGTGGTATCGAAATTGACCCTCTCAAGATTGCGGCTATCATCGATATGCCCGCACCTACTAATATATCTGAATTACGAAGTTTACAAGGTAAACTTCAAGCTATCCGTCGCTTCATTGATAGGCTGGCGGACAAAACTGGTCCCTTTCTTAAACTTCTTAAGAAGGATGTCCCCTTTAATTGGGACACAGAATGTAGAGAAGCTTTTGAACTTCTCAAACAATACCTCCTTAATCCGTCGGTGCTTTCACCGCCTAAATCCGATCGCCCATTTCTCCTATATATTTCAGCTTCAGATTATGCCTTAGGAGCTATGTTAGCTCAACTTGATGATGGAAAGCGAGAACGTGCTAATTATTATATTAGCCGAACCTTCATCAGTTATGAAACCCGCTATACAGCATTAGAGAAGCTATGTCTAGCAGTCATTTTTGCTACGCAAAAATTACGACATTATATGCTTAGCCAAAAAACTTATGTCATTGCTAAATATGATCCCTTAAGGTATCTCATGAGTCGACCTTATTTATCGGGTCGCACAGCCAAGTGGGTTCTTGCTCTAAGCGAGTTTGATCTCACATTCATAGGACAAAAGTCCGTTAAGGGTCAAATCATAGCGAGATCAATTAGTTGCTGCACCCTTAGAGTCTACTCATCCCCTCATCATCGAGTTTCCAGATGAATGCCTTCAATTAGAGGCAGACCATCCTGAACAATGGTCCTTATACTTTGATGGAGCCCGATGCATGAGTGGGGCTGGTGCGGGTATTATTTTAATATCTCCGCAAAAACATCTTATTCCTCTGTCCTTCAAACTGACCTTTGCTTGCACCAACAATACTGCTGAGTATGAGGCTCTAATCCTTGGATTACGAGCTGCTTTAGCACTAAAAATTAAACACCTTTTAGTTTTTGGTGATTCCCAATTGGTTATAAACCAAATTAATGAAGTTTATCAAACCCGAGATGATAAACTGCGCCCATATAAGGCCTATGTTTTACAACTAATGTCCTTGTTTGATCAAGTTACCTTGGAAGCTATTCCTCGAACTAGCAACCGCGTAGCTGATGCTATGGCCGCAGCTGCATCTCTCCTGCCCTTGGAGTTAGATGACGAATATGCCACTATCATTATTCATCGACTCCAGGGAACCCGCTTCAAATAAGTCATGCTTAGAGCCTTTGGATGTGTTTCTAATCAATGAAACTACTCCTGAACCTTGGTACATAGACATATTTGATTTTCTCCAAAATGGGACTTTCCCTGCTAATTCTAATAGAAACCAGCGTCGGTTATTACGTCGACGAGCAAGTCGATTTGTAATAATTGGCAATACTTTATATAGGAGATCTTTTGAAGGTATCCTATTAAGATGTTTAAACTTAGAAGAGTCTAAATCAGCCTTGAGTGAAGCCCACGATGGATCTTGTGGAGGACACTTTAGTGGTAGTGCCATTGCTAAAAAGCTCCTTCGGATAGGATACTTTTGGCCTACCATGGAAATGGATGCACATGAGTATGTGCGCCATTGCGACAAGTGTCAAAAACATGCTGACCTTGTCCATGCGCCTGCACAAGAGTTGCAGGCTATTTCATCTCCTTGGCCCTTTTCTAAATGGGGCTTGGATATTATTGGCAAAATCAATCTGTGTCATCCGATGGACACAAGTTCATCATACTCGCCACTGCTGAGTATTTCACGAAGTGGGTCGAAGCTATGCCTTTAGCTTCCTGCACTGGCACACAAGTTTCTAAATTTATTTTTAATCAAATCATTTGCAGGTTCGGAATTCCTGCCAACCTCATCTCTGACAATGGAACTCCTTTCAAAAATAAAGATGTTAAAAAATTATGCCAAAAATACAAGATTCAACATCGTTGGTCCACTCCCTATTATCCTCAGGGTAATGGTCAAGCAGAAGCTTCTAACAAAACTTTAATCAAAATTCTCAAAATATTAGTCAATAAAACTGGCCGTGACTGGCATATTCAATTATATCCAACCTTGTGGGCTTATCGAACTAGTGTTCGAACCCCCACGGGCACTTCACCATTTGTTTTGGTATATGGTGCTGAAGCAGTTTTTCCATTTGAATTGGAAGTTCCTTCTTTGGCTCTGCTACTTCAAGATACCGAAGTAGGAGATGAATATCGTGTTGGCAGACTCGATCAGTTGGAACTCCTAGATGAAAAATGCATCAATGCTTTGGAGCATCTCCGTGCTTACCAAAACAAGCTTAAAAGATCATATGCTAAGAAAGTTCGTCATCGATCCTTTGAGATTGGCGACCTTGTTTTAAAAGAAAATAAAAAAAATACAAATGCAACTAAGGAACTTAAAGGTAAATTTGAGCCCAACTGGCTTGGACCATACATTATTACTGCTAAATTTGAATCGGGAGCATATAAATTATCTACCTTAGATGGTAAAGAACTTAAAGAACCCATGAATATTTTGCATCTTAAACGTTACTATGCATAAACTTGGTCATTTCATCCATGTATATATTTGTTCAAAATTACTATCTTGTATTTCTTTCAATTTATAAAAAATCCAAAAACACCAAAAACATTCATAAATCTCCAAAAATCTTCAAAAACTATCTATTGCATTTATTTAAGGCACTTGTTAAATTTTTTGCTCAAAAATATAAAAACAACAATATTCTTGACTCTTTCGAAACCAAAACAAAATACGAGAAGAAAGAGAGAGTCAACATTCTCAAAACTTCTCAAAATTATTTATATCATATTTTTCTTCCAATTATTGCAGTTATATGTTTCAACTTATTTTGGATAAAATTAGCATTTATTTGGAATCCCTCACTTGCACACTCACAACAATAAATATCTTGATTTTATCCGGCATGATTACTAATCTCTCTTATATCAAAGTTCACAAAATTCAATTAAATAAAGTTTGAGCATAGAGAATTGATCTTGTTATTTACTTAAACCAAGCACATCTTTCCACAATAAAATGATTATATTTGTAATTTCCATGTTTTGCTACATAGTAGAAGTGATTTCTTGAGTGAAAAGTTTCCCCTGCTATCCTATCATGCACATGGTCTAGAATCTTTGAGAATTGGCAAAAGGACAAGCTCACCCCTACCCAGAATAAAAATCCCTTGCTCTACAGCTAATCCGAGCAAGTATCCCTAGCAAAGAAAAAGAGAAAGAAAAATTCAAGAAAGAAGAGAAAAGAAAAATGTTATTTCAGCAATGTTCCAAGCATTATCAAGCAAAAGAAATACTAAAAGAAAAATAAGCAAAGTTCAAAAGAAAGCAAGAAAGCAATAAAATCCCTTTCCCTACCCTTTGAAAAGAAAAGAAGGGTTGATGAGCTTGAATCCCTGGAATTCTCAATTATTCGAAAACTGTGAGGTAAGCCCCATAACAGGTGGTTTGTGCCCAACTTGCTTGGCCTTGGGTAACTCCTAGCGTGGCGATATGTCTGTCACATTAGCGACCTTCTTTTGTATGAGACCTATGTCTGCTTATGGATTAGCTAGCTCTTGATAATCCGATCTACATAGTAGTCTAATATGGTTATATGCATCTACATCATGGTTAATGAACACTTATTTGGTTTCTTCAAATCACTTGTATCATAGTATCTTGCTCACAACTGGTAAATGAACAATGCAATTGCACACACATTTGTATTTGAGAGATTTTGTCTATCATTATGATAAATCAAGATTGGAAATGAATTCACATATGCACATGGGATTCCTTATAAATCTAACTTTTGTCTTCAAAATACTTTGAAATATTATTTTTGCAACTTGTTGGAATAAATCAAGTACAGTTGTTTACCACAAAGACAACTATATAATAGAAAAATCAAAAATTTCTTTCAAATTACAATCAAATCAAATCATATATATCTGATTGACTTTCGCGACGATGGTATAGTTTCAAAACCAAAATTGGAATTTTATGCCTAGCGCAAGTCCTCATTTTCATATTTTCTGTTCATCAAAAATCAATCATGCAATAAAACTATTTTTTTTGGATTTTCGCGATGATGGTATAAGTCTATACCTACATATTCTATGCCTAGCGCAAACCATTGTAACAATTTTTATTCCCCATTTATCAAATAAACCATATGACTTCATTTATTATGTTACACAAATTATGCTTTTCAAAAGCAAACACATTATCACTATTTTATGTCATTATGTCAACCTTCAACTTTGCAATGATGGTATAATTCCTAAGGAATTATTCACAAATTTTATCACACTTAGGAATTTATGCCTAGCAAAAATCATTTTAAAATATTTCATGCATAATATTTTTCATGAAAATCTGAAAACAAAACCAATCATCATCATCATCATCATTTGCATCATCACACCAAAGTCTTAAGACAGTCTCTTAAGCACTCTTTTCCTTTTTAACAATATTTCTATAAATGGGATTAGCTTGACGACCGAGTGAGCGGCGACTCCATGAAATGGTCTATAATAGCGACAATGTCCTTTGAAATTATTGTTAGAAGTCTCTTTTTATCTTTTATCACATTGCATCACAAACAACCACTTTGTTACATCAGATTATTTCATTTACAATGTTATAGCATGACATTCAAATTATAATATTTCCAACGACATAATTACATGAATCCTCAATGAATTATTAAATCAATCAATCAAACATAAAAGCATCATAAGCATCACAAAATACATAACACAATATAAGTCATATGATCAAAAATATCTCATCTATATATATCACAAATATATATGTACATCATATCAGCTAGATTGGTATGCCACAATCCATATCTTGGCATACTCAATCAAATACCCTACGTGTAGTGTCTCGAGAGCCCCTCGAGCTCTCCGCCTCATCTCCTCCCCCCTGAGGTGGAGGAGGTGGCCCCATCGCAGTCCGTGTGGTGCCGTGAGTCCTGGATGCCGATCGTGATGATGTCCTAGATGACCCCATCACGACAGGCTCTACAATGTGTGCTGGTAATGGCACCCTCTGCTCTGCTGGCACCGCCTGGTAGTATAGAGCCTGATAGAAAGTGATCTGGGTGATAGCGCATGCTAAATCTCGAGTGCTCGCTCCTCCGCCCCGAGCTCTGAGCCGTGTAGCCTCATCCTGTAGTGTCTGCACCTGAGCCCGCAAGCGGGCAACCTCAGCTCGGAGAGTCGCTGTCTCACTGCTCTCCCCAGTGTCTACGCCCTTGCCCTTATCGAGCGATGGTGGTCTCTCTCTCTATGGAGATGGGGGTCTCTCCTCCCTCCTCTCCCACTGTCGCGGCCTCTCCTGTGCCTGTGGCCTCCTCTGCTCCCTCCCACCGTGACCCTGGGCCGCCTCTATCACTGCCTGGCACCGCCTCCCTATCCGACGCACAACCGCGTGGATCGGACCCTATGCCCTCGTCATCCGAGGAGGGCGGATGCCTGCGTACCAGGCATCGTAGCCATCGGCTACTCCTACATCGTCCCCATCCACTGGCTGGATGGGGGCATCATCTGCGTCCTGGCTCCAGAAGCGCTGCATGTCCGGAGCCCCGCTAACCGTAGTGTTATCCCGGACAGTCCAGGAAAACTCGTAATCCCTGAGAGATGGGATCCCCTGCTGTAGACCGAACTATCTCAAAACTCGGTCATAGCGGTGGAGCTCCACCTCTCCTCTCTCCATCCTCAGCCAGCAGACTCGCCTGATGCGAGCCAGCTCCTGTCCATCCTCTGGCCACCCTGGATGCTCTCTCCATGGTCTCCAGGTGATCTGGTCTAGGACCAAATCATCCAGTAGTCTCCGGGACATCGATAGGTCGATCCGCCGCTGTGACCCTCTCCGGAGCCACCAGTAGAAGACTCGGGGCCTCTCCCCGTCAATCCCTATCAGTGGAAGCCCTACCGGCCTCCGCACTGCAATGTGCTCCCAGCACCAAACCTGTAGGAGCGATGTCATCACCAGACATCGCCCGCCCTTGTACACGACCCCATACAGGATCCTGTACAACCGGCATAGAACAAAGCTGCCCCAACAAAACCTGTACCCATGGTCCCGCATATCGTAGATCACATCTGCGAGCATCCATGGTACCCTGCATCCACTCTGGTGGCACAGCAGAAGTCCACCAACCACTCCAGCTAGTACTCGTGTGAGTCTGGATGCCCCAGGCATCTGGCGTAGTGCCTCGATATTAACTCCGCCCTTCTCCAGGGCGAAGCTCGGGTCACCACACAGTCGTCCCATAGCGTGGCCCTGGTTGGCCATAGGAGTGATCATCCGTCCTTGTATGGGGATTCTCAGAATCCTCCATACGTCCTCTAGTGTGGGAGTCATCTCCCCTGTCGGTAACCAAAAATAGGAAGACCCCGGATACCATCTCTCTGCTAGGGCTGTTAGAAGCCCCATATCTGTGGATACTTGTGGCATCTCCGCCACATGCTGCAAGCCGGCCTGTGCCAGCAGATCTCGCTCTGCCTGTGTCAGAGCGGCCAAGTCATCTCTCAATCCTCCATATTTCCACTCTCTGCTCTTTAGTAATCCTCTCTGCAAACATAAACAACAAAACAATAAACAATCATTAATCAATAATTCAAGTAATCAATAATGCAACTTAAAAAATCAATTTTGTGCAATTGATGATATCGCCCACTATTGGACGATATCGTCCCAAATTTGAGCATAATCGTCTCCGATTTCATAGTTCGAAATCGTCTCTAATTTGACGAAATCGTCCCCCTTTCGACGATTTCGCCCTCGGGCGAAATTGCCGAAATTGAGACGATTTCGTCGAAATCGAGACGATTTCGTCCCGACGACGTCGACGGCCCAAAAATGGCCGCGATGCTCCAAATTCATCTAAAATCTACCTAAAAAGCATGTAAAATCAAATTAAATCAGTTCTAGTTAAGTCTAGGCTCTTACCCGTAGACCGCGCCGGACCTCTGTCGATCTATGCGTTGTCTCCACCATTTCTGCTTCAGAGCTCTAAAAACCAGAAAATGAACAGTAAAAATGAATTAGGGTTTTACCCTATTTTTCTTAATTTTATTCAACAATAATTTTTTTGCTTTTTCGCGTTTTTACCTCAAACGTTCGATTTGGGTAAAAACACGGAGGGGGCACCATAGTAAGCTGTCGTACGATTCGACCAAGAATCGTCGCCTAAAAATGGGTATAATTTTTTGCTTTCTCGTAGATCGAGAAGAACTCATCTTTAACGCATTTTCTTCGAAAAATTCGCTAAAGAGGGGGCAAAATGTAGCACCCTAAAATTGGCGCAGTAAAATTATAAAATTTACATTCACCTTAGTAAATAATTTTAAATTCAAATTTAACCTCCCAAACCGCCCGTTAACCGTCGGGAAATCCGTTTCCCCCTTTTTCGTGCCATTTTTAGAGGTTGTTTTGACCGTTTGACGATATCGTCGCCGATCAGACGATATCGCCCCAGATTTGACGATTTCGTCTGGACTAGGACGTCCAGACGATCTTGTCGCAAAACTGAATTTGCATAGTTGGAATCTGTTCCAACGGGTCTCCAATCTGGGCAGAAGCGTGTCTGCACCGTTGGGACCCTCCCCCGTTGGAGATCTCCCAAATTGGGATGATCTCCAACCTCCTAACTACTCCCCCTAAGCCTATTTAATCTCTAGGATTTTCCCTCCCCAACCCCTGGCTGAAATTATCTGCAAACTGATTCCCTCTGCGTCAAAACATCCTAATCTTGCTTTTGCACTAGTCCCATAGCAATTTTGTTGCAGGTACATCACTGATTTTCAGCCGGAGCCAGCATCCATCGTCGTCGACGAACCTGTTCAGATCGGAGGCGATCCCGTCAAATGCGAGACGATTTCGTACTGATGCGAGACGATCTCGACTGTGGTCCACATCGAGGCAATCAGTGCTAGAGTTTGCTTTTCTCAACCTTTTCTTTGTCATTTTATGCTGCAAATTAGATCATTTACTCAGTGTTTATATTATTTTGCATTTGGAGTTCACCCATTTAGCTTAGATTGCACATTAAGTTCATGATTTGTTGTTAAAATACAAAAATTTGCTAGGATTGTTGTTTTAAACTATTGCTCAGTATTCATTTTATTATTTGGTGTAATTTGCCTCTGTTAGCACAGTAGGATTTCTTGTATTTTGCATCTATTTTCTGTTTTGCAGGTCTCTGAACGAATTCGTCAGATCTCGAACGATTCATCAGATCTCAGACGATTATGTCAGATTGCCAGACGATCCTGTCAGATTGCAGGCGATTCTGTCGAATTCCAGACGATCCAGACTGCTTCAAACGTCAGAATCTTCTTCAGACATCCGGATCAGGTATTCCCCATTTTCCTCCTGTAAATTCTCTGTTTTCTGCTTTTTTAATCTGTTTGCTGTATTCATGAAAGTTGCATTTTCATGTAGTTTAATTTAGATTCATTCGGCCAAACCTAGGATATGAATGCTTAAGATTAAAACGAACTCATCTAAACACATTCCAAAACCTAGGCGTGGAAACTGCCGCTAAATGTTTCCTGGTGAACCCACCATCCGTCGAAAAATCACCAAAATACACCTCCCTTGAGAGGCGGGACCTTCGCAAAGTCCTCTCAGTCCGAGGTACCGCACCATCCTTTTCCCATCCTCCTTCCGGGCGCGGATCCTATAGCCTGAAGGTAGGGATGCGAAAAATTTGGAGCGATACACTCATAAACATTGTAATTGGGAAGTTTTCTCAAAGAACTTTGAGATAACTTTTAGAGAAAAGTTTTGTGGACGTAGCCTAGCCATTCTGGGTGAACCACGTTAAAATTGGTGTCACTTTGTGGATGATATTGTGCATTGCTTTGATATTGCTTTGGGTATTTGCTTTTTTTTTGAAGTATAAAGGAAAAAGTAAAAATAGGTCTTATACTGTTCACCCCCCCTCTCAGTATAAGCTTGTGTTCTTCAGCACTATGGGAGTGGTGAAAACCACTGTTTCATGGACTATGTTTTGCATGATAGGACAGACACGAAATACTCCTTTCGCCTCACCTTTTCTTCCAAGTATGGTTTTGACCATTTTGCTCAAGATCCTCTTTAATATGTGTAGAACGTGTTTGGTTCAAGATAGTTCGGGCATCGGTTCCCAACCTTAGGATCCTTTTAATATATGTTATGTAATAACCCTAAGAGGATTCGACACCTTTTCAATGATTGTATTTGAAATGTAGATGCAATTGAGATGAAATGTATATGCAA
The DNA here is from genome assembly GCA_028583015.1 of Wollemia nobilis. Taxonomy (NCBI): domain Eukaryota; kingdom Viridiplantae; phylum Streptophyta; class Pinopsida; order Araucariales; family Araucariaceae; genus Wollemia; species Wollemia nobilis. The sequence goes on along the minus strand of JAQPPZ010003077.1, from coordinate 14,926,144 downwards.
TGTGGAATGTAACATGAGATATGGATGAATGCATTGCTCTTTTTGAAATGCGGATGGAGTATACCACCTACTTTGCCATAATTTGCAAAACTGACAACTTCATGCATCACAAGTTCCAAACGATATTCTTTAATGTGTTTGCGATACTCGTGGAGCTTTCTGCAATACAATTTTGATGTTTCATATTCTCTTAGTCTTAGTCAACATTCATAAGGACATAAGTTGACATCTCGCTTTTTTTTTTTTTTTTTTTTTCAAGACAAACCAAAAATGTCCAAAGGACCAACACACAAAACTTAAAACCAAAATGAGATCCAATCCAAAACCAACATCAAAACCAAAATTATATACAAATGTACAATATGGTACAAATCTCACATGACTTAAGGGCTAAAATAATGCTTTAGAACTTGCCCATTAACCGGTAACATCAAATATTTCCCATCCAAAGTTCTTAGTCTGAAAGTATTTTCCCCTAGGATTTCGGAAATTTGATAAGGGCCTAACCAAAGACAATCAAACTTTTTGTGATCCCCTTTCTCCTCATGTTTTTTATCCCACAATAAAACCAAGTCAGAAATCCTAAAAGACTTAATTTTGGCTCTTTTATCAAACCATATTTTAACCACATCTTGATGTTTGCTCATGTGGAGCATGGCTTCTTCTCTTTTTTCATCAAGGTGCATTAGATGACTTAATCTAGCCTCAATGTGATTATCAGTTCCAAGGTATTCTTGTGTGAAACGAAGGGTTTGAAGCTTCAAATTTGTAGGAAAAATTGGATCTTGCCCATAAACTAGATGATAAGGTGTATTCCCTATTGATTCTTTTTCTCTAGTCCTATCTGCCCAAAGAGCAAATTTTAATTGGTTGTGCCAATCCCGAGGATTCTTTTCCAATAACTTCTTAATGATGGTTAACAAATTTTTATTTGAAGATTCTGCCAAACCATTGCCTTGAGGGTAATAGTTAGACGAAAACTTTAAACTCACCTTATTATCATATGCCCAATTTGCAAATTGAGTGGAAACAAAAGCCTTACCATTATCACTTACAATAGAATCGGGCATTCCAAACCTTGTTACGATGTGATCTTCGAGGAACTTTATTACCACATCCATAGTGGAATGCTTCGTAGGAATTGCTTCTGCCCACCTAGTGCAATAATCTATAGCTGTGAGTATGAATTTATGGGAATCTAAAGAATTTGGGTTAATAACCCCAATGAAGTCTAATCCCCATTGTGCAAATGGTCTCATCTCAACTACAGGTTGCAATGGCATAGCTGCATTCCTTTCTCTATTGGCAGCCACTTGACAAATATGGCAAGATCGCACGTGTGCATGTGCATATTTAAAAATGTGGGGCCAATAATATCCCGCTCTTAAGATTTGATGTGCTGTTGAATTTTTCGAACCATGGCCAGTTCCGTATTTACCATGAAACTCTTGCAAAACATTGGTAGCTTCTTCTTGATTTAAGCATCGTAGGTAAATTCCCTCATGATTTTTCCTGTAAAGAGCACCAGACCTAATAAGATAATTGGAAGATTTAAGTCTCAAGGCTCTTCTTTGAGTAGAATTAAGATGTGATGGACACTTACCATTTAGCAAAAAATACACAATATCAACATACCAATCATCTTTGGAAATGTGCTCTACATTTAAATATTGGCACGTGATTTGGGGATTGTTCTCGGCAATTGTTTTCACAAGTCCTTGTCCACGAACTAGTTTCATGGGTTGAATTTCAAGATCAAATTCTTGAATGGTAGAAATCCATTTACCTCTTCTCTCACCTAGCTCGTTTTGTACAAACATGGTTTTGACAACAGGGTCAAGCACGATGGCAAAGACCCTACTATGCACAATGTAATGTCTGAATTTTTTTACTGTTTTGAAAAGTGCATACATTTGCTTATCGAGAATGGAATACCTCAATTGAGCATCCTTCAAAGGAGCACTTAGAAAAGCTATGGGATTTTCTGTGTTATCTTCACCTTTTTGAGTCAAGACACTCGCAAAAGAGTGTTCAGATGCAAAAGCATAAATAAAGAAAGGCTTAGAATAATCTGGACTTATAAGGACAGGGGCTCTAGAAATAGCATCCTTGATGCTTTGAAAGGCAACCCTACTTTCTTCATTCCATCTGACATTCACATCCTTTTTAAGCATCTCATTCAGTGGTTTAGCTATCTCAGCGAAGCCAGAAATAAACTTCCTCACAAAATTGATTTTCCCAAAGAAAGATCTCAATTCCTTTTTGCTACCTGGGAGAGGCAGGTTTTGGATAGCTTCTATCCTTTCCGGATCAATGGAGATACCTTCTTTTGAAATGATATGGCCAAGCAATCTTCCTTCTGTCACTCCAAAGATGCATTTTTTGGGATTTAAAGAAATTTCGTGTTCTCTACACCTTTGGAGAACTTTCCTCAAATATTTCACATGGTCTTCTCTTTCCTTTGAAAACATAGGAATGTCATCCACATACACAATGATACATTTACCTATGAGCCCTTTAAACGCATAATCCATGGCACGTTGAAATGTTGCGCCTGCATTTAATAATCCGAAAGGCATTCTTCTATAGGCAAATGTTCCCCATTTGGTTGTGAAGGCCGTCTTCATCCTGTCATTGGGATGAATAAGAATCTGATTGTATCCAGAATACCCATCGAGAAAAGACATCATTTCAGACCCATTCACCGTTTGCAAGATTTCATCAATTGATGGCAATGGGTAATTATCCTTTTGTGAGGCTTTGTTGAGATTTCTAAAATCTATGCATAGCCTTATCTCTCCATTCTTCTTTCTCACCGGAACAAGATTAGCGACCCAAGTTGAGTGCCTAACGGGAAATATTATCTTTGCGTCCAACAATCGCTTGACCTCTTTCTCTATCAAGGGCTCAAGTAATGGGTTAACAGGTCGTTGTCTTTGTCTGAAGGGTTTGGAATCCGGTTTTAAAGGGATGGTGTGCATAATAACATTTTGATCATACGTTTTCAACTCATTGTAATTCCAAGCAATGCAATCCATGTAATACTTTAATGCACGTATTATATTTTCTCTCTCATAAGTTGTACATGCCTTTGCAATGTACACTTCACGTGGATTATCTACACTCCCTATATTGATCAGGTCACAAGCATCTTTAGGAAGTGGAACCCTTTTTCCTTTTCTAGCTTTATATCCAATATCAAACATCTTCTCCAATGAAACAATGTTCTTAGGTATCTTGTTGGATTGAAATGTAGCTTCGCTTTCTTCTTCTATTTCTTCTTGCCACCTTTGATCTTCATCAATCACTTGGTCCTCAAAAATACCCGAATTGGTGACAAATTTGAAAATGTGTCTATCATTCTCAAAAACTTGCAAGTTTCTGACGTTATCAAGTATCGATGGGCAAGGGACTAACTCAATGGAAAACTTCTTGCATTTTTTTATGTCAACCGGATTTAGCATGCCTGCAGTGACTGCAAGAGAATCAGCTATACGATTTCCTTTCCTAGAAATAAGGGATATATTAAAAGCATCAAATTCCTCAATGAGGTCCCTCACCCTAGTTCTATAAAGGCTCAATCTCTTGTCGCGGCAGGTATATTGTCCTTTAACTTGTTTGACCACCAACTCCAAATCTCCCAATACTTTCAAACACTTAACCTTCTTGCTCAAAGCCAATTGTAATCCAAAGATAAGGGCTTCATATTCTGCCACGTTGTTAGTGCAAGGAAATTGCAATCTATAGGCAAAAAACAATGGTTTACTTCCTGGACAAGTGAGTTCAACTCCAGCTCCTGCCCCTTGTTTTGACTTAGATCCATCAAACTTGAGTAACCACACGAGATTATCTTCTTCAAAAGAGCTACAAGAAAATGTTTCTTTTTGAGGTTCTTCGGTAGCTCTTTCAACATCAAAAGCATAGACTCCTAACTCGGGTTCAAAAAATTGAACTTCATTTGGCTTGTTGAATTCTGTGATGATTTCCTTAAGCCTTGGCTCATTTTCCACTCTAATTTGATTAGCAATTCCCTTCCAGGGTAGCCACATGTGTGAGAAATCAGTGGAGAAATAACCATTCAAACTTCTCATCCAATCCCTAGCAAGTAGCATTCCATATCGACTTGGGATATTGACAACCAAAATATCAACCACCTGTTGGACCCTAGGTTCAGAATTGAGTTGGATCTTAACATCGTAGAGGGTCCCTACCACGTTTACCTCGGACCGATCCAATTGCAAAACCTTGCATTTAGAAGAAACAGGCTCTAGGCCTAGCATTTGACAAATTTTTGAAGGCATGAGGTTACTTGTGGCACCTGTGTCCACCAAACAATTGTGCAAATTTTTGCCAGCAATCCTCACAGTCAATAAAAAAGGAGGGACATCTCGTCTTTCCTTTCGTAAAACCATGTGAGATTCAACTTCCTTTCCTTCCTGTATTTGACTAGGTGAGTTCAAAGCCTTTATCAATGCTTCCTTTTGGCCAGGCAACCTAGCCGCCTCTAAAAATGAAAGGCTAGACTTGGACTTCCTTAAATCCTCCACTATGTCATAAGTTGACTTCTCAAGCTTCAATGTTTTTTGCATGGCCTTAGATGTTTCTCTTCCAGATGGAGGAGGGGGATTATTATCAGCCTTAGTATCGGGAGGAAGGATAGAGTTGTTTGGTGGAGTTGAGGATGTTTTAGGGGTTTTGGACTTACTCCTCAAATGGTATCCATGGTTCCCCTTTCTAAATTCTCTAAAAGCTTGCACTTCCTGTTCCAAGATTTCATCCTCTTCTTCCTCATCCTCACTTTCTTGACGATATAGAGTTTCCACCACCAAAATGTTGTCATCTCCTTGTTGATGTTGGGGTGGACCCTCATTTGGCACAAGTTCCAAATCATCCACTTGAGCTTGGAGACAATGGGTATACCTAGCGATTTTGGGACAATTCCTTTCATTGTGCTCCTTTGTATTATGCAATCTACACCCCTTTTCCCATGCAAAATCAGAAATATTAAGAATGGAACTAGAGTGACTTGGTCCTGCAGAAGTATCTATCTGATTAGCGATAGGGGAAGGCACACCCCCATTGTTTGGCTTCGTATTCCACTGTCTCCCTCTATTGTTGAAATTTTGATTTGGGTGAGGGGCATGGGATTCATACTTCTATTTTTGAACCAAATCATTACTCAATTTGTGAACCATATTTTTGAGCTCTTCAACCTCTGAATAAATCTCTTTTGGTTGAGCTATGTTATTGCTAGTTCCAGTAGGGTTTGCATAATTGGTGAGATCTTGACTTAACATTTGAGTTGGATTTTGAGCAACTTGATTTGCGTAGGGATTCACACTTTGAATTGGAATTGGATTGGGGAAAGGAACTATAGCTTGAGAATTAACCGGACTAGTTCCTTGCATAGTCTGTTGACTATTTTGCAAAAATGAAGGAATGGGGGGAATGGATGTGATTGGTTGAATTGGAATGGGTGTGTAAGCGGGTGTTGATGAATATGGTTGTTGATAAGGCAAAGCATTCATGCCTGGCATTTGTGGTGCCATGATCTGATTCATCATAGGAGCTTGACCATATGGACCATATTGTCCTACCATAGGCATCTAGGGAAACCCATAACCCTGTGGTGTCATTTGTTGTTCAATGGTCATAGCTTCATTGTAGGCTAGAGCAAGCATGGTAACTTGAGGATTTCGCCTTGCAAACATTGTCGTCATAGGATCCAATGCCCCAAAATATATTTGCAAAGCTACTACGGGATCAATGGCAAAATGTCGAATTGCTCTATTATAGCACTTCTGAAATCTCTGATTAAAAGTTTGAATTGGCTCACCCTGGCCTCTTTTGCATGTAATGAACTGATTGTAGATGATTGTGGGATCTAATGGTGACCTGAATTGGTTGACAAAAGCATTCTCCATTTGCGTCCATGACGTAATGGAACCAGTAGGTAAGCAAATATACCATTCGTAGGCCACTTGGTCTAGGCTCATGGGGAAGAGTCTACAAGCCACATCTTCATGTTGAACTTGCAATCTTATCAAAACATCCCTATAGGCCTGAATATGTTCTTCTACGGTCCTTGGGCCATCCGGTTTGTATTTGGGCAAAAATCTCTCTATATTCTTAGGGATATCATGAATATCCCCTGCGATATTCAAAGGAATGTTATGGGCTCCGTACCAAGGAGCTGGTGGAGGTTGGGCCATTTGATTCAAAATCGATGATGATAACCCTACAAGAACTGTGGAAATGGTACTGATAATTGGTACACTAGTGGCAATTGACACCACCGGTGCAAGTCCGCTAGATGCACCTGAAACAGAAGGATCTTCTGTAACAAGGGTATCCGATGGGATCACAATTTGTTGGGTTTTATTCCTTGGATTCCTATGAGTGGGTGAGAGGCTTTGGAATATGGTTTCCTCGGTTGTTTTGGACCTAGTTGCGATGCGATGTGGTGGGTCCAGCTTGTAAATGAAACTACCCTACGAAACCTGACAAAACTCTCAACACCTCAAAGAAAACCTGCGACACAAAGAAAATCCTGCAATTGTAGCCATTAATGAAACTCAAAGAATAACTTCAAAACCAATTTGTTAGTCATGAATAAAAGAAGGAACCATGACAAAGCAATATTCTAAAAATGTAAATTAGTTTCGATTCACCGATCGCATATGCGCAAGTGAAGAGCATACTCCTAGTGTTGTAGGCTTTCTGATTCACAAGATCGCATTACACGCAAGTGAAGAGCATAATACCGACAACAAATACATTTTAGACAAAATAATTCCTTACAAAGTATGAAATGACTAGAAAATATCAAACATGTAACGTATGAATAATCATGTTAGCATCAACCAAGAGATGTATCCATTAAAATCAAATGAAAGTAATTGCATGGAGACAACCTCGTTAGTCAAGACCAAAATTTTTCAAAATCAAATCAAAACACATTATTCCTTGTATGAACAATCAAAAACGTTAGAACAATGCATAGCAATTCATGTCCTCCTTTTAACACTACAAGGTTGTATTGTTAAAAGAGGGCTAAAGATAATAATCAATAGGGCATGAAATATTCAAAATTTAAATCCCTATAGCATTTAAATCACACTGAAATAAACCAATTCAGGCCCTCCTTCTAGCGCCAAATCTGTTGAGTGATAATTTTGCCCAATTGCAAAATTACACTAACAGTTAGGGAATTGGTGAAAGTTTCCCTCTCTTGCAAAGAAATTCAATATTTCTCCAAGGTTCCGCATTAAAGCAATGCACATGTAAAGAATTAAGATGACGTTAATCCAAAATAGTGCTGAAATGAATTCATGGATGCAAGTGAATGTAAACAAGGGGCCTGTGGTGAATTATTGTCCTAGTGGAATTGAAATGTGCCACTACTGATTTTCCTTGATTATCTAGCATTAATGTGATCTCCCTGAACCCTGTTAGTCCAATTTATTTATCTTGAAATTTAATGATCAAAACAAATGAGGAAAATGTTGTGGATATGCCACTTCCTTTTAGAAACCGTGCCTTTATGTGAGATTGATTTTTAAAGTCAGTAGGTTCATTTTATCTGAGATTTAAGTGTCCTACTGAAGTTAAGTTAGTGGGGTTAGTAAAGTTAGCCTGGTTAGCATTTCTTTGTTATCTGACCTTAATGTGAGATTGTAGGTCAGTTGTTAGCAAGTTCTTTTTATCTTGAGATTCTAAATGAAGAAACAGAAAGAAAATGTTGTGGTTGCCCACTTCCTTTTAGTCTGGAAATTTATGTGCTTTGAAGTTAGAAACCCTTCCCAAAATAAATTTTATCTTTGGTTATTCAAATTTGTGCTTTGTGGGCCCTTTCTTTACTTGTAAATATTTTCCAAACAACATATTAAAACCAAAAAATAATAATCACTCTTTGCCATCCGAAAATTTGTGCACTCCAAAATCCGAGGTTAATCTTATAGAAAAGAAGAACCTTTCTGATTTTGAGTCCGAAATTTTAATGTTTTGCAGAAAATGAAATGAAAGCAGAACATAAATCTGAAAAGTAAAACTCAAAACATGAAAACTAACTAATACTGGACAATGAATGTAAAGTCTCAAATCTATGCTACCCCACCCAACAATTCCGGATTTAGTAAGGTCTACCAGGAAATAACCCGCCTTGATTAAACCTGCAAACGCACAATTTAAAGCAAAGCAAGTGCTAGCTTCTAGGAATTATATAAAATTTGCATCTCCTAACATTCACGTAATTTTAACCCTGTTACAACATCAAAATCAGATATAAGTCAGAAAATATGCAATGTAAAAAGATATTTCATTAAAATCCTATTCCCTGCAACCTCTTCTAGAAGTGCTCACAAGGTGCACACTTTGAGCTATTACATTCACAAAACCCAATATGCTCAAGAACAAAGAAAACTCCGAAAGTCAATTTTTTTTTTAAAAAGGTGGGTCCCCAATTCTTAGGGTACGTTGTGGAGCAGCCACAACACACCTTATAACTCCTTTTATTGATATGCAAAAATTAACTCCCTCACACACTATACAACATTCATTTTTCAAATAAAAACATAATACACCTTATAACTCCTTTCATTTAATATGCAAAAATAATTCCCTCACACACTATACAATTTTCAAATAATCTAATACACCATACAACTCCCACTTTCGATATGTAAAAATAATTCCCTCATACAAAAAATATTTTCCACATAAATCTAAAAGACCTTATAACTCCCACTCAATTTAATTTAATTCAAAATCAATAAAATTCAAATACCTCATGCACTATGGTGATTCAAAACTATGACCTCCCACGACGCAGCGCTTTCACAAGCGCTTGTAACTGGTTGCACTTCCTCAACATGTAGAACAAAAGGGGTATGCATCAAATTTATCAGTCTTCTATGTTAATACAAAACTCAATACATGTGACAAAACAACATCAGGGGTTTTCAACACCATGATCTCCTTCACAATAGTGCTCACGCAAGCCAACCAACCATTGGGCTACCCCAGTCGGGTGAGATGTGACATGCGCGCACACATATTTGTCTTTATCTAACACTTGCACACCTTTGAATATTTTTTATCGTTTTGTCTACCGTTCACATTAATCACACACAAAAATCATTAATCAAAAATACGTGCATTAATCAAAGGTGGAAAAAATTAATGTATTTATATGCTTCTAAAATGGTCTTCGAATTTCCTCCAAGATCGGCTAAAACTTATATTTTATTTTCCTCCAAAAAATTGGCTCCTTTGGGTTAATTTAAATATTATAACATAATATTTTAAACCCATAAATATTTAAATCCTTTTTATTTAAATAATTCATACTTATATCCCATCCTTTGTCCATATCTTTTATAAACCTTTGTCCTCAAGCCTTTAAACCTTTATAATTTTAAATCCTTTGTCTCAAACCTTTAACCCTTCTTGATTTAAACCTTTTTGTCCCAAGTCTCTTAAAATTTTTCTTTATAATATTTAAATATTATAATCCTTTCCTTAAAAAATATTTGCCTTGCTTTGCACTAAACCTTTGCCTTGAACCTTTCCTTAAAAATAGTTGCCTTGCTTTGCACTATACCTTGTCTTGAATAATTTTTCCATCCTTATAAACTCATCACCCTTGAAGAATATTTCTGCCTTGAGTACCATGCACCCTTTGACATTGCCTTGAGTGCCATACACCCTTTAACATCAATGACAACTCAATATTTCCAATAGAAAAAACATATCATGGGCAATGGGGTAATCGAATCTTGCCCTGTCAACAATGCTAAAGTAGGCAATGTCCAAGGCTCATGAAAATATCTATAGGAACTTTAATTGATTAAATCAATCCTTATCCGTAGTGCTATGGTAATTATTGGAAGTCAAAATTATAGAGTTACTATCCATAAGACCGACTAACCCTGAAAGGAAGAAGCTCCCTTGGTTTAATGTTGATGAGAATTGTACCTTCCATCGCATGAATGGTCACCATAAAAACAAATGTAGAAACCTTAAGCACCTTGTGTAGAACCTTATTAATGAGGGTCACCTTATGGTTGGTAGTTATGAACAAGCAACATTTTCCATCAAGACATGGGGAGTTTTTAGGATCCCTTACATAAGCATAGGCAAAGCAATACCTATCATGTTTAGTATAGGAAAATTCCCTTGCTAGATCAAAATTTTGTAGGGATGATTCAAATTAGCACTTTTACTAGACAACAATCTAAATAAGAAGGTCAACCCTCCAAAAAGCCCTTTGATCTCCCTTTGGTCTTATGACCTAGGCATGACTTTGCTTCAAAAGAGCCAACCCTAGTTCTAAAGCTTCAAGACAAAGGTAAGAGGTCATTTAAACTACAAAAATAATTGGAGGATACCCCCACAAATATCTCTATACTTGAATTGTTAGAGACTTCACCAAGTCATAGGAAGAACCTTTTAAAACTTTTAAGTGAGTAAACTATGCTAGAAAATGTTAACCCTAATGATCTATCTAACATAGTAGGGTCCCTTAGTTTAAACCACATGACCATATCCTTTTCCAAGGATGACCTTCCACCTCATTCTATGCTTGGATATATCCCTTTGTACATCACATGTCACATTAGCGAGCAATACATCAAAAGGGTTCTTGTCAACAATGACTTGGCCATAAATGTATGCAGCCTTAAGTTTATTAATAGTATAGGGCTAATTAAATAAGACTTAGAAAATTTTGATATTGTTATTAAGGCCTATAGTTCTTCTATTAAAAGTGGGGCCTTACATACTCAACAACTTGTTTTCTATTTTGCCTTATGATTTGAACTATAACATCCTTCTAGGGTAATATTGGATTCATGCCATGTAATCCATCCCTTTAACTTATAATCAATGTTTAAATTTTGACTATCAAGACAAGTTATATAGCATTATGGTAGATAAATACCCATTTATATATTGTGAGGACATTCAAGCAAAAAACCCTAAAGCTTACCTTTGTATTTATCTAAATGCTTCTTGCACCTTCATCAACAATACCTTAAAGCTTATTCAACCTAACAAGATAGGTATAATACAAGAAGTCAAGACTTGTAGCTAGCCCACAATAAAGGGTAAAGAAAAGGTTGAGGCTGAAGAAATTAATCATATAAACCTTAATTATTGGCATAATGAGATACAAGCTTTAGAATTAGCTAGATTACCCTTGTCAACTCACACTTTAGGGATGCACTCTGGAAAAGGAATAGCTGTAAAAATAGGAAGCTACACCTTTGTTTCTATCAAGACAACCAATAAGAAAATAATTTTGGAAAAAAATCACACTCAATAGAATAAAGGTATACCTTGTGTTAGTTATCCAACATTTATTATATACCTAAATAGATTATTTGTAACTTTGGTTATCAAGGAAAATGGTTAGGACCCCACAAACAAGTTATAAAATAGCCTTTGGAGCCCGAGGCTTGGCATGGATGTTGGAGATTAGGATACATCCCTAACCCTAATGAAAGGTCACCCTACTCTATAAATAGTAGTAATGAGGAGATATGCCTTCACTACCTTAAACCTCAAAGTGAGATCACATTAAAAAAATGATTAGACTGGAGGATAATAAACTTTCTTTTCAACTTTCTAACCTATTTTCACAATATGCTCATATAAACATATTGAGCGTTGTTCACTCAAATTTTATCAATGAAATTGGGTAAGGGTATTATGAAATCCATAAGAGTAGCCCTGGCAATTAGAATAAGTTATATTTAACTCAAATAAATGATAACATTCCCCTTCAACCAATAGAAATTTCCTTAGAAACTATCAATTTAAATGACTATGAGGTGGAAGTTTTATCACACAACCCTTCTAGGGATGCTCACACCAATTATATTGATTAAGAAGACATATCTAGTGAAGGGTGTATTTCATTAATTACACACCCCTCATAGTCATCAAACCTTGAGCAATGTACTTTAGAAATTGAAGAACTTACAAGTTTAGGGGTATTGCCTACCTATTCGTAGCTAGAATAAAAATCCAACATACTATTAGATGAAACTATTGACATCGACATAGGTTCCTAAAATGATCTAAAAACTATAGAGTTAGGAAAAGTCCTAACTTTGGACGAATGTGAGGAATATACAAAATTTTTAATGGAATTACATGACATATTTGCATGACATTATGCATACATTCCTAGATTGGATTCATCCCTAGTTGTCCAAAATTTGGTTATCACACTAGATGCTAAACCAGTAAAACAAAAATTGAGGAAAATGCACCCAAAAGTTGCTTTACTTAAAGAACTCCAAAAAAATTTAGAAGTCAAATTCATTAAGGTAATCAAATACTCTAGTTGGATTTTCAACATAACACCCATGGATAAAAATAAAGGTAATGTGAATGTCTACATCAACTTTTAGGACATAAATAAAGCTTGTCCTAAATATAACTTTCCTTTGTCGAACATAGAGATGATATCAATTTCACTACAGGCTATGGAATGCTATCCTTAATGGATGGATTTTTTGGATACAATCAAATCCAAATTATGCTAAAAACCTAATCTACGATAACGTTCACTACCCCTTGGGGGACCTTTTGCTATCAAGTCATACCCTTTGGTGTGAAGAATACCAAAGAAACCTATAAGTGTGTGAAGATATATTTCATAATATGATGTAGGATATCATTAAAGACTATATCGATGATCTTCATGGACAATATATAAAATTAGAAGATCATGTTAGAGAATTAAGGTGCATATTTGAGTGACTAAGGGAATACAAGATCCATATAAAACTCTCAAAATACATATTTGGAGTAACTTCAAGAAAGTTGTTGGAATTTATAGTCTCCTAGCATGGCATTGGAGTAGACCCAAACTCTATATCTTCCATCACTGAGATGCCACCTCCTAAAACTCTAAATAAAATTTTAAGCCTACAAGTTAGGTTGTAAGATATTTAGAGGTTCATCTCTCAATTGGTAGACAAATGCCAGCCCTTTTACAAAACATTTTAAAAAGAAATTGAATTCAACTGGGATGAAAATTGTCAAAAGGTCTTTGATGCCTTAAAATAATATCTTCTATCTTCACTAGTTATTATCCCAATTGATCCTCTTAAGCCATTTCTATTATATATAACATTAACCATTCATGCCTTGGATGCCATTCTAGCACAATACCATGATCAACATAGGGAAAGGACCATCTACTATATTAGTAGGACCCTAGTTAGCTATAAAACTTGATACACACCTTTAGAAAAATTATGCTTGGTTGTGGTCTTCACTAAGTTGCAAAACCTATCATAACTAAGGTTGATCCTTTATGATACCTTATATCTATACCCTATCTCTTGGTTCAGACAACTAAATAGGTAACGAACCTTAATGAGTTTGATCTTGAATTCATTGGCCAAAATTTGATCAAAGTACAAGTGATAGTCAATTAGTTGGTAGTAGCCCCTCTAATGGCTAGTCACCCTATAGAGATCAAATATCCCAATTAAATAGTGTGTACCCTTAAAATGACCCAAAAATATTCTTGGATCCTTTACTTTGATGGTGCAAGATGTGTCAAAGGCATGAGGGCAAGAATCGTCCTAGTGTCACCCCAATAAATTGTTGTCCCTTTATCCATTAGCTCAAATTTTCTTGTACCAACACCATAACCAAATACAAAGAACTTGTTCTAGGGTTTTGAGTAGCCGTATCCTTGAAAGTAACACTTCTCTCCATTTTTAGATATTCACAACTAATTGTCAATCAAATTAGTAGATTTCATCAAACTAAAGATGATAAACTCAAACCATATAAGAATATCATGGATAAGTTGATGGTTTTTTTTGATAAAGTCACCATTGAAACTATTCCATGCTCAAAAAATTGTTAGGAAGATGCTATGGAAGCATCTATCTTGATCATACCTTTAGAATTGGAGGATAAAAAATCAATGATTATTATCTAAAAAATACAATAGTGTACAACTTTTCATTCTAGTCAAGAATCATTAATAATATTTGCCATGGAACAAGCCCCTATTCTTGAAACTTGGTATAAGTATATCTAAACCTTCCTTAAGAGTGGCACTTTGTTGAAAGGCCTAAATTACAATGAACAAAATAACCTAAGGCAATGAGCTTGTAGGTTTATAATAATGAGAGATATCCTATATAGATGATATTTTGATGGTATCCTTCTTAGGTTCCTAAATTCAGATGAAGCTAAGTGAATCATTTAAGGTGCTCATGAGGTAGTATATGGGGATCACTTCAATGGAAGTTCCATCACTAAGAAGTAGCTCCAAATGGAATATTACTAGCCATTTATGGACAATGATACCTATAATAATGTATGAAAATGTGAAAAGTGAAAAAAACATGACAATCTTATCCATACACCCTCTCAAGAGCTCAAATGCTTGACAAAACCTTGGATTTTTTCCACTTGGAAGTTGGATATCATTGGTAAAGTAAACCCTATGTCATATTATGGACACAAGTTTATCATCACTACAACTGAATACTTCACAAATTTGGTAGAGGTTATGTCCTTATCCTCTTGCACTAGAGTTCAAGTGTAAAATTTTATCCTAAACTAGATCTTATATCGATACGACATCCCTAACATGGTCATTTTTAATAATGACACATCCTTTAATAATAAATATGTTGCTAAAATTTGTGTAAAATTTAAAATTCAATATAAGTGGTCAATGCCATATTACCCACAAGTTAATGGCCAAGCTAAAGCCTCAAATATAACTCTAATAAAAATATTAAAGAAAATTGTTAGCAAAATAGGTCAATATTGGGATCTGCAACTATATCTCACCTTATGGAAATATCATGCTAGTGTAAGAACTCTAATCAGTGCTACACCCTATGCCTTGGTTTATGGAACCAAGACCATATTCCCTTTTGAGCTAGAAATTCCATCTCTTTGAATCCCCTTAAAATATGCTTTTATGACCATGAGTATGCTTCTAAGTAAAGACACAACACTCTATCACCATTTATCTAATTTATCCTTATGCCTAAGAAGTATGATTAGAAGGATTACCTAATATCTAACAAGTATCTTGTATACACAATAGTATTGGATAGTCCGATTAGACATCCTACCTTGGTATATAAATCCTTCGACATCTTCTTTTCCTATTGAACTAGGGAAATATGATGAAGTGTAAATACTAATAGTCCTATATCATCAATTCTTAATCCAAAAATAATGCCAATCACAAAACTAATTTCCCCCAAAGTAGAGTAGTTACTTGGTTAACTTGTTTCGGTAAATTTATGAGTTTGTAAACTTGCCAAGTAAGCTGACCAAATAATTATACTCTCTTTAATGATTGGAAAAGTGCTTAAAAATAAATTTGTTCCAAATATTCACAATTATTGAAAATCTCTCGTACATGATGGGTTGTTTGCATACTTTGCATGATTGCATGCTACAAGTATGCTTGGTTTCATGATGCATTTATATTCAAGGGAATTCATAATGATGCAATGATGAAAACTAGTTAAGGATAGCTTACAATTGCACTAGGTCTTTGATGCTTGCATATACTTACCTTTTGGACTATGATATTGTGTGATGACAATTAATTTTTATGTTCTTTGTCATGCATTATTGTTTGCTTGCATATTTGCATCATATACACTGATTTCTTCCATTGATTTTGTCCCCTCCAACAATTTTGATAGAAGTGATATAACATTGGCAATGCATTCAAGATGATGAATAGTTGAGTGAGATCCATAAGATATTGGTACCATGTTGGTCCCTAAATCAAGTTGTTGTCTAGAGATGTAATCATGGTCTAAAAAAATCCTCTTCAACCAATATTTCTTGGACAATTTTTTATGATAATAACATAATGCCAATAAAGGGAAGCCTTTTTATATTCGTAAAAAGTTTCCATGGTAGAAAACCTGCTAAAAGGGACTACTAAGATGCAATGATAACATTAGCTTGCTTGGATTATACTTGCATTGCATTTACATTAGGTAATTTCTTAAAAAGTTGTCGAGATGTAATAAAGAACCCAAACCAAGCTTAAATTTATATGCATTGGGTATCGAAAGATAGTGACACTTCCTCAAATTTTGTATTGTTATTCATATTTGCATGGACTACTTACAACTTTGTTGTGATGAAAATTTTAGTCATATCAGCTTAGGTATGCATTGCATTCACATCTTGTCACTGAGAACTAGGACTATTTTTAACCACTGATTAGCATATGATTTGACATGCACCTACCATAAATTAAAATCAATACATAGTTCTCAAATGCAATACAATTGGACGCTTACATTCTCAAACATATTTCCTTAAAAACTAATTAATCTCATTCCCCATATTCTTCTAAAACTATAACCTCTTTCCAAATGATGTCTACTCCTTTCCATAAGTCATAGGGATGGATAACTACAATATTTTATAAATTCATAATTATCCTAACTCCTTTGTTATAGATCTCTTATTAGCACCCACTAGGTGACAAGTCGAGTATAACTTATTTCCTCATGGGCTCTAATAAATGCCTCAAGTAATGAAACTTAGGATAATTTCATTCCATTCATTTTTTTGACTCATGAGATAATGGATAAAGGAGGTCCATTTTATTAGGAATTGACAAGACACTTAGAATGATTAATTTTGTAAGCATGCTAAATTACACATAGTATGCAACATCTAGATAATTGATGGTAAGATCATGTATAAATACATAGGTAACAAAGTAACTTTGTGGGTATAGTAAGGAAATATTACAATAATGAGCCTTGTAACTGGGGTTATTATATGTAAGAAAATAATAGTAATAAGTAATAAGAACATAAGTCGTCCAAAATATCAAGCAAATAAGGACATAGATTGTTTAAAATAGTCAAATTTTATGGACATAGACTATCCAAGGCAAAATTTTAAGGACATGGACTATCCAAATAGAAAATAAGGACATAGACTATCCAAAAATCAAATTATAAGAGCATAGAATATCCATTGAGGCAATACGAACATATATTATCCAAAACATCATATGATATGGACATATACTATTCAAGATATATTACATGGACATAGCCTATTTTAGGTATATTTTATGAACATAGACTGTCCAAGACATACTACATGGACATAGACTATCCAAGACACATATTAGATGGACATATAATGTCCAAGATAAATTTTATGGACATAGACTATCCAAGATGTATTATATGAACATGGACTATCCAAAATAACAATATGGACATAGGCTATCCAAGACACTCAAAATTTATGGACATAGACTATCCAAGGCATATCATATCAACATAGATTGTCCAAAGGCATATAATGCTTTAAATATTTCACTCTTTAAGCATTTGTCCATTAATAAAACTACAAGGTGACCACATAGGGATAAAATATACAAAAAATCTTAAGGTTCTTCTAATTGAGTCATGCAAATTTGTGCTCTTAAGTGAGCCTATTATTTGTCCTTTTAAACACCTCATTTAAAATGATAATTGCATCAAATAAAACTTGGAGCATGCAATAATGTGCAATCTAGACTAAACCATTAGTAAACTCACACTAGCTTAATAGTTACCCTTAGACTTACTTACCAAATCCACTTATCAATGCACTCCTCTAACCCCATAGAGAATGCTTTGTTTTCCATAAATAAAATAATTTTACAAATAATACTTCTTATCTTCCTAACCTTAAGAAAACCATCTAGAGGACATTATAACATTTCCACAAACACAATATACAGCTAAAATTATGAAACTGAATCATATCAAAATTTTAATTAATTTATACCAAAAAAAAAAAGTCTGACATTAACACAACAAATCGCAAATTTCTAAAATCATGTTTTGAAATTGCCTAAGCCTCTCAAATCAACCTAAAACCTCTTCATAAACCTACTTTCATCTAATCACACCCATATTTTATGTGTTTTCTTGGTAGAAATTTATTTTTAAATTTTGCCAAAATCATATTAGCCCTTTGACATTTAAAGTTTTCCAAAATTAAATAATTTTATTAAAAATATTAAACCAACTTCAAAATAAATTCTAAAATCACATATAACTACCATATATATCATAAAATATATTTTTTACTTCACAATACCTATTTTATCAGTCATCATTTTAATTTGAAATTTCACATCACATCAATTAAACACATATTTTAACACATTTTTAGTAAATAATTGATATATATATATATATCACAATAACCTATCATACAATAATATGTTGTACCACAATCACTCAAAAAGGTACATTCAAACTTAGTTGGTTGGGGAACCTAAGCAACAAAATCGATACCCCACATCGCATGATTGCAAAACAATACAACCAAATCCAAAAGCCTATCCTAGCTCTTTGATCCACTCTTGATTTATCGAGCTAGAAGATGTACCAAATTCTAAGAGACCCACATGACTAATATCATCTAGAATAAAGATAAAAAACATGATCCTATGGGTGATGGATGCCTTTTCTCTAGAGGCATTATTGCATGGTACAAGGCCCTATAGTGGCCACTCCTTTGCATCTCTGCCACCAACTATGCATATGCCTATGCCAACTAGTCTTTGATAATCCTAATAGTGACATCACTACTAGACCCTACCACTATGGCCCTCACCATGATATCATCTCACTCCCAAAATAGCTATGCGATTTCCTAGGCCCTAAGATCTTGGAGAAGTGTTAGATTCCTCACCATAAATTCTCTCTCATCTTGGGCCTACTCAACCTTTAACATACTAGGGCTTTCCCTGATCTTTAGAATCATGCAAACAAGATTCATGGAAATCAATTAACCTAGCATTGATCCATTTGTCTATATATACCTAATTATCTCTCGCACTACTCAAAGGGGTTATGGGTGATCAAATTAGGTCTAACCTGTGGTCATCGTAATATAGGAATCACCCTCTTGGGGTGAATCTAACAATACCAATGCTAGTACCTTGGTATTGTATCAACATCATTTATCACTAAGCCTATCACTAGAGGGTCATATGCATCCTTCTCCTTGAAGCTCTTAGGATTGATAGGGTCTCCAAATTTTAACCCCCTTTCTTGAGTAACCTACTGGTACCATAACTCACCCATCATAGGAATGTTGGCAATTTTGGGTACATTGGGTACATTGCCTTTGCTCAAGTGTTGATGTTGTCATTGATGTCAAGAAGTGGAAAGGTTTCTTGTGAAAACCAAGGCATTCAAGATACAAGGTTTTATTTAAAACCATGGACAACAGGTTTGAAATGGGTTTTTTCTTAAAACCCAAGTTGGCTCTTCGTTTCGTTGAAAAAGGTGCCCCGGTGATGAAGATATTTAATTTTAAATATTTAGTTTAAATTTTATTTAATTAAAATTTAAATTAATATTTTAAAATTAAGTTAAAATATTTTTCGACATGTTTGGAAAAGCCGACGTGTTTCCAATGCATCTTAGTGCATATAAAAAGTGGAAATGGAATTCATTAAAAGGGTGTTTTTGAGGATATCGATCTTCGTTATATCGTCTGCGCCAGCAAAGGAAGAGCTAAATGTTCTTGATTTGAATCCTCGTGCATATCGATATAGTTGGAGCCCCAGTGTCGTGATGTTGTATTTGAGCGCCTCTGTGGCAGAGTTCACGAGGCGGTTCGATAGGGAGTAGCCGGTGACCCCATCGTAGTCCTCATGCTGCTGCACGCACTTGTAGCTGTCGGCGCTAGCCCCGATGTGCGTCTGCACTGTGTGGAGGAGGCGGAGCTTTGAGCGACTTCTGTAGGAGGGTTTGTTGGTTAAGAGGATCGAACAGCCGTAGACGCGGAAGAGACAGTTTGTGACCATCATGGAGCGCTCCGTTCCCGCGTACCTATTGCATTAGGCGGAAAGAGTTATGAAATTGGAGGGAGTCATGGTATATTGCAAATAGCGATAAGCAGGGTCTCAAAATCGATCAAGTCGCTGGATCGAATCGCAGCGACAATGAAGCGTTGGTGAGAATTTTGAAAGACACGAAAGAGTCTGTCCATCCCTTCAATCCCACCCGTCGAGGCAGAGCAGCTGGCAGATAAACTATGAATAAAGACTAGTGCATAAGAGGTTCTGAGATCGAACCTAACGACGAGCACCTACGAAAAACACTGCCATAAATAGAGGTACTCGATTCGATTCACCTGGACAGTTGATGATAGAATTTTTGGATTTAATAATGATTATGTCACAGCGTTACTTACTATGAGGTATGCTCAAATATATTAATGTTTGTATAAATTGAGACTCAGGGTGTTATAAAGACGTGGTGTCTTTGTTTTTGTAAAATCCTTTATTTAGTACATTCTAGAAAAAGGGGGACTCGGAAGTTATAAGAAGTATAAAACAAAAGGTGTCTAGTGATTATTTTGTTTTGTTATTTGAAGCATTCACATAGGAGTTATAAGGTTATGTAATGATTTATGTTATTTTATGGTACAAGTGGTTTTAGGAGAGATAAGGGAGTTGTGAAATTAAAGGATTTGGTGGTGATTATTAAAAGGTGGAATAATGTTGATTATCTTCTAACCCTTGTGAAGATTGGCAAAAGAATGTTGTGATGGTGGCAGATTTCCAAAGGGGTTCCTTCACTTCAATAAGGTATGGGCACATTCTTCTTATGAGTATGAGTGGTGTATATTATTCCTGAAATAAGATTGGAGTGAAAAGGTTTTCAACAAGGTTTCCTTTGGTTGAGTGTAAATCCTATTTTCTGGTTTGTTGAAAACTACTTATGCATTGTTATCATTGATGAGAGTTTTGATGAATGCATAATTCTGGTTTGAGGTAGTGGAAGCATTGTGCACTAGGGTTTATGGTTGTGAGTCTTACTACTTGCTATGAGTTGGTGAAACCCTTAGTTGGCTGTTTTGATATTGTTGGATGAGTTGCTTCCATAGTGGCTGTGTTGATCAAGTTAATGCTTTACTTGATACATGATATTGGGCTTACTCCATTAAGTTGATTTGAACAAGTTATTCTATGCCTTTGGTGATATTGTGTTGGTGGCTGTTTTGTTCAAATATCTTTGGAGGGAAAAGGATTTTTACTTGTTTCCTTTTCTTGTGATGATTGGTTGAATGCTTCAAGGTTAATGTTGAGTTGAATGTTGTTGGTTAAACCTTGTCTATGAGCATTGTTGTTGAAGCCAAATTGGTTGAGAAAAGAGATTGGTTTTGGAAAGAACATGAGTATCATTGTTATATGAGATATTGCATGGTTGGCAATTGTTGGGTTGTGTTTCATGTTCTTGAGAAAAGCATACTACATCTATCTTATTCTTTTGAGATTTGAGATTGAGTTGAGATTGAGATTGGGAGTTAAGTATAGAACATATTGAGTCTCTAACAATTCTCTTTATGCTTCTATGAGGTGGATGAATCACGTTGGGTCTCTAACCATTCTCTTTGTGAGTTCATGCCAAGCAAGTGTTCTTGATAAACTTGTGAGCAGGTGTTGGACAGGTTCCATTGGGGACTTGTGAGCAGGTTTTGGACAGGTTCTGTTGAGGACTTGTGAGCAGATTTGAACAGGTCCTAGCAGAGGACTTGTGAAGCTGAGTTTGATAGTTCTTTTAGAGAACCTGAAGAGCAGAGGTTTTCTAGAGGATCACCAGCCAGAGCAGAGCTAGGGGATTGGTGTCTCCTGTGGGTCGATGCCCACGAACTTGAGCTAGGGGATTGGTGTCTCCTGTGGGTCGGTGCCCACAAACTTTAGATTAGGGGATTGGTGTCTCCTGTGGGTCGGTGCCCACGAATTTGAGATTAGGGGATTGGTGTCTCCTTTGGGTTGGTGCCCATAAACATTGTAATTGGGAAGGTTTCCCAAAGAACTTTGAGATAACTTTTAGAGAAAAGTTTTGTGGACGTAGCCCAGGCTTTCTGGGTGAACCACGTTAAAATTGGTGTCACTTTGTGGATGATCTTGTGCTTTGTTTTGATATTGCTTTGGATATATTGCTTTACTATTTTGAAGTATAAAAGAAAAGTAAAAAGAGGTCTTATACTGTTCACCCCCCCTCTCAGTATAAGCTTGTGTTCAACAATTGGTATCAGAGCGAGGTTCCTTCGAAAAGTTTAACAGCTTGAAGGAAGATCTTACAAGAACACAAATGGCAAGGAAAGGCAAAAGCAAAACCATAAGACACAAGAAGAAGAAATCTCACAGGGGCACAAAAGAAAATGAAGATGATCTCAATGTTGCTGCTTTGGGAATGAAAATAGATTCAAGAGATGAATCAAACAGTGGAGAACAAGCCCGATTAATAAAGTTTTGCACCAGATGTGGGAAGACCGGTCACTTTGCGGCTGATTGCTCACAAGGTAGAGAATGTTTTGTTTGTGGTCAACTCGGTCATAATGAACGTCAGTGCCATGGGTTTAGTAGCAGTGAAGATGAAGATGATCCGTTCAAAATTGGTAAAGAAACAGATTCAGAACAAGAGTGTGATGAAGAAGGAAGTGATGCAAAAACAAATTGGGAACAGAAACTGATTTCAGACTTGAGTAAAAAGGTTGAGGATGCAGAAGATATAATCACCAGCTTGAAAGTCCAAGCAGAAGATTACAAGAAAATTTATGAAGATCTCGAAATACAATCTTCTAGGAAAACAGAGTATTGCAGCAAGCTAGAAAAAGAAATTGAAAGTTTAAGAATGCAAACAGAAGAAATGAGTAATAAAGTTGGTATATACAGCAAACATGAAGAGGAATCTAACAAAGTTGTTAACAATCTGGAGCTGAAAATAGAAGAGTTCAAAAAGAGTGAAGAAACTCTCAGGTATCAGATCAATGAGAAAGAGACTTGTTTGTTGCAAACAAAAGGAAGAGATTGTTTCATTGAAGAAACAACTAGAAGAGGCCAATACAACTCTTAAAATCAAAGATGAGCACAACAATCAAGAAAAGAAGAGCGTCTACCTTGACAAAGCAAGTAAGTGTTTTAGTAGTGATAGTGAAAGTTCTTCAGGTGATTATAAAAATGAGATTTTGTTCATATCAAAAAGGGAGGAAGAACCGAAATGTCTTAGATATGGAAAGTGTTGGCACCTTGAGGATAATTGCAAAAATAATGATTTGGTTGCTAGTTTGTATGAGGATGCTTCAAAAAGTGATAAGGAAGATGCATGTATGGTTTTTGAAAAAGGTAGCACCTCTAGTGATAAGAAATCTGAAAAAGGCCTTGATAATTCAAAGTGCAATCAAATAGAGGATCTTGAATGTGAACTTACTAATGCTCTTAGTGTCTTGAAAAAGGAAAGAAAGAAGAATGCTGAACTCAAGAATGAGTTAGAATCTAAGGCACTTGAGTATAGTGAATTAGATCAGAAAATGGCTTCATTGAAAGAGGAAAATAAAGAGTACAAGGATAAGTTGTACAAGTTTCAAGATAGCTCCAAAAGGGTTAAGTCTCTCATCCAAAGTCAAAGAAATCCAACAGATAAAATAGGTCTTGGTTTTGTTAAGCCTCACAAGGAACAAGTTGGAGAGTCTAGTAAGAGACTCCAAAAGGAAGAGAGTTCTGATGAGAAAAGTATTTCAGATCATGAGTCCTTAAATGATAGATGCACAGAAACAGAAAACATAGTTCAGAATGAGAAGAAGAAGTCTTCAAAACCTATAAGGTCAAATAATGGAAAGTTTCAAGGCAGATGTTTTATGTGTCACAAATTTGGTCACATGGCTGTACACTGCATGGCTCAAGTAAAGAAGGCAAATGACATTTTCAGAAGTGGTAATTTTTTTCATGGGTATTGCTACTCTTGCAATCAGTTTGGGCATAAGGCAGTTTATTGCAAGGCAAATAACAGAACTGGGTTAGTCAGAATAGGTTTGGTCAAAACAGGTTTGGTCAAAACTTGTGGATTCAAAGAACAGGTATGCCTAAAAGAAATAATATTGTTACTTGTTATAAGTGCAACAATGAAGGTCACACAGCCAGACAGTGTAGAGTTGAAATTCCAGGATACAGGAACAAGAACAGTGGCATGATCAGGTCCAAGGATCAGAACAATGACAGGAACAAGAATACGGACAAAGAGTTCAAGAGAAGGCCCGGCAAGGAAGTTATAGACGCTGATGATGATCAGTGCCTAATGGGAGTTTTACTCCCACCCCAGAATTAATCACCTCATCAGGAGGTGGGGGAGGGACTAAGCTAAGAGGCTCATTCTTAGTTTCGAGCCCCAAAGGTGGCCCTTTGCCATTGATGACAAAGGGGGAGAGATATGAGTAAGGGGGAGAGCTTCAAGTGAAGAGGAAAGCTTCAAGTCAGGGGGAGCAAAACTTCAAAGAGAAGTGATTTCAGTTTTGGCTCTTGAAGATGTGTTTTTAGTAAAGTTTTGCCATCAATGACAAAGGGGGAGATTGTTGGCAATTTTGGGTACATTGGGTACATTGCCCTTGCTCAAGTGTTGATGTTGTCATTGATGTCAAGAAGCGAAAGGGTTTTTGTGAAAACCAAGGCAGACAAAATAATAGGTTTTGTTTAAAACCATGGACAACAGATTTGAAATGGGTTTTCCTTAAAACCCAAGTTAGCTCTTCGTTTCGTTGAAAAAGGTGCTCCGGTGATGAAGATATTTAATTTTAAATATTTAGTTTAAATTTTATTTATTTAAAATTTAAATTAAAATTTTAAATTAATTTAAATTTTTTTGACATGTTTAGCACTTAATGCATCGTAGTGCTTATAAAAAGGAAGCAATGGAACTCATTAACAATGAGAGTTTTTGGAGTATATCGATCTTTGTCATTCGTTAAGCTCATGCAAAGGAAGAGTAAATGTTCTTGATTGAATCTAGCGCCTATGATATAGTTGGATAGAGGATGCGTGAGTTGAGTTTGCGCTTTGGAATGAAAAATTTTTGAGCCGATTACAAGATTAAAGACATGACATCCATAGGTCCTAGAGATGAAATATTGAAACATGTGATTGTAGTTATGGGTATAGAGAATCGATGATATGATAAATGATACTATGCACTTAGATCTGGAGGAAAAATGGTTAGGAATGCTCTTGAGCAACTTACTATATGAGGGGTTGATTGGTTGACAGGAAGAGTGATCGAACAACGGCATAGACGATAGGAGGATAGATATTTTGTGACGATACATGGAGAGCGTCCGTTCAGCGTATCGTATTGCATTAGGAAAAAGAGTTATGAAATTGGAGGAGTCATGGTATATTGCAAATAGCGATGAAGCAGAGGTCTAAAAATCGATGACAAGTCTGCTATCATGGAGCGAATCGTCGAGTTGTTTTTAGTTGGTGAGAATTTCAAAAGACACGAAAGAGTCTATCCATCCCTTCAATCCCACCCATCGAGGCAGAGCAGCTGGCAGATAAACTATGAATAAAGATTAGTGCATAAGAGGTTCTGAGATCGAACCTGATGGTGAGCACCTATGAAAAACGCTACCATAAATAGAGGTACTCGATTCGATTCACCTGGATAGTTGATGATAGAATTTTTGGATTTAATAATGATTATGTCACAGCGTTACTTACTATGAGGTATGCTCAAATATATTAATGTTTGTATAAATTGAGACTCAGGGTGTTATAAAGACGTGGTGTCTTTGTTTTTGTAAAATCCTTTATTTAGTACATTCTAGAAAAAGGGGGACTCGGGAGTTATAAGGAGTATAAAACAAAAGGTGTCTAGTGATTATTTTGTTTTGTTATTTGAAGCATTCACATAGGAGTTATAAGGTTATGCAATGATTTATTTTATTTTATGGTACAAGTGGTTTTAGGAGAGATAAGGAAGTTGTGCAATTAAAGGATTTGGTGATGATTATTAAAAGGTGGAATAATGTTGATTATCTACTAACCCTTGTGAAGATTGGCAAAAGAATGTTGTGATGGTGGCAGATTTCCAAAGGGGTTCCTTCACTTCAATAAGGTATGGGCACATTCTTCTTATGAGTATGAGTGGTGTATGTTATTCCTGAAATAAGATTGGAGTGAAAAGGTTTTCAACAAGGTTTCCTTTGGTTGAGTGTAAATCCTATTTTCTGGTTTGTTGAAGACTACTTATGCATTGTTATCATTGATGAGAGTTTTGATGAATGCATAATTCTGGTTTGAGGTAGTGGAAGCATTGTGCACTAGGGTTTATGGTTGTGAGTCTTGCTACTTGCTATGAGTTGGTGAAACCCTTAGTTGGTTGTTTTGATATTGTTGGATGAGTTGCTTCCATAGTGGTTGTGTTGATCAAGTTAATGCTTTACTTGATACATGATATTGGGCTTACTCCATTAAGTTGATTTGAACAAGTTATTCTATGCCTTTGGTGATATTGTGTTGGTGGTTGTTTTGTTCAAATATCTTTGGAGGGAAAAGGATTTTTACTTGTTTCCTTTTCTTGTGATGATTGGTTGAATGCTTCAAGGTTAATGTTGAGTTGAATGTTGTTGGTTAAACCTTGTCTATGAGCATTGTTGTTGAAGCCAAATTGGTTGAGAAAAGAGATTGGTTTTGGAAAGAACATGAGTATCATTGTTATATGAGATATTGCATGGTTGGCAATTGTTGGGTTGTGTTTCATGTTCTTGAGAAAAGCATACTACATCTATCTTATTCTGTTGAGATTTGAGATTGAGTTGAGATTGAGATTGGGAGTTAAGTATAGAACATATTGAGTCTCTAACAATTCTCTTTATGCTTCTATGAGGTGGATGAATCACGTTGGGTCTCTAACCATTCTCTTTGTGAGTTCATGCCAAGCAAGTGTTCTTGATAAACTTGTGAGCAGGTGTTGGACAGGTTCCATTGGGGACTTGTGAGCAGGTTTTGGACAGAGTTCTGTTGAGGACTTGTGAGCAGATTTGAACAGGTCCTAGCAGAGGACTTGTGAAGCTGAGTTTGATAGTTCTTTTAGAGAACCTGAAGAGCTAGAGGTTTTCTAGAGGATCACCAGCCAGAGTAGAGCTAGGGGATTGGTGTCTCCTGTGGGTCGGTGCCCACGAACTTGAGCTAGGGGATTGGTGTCTCCTGTGGGTCGGTGCCCACAAACTTTAGATTAGGGGATTGGTGTCTCCTATGGGTCGGTGCCCACGAATTTGAGATTAGGGGATTGGTGTCTCCTTTGGGTTGGTGCCCATAAACATTGTAATTGGGAAGGTTTCCCAAAGAACTTTGAGATAACTTTTAGAGAAAAGTTTTGTGGACGTAGCCCAGGCTTTCCGGGTGAACCACGTTAAAATTGGTGTCACTTTGTGGATGATCTTGTGCTTTGTTTTGATATTGCTTTGGATATATTGCTTTACTATTTTGAAGTATAAAAGAAAAGTAAAAAGAGGTCTTATACTGTTCACCCCCCCTCTCAGTATAAGCTTGTGTTCAACAATTGGTATCAGAGCGAGGTTCCTTCGAAAAGTTTGACAGCTTGAAGGAAGATCTTACAAGAACACAAATGGCAAGGAAAGGCAAAAGCAAAACCATAAGACACAAGAAGAAGAAATCTCACAGGGTCATGAAAGAAAATGAAGATGATCTCAATGTTGCTTGCTTTGGGAATGGAAATAGATTCAAGAGATGAATCAAACAATGGAGAACAAGCCAGATTAATAAAGCTTTGCACCCGATGTGGGAAGACTAATCACTTTGTGGCTAATTGATCACAAGGTAGAGAATGTTTTGTTTGTGGTCAACTAGGTCATAATGAATGTCAGTGCCATGGGTTTAGTAGCAATGAAGATGAAGATGATCCGTTCAAAATTGGTAAAGAAACAGATTCAGAACAAGAGTGTGATGAAGAAGGAAGTGATGCAGAAACAAATTGGGAACAGAAACTGATTTTAGACCTGAGTAAAAAGGTTGAGGATGCAGAAGATATAATCACCAGCTTGAAAGTTCAAGCAGAAGATTACAAGAAAATTTATGAAGATCTCGAAATACAATCTTCTAGGAAAACAGAGTATTGCAGCAAGCTAGAAAAAGAAATTGACAGTTTAAGAATGCAGACAGAAGAAATGAGTAATAAAGTTGGTATATACAGCAAACATGAAGAGGAATCTAACAAAGTTGTTAACAATCTGGAGCTGAAAATAGAAGAGTTCAAAAAGAGTGAAGAAACTCTCAGGTCTCGGATCAATGAGAAAGAGACTGTTTGCTGCAAACAAAAGGAAGAGATTGTTTCATTGAAGAAACAACTAGAAGAGGCCAATACAACTCTTAAAATCAAAGATGAGCACAACAATCAAGAAAAGAAGAGCGTCTACCTTGACAAAGCAAGTAAGTGTTTTAGTAGTGATAGTGAAAGTTCTTCAGGTGATTATAAAAATGAGATTTTGTTCATATCAGAAAAGGAGGAAGAACCGAAATGTCTTAGATATGGAAAGTGTTGGCACCTTGAGGATAATTGCAAAAATAATGATTTGGTTGCTAGTATGTATGAGGATGCTTCAAAAAGTGATAAGGAAGATGCATGTATGGTTTTTGAAAAGGGTAGCACCTCTAGTGATAAGAAATCTGAAAAAGGCCTTGATAATTCAAAGTGCAATCAAATAGAGGATCTTGAATGTGAACTTACTAATGCTCTTAGTGTCTTGAAAAAGGAAAGAAAGAAGAATGCTTGATGGGGGAAAAATAACTCAAGAATGAGTTAGAATCTAAGGCGCTTGAGTATAGTGAATTAGATCAGAAAATGGCTTCATTGAAAGAGGAAAATAAAGAGTACAAGGATAAGCTGTACAAGTTTCAAGATAGCTCCAAAAGGGTTAAGTCTCTCATCCAAAGTCAAAGAAATCCAACAGATAAAACAGGTCTTGGTTTTGTTAAGCCTCACAAGGAACAAGTTGGAGAGTCTAGTAAGAGACTCCAAAAGGAAGAGAGTTCTGATGAGAAAAGTATTTCAGATCATGAGTCCTTGAATGATAGATGCACAGAAACAGAAAACATAGTTCAGAATGAGAAGAAGGAAAGTTTTCAGAACCTAAGAGGTCAAATAATGGAAAGTTTCAAGGCAGATGTTTTGTGTGTCACAGATTTGGTCACATGGTTGTACATTGCATGGCTCAAGTAAAGAAGGTAAATGACAGTTTTAGAAGTGGTAATTTCTTTCATGGGTATTGCTACTCTTGCAATCAGTTTGGGCATAAGGCATTTTATTGCAAGGCAAATAACAGGAACTGGGTTAGTCAGAACAGATTTGGTCAAAACAGGTTTGGTCAGAACTTGTGGATTCAAAGAACAGGTATGCCTAAAAGAAATAACATTGTTACTTGTTATAAGTGCAACAATGAAGGTCACACAGTCAGACAGTGTAGAGTTGAAATTCTAGGATACAGGAACAGGAACAGTGGCATGATCAGGTCCAAGGATCAGAACAATGACAGGAACAAGAATATGGACAAAGAGTTCAAGAGAAGGCCCGACAAGGAAGTTATAGACGCTGATGATGATCAGTGCCTAATGGGAGTTTTACTCCCACCCCAGAATTAATCACCTCATCAGGAGGTGGGGGAGGGACTAAGCTAAGAGGCTCATTCTTAGTTTCGAGCCCCAAAGGTGGCCCTTTGCCATTGATGACAAAGGGGGAGAGATATGAGTAAGGGGGAGAGCTTCAAGTGAAGAGGAAAGCTTCAAGTCAGGGGAGCAAAACTTCAAAGAGAAGTGATTTCAGTTTTGGCTCTTGAAGATGTGTTTTTAGTAAAGTTTTGCCATCAATGACAAAGGGGGAGATTGTTGGCAATTTTGGGTACATTGGGTACATTGCCCTTGCTCAAGTGTTGATGTTGTCATTGATGTCAAGAAGCGGAAGGGTTTTTGTGAAAACCAAGGCAGACAAAATAATAGGTTTTATTTAAAACCATGGACAATAGATTTGAAATGGGTTTTCCTTAAAACCCAAGTTGGCTCTTCGTTTCGTTGAAAAAGGTGCTCCGATGATGAAGATATTTAATTTTAAATATTTAGTTTAAATTTTATTTAATTAAAATTTAAATTAAAATTTTAAAATTAAATTAAATTTTTTCGACGTGTTGGAATTGCCGACGTGTTTAATGCATCGTAGTGCTTATAAAAGGAAGCAATGGAACTCATTAATGCAATGAGAAGAATTTGAGATTGATCTGCGAGCATTTCTCGATTTCATTTTAAAAGCTCTGATGCCAAGGAAGAGCTAAATGTTCTTAATTTGAATCCTCGTGCATATCGATATAGTCAGAGCCCCAGCATTGTGATGTTGCATTTGAGTGCCTCTATGGCGGAGTTCACGAGGCGGTTCGATAGGGAGTAGCAGGTGACCCCATCGTAGTCCTCATGCTGCTACACGCAATTGTAGCTGTCGACGCTAGCCCCGATGTGCGTCTGCATTGTGTGGAGGAGGCGGAGCTTTGAGCAACTTCTGTAGGAGGGTTTGTTGGTTAAGAGGATCGAACAGCCGCAGACGTGAAAGAGACAATTTGTGACCATCATGGAGAGCTCCGTTCCTGTGTACCTATTGCATTAGGTGGAAAGAGTTATGAAATTGGAGGGAGTCATGGTATATTGCAAATAGTGATAAGCAGGGTCCCAAAATCAATCAAGTCGTTGGATCGAATCGTAGCGACAACAAAGCGTTGGTGAGAATTTCAAAAGACACGAAAGAGTCTGTCCATCCCTTCAATCCCACCCGTCGAGGCAGAGAAGCTGGCAGATAAACTATGAATAAAGATTAGTGCATAAGAGGTTCTGAGATCGAACCTGATGGCGAGCACCTACGAAAAACGCTGCCGTAAATAGAGGTACACGATTCGATTCACCTGGACAGTTGATGATAGAATTTTTGGATATAATAATGAATGTGTCGCAGCGTTACTTACTATGAGGTATGCTCAAATATATTAATGTTTGTATAAATTGAGACTCAGGGTGTTATAAAGACGTGGTGTCTTTGTTTTTGTAAAATCCTTTATTTAGTACATTCTAGAAAAAGGGTGACTCGGGAGTTATAAGGAGTATAAAACAAAAGGTGTCTAGTGATTATTTTGTTTTGTTATTTGAAGCATTCACATAGGAGTTATAAGGTTATGCAATGTTGTGATCTATTTTTTATGGTACAAGTGGTTTTAGGAGAGATAAGGGAGTTGTGCAATTAAAGGCTTTGGTGATGATTATTGAAAGGTGGAATAATGTTGATTATCTTGGTCTCTAACCCTTGTGAAGATTGGCAAAAGAATGTTGTGATGGTGGCAGATTTCCAAAGGGGTTCCTTCACTTCAATAAGGTATGGGCACATTCTTCTTATGAGTATGAGTGGTGTATGTTATTCCTGAAATAAGATTGGAGTGAAAAGGTTTTCAACAAGGTTTCCTTTGGTTGAGTGTAAATCCTATTTTTTGGTTTGTTGAAGACTACTTATGCATTGTTATCATTGATGAGAGTTTTGATGAGTGCATAATTGCACTAGGGTTTATGGTTGTGAGTCTTGCTACTTGCTATGAGTTGGTGAAACCCTTAGTTGGTTGTTTTGATATTGTTGGATGAGTTGCTTCCATAGTGGTTGTGTTGATCAAGTTAATGCTTTACTTGATACATGATATTGGGCTTACTCCATTAAGTTGATTTGAACAAGTTATTCTATGCCTTTGGTGATATTGTGTTGGTGGCTGTTTTGTTCAAATATCTTTGGAGGGAAAAGGATTTTTACTTGTTTCCTTTTCTTGTGATGATTGGTTGAATGCTTCAAGGTTAATGTTGAGTTGAATGTTGTTGGTTAAACCTTGTCTATGAGCATTGTTGTTGAAGCCAAATTGGTTGAGAAAAGAGATTGGTTTTGGAAAGAACATGAGTATCATTGTTATATGAGATATTGCATGGTTGGCAATTGTTGGGTTGTGTTTCATGTTCTTGAGAAAAGCATACTACATCTATCTTATTCTGTTGAGATTTGAGATTGAGTTGAGATTGAGATTGGGAGTTAAGTATAGAACATATTGAGTCTCTAACAATTCTCTTTATGCTTCTATGAGGTTGTAATTTGTCTCTAAAAATTCTCTTTATGCTTCTATGAGGTGGATGAATCACGTTGGGTCTCTAACCATTCTCTTTGTGAGTTCATGCCAAGCAAGTGTTCTTGATAAACTTGTGAGCAGGTATTGGACAGGTTCCATTGGGGACTTGTGAGCAGGTTTTGGACAGGTTCTGTTGAGGACTTGTGAGCAGATTTGAACAGGTCCTAGCAGAGGACTTGTGAAGCTGAGTTTGATAGTTCTTTTAGAGAACCTGAAGAGCAGAGGTTTTCTAGAGGATCACCAGCCAGAGCAGAGCTAGGGGATTGGTGTCTCCTGTGGGTCGGTGCCCACGAACTTGAGCTAGGGGATTGGTGTCTCCTGTGGGTCGATGCCCACAAACTTTAGATTAGGGGATTGGTGTCTCCTGTGGGTCGATGCCCACGAATTTGAGATTAGGGGATTGGTGTCTCCTTTGGGTTGGTGCCCATAAACATTGTAATTGGGAAAGTTTCCCAAAGAACTTTGAGATATATTTTAGAGAAAATTTTTGTGGACGTAGCCCAGGCTTTCTGGGTGAACCACGTTAAAATTGGTGTCTCTTTGTGGATGATCTTGTGCATTGTTTTGTTATTGCTTTGGATATATTGCTTTTCTATTTTGAAGTATAAAGGAAAAGTAAAAAGAGGTCTTATATTGTTCACCCCCCCTCTCAGTATAAGCTTGTGTTCAACAAGGAACCCCTTGAGGAAGGCTAAATTTATGGAGGATCTAATATAGATAATAAAGCTCAAACTCTCCTCATGCACCTCACAACCATCTAATCCTCCTCATTCAAGCTAGTTGGAAGTCATCCTTAGCCCACTCTAGGTTTCATCTCCATGGGTGTCATATCACTTGATATACCTATAGGTTATCTCTGACCTACCTAGCTACCATCAACACCCATTTAAAGGGCCTCCAAATCATCTCATGGGTATGGTCCCACATATTAGAGACTATGTATTGTCCACATCTCTAGGGATCCCAAATGATCATTTGATAGCTAGGTGCTCCCATGACCACACCTATAGAAGTATGCAACACACCAAGATCTTCCTCTACCTATGGACCAACTAATGGAGGGTCTAATACAACCAGTGTAGCACAAAATTCCTCAAAGTAAATTACATTTGTTGATCTAATCTAAGCAATGATATTGTCCCAGCCCTATGGTGACAATATCTTATTGGTATTCCTAATCAACAAACTAGACACCACAACATAGAGCATCATCATCAACCTATCTAGCTAGTGTTTCTAAAATGCAATATTAATATCAATTCTATATCACCTTAGTCAAAATTATGGATCCCTTGTCAAACTCTACAACACATGAGACTGATTTTATCTCATATGCATTGGTGTACCTTGAATCAGAACCCATAGGATACTCCACATATGATCCAATGTCATTGAAATATCACCTATCAATGAAAGGAAGGTGACATACTTTGAATTCCACCACTCTTCTAGGGCAATCAACAAGGCATGATCAAGCTCTATGTAAGGCATCATAACTAGATATCCAAGTCCTACTACATCTAAAATAACTCTGTCTGTTGGAGTCATGGCATATAGGGTTGCTTGTAGAGTGTATTATTACCTATCTCAACACTATAATATATCTATATCTTGCATACACAAAAAATATTATGATAGTTAGATTTCATTAAAACATTTAGATTTCATTAAAACATAATCCATCCCTATTTCTCCATATCCCATATGAAATGTGTCAACTTTGTATGAATTCACTACCTTAGTGAATTTTTTGCCCAATCATGAATTTTTCTACATCTAGGGTTTTGTGAATTTTCCATATGTCATAAAAAATTCACAATGGTGGATTCGTATCCTATGCATGAATTATTTTCCTAGGAAACCAAGAACAAAAAATAAAAAATTGGAAAAATTCAACTAGTGGGTTTGGACCATACCTATGCCTAAGCCTTGGCCAATCCTCTCGCTCTAAAAAATAGTTGTAGTCAATGCATCAAACATCCTTGTTACACCATTCTAATCACCCTCACTTTTTCTCTATATCTCTTTCCCCTCTTAAGCATGGTGAAAATAACCTCTCCCCTTGCCCCTCACTTTATTTTACCCTTGTTTGGATAAAAAATTCCCTTTGCTTTTGTCTCTTACTCATCCTATTGTATTTTCATTGAGACCCCATTGGGTCTAAAGGGGGCACCTAGGCTAGGGGCAAGCCCATTTAAGCTTTTTATTTTAACAATGGCTTGAATATTACCTAATAAAAATATTTTGTATTTTTTTGCATTCTACAAGTAGATTTTTGTGTGTTTTACCCCATATTATTCAAATAAATCTTAGAACTTCTATTATTCCAAATCATAGGGGTGTCTATAGTTATTTTTGATGCATTTATTAATTAAAAATGCATAAAAAGGATTAAAATATATATACCTAAAATTAGAGTATCTAACTTGACCAATTTTGTCATAAATGCACAAAATGATCAACTCAATTGTGTTGATTGCCTCAACCCTAGATTTGTAGCCAAAATTTAATGCTAGAAAATTTTCCATCCAAAAGTGAATTGATCAGTAATGAATTCACTAGCTCAATTGATAATTTACACCACCTCTTATATTCACCCAATTTTTGAATTCCCTATCAGATTTAACATACAACAGTTGAAAGAGGTAATTTTTTTGGCTAGCAAATCCACTAGTGGTGGATTTTTAGGAGGTAGATTCACTTTAGGCACATAACCAATATTCTAGTCCTACCTACAACTACCAATCATGAAAAAATCAACTCCTCCATCACCCCAGGTTGTTGATAGTTAGACCCAACTAAATTTCCTCCACCTTTCCAATCAACCCCAATAAGGGGGCAACTAATTTCCTTTCTCCCAATCAACCTTGTCATTTCTAATCATGGTAGGTTGCAACCCATCCAGTCTAATTAGCCAACCTAACTAGACACCTCACCCCTAGGGAAACTCCTAAATGGGACGTTTTCTATACATTAGCCCCTTGGGATAGATTTTGGCATGAATGAACTCTCTTTAATATCAAAACATTGCTAAAATTTACTAAGGGATTTTTGATAATTTTTAAGCATAAAAAATGTGTTGCATTTTTTGCTATCTTCAAAATCTCAAGATCATCCATATTCAAGTGGTTTGGTGAGGTTTAAAGGGAGAGATTAGGCAACTAGCATAGTGATATTTGTTGTGTTGCTTCCACATTTATTTATTTTAGCTCTTATTCATCATTATCTTCTTAGATCAATTGTTTATGCATATATTCTTCTTCTTATTCAATTTTTAGCTAACAAATATCTTTCATCATCAAGAATCTAACAAAAATTTGTTGTCTATTCTAGAATTCCTATAGGATAACAGATCACCAATAGGACTTTGTGCATCCTCAATAATGGCCTATAGCCATATTTCATTTGCCCATTTTTTTTTTCTCCTTAGAGAGAATTCACTACCTATACCATATTTAGGTAGTATATCCATTCCTAACTATCACAACCTTAGAATCCTAGGTTGAAATCTATCCTCTTGTTTTAGTTATAAAAATGAATTCACCATCTATAACTAGTTTAGGTGGCATATTCATCATCTATACATCCAAAATCTGATCCTTTTATCAATATGGTATCCAATATACCTAACCTACCTCTTTACAACTTTCTATTATCATCTAGAACCCATATATCTACTTTTAGTTCCTTTGTCACTTTATTTTTGTCATATTAGCAAATCTGCTAGCTACAAAATTTTGATGAATTTGATTGGTTTTATGAATTTGCTAGCTAAAATATCTATAGGTGACAAATTCATTAAGCAGTAGATTTATGTATAGGTGTTGGACTTTAAACAACCACCATACTAGGTAAGTATAATTCCTGACCTCTATTTTTTGTTCACTAGCATTGTATATATGCTATGTTTGTTACATGTTCTATTGTGTTTTATATCACACATAAAAAGAAAATAAAAAATAATCTTAGTTTAGTTTATTTTTATGTTCCTTTATTTTCTATTACTTAGGAATTCAAAATAAAATTGAATGTATTCTTACATTAGGCTAGTATTTTTCTATGCATCTTCCTTGCACCTTTGCTTGAAAAGAAAAAAAAAAAAATTGTCTTTTAAGTTTGCAATATTTATTTTAGCTCTCATAGATAGTGTAAGGAATCAAAATTACATGTAGGCTATCATATTATATTACACATCATTGTTTTAATGTATATTGCATCATCATTTTCCATATTAGACACTAGGATAGATAAAAACTTTAGGTCTTTTAAAATTGAACACATAAATTAGATTTTAGGTAATTCATAAAAACCCTTAGTGAACCCAAAACATCTCACCAAAGATAAAGCTTAAACACACAAAAAAATAATTTTACAATAGGGCTCTCTCATTTGAGTGTGGACCAACCCTTAGAAACAGTCAAGGGTCAAAGCCTCCAATATCCCTTTGACACCCCCAAAAAAACAATTTTAAGAACCCATTCTAATATTAGTAATAATTGTTTAGTTGTGTGGTACTTTAGGAATCTAGCCTTATGGGACCATATGATAAAACCATTATTTATTATATAAATATGTTATTTAAATTTTTAACAATTATTATTTAGGAGTTACTAGCTTGAGCTCCCAATTGCATGTGGATGGAGCCATTGAGCATTAGGGTAGGATAGCCAATGTCTATAAGAGAGCCAAAGGGGCAAGAGAAGAGACATATTTTTGTATCAAAGCTTTGCTTGTAAGGAGGTTTCCCCTTCAAAGAGGCTTATGATTCTATAATGTGTTCTTGTTTTTTGCAATATAATTTATTGCATTTCTATTTCATATTTCCATATTATTAATTTCAATATTATTTACTACTTTTATTACAATATCATGTGGATATGCTTTTATTTTACAAGGTTCTTAAAAAGTGGTATCAAAGTTCTTTCTAGAGCCTCATTCTACTATAGTGCAAATAGTGTGTGTCCTACCATTTTAACTTATTAGGTATAATTTTTATTTGTTTTTATTTTCTACTTATTACCCAACAAAGAAAAATCAAGCCAATTTTTTTCTATTTTAGTTTAATTTTTTAGATGCCCTATGCTGGAGGTTTTAAAATATCATGGAGGATCTATCATTATTGGCTAAGCTATATTTCCATAAAGCATCCAATGAAGTGAGAGGCAATCAGACGTCAATACCCAAGCCATTAACAACACTTTATAAACTTGAGCTCCCACATACTATTAGGTATATGGAGACCACCTAGCTTTAGGATATACCTTTAGCCATATGAAACTTTTCAATTGTGTATCTATCCATAGTGCAACAAGCACAAAACTCAATAATATTACCCTCCCATATTGTTATATAGGTGGATATTGAACTCAAAGGTATGTGTGAAACCCTTGTTGAGTAGTGGATTAAAATATTTGTTTGAGCATTAATTTTTGTCACTACAGTGTAACAAAGGGCTATCAAAAGTACACACACCTTAGCCTAGAGTTATCCTCTTTTAGTCATATGTCAAATCCTAATATAGACTACCAAGTCTCTAAAACCCTAACCATATCTTTGAGCATACAAAGGAGACCACATATCATATAACTAACCATATTGTAACTATCATTGAATCATGAAGATAACTATTGGGGCCAATAATAGTTAAAAATAGTGTTAGATAGGGCAATTGTAAATACTTATTAAAATAATGTTTTCTAGGGTAGTTATTCGTAACAGTAAAAAATAATGTCAAATAAGGTAGTTGTTAGTAATAGTCAAAATAGAGTTTGCCAGAACAATTATCAGTAATAGTTAGCAACAGTATGAAATAGAAAAATGTTAATGATAGAAACGACAAAGTCTAATAAGGTATTTTTTGATAACATATCGAACAATGATAGATATGGCAATTATTGGGGAACAAAGAAGAAAGTCATTTTTTAGGTGAAGGAATGCTTTAAGATAAAAATAGATGACACTTGACTAGAAAAAATGTCTAGGGTGTCAAAAAATATCATTTTGAGACCTAGTCCATTGTGATCATATTTTTAATTTAATTGTTTTGATATATAACAGACATACATTTTTTTGGGATCATTACTAAAAATAGTAACTATTAAAACACTTCTATGTTTAGTAAGGCAATCTAGATGGTCTAAATCACTAATTCATAGCTGGAGGAACTAGAGGAGAGATAATGGAGATGGAGAAAAATCAATTAAGTGACCATATGGGGCTATTGAGTTAGTGACATGAACAAGAATTGGCATGAAAATTCACATGCAAAAAAGAAACATGGAAAGAGAGAGAGACTTTTCTAAATGAAAATTTACACACTTAATATTATTGATATCCAATATTTATAGAGGAGTACAATGATGTATATTTTAGAATGTATGCTTTTTTTAATTGGTGTAAGGGGTTTTAAAAGGGCCTCGAGCTTTTTACAATGAGAGATTTAAGAGAGACTCAAATGAGATAAGAACCATAAGAGATTTGAATTTTATGATTCCTTCCCAAGTAATAAAACCACTAAGACAATAAAATTAAAATAGAACAACTCCTACTGAAGTAGGGGAATCATTCCCAAACAAGTGAAATTAAAAATTTGAAAAAAACCCTTTGGGGGTTTCTCTAGGACAAGTACATAGGGCAGGGACCATCCACATAGGAAGGGACCATGTATATTACAACCAAAATCAGACTGGAGATAGAATTCACACAGGAAAGGCTCACATAAGGGTAGGAAAATCAACATGATTCAAATAGGAGAAACACTTTCAAGAAGAAAGAGTTTCTCGCTTATAAAGAAAAATATAATTATAAATAATAGAGTTTCCCACTCGAGAGAAACTACACAAGTAAGAAAATATTGCATAGGAGGTCCTTCCAAAGGACTAGAAATTAGAACAACATGAGGAGGTCTCCATAGGCCACAAGATCTCCTTGTAAAAAGAAAAGGAATGCATAACCTAAAAATGGATGAACCCAAAAAACACCACAATATCCCCAAAACCCAAAGCAAATATAACCCATAGACTATCCTCAAAAATCCATCCTCTATAGCACATGAGCATGCACATGGTCTCCCCTCAGAGACAAAAAAAAATTGGAGATAGGGACCCTCGAACAATAAACTACAATAGATCAACAAGAAAGTCCATCCTCACCAACAGTTTGACCAAGAGGTAATCACTATAAACCTTCTACTATGGTTGATCGAGAAAGCATAGGGTTCCCATTGAAAATATGAAAAAAACCCTAGATAAAGGATCCATCGAAAACCCATAAAATAGACAAGCATAAGATCTTTTAAAATCTAGAGTAGAAGACCTAGAACCTGCCATTGAAAGCCCAAACTAGAAGAAGCCATGAGATTATCTCTTTTAAAAAAATTAAAAATATGTTCCCCCATCTAAATACCATTAAATATGTAGATAAAATAACCCCTGAGCCACTTCAAACATCAAGTGAATAGGAAGCCAAACCCACAACCGAAATCCAATATCAGAAGAAGAAAAGAGAAAGCCACCACTGTATACAACAATGAAGCCTAAGGTCCCCTCTCCAAAGGTAACCCACAGGGAAGAGCTCCATAAAACCATATCCCAAACTGAATAAAATTTGAAGACCCCAACACTAACCTGCATCAAAGAGAGATACCACATTTACCCAAACAAACCACCACACCAATGAAGAAAATAGAAAGAACACTTCCTAGGAGGCCCTAGGAAGACGTAGAGAAGGCCCAAAAACACACTAGCACCAAGAAGAAAAAGGAAAGGATTGATAGGTCTAGAAATATGGGAAATATACCCAATAAATACTTAGAATTGGAGCTAGAGAGGGAGCAAGAAATTTTAAACGGTGACCTCCCACCCAAAGCAGGATGTCTCCTCGCTCCCCTTCCTTATTTTAGAATATATGCTTTTAAAATAAGACATGCTCTTTATTTTAGAAGATACTAATTTAGAATAACTAATTTAATATTCTATTTCTAGAATAACTAATTTAATATTCTATTATAATAACTAATTAAATATTATCTCTCATGAAGATAATATTAAATATTATCTTGCATGAAGATAGATACAAAGTCTTATTAATTCCTCCTTGTTTAGTGGAAAGTATCCCCACTTTCACTGGAATAGGGGATAAATGTTGTAAAAAATATGGAACAAAGATCCTCCATGCTTTTATCCCCATATTCACTAGAATATGAGGAAAAGGTTGTAAACGATATAGCATAAAGACCCTTATACTTGAATTGTTTGTGTACTTGTATGACCAATCAATTATGTAGTGGTACTCAGAAGCTACTATTGTTATAAATAAGAAACAAATTGTGGTAGTGTATGGTGCTATGGTGGTGGTTTTTGTGTTGGTGATCGTGCTTGTAGTGAAAATTTTTGTTGTGTCTATTGTTTAAGAGTAGGTAGGAACAAATGTTGTTGTGTAATATGTTGTAGGTTAGGGGTTATAAGTGGTTGTACTTGAGGTTATAAAATTGGTATTTGAGTATACAAAGGTAATGATAGTTGATATGTACATAAGGAACCAAAATAAAATTGTTATTGAACCTTGTCCTATATTATTTGAAGATGAAAATCAAACTATTTCAAGGAATTCCAAGATGGTTGTACTTGAGGGTAAGACTATTGAATTGGCTAATGGTGTTATTTTATAGGAAATGATGATGGTTGTTGTCATACCTATTTAATAAATGCACCTATACCATACTTAGTTTATATTTCTACATAAGTGTCAACATCTAAGAAATGATTAACCAAATTATTGATAACAAAGTGTATCAACTACCTTATATTATTCTCCATAGGTTGATGAGTTATACAAAGTGCTAAATTTTGGAGCATTGCTTGAAATATTTCCAAAATATCTTGCATAAAATGATTGTGGATCTTTGTTAATTTTTTTGGACCATTCTCATATTCACTAATACTTTAGAAGTATCCTCATGATGGAACACTTAGGAGCCATTGCAAAATATATGGTTGTAAAATATTATAGCCACCTAAAATGCATCATCACAAGGAGACTCTCAAATAGATATCCTTCTAAAAAATTCAGTCCATCTTGGGAAGCCTTAGGGCTAATTTAGTGTCTCCCACCAACAATAGGTAAGTTTTTTCCATGGGAAGCCTAATCATCTTGACCTGAGATGGTATCAGGCTTGGCACCATCTCGACCTGAGATGGTCACATGAAATAAAGAATAAAAAATAAATGATAGGTTGATTGCATATTAGTGGCTGTGTGTAGGACATCGACCATAAATTAGTTAGTATTAGCAAAATGATGCCTATCATTGACCTGCAATCAACAAGCAATCAACAACCTACTTGTCTGCAACATCAATCAAACCTATAGTTACCCTGTTTGCTACCCACTTTCTCTCATTTGTCTCTTTGGCTACATTCCAAGAAGGCTATAATATGAAGCTATTCCCCTTCATTTTCATGATCCCTAAATTCAAATGCCAAAGCAATTAAGTTCTACCAAAACATCACCATGCTTTCTTGTTGCTTGAGTCAATGTTGTCGGATTGCCATGCAAGTTTCACAACTACATTCTTCATCTTGCTTTATCAATACCACTACTTTAGATCACTTGAATATATTTACTCACCCTAAGATTCACTATAAATTCATTTACAACATGTCTTGTATCATCCCAACATCTCCAAGACCTGGTTTTATATAAGTGTAGTTCTACAATAGCGACTGTCTCACCCTAAGATGGTTTGCAAACAAGACCATATCAACCCAAGATGATCTCGATCAGGTGACCAATTTTTATTATTTTCCTACATATTAGCTTATATTATCATTTGCATATTCATTCTAGCATCAGATATTTAATTTCATGCACACAATGAAAATGGAAGTAGCTCAATAGTATTTGCAAGGCCCAAGAAGGTTGAGCCCATATTTGATCAAGAAATATAAAATAAGAAGAAAAATAGGTGCATGCATATAATAATAGAAATATATGATACTACGATAAGATAAAATGTATGAAATGAAAGATATGATGATATAATGAACATGAAAATAAAAATCTAAGATAAGATGTAGGCAAATGATAAAAAATGGTCACCTAATCGAGACCATATCGGGTTGATACGGTCTTGTCTATATACTGTCTCGGGGTGAGATGATCGTTGTCACAAACCTACACTTTTGTGAAACCAGATATTGGTGGCATGGGGATGACACAAGATATGTTGATGAATTTGTGCTAACTATGAGGGTAAGTAAGTATATTCGAGTGATATGAAGTAGTGGTATTGATCAAGCTAGGATGAAGAATGTAGATGTGACACTTGCATGGTGATCCAAAAATATTGATTTAGGTAGTAGGAAAGCATGGTGATGTTTTGGTAGTACTTTATTTCTTTGGAATTTTAATTTAGGGATCATGAAAATTAAGAGAGAGAGCTCCATTTTATAGCCTCCTTGGCATGCATCCAAAGAGGCAAGTGAAGGAAAGAGGGTAGTAAATAGGGTAATTGTAGGTTTGATTGATGCTGCAGGTAGGTAGGTGGTTGATTGCTTATTGATTGTAGGTCAATGGCAAGTATTATTTTGCTACCACCAGGTGATTGGTGGTTGATGGCCTATGCATAGCCACTAATA
This sequence comes from Wollemia nobilis, assembly GCA_028583015.1. Taxonomy (NCBI): domain Eukaryota; kingdom Viridiplantae; phylum Streptophyta; class Pinopsida; order Araucariales; family Araucariaceae; genus Wollemia; species Wollemia nobilis. Next base: position 14,883,468 of record JAQPPZ010003077.1, on the reverse strand, counting down.
GACAGTCAAACTATCATTTATTTTTTTATTCTTGATTTACCACGACTGTCTTAGGTCAATATGGTCCTAAGCCTAATACTATCTTGGATTGAGATGATCAGGCTTCCCATGGGAAAAACTTACTTATTGCTGGTGGGAGACACTGAATTAGCCTTAAGGCTACCCAATATGGATTGAATGGGTTAAGAGTTATGTTTGAGAGTCTCCTTGTGATGACACATTTTAGGTGTCTATAGATGCCCATTTTTGGGATGCTTTGTGCATAAGAACAATGTGGAGGAAAAATAGATAATCTAAAATGGTTGAGTTGATGATGAATGATGTTAATTGAAAAATAAATGTGAGATGCCCCAATAATGGAAAATATGCACATCACTAAATCATTACTTTCAATAATTTTATGAATTTGATTTAACCTTGGTAACCTTTTAGTCCTAGGTAGATGTTGCTAGTCTATAGGATTTAGGCTTTGGGTATACCATGCGCTTGTTTGATTGATATTTTGCTTGTTTTTTGAACAAAAAAAGGGTGTATGATGGCCTTAATCAATTATTATTAGACAAACTTGATTTCCACTTTTGAGTGTTTGATTATTGAATTGATTTTGAAATGCAAATTTTATAGTTATTGACTACCTCCTCAAGCGACGAGTCGATGGAGGAGATAAAAAATAATTATAGCATTGAGGTGCTTGAAAATAATGAGACTGTTAGCATGGTTGCTCAGAGGAAAGGGAAATTTTTGAGACCATATAAACCTAAAATGGTTTCATTTGAATTAGTATGTTTTTTACAAAATAGTGGTCATCTTGGACAGTTGCATCGTACTACATGACCATCCTATATGGATGCATCTACGAAAAACTATATATAGTATATTTTGTGGAAAAATAGTCATTTTAATCATGCAAGATGAGAGAAGAGTGATATGCGGAGGAGAAGAGTCAGTTTTTCACAATGAACTATTATTGATTATCGATTAGAAGAACACAATGGACCCCTCAGGCACCTCACGAGTGAAGGTTCCAGTGCAAGAAAGGTTGTTAGCTTTTGATAATTTCTGACATGAGAAGGAAATCACAAGATGTAAAATATGCAAAAAAGTAAGATAATAAAATTTTGCAATAATACTAAAATATGCTATAGTGGAAAGTCACAAAATTAGTACAATACAGTATAATGGAGGAAATAAACACTCTAGAACTCTAATGGAAATTACATCACTACTTTGAAGTAGTCTCACTTCTACTTCACACACACACAAAATTTCTATTCACTATGGGGTCTATATATAAGAAGATAAGTTAATTGACCCTTACTCTTCCTAACTACCTTTCCTATTACTCATGTACAAGTGGACTCCTTGTACATTTACATCATTGCACATTGACACTTGTGCATTTATTACTTCTTCCTCAAGTAACCTAAGATATACTCCTTATCTAAAAACGTACCCAAGGTGGTACATTGACATGTACCTAAATAATGTAATATAATCTAACACCCCCCTGTATTACATTATTTGGGTATTGAAGACTTTATTATTCAACATGGACCTTCCTCTTTATCTTGGATTTTGTACTCTCATCTGTTTCTTGTAACCTGTTCAAGCATGTAGTTAGTATTTTTATAAAATACTATCCTTGTTTAAAGAGCTTTGAATTCATGATCATTTGTAGGATATTTTAGTTCTTCAATTTCTTCAATCCTCTGAGCTAGATATCCTTTATGATTCCTTTCTTGAAGTTCCCATTGTGGATAATTGGTTTGATACTAAAACTGTTGTTGACAAGGATTATTTTTATATTGCCTTGGTTGGAAAGCCCTATTTGGTTGGTTTCTATAGTTCATCTAATTTCCTTGATTCTAGTTTTATGGATGAAATCTACATTAATTAGTGCTATGACCTTTTCTCCCGCATATTTGATAATATATGTAATTCCCTTGTCTTCATCCATTTGTAGATGAGACTATATTTCCCCATGGAGTATCTTTTGAAACCAATGCAGTGTTAGTCATTTCATCTTTCACTATGCTTCTACCTCATATTCTTGCAGAATTTTGATTAGTTCATCAAATTATATATCTTTAATTAGAATCTGTAAATATGTAACTAGATACTTGTAGCTATCTGGAAGTGCTTTCATGGTTACTTGAACAAGGAATTTATCTTCAACATTTTCTCCTAAGGTTAATAATTTTCCCTTGATGTATGCTACCTTCCTTAGGAATAATTCTATATTTTCTCCACTGTTCATTTTTAGGGAATGTAATTGAGTTTGAAGATTTAAGATAGTAGCTTTATTTTTCCCTTCAAATATTTTCTCTAAGGTTTTCCAAGCTTCTATAGATGATCCTACTGAACTAATGTAAGCTTGTATTTTGTCTGTGATGGCAAAAGTTATTATCATTAATTATTTAGCATCACTTTATTCGAATCTCTAAATATCTGTATCTCCTGAAGTTGGTTTAGTTTTTGTTCCCTTGAAAATTTTCCAAAGTTTTTCAAATATAAAAATAGCCCTCACTTTGATTTTCCATGATAAGTATTTTGGACCCTTAAGTAATTGAGATTTGTAAGGATGAATTTATTTGTAGTCATGGTGGCACTTGTAGGTTACCTTATAACTCCATAGTGATATGCAATATATTTGATTAAGTGCTAGTGATTAATTCTCCTTTTGTGAATAATAATCAACTTTAAATTTTACTTTATATCTCCTAATGAAGTATGTTCTAATGGAGTTCTTATATTTGAATTTATTTTTGTCTCCTTAGTATGAGTATGAGACAAGTGTTACCAATTAGTTCCAACTTTATATGTAAGCAATTTTCTTCTCTATTCAATAATTTAATTTTCCAAATTCTAATTATCTATAGTTTGGTGTAGTATGCCTTATAACTCTCTACTTTTGTAATATTAAAAAATAATGATAATAATATTTGCAAATTGATATTTGAGTTTACCAATATTGACAACCTTATAACTCCCACTTGGTTATTTGCAAATAATATTATGATCTACTTCAATTATAATACCTTGAAATGAACTTGATTTATAACTTACTAATGCTTGGTTGATGCTTGTTATTCCAATGCAGTAGTAAATTTGATTATATCACCTTATAAATCCAATGTCACTTTAATTAAAGCAAGTAAATCTAATATCAAATTTACCTTAGCAATGCAATATGCCATGTAGCATGAGAATTCACCTCTCCTTGACGTATCTCTACATATCTTTGAGTAAATTGTGTTGCTTGAGTCTCCTCAACATATCTCAATGTATCTCAATATATCTATTCACTGTGTGAAGATGAGCATTCAATGTTCTTTCTTTCACTACTTTGACCTTGTTGTGCTAAAGACCTTTGTGTAGAAACCATGTTCTCCTCCTTTGATATTTGCACTCCTTAGTATGAGCATATTTCACCTAAGTTATTAATAGGGTTATCAAACTTATGTGGAGTACTTTGAGGTATTATATTTCCTTCTTAATGCTTTGAACATATGGTAGTTTTATTGTAGGGGTTACACCCTGTGTTTCAATGCTCAAGTTGTAATGATGGTCTCTAAAGAACATGAGATTATACTAAGAGGGAGGGGTTAATAGTATGTAAGAGGTCACCCTGAATGGAGTTTGAAATGTTGCAAGTTTTGGGTTTATTTGTTATTTTTGATTTTTTGCAATGGTCTAATTTTTTATTGTTTTTTGGAATGCAAGATAAATATAATGCTGAAAACTTAGGAAACACTAAACAAACCACTTGCATTGACCATAAATTCTAAACCACTCAACCAAAACATTTGAAATTTGAAATGTAGATAATACTTATGTATTACTAATTAGAGGAATTAGGCAGATATGAAGAAATCGCTATGATATTTAAATATAGAATATTACAATAGTTATTTATTTATCAACAACCAGTGTATACATTTTCCATTACAACTCTACTTACAAGAATTTCTCCAATTTGGAATCAATGGAGATATTTCTCTATACCCATGTTGTCATTGTTTTAAGAAGAAAATTCCCCAAGGGCCAATCGACCTTTATACTAATTCCCACATCCCAAATTCTACTGTACAACCAGGTACAGTACGACCAGTCAACAAATATACCCTTCGATTCTCTACAAAAGAACACTAGAATATGCCCTCACACAGGTTGATAGGTTTGCAAAAATATCTGTTGTAACTTAGAAGACAATTCCTATTCACCAATGATAGATTAATATAGCCTCAATTATCACAACTGGTATGAATTGTTTAGTTGATTGGCTGTAGCTGTTCTGATATGAAATCAATGCCAAACCCTCCAGATATTCTTTCCAATTCTCTCAAAAAAATTCCAAAATTTCAACCCTCGGCACAAACTTCAAGAAAATCAACCAAATTGAGCATCAAATGGTACGTTCAGGGAATAGGATTAGGAGGTTTCAACCAACAATCAAAATCAAGGTAAAAATTGAATATATCTTCTCAAATATGCAATAAACCCTTTAATATTTCATTTTTTGAAGCACAATCTATAATTACTGAGTGTAATTGCCAAGCTAGGGCTGATATTTCATAGCTGAAGAGATTATTCCTTCTAAATATGAATGTATCCAACAAGCTTGGAATCAAACTACAACCCCTTGCAAGCTTCTCCACCAATTTGTAGAGCAATAGTTTTCTCCAAACACATGAATGTGCAAATGCCCTTTTATTTTCTCTTTTATACTCAACATCAATAACTCACATTATAATTTGCACATTATTCAATAATAAAGTCTCCATTAAGTGTGGCATCCAAATTAGGCTAAAAAATGTCACTTTAATAATATTATAATATTACCTTTGAGTGACATATAAATCCCCCTTAAAATAATATAAAGTTATGACCTTATAAATGACATTAATCATTTTACTTTATTTAATAAAACTTTGATCATTAAAATCTGAGAATCTGCTCAACCAAAAAAACAACTAAAAATGGATTTGGATACCCATTTCACCACACTAACAACCCGTAACATCCACTTTGGCAAAAACCCTGACTTACTATAAATAGTAAGTCCTAGCACCACTGCTTGAAATGACCTCTGAAACTGGAAAACAAAGAACGTAGCACCCCGAGGCACCCAATACAATCCAACACTGCCCAAAACATGCACTTACTAAAAATACTAAGTGGATAAATATAGAGTGGCAAATCAGATCACCGGGATCATCTCAACCCATCACACCAGACAGAAAACCTAGAAAAACCTAGAAAACTCCATCACAACTATCGTCCAAACCCTAACTTACTAAAAATAATAAGTTACTAAAAATAGCAATGACAACCAAACTGCTTCGAAAGAACCTCTGAAAAAGGTAGAGGAACACAGTCGAAGTGCTGAGACTGAAGAATCAACCCAAATTGGGTTCCCATACCATGAACTTAGCTGACAGAGGCTAATATCAACTGAAGAGCAAGCCCACTAAAAATGGGACATTACATAGTATAACATAAATTTTTTTACTTTTCAATCCATATGATAACATCAGCAATATTAAAGTAGTAATCATTCCACAAAAAATCACACACATGAGAGACATGATTTAACGTGGTTCACCCAATGTGGGCTACTCCACGGAGAAAATATTCCTTATAAATTTTCTCATTAAATTCTTTTGGCAATCAATTCCCTATTACGATGTTTATGGGCCTCTATCCAAAGGAGAAACCAATTTCCTTGCTCTAATTTGTGGATATCTATCCACAGGAGAACTATTTCTCCTCTACTCTGGTTGGTGCTCTTCTAGAAGACTTCTACCCCCATTGTATTGGCTTGTGGATCTCTCTCCATAGAAGACCTATGTCCTCACTGAGAAGACTTCTGTCCTCTGCTCTATCACTTCCAAAACCTACTCTAATCAATATATATATCAAATTTGTACTAAAAACTATCCTTGGTCTAGCACAAACCTGCTCATAATTCTATCTCTAGTATGGCACAAATCTATCCTCAAATCTATACCAACTTTGTCCTCAAATCTACCTTAAGCTTTAACATAAAGCTTAATCAACTCTACCTAGATTTGCACAAAAAATCTATCCCAAGTGTAGTACAAATCTACTTTTAAGTCTTCACCAAGACTTCTTCAAATTTGCCTTCAAGCCTTTACCAAGACTTGCCCAAATATACCTTCAAGCCTTTACCAAGACTTGCTCAATCATAAACATACTCAAACCAACATTCAAAATTTTCATTCAATTATTCAACCAATGAAACACAACTTGATTACAAACCCTAACCAAGTATTTCACCCTTCTTCTAACACAAAGCACAATGTGGATCTAAAACCCTAACTTAAATAATCCTTAATCCTTATCTCCAATGTTCTCTAAACATTCACCAATCATTCATATAAAAATTCACTCAAATATTTCCAACAATACTATCAATCAATCCTTTTTAATCCACCTTATATTTCATAACATTCAATCCAACAATACTTCAATAAAAATATGATGTGCCGATACCTCTTTTTTTTTATGAAGATATATCTTCAAAACTTGTTTTACTCACAACCAAATCTATTTGCCAATTCTAGGTTAGGTAGAAACAATCTATCTCAAAATCTCCACAAGAATATTTTACCTCAACAAATATTTCACCATACAAGATATACAATAAAATGTCAAGACTCAAATACACCTTATTACTCCTTCCTTAAAAATAACTTCAATCAATAAATCATTCGCTCAATCAAACAAAATAACAATATCCATATGGCTCCTTTTAACTCCTACTCAACATAAAATATTTCAATCCAATTTCAACCTTCCAAACACTTTAATATTCTAACTCAAAACAAATTTCAAATTACAATAATAGAGTCCTTCGAATACACCTTATACTCTCCAATTTTTAACCCAACATTCACTCCAAAATATACAGATGGTATTCCTTGCACACACCTTATAATCTCCAATTTCTTAAATCAACATATGGCAAAAAAATTAAAAATATTAAATCATACCTTAGCCAATTTAAAAAATAATTTCATGTGCCATAAACACACCATACACTCCATGTGAATCAAACTCATGTTCACCACCTACCTAACACCTTAGCCACGACCAGGTTGCCACTTGGGCTGCTCACCCACACAAACACCACTATGCACTTCTTGCCTTTTGTAACCTCCACTAGCGTAAAATATTCGAAACAAAAACACTTCCTTCTGCTGCCATCGAGAATCAAATGCAGGACCTCTATTCAGCCAATGCTTTGCGCTGCCAAGGCTTACGACTAGGCCACCCGAGCAGATGGTAATAGGGATGCACACTCTTTTCCATTTATGTATCCATAGATCTCCTTAAGCTTTTAAAAATTAAAAAGCTTCGTCTATGTCTTTCTCACAAAAATCGCATAAAATTATTTTCTCAACCTTTTGTATGAAAAAATCAGAGACTTACATTATGCCATTAAAAATTTATTGTATAAATACCATATCCTTCCTTGTTCAAATGTTGACGAGGGAACAATCATTTAGACTTAATGTTTTGTGCCCAACCCTTACTTAGGGTTATAAATAATTTATATTATAAATTTATTATAATATAAATATTATAATTAATTTATTAGTAACCTTAGGATTTTCTTTTGACCCTTAATATTATAATAATAAATATTATAATATTATTTCCTTTGGGCCTAGGTGATTTTCCTTTTTAACCTTAGTCCTTATCTTAACACCTTTAATATTATAATAAAAAATATTATAAAATTATTTCCTTTGGGCCTAGGTATCTCATCCTTCAAGGTGTTTAGCAAACCTTTTGACCAATCATGAAAGCTTTAAACCAAATCTCTTGGGCTTAAAATATAAATATTTTAACCCTTCTTTTGTCAATTTTTGCACTGATTTTTGACATCACTAATACTGACTCTTGACATCAATGATAACACAACTACTAAAAATTTCCAATAATTTTCCCCTTTGTCATTGATGGTAACCATTTTTATTTAACCATTCCTTTTTAATTTTTCTAATTTTTCTCCCCTAATAAACTTCTTCTCTTGACTGAATGCTCTCCCTCTAACTCTGCTTCCCTAAGAAACTGCTCCCCCTAAATGAATGCTCTCCTTCTAACTCAAATATCTCCCCCTTTGTCATCAATGGCAAAGGGACTCCTTTGGGGCTAAAGATAAGACTCTTAGCTCAGCCCCATACCCATGTCCTCTTCTTAAGGTGATTAATTTTAGAGTGGGAGTAGAACTACTCCCAATTTTCCTCTAAGATACTCAAAAGTCTCTTTCGAAAGTGGCTTAGTGAAGATGTCTGCAATCTGCTCGTTTGTAGTAACATAGTCCAACCTGACTTGGTTATCCATCACCTGCTCTCTTAGAAAATGATATTTTATTAGAATGTGCTTGTTCCTGGAGTGCATCACTGTATTTTTTAAGATATTTATAGCACTTGTATTATCACACAGTATGGGGATAGGGTGATCATGCTCTATCTTGAAGTCCTCTAAAGTTTGCTTCATCCATAATACTCGTGTGCAACAAGAAATTGCTGCAATATACTCTACCTCTACTATGGATAAGGATACTGATGCTTGTTTCTTTCTTAGCCATGAGACTAAAAAATATCTGATAAAGAATGCTCCTCCACTTGTGCTTTTTTTGTCATCAATATTGCTAGCCCAATATGCATCTGTATATGCTATGAGAGTGAAATTGTCACTTTTGGGGTACCAAAGCCCAAAATACATAGTCCCTTTTACATACTCGATGATCCTTTTTACTACTACTACATGTGTTTATTTTGGTGCCGCTTGAAACCTTGCCACTAGTCCCACTGCCTGCATTATATCTTGTCTTGTAGTTGTGACATACAGTAAGCTGCAAATCATAGATCTGTATAATTTATGATTTGCCTTAGGAGATTCATCATATTTACTTAACTTGCATCCTATAACCATGGGGGTACTTACTGGTTTGCAATCTTCTAACTTGAATTTCTTTAGCATCTCTTTTATATACTTGGTTGTGATAGAAATACACCTTTCTCTGATTGTGAAATCTAAAGTCCAAGAAAGAAGGACAAATCACCAAGCATTGACATATCAAATTCATTTTGCATGCTCTTTGTAATTTTCTAACACATCTTATTATTGTTGCCTCAAAAAATTATATCATCCACATAAACAACCACAATTAGTAAGTCATTTCCTTCATTTTTGATGTATAATTTATTGTCCACTATTCCTTTCCTAAAACCCTATTTCTGAAGGTACTTATCCAATCTTGAATACCAAGCTCTAGGAGCTTTTTTTAGTCCATAAAGTACCTTATTCAATCTGCATACATAGTCTGGTTTTTAGTTAGGTTGAATCCCTTAGGTTGCTCAATGTAAACCTCTTCTTCTAGGACACCATTTAGAAAGATTGATTTAACATCCATCTGATATACTTTGAAGTTTTTGAAACTTGATAAGGCTAAGAACATTCTTATAGCTTCAATTCATGCACCTGGAGCAAATGTCTTATCAAAATAAATTTCCTCAATCTGTGCATAACCTTTGCATACTAATATTGCTTTGTTTTTTATTACCTCACCATCTTCATTTAACTTGTTTCTGAATACCCATTTAGTGCCAATCACATTCTTACCTTTTGGTCATGGGAAAAGTTCCCAAGTATCATTTTTCTCTATTTGATCTAGTTCCTCATTCATTGCCTTAATCCAAAACCTATATTCACTTACCTCATTGAAATATTTTGGCTCAATTTTAGATAACAAAGAGAAATTAGCATGCTCATTTGTTGCTATTATCTTCCTCCTTGTATGTCTCTCATCTATATTCCCAATTATTAGATCTCTTGGATTACTTTTATACACATACCTAGATGGAGTCTTAGGAAAAAATATTTGCATTTCTTTTTCTTCTTCTGATTCTTCACCTAACTCTTCTTGGCAACTTTCTTCTTCCTGATACACAATTTCTTGAGTTGGTTCTCTTGACCCTATCTTCTCATCAACTATTATATTTATACTTTCTATAATAGTATGTATCATTTTGTTATAGAATCTATATGCTTTGCTCTTAGTGGAATAGCCAAGAAAAATACCCTCATCACATATTGAGTCAAACTTACCCAAAATTTTCTCTTCCCATCTTAAGTAATATTTGCTTCCAAAAATTCTGAAATACTTTACAATGGTTGGTCTTCCTTTCCAAATCTCACATGGAGTTTTGTGATGGTTTACTCTTACTTGAGCTCTATTGATGATATATACTAATGTATGTACTTCCTCTTTCCAAAAACCATCTAAAATCTTAGACTCATTTAACATGGCTCTGGCCATATTTTCAACAGTCCTATTTTTCCTTTCAACTTCCCTATTTTGTTGAGGAGTTCTTACTGCTGAATATTATCTTTTGATCCCATGTTGTTCACAAAAGTCTATGAATTCATTTGAGGTAAATTATTATCCTATGTCTAACCTTAAACCCTTAATCCTTCTACTTGTTTCATTTTCCACTAATTATTTAAAAGCTTTAAATTTCTCAAGAGCTTCTAAATTTTCTTTTAGGAAATCTACCCAAATCATTCTGGAATAATTATCTATAAATAATATAAAGTAACTTTCACCTTGTAGACTATTTGTTCTTGTAGGACCACATAGATTAGTGTGCACTAGTTTCAATGGCTCAGATGAAATAAATTCTTTTGACTTGAAACTTGTTCTAGTTTGCCTCTCATACTGACATTGTGAACAAACTATGTTTTGTGGCCTTTTTAGCTTGGGTAAATATCTAATAGCCTACTTGTTGCTTATTTTCACTATGTGTTCAAAGTTCAAATGAACCATTCTTCTATGCAACAACCAAATCTCATATTATTGTGATAGAAAACACTTTTATTCTTTAATCTCACTCAGCATGTAGAGGTTTTTTATAGTTATATTTGCATTTGCGATAAGTTTTTTGAGTTTTAGACTTTCTAATATCACAGCTATTTGGATGAAATATAACCATGTGCCCCTGATCACAAATTTGGATTAAAATTAGTATATTATGCCTCAACCCCTTGATATACAACACATTCTCTGTCTTTGTTTTTCCATTATCTAAACTCAAGGTTCCTTTTCCATAGATTTTTTTTGATCCATTGTCACCAAATGTTACTGATCCTCTATCGGTTTCTTTGAGTACAAGAAATTTACTTTTGTCTCCTATCATATGACTATAACAATTACTATCAAGAAACCATTATTTTACCTTATCTTGAACATGAAGATCTATTTGTACTAACATTGATCTAACTTTCTCATGCTCTTTTCTCTCTCTCTCCGAATTGTTGAATTTGTATTATTTTTACTTTACTCAAGAAATACCATTTTGCACCATCTAGCCTTGTGCCCAAAATTATTGCATTTATAACATATGACATCATCACTCACAAGAGGTGCAAAAGAATTGAAATTTCTATTAACATTATTTTTTACATAACCAGTGCAATGTGCAGCTCTATGACTATATTTATTACATGTAAAGCAATATCCATGGAAGATATTTTGTAATATGTTTCAGTGCCTTGGAAAATATGGTCGAGTGCTTCTTATTTTTCTATTCTTGTGATTGAATTTTGTCCATGGTTCCTCTTTGCCCTCTTATTTCTGGATGTCTTTTCCTTCGAGAGTATTAGTATGAGTCATGAGCTTATCTTTGTTTGATGCCTCTGTTTCTTAGAAGCTCGACTCCTCTTTTTGTTTCTCTAACTTTATATCTTGTCGTAACTTAGTCTTTTCAACTTCATTTCTTAGAGACAAATTTTTATTCTAATATTTCACACTCTACTTCTCTTGTCCTTAATATATCTATCATATCCTATTCAATTTTATTTCCTTCTTCCACTTTTATCTTGAGTTTTGTGAGACTTTGTAGAAGTTCCATATTTGCTTCTTCATCCTCTTGAATTTGATCCTTCAAACTTGAGTTCTTATTTCTAACCTTTTCCAAATTCTTGAGAGTAGCAAAGAATTCTTATTTTATGTCTATCATGGCCTCTTCTTCATTTTCTAAAGTCATGTGTGTTCCTATTGGATCTTCCTCCAAGTTGTTAGTCTTTTCATGGAGAGACCTGCTCTGATACCAATTGAATAAAATAAGATTATATTGAGAGGGGGGTGAACAGTATAAGACAAAATTTTTTACTTTTCAATCCATATGATAACATCAGCAATATTAAAGTAGTAAGCATTCCATAAAACATCACACACATGAAAGCCATGATTTAACGTGGTTCACCCAATGTGGGATACCACTTGGCACATAGAGGAGTACCACTTGGCACATAGAGGAGATCTGTGGATGCATAAAGGAAAAAGAGTGTGCATCCCTATTACCATCCAATCAGGTGGCCTAGTAGCAAGGCTTGGCAATGCAAGGCATTGGTGGAATATAGGTCCCACGTTCGATTACCAACAGTAGCAAAGGAAAGTATTTTTGTTTCAAATATTTTGCACCAGCAAAGGTTACAAAATGTGAGAAGTGCATAGTGGTGTTTGTGTGGGCATGCAGCCCAAGTGGCAGCCTAGCCATGGCTAAGGCACTAGGCGGGTGGTGAACATGAGTTCGATTCAAGTGGAGTGCATGGTGGTGCTTATGGCATGCAAAATTATTTTTTTAAGTGGCTAAGGTATGATTTAATATTTTTAATTTTTTTCCATATGTTGATTTAAGAAATTGGAGATTATAAGGTGTGTGCAAGGAATATCATTTGTGTATTTTGGAGTGAATGTTGGGTTAAGAATTGGAGAGTATAAGGTGTATTCAAAGGAATTTATTATTGTAATTTGAAATTTGTTTTGAGTTAGAATATTAAAGTGTTTGGAAGGTTGAAATTGGATTGAAATATTTTATGTTGAGTTGGAGTTAAAAGGAGCCATAGGGATATTGTTATTTTGTTTGATTGAGTGAATGATCTATTGATTGGAGTTATTTTTAAGGAAGGAGTAATAAGGTGTATTTGAGTCTTGATATTTTATTGTATTTATTGTATGGTGAAATATTTTTTGAGGTAAAATATTCTTGTGGAGATTTTGAGATAGACTATTTCTATTTAACCTAGAATTAGCAAAAGGATTTGGTTGTGGGTAAAAAAGTTTTTGAATACATATCTCAATCAAAACAAAAAGGTATGAGTACATCATATTTTGATTGAAGTATTTTTGTATTGAACATTGTGAAATATAAGGTGGAGTGAAAAATATTGATTGATAGTATTGTTAGAAATATTTAAGTGAGTTTTTATATGCATGACTGGTGAATGTTTAGAGAACATTGGAGATAAATATTAAGGATTATTTAATTTAGGGTTTTAGACCCACATTGTGTTTTGTGTTAGAATAAGGGTGAAATAATTGTTTAGGGTTTGTAAGCAAGTTGTGTTTCATTGGTTGAATAATTGAATGAAAATTTTGAATGTTGGTTTGAGTATGTTTATGATTGAACAATTCTTGGTAAAGTCTTTAAGGTATTGTTGGTCCAAAATCTGCCACAGGAAAGGATTTTATAATTGCACCCTAGACCTGGCCAACATTGAAAGGCTGGAAGCAAGAAATGGCTCCCAGACCAATCTCCAGAGTGGGCTGGTTCCCTTTACTATTCTAAATTTCTGTTTGAAGATAAGGGTTCTTTGGAAAGAAATTAAAAGTTGCGAGAAAGAAATGAAATATGGCCACGAGGCCGGAGTTATGGGATCGGAAGAACAACGACGAGAAAACTTAAAGTGCGGCAACAGCAAGCAACAGAATATAATGACTCAACTCCCACACAACTGTATGCAGAAAATCTCTCCAAGACTACACTCCAAGAATCATATCCTTATAAGCAATATTCAAATCCAATATGCAGAATTTGAATGTAACAGCACTCAAGGAATATAAATTTGATTAGAAATGCAACGAACAGAAAAGACAATCACCCAAACAACTGCTTGAAAAATCCGAAGCCAATAATTTATTCTTGCAAATGCACTTCCAGTTTTTAGCAAAACTTCCAACCTTTTGAAATGCGAATTACATTGGTTTTTATAGAGGTCCGTCCTCTTTGCAGCATTAAATAATTAAAACCAACTTCCTCGTGATCTACAATCATGCGAAGGAAACGAGGAACATGATCCCCTTAATCGCAGTCTCGAAGAAATAAAAATTAAATTCCATGAAACGCTTGCGGCCCTTCATTAAATTCGATTCTTTGAATATGTGCATGAAAAACCGTTGAATTAATCCACGAACGGCAACTTCGAACCAATAAACCCTTTAATTTTGGTAGCCTGGGCACCCTTTGACCTTAACCGCATTGGAAATCCGCAAATTATTTAATTCGGGTCATCATTAAATCATCGGAAATCGGAAAAAACCCTCTCGGCCGTTCATACTGCACTTGGCGGGAAAACTGCGCAGGTCGCGAAAACGCGACGGGTCGCGAAATCGCGACATGATTTTACGCCGTACGCTTCGCTGCTGAAGACCCGCGATTCCGGAACATGTCGCGATATCGCTACATGTCCGGCTCCCTCTTGCTCCTCCCTGCGCTCTACGCCGCGAAAACGGAACACGTAGCGATTTCGCTACATGTTCCTTCTCTCCGCATCAATCGCCATTTTCGGTCGCGATTCGGCGACATGTCAGCGACGCGCTGCAAGTTTTCACTTTTTGCCTTCGACGCTTCCCGGGTCGCGATTCGCTGACATGTCAGCGAATCGCTGCATGTTTTCAGACTTAGTGCTTTTTCTGCCCGCCGACCCGCGATTTCGGAACACGTCGCGATATCGCGACGGTTCCGCCAACCTGCCTGCGTTGACTGCGTTGACCGCGATTCTGCAACATGTCAGCGCGTCGCTGCAATTTTCAGACTTAGCCATTTTTTGCTCAATTTTTCTCCTTTTTTCGCCCAAGTTGCATCAATCAAAGGTCAGATCCCCAACAATACATCAATGCATTCATCAATGAGAATCAATGTGGCAAAAATGCCAACATTCTTGGCGGCTCGCGGGGTATACGACTCGCTGTATGCAAGAATCCAAGCCTTAGTCCATTGGGCACAAAGTCATATTGGAACTGTAAACTAGCTGCTGCAAAACATGTCAGGGGACTGCTGCCAAACTTCTTCTGCTACGGAAAACTAGAACTGGAAGAACCTGCATAGAAGCGGTTATAAACTGAAGAAATGGAATGTGATGGTGGAGTGAGCTCCTGCGATTGCGCAAGCGGTGACTGCAATGGAGTGATGTGGAAGTAAGCAAGTGATGAATGAGATAGACATAACAACATCATGTTGATACACTACCAGCGGCAATAGATGGAATGAACGAATGGATGGAACATAAGTGGAAGTTTTGAAGCGTGAAATGAAAATGAACTAAGCTGGAAAGGAAATGCCTTTAAACTGAGAAGAAAGGGATAAGAAGACATGGGAAAAGTAGAAAAGGGGAGAAGAAACAACAGCCGTGGCTTATTCTGTAACTGCAGAAGGAAAAGAAGTAAAAGAAGGAAGATGAAGAAGGGAAAGGAAAGAAAAAAGGGGAGGGAAAAGAAGAAAGCCACCAAGCTGTTGGGAAAGGAGGAGACAAAAAGGGAAACCAACACCTACGGCCCACAAGCAACAAGAGCCAAGGTGACAATAAAAGGCAACACATATATACATACTTTTTTTTTTTTTTTTTATATATTATATACAAACTCAAATTGAACTTGCGAAGTCATGAAAAGTAGGCTTTCAAATGAAAGCCATTAGGCTGAAAATTGGAAGTGGGCTACCATCCATCTCTTCCAAATAGAAAGAATTAGCTGCACCAGTGTTGGAAATACGGAACGGACCCTCCCGGGAATGCATCAAACTTCTTATGATTGCCGAGGTTTAGCTTTATTCTCATTCCATTTCAGCACCAAATCTCCTGTCTTGAATGGACGAGATGCAGAATGCTTATAAAACCACTTCGAAATCCCTTGTATGTGCTTGTCAAATTCATTATATGCTTTGGAACGATGCTCCTCTAATTCCAACAATTGTGCTATTCGCAGATCCAAGGAACTCAGGTCTGTCTCATCATCTTGAAAAGACTGCAACTGCTGTAGTACTGGCAACTCAAGATGGACTGGCAACCTTGCTTCTTTGCCATAGACTAGGGCATATGGTGAGGTTTTAATGGACTTCTTAACGGAAATCCTGTCTGCCCATAACACCCGATTCGGTAACAAGTGCCAAGATCTTTTGTTCTCTCCCAATGACCTCTTCAAAATTACGAGCAAATTTTTATTCGTTGACTATGCCAAGCCATTTCCCTGTGGATAGTAATTGGAAGATGTCTTAAGGAAAATGCCAAACTTGTTAGCAAACTCAGCCAATTCAGCTCCAATGAATGGAGTCCCATTATCTGTAATGATGGCATCTGGAACACCAAAACGTGTAATTAAACTTTCAACGAAAGAAATCACTCTGATTGATTGGCCATCTTTGTAGGTATGGCTTCAGACCACCTGGTGAAATAATCTGTAGCTGTTAAAATGTATATGTGACCAGCTGAGGAATTAGGATCAATTATTCCAATAAAATCTAACCCCCATTCTTTGAAAGGGTGCTTCAACCTGAACTGGATGCAAAGGCGAGATGCATTCCTTACTCTTCCTGCATATCTTTGACACTTATCACGAGGCTTGTGCAATCTTGAAGGAATGCGAGAACGAGGGTCGGCCGGTAGTAACCGGCTCGAATGATTTTCAAGGCCATCGGTCTTCTCGCAAAATGTCCTCTCGATAGACCGGAATGGAACTCTTCCAAGATCCTATCCTTGTCCGCTTGTTTAACACACTTCAAAAGAACACCATCAATATTTTTAAAAAACAAACCATCCGAAAACAAAACATACCGCAGAGCTTGCAACCGAAATCTCCTTCTCTGAGAAGCAGTCAATTGTGACGGACATTTTCCGAGTTGTGAAATAATCAATCAGGTCCTCTGTCCAATCTTTTTCCAGAATTAAGAAATTCATTAAATTGTTATTACCAGCAAGAGCTTCTCCCTGATCTTCGCATACATCAAATGCTGCTATCTTTGCTAGCTGCGGCACAGAGCTTTACCACGCACTAATTTGGCTGGGTGAATTTCTACATCAAATTCCTGGATCTTGGTGACCCAGCCAGCACGTTTATCACCCAATTCTCCTTGAAGAATGAAATTTCTCACGTCTTGGTGAAGCACATGAACAAATGTCCTGCTCTGGGAAATAAAATGTTTGAATTTCTTCAGGGATTTCATCACAGCATATAACTGTTTCTCAATAAAATTGTACTTTGCTTCGTGAGGTAAAATAACTTGGCTCAGAAAAGCGATGGGCCTTTCATTCCCATCATCTCCCTTTTGCGTCAAAACTGCAGCATAACTGTCATCTTCTCCAACTGCATATAAGATGAAATCCTTGGAGTAGTCGGGATTAATCAGGACAGGGGCCTGCACTATTCTTTCCTTGATCTCCTGAAATGCTTCCTTTCTTTGAGTTGTCCATTGGAAAAGCTGCATCTTTCTTCAACAATTCGAGTCATTGGTTTAACAACTCTGAGCAAAATCAGCAATGAATTTTCAAATGAAGTTAATTTGTCCAAAGAAAGATTGAAGTTCCTTCTTGTTTTGCGAGGGAGTGACAATTTCTTCGGGGCTTCAACACGGGTGGATCAATTGCTAATCCATCTTCGGAAATCACATGACCCGAAGCTTACCCTCTTTTACGGCAAACACAGACTTCTTTGGATTAATGGAGATTCCGAATTCTCTGCATTTCTCAAAAATCAGCCTCAGGTGAGAACAGTGGTCTTCTCTTCTATGTGAAAAGACTGTCATGTCGTCAAGGTATATTACAATGATCTTGTTCAACAAATCCTTGAAAGCAATGTCCATAGCTCTTTGGAAGGTAGCTCCAGCATTTGACAGCCCAAAGGGCATTCGTTGATATGCAAAAGTACCCCACTTCGTGGTGAATGCTGTCTTAAGCCGATCTTCATCTTTTACCCGGATACTGGTTATACCCGGAAAATCCATCCAGCAAAGAAAAACGCTGTGCACCAGCCACAACATGCAATATTTGATCTATTCTCGGCAAAGGATAATGATCCTTTAATGAAGCACGGTTCAAATTCCTGAAATCAACGCACAATCTAATATCTCCATTCTTCTTACGGACGGGGACCAAATTGGCGACCCATGTGGAGTGCTTGATCGGATAAATGATCTTAGCTTGCAGCATTTTAACGAGTTCAGCCTTCATCAACGCCTCAATCTTTGGGTTTACAGGTCTCTGCTTCTGTCGAAAAGGCCTAACTCCTTCTTCTAGTTCAATTGTATGCTGTATAATCTGCTTGTTATAACCCTTTAAGTCTTTATAGCTCCAAGCTATAATATCAGAAAACTCTTTACAGAGCTGCCTGATTTTTTGCAGTTCTTACGGGGTTGAGTCAGTGCCAACCTTAATCACTTTGTCGAGTGAAGCTCTAGCTCCATGAATTCCTTTCTATCAATCTCCATTCGAGGCTTTACGGAGCGATCATGTTGGTCAAACAAGCTCTCCGAGTTATTAGACCCTTTGGAATATGGTTATTCCTTAATTGAATAAGACCTTCGACTTCCTCATCTTCCAAAGTTACTGCCTTCAGCAGTTGCAACTTCATGTATCGGGAAATTCACAATCTGCTCATCGGTTTCAAAGACACGCCAAAAATTTTCCTTATCGCTGCACATGGTCCGTATACCATTCTCCCTTGTCTTGGGCTTGTTCACAACTTGATCAGCGGGGAGAAAAATTCGCTCCAAGAGATGCTAATAAGTCGGCATGTTTATTCATCTCTCTGGAAACAACTTGAATATTAAGCGCGGTGAAAAGTTCAAACAAATCCCAAACCCGATTACGATATGCTTTCGAGATAATCCTTGCTTTGAGATGCATCTATTTGTGACCTGGTTTACAATAAGCTCGGAATCACCAAAAATATTGAGTTGTTCTATTCCTAACTTCTTCGCTTTCTTCAGACCCAAGCACAATGCTTCATATTCAGCAGCATTATTAGTACAACTCCATGTAAGTCGATATGAATAAGTTCTCTGTACACCAGAAGGAGAAATTAACACAATACCTGCTCCGGCACCATTCCTGCATCTAGCTCCATCGAAATACAGTTGCCATAACTGATCTATAACCTCAGTCTGATCAACTGGGTTAGACAATTTCTGCTTTGTCTTAATCTCAGGTTTTCGAATGGCATAGCAGCCAATCTCTGTTTCCATCATGGCATTGAAGTTAAGCATTGAAAACTGGTCTTCCAAGCGAAGATTGTTTAAAACTTCACTCATTAACACAGCATCTTCAGACTCTTCGGTGAGCATATGGGTTGGTTGCATGTCTTTTCCAACATCTTCCAACTTCTCAATGTGAAAAGGGGAAGGCTTTTCATTACGTATTACGAGACGTCTATTCTTAAAAGGAATTTCCAGGATGAGAATAATCCAATGCCGGATAACCCCCTAATTTTGCGGTAAATTCCCTGGATAAACACATGCTAAAATAGGGCTCTAAATCTACTACAACTATTTCTTGAATCATGGTGATTTGGGGCATTGTATGCAGGACAATGGGTACATCCTTAATGACACCTACTATTTTTACGGGCGTACCATCCAATTGCGAGAACTCCGGGACTACTCCGGGTATACTCCATTCCCATGGCTTCACGAGACTCCCTTAGGCATGGCGGTGGTTGCGGCTCCCGAATCAATCATACAATTGTGTACAACCCAACCTTCTATTTGCAATGACAAGTAAAAAGGAGGAGGTCTGTTCTTGCCAGTAACAGAGGTGGTTAAAGTTTGGGCATAGATGGTCTGGGTAGGCCCTATTTCACTCTCCTTCACAGATTTCAATGACTCTTGTAATAAATCTACTTGACCAGGTAATTGCAAAGCATCATAAAGGCTTACCTTAGCAGGAGTCTTTTTAAGATCATCAACAATGTTGTATGAAACTGCAACAGAATTTTTCATCTCAGCAGGTTGCTCAAATCTAGTCTGTCTTTGTTGTGTAGCTTCCACTCTCAACCTCTTGGTCAGTGATGGATACTTCAATTTTTCACGTGCTGCTCCTCCGCTTCGACCTTCCTGGTGCAGTTGCTTGCCTTTTCTTGAACTCTGTTAAAAGTTGGATCTTTGGGCAAAGGCTTTGGAGCTAGCACGGGGAGCTTTCATCGGCCTTTTCACTTCAGCCGGTACTCTTAACGGCTCTAAGTCAATAGGATCAACATTCATAGGCTTCTTTCCGGTCCTTGTTAGAGCTGAAACTTGATCTTCCACTGCAGTCATCAAATTACAACCAGCTTCCGAGATCATATTAACATGGTCACCTGAGGTGCTGGCCGCCAAGGTCTGCACATAATTTAAGTGGACCATACATGTATCCTCTCCGTGAGGATCATTACAAGTCGAGCACCAATATACTCCATCTGCATGGGCTGCATCTTCATTTGCTAGAACAGCTAAGCCCCTTTCAGGTGCTTTGCTTGTGGAGGCAGCTTGATCTCTAGTAACTTGAGGAGGTTGAAATCTCCTTGGCTGGAAATCTCTCTCAGCCTGCTTCCTCTCAATGAGTGTGATCTTGTTTCCCATGGTTCTAATAGCAGAATTTGCAGACTTAACCTCTTGCAATAATGTTGTATATGGATCAGGGATTTGCGGGTGCGGGAAGTCTTTGGTAAGGGCAAAGGAGGCTGGTGGTGCTTGGCAAAGCTGGAAATGCGGTGGAAACGGGAGATGGTTGAATGCTTTGGGTGCGGGGGAGCGGTAAAGGAGTTAAAGCGAGGCAATTGAGGAGGCTGGGACGGTTGCAACTTTGAGGTGCTTTAGAACTCCATGATGGTGTAGGATACATAGCCGGCATGGGGTGTGGTTGTGAACCATATAAATATTGAGGCAAATTCGGAATAAGAGGCATAGTTACCTTTGGAGGCGGTCTTCCTACGAGCAACCGGATCGGCTACGCTTTAATTGCTTGTTCAAAGATTTCCGGAAACGTCACCACATTAGGTCGCCGAACCGCCCATCCGATATACGAGTGAAACGCTACGAGGTAGTACATCGCGGCTAATTCATCGAAGGGTCGAATACCATCGGGAATCCTTTGCCAAGTTACGGTAAACCGGACATTAAAATCAGGTATCTCTTCTTGTGGATGTCTCTGTATGACGATGGACGGATTTAACAATGAGAAAGGGTCAGACTGTTCATGAAAATGTTTCACCAACAAATCACCCAATTGATCCCATGATGTTATGGTGCCGGGAGGCGAGTTCTGTACCAAAACAGCAGTTTACCTCTCAATGAACACACTAACAATTTGATCATTACATCTTCATCAGTAATGTCATGAATAGCAGCCAGAGAAGCCACATCATTTATGTGCTCATAGGCTATTTTGCCAGTACCATCGTAAGTGGGCAAAGCCTTCAGTGCAGCCTGTGGTACTTGGATTACGAGCCTGCAGATTCAAGGCTCCGGTCTTTGTTCCATGCCAAGAATTTTACGGGTGGAGGAAATTGTGCCATTGGTGGAACTTGTAGGGGTGCAACACTAGCAACAATGCTTGGGTATTTGTACAGCGAGAAGATGGAAGAGGCGAGGAAACTAATCTAGAATGCTCACCACTTCTCGAACTATCAAGTTCAAAAAACTGAACAAGATCGCCAAATTTCTTTGGTCGTGATCTTGTGATCATGAAGTATTTACGAGTTCGACACGAGTCACCAAATAACGAGCGGGCGTCCACGATCAAAAATCCGGATCTTCAACTCAGCAAAGTCGCCAGATGAACTTACAAATCTCCGCTATGAGGCCAAGACAGCTCATCAAATCTTGAGACCTCCGGGTGTTAAAACAAATGTGGATTTTTGTGAGACAGAAGAAGTCCGTCCCACCGGGCGTGCCAAAAACTGTTGGTCCAAAATCTGCCACGAGGGAAAGGATTTTTACAATTGCACCCTAGACCCGGCCAACATTGAAAGGTTGGAAGCAAGAAATGGCTCCCGAGACCAATCTCCAGTGGGCTGGTTCCCTTTACTATTCTAAATTTCTGTTTGAAGATAAGGGTTCTTTGGAAAGAAATTAAAAGTTGCGAGAAAGAAATGAAATATGGCCACGGAGGCCGGAGTTATGGGATCGGAAGAACAACGGCGAGAAAACTTAAAGTGCGGCAACGGCAAGCAACGAGAATATAATGACTCAACTCCCACACAAGCTGTATGCGAGAAAATCTCTCCAAGACTACACTCCAAGAATCATATCCTTATAAGCAATATTCAAATCCAATATGCGAGAATTTGAATGTAACGACACTCAAGGAATATAAATTTGATTAGAAATGCAACGAACGAGAAAAGACAATCACCCAAACAAGCGCTTGAAAAATCCGAAGCCAATAATTTATTCTTGCAAATGCACTTCCAGTTTTTAGCAAAACTTCCAACCTTTTGAAATGCGAATTACATTGGTTTTTATAGAGGTCCGTCCTCTTTGCAGCATTAAATAATTAAAACCAACTTCCTCGTGATCTACAATCATGCGAAGGAAACGAGGAACATGATCCCCTTAATCGCGAGTCTCGAAGAAATAAAAATTAAATTCCATGAAACGCTTGCGGCCCTTCATTAAATTCGATTCTTTGAATATGTGCATGAAAAACCGTTGAATTAATCCACGAACGGCAACTTCGAACCAATAAACCCTTTAATTTTGGTAGCCTGGGCACTCTTTGACCTTAACCGCATTGGAAATCCGCAAATTATTTAATTCGGGTCAGCATTAAATCATCGGAAATCGGAAAAAACCCTCTCGGCCGTTCATACTGCACTTGGCGGGAAAACTGCGCAGGTCGCGAAAACGCGACGGGTCGCGAAATCGCGACATGATTTTACGCCGTACGCTTCGCTGCTGAAGACCCGCGATTCCGGAACATGTCGCGATATCGCTACATGTCCGGCTCCCTTTGCTCCTCCTGCGCTCTGCCCCGCGAAAACGGAACACGTAGCGATTTCGCTACATGTTCCTTCTCTCCGCATCAATCGCCATTTTCGGTCGCGATTCGCTGACATGTCAGCGACGCGCTGCAAGTTTTCACTTTTTGCCTTCGACGCTTCCCGGGTCGCGATTCGCTGACATGTCAGCGAATCGCTGCATGTTTTCAACTTAGTGCTTTTTCTGCCCGCCGACCCGCGATTTCGGAACACGTCGCGATATCGCGACAGTTCCGCCAACCTGCCTGCGTTGACTGCGTTGACCGCGATTCTGCAACATGTCAGCGCGTCGCTGCAATTTTCAGACTTAGCCATTTTTTGCTCAATTTTTCTCCTTTTTTCGCCCAAGCTGCATCAATCAAAGGTCAGATCCCCAACAATACATCAATGCATTCATCAATGAGAATCAATGTGGCAAAAATGCCAACAGGTATATTGGGGCAAGTCTTGGTAAAGGATTGAAGGCAGATTTGAGGAATTCTTGGTGAATATTTGAGTAAGTCTTTTGAGTGAGGACAAAGGTCTTCTGTGGAGAGAGATCCACAAGCCAATGCAATGGGAGTAGAAGTCTTCTAGAAGAGCACCAACCAAAGTAGAGGAGAAATAGTTCTCCTGTGGATAGATATCCACAAATTAAAGTAAGGAGATTGGTGTCTCATTTGGACATAAGTCCATAAACATTGTAATAGGGAATTTATTTCCAAAATAATTTATTGAGAAAATTTATAAGGAATATTTTCTTCTTGGAGTAGCCCACATTGGGTGAACCACGTTAAATCCAATTCCTTGCTCATGAACATCGCATAAAATTATTTTCTCAACCTTTCATATGCACAAATAAGAGACTTACATTATGCCATTAAGACTTTATGGTATAAATACCATATCATTCCTTGTTTGAATGTCGGCGGGGAACCAACATTTAGACTTAATTTTTTTGTGCCTAACCCTTACTTAGGGTTATAAATAATTTATATTATAAATTAATTATAACATAAATATTATAATTAATTTATGAGTAACCTTAGGCTTTTCTTTTAACCCTTAATATTATAATAATAAATATTATAATATTATTTCCTTTGGGCCTAGGTGTTTTTCATTTTTAACCTTAGGCCTTATCTTAACACCTTTAATATTATAATAATAAATGGGCCTAGGTATCTCATCCTTCAGGGTGTTTAACCAGCATTTTGACCAATCATGTAAAGATTTAATCCAAATATCTTAGGCTTAAAATTTAAATATTTTAACCCTTATGTCAATTTATTGCACTGATTTTTGATATCACTGACATTGACTCTTGACATCAATGACAACACCACTACTCAAAATTTCCAATAGTCTCTACTTTCAATGCTCAAGATGTTACTTTCTTGTTGTGCTCCTTTGAATGATCCAAGGTGGGAATTAATCCTTTCTAGGCACCAAATTATTATTCTTCTATTCAATGCTCAAAGGTGAGTGTTATTTATTTTTTGGGCAACAAATTATTGTTCTTCTATTCAACACTTCAAGGTGAGAGCTATTCCTTCGTTGGGCTCCTACGTGAGCGTTAGCATAATGCTTCTCCTCTATGTGCCAAGTGGTACTTGCATGTGAGACTATTCTAAAAATTCTCTTTAGCCTTATATATTCTCTAGTAGATGCAAGTTGTTCAATATTTTCTCCAGTGCTTTCCTCCTTGCGAGTGAGTTCTAGCTTGCAATTTCTAGCAATTATTTCTTCAAGGTTGGCTCCAGTTGTGAATCCAACATTGCCCTCTTGGAATATGATATGTATTCACTTGATTGATGCTCTTGGGTGCTTTTATGGCCCTCTTACTAGCTAGAAATTTGACACCTAATTGAGGTAATACTATGTAGCCTTCAACTTGCTGCTATTCTCCTTGCTTTGTAGTAGATATGTAATGTGTGTAAGGCTTTCTATATTGTTATAGGTTGATATCATTCATGGGCACTTTTTTTGGTGATTGGAATGATGTTTCTAGACATCTAAAATTGATGCTTATGAGCCCTAGGTTGGCTCTCCTTCTGCCTTTGATGATTTACCTATAGTAGACATAGAATACCTGCTATTTCTATGTCTTCTGACACTCTCTATTCTGTACTCTTTTTGGAGGATATGATGCACTAATGTAATAAAAATAAGACACTTTAGTTTTGCACTAAAATTTAGGGAGTTCCTTGTTTCCTTTTGATGTTATTTTCTCCTTTGTTATGATGGCTCCTTGTCATGTAGCTTGAGGACTAATGTAGATTGATTTGAATCTTTTCCTTTGCTTCTAAGATAGAGCAATATATTGTTATCTTTATAATTAGACAACACTCGTATCAAACTCCTTCACTTGGATAATTTAGTAACAATGAATCCAAGCTAATTATCATATAACCAATATTATAGAGAGATTAATATTTGCACTAGTTTTCACCTTCATTGTAATACTTAGTGCACCTCTAATAATTTTTAAGAGAAACTAATATAGTGCAACTGCAATCTCCTTATTACTCCTTAAAAATAACTTGTAATATTCACTAATGATAATGCTTAAAGAACTCTTAAATGCTTCTATAATCTCTGCAAATTAATGTAGTATTATTTTCTATAACTAGATAATAGGAAGATGATATTTTTCTTTTTTTCAAAATATATATAACTCTTATTTTAATATGTAAGTAATAACCCTTAACATAAACTATCTTTTGCACTTCCCTTGAATACTTTAGAATGCAACCTTTTCCTTATAACTTCTAGATTCTAATAAAGTGCTTAATGAAGCTAAATAATGAACTGAATATAAGTGTTCAAGTAATGAACCCTTTGCACCTAAGTTGATTATATTTAACTATCTATGAATACGATGTAGATCTTGATGAATAGACTCACCAATTTATTTTCTATAATGGTAGTAAATCATAGCTATGAAACCTTTAGTATTTTGTTGTAGATTCAACAAACCCCTATCTCCAAAGTATGCCTTCTTAGCTATGAAAGGTAATCTTCAAATATCTTGGATTTGGTAGGCTTATTCTATCTGAGTTCTCCTTCATCCTCCTTGTTGAATTTTGAATTTGAATAGGGTCTATTTCTCAAGAATTTAAGTCTTGAGGTCTTCACTAGTCTCCTTCAAAATTTGATATATTTTTCAAATCCTTATCCTTTGGGATTGTTGTTGGATGATGATAATTGTCCCAATTCCTTCACTATCAGGAACTTCTCCTTGGTAGTGAATTTATCCAATTAGTTATTCTAGAAACTCCTTTTATGTCTTCTTCTAACTCTAAAATGAGGCTCTTCAAACATTCTCCTTGTTTATCCTTGAGACCTCTCCAAGGACTTAAATATTACAATTTCTTTGGTATTCTTAATAAGACCTTTCCTTCAACATTCTACTATGGAAGTGTTGGCAATGATATCTCTTAGATATCTAGAATCCGTAACTTTTGGAATATAGAATAGGACCTTTCTAGTCCTTCTTCACTTTTGTAATTTGCAGGCTTCAATGGAGATCACCAACCTCTAATATTTCATAACTGGGAGTTCTTTAATGGGATATTCTATGGGTCTCTTCATCTTCTTCAAGCTGATTTCTTCAATCTATTATCTGTAGTCTTTGATGGAAATCACCAATATTCTATCTTCCTATAGACTCTTCTTTGGAGTCTTTGGGATCAATAATAAGGCTACTATGACATTTTCTTCTTTTGCAATGTGTAGGTCTGCAATAGGACTTCCCTCAGGTTCTTAGAATATCCTCTTTTATTTGTTGCTTCTGGTGCTAGATTGATTTTAAAGATGATATTCTTCCCAGCTCTCTGTAGGAAGCTTCCCAACTTTCTTCGAATCTCCTCTTTCCTACAATAAAGCATTAGGACTATAATGGAAGAAATTGTAAGTGACGAATCTTCACTAGTTGATTTGTCAATATAGTGGAATGAATGCTAAGTCCTAGTATTCATGATTTTTTTTGCAACTCTATGGGAAGACTCTATACAAATACAATATTAAAAATTATGGAACTAAGATTTGCTTCTCTCCTCTCAATATTTCTATGTATATATCCCTATTCCTATCTGATCGACCGTAGCTCTGATACCACTATTAGTTTTTGATAATGTATGACATGGGAAAGTAATCACAAGATGTAAAATATGTAGAAAAGTAAGATAATGGAATTCTGCAATAAGACTAAAATATGCTATTAATGGAAGGTCATGAAAATAGTACAATGCAATATAATGGAGGAAATGAAAACTCTAGAACTCTAATGGAAACTACATAACTACTATGAAGTATTATCACTTCTACTTCACACACACACACACTTTCTATTAACTATGGGGCCTATATATAAGAAGATAAGTTAATTGGCTTGTACTCTTCCTAAATACCTTTCCTATGACTCATGTACAAGTGGACTCCTTGTATATTTACATCATTATACATTGATACTTGTGCATTTATTATTTCTTCCTCAAGTAACCTAAGATATACTCCTAATATAACAATGTACCCAAGGTGGTACATTGACATGCACATAAATAATGTAATATACTCTAAAAAAGGTAAGGACTAAAATCCTACCCTTTTCCTTTATTAACAAACTTAATGAAATAAAACTAAAATGAAATGAATGTGAGGGGTGGGTGAAATGGGTTAGCTTAGGTGAATGAAAAAGTGGATGGGGTGATGGGTAGAGAAAATTTAATACATTTTATTTTGTTATTTTTTTGATGAAGTGTTTTATTTAATGTGAAATGGAGACCATATCAGCTTGAGACTGTTCTATTTTGTGATCATATTGATTCTATATGGCCTCATGTGGTGATCATATCGATTCAATATGGTTGTGATTGGTGACCATCTTGGCTCAAGATGATTGTTCTTGGTGACCGTCTTAGCTCGAGATAGCTATGCTTTGTGATTTTTTTCATTAACTGTTGCTTATTGCAACTTGTTGGATCCTGACATTGGTTCACCAAGTATTTTAGATAGGCATATATTGCACTATCTAATGAGGACTAGGAATGGGTGAAAGAAATTGAACTTTAGCACATGACTTGACTTGAGTTGATTCACATAGACCAGGCCTATCTGATGGCCTTGATTGATATATGGGATAACCAGACTAACACTTTTGACCTACCCACCATTGAGATGATGGTGACTTTATAGGATGCATACCGAATTCTATGGATCCCTATAGATGGAGAGCCCATAGTTACTTCTCCAACCATCCAAAGGGAGATAGTGCTACATTGAATTTACCAAGAGAACTGGTAATGGGTTGACTACAATTAAAATAATGGCAGGGTGAGAGTGGGTACTAGATTTGAGACATGTATTTTGATAGAAAGACAAACAATACTCATGTCATTGATATCTAATTTGATTTCACTTAACTCTTATGGCGTGAGGTTCTCTTGGAACCTATTAGAAATTGTGATGGATATGGTATAGGAGCTAAAGATCATGATATGGGGCCATACACTACTAGCATAAATCTATAGATAGCTCTATGAGATATAACAGCGAGGCCAACTGGGTCTAGGGTGCAACTTTCTCCTATAGATATGGGGATGAGAGCATTTTAGTATGGATAGACCTATTGGGTTACTGTGGGCTGCTCATAGAGATATGGTGGATAGAGAGATCATGTATGCCATGAAATGGCTACATTAGTGAGAGTGGGGTAAGATCCTATAGACACTAAAAATTGGTCAATCTGATTGTGCTACCATAAGTAGTGACTTCACGACACACCAAGGCCCCTAGGGCAGCCCTCAGGAGGTATACAGTGGTTCTAACCACTTAATGCAAGGGTTTGAAAGGTTCTAGGCCACTTTTGGCACCTTTTGGACACCCTACTACTATTCGTGCCACCCTAGGATGAATACAGAACCTATTCATCCCACCCCGGAGTGAATAGCAGCATTCACTCCGGGGTGGAGCGAATAGCAGGTTTGACTGGAAAAAAGTCAAACCTGGACAAATGGTACCTACCAACGGTTATATTTCTGGTCCATAATGGCTAGGAGGGTAGGGCACGCAACATATTAATGCTCCAGCCCATGAGGGAGGCCAAATTGGGAGATTCTCTTCTCCCTCCAATGCATGCCACCCTGGTGGCCAAGTGGCACCTCATGCCTCGCATGCCCTCGCATGCCTTTTGACCCCTGAAGCCTCCTTAGGCTATAAAGTGGAGATATTTTCCACACCAAAGGAGAGGATATTTTGAGAGACAAAGCAATGGAGTGCTACCAATATTTCCTTCCACCCTTTTGTGCCCATTTTTCCCTCGAAATCTCTTCCTAGTGAAGGAGGTTTGCGAGTGAGTTAGGAGGCATAATCTGTTACAAAACTGAACCAATTGAGTGAATTCCATCACAAAATTTGATGAAAACATATTTTATAGGGTTTTTCATCATTCCCAAGTGGAATTGGTGGTAAAATTTAGGGAGATTCTATGGGCGTCGCACCCCGGGTGCCCCCTAATCTATGACAGTCCTATTCGCTCCACCCTAGGATGAATAGATATATGTGCATATTTTTTAACTATTTTTAATTATATATTTTATATATGCTTATATGATGTTGCAGTTCAAATTTCATGTCATTCTGAGCTATATTGGCCGAGATATTGCATTTTTAGTGTTTTGTAGGGTCTCTTGCAGGTATCCGACGGTCATTTGAGAGAACACCCAAACTGTGATCGATATCACAAATATAATAAAATGGGTTTTCTTATAATATTATTTTATATATTATTTCCAATTTTCATGCATTTTGGATATGCGTAGGGTCAGAATTTGCTTGCTTTGGGTTTTGTAGGTTGCGAACGGTCATTCAAGTTTTGAAGCCCCATCGGATGCAATTTTGGTGCAATTTCTAGTGATATCTTCCCAAAACCTTCTTTTTACATCCCTATATAATTTTATGCTATTTGGAGTTGATTTGATATGTTTTATCATTATTAGCCATTTTGCCCCTATGGGGATTGCATGCTTTTTATCATACGCACTCGCTATTTGATGATTCTGGTTTCCTTGTGTGTAGGTGCAGGTCATTACAGTACATTGGGAGGCAGCCTAAGACATCATAGATCAAATACACAAGTGGTGGCAACTTTGGCCCGCCCACTTCGATTGTGGGTACGAGGAAAGACATTGGATGTGCACCCAAATTTCTTGAAGGATTTGGACCCTTGGGCACCCGAGTTGTAAAAATTTGTATCACCCATTTTGAGCCCTCAAGGGGATGCATTTTAACCCATGATTTTGGATATTTTTTATTAATAAGAGATATACTTGTTTTGCTTTACTTCTTGTTATTCGCTATCTTTCCATTTACTTGCATGCTTCCATTTGGTGCTCATTAGCGATAGGGCATAGATACATACATTTTTTATATTTAATTTGGTGCACCATTTTTCCCTACTTTAGTGGTGATCATGGTGGGACCTAGTCCCTTTTGCTTTAGGTGAATTTTGGATCTCATTTTTCATCTTTTTATGTTGCAGGTGTTATTCGTTCTGGCCTAAAGCGAACTTGGTCTACTATTCGTGCCCCTCGGGGGAATGTGAATTCACCTCACCCTAGAGTGAATACAGACCTGCTATTCATCACACCCTAGAGTGAATAGAAAATAGAGAGCTTTTGGAGCAGAATTTCAGAAATAGCAAGTTTTGGCAGTGATGAGGTAGGTCCCTGAATCTGTCATCTCTGTTTTGCATTTATAGAAACTATTTATTTTTAGTGTTATTTGGTTTTTCTCACATTTTTGTTTGCTTAGAAAGGTTAAAGGTAGCTTCCTTTTCTTAAATGAAAAATAACAAAAACACATAAAAGGAGAAAAATCAAAACAAATTCAGAGTAGGAATGCATCTCTATGGTTTGCTTGCTTGTAGCCTACCCAATGGGTAGGCTAACATTTAGGGCTTTGCATTTCTAGATACATTTGTGAGTTCTTTTTATATACTAACCTTTCTGAAAGTAAAATACACTTTATGCATGCATTTAGTGAATGATCATTGAATGCTTCTTTGCTTACTTTCTTTAAAGTTAAAAGGAACCCCACACATCATGTTTTATCTTAACATCTATGACGTGGGCTCATCACCATCCAACTAGTAGATTCGAGACCAATAGTGGATGTCATTACTACTTGATTGGCTCATGTGAAAGAGTATCATCGAGACCCGTCCATGGCCAAGGCTGATCCAAGATCTATCCTAACCATGCAAAATAGCATGCATTCCTCTTCGGAGAGGTGTATCACTGCGCACGGGGTGTTGGGTGAGGGTTGGTAGTACCTATGCTACCTCGTTGGATATGGATTTCATCACCATATTCAGCTTGTGTGAGTATATAGGTGAAATCCTTTAAACATTTGAGTACATCATCCAACAATATTTCAAATACGTGACACAAGGTCATTCTTTACAAACAACACATCTGAAACACACAAAATAGTTTAGGGATTCACATCTAAAACTTAAACGAGATAATCATCTATCTTATTGAGTGTTTCCTTTCTTGTTTGTTGTTTCATTAAAAATTTGTAAAGAAGATAATCACTTGGGGTATTGATAGAGGAGCGCGATGGTGCGCACCCATAGCCAAGCCCAAACATGGGTGGAAGCTATGGAGAGTGGATTAGGAGACATGAATCATCTCCGCTATAGCCCTAGGGACTTGGTCATACCTCCCTGGTGAGCTTCTACTCCACCTAGCCCCAAGATAGTAGGGCATGAGCCTCATATTCGAAGGGACCCTCTACAGGACACCTCGAGGGATGATGAGCATTACTTGGGAGAGTGTTCCTGGTATGTAGATACATCATAGGCCTTCTTTGATGAAAGGCAACAATGTGTTGAGGTGCTAATAGATAGAGTGGTGCCATGCATCCACATACCCATCAGGGCTGACATGCCTATTCATAGGTAAGAGCATGACTTCACACACTGGCCAGAGCAAGTCGATACGACTTTACCTCTATGTCACCTTGATAGGATACAATAGCTCATGCAACCTGATGGGAATGACACTCATCGCTCTGGGTGAGCCAATTCTGCCCTACCCTTCCTCGTCTAGGAAGGAAGGCATGAGGAAATCCTAGATTTTCCTCAAGAGTAGTATTCTGTGCATGCCCGATGTGCCTCTGTGCCTATTGAGTATAATGAGCATATGTTCCAGCCTGAACCTCAAGTCAATGCGATGAACCTCGAAAGAGGCAAGCACCTGATAGATATCATAGATTATCTTGAATGAGGTCAGCCCCAAGGTGAGGCTCCTAGACCCCCTAGGCCTCACACAATGGAACAAATCAAGCAAGTAGTTGCAAAATATGTGGAATGCCAAGCTCAGTTCAAGCAGCTTTGGCATGACAAAGAGCAACTAGACCACTTGCATCAGCTTGAGAAAGAGAGGATTGAGTGGTAGACTAATGAGCTGTTCCAACAGACTCTACGGGAGAGGGTCCCTACCCCTAAGACCCATAGACAGGAAGTCCCTCCGAGGTAACCTATGCTTGTTCGAGAAAGGTCTCCTAGACCTTATCCGATGTTGCCTCTGTGGCCTCCTAGGCTAGAGTGAGACTTACCTCATAGGCCAGATGCAGGGCACCCATAATGGGTAGACACCCCTATTTATAGACCGGCTCGAGAGATGCCTTATGGGGCCTACAGTGAGCATGAGCTAGAAGTAGAGTATTTGGAGATGCCTTATCAAGGTAGGGGGTGATAGGCCAACACCCCACCTTAGGTTGGAGGATCCTAGACCTCCACCTCAGGATGTGAGCAAGAATGAGGAGATCAAGTCCTCGGATCCATATAAAGAGCTGCTAGAGCACCTAGAGTCGATAGAGAACAAGACCTCTGGGTCTGGATCTCAGAAGCCCACTATGCGCTAGTTGCGTAGTCAGCCAATCCATCCTTTAGTACCTATGCCTCCCTATCTAGAGCATTATAAGTTGCCATAGTTGGCTATGTTTAAGGGAGAAGAGGATGCGTAGGAGCATGTCACCAGATTTCTAGGTCAGTGTTTTGGCATTCATGATGATGATGCTTTGCTTTTGTGGATATTTGTGACTACCCTTTCGGGCCCTACCTCGGAGTGGTTTTACCAGCTCCCTAAGCATAGCATCCATACTTTGGATCAACTTGCAGATGCATTCCTAGAATGCTTCACCTTCAATACCAAGAGGAAGGTGACATTGGCCGACGTAGCCGAGTTGAAGCAATATGATGATGAGTCAATAACAAATTATGGCAATAGGTGGCGGGCCTTGCTCACCAAGCTACCTTATTTGCTCCCCATGTCGGAGCTGACTCAGATGTTTTCCAAGAGCTACCTGAAGCCCATCTCCTTGTTGTTGTAGCTGCAACAATATCCCACTCTTGAGGATGCCCTAGCACAAGCTAGGACCATCGAAGAAATCAAGATTCAAGAGGGGGAGATTGTGAAGCCTCGCAAGGAGTGGAACAAGAATGCCAAGAGCACCCCAGCATAGTCCAAGCTAGCAGTAGTGAATCAGGTTGCCCTTAGTGTCCCGGGGCTAGTGCAAGCTGTGCCACCTCAAAAGCCTAATTATCAGGCCACACACTAGGACTATACTAAGGACAATCAGAATAGTCAAGGGCAGAATCAACAACGTCACCCCAAGCGATAGTTTACACCCCTTGCAGAGTCTATGGACTCATTGTTTGAGCACCTCTTAGTGGTAAATTTGATCAATCTACTTGAGAGTCGACCTATCGACCCGAATGCACCTAGGCCCAAAGGGTATAGAGAAGACCTATATTACAAATTTCATAGGCAAAATGGGCATGATGTGAACATGTGCTACAAGTTTAAAAACTTGGTACAAGACATGATCGATAGGAAGGACCTTTAGGTAGACAACCCTATCACACCAAACAACTAGTAGATGGAGATCTTTAAAGATCCCTTGCCTACCCATGTAGAGCAGGCCAAGCTAGTGCCCTAGGTGAATGAGGTTCATCATGCCCCCTCAGTAGGG
Source organism: Wollemia nobilis (assembly GCA_028583015.1). NCBI lineage: Eukaryota > Viridiplantae > Streptophyta > Pinopsida > Araucariales > Araucariaceae > Wollemia > Wollemia nobilis. The sequence continues at coordinate 14,849,351 of JAQPPZ010003077.1, read as the reverse complement.
ATACATTGGCATGATTAGCATCATCATGAGGAATAGGCGGTACCCAAGTCTAGCCACACCACCTATGGCTCAGAGTGATGTCCCTTCGATATCACAATAGCCACCACCTCCTCTATCGAGCCTTCCACCTAGGCCTATGGCCACCCTCAAGAGTAAGCTCACTCAGAGCTTGAGAACAATGTCTACTCGACTCTCCATCTATGAGCTGATTCAACAATCACAACCTCATAGAGAGGCTTTGATGGAGATCCTTAAGGCCATAGAGCTTCAGCCCCAGGAGTCCAACTCCTTCAACAATTTTGTGGGGCATGTCAGATAGTGCACTGAACCGGTGATAGCCTTTCGAGAAGATGAGCTTAAACTGGTTCCCAATGATATGGTGGACCCTCCCTTGCACATCATTGCATGCATAAATGGGACACCATACAAGAGAGTGTTGATAGACATAGGGTCTTCTAGCAATATCATCACTACAATAGCTCTCAAGCACTTGAAGCTCTCGATATCCCATATTGTCCCATCTACATACACCCTCCGAGCCTTTAATGATGCCATATGCTCGATAGTTGGTATGATTGTCCTACCTATTCAGGTAGGAGAGAAGACCATCTCGATGCTATGCCACATACTGGAGGGTGATATGGCATACAATATCTTGTTAGGTAGACCATGGATTAGGGACATGAAGTGTGTCCCTTCCATTGCTCACCAGTGCCTCAAGTACACCCATGAAGGGCAAGTTCATGTCATCCCTATGGACCTAGAGCCCTACAAGTACTATAACATGGTGCAACAGATCCCTGAGTCAACCTTACCATCGACACATCTGGATTTCCAACCAAATAAATCTAGCCAAGGTTTGACCCCCTCATCATCGCATGACATACCTTCCTCATCATCGACACCCCCTCCGATGCCCACCAGGCCGATGGAACCATTGTTGAGGAACCTAGGGAAGAAGCCCATTGATGAGGTACAACCGACCATATCCACCATCTCCATAGAGGAGATACCTAGCCCAGATGATGAAGAGCTACCATAGGTGGTAGAAGATGATTTAGATCAGATCTCACTCTCATCACTCTTCTATCCATAGCCTCAGGTGATAGTTCACTTGGCTTCCACCAGATTAGGAGAATACATGGTTAGGGAGGTCACAACTACCCCTGCTATAGAGTCGATGCAAGACATGGGTTGACCTCATCTTCCCATAGGCACTATCGTGCCCCTAGGCGTCCCCCCTAATCAAATGAATTTTATCTATGGGGGACTTGACTATGACATCGAACCCTACCAATAGGAGGAGGATGAAGAGCCCTTTGGAGAAGACATCCACTACTTGTCTAACCCTAACTTCACCTTGAAGTATCTTGACCTATGCAATTGGCATGGTTATGGGTTAGGCTTGTATGAGCAAGGCACACGGGTTCCATTTCAACCCTAGTACCAGATGCCATATGATAAGTCAGGGTTGGGACATAACAACCCCCTACCTTTGGATATTCTTGCTGATGGCATGGAGCGCCTATGCCTCAATTATAGATATGAGTTGGCTCGAGATCCCTTTGCCAACCCTAATCACGTCTACTCATTGGGGGACTATTTCCCTATGCCCTTGGGAGATGATGAACCACCTCGAGATGGTATCCAATCCTACGAGAGAGGTGAAGGTTCATGCACTCTTCCCCATGATGGTGAGGAAGAAGATCCAGGGTCCCCTTATGAGTGGACGTCAGATGATGAGTCGGACTATGGGGTCGCACCGATTGACTCTGATAGTTCTGATGGAGAATATGCATAGATCATCCCTTGGGATGAGAATGATGATTACTTTATGTGCCTATTCCCATTACAAGAGCCCATTTGGTGGTAGCTTCTACCTCATGAAGGGCAAGTTCCTCCATAGCCACATCGACCACCACCTATCATTCCACCACCTCCGTAGCCACCTCCTCAGGTCATGTTGCATCTAGAGGTCCATGGTCACCACCATCCACCTAGGGGAAATCATCCATCCATCAATATGATTTCCATAGATCTTTTCGAGCCATTGCGAGATCTGAATAACCCATCAAAGCCATTGCACCTCGACTTGGGGGTAATTGACTTTGACTAGGGAGATTCACCCCCATCACCTTCTGAGTATTGGCCCTACGATGAGATGCTACAACTATTTCTCTTCTCTTCAGGGCTAGCTCATGATGTCTTCCATGCTGAGGAGGAACCTGAGGTTCCCATTGATGATCTAAATCTAGCGGATGACATCCATTTGATCCCTACCCCCCACCAGCTGGAGGAGGGGTCGCATATGTCAATCGAGCCTATGATTGACGTAGATATCGGCTCAGATCTAGAGAATCCATAGTATATCAAGCTGGGGGAAAGTCTATCCCCCGAAGAGCAAGCCGATTACATAGCCCTTCTCACCAGGAAGAAGGAAGCTTTTGCATGGTCCTATAAAGACATGTCGGGACTGGATCCAAATCTAGTCACCCACAATCTGATGCTTGACCCGAAGGCCAAGCCTGTCAAGCAAAAGCTTAGAAAGATGCATCCAACAGTGGCCTTGATGGTCAAATATGAGCTACAAAAGTTGTTGGATGCCCAGTTTGTCATTTCTGTAGACTATCCACCATGGTTGTCCAACATGGTTCCCATCAAGAAGCTAGATGGGAGGATTCACATTTGCACCAATTTTTGAGACCTAAACAAAGCGAGTCCTAAGGATGATTTCCCTTTGCCAAGCATTGATGCCCTGGTAGATGCCACAATGGGCCATGAAATGTTATCCCTTATGGATGGTTTCTCTGGGTACAATCAGATTCGTATCAACCTAGAGGACCAACTCAAAATGGCGTTCACAATGCCCTAGGGGACATTTTGCTATAAGGTCATGCCTTTTGGCCTTAAAAATATCGGTGCCACCTACCAGCGTGCCATGACATACATCTTCCATGACTACATGCATAAAATTTTGGAAGATTACATGGATGACTTACTAGCTAAATCATTATTATGCCATGAGCATCTTGAGGTCTTGAGCAAAGTATTAGACCACCTCATTGAACATAACGTGAGACTGAACCCCAAGAAGTGCGTCTTCGATGTCACATCTGGAAAGCTCTTGGGATTTATCATCTCTAAGCGAGGCATTGAAGTGGACCCTAATAAGGTCAAGGCCATCCTCGAGATGCCTCCCCCAACCATGATCAAGCAACTCCGAAGTCTGCAGGGCAAGATCACGTCCATCAAGCGCTTCATAGCACAATTTTCGGACAAGTGTCACCCCATGAACAAGTTGTTGCACAAGGGGGTCACATTCCATTGGGATGATGAGTGTCAGGAGGCCTTTGATGCAATAAAATAGTACCTGGCTTCACCACCAGTGTTGGCACCACCTAGGCTAGGAGTGTCATTCCGCTTATACATCTCAGCCACTGAGATTGCATTGGGTGCCATGTTAGCCTAGAACAATGAATTTCATAAGGAACAGGCTACTTACTATCTCAGCCGCACCCTAGTTAGTTATGAGATCAAGTACGCATACATTGAGAAATTATGCCTAGCGGTGGTTTTCACCACCAAGAAGCTATGACATTACATGCTTAGCAATACCACGTATGTTGTATCTAAAGAGAATCCATTGCACTACATGATGAGTCACACTTATCATAGTAGTCACACGATGAAATGGATCATGTTGTTGATGGAGTTTGACCTTGAGTTTGTTGGACAAAAATCAATTAAGGGTCAGGTCATCATCGATCAACTCGTAGAGGCTCCTCTCTAGGATGATCAACCTCTTAGCATGGACCTTCTCGATGATGGGGTCTTCCAAATATCAGAATCACTAGATTCTGATGAGCCTGAGATGTAGGCAGATATGACCCTATTTTTTGATGGCTCCAAATGCGAGCAAGGGGTGGCATAGGAATCATGTTTTTCACACCGCATGGGGCTCCCATACCCCTATCATTTAAACTTGATTTCCCATGCACCAACAATAATGTCGAGTATGAGGCCCTGCTCATAGGCCTTCAGATGACTATCACCATGAAAATAATAAAGCTCAACATCTTTGATGACTCCTTGCTCATTGTTAACCAAGTCAAGGGGATCTTCCAGTGTAAGTGCCTAGTCCTGCAAGCCTACAAGGCCCTTGTGGATAAATTCTTAGAAAAATTTGAATGGTATAACATCGAGGCACTCCCTCGATCATCTAATAATTTTATGGATACAATGGCCTCTCTGGGGTCCTTGATCCCACAAGACCCTATGGATCAGATGACTACCATCCAGGTCAAAATGCTCTCACAATCTATGGTTGAGCATGAGAACAATCAAGTCATGCCAGAAGTCCACTTGATTCAAATTGAACCTCATCAGGAGAGATTCTCGCACATTCATGAATGCTTGAACTAGGCCGATTGGGGGACTTTGTTCCCTCAAGCCCCTTTCGATAGTAACACAATACTATTCTTACAAGTTCTTTCCCAATCAGCTTTTGCTAGGGATGAACTTCGAGAGGGACAGGTCGTTCATGCGCTCGAGGCTTCTTCACAATAGGATTGGTCAACACAAATCAAGGAATACCTAAAGCTTGGTAACCTCCCTCCTGGACTATCGCACACCACTAAAAGAACATTCAGATGGAAGGTGACAAAATATGTCTTGCTAGGAGATATTCTGTATCATCGAAGCTATGAAGGGATCCTCCTTCACTGCTTAGAGCATCAAGAGTCGACTTGGGCAATCGCCCAAGCACACGATGGTACATGTGGTGGCCATTTCAGTGGCATGGCCATCACCAAGCGCATTCTTCGCATGGGCTATTATTGGCCAACTTTAGAGCGATATTGTTGTGCATATGTGAGGAAGTGCATGAAGTGTCAACATCATGCTAATTTGACACACGTACCTTCTCAGGCCTTGCAACCGATCCAATCGGTATGGCCATTTTCATAGTGGGGGTTAGATTTAATCGAGAAAATCTCCCTCGCATCCTCGGGCCATCACACGTTTATCATAATGGCTACTGAGTATTTCACTAAATGGGTGGAAGCAATTCCCCTTACCACTACGACGGGACCCCGCATAGCGGAGTTCCTATTGCATAATATCATTTATCATTTTGGTATTCCATCCAAGATCATTTTGGATAATGGGACATCATTTAAAAACAAATATGTGCATGCTTTGACAACAAAGTATAATATCCAACATAGTTTTTTGACACCCTACTATCCACAAGAAAATGGGCAAGCAGAGGCCTCTAACAAAACATTGATTGCCATTCTCAAGAAAACTGTTAGAGAGAGTCACATAGATTGGCATACACAAATACCTCTTGCTCTATGGGCCTATCACACTAGTATTCGGACACCCACTAGGGCTACTCCATTTTCACTAGTGTATGGCACCGAGGCGGTCATGCCTCTAGAGCTCAAAATACCATCACTACGCATATCCATGCAAGAGTTCATCGATGATGACACTATGTTGTAGGCTCACCTAGATCAGCTTACGCTACTTGATGAACATCGTATTAATGCTCTCGAGCACCTGCATGTTTATCAAGAGCGACTTAAGAGAGCCTATAATATGAAAGTCCACCTAAGAGACTTTCAAGTTGGTGACCTCATTCTAAAGGAGAACCAACAAAATTCTAATTTTTCGCCCCATCTGAGGGACAAGTTCATGGTAAACTGGTTAGGTCCCTATGTCATTACTAGTCATATAGGACCTAAAACGTATCACCTAGCCTCCCTTGAAGGTGTCGAGGATCTTGAACCCTTGAACATCCTTCATTTGTGGCCATTCCATGCCTAGCGCATGATGGCCCAACCTAAAATGCTCCTAGGTGGTCTAGAACCATCTAGGTCACCCCAAAATGCTCCAAGGGTGCCTATATCCTGCTTGGTCAACCTAAAATGCTCCTAGGTGGTCTAGAACCATCTAGGTCACCCCAAAATGCTCCAAGGGTGCCTATATCCCGCTTGGTCAACCTAAAATGCTCCTAGGTGGTCTAGAACCATCTAGGTCAACCAAAAAGCCCCAAAGGCATCCATAAGCCCTTTGGTCACCCCAAATGCCCCAATGGCCCCCAATAAGCCCATTGGTCACATGTACATACATATATATCAATCAAAAATTCAAAAACATCATCAAAATATCAAAAATACAAAAATATAGCATCACATCACATTGCATCCCATTGCATTCTATCATCGCTTGCATTTAGGCATACTCATCATTTGCACTTTACATTTTAGAGTTGCTCATGCATGTCTAGCACCATGATGGTACAATACTTATCGCTCAAAATCAATGTTGTGAAAATAAGCATAATTCAATGTTGCAATTATCATTTTCACCCACATTTTCCATATTCCACATTTGTGTCCACCCCTTCACCTAGTCATTTGTTTTAGAATGTCATTAGGGTTTTTGGTCACTCAACCATTTCTAGCTTCTCTTCAGGTTTTGTAGAAAGCTAGCTTGATTTTTAGGAGGTAGAGTCTTGCTTAGATTATGCCTTGTGTACATCAAATCCCAAACACAGTTAAACATTAATAAATCCAAGTTTTGCACAAAGAAATATGAAATCCATGAAGTGGTCTAGGTTACTTTAAGCGAAAAGGTCATCCTGCTCATCCCCCTGTGTGAATGGTTCAAGAATGTTGAGAGTTGGAAAAAGGACAAGCATCTTCCCTACCCAATTCCCCAAAATAAATAGTGGTTTTCACCACTATCAAAAATCCCAATTCCCACAAATCCCCATCTCAAAAATATCAAAAATCAAAGAAATCAAAATTCAAAATTCAAAATCAAAATCCAAAAAAAGCAAAAATAAAAATCAAAATAAATAGTGGTTTTCACCACTAATCCCAAATCCCAAATCCCAAATCCCTTGCTCAAAGAAAAAAAAAAATACAAAATAAATAGTGATTTTCATCACTACATATGAGCAAGTATCCCAATAAAATTGAAGAAAATAAGGGAGTCAAACTTGAATCCCTGGAACTCTCAACATTTGGAAAACCATCAGGTGATCCTCATTACGGGTTTGGTGGATAGCCTACTTGTCAATGGTGGTAGCCTCCCGCATGATGATATGTCTATCACATTAGCTTTTGCATGTGTGCAGACCAATGTTTGCATGTGGATGAGCTAGCTTTTGTAACCTAGATTGCCTAGTGGTCTAGTCCTACTAAGTACAGAACCTAGGATGGTGGCATTCATAGGGTGATCCTCATTCCAGGTTTGGTTGAGAGCCTATCTGGAAATGGTGGTATCTTTATGCATCTCATAGGAATGAACTCACTTGCACACACAGGGATATGAAGTACCTTGGTCATCCTAGCAGATTCATACCTTGTCAAAAAGTCTTGCATAGTCAGTATACAACCTTTGATCAAATCAGCTAGAGTGTTTGAGTCTCATAAAAACCTCACCTACATTCTTTGCACATATCATCTCATTTACTCCATTTCACTACATCGCAATAATGGTTTCACATTTCCATTACAAAAAAAAAATAAAAACAAAGAGCGTTAATGTATTTTGTACAGTCTATAGTGTTCACATAGTATGTCAAATCATTAGCCACAATCCATGTTTATCAATCATTCAAATATTTCATCTCACTGTGCATCCATGCATATAGATAGTTGCAATTCCAATCAAATCAAATTACATATACATACATGATATCTATCTATCACCATCTCATTGCATCCATATGCATACATACTAAGCATCTAACCTATAATCATAAATTATTACACACATTGCATTCATACAATAAAACAATAAATGAAACACATGATGATCATAATAAAAATCTCATATATATATGGGGAAAAAAATAGTACATCATAGTTTCCAAAAATGCTCGTAGGCTACAATAAAGTGGGTCCTCAGACCTCACAAGGCCAAACAAAAAAAAACCCAAAAATAGTCCCATGAGTCTATGTCACCATGATCACGTAGGATCGGTGCTATGACTCACACTACCCCTAGTTGTATGGGTCCATTGAGACCCCCCATGCCTGCTACCACTAGCCCTGTCCTCCCTCTGCCTAGTAGAGGATTGCACCATCTCGCTTCATCGAGATCCGGTGTGATCTGTACTAGCTCTCCATCATCCGGTAGCTCCCCAAGGTGCACCACCTCTATCTCTAGTCTATCCATATATGCCTATCTCTCTGCTCCCATCCGATAGGTCTCCACTAAAATTATAGTTGCAACACCTCTGCCCATAGCTTCTCCACCTCCTTATGTTGGATCCCTCCTACCTTGGAACCTAAGCCCTCAGCTAGTCTCATAGGAGATCCCTCTCTTGTAACCCTAGCTAACTCAGCCTATAGCTCCACATATCGGTCACCCTGTGCATCCTATGGTACCTCTACCATAGGATCCTCTACATCCATATCATCACCCTGATCTCCCAAGTCTAAGAGATCTCCTTGCTCATCACCCTCTACCTGGTCCTCCCCTAGAGCATCTAACATCACCTCATCCACTACTCCAGCTACCTCCCCTCCTAGGGTCCCTATCCCTCACCACTGGTGCATCACCCACCATGAGTCATACTCTCCTATCATCTCAGCATCATCCATGTCTAGAATGTCGACCATAGGATCTGACTCCTCACTCACCTCCTCCATAGTTTGCCATGCTAGAGTCCTCTCATCCCCATGGTGTCGGTACACCATCGGCTCCTCAGGAAACCCCTATCGTAGCCCAAACTATCGCATGACTCAAGAAAATGGGAAGTACTCCCACTCGGTCCCATGTCGAGCAATCACCCATCTGCCTCACCTCACCCACTAGAGCTACTCTCTAGCATCTTCCTAGATCGAAAATCTCTGTACGATCACCATACACCTACCCTAGTGCTAGGCGAGAGAAGAGATCGATGTAGTGATCTACATCACCCATGAACCATCGACTCTACCCTCTCTCCTATGCTATCTACCATAGGATACCATATCCTATCTCCTGGTCTGCTAGCTATGCTCGGGTCGACCAGGGTAAGCCCTATGGTCACCCCATAACTATGTGCTGCCATCCCCAACACTACAATAGGAAACTACACCCTAAGCCCTTTCACTTTTGGTAGTGGATCTCGTATAACTCATCATAGAGTTGTGCTAGAAGGGTCGTCCCCCATGCCATCACCAATGGCTCCTCCGTAGGGCACTCCGCTAGGGCAAACACCAGCTCTAGCAGGTTCCATGGGAACCTGGCTCTTGATGAGTCTAGGAGGAGCATATTGGAGATGAGGGTCATCAGTAGTGCATGCCTCACCCCCAACACCCCCTCCTCATACCAGTACCCCACCAGTATACCTCCAGTATGGTAGTCCAACTCTACCACATCCGCATCCTCCCCGAAGTACCTCCTCAGCACTGCATCCCTCAGGTCATGGTGCGATGATCGGATGGGTCACCCCTCTATCAGAATCCTCAGAATCTGGTAGATGTCCTCCAGCATCACCGTCATCTCTCCCATCGGTAGATGGAAGGTGTTGGTGCGTGGGTCCCATAGGCTAATCAATGCCATCAAATAAGCTCGGTCGCCTATCATGGGCTCCAACCGAGTAACTTGCTTGAGCCCTAGGGCATCAAGCCACTCCTAGTCAGCCTCATTCAAGGCATCTCGTGTGGTCCCGAAGAGCTTTGATGTGCGATACCGGCTCGTCACCTAACAAAACAATAGATAAAACAATTAAAAACATCAAAAACACAAAAAAAAAGAACAAAAAATAATAAGTATTACACTTGTAATAAGCGAGGTCACGTGAGTCAGTCATCTAGGTCAAGTGATTCATAAATTTTCTCATGAGTCATTCCCTCATTGCCTTGTCGCTTGAGGGGGTATTCATACTCAAGTCAAATCATCAAGCACACACTCAATAATGCAAATTGCATTCGTCCAACGAATCTTTGACAAATATAATCACGCTCTTGCTTGGGGTAGTAAACAAGCACAAAGTATCAAATTAAAACACTCAACATTTATGGAATCATGGAAACATAGGCCTTGATATCGTTATGAGCTATATTGGCCGAGATATTGCATTTTTAGTGTTTTGTAGGGTCTCTTACAGGTATTCGATGGTCATTTGAGAGAGCACCCAAAATGTGATTGATATTGCAAATATGATAAAATGGGTTTTCTTAGAATATCATTTTATGTATTTTGGCCAATTTTCATGCATTTTGGATATGCATAGGGTCAGAAATTGTCTGCTTTGGATTTTGTAGGTTGCGCATGGTCATTGCAATTACGAAGCCCCATAGGATACAATTTTGGTGCAATTTCTAGTGATATCCTCCCAAAACCTTATTTTTTACATCCCTCTATAATTTCATAGCATTTGGAGTTCATTTGATGCTTATTATCACTATTAGCTATTTTGCCCCTATGGGGATTGCATGCTTTTCATCACACGCACTTGCTATTTGATGTTTCTAGTTTCCTTGTGTGTAGGTTCAGGTCATTACAACACATTGGGAAGGAGCACAATACATATGGATCAAATACACAAGCGGTGATAACCTTGGCCCGCTCACCTCGATTGTGGGTACGAGGAAAGACATTGGACGTGCACCCAAATTTCTTGAAGGATTTTGATCCTTGGGCACCTGAATTGTAAAAAATTGTATCACCCATTTGAGCCCTCAAAGGGGACATATTTGTAACCCAGATCTGATATATGTGATTAATAAGAAATAATCTATTTTGCTTTATTTCTTGTTATTCGCTATCTTTTCCATCTTACTTGCATGCTTCCGTTTGATGCTCATTAGCGATAGGACATAGATACACACATTGTTCATACATAATTTTGTGCATCATTTTTCCCTACTTTAGATCCACCCATTTTAGGGGATCTTAGATCACTATACATACTTATGGGATGGAATGCAACTGGTATAGGTTACATGGAGACCCTAAAGAGGAGCACCGATCTAGATTGAGGAGGGTGAGCACCTTAGGTGGATGTGGAACAATAAGTGGTTGAATGGCCATCATGGGACTAAGCATGAGTATTTTTAGTACTCACAGGTGACCTGCTAGCTTGGGGTGAGATAGGGACCTCCTGAGGATCCAATGGTATACAGGAAGAGGATGAGTGAAACTCAGCTAGCATGACCATGAGTAGAGCCTCTAGGGGAGGAGACAATGCATTTATGGATAAAAAAATTTCAAATGGTGATCATGGTGGGACCTTTGGATATCCTTTTTTCATCATTTATTATTTTGTTACATTAGCAAAATAACTAATGTTTACTTGTTTTTTGTGATTACAATTTCTCAGACTTAACCATCTCAGGTCGATACGGTCTATGTTCTATAATAATCTGAGGTTGATACAATCCTTGTTCAGAGGTAGACAAAGTCATAAAGTTGCAAAAATCCACATCGAATGAAAGGATTCTAGGTTAGGTTTTCATCCTTCCTTATCATTTTTGTTACCTTACATATTTTTGAAAAAACAAAGAAAAATAAAATAGGAATAAGATAAATACATGACTTAACTACATGCAATTTTAGTTTTAATTCTATATGATCATGACCATATCAAGTTTATATGGTCCCTATATATGATCATCTCATATCAAGATGGTCTTTGTGTCCTTACTATTTTCCTACATTGCTACCTAATAAAAATAGATAAACTATCATTTATAGAAAATAGATGCATTTTTGCTTCATATTTTACATTGTTAAAAGCATCGTGTGCTCTCTATTTCATTTTATTAATAAAAGGAACATCACAAACCATGAGGTATTTAAAAATTTGTAAGGTTGGACTTCATCACCAACCCCCAATCGAGACTAGCAATGTTGAAATTCATCTGCTTCCACTAGCTTGCCTCCAAAACACCATAGTAGCCCCCACGAGTAGTTTCTTGGACTTCATCATCAAGAGGCCCCATTAATTTTGGATACATACCAAAGTAGTTTAGGTTTAGATGCCCCTTAACCATAGGGCTTATTTGTGGAGCATAGCTATAATTTGTATCCGAGTATGCCTGAGTGTGAAGTGAAATCCCGACTAAGCAAGTAGCGGGATTTAGATAGTGTGGCCCCTCCTTGGGGGGTATTTATTATTTCTATAACATTACCTATCACCCATATACTACCTATAAGAAGCAATTTTTATCATTTGTGTTACATTCCTCGATATAGGTTATGCACAAAATATCTTTCTATAGTGATTGTTTCATCTTCCTTAATATTTGAGTAGAATTGCAAAACAAAAATAGACCAAAAATACAAAAAAAGAAAAAAATATTAAAAAAAGTTCTTTCTTGATTGTTTATCTTGCTATTATTTGCATATTTTATAAATTGCTTGAAAGTATTTTTGTGGCTCCTTATGCATCATTTGCATAGCAGATGGTCATAACACATAGCCAAGCTCAATCATGAGCATATGTTATTGATCCATCACCTAAAGCTATAGATTATTTTTTAATTTATCCATAGAACCTTGTCCTTCCTAAGTGGCAACATGTTTGCCCTAACTCAAATATCATACATCACTCCACTGACCTCGATACATCAAGAATCCCCATTCATAATTCACCCATAGGTATGAATGATGATCAGGATATCGATTATCTAGACTATGTCACCCTAGTTCCATTTATAAGGACACTTAGTTCCACTACAAGTCACCTAGGTATTCATTATTGTGCATTCGCATTACGACTAGCATAATGACTCCCCAAGATTAGGATCAAATGTATAATCTACTCGAGGATAGGTATGCTCAAGTTACCATAGCTAGGCACCCATCAATGAACCATGATTATGATCATGTGGATAGGTACATCATTCAACATCTTGATAAAGCTATCATTTCAGCATGGGTATTGAGGGAGTATGAGCCTAATCATCCCTCTAAATCCTATGATAAATAACCCACCAAGTACGTTGTGCCTCAAAACTAGCTACTTACGTATAACCCATCCTTCAATAGTAATATCAAGTTAATGCAACCTCTTGCAATCCTAGTAAACAAGTCATCAATCTCTCTAGTTCTAAAGTGTAAAATATGCCTATCTGCCTCACTCACACACATGTGAATAGACCCCACACAATTAACCTAGTGAATTAAAACTGGGTATCCAAGAAAACCCTAGGCCATCAATTGCAATAGGTAATGCATCAAAGGTTACCCACACCTACACAATAAAGGCAACCAATCCAAAAACACCTAGGGCACCAAGAACAACATCACAATATTCCACCACACCCCACACCTAAATCAAGTTCACAATCAAAATCATAGACTACCACCCATCCACAATCATCAATCTCATTTATTATAATACTACCAAGCATACCTATATCAACAAGATCATGAAGCTTATGAAGAATAAATACCAGAGTATCAAGAATCAATTGATATGTACCCTAAGGCAACATTTGGTGACATACCTGTTGACAACACCCGCCAACCACCTCATCAACAATAGAACCTTCTAACTCATAAAGGCCAAATTTGAGTGAACAAAATCATATCTTTATAGGTCTATAAATTGTTGATAGAGCACCTCAATTATCTAGAAAAACAAGCCTTAGATTTGAGTTTTCAAAAACCTACCCTATGGCAGCTCACCAATTAGCCTCTCCATCCATCTGTTCCATCATTGCCCTATCCTGAGCACTTTGAGATGCCAAAATTGGATAAGTTCAAGGGTGATGAAGATGCACAGGAGCATGTGATGAGCTTCATGAATAATTGCCTTCATCTTTAGGATAGTGATCCCCTCATGCTATGAACATTCCTTATAATGCTTGCTAGGGGTGCTTTGAAGTGGTACAACCTTTTTTCATGCCATAGTATTCTCACATTTGATAAATTGGTTGATGCATTTTTGGAACACTTTTCTTTCAATGTCAAGAAAAATGCCATCTTAACTGATTTGTATAATATTTGCCAATTTGAGGATGAACTAGTCATGGACTATGGAAGTAGGTGGAGGGTAGTCATAACAAAATTACCTTTCAACCTACCCATCATAGAGCTTACTCGAATGTTTACTAGAATTTGCACCAAACAAATATCACTATTATTGCAACTTCAATAGTAAACTTTAGACCCAAAATTTTTGCACCCCTTTCCTTCAGGCTAATGGATCTATGCCTGAAAGGGAAGGAAAAATGATGTATCTACACCTTATATGAGAAGAACTTGAGTTGTGCTCTCATTGGTGTTTGTCGATAAATTAGGTGGGGTTCATCAAGAAACACTTTATGACAGTTTCTATTCCTAGGTAGGGTGAGTGATTGATGGATTCTTTGATTTAATCACACCTAGGGTTTAGCCAAATGCAGTTGTACCTAACTATATGTACTTAAAATTTTCATGAAAGTAGTGGTATAGAAAGCTTGTAAATTTAACTAAAATGCAATGATTCTTGATGATACTGAAAACAAAAAAAAATAAATTCTATGCTATCATGTATATGTATATATATATTTCTTTTGTATTTTCCAACTAATATGATTGATGCAAAAGCAATGCAACTAACTTTATTTTTTGGTCTTTTCTTTCTTTTTCTTTTATGAAAATGCTTCTAAAATAGAATAGTACAAAATTAAAGTATGAAAAACTGAAAGGAATCCAAAATTAGATCCTTACCTAATCCTGATGTTTGCTATTAGATGAATTCATATATATCAAAGTGAATTTGGATCTATCATAGTGAATTTAGAAACACAAAGTAGATTCAGATCTCAGAACATGAATTTGGAAATATCTTGCAACTGTCCAAATTTATTCAAAACCTGCAACTTCACATAGAAAAAATTACAATTAGTTGTAAGGGATCTACTTAAGCCACTGCAAGTGTGATCCTCAGTGACATGGTAGTCAGATCCCCTCGCTTCTTTCAGCAAACTATAAGTAAATTGATCAATTCCTAGATCTAATGCAAGCATATGTATTCAGATAGAAATAGTGAAGCAATATAGAATTTAGTAAGTAATAAAGGCTATGATAACCAAAATGTAAGATCTAAAATGATGTGATAAACCTGAGAACCAATTTTTTTCTCCAAGCATATGTCTATGCGATTTCAGACATTTTTAACAAATTTGAAAATATCTTGACATTTTTTGAATTCGTTCAAACTTGCAATGGTCAGATTTAGAGCGATTTCATAAATCCTTCAGTGAATTTGGATTATTGAACAATCTTCCAAATTTTTTTAAATCCTACAATTTGACAAATACTTGCTAAATATTTGCAATCAAGGGATGTCACAAACTATCCATTATCAAGATCATTACAAGACAAGAATTTTATCTTTTAGGAATATCTATGCAAATTCAAAACTTGCAGAGCGAATTCGAAAAAACTTTGGAATGTCTAAATTCATCAAAATAAAATGAAATTTAGATCTACAGATGTAAAATAATAAATTAAGGAAGCTAAATCAACACATAAGGATCGATGGTACCAAGTGTCATCTTAGATGATCTCTGGAATGATGATAGGATGGCAAAATCTCTTCATAAAACCTACAATAAGACATGAAAAGCTCTTCTTCACCTTAATTTCTTGCAAAATCACCATTACCTCCTTCTGAAAGTTACCTACAACTTTTAAAAACCAGAGCCAATCGAGAAAAAATGAGAAGTACAAAGATAGATTAGGGTTGTTAGGAGACATTAGGAAATTTTGCAATCTGGATGAATTTGGATGGTTTCAAATTCACTAAAAATCTAGGTTTACCCATATTGGAGGTAAAATCTAAACAATCTATAAAATTTAGGTACACATTTGATTTGATAAATTTGAATTGTTTTGAATTTTATTTGGTGATCCAAATTTGCTACAAAAGAGGAAAAATGACAAGAATAGGCTTTAATGGGTATAAAAATCAAGGCAAATAACTGAGGGGGGAACCTACATTGTTGAGGGAAAACATGTTGCTAGGAAGATTAGGAATTTTGAAGAGTGTCAAAATTCCATGGCTACAAGAATATTCAAGGAGGCCTTGTCCTAGGTGAAGTTCATCGAGGACATTAATGTCCAAGAAGAAGAGATTAAAATCTATAAGAAGGAATGGCCACATAAAAATACAAAGGGTGGAAAAAATAAACCAAAGAGTGCTCTTGGACCCTCAAATAGAATTCCATTGCAATCACCTAGCTATCAGGTTTAACCTCCACCAGTGCAATACCACCCTTAATAAATCAATCTACCATAACAAAATCAGTTGCAAACTCAACCTCATAAACCACCTCACCAATATACACCATTGCTAAAATATTTGGCATCAATTTTTACTTGATTATGTGAGGTGCAAGTGATTATTCTCCTTGAGATCCATACATAGGATATGAATCATCCCAAATATAGATCTTACAAGGAGGATTAAAACTATACCTATCATGATTAGAAGGGGCATGACATTTAGTCATGCTTCTCATTCAATAATTTAGTGCATGACATGATCGAGAGGCAAGAGATTCAAATCAACAATCCTCTTGCCTCTAACAACTAGAATATAGGCGTCTTCCAAGACCCTTTACCCCAATGTAGAACAAACACAACACCTACTATCAAAACATAATAACCTAAGTAGGTTAATCAAGTGCACACCACCACACCTAACCAAGGTTTCATGGGAATGATCAACATCATGAAAAGGAATAGATGGTACCCAATGCAACCCACACAATATGTGAATCCTACCAATATTCCTTCAACATCATAGGTATCATGGGCATCAAATTCAATCATGCTTACTCTGCCTCACCTAATTCTCATTCTAAGAAATAAATTTACTCAAAGTCTAAGAATGGCATCGATGAGACTCTCCATATATGAGCTAATTCAAAAATCGACCCCACATCGAGAGGCTTTGATGGATATATTAAAATCTATTGAACTACAACCACAAGACCCCAATTATTTTATCAACTTTTTGGGGTATGTTAAAACTTGTCAAGATCCTAGGATAACATTTTAGTGTCATGAGATTCATACAATACCCACTGAGGTACCTGATACACCATTGCATATCATTGCTAGTGTGGATAGGATCCCCTTCAAACATGTCTTGACTGACACGGGATCTTCCATGATAGGGATTAGAGTGTGATTAGGTGTGTTAGGTATGTTTTAATAAATTATGGTCATTATTATTTAATGACCTTATCCTTAACATGTGTTGTAATGTTGTGTTGTAATGCCTATTTATAGGCCTTTGATTATCAATGAAAATCAGTTTTTGGTTTGTCAATTTCTTTGTGCTTGCAATTGCTGATCCATATCATTTGGTATTAGAGCTAGTTGCAAAATAAAGGCTAGTATCCTCTTCCTCTAGGCTGATTTTGGTTTAGACAGGGAATGAGAATGCCTCTGTAGTTGGGTCCATGGAATAACCATCTCTTTTTTAGGCACCTTGTTTGCCAGCTATACAAATTATCATAAATTTGTTTATGGTTTTGTCCTGCCTTGGCCATGCATATTTGGCTAATCCAAAACCTCTAATCATCTCCATTTTTGTTTTCATTCAAGTTCAATATTTGGAGCGATTCATTTCCATATTTGATCCATTTTTTTTTGGGTATTCATCTATCCTTCGTTCATTTTGTGCTCCAAATCACATCATATTTTTTTGTCTTTAATAGAATGATGTCGAGTACAACTATTTCATGTGATGAGGTTTCTGCCCAACTTGCCATCATCACCTCAAAATTTCAAGATATTCTTGTAGTCATGCATCAGCTTCCTATCGAATATCTCACTAAAAATATCATTGCTAAATATCATGTTATCACTGCCAAACTCAAAGCCATTTATGTAAAAATACTTGCTACCACTACTACTAAATATCTCATTGTTGTTGAAGATCTTATTGAAGGAAATCAGGATTCCATTTCTGATATAGCAATTGAAGCATTTACAACCACACCTAGATTCAAGCCAAGGTCTTTGGGTGAAATTCCCAATGTATTTCCTTTAGACCATGTGGATTTAATTGAAGCTCTTGTTGTAGAACATGCCTCTATAGACATTACAAATATCGGTTCACTCAAAGCCATTGTAGTTGAAGCACCAACTACCATATCTACCACTATCATCATGCCCACTATACTTTATGGCCTCCTAGTGTGTCCTCAACCTCTCCATTATCCATTACTTGACCGACAATTTCTCTCTTGGATACTGGTATCCAGTTTTTGGCCACCATTCCTACAATTTCCAATAATTCCTATTGTACCTTTAGCAGTTCCTATTGTACTTGTAGTTCTTCCTATTCTAGTATTTGTTCCTATTCCTATTGCACCTCCTCCGATTGTTGCACCAACATCTCTTCATGTTGCTCCTGCACCTACTCTAGTTCTTCTTTTGGTTCCTACCATTTCGCATATTGTGTCCTTCACATTGCAAGAATTTTAGCATTCAGTGGTATCTTGGACACTGCCATTCATCCCCACTCATGTTGACATGGAACCTCATTTTGAAACATCTCCATAGCCTCTGGGAGTCACACCATCTTACTTCCCTTTTGAAAATATTGTAGGCCAATGATTTTATGGTGGGGAGGAATGATAAGGATTAGAGTGTGATTAGGTGTGTTAGGTGTATTTTAATAAATTATGGTCCTTATTATTTAATGACACTTGTCCTTAACATGTGTTGTAATACCGTGTTGTAATACCTATTTATAGGCCTTTGGTTATCAATGTTAATCAGTTTTTGGCTTTGTCAATTTCCCTTGTGCTTACGATTGCTGATCCATATCATTCCATTAACATCATCACCTCAAACACTCCACAACATCTCAACCTTTTTCCATCATGCATCACATCATCCACTTTCACCCTTTGAGCCTTCAATTATGCCTTGTGTTCCACCATTGGCATAGTAGTTCTTCCTATTTAGGTTGGACAAAAGACTATTCATGTACTATGTCATATCTTGGAAGGCACCATGAAATACAACATATTTCTTGGTAGGCCTTGGATTCGAGACATAAAATATGTGCTTTCTATATTGCATTAGTGCATCAAGTATATGCATGAAGGCCAAGTTTACTACATCCCTACACACTTGAAGCCCTTCAAATTTTACAATATGGTTTCACATCCCCAGGTGTCAACCTTACCTTCCATGCATTTGGAAATTCATCCTAATAACCCCATCCAAACAAAAAATTTCACACCACAATCATATATAACTCCATAAAAACCACCTCCATCTCAACCTTCATCATTGATTTCTTCAAGAATTATTTTCATCATCAGACCCCCCTACTTGAAATCCAGTATGCCATCACCTTCATCTCCACCCTCACCAAAAAACACATTTACATCTCAACCATCCATTACACCTCCTGCACCTTTGATTTTAACCATTTCCACAAAAATCACCCATAATTCCCCTATGGAAGAGGAACTACCCATAACCACACATATTTCATCATAGCCCACATCTTCATGATAATATACCCTAGTAGATTCACTACAGTTCACATGACGACTCCAAGAATTGATGAATATCTAGTGCATGATATTACATTCACCTCACTTGTGGAGTCAATCAGAGACTTCGATTGCCCATGCAACATCACTAGCCATAGGTACCATTATATAGAGGTATTAATACCTCCATAGACACACCTCTTATACCAAAATAGGAGGAGCCATTTTAGGCTAATATTGATTATCTTTCAAACTCATATTTTGCTTTGTGATACTTCTATTGCTATCAATAGCACAAAATGACTTAGGGTGATATGAGTATGGTCCTCAGACTCCTATGAAACCACACTACCAACTACCAATAGATAAATTATGCTTGGGATACAACATACACATGCTTGATGAGATTATTACTGACTCCCTACAATGCCTTAACTTAGGCCTAGGAGGAGAAATTGATAACAATGAGTATGCCAATCCTGGTAATGCTCATTTGCTTAGTGATCATATACATATCACTATATTATCTATTTTTGATGATGACTCGTCAAATGAGGATTCAAAATATGAGTGGTAAGCTTTATCCATTGCTTCATATAGCTAGAAAGAAGAGTTCATGTCCATTGAGCCTCTCATGGATCTAGATGAATTCTATCTTTGTTTATTCCCTATGAAACTACCCATTTGGTGCCAAATTATTTAACCTAAGGATCTAATTATCCTAGTCCCACCTAGGGAACACCCCGTAATTCTCATTCCACCCAAACCACCTTCTGAACATTTGCATCCCCATATTTAACCGTTTATTTCCACCTATGAATGGATTTCATCCACCATCCATCAATATGATCTCCATTGACCTCACCACTCCACTCCATTATCTTGGTAACCCTTCTTAATAATTACCTCTCAATATTAAAGCTATTGATTTTGATCATGTTACCCTTCTACCTTTACCTTCCAAATTTATTCCCTTTGAGGACATGCTATAAATATACCATCTTCCATCCCATCTAGAATTAGCTATCTTCCAAGTTGAGATAGAGTTTGATAATGCATATGGCTCTCTTAATCCAACTGATGACATTCATTTTATTCCTATTCCTCATCAGTTCGAGGAGGGATTCCATATGCTAATAGAAGAGACTATCAATATGAAAATCAACAATGATCTAGAGCATCCCCAAATTCTTAAGCTGGGGAAGGGCCTTTCAGCCACAAAGCACACTACATTATTTGCTCTTCTGAGAAAGTATAAAAAAGTTTTTGCTTGGTCATACAAGGATATACCTGGTCTGGATCCAAACTTAATCATACATAATTTATTGCTAAATCTAACAATGAAGCTATTCAAACAAAAAATATGAAAACTACATTCAACAATAGCTCTAATGATAAAAGACAAATTACAAAAATTACTAGATGCAGGCTTCATCCAATCTATCGACTATCCTGAATGGGTGTCCAACATGGTACTTATTAGAAAATTGAAGGGTGGGGTTCACGTATGTACTAATTTTTGTGATCTTAACAAAGTAAGCTCCAAGGATGAATTTCCACTTCCCAACATTGATACACTAGTTGACACAACCATAGGTCATGAAATAATTTTCCTCATGGATTATTTCTCAAGCTACAATAAAATTTAGGTCAATCCTAAAGATCAACCTAAAAATACCTTCACCATCCATGGAGAACATTCTACTACAAAGCCATGCCTTTTGGTATCAAAAATTCTAGTACTACCTGAAGACACCTAAAACACGTCATGTTTAGGAGACTACTCATATGGGCAACTTTGCAGACCATATGAATGATCTTGGACCTTTCCAAGAGGTAGCAGTGGTTCTAACCACTCATCTAGGGTAGTCTAGTCCTATGCAGGCTCAACCACTGATGCTTAGAGTGGCTACCAACCCAACCACTGATGCTTAGGGTGGCTACGAGCCTAGCCACTCCTGTTGATAGCGGCTAGCTCTAAAACTATCTCGGCCTCCCGAGCTGAGCCAAAATTAGTTGTAATAACCAAATGCAATTGATATTAGGTGGTTTTGGGTGAGGAATATTCTGGAAGGTTCCTCCCAACTACCATAGGCTAGAAATTCTTGATCTTGGCTTCTCCATGAAGCCAATATTGGAATTTGAGAAGCCTATTTATAGGCCCTCCCATGAATGCAAAAGATATACAATATTTATGTAGTGAAGCTCTACCGGATTGGATAGCGACTTGATAACCCTTGAGGAGTGTCGAAATGCTACCCAATTGTGGAGTGACAAGCATGCAAACAACAATGGAGCTTCCAAAGGACTGAGAAGCATACATCACAAATTCACACCAATATAACATGAATCCCAATGAATTCAACCACCAATCCATCTCTGGACAAGCAGGCGACCCTTGACCATCAATTCAACTGGTGAATTATGTGTCACAGACCCTAATTTAAGAGGTAGAAGATTCATTTTGTGGCTGCTATCTTTGACAATGGCTCGAAGGCTCAACCATCGATGATGGGTGGTAGGAAAGACTAGGGTTTGATGCATTATTTCTTCAGTTCTTAGCCTAGATTTTTACTTATTTCTACTTTATTAGCTTAGATTAGAGTAGATTTATCATTTTCAATGCATTTGCATGGTTAATTAGCAATATTAGAGGTAGCTTTACCTTGATTTAGTCATATTTTCTAGATTCAATTAATCTTCTTAGATTAGCTTCATTTCATGCTTTTATTGCAAATTACATGTTAGATTAGCTAGATCTTGTTTTACTTCATGCTTTGCACCAATTTAGCTATTTCTTGATTATATTTGCATATCTTTATGCTTATTTCAAGTTTAGCCTTATTTCTTGCATTTCTTGACAAAAGCCTCATCATGAGAGGCCTCATATGCTTTTAATTGTGCTTTGTTGTTTCTTGTATGTAGATTATAGGTTCTTTCAAGCTTCAAAGCATTCTCAACATCAAGTTCCTCTTGAAAAAGTGAGAAGGAGGCATCAATAAGCCCTCAATCAATTCGTGTCGATCTAGAAGGCCTATGAATTGCACCACCCCCTATTTTGGGGCTTCATATCATTTGTATTCATTGTATCAAAATTTGGTATCCCTAAGAGGGACGTACATGTAATTGATTTTCATGATGAATTAATAAAAGGAGCCTTTACATTTTTCTTAATTCATTGTCATTGTATGTTTTCTTGCTTTATCTTTGATATTATGATGCAAATACAGTAGGTGCATGCTTTCTAGCATCGTACAGATGGTGATCATGGTGGAAACACCTAAAATTTGCATTGTTTGCTGATCTATTGCATGTTTTTTTACATAGGTGCAGCCACTCTGATCGATAGTGGCTAGCAGAGCTTAGTCACTCTTGAAGACAGTGGCTAGATTTAGAGCCACCCTGAGCGATAGCGATCGCAAAAAAACTTGCAAACAATAGACAACCAGATCATCAATAGACTTGGATTTCAGGTTGGTTGAAATTCTCTGTATTTTTGCTTCTCTGTCTGTGTTTTTATTTTTTGAAATGTAGTAGATGAATGTTAATTAGAGAACATAGAGAAATTTTAAAGCAAAATTTATAAGATCTCTTAGGTTTTCTACTAGCCATTGCTAGGAACAATAGTCTCTGATTGTAATCCGCCCTAGTCTCCAGTGGTCTAGATTGTATGTTAGGGTTTGCATGCTTGAGGCCCAATTAGAGGCCATTTTTCATAATTAGTCTTGCATTCTCTGAATATCATCTAGCTTTTAGATGTGCATTCTCTGAAATGGAAACATTCTTTTTAAGCATATAGAAAAATCATTTGAGTGCTCTATGATGCATTTTATTTTCATGCAAAATTAAAAAGAACCACCACACACCATGTCACACTTAAACATTAGTGAGTTGGACTTCATACCCAACCACTAATAGAGACCAATGATGGTGGGTTTCATCTCCATCCATTGGCTCAAATCCTATGAACCCTATTTTTGGCCAATATCGGCTCCAAGAACCAATGTAGCTTGGAAAATTTGCATGTACTTCTCTTTGAAGGGTATAACATTGACCAAGTGAGACTGGGTGAGGACTGGTAGGACCTGTGCTCCCTGATCGGGTATGGGCTTCATCTCCATACTTTGGTGGGTTTACATGATCAAAATTTCATTTTCGATTGTCGAGCTATGAGCATACAGGTGAAAACCCCTTTAACAAAATAATAACATGTGACATGAGGTCTTTTTGAAAATCAACAAATCAAAAACACACAAAACAAGTTCTTAGGACACACATCTAATCCTTAAAAGAGATAAACACATTTGTCTACTTTTTTTGCGTGTCTTAAAAATTTACACAAGAGATAAGTTCACATTGTCATGGTCTTCACATGGAGCAACCCCTCGGTCCGGGGGGGGGGGGGGCCCCCCCCCCAAAAAAAAACCAAACCAAAAAGGGGGCCCCCCCCAAAAACCGGGGGAGAAGTTTGGGGGCGGGGGGGGAAACCAACCATGGGTGTTATCTCAAGGAACCCTAGCTAGAGAACTAGATCCAGGTTCCTCTCATGTTAGACAGGAGGGAGCTTCAAGGCCCCAATCCTCACAGGATAGATCTAGGTAAGATCAGCCCAATGAGGGGTAAAACACAAGGGTTGCATCCAATCGTAGACCCACCATAACTCCTAACCACATTGAGGGTGGTAGAATTATAATAGACACCAATATTATTGGAGTAAATGGCACTCTATGAGATCAGCCATGGAGAACTAGACAACTTGATGAACTAGATCGAGTTCTCCTAAGGCCAATGGGAAAAAAACTACTACTGCACACTCTATTTTTAGAGTTCATGTAGTCATAAAATAGTGAGACACACTCATGAGTAGGGGGAAGCTTCAAAACATCCCTGCAACACTCACACTACTTTCGATCATGGAGGTATAAAACATAGGTCATTGCACACTAACAATGTTGCCTTTATAGATAGAGGTAAAAGCATAGTGGGGGCTCCTTCAAAGAACCTTACCATAGTGACTCCTTGCACAGAGATATAAAGTTAGAGACCTTCAGTGGTGGTTCAATTCGATCACATGTGTAGGTTGTATGAAGATGCACAATATCAAGAAAGAGTACTCCAAGATAAAAGGGAGGCATTGCACGTAGAGCAAGAGTACCTAGATAAACTTGAACAAGAAGAGGTGCAAGCACAAATAAAATGGTGCCAACATCTATATGAATAGTGCTTGAGGGAACAACATACCCTAGAATAAACAAAGCATGAGGAACAAGTAGATAGGTTGGCTCAAGCCAATCTACACATGGGTAGTGAGTACTACCACTCCAATAGATGTGCTACTTCTCAACTCGAGAGGTATACCAAATAGGTAGATGATCACACTCATCGCACCTCACAACATGCTTCGAGACACCAATGGTGCATAGCGCAAGAATAGGTGGAGCATGAACAAGAACAAGATGTAGATATGGATGACTAGGAATAGATTTATCCTGAACCATCATCCATGGAAGAGGAATATAATCGACCAATTCGGTCCAATGCAGAATGATTACCTCCTCGACCACCCCAAAATAACCTTCAAGAGGAAGAGATCATCTCTTCAAAATCTTACAAGGTACTTACTGAGAGAATCAAGTCTCTCGAGAAGCAAGATATGGTTGGGCAGAAGCCAACCTTAAGTAGGATACACAATCAACCCTTGTGCTCATCGGTACCAAGTCCTACCTATCCAAAGCATTTTGAGATGCCTCGGTTAGATAAGTTTAAGGGAGAGGAAGATGCACAAGAGCATGTGACCAACTTCATGAATGCATGCTTTCAGCTCCAACACAATGATGCCCTGATGTTAAGAATATTCATCATCACGTTATCAGGTGCAACAATAGAGTGGTTTAACCAACTACCCAAACATAGCATCATCAACTTTGAGCAACTGGTGAATGCCTTCCTTGAATACTTTTCATTTGGCATTAGGAAGAAGACCAACTTGTCTGACAATCTTAAATAGTATGATGATGAGCCGGTCCAGGACTATGGGAATAGGTGGTGAAAGTTAATGGTAAAATTACCATTTTTTATTCCCACTTTAGAGCTCACTCGAATGTTCACCAAGAGTTGTGCCAAGCATATCTCATTGCTTCTATAGCTTTAGTAGTATGCAACATTCGAGGAAGCCTTGGCACAATCCAAGCTTATAGAGGACATCAAATTAGAATAAGGATATCTTAAGCTCCATAACAAGAAATACTGGAACAACAACCATAACAACCATAATCAATAGTAGTAGGCCAAGCCTGCACTAGTCAACTAGGTTGTATTAAATATACCAAAAGGGGGGAATAGCCAATAACCATAGAATTACCAAGCTCAACCACCCCCAACTAACTACAACCAAAAGAATAAGAACTAAGGTTGAGACAAGCAATATCGATCACCTCGCTAGTATACGCCATTGTTAGAATCTTTGGCATCAATATTTAATCAATTGAGTGAGGCATGGGTACTCAAATTACTTGAGGTACAACTTATTGATCCTAACTATCCCAAGCCCAAGGGATATAGAGATGATCATTATTTCCCTTACCATAGAATACAGGGGTATGATATTGAAGTGTGCATCGATTTCAAAAATATTGTACAAAATATGATCAAAAAGGGTGAGCTACAAGTTGACAATCCACTAGCTCTTGATAATAGGAACATGGGCATATTTAAAAACCCATTGCCAAATCATGAAGCCCCTAGAAATTAGGGTGCTCAAGTTAATCAGGTCCAATTCGAACCTCCCACTCAAGGATTCATTGGAATGGTCAATGTGGTTACAAGAAATTGGATACAACCAACTAGAGCCTCTAGTGGCTCCCATCCATATCCTAGTTGCACCTCAATAGAGGCTAGTGTAGAATAATCTTCTAGGTCCACCATCATGACCTATGATAATGATCTAGAATAGACTTACTTAGAGTCTTCAAACAATGTCGACTAAGTTATCAATATACGAGCTCATTCAACAATCTCCTAGGCATAGGGAGACCTTAATGGAAATCTTGAAATCTATTGAGCTCTAGCCCTAGAACCCTAAAGCATTTACAAACTTTGTGGGGCAAGTACAATAGTGCTAAGAGCCCATGATTCATTTTTATGATCATGAAATAAAGGTAGTCCCAACTACCATAGCAGACCCACCTCTGCACATCATCACATGTATCAATCACACACCCTTCAAGCGGGTTCTAATCGACATAGGCTCATCGATTAACATAATAACAACCAAAGCTATAGGGCACCTAAAGATCCCTAGGTCCAACATAATCCCTTCTTCTTACACATTGAGAGCGTTCAATGATGCATTATGCTCCATAGTGGGTACAATAGTCCTACCTATTTAGGTAGGGCATAAGACCATCCCTATGATGTGTCATGTGTTAGAAGGGGCCATGCAATATAATATCCTCCTAGGGCATCCCTGGATAAGGGATATGCAGTGTCCCTCGATCCTACATCAATGTGTTAAATATATGCATGAGGGACAAGTGCACGTGGTACCATCGGATGAAGAACCATTCAAATATGTGCATCAGGTTGACCTATCAGGGGATTTCATCCTTCCATCTACTCACCTATACATTAGGCCTTCATCCCCTACCATGCATCTAGGAAGTAAGTTAAGATCAGTGTGAGGTGATCCATCCACGTCGGTGCCACCTCCTACTTCCAAAACTACTAGCACTTCTAAGAAACCAACAACGTCTAAACCAATAGACTCTCAAAAGTTGAAAGCTCCCATGGTGGAGGAAGAACCTAGGGTAATCCCAACCATAGCAATAGTAGAAATTCCAACTCCTATGGAGGAGGAAGATCCTCAAGACATAGTCAAGGAGGTGCCTCAACCTACCTCACCTACATCATCATCAACATCATCTGCATCGTAGGTGACTATTCACTTAGCCAACATAGGACTAGGTGAATATCTTGTGCAAAATATCACTTTCACTCCAATCATTGAGTCTACACAAGACATGGGATGACCAAGAGTCCCAAACCTACCCATAGGAATAGTGGTACCATTGGGGATGCCACCCAACTAGACTAATTTTATTTATGCTGGTTTGGATCAAGCCCATGATGCCTCAGATATTGAAGAGGATGATGATGAGCCATTCACAATGAATGTTCATTATCTATCCAACCCTGAGTTTGCTCTTAGATACTTTGAATGCAACCATTGGCATGGCTATGGTTTAGGTCTATATGAGCAAGGGTGATGAAACCCAGTTGAACCATAATATCAGTTACCTATTGATAGGTCTGGCCTAGGATATCATATCTGAAGCTATGATGATTCATTAGTAGCATCTTTGGATAGACTGAGCTTAGGGTTTAGGGAAGACATCGAATGGAATCCTTATCACCCGAACATAAGCTACATGGATGATAGGTTGGTGACCATGGTCACTATAGAACCACCCACTATGTATCATCTAAATTTCTCTCTCGAGGCAAGCCCATCAGGAATTATCCTATGGGAGGATGAACCAGGCTATGGTTATGAATGAGAAGAGAATGAGTACATCATAGATCATAGTGAGTTTGAGGATGAGACTAAATTGGCCTACCTTGGGCCTCGACATTCACGTCACCTCATAGAGCTAGTGGATATGGATAATGGATACTTCATAGATGATAGTGATTATGAGGATGAGACCAAAATGGCCTACCTTGGGCCTCGACACTTACATCATCATAATGAACCATTTGACATAGATGAGATGTATCATAGAGTATATCCTGGCCCTCACCTCAAGGGAAGACCAACCAATTTAGATGAAATCTATCATATAGTTTTCCTTGATCCTCCTACATTTAGATAACTCCTATAACCAAGTGATCCCATCTTCCTATCTATTCATAGATTAGATCCTGAGATCCCCATACCCCCAGAGCCACATCTTGGGTATGGAAGTCACATCAACAATGTAGAGTTGCACCCACATGGTCCTGGAGATTCCATCCCATCCATCAACATGATCTCCATTGAGTTGACCACTCCACTCCACAACCCAACCGATCCTTCCAAACCATTGTGTCTTAATCTAGATGCTATTGATTGGGATCATGCTGATTCACCCTTGGAGCTTGAAGATTTCTTCCCCAATGAAGAAATGTTACAACCATTTCACTTTGCACTAGGCTGCACACATGATGTTTATCATGCTGGTTTTGATCCTGATTCAGTCAAACCTTTAAATCTAGTAGATGATATCCATATGATCCCTACACCTCACCAGCTTGAGGAGGGGTCACACATGTCAATAGAGGAAAATTTTGAAGTGGACATCAACAATGATCCATCTGATCCAAAGAAAGTTAAATTTAGAGAAATCTTATCTCCTAAGGAATGGGCCACCCTCATACCTCTATTGAAAGAGAGACCTGATCTCTTCACTTGGACCTACAAGGATATGTCAGGTTTAGATCTAAAATTGGTTGTTCACAACCTTTCACTAGATCCTACAAAGAAATCGATCAAGCAAAAACTTAGGAAGATGCATCCTACTATCACCTTGATGGTAAATAATGAGCTTCAAAAGCTATTGGATGTAGTCTTTATTATTCCCATCGACTATCTAGAATGGGTATCAAACATGGTACCTATAGGAAAACTTGATGGAAGAATCCGTATTTGCATGGATTTTAGAGACCTCAATAAGGCAACACCAAAGGATTCATTCTCATTTCCCAATATAGATGCTCTTGTAGATGCAACTATGGGTCATGAGATGCTCTCCCTAATGGATGGTTTTTTTGGTTATAATCAGATTCAGATTAAACTTGAAGACCAACACAAAACTATATTCACAATGCCATGGGGGACCTTCTGCTACAAGGTAATGCTATTTGGTCTTAAAAATGTTGGTGCCACATATCAGCGGGCCATGACATATATCTTCCATGACTACATGCACAAGATCCTAGAGGATTACATCGATGACTTATTGGCCAAGTCATTGTTGCATGCAGAGCATGCTTGAGAAAATTAAAATAGACATAATGTTAGGTTGAATCCCAAGAAGTGCGTATTTGGTGTAACTTTAGGAAAACTCTTGGGATTCATCATTTCTAAATGAGGGATCAAAGTTGATCCAACAAAGGTAAAGGCTATCCTAGAAATGGCCCCACCCACTAACATCAAAGAGTTGAGAAGCCTATAGGGCAAAGTAGCATCCATAAAGTGATTCATCACACAGTTATCAGATAAATATCGACCCATGAATCGACTGCTACACAAGGGGGTCCCATTCCATTGGGATGAAGAATATCAGCAAGCCTTTGTTGAGATCAAGAAATATCTGGTGATGCCACTAGTACTAGCTCCACCAAGGCTAGATGTGCCATTCTTGCTTTATATATCGACTACTAACTTTGCACTGGGAACCATGTTAGCCCAAAATAATGTGTAAGACAAAGAGCAAGTGATATATTATATCAGTCACACCTTGGTGAGTTATGAGCTAGGGTACACATACATAGAAAAGTTGTGCTTAGTAGTGGTTTTTATGACTAAGAAGTTGCACCACTACATGTTGAGTCATACGATGTATGTGATATCAAAACAAAATCCTTTGTAGTATATGATGAGCAAGACATATCATAATACACGTACTACAAAGTGGATCATGCTACTAATAGAATTTGACTTGGAATTCATTAGCCAAAATTCCATCAAGGGATAGGTCATAGTTGATCAGCTGGTAGAGGCACCTCTTCAGGATAGTAGGCCTCTCATCATAGAACTTCTCGATGATGTAGTCTTTGCATTATCGGAGTCACCTAAACCTAAAGAACTAGATAATAAAGTTGACATGACTTTGTTCTTTGATGGTTCAAAGTGTGAGCAAGGGGGTGGTGCAGGAATTATGTTTTTCATGCCGCAAGGTGCTCCAATGCCCTTGTCATTTAAACTAGACTTTCCTTGCACCAATAACAATGCTGAATATGAGGCCCTAATCTTGGGTCTCCAAACAACAATCACCATGAAGATTAAAAAGCTAAACATATTTGGTGACTCCCTTCTCATTGTTAACCAAGTTAAGGGAATATATCAATGTAGGTGTCCTATCCTAAAAGCTTATAAGGATCTTGTTGACACTTATCTAGCCCATCTAGAGTGGTATGACATCGAGGCAATCCCTCATACATCAAATATATTTGTAGACACCATGGCATATTTGGGATCTTTAATCCCTCAGAATCCATCTACTGACTTTACTACCATTCATGTGAAGATGCTCTCACAATCCATGATGCAGCATGAGGCTTTTGACAATCAAGAATCAGTCAACATGATTCATATAGAACCAAACCATGAGTGGTTCTATAGAGCCAGAGACTTTCTGAAGAAGGCACCTTGGGGGTCTTTGATCTCGTAGGGTCCTACAGGGAATGGCACCACCATTCACCATAAGGTTGTTTCCCAATCTACATTCATGCACATCGAATCATAGGGGGAACAAGTCATCTTGTCTATTGAGGTTGTAGCTTATCAGGATTGGTTAAGCCAATTACAAGATTTTCTTAAACTTGGAATAATCCCATAGGGATTATCGCATGCTACAAAATGAGCATTTAGACAAAAAGTGACTAGATATGTCTTGCTAGGAGATATATTGTATCATCGAAGCTATGATGGAGTCCTCCTTCATTGCCTTGAGCCCCAAGAATCAACTTGGGCAATTTCACAAGCTCATGATGGTACATGTGGTGGCCATTTCAGTGGCATGGCCATCATCAAGCGCATCCTTCGGATGGGTTATTATTGGCCCACCATGGAGAAGGATTGTTGTGCATATGTCAGGAAGTGCATTAAGTGTCAACATCATGCGAATTTGATGCACCTACCATCGTAGGCCTTACAACCCATTCAAGCGGCTTGGCCATTTTCTTAGTGGGGTTTTGATCTAATTGGTAAGATCTCTCCCCCATATTTGGGTTGACACACATTTATATTAATGGCCACTGAGTATTTTACCAAGTGGGTGGAAGTGATCCCCTTAACATCAATGATAGGAGCATGAATTATGGAGTTCATACTTCACAATATCATCTATCACTTTGGGATCCCATCCAAGATAATTTTGGATAATGGTACTTCATTCAAGAACAAATATGTGTAGGCTTTAACATCCAAATATAACATTCAACATAACTTTGCAACACCATATTATCCACAAGAAAATGGGTAAGTAGAAGCCTCAAACAAGATAGTAGTAGCCATCTTGAAAAATATGGTTCAAGAGAATCATAAGGATTGGCACCTATAGTTGCCCCTTGCATTATGGGCTTACAGAACTAGCGTACGGATGCCCACTAGGGCAACACCATTTTCATTGGTATATGGCACTGAGGCCATTATGCCCTTGGAATTAGAAATTCCAACCTTGTGCATCACATTGAAAGAGTTCATCGATGATGACACCATGCGACAAGCTCACCTTGATCAATTGATGCTTCTTGATGAACATCACATGAATGCCCTTGAGCATCTCCACGTTTATCAAGATCATATTAAATGAGCTTATAACAATAAATTCCATCTAAGAGACTTTAAGGTTGGGGATCTTGTGCTGAAAGAGAACCAACAGAACTCAAACCTACCACCGCACTTGCGAGATAAATTTATGGCCAATTGGTTAGGTCCTTATATCATCTCAGAGAAGATTGGACCTGGAACATATCACCTAACATCGTTAGAAGGGGTTGAAGAGCCTGAGCCTCTCAAAATTCTTCATCTGAAGGTATTTTACACATAAAAAGAAAAAAGTAAAAAACATTCAAATAAATCATAAAATTTCAAAAACAATTGAAAATTTCATAAAATTTCAAAAATAATTGAAAACATCAAAAACACAAAAACATTTGCATTTTACATTTTGCATTTGCATTCATTTAATTGCATTGCATTAGGCATGTTCATCCATTGCACTTGCATTAGGATAGGTTGTGTTTTCAATCTTACAAATGACACCACATTTGTATCTTAATCATGCATCTATTCATCATCATCATCCATCACCCTTGTGAGTAATTGTGTTTTTCAACACAACCCCTCCTGTTGCTATAAGGAATATACTAGGGTTTTTTGGTAATTCAGCCATACCTAGTGATCTTCTCAGATTTTTTAGAAAGCTATATTTGCTTTTGGAGATGAGGTCTAGTTTTGATAGCACCTAGCATATATCAAAATCCCATCACTAATTAAAACATTAACAATCCTAGTCTAGACAAGGAAATATGAACACTACAAAGTGGTCCTAGTCACCTTAAGTGAAAGGTTTTTACTTGCTCATCTTGTGATGCGCATGGTCTAGAGTGTTGATCATTGAAAAAAGGACAAGCTCCCCCCTACCCAAAGAAATCCCTTGCTTTCATACAAAATAAGCAAAATCTTAAAACAAAGCAAAAATAAAAATGCAAAATAAATAGTGATTTTCATCACTAAGCATGAGCAAGTATCCCAATAAATGTGAAGAAAATAAGGGGGTGAAGAGCTTGAATCCCTGGAATGTTCACTACTCAAAGCCATTGAGTGATCCCCAATACAACAATGGGCTGAATGAATCCCACCTGGCATTGGGGTAGTTCTAAGCAATTTACAAATGAGCTAGCTTTAGGTGGCTTGTATTACCTAGTAGTCTAGTCTAACTACATCCAAACTTAGGATCAAGATGAACATTTGGTGATCCTCATTACAACAATGGGCTGAATGAATCCTCCTAGAAATGAGGTAGTCTTATGTCTCATCTAATATATTCATTTGCACACACAGGGATAATGAATATCTTGGTCTTCATAACAAAAATTTTATCTTTCAGGAGTCTTGTATAGTCATTATACAACTTTTGATTAATCAACTAGGGTGTTTGAGTCTCATGGAAAACCTCAAAAATCCCTTATAGCAACAAATCATCTCATCAATAAATCATTACATATCACAATTATCTCATATCACATTTGGATGCTTAAATGATTAATTCTTATGCTAAGAGTTACCATTTTCATTCATGATTTTTATACATTATGTGGTGTCACCCATTAGATTGTTAAACACATATTACATTCATTCCTTATGTTTTAAGTGATTAAAGCATACAGGTTCATTTACATTAGATCACCATCATGTAAATAATGCATTACATACATTGCATTCACCATATCATAACAACATAAATTAGATGCATACAATTAAATCAAAATTAAACATGCATTTAACACAAATCATTGCATCCATATATGCATACATAAGTAGTCTATCTACACATCTAGATCATAACATCTAATCATACATACATCATCTAGCTAGTGCATGTCATCAATACATCACATCATATAGCAATAATCAAATCATGTAAGCATTGCATCCATATTGCATCACATGAACATAAAAGCAAACACATAATACACATAATGAGAAATAAAATATAATATCATATACATGTGTCAAATGTACATAAGGTACAAAAAATACTCGTAGGCTACAACTATGTAGGTCCTCAGACCTTACACTCAAAAATGATACATATCATGTCATATCAAACTGGGCCTACACCCCCTGGCTCACCCCCACCCTCAGCTCCATCTCTATGATGATGGCTAGAGCTCACTCCTCCTGATATCTCAGATTGGGAAGCTAGTCCTATGACTGGGCTGCACTGATGACTACCTAGACTCACTCCTCCTAGTCCACTGAGACCCTACTATCATAGATCTAGCTGGCATAATGCCATCATGTAATCTGACCTCAACCTCTAGAAGTGTGATATGATGTGCATCATACTTCACCTTACATCATCTACTAGTATGACCTATAGTCACCTAAGCTCTACCCCTGTATCCAACCCTATTGGCCCCTAAATAGCTAGAGCAGTTGGTGCAACCTATCCTATAGGAGCAACCCCTACATATCATAGAGCATCCCACTCACTAGTTAGAGCACCTATAGTAGTATGCATCAAGTCTCTCTCTATGGTGAGCTGCTCTATCCTAAGCAATTTGAATCAAGTTGCATTTATAGAGAGGTCCTCTCCTCCTCGTACCCTCACCATCTGTCCTACCCTACTATTATCTGGCTCTATACTATAGTGAGAGAGGTATCTCACTCTAGGATCTATCATCGAGCTATCTATAGCTCGACCTCTAGACTATGTAGATCTACTTAGAGAGGAGACTCTTACTCCTCTGGAGCCACCTCCTCCTCCTCCTTTGGTGCTGCTTACTCCTCTATAGCCTAGTCCCACTCCTCCTCTATCCTAGGCTACACTCATCACCCATCAGGATCCTTAGTAGCTACCTCATCCCTAGATCACCCTAGGCTACCACCACCATGCCATAGCTATATCACCCACCATTGAGTGTACACCTCTGTAGTACCAATATTCTATATTAACATTAACTATAGGAGGATCTACCTCCTCTCTAAGAGTTGTAACCTATGGTATTTGGAGATCTCTCTCTACCTGAATCTACCTATATAGAATTGGCTCTAGTGGGATGTCCTATTGAATCCCAAACTATCTAGTAACCTAGGAGAAGTAGAAGAACTCTCTCACCCCTCCCTTGCACTTGATAATCCATCGATCATGCCTCATCCAAGCTAAGAATTGGTCTACCTCTAGCCATGTAGGGCAATCTACATATGGCCTCCATATAATATCCCTCAGCCTATAGCCTAGTCAGAGAACCTACATAATGAGCCAAGTCCCCTACATGATGATGACTCTATCACTCCTCTACATCTCATGACCATCTAGACCTATAGCACTATGACCTCACCACTATCATAGTAATCCCCTATGGTAATCCTATTGGGTGGTCTACTCTAATATGCTCCTAACCCTAGATCTATAAGAGCAAGCTACATGCTACCCCATCCTGGCCCCATCATTGGATCCTATATAACTCATCATAGAGCTATGCTAGTAGAGCACTCCCCCAAGCCATAATGATAGGCCTAGGACTATCCAATAGGTCTTGTACCATAGCTAAGAGGTTCCATGGGAACCTCACTCTTGATGTATCTAGTAGAAGCATATTATAGATAATATGCATCAAAATGGCCTAACATCATGAGAATACCTTGGCTCGATACCAATGGGTGATAGGAACTCCTCCATGTTGAATGTCGGCTAGAGTTGCACGTGCTTGGTCATCAAAAACCCTATCAAATACTACTACTCTAGCATGGTAGGTGATGAGATGATGGCCCATCCATCAAAGGGAATCCTGAAGATCCTATAGATATCCTCAGGTGTGATGGTCATCTCACTAGTCGAGAGATGAAAGGTGTTAGTCTGATAGTCCCATCTATGGGCTAAAGTAGTAATGTATGCCTGATCTAACATCATAGTCAATAATCTCATAGTATACATCAGGCCCTATGCATCAAACCACTCCTAGTCTATGTGATCTATAAGAGGTAATAACTCAGCTAGCAAATTAGGCTCTCGAGCCTATGCTATCAAGATCTAAATGTGCAAATATAAATGCATAATTAGATGCACTTGCACTAAAAAAACTAAGCAAAAAAATAAAAAATTTCCTAAGGTTTAGTGGTCGCTACGCTGATAGTGGTCATACATGATAATGGCTAGCCACCAATGATCAAATTTTTTACTATTGGGGTTTCAAACTAGTTATCCTTAGTGACAATGGCCCCTCTTTGCCAAATTGGGAGCCACCTTGAGCGATAGCCATGAGGTGACATGCCAATGATGTTCATCCCTCACCCAAAAACCAAAAAAATTAAAACTAAAATCTAACCCATACCCACCTAAATTAGCCTAGTTCTAAGCCTAGCTATGGGTGTGGTTCATTGCCAATAAGTTTAATGAGGTTCATTTACCCATTTCTTAATGAGGTTCATTTTACCATTTAAATGATAAGATTAGGGTTTGAGAGATACCCATGAAGCTCTAGCTCCTCCACTCGTAGATGCCTCATCATGCTCCACCATGGTGTCAAGGTAATTTCGGTAGCATTCTAGGTCAACTTTTCTCTCTCTCTCCTTAGAGCTCACTATTGCAAATTCCACTAGAAAATAATGAAATTGAAAACCCTAATTTTTCTTTTATATTTTTTATTTTTGGTTTGATGGTGACAAGGCTATGAAGTGTGGGCCTATGTTAATAATGGCTATAAAATTTAAAAATGGGTTACTATGCTAGATAGGGCTAAGAAGCAATAATAAATGCACTAAATTTCTCACCATGAGAAGATTTAAAATGGACAATTAAGCATATCTACCGGTCCAGAATCATCAAAAATCATCAAAATAACAAAAAAATCAAATAACATCAAAATTTCAAATGCACCTCGTACCTAGTTATTTACCCTATACACTTG
Source organism: Wollemia nobilis (assembly GCA_028583015.1). NCBI lineage: Eukaryota > Viridiplantae > Streptophyta > Pinopsida > Araucariales > Araucariaceae > Wollemia > Wollemia nobilis. The sequence goes on along the minus strand of JAQPPZ010003077.1, from coordinate 14,812,488 downwards.
GTGGTTGTAGTGACTTGCACTCCATGCAATCTAGCAAGATGAGTAAATTACCATAAGGTCATTTGAACCAAATTATTCATCATTGAATTGAAATGCTTCACTTCACTCCCTAAGAAGGCCATGGTGGTCGGACTGCCCCATGGGAATGAGGTGTTCATTTCCTTTCTTCTATGAAATTTTCATCATATCATCGAGTGATTCACCACATGCTAAATGGAATTGCTATCATCTTGATTCCCTAAGAAGGCCATTGTGGTCGGACTGCTCCATGGGATAGAGATGTACAATTACTATTATTGGTTAAAATCACACTTGTAATAGGACCTGCCATATAACAACAAAGCAATCATCTTAAATCATCCAAATCAATCATCTTGGTCAAGTGACTCATCACTTTCATCACTAGTTATTTTCCTCATCGACTCATCGCTTGAGGGGGTAGTCATAATAACAAATTCATAATCAAAATCAATAATTGACAACTTAATCAAGTTAATCATGTTCATCTTATGAATCATTGCTAACAACTATCATAAGCTTACCCTATTGCTTGGGGCAAAAGCAAATATGCTGAATTAAAGCTTTGTCAACTCTAGCCCTTGGACCATTGTGAATGCTAAGCAATGTTAAACCAATTAACTTAGAAAGACTTCAAAGTTTTATGTAAATTAAGCCTTCCATCTAGTTGGAAGCAATGATTTAGATATGCACGCCCTTTTCATGATTGGGGCATCTAATGTTGATCAGATCAATGATCATCATGCAACCTAGAATATGGCTTTAGGTGGTCTATTTTTTCTCAGCATTGTGTTTTCCCATAATGCATCACAAAATGGGCATCTATAGACACCTAAAATACGTCATGTTTAGGAGACTACTCATATGGGCAACTTTGTAGACCATATGAATGATCTTGGACCTTTCCAAGAGGTAGTAGTGGTTCTAACCACTCATCTAGGGTAGTCTGGTCCTATGTAGGCTCAACCACTGATGCTCAGAGTGGCTACCAGCCCAGCCACTGATGCTTAGAGTGGCTACGAGCCTAGCCACTCCTACTGACAGTGGCTAGCTCTAAAACTATCTCGGCCTCTCGAGCTAAGCCAAAATCAGTTGTAATGGCCAAATGCAACTGATATTAGGTAGTTTTGGGTGAGGAATCTTCTGGAAGGTTCCTCCCAACTACCATAGGCTAGCAATTCTTGATCTTGGCTTCTCCATGAAGCCAAGATTGGAATTTGGGAAGCCTATTTATAGGCCCTCCCATGAATGCAAAAGATATACAATGTTTATGCAGTGAAGCTCTATCGGATTGGATAGCGACTTGATAACCCTTGAGGAGTGTCGAAATGCTACCCAATTGTGGAGTGACAAGCATGCAAACAACAATGGAGCTTCCAAAGGACTGAGAAGCATACCTCACAATTCCACACCAATCTAATGTGAATCCCAATGAATTCAACCACCAATCCATCTCTGGACAAGCAGGCGACCCTTGACCATCAATTCAACTAGTGAATTGTGTGTCGCAACCCCTGATTTAAGAGGTAGAATATTCAGTTCATGGTCACTATCTTTGATAGTGGCTCGTAGGCCTCAACCATCAATGACTGATGGCTAGTAGAATAGAGCGATAATGGCTAGGGTTTGATGCATGATTTCTTCAGTTCTTAGCCTAGATTTCTATTTATTCCTGCTTTATTAGCTTAGATTAGAGTAGATTTATCATTTTCAATGCATTTGCATGGTTCATTAGCAATATTAGAGGTAGCTTTACCTTGATTTAGTCATATTTGCTTAGATTCAATTAATCTTCTTAGATTAGCTTCATTTCATGCTTTTATTGCAAATTACATGTTAGATTAACTAGATCTCTATGTTTTACTTCATGCTTTGCATCAATTTAGCTATTTCTTGATTATCTTTGCATATCTTTATGCTTATTTCAAGTTTAGCCTTATTTCTTGCATGTTCTTGACAAAAGCCTCATCATGAGAGGCCTCATATGCTTTTAATTGTGCTTTGTTGTTTCTTGTATGCAGATTACAGGTTCTTTCAAGCTTCAAAGCATTCTCAACATCAAGTTCCTCTTGACAAATGGAGAAGGAGGCATCCTTGTAAGCCCTCAATCAATTCGTGTCGATCTAGAAGGCCTATGAATTGCACCACCCCTATTTTGGGGCTTCATATCTTTGTATTCATTGTATCAAAATTTGGTATCCCTAAGAGGGACGTACATGTAACTGATTTTCATGATGAATTAATAAAAGGAGCCTTTACATTTTTCTTAATTCATTGTCATTGTATGTTTTCTTGCTTTATCTTTGATATTATGATGCAAATACAGTAGGTGCATGCGTTCTAGCATCGTACACTACCTATAAAAAAACAATGACATAATTATTTCATGACTACATGCACAAGATTATTGAATATTATGTTGATCTTTTGGCTAAATATTTATTTTATCAGGACCATATTGTTGTTCTCAAAAAGGTCCTCAATCACTTTCTAGGGCATAACGTATGCTTGAAACCTAAAAAGTGTGTTTCTGGTGTGACATCCAAAAATATTTTAGGCTTCATTGTATCTAAGCAAGGCATATAGGTTTACCCAAAGAAGGTTGAAGCAATCACATGCATACCTCCTCCCACAAACCTTAAGTAGTTTTGTAGCTTGCAAGGGAGGATACAAACCATCTCATGTTTGATCATCCAACTATCGGATAAGTGTTAATCATTCAATCATATTCTATAGAAGGGGGTGAATTTTAATTGGGATAAAGATTGCTAAGAAGCCTTTGATGATATTGTAGACAACAAAACAACACCAATCCAATTATGTAACTACAAGCACTGACCAAATTGGCATACATACCCACTAGGGTAGCCTCCAGAGGTTAAACAGTGATCCTAACAACTCCCAAATCATTTTTGGAAGGTTAGAGGTCAATTTGGCACCTTTTAGGAACTTTGCTCCCTATTCGTCCCACCCTGGGACAATTAGAATCCTATTCATATCACCCTAGGATGATTAGCAGCAATCATTCCAGGGTGGGATGATTAGCAGGTTTGACTGGAAAAAAGTCAAGCCTTGAAAAATGGCAGCCCGGATCCGCCACCCAAATTCACCTTCAAGGCATGAAATTATGAGGAACGCTTTCAAATCAGAGAGAGAATTTAGTCAAGCATGCCCTGGTCATGGAGGCTCTAAATCAGGGAGGAATCTTCTCTCCCCCAAAAAGGGCATGGTGAGCCAAGTGGCACCCTCTCATGCGCATTCAAAGGATACCCTTATGTCTATAAAAATGTGAGTCCCTCACACCAAAAGAGAATAGAGCTGGAGAATTTGGAGCAATGAAGTGTTGTCAAACAATACCCCCATTCTTCTTTGTGCTTCCTACATCCCTAATTTCTCTTTTGGAAGAGAGGTTATCAGGTGAACACTAGGAACACAAATCTAGACCCAAAACCCAAGCAATCGGCCATAATCCCACTCCAAAATAATTGACATAACCCCCTAGGAGTTTATGGACCCATACCACTCAGATTGGTGCCAAACTAAGCCCCAAACGGTGGGCGTCCTACCCTCGGGTGCCCACCGCACTGCTGTAGTCCTAATCACCCCACCCCAGAGTGATTAGAAATCTGTGCATGATTTATTTACTATTATTTTTTCATTATTTTGTATTTGATATACTTATGTTGCTGTCCAAGTTTCATTACTTTCTGACATGATTTGACCTTGTTTTTATCATTTTATGCGTTTACTAACCTACAAGGAGTGCCTTAGGATATAGGATAATCTAGGAAAAATCTGGCAAATCTAACCTTCTAGGTCATCTCAAAATGCCCCTTTTAGTCTAACCCCAAGTTTGTAGGAGTTTTGGAGGCCTCTTGCACATTTTGTGACAGTCCCCAGCGTCCCACCCCAGAGCGATTAGAAATATGTGCATGATTTCCTGACTGTTATTTTTGCAATGTGTCCCTGATGATGTATCCATGCCTTTGCCAAATTTTGAATTCATTATGACATGTTTTGACCATCGTTTAATTCTTTTATATATTAACTAGCCGAAGGCTTTGGGGATTGCATGTTTTCCTATATCCGCATATGCTATTAACTATTTGCTATTTTTATGTGTGCAGGATCTCACCACCAAAAACACTAGAGGGGCAGCAAGGAATGACGAACACATGGACACAAGCGGCGACAACTTTTGGCCCACCCATTTCGAATGTGGGCATGTAGAAGACACTAGAAGCATACCATCCATTGATGTAACAAACTATATCAAATGTTATGAGCCCTAGAGGGGGGATGTATTGTAACCAGATTAAAAGCAAAATTAATAAAAGAGGCCCCACTTTGTTTTTCTTACATCTCATTTCTGCGTCATTTCCTTCATGCATTTTTTCATCACATTCGTAGGACTTAGCATCTATACCATATCAATTTTGTTTGCATCACATCTGGTATGCCATCCTTCTGCATTCACTTTCAATGGCGATCATGATGGGACCCTGTCCCCTACTATTAGGATCAATTTTTTGATCCAAATTTTGTGGCTTCTTTGCATGTGTTACGCATTCGGGCACTGGACTGCTACTCGTGCCACCTTGGGACAAATACGTATTTGCCCCACCCTGTGATGAATACAGACCTACTATTCGTCCCACCTCGGGACGATTAGAAATCTGCACATTTTCTAAGAAAAAACTCAGAGGCATCTGGTTTGGACAGAGAAAAGGTAGGCCTTCTGAACATCCTCTGTGTTTTTCTACTTTATGTTTTTGTAAATTTTTGCCTTCTCTGCTTTATTTTCAGACACTTGCATAGAAATGTTAAGTAGTTTGTTTTCCTTTCTTGTAATAAAAATAAAATATAAAAAAAACATAGGGTAAATTAAATGGAAGGAACTTGGTTAGTAATGCATTCTTCTCTGGTTTGCTTGCATGATACTTGCACCAATGGCAAGTCCTCATTATAGGTTTCAGTTCTAGGTAGGTTTTGTGATTTCCTTTTTGCTACTAATTGTTTCTAAAAGATAAAACGTACTTTAAAGCATTGCATTAGTGAAAATCATCTTTTGATGTATGTTTTCTTTCTTTACACAATTAAAAGGAACCACACACACACCACATAATGAAGTTAACATCAAGGATTTGGTCTTAATACCCAAACACTTTATCAAGACCAACGGTGGATTTCATCACCACCTTGGCTTGGATTTTGCATACATATACCCTGATCGCGACTGTTGCTAGACGTAAATCCTGACGAAAGCTGACCAAGTGTAACGGGGGTGATTCCCCATGCATGAGGATAAGTCTTCTATGGTAGGTGTCAAAAATATAGTGATCCCCCTTTCATACCATCTATGTTCCATGTACTCTTCTGCTCTCGTGTACCAATAGTTTCCCTCACATAAGGGCGGGTATATTGAGAAGTTTGGTATAACGGCCTGGTAATGGTATATTGAAGGGATGACCATTTTTCAGATATAAGAGCCCTCATTATGCATGTATAACAAATTTTCCTTTACAATATTCGCATAACAAAAATCAAATACACCAAACTAGATCTAGGGCACACATTTAATCTATAAACGAGATAATCATTTCTTTGTTTGTGTGGTCCCCTTTTGTTTGGTATAGCATAAAAATTGTAAAGGAGATAAAAATACACGTATCTTTTTAGAAAAAAACCACCACCATGGTGTATACCCGTAGCCAAGCCCAATCACAGGCAGAAGCTACGAAGAGTATACAAGGAGGCACAAGTCACCTCCATTACAACCCCAAGGACTTGGTTATACCACCTTGGTAGCCTGACCCATAACATAGTCCACACTATGCTACTACATAAAAGGACTATATAGGCACCCCTTTGAGGGGCACTCCCGTTCAACATAGACCCTCTCATGAGGAGTACACACATGGGAAGGCTCCCTTAGACACTCATTATGAGTGGCAACTGCATGATGAAGTGCTAGAGCCCATCCCTCATTACTATTAGAACTAATAGGCAAAATCTAGAGCATAGGGCTCTTCAGATAGGGCAAGCCAACTCTGTCTATCCCCTTCACATGTATGAAATGGGACACAAGAAAAACTAGTAAAATCCTCAAGAGAAATACACCACGTTGGAGCAATGTGCCTCCGCACCTGCTGATTATCAAGATCACCTATTGAGGCAAGAGACTCGGGTGAATGCTGCTAACCTTGATAGAGGAAAGTGACCCATAGAGATCTTGGATCACCATGACCAAGATAGATGTGTAGGGGAGGCATATAGACCTCCTAGACCTAGGACAATGAAACAAATTGACTTGGCATTTGCCAAATAGGCCGCCTACCAAGTGCAAATTACGTAGCTTAAGCAAGATCAGTAGCAGTTAGAAAAACTGTATCATCTTAACAAAGAGTGCATTTAGCACCAGATAGATGAGTTGCTCTATAACACTATGCATGAGAGGATTCCAACCCCTCAAATGCATAAGATAGAAATTTATGAGAGGCACAACCCCTTAGTATGGGACATGTATCCGCAACCTTATCAAGCGTTGCTTCCAAGACCTCCTAGACCTAAGCGGGAGGCCACTCCTAGAACCAATTATGGGTGTCTTCCTTAGGCACCCATCCATGTTTATAGGTCACACCCAAAAAATCCTCAAGAAGCCTATGAGGAATTTGAGTGAGAAGAAGAGCGGGCTGAAACACCCTACCAAGGCAGGGGTGGCGCTACCAGGCTACCCCTCCATAGGCCTCAAGTTCCTCGTAATTCACAATAAGAACAAACCAAATAAGAGGAAATCAAATCCTCTGATGCATACAAAGCACTGCTAGAGCACTTAGAGTCTATGGAGACTAAGACTTTAGGGCCCTAAAAGCCTACCTTATGCTAGCTCCGCAGTCACCCTGTAAATCCTTCAGTACTGGAACCCCCATACCCTGACCACTTCAAAATGCCTTAATTGGCAATTTTTAGAGGGTATGAGGATGCCCAAGAGCATGTAACAAGGTTCTTGAGTCAATGCTTTGGCATTCAGGACAATGATGCATTACTTCTAAGAATGTTTATAACCATGTTTGTAGGCCCTACCTCGGATTGGTTTACCCAATTGCCGAAGCATAGCATCAACAATCTAGACCAGCTAGTGGATGCGTTCCTTGAATGTTTTGCCTTCAACACCAATAAGAAGACATCATTAAGTGACCTAGCTGGCCTTAAGTAGTATGATGATGAGACCATAGCTGCTTATGGGAATCGATGGAGGACACTGCTTTCAAAGCTGCCTTACCTCCCTCCCATGGCCGACATGACTCAAATGTTTTCAAAGAGTTGCATAAGGTCGATCTTTGTGCTATTATAGATGTAGTAATATGCCACCCTAGAAGAAGCCCTGGTGCAATCCAGGATAATTGAGGAGATAAAAATTCAAGATGACAATATTGCCAAGCCGCGCAAGAAAGAGTGGACCAAAAATACCAAAATTGGGCCCACGCAATCGAAACCTGTTGTGGTCAATCAAGTTGCCATAACTATACCAAAGCCTGCACAAATGACACAGTCCCTAAAGCCATTGAGCTATAACCCCATGAACCCAATTCTTTCAAAAACTTTGTGGGATATGTGAGATGATGCAGAGAACCAGTCATAACCTTCAGGGAAGATGAACTAAAATTGGTGATCGATGATATGGTGGATCCACCCTTGCATATCATTGTGCGGGTCAACGAGATTCCATTCAAGAGGGTGTTTTTGGAAACTGGCTCATCCAACAACACAATCATGATAGTGACATTAAAACACCTTAAGCTGACAGCATCCCACATTGTGGCATCCATTTACACTCTTTGAGCATTCAATGATGCATTATGCTCGACGTTTGGCATAATTGTATTGCCCATCCAAGTAGGACAAAAGACCATTCCTACATTGTGTCACATCCTTGAGGGTGAGATGGCCTACAATATATTGCTAGGCCAGCCTTGGATCAGGGACATGAAGTGTGTCCCTTCGATAGCCCATCAATGCCTCAAATACACATACGAAGGGCAAGTACATGTAGTCTCTATGGACTTAGAGACCTTTAAGTTTTGTAATGTGGTACAGCTGATGCCACAATCGACCCTCCCATTGACATATTTTGACTTTCAATTGAATCCATCCACACAGGGTCTGATTCTGCCTACATCCTCACTGTTGAGCCCCTCAACTCACCAATCTGGCCCATATTCATCGTCTGTTCCTTCACCCATGATGCCACCTATAGTGGCCACACTGAAGGACAATAGGAAGAAGCCCCTAGAGGATGTACCACCATCAGTATCAACCATCTCTATCGAAGAGGTGCCCAATCGAGTGGAAGTCGAGACACATGGTTCACCCAACATGGAGTGGACTCAGGGAGAACTCCCATTCCATCCCCTTCAACCATCGATGATTACCATTGAGATGGCCAATACGAGCCTGGGGGAGTACCTTGTGTGGAACATTGTGGCAACACCCACCCTCGAATCCATGCAAGACATGGGGAGACCTCGCCTCCCCATTGGCACTATCGTCCCTCTAGGTTACCCGCCAAATTAGACCAATTTTGTATATGGTGGCCTCAAGAACGATATTGAACCCTACCTATAAGAGGAAGAGGATGAAGAGCCATTTGCTAAGAATATTGACTATCTGTCCAACCTGTAATTCGCCTTGAAATACCTAGACTAATGTAATTGGAATGGATATGGATTGGGCAGATATGAACAAGGAATGCACACTCTTTGTCAACCGAGATACTAGATGCAATATGATAAATCAGGAGCAGGGTTCAACCACCCTTTGTCCCTCAACATTTTGGTAGAAACCATGCAAGGCCTAGGTATAGGCAACAGGGATGGGTTGGCACAAGATCCATATGCCAATCCCAACACAACATACACATTAGTGGACTATCTCCCATTGTTAACAACAAACCTTGTTGACCTCAACAACCCTTATCCTTTGATCAAGGAAGGGGAAAGTTCAAGAAGTAACCTCCAAGAAGGATATGAACAACATCAAAGGGGGTCTTCTGAAGATGATTCAGATTATGAGGTAGCACCTTGGGACCCGTTTGAGTCCGATAGCAACCACTCACAGGTGACACCCATTGACGACTATCAAGAGGACTTCATGGAAATGTTCCCATTTAATGTTCCAATTGGGAAATTTCCACCTCTAGAGAATCCAGCCCTCCCGTAGAGAGCGAAACAACTCAAAAGGGACCAAATCAACATGTTGGAACAAAATGAGCCTCCCATGTTGGCCATGAGTCCAAGTGATCCATAGGAGGAAGAATATCCAAATATCTTCTTCAACATTGACTACCTGAGTTCCAGACTTCTGGCTCTTGTAGAGAGTGAGGATAGTGATCAAGAACGCCTAGTGGGAGGCTATACCCACCATAGGGGCACATAGTTTTTGAAGCCAATGAAGGCCTATGGATCTTCGATAGTGACTATGATGATGAGACTGAGATGGCATATCTCAACCATATGAGGCAACAGGAATACCCCATAGACATAGATGATATGTTTGAACATTTAAATATGGGACCAAGGCATAGGTGGCATTTAAACCAAGTACAGTTAAACCAAGTGATTCATCCACCACTTTGGGAATACAGGTAACACACCCCACCTAGAGAACCTATAGGGCCATCAGTGCCTAGGGCAGACCCTGCACTTTTGTCTATGCATAGGGCCGATCCTTTTGTGCCAATACCCACAGAGCCAGATCCGAGGTACACGGACCACCATGGATGTATGAATCAACACCCATGCAGTAATGGAGACCAAATTTAGTCCATCAACATGATCTCCATTGATTTGACCACCCCCATCTACAATCCAGACAATCCAACATGACCATTGTATCTAGACCTATATGCCATAGACTAGGATCATGCTGACTCACCACCATCCCCATAAGAGTACTGGCCTTGTGATGAGATGTTTCATTTCACCCCAGGATAGACTTAGGATATCTTCCATGCTGAAGAGGAACTTGACATTCCTAATGTATATCTAAATTCAATAAATGATATCCATATGATTCCAACTCCACACTAGTTGGAGGACAGATCCCACATGTTAGTCAAAGAGACGATTGATGTAGACATCGGTTCTGATCTAAGGAATCTATAAATCATCAAGCTGGGAGTAAGTATATCCCTCGAAGAGCAAGTCGATTACATTGTCCTTCTCAAAGAGAAGAAAGAGGTTTTTGCATGGTCCTACAAAGACATGATGGGGTAGACCCATAGCTAGTCACACATAATTTAACACTTGACCTGAAAGTCAAACCAGTCAAGCAAAAGCTATGTAAGATACACCCAACAGTGGCCTTAATGGTAAAATATGAGCTACAAAAGCTGTTGGATGCATAGTTTATCATCTACGTAGATTACCCACCATGGCTGTCCAACATGGTACCCATCAAAAAGCCTGATAGGAGGATTCGCATATGCATCAATTTTTGAGATTTAAACAAAGCGAGTCCTAAGGATGATTTCCCCTTGCCTAGAATCGACGCATTGGTAGATGTTATAGTAGGCCACATAATGCTTTCCCTCATGGATGGTTTCTCGAGATACAACCAAATTCTTATAAATATTGAAGATCAACTAAAAAATGCATTCATGACACCTTGGGGGACATTTTGTTATAAGGTCATGCCCTTTGGCCTTAAAAACACTGGCGCCACTTACCAATGCACTATGACATACATATTCCATGATCACATGCATAAAAATTTGGAAGATTATATGGATGATTTTTTGGCCAAATCTCTTTTGCGCCAAAATCATCTTGATGACTTACACAAGATCCTTGATCGCCTCATCAAACACAAGGTTAGGCTAAACCCCAAGAAGTGCGTATTTGGTGTCAAATATGGAAAAATATTGGGTTTCATAGTCTCAAAATAAGGCATCGAGGTAGATCTAAACAAATTCAAGTCAATCCTTGAAATGCTTACCCCAACCACCATCATGCAGCTCAAAATATTGCAGGGTAATGTCACATCGATCAAGCACTTCATAGCGTAGTTATCTGACAAGTGTTGACCCATGAATAAATTATTACATAAGGGGGTAGCATTTCATTGGGATGACGAGTGTCAGTCAGCCTTCAACGACATCAAACAATACTTGGCTTCACCACTAGTATTGGCACCACCTAGACCAAGAGTGTCATTCTACTTATACATCTCAGCTACTAAGGTGGCACTGGGTGCCATGTTAGCCCAAAAAAATGAATTACATAAAGAATAGGCTAATTATTATCTTAGCTACACCCTGGTCAGTTATGAACTTAACTATGCATACGTTGAGAAGCTATGCTTGGCGATGGTATTTGGCACCAAAAAGCTATGCAATTACATGCTGAGCAATACAATGTATGTTGTGTCTATGGATAATCCATTGCGGTACATGATGAGTCATACTTATCATAGTAGTCGCATGGTGAAATGGATCATGTTGTTGATAGAATTTGACAGTGAATTCATTGGAAAAAAGTCCATCAAAGGTCAAGTCTTCGCCGATCAACTAGCAGAGGCTCCTCTAGAAGACGATCAGCCTCTGACCATAGAGCTACCTGATGATGGGGTCTTCCATGTCTCATAATTTTCAAATTCTGATGATCCTGAGTCACATGCCGACATAACCTTATTTTTCAATGTTTCTAAATGTGAACAAGGGGGTGGCACGAGAATCATGTTTTTCACACCGTAAGGGGCTCCAATGCCTTTATCATTTAAACTTGATTTCTCGTGCACCAATAACAATGCTAAATACGAAGCCTTGCTCATAGGTCTTTAGACAACCATCACCATGAACATAAAATGCTTGAATATCTTTGGTGATTCGATGTTAATTGTCAACCAAGTGAAAGGGGTATTCCAATGCAAATGCCCAGTTATGCAAGCCTAAAAAGCCCTTATGGATAAATTCCTAGCAAAGCTTGAATGGTACGACATCGAGGCACTCCCTAAATCATCGAATCATTTTGCAAACACTATGGCATCCTTGGGGTCACTAATCTCGCAAGACCCTTCTGGTGATATGACAACCATTCAAGTCAAAATGTTATCACAAACTACGATGGAACATGCAAGCTTTGACATAACGCCAAAAATCCACCTGATCCAGATTAAACCATCTCAGGATAGGTTCTCTCAAATCCATGATAGTCTGAATCATACCAACTGGGGGTCTTTGTGAAAGCACGAGATTCCGGGCAGAGGGAACACTAGTTATGCAACATAAGACGAAAATGTAACGCTTTGATCCAATGCACTAAAACAAAGAAAAGAGACAACTTAGAAAGGAAAGACAAGATGTAAAGAAATCACAGCCCTCTTTATTCAAATATCTTATCCTTGGTTACATAGACGTCTCCTCCCCTTTTGGGGGCTAGGAGCGTTAAATTTGTCTTCATTACAATGTGTGACCTAGTCTTCCTCTTCCCGCGTGCCCATGATTGCAATGGGCGGGCCAAGATGCTGCCGCCGCTGATGTGGATAAGTTCTTCACCTCTGATTGATTTTCTTGCAGTCAAAGAAACAATGAAAATTTCAGTAGCACCTGCTGCAAATGAAAGGGGTTCGCTCTCTAAAATCCATGAAATATGCATGTAAACATCTGCCTGAAACAGTAAATACAGTGAGTCCAAATGGCTTGAAAACTTGACAGAAGACAAAAAACGTTACCAAAAGGCCATTGCCCCTGAGACAGCCGACCAATTTGCTGTCACCTGGTAATCATCCCTGGTAAGGATGATTGCTACTGTTAATTGTCCCCCGGTAGGACGATTGCTGCTGTTAATCGTCCCCTGCAGGGATGATTGCTACTGTGTTGAAGAAGCCGACCTGCCGCTGCTCCAATGTCGATTCCCGAGACCTGCAAAACGCTTGCAAACAAGGGGGTTATGTAATTGGGGCCATTTTGGGACGACCCAGATGGTCGGATTCTCCCAATTTTGCCTCCATCACCGAGAAATTGGACGTTGTTACCTGCAAGTCAGTGGGACAACCAAAATAACAAAAGCATGATAATATTCGATGAAAACCTTTTGAAATCAAGATTCAAGATTCTGAACTATTGAACAGCAGAGAATAACATGGAATATGAACAAATGAAAAAAAATGAACTACAACTAAATCCAAAAGGTGCGGGGTGCCCAAGTGGGCAACCCACCGATGGAACTTGATTTTGGCACCAATCCACTTGGGATGGGCCCAAAATCTCTTAGGAGTGGGGGGTCGGCGAATTGGTTGGTTCAGGTGTCCATGTGTTGGAATTGGGTCGGATTCAAGCTTCCAAAAGCCAACCAACAACCTCCCTTGCAAAAGAGATTGGTGGATGTGGGAAGATGAATAAAAGGGGATGCAAGTGGGTCTCCAATTCGACAGCACTTCGTTGCTTGAAAAATCCTTCAACCTGTCTTTTTGGGTGAGAAAAGTCCACCTTTTATAGACCCATGGGGTCTCTTTTGGGAGGGAAGCACAAATGCCATGTGTTGGTCATAGGTGCCATGTGGCAGTCTTGTCTTCCCATGAGGGAGGGGAGTCGTCCATTGACTTGGGCTTTCATAACTGCCCTTGTGACAGTCCTCAAACGGCCTATTTGCCCACTCACACACGCGTTCGAGGCAGGAGTCATCAACTGACTATTCTGGGCTGCCACTTGGCATCATTTGTCGTTTTGCCCGTTAAACTTGGTAATCGTCCCTGGGTGGGACGATTACAACAATCGTCCCTGGGTGAGACGATTGCAAGTTAGGAATCGTCCCTGGGTGAGACGAGTACTGGGCAAAGTGTCTAAACGTACCAAATTGCTTCCTGACCTTACAAAATTGCTATGGAAGTGGTTAGGACCACTGTTTGACCTCTGAGGGCTGCCCTGGGGGCTGTGTTTTTCAAAGAGATCAATTTTTGTAGTCACATAATCGGATTGGTGCTGTTTTGGTGTCTATAGATGCCCCTTTTTGGGAAGCGCTGCGGGTGACGCAGTGCTGAGAAAAAATAGATAACCAAAGCACTAATGATTAGGGTTTCTTGGTAACCTAACCAACTTTTGATGCCCCAAGTATGGAAAGGGCATGCATTCTTGAATCCTTGCTTCTGACGAGCTAAGGAATTTGATTTCAAGTGTTAACTTGTTTTGGTGAGGTGTGACTTGAACTTAGACATTGATCAATCATGAATAGGCGAAGGGCGTTTTTACCTCAGGGGAACCTTGTATTCATGATTCACGAAATGCCAAGTGTTTGATTGATTTGGTTGTTGCTTGTTTACTGCCCCAAGCAGGAGCGTGATTGTCTTTGTCAATGATTCTTTGAATGCATGTCCTTTTCCTTAATTGGGTATGTGATTGTTGGTTGGTGACTAAGTGTGACTACCCCCTCAAGCGACGAATCGATGAGGGAATGACCTTTGTGAGAGAAGCGACGAGTCACTTGACCCAAGATGACTTGTGCAAGGGTGCCTTTAAAGGGTTTACCATTAAGCGTGTGCAATTTTTCCAACATATGGACCTGTTTTTGGTGGGTGTTAACCCTTTTGGTGATGTCATAATGAGGTGAAATCGTCAAAAACCTTTTCCCGTGGAGCGGTCCGGCTATGATAGCCTTCTTGGGGAATTAGGAGAGTGATAATTTGAACCTCGACATCTATTTTTCTATGCCAAGAGTTTAAGTGCAAAAGCACTTGTGTTTGGCAATGTTTATTGCTATGTTTTTGTGTTGCTTTTTTTTTTCTTGATGTTTTTGTTGTTTTGTGACACCATTTGGGGATTAAATAGTCTGAGATCCGTTTTCCCGTGGAGTGGTCCGGCTATGGTAGCCTTCTTAGGGAGTAGGATAGTGACAATGTAAACCTCGATATCAGTTTTGCTATGCCAAGAGGTTAAGTGCAAGAGCACTTGTGTCTGGCAATGTTTATTGCTTTTTGTTTTTGTGTTGCATTTATTTGTTTTTTTTTTTTGTTGTTTTGATTTTCTTTGATCTTGTGTATGATGGTTGATGAATATGTATGTATTATGTTGATTTATTTTGATGGATGCATATGCTATGATGAATGCAAATGTTTTTGATTTATATGTGATATGCATAGATGAAATGGATGAATGGGATTTGTGATGTTTGGCTATGGCACCATAGACTGTTTAGAACTCTGTTATTTTGTTTTTATGCGATTGTTGTGATGCATGAATTTGTATGTATACATGTGGTTTTTATCTTATTTTTTTTTTGTATTTTTTGATGGTATTGCAAAGAAAAAAAGTAGGGCAGTTGGTTTAGAAATGTAGCTAAGTTTTTCTGAGACTCAGACAGTTCTAGCTCTCTAGCCACGACTGTACTTTATCTTACATGATTTTTGAACAAGGTATGAATCAGACTTGTTTTTGACCAAGCTATTTCACATCCCTGTGTGTGCAATTGAGTTCATTTATGTGGTATTTATCAGGATACCGCCGATGCCGGATGGGCTTTCAAGCCGAACTCGTACCGAGGATCACATAACTAGCTCCACTAACTCCTTTGTTATGTTTAGTTAGATTAATCCGTGATGTTTTCTAGGATGTCATAAGCTAGCTTATCCGCATGCAAACATTGATCTGTACGCAAGTTAATGTGACAGATATATCGTCATGCGAGAAGACCTTTAGAATGTTGAGATTTCCAGGGATTCAAGTTAAACTCCCTTCTTTTCTTCAATTGTAATAGGATACTTGCTCGTTTGTAGTGATGAGATCATTGTTTATTTTGATTTTTTTTTTTTTTTTTTTTTTTGAGCAAGGGATTGGAGTGATAAAGATCACTATTTATTAGTGCATTTTGATGTGTGCACTGTAGGTTGTCAAATCTTGATGTTTTGACATTTTGCAAATTTTTTGATTTTTTGCAACTATTGAGAATTAGGGATTTTTGGGAATTGGGTAGGGGTGATGATTGTCCTTTTGCCAACTCTCAGCATTCTTTGGGTCATCCGCACAGGGGGATGAGCAAGATAACTGTTTCGCTTATGGTGACCTAGATTACTGTGCAGGTTTCATCTTTCTTTCACATAACTCTGGAATTGTTAATGTGTTTAGTTTGTTTTGGGATGTTACGTATCAAGGTGTATTTCAAGTATGACTCTACCTTTGTAAAATCTGTTCGACTTGATACACTTCATGGCTAAAGAGGAACATGATGACTGAATCACTAAAAATCTTGGTACATTCCCAGACCACTGACTGTAGTGTGGTAAAAGTTATGCTTGGTGTTTTTGTTGTTTTTGATGAATTTGAGTATGCCTAGAATTGAGATGCAAATCTTTGTTGTTTTGTTTTTTTTGTTTTTTTTTTTTTGACCAAGAGATTGCGATAATCCTTGGAGCTTTTTGGGTGACCAAGAGATTGCGATAATCCTTGGAGCTTTTTGGATTGACCAAGAGATTGTGATAATCCTTGGAGCTTTTTGGGTTGACCAAGAGATTGCGATAATCCTTGGAGCTTTTTGTATTTGACCAAGAGATTGTGATAATCCTTGGAGCTTTTTGGGTGACCAAGAGATTGCGATAATCCTTGGAGTTTTTTTTTTTTTTTTGTGTATGGCTTTCTTAGATATGAAATGGTCGCAAATGACTGATATTCAAGGGTTCTGTTTCCTTGATACCGTCAAGAGAAGCTAGCCTGTACGTTCCCGGTCCTATTTTGCTATCAATGATATAAGGACCTAACCAATTTGCCGTGAATTTGTCTCTCATATGGGACGGCAAATTAGAGTTTTGTTGGTTTTCCTTCAGAACCAAATCACCAACCCGAAAGTCTCTTAGGTGAACTTTCATGTTGTAAGCTCTCTTAAGCCGCTCTTGATAGATATGTAAGTGCTCGAGAGCATTAACGCGTCGTTCATCAAGCAACGTAAGTTGGTCTAATCAGGCCTGTCGCGCAGTGTTATCATCGATGAACTCTTGCATTGATATGCGCAGGGAAGGAATTTCCAACTCGAGAGGCATTACTGCCTCTGAGCCATACACTAGTGAAAACGGAGTTGCCCCAGTGGGCGTCCGAATGCTAATGCGATAAGCCCAAAGGGCAAGTGGGATTTGTATGTGCCAATCCTTATGACTGTCTACGACGGTCTTTTTAAGGATGGTGACTAGCGTTTTGTTTGACGCCTCTGCTTGCCCATTTGCTTGCGGATAATAGGGTGTTGAAAAGTTGTGCTGAATTTTGTACTTTGTGGTTAAAGCACACATGTCTTTGTTCTTGAATGATGGCCCATTATCCGAGATTATTTTGGATGGAATACCAAAATGACATATGATGTAATGCAAAATGAACTCCGCAATGCGGGGTCCTGCCATAGAGGTTAACGGAATTGCTTCCACCCATTTGGTAAAATATTACGTGGCCGTTATGATAAATGTGTGACGGCTTTGACGATGCGGGGAGATCTTTTCGATTAGATCGAGGCCCCACTTGCAAAAATGGCCAAGCAGACTGGACTGTCTGTAGGGCTTGGGAAGGTGCGTGCATTAAATTGGCATGATGTTGACATTTCACGCACCTCTTGACATATGCGCAGCAATCTCGCTCTAAATATGGCCAATAATAGCCCATGCGAAGAATGCGCTTTGCAATGGCCATACCACTGAAGTGGCCGCCACATGTACCATCATGTGCTTGGGTGACTGCCCAAGTGGACTCTTGCTGGTCCAAGCAACGAAGAAGAATTTTGTCATAGCTGCGACGATACAAAATGTCTCCTATCAATACATATTTTGTCACTTTCTGTTTGAATGTTCATTTTGCGGCGTGCGTCAATCCAAAGGGTAGATTACCTAACTTGAGGTAGTCTCTTATGGGTAAATACCAGTCTTGTTGATCGGATACCTCGAAAGTTTGAACAGCCAATCCCTTTTGGAGTTCTTCCCTAACAAATGCTGATTGGGATAGAACTTGTAAGAATAGCGTTGTGTTGCTATTAATGGGAGTGGGGGAGAACAAAGACCCCCAGTTGGCACGTTTCAAACAGTCTCAGATTTGAAAGAACTTATCCAAAGATGGTTTGATCTGGATCATGTGGACTCCTGGCGTCAAATATGAGCTTGCGTGCTCCATCGCGGGTTGCGATAAGGTTTTGACCTAAATGGTTGTTATATCATCGGAAAGGTCTTGCGGGATTAGTGACCCTAAGGAGGCCATTGTGTCCACAAAATGATTCGATGATCGAGGGAGTGCCTCGATGTCATACCACTCAAGTTTTGCCAGGAATTTATCCACGAGGGCTTTATAGGCCTTCAAAACTGGGCATTTGCATTGATATACCCCTTTGACTTGATTGATGATTAACAACGAATCGCCAAAGATGTTCAATATTTTGATGTTCATGGCGATTGCTGTCTGAAGACCTAGGAGCAAGGCTTCATATTCTGCATTGTTTTTGGTGCATTGGAAGTTTAATTTAAATGACAGGGGCATTGGAGCACCCTGCGGTGTGAAGAATACAATTCCTGTGCCACCACCTTGCTCGCATTTAGAACCATCAAAAAATATGGTTATGTCAGCCTGAGACTCAGGCTCATCAGAATCTGGTGATTCTGAGACATGGAAGACCCCATCGTCGAGTAGTTCTATGACCAGAGGTTGATCGTCTTCAAGTGGAGCCTCTGCTAGTTGATCGGCTATGACTTGTCCTTTTATAGATTTTTGCCCAATAAACTCAATGTAAAATTCCGTCAACAACATGATCCATTTTTCCGTGCGACTACTATGATAAGTACGACTCATAATGTATCGCAATGGATTCTCCTTAGACACAACATACGTTGTGTTGCTCAGCATGTAATGGCGTAGCCTCTTGGTAGTAAACACCACTGCCAAGCAGAGTTTCTCAATGTATGCATAGTTAAGTTCGTAACTGACCAGGGTGCGGCTAAGATAGTAAGTAGCTTGTTCTTTGTGATGTTCATTCTTCCGGGCTAGCATGGTGCCCGAGTGCCACCTCGATAGTCGAGATGTATAAGTAGAACGGCACACCTGGTCTAGGTGGTGCCAATACTGGCGGTGAAGCCAAGTACTTTTTGATTTCGTCAAAGGCTGACTAGCACTCGTCATCCCAATGAAATGTGACCCCCTTGTGCAATAATTTTTTCATGGGTCGGCATTTGTCAGATAATTGCGCTATGAAGCGTTTAATCGACGTGACCTTTCCTTGCAGACTTTTGAGCTACTTGATAGTGGTTGGGGGAGCCATTTTGAGGATTGCCTTGACTTTGTTTGGGTCCACTTTGATGCCTCTCTTTGAGACTATAAAACCCAAGAGTTTTCTAGATGTGACGCCGAACACGCACTTCTTGGGATTCAGTCTGACCTTATGCTCTATGAGGCAATCGAGAATCTTGCTTAAGTCACCGAGATGATCTGAGCGCAAGAGAGACTTGGCTAACAAATCATCCATGTAATCTTCCAAAGTTTTGTGCATGTAATCATGGAAGATATAAGTCATAGCATGTTGGTATGTAGCGTCAGCATTTTTAAGGCCAAAAGGCATGACATTATAACAAAATGTCCCCCAAGGCGTTGTGAATGCCATTTTGAGTTGGTCTTCAGGATTGATACGAATTTGATTGTATCCTGAGAAACCTTCCATTAGGGAGAGCATTTCGTGACCTGTTGTAGCATCTACCAATGCGTCGATGCTTGGCAAGGGGAAATAATCCTTAGGACTCACTTTTTTTAAGTCTCTAAAGTCGGTGCATATGCGAATCCTCCCGTCGGGCTTCTTGATGGGAACCATGTTGGACAACCATGGCGAATAATCCACGCAGATGACAAATTGTGCATCCAACAGCTTTTGCAATTCGTCTTTGACCATCAAGGCCACTATTGGGTGCATCTTTCTTAGTTTTTGCTTTACAGGCTTGATTTTCGGATCAAGCGTTAAATTGTGCATGACTAGCTGTGTGTCTAGTCCTAGCATATCCTTGTACAACCATGCAAAAACTTCCTTCTTTTCTTTAAGAAGGGCAATGTAATCGGCTTGCTCTTCAGGGAAAAGGCTTACCCCCAGCTTGAGAATCCGTGGATTCATTGGATATGTGCCGATGTCTATGTCAGTCGTCTCCTTGACTGACATGTGAGATCCTTCCTCCAACTGATGTGGAGTTGGGATTAAATGGATATCATCAGCTGAGTTAAGATCTACGTTTGGAACCTCGGGTTCCTCTTCAGCTTGAAAAATATCCTGAGTTGTCCTTGGGGTAAAATGAAGCATTTCATCGAAATGCTAGTACTCTGATGGTGACAATGGTGAATTGACGTGATCCCAGTCGATGGCATCCATGTATAGATGCAATGACCGTGATGGATCGGTCGGATTGCGGATGGGTGCGGTCAAATCAATGGAGATCATGTGGATGGAATGAATTTGGTCTCCAGAACCGCGGGTGTGATGACTTGATTTTTTTAGATGTTCCCTATACTCTGGATCTGGCTCTACGGGAATGGGCATGAATGGATCCTCTCTAGGTGCAAATTCATCTCTATGTGTGAAAAGGAAGGCGGGGTCTTCCCTTGGCACTCTTTGTCATGATGGGATCTCGAGGTGGACGATGCTCATCTTGAATTTGGAGCCATATGTCTAACACTTGGTCCCACCTCGCTGGGTCTACGTGCCATTCATGTCCTAACCGTATACCCATTTGTCCCATTAGATCTTCATGCGTTATAGCACGATGATGTCGTCGTGCATGTCTGAGATAGTCCATCTTAGTCTCGTCTTCTGATTCACTTTCATAGATCCAAAATTGTTCATCCTCTTCAGCATCTGTTGCTTGCGATGTTGAGGACTCTTCCTGTTCTAGTGAATTAATCTGGTCCCATTGCGGTTGTTCCACTCTTAGTGGAGGGACCTGATTCTTTTGAGACTGTGTTATTTCATCTGGAATCTCTAGGGGAAACAGCTTCAGAAAAATGTCCGAAAGCCGTTGTTGTTCTCTTTGAGGATTGCTCTTTGAACTTTCACCTCTCTCTAGCAAAGGAGAGGGATTATTGCTATTTCCATGGGTGTTTGTAGACCATGGGAAATAGTCCCCCAATGTGTATTCTGTGTTTGGATTGGCGTACGAGTCTTGTGCCAATCCCCCCTTGTTGCCTATTTCTAGGCCTTGCATATTTTCAACCAAGATGTCTAATGGCAGGGGATGGTTGAACCCTACCCCTGACTTGTCATATGGCATCTGATATCTTGGTTGGCAAAGGATCCGCATCCCTTGCTCATATCTGCCTAGCCCATACCCATGCCAATTGCATTGTTCGATATATTTTAGGGCAAATTTTGGGTTCGACAGATAATTGATGTTTTCGACAAAAGGCTCTTCATCTGTTTCCTTTTGTTTGGTTCAGAACCATGATCAAGGCCCCCATACACAAAATTCATCTGGTTGGGAGGGTAGCCTAGTGGAACAATTGTCCCTATGGGAAGGCGAGGTCTTCTCATGTCCTGCACTGACTCCAAAGTGGGGGTTGCCACAACGTTTTGCACTAAGTACTCCCCCAGGGCCCGTACTGGCCATCTCAACGATGATTGTTGATGATTGGGTAGGAGGAAACGGTAGTCCTTCCTGAGTCCATTCCATGTTTGGTGGTTCAGGAATCTTGGTTTTCGTTGCGTTGGGCCCTTCCTCTGTTGTTATTGTTGAAATTATGGGCAACCTTTCTTCTAAGGGTTTAACCTCTTCCATGATTTCCTTTCCCTTGTCCTTCTATTGGGCCACGGTAGGTGGCGTTGATGATGAAGGAGCCGATGATGAAGTCTCACCTGGCTGGGATTTTGCCTTATTGGCCACCAGTGGTGCCTGCGGTATTGGACCCTGTTTAGATGGATTTAATTGAAAATCCAAATGCGTTGAAGGAGGGTCGATTGAGGTATGAATTGTACCGCATTGCAATACTTGAAGGGCTCTAAGTCCATTGGGACTACATGTATTTGCCCTTCATAGGCATACTTCAAGAACTGGTGTGCGATCGAGGGGACACACTTCATGTCCCTGATCCAAGGCCGCCCTAGGAGTATGTTATAAGCCATTTCACCTTCCGACGACATGGCACGGTGTGGGTATTGACTTTTGTCCTACCCGGATAGGCGGAACAACTATGTCGACCTGTCGAGCAAATTGCATCGTTAAAAGCTCGTAGTGTGTACGTGGAAGCGGTGATGTGAGAGGCTGGCAGTTTTAAATGTTTTAACGCTGCAGTGGTTATAATGTTACTGGACAAGCCAGTATCTATCAGCACTCTCTTGTACGGGATCCCATTGACCCGCGTGATAACATGCAGGGGTGGATCCGGCATGTCATTTGATATCGTTTTGACCTCGTCTTCTTTGAATGTGATGACAGGCTTCGTACATTGTTTCACATGTCCCACGAAGGCGTTGAAAGAATTTGCTTCGTGGGGTTGTACTTAAATGGCTTTTAAAATGTCCATAAGAGCTTCTCTATGGGGAGTTGATTGTTGAATAAGCTCGTAGATGGACAACCTAGCCGACGTGGTCCGCAAACTCTACGTGAGTTTGGTTCGTATCGTGACCTCAGGTCTAGGCGGAGGTAACTGCATTGGGCGTTGTTGAGGCTGTGATGTCGATGGAACTTCCCTCGTAGCTACCTTGGGGGCAACTGCTGGGTATCTTCTGTTCCTTGTTACAATGCTAATCATTCCCACAAATCCTTGCACGGGAATATCTTGTCGCACCTCGTTAATCTAGAGTGGTTTCGCCTGTGCCTCGTGGGCAGGCAAGGGGTCCTTGAATACCCCCATTTGTTGGTTGTTTGGTGTGATGGGGTTGTCCACGACCAATGTCCTATTGTCAATCAAATCCTGGACTAGTTCTTTGAATTTCCAGCACCCATTTAGGTCATGTCCTCTACGCCTATGGAATATGCAATACAATTCCTCCCTATACCCCCTAGGCTTGGGAATGTTAGGGTCAAAAATTTGGATTTCTGGCAGAGTAACTAAATTTGCCGCTGACAAGCGATCAAATAAGGAGTCCCTTGACTCCGCATACGGGGTGAATTATCGCCTAGGGCGACGCTGCTGATACTGCTCCTGTCTTCTGTTATCTCTTTCGTAAGCAGGAGGCACTACCTGGTAATTAGCCCTTTGGGGATGCGTCTCTTGCACAGGCGCGGGAACATTTATTGCAACTTGATTTACTGCAGAGTGTTGTGGTTGCGTTGTCCCGATTTTAGTGGTTTTGTTCCACTCTTTCTTCTTAGGCTTGGCAATTGCGCCTTCGCCTATCTTAATCTCTTCTATAAGTCTGGCTTGGGCCAAAGCTTCTTCTAGGCTGTCGTATTGTCACAGCAAAAATAGACCAGAGATTGATTTTAAGCAACTTTTTTTGAACATTTGCATGAGATCTAACATGGGAGGACGGTAGGGTAACTTAGAAAGCAAAGCTCTCCATCGGTTCTCGTACGCTGCCATTGTTTCCTCCTCAAATTGTTTAAGGCTAGCAAGATCACTAAGTGATGCCTTCTTCCTTGTGTTGAAGGCGAAGCGTTCAAGAAACGCATCTACTAGCTGATCTAAGTCGCTTATGTTGTGTTTGGGCAGTTGTGTGAACCAATCTGAGGTAGGGCCTACGAATGTGGTTATGAATGTTCTAAGCAGCAATGCGTCATTATCTTGGATTACGAAGCACTGGCTTAGAAATATTGTAATGTGCTCTTGTGCGTCCTCCTCAACTTTAAAAAATTCCAATTGAGGCAACTTGAAGTGTTCAGGGTAAAGAGGCGCAGGCACTGAAGGATGCACCGGATTACTGCGGAGTAGACGTAATGTGGGTTTTTGATGCCCAGCAACTTTTGTTTCCACAGATTCCAAACGCTCTAATAGCGCTTGGTATGCATCAGAAGATTTTATTTCTTCCTCTCTTGTTCGCTCTTGTTGCAAGTTACGGTAAACTGGAGGCCTATGGAGGGGTGGCCGAATGGCATCCTTCCTGCCTTGATGGGGAGTTTCAACATATTCTATCTCTAGTTCGTACTCCTCATAAAATTCTTGAGGAGTTTCTGGGTGAAACCTCTGACCTTGATCGAGTCCCCGTTGAAGGTACCCATCATCATTTCGAGGAGTAGCCTCCCTCTCATGTCTATGAGGTCTCGGAGGCAAAGCTTGACGAGGTCGTGGAGACCCATCCTGCGTTAAAGGGTTATGCCTCCCATGTTGTTCGGCACTTTGGACGCGAGGGGTTGGCCCTCTCTCAAGTATTTCATATTGTAACTCATCCGTTTCACGTTGCATGTGTTCTTTATCCAAGCGGTATTGATACTCTATCTCTTGCTGAATTTTTTTAAGCCGCATGATTTGGGCTTGACGGGTGGTATATCTAGCGATAGCTGGGTCAATTTGATCTACCCTATTTTGTTCAGAAGGTTCAAATGTTCCTCCTATGGGTTTACCTCGGTTTTGATGCTCTAAAATCTCAAGGGGTCACTTCCATCTGTCGAGGTAGGCTGTATGTGCTCGAGGTTCTGGCCTCAAGGGGTGATCATGATATCCGGTTGGTGCAGAAGCATAAGGTTCCCGCGTTGTATGTTGTTGTCCTTGAGGAATGCGATGATCTTCCTCATATTCTCTCTCATAGGTGCGTAAGGGGCAGGCAAAGTTAGGTCGCCCTGTGTAAGGAGCCCTACGCTCTGGATTTGGTCTCTTTGTTCTGATGAGAGGTAAAGAAGGGACGCCATATCCACGTTGTCCCTCCAAATGGACAGTGTGCCCCGTTAGCGCTTTAACGCGCTGTGGCCACTCATGTCTAGCTTGAGAGGGTGATTCTCTGTTTATATTAAGGTCTGCATGTAGGGCGTATTTTCGATAGGGGCTGCTTTGAATGGGCATACCCCACCAAGGATTTTGAATTGGATTCTTTTGTAGGTTAGACCGATAAGGCGGTATGACCAAATCCTCAAGACTGAAGCGAAGGCGACTTGTGCCTGCTTCTTATGTACCTTTCGGAGCTTCTGCCCTTGATTGGGCTTGGCTACGGGTGTACACCATTGTGGTGCGTCCACACTATCTAAGTAGATTTTTATCTTGTTTTTAATGATTTTTTTTTTTTTTTTGTCTACACTAAACAGAATTAAACACACACATTCACAAAACCGTGATTATCTCTTTTAAGGATTCTTGGTGTGCCCTAGACTGGTTTAGTGTATTTTGGTGTTTTTTTTTGTTTTTGTAGGTTTTGTAGAACGTTTAAATACATCATGTAGGCTCTTATAACTCCCAAAAGGTCTCCCCTTCAATATACCAGCCAGGCCGATATACCAACCTCTCTATATACCCGCACTTACGAGAGGGAGACTATAGGTACGTGAGAGCAGAAGGTACGTGGTACATAGGCGGTACGAAAGGGGTATTGTCCTATTAATGGCACCTACCATAGAAAACTTATCCTCGCGCGCATAGGAATCACCCCAGCTACGCTCGGTCTGTCTTCGTCAGGATTTACGCCTAACAACAGTTGACAATTAGGAAATGTATGCAAATCAAGCCGAGGTGGTGATTAAATCCACCAATGGTCTTGATCAAGGGCTGGGGTCTTACGACCAGCTCCTTGGTTTAAAATTGTTTCGTGGAGTGTGTGAGGTTCATTTTATCCAACAAAAATGAAACATGCATGAATGACTTTTCCTAAGCAATGCAAGCTAAAATGAAAACAGTCAAAGAAACAGAAATAGAAACAAAAAATTTCAACAGAGATGATGAAAATCCCTACCTCTTCTCTGCCTGCTCCAGTTGCCTTTGAATTTTTGCTCTGAAAAGTTGCAGACAAAAAATCGTCCCTTGGTGAGACGATTAACAGAACAAAAATTGTCCCTTGCAGAGACGATTTTACAATCATCCCAGGGTGAGACGATTTCCAGAATAGAAATCATCCCTTACAGAGACGATTTTACAATCGTCCCAGGGTGAGACGATTTCCAGAATAGAAATCATCCTTTGCAGAGACGATTAACAGTCTGCAAGAAAAAAATGTACCTGTCAAGCACAAACACAAAAATTCAATCAGTTTCTATGATTTTAAAAATAGGGGACAGCGTCCCACTGTGATCGCCACTGAAAGCATGAGATTCTAGGTAGAGGGAACACTAGTTATGCAACATAAGACAAAAATGTAACGCTTTGATCCAATGCACTAAAACAAAGAAAAGAGACAACTTAGAAAGGAAAGACAAGATGTAAAGAAATCATAGCCCTATTTATTCAAATATCTTATCCTCGGTTACATAGACATCTCCTCCCATTTTGGGGGCTAGGAGCGTTAAATTTGTCTTCATTACAATGTGTGACCTAGTCTTCCTCTTCCTGTGTGCCCACGATTGCAATGGGCGGGCCAAGATGCTGTCGTCGCTGATGTGGATAAGTTCTTCACCTCTAATTGCTTGTCCTGAAGTCAAAGAAACAATGAAAATGTCAGTAGCACCTGCTGCAAATGAAAGGGGTTCGCTCTCTAAAATCCATGAAATATGCATGTAAACATCTGCCTGAAACAGTAAATACAGTGAGTCCAAATGGCTTGAAAACTTGACAGAAGACAAAAAACGTTACCAAAAGGCCATTGCCCCTGAGATAGCCAGAAAATTTGCTGTCACCTGGTAATCATCCCTGGTAAGGACGATTGCTACTATTAATCGTCCCCCGGCAGGATGATTGCTGCTGTTAATCGTCCCCTGCAGGGATGATTGCTACTGTGTTGAAGAAGCCGACCTGCTGCTGCTCCAATGTTGATTCTCGAGACCTACAAAATGCCTACAAACAAGGGTGTTATGTAATTGGGGCCATTTTGGGACGACCCAGATGGTCGGATTCTCCCAATTTTGCCTCCATCACCGAGAAATTGGACGTTGTTACCTGCAAGTCAGTGGGACAACCAAAATGACAAAAGCATGATAATATTCGATGAAAACCTTTTGAAATCAAGATTCAAGATTCTGAACTATTGAACAGCAGAGAATAACATGGAATATGAACAAATGACAAAAAATGAACTACAACTAAATCCAAAAGGTGCGGGGGTGCCAAAGTGGGCAACCCACCGATGGAACTTGATTTTGGCACCAATCCACTTGGGATGGGCCCAAAATCTCTTAGGAGTGGGGGGTCAGCGAATTGGTTGGTTCAGGTGTCCATGTGTTGGAATTGGGTCAGATTCAAGCTTCCAAAAGCCAACCAACAACCTCCCTTGCAAAAGAGATTGGTGGATGTGGGAAGATGAATAAAAGGGGATGCAAGTGGGTCTCCAATTCGGCAGCACTTCGTTGCTTGAAAACTCCTTCAACTTGTCTTTTTGGGTGAGAAAAGTCCCACCTTTTATAGACCCATGGGGTCTCTTTTGGGAGGGAAGCACAAATGCCATGTGTTGTTCATAGGCACCATGTGGCAGTCTTGTCTTCCCATGAGGGAGGGGAGTCCTCCATTGACTTGGGCTTTCATAACTGCCCTTGTGACAGTCCTCAAACGGCCTATTTGCCCACTCACACACGCGTGCGAGGCATGAGTCATCAACTGAATGTTCTGGGCTGACACTTGGCATCGTTTGTCGTTTTGCCCATTAAAATTGGTAATCGTCCTTGGGTGGGACGATTACAACAATCATCCCTGGGTGAGACGATTGCAAGTTAGTAATCGTCCCTAGGTGAGACGAGTACTGGGCAAAGTGTCTAAACGTACCAAATTGCTTCCTAACCTTACAAAATTGCTATGGAAGTGGTTAGGACCACTGTTTGACCTCTGAGGGCTGCCCTGGGGGCTGTGTTTGTCAAAGCGATCAGTGTTTGCAGTCACATAATCGGATTGGTGCTGTTTTGGTGTCTACACTTTGTTCCCCCAACCCCTCTTAATAGCAACACAACACTATTTTTACAAGTTCTTTCCCACTAAGCTTTTGCTAGGGATGAACTTCAAGAGGTATCGGTTGTTCATACCATCAAGATTTCTGATAAGCAGGATTGGTACACACCCATAAGAGACTATCTCAAGTTAGGTAGCCTCCCACTTGGATTATCACACACCGTAAAAATATCATTCAAACAGAAATCAACCAATCATGCCTTGCTAGGAGACATTTTATATCATCGAAGCTATAAAGGAATCCTCCTCCATTGCTTGGACTAGCAGGAGTCCACTTGGGTGATCACCCAAGTGCACGATGGTACATGCGGTGGCCACTTCAGCGGTATGACCATCACAAAATGCATTATTCGTATGGGCTATTATTGGCCATATTTAGAGCGAGATTGTTGTGCATATGTGCAAAATTGCATGAAATGTCAACACCATGCTAATTTAACACACGTACCTTCTCAGGCCTTACAGCTGATCCAATCGACCTGGTTGTTTTCATAGTGGGACTTAGATCTCATCGAAAAGATCTCCTCTGCATTTTCAGGTCATCACACGTTTATCATAATGGCCATAAAGTACTTCATTAAGTGGGTGGAAGCAATTTTGCTTACCTCTCCGACTAGGCCCCGCATTGCGGAGTTCATTTTACATAACATCATATGTCATTTTGGTATTCCATCCAAGATCATCTCGAATAATGGGATGTCATTTAAGAACAAAGATGTGTGTGCTTTGACAACAAAGTACAAAATATAGCACAATTTTTTGACACCCTATTATCCACAGGCAAATGGGCAAGCGGCGGCATCAAACAAAATGCTAGTTGCCATCCTTAAAAAGACTATCATAGATAGTCATAAATATTGGCACATCCAAATACCACTTGCCCTATGGGCTTATCGCACTAGCATTTGGGTGCCCACTAGGGCAACTCCATTTTTGCTAGTGTATGGTTTCAAGGTAGTCATGCCTCTTGAGTTGGAAATACCCTCCCTACGCATATCAATGCAAAAATTCATTGTTGATGACACTGCATGGCAGGCCTGGTTAGACCAGCTTACATTACTCGATGAACGATGCGTTAATTCTCTTGAGCATATACATATCTATCAAGAGTGACTTAAGAAATCATACAACATGAAAGTTCACCTGAGGGACTTTCAGGTTGGTGACCTGGTATTAAAAGAGAACCAACAAAATTCTAACTTGCCACCCCATTTAAGGGACAATTTCATGGCAAATTGGTTAGGTCCTTATGTAATCGATAGTAAAATAGGACCTGGAACATACCGGCTTGCCTCTCTTGAATGAATCAAGGAACTAGAACCCTTGAACATCAGTCATTTGAGGCCATTCAACATTTAGAGATCCATAGCCCACCCCAAAAGCTCTAAGGATTCCAGTAATCACTTGGTCAACCTAAAAAGCCCTAAGGATTCCCGTAATCGCTTGGTCAACCAAACACCCCAAAGGTATCCATAATCCCTTTGGTCAAACCAAAAGCCCCAAGGATTCCCGCAATCACTTGGTCAACCAAACGCCCCAAAGGTATCAATAATCCCTTTGGTCAAACCAAAAGCTCCAAGGGTTCCCGTAATCGCTTGGTCAACCTAAAATGCCCCAAAGGTATCCATAATCCCTTTGGTCAAACCAAAAGCTCCAAGGGTTCTCGTAATCGCTTGGTCAATCCAAAATGCCCCAAAGGTATCCATAATCTCTTTGGTCAAACCAAAAGCTCCAAGGGTTCCCATAATCGCTTGGTCAACCTAAAATGCCCCAAAGGTATCTATAATCCCTTTGGTCAAACCAAAAGCCCCAAGGATTCCCATAATCGCTTGGTCAACCTAAAATGCCCCAAAGGTATCCATAATCCCTTTGGTCAAACCAAAAGCTCCAAGGGTTCCCACAATCGCTTGGTCAACCAAATAAATGCCCCAAAGGTATCTATAATCCCTTTGGTCAAAACCTTCAAGGATCCGTAAGAATCACTTGGTACCCACCCATTCGAGTTAAACCATCCATAACAAATATTCAAAAATAACAAATAATCAAAAATAACAAAAAAAATTACATCTCACTTTTATGCATAATCTTAAAAATCAAAACACAAAAATAACTGCATTAGGCATCGCATACATACATTGCATATTTGCTGGTCATACATGTCAAAGGCGCCATAGACTGTAATTACTCAGCAATGCCATAATTTTCCATATTTATCCATTTTGTAAATGATCCAACAAGAATAACACCAGTCACATTTTCGCCATATCATAGTCAGTTGTCTTTTAATGTCTTTAGGGTTTTCCTCATTCATGTTGTACAAAGTCAGACCAATTTTTACAAGGTAGAGTTTTACTTGGATCATGCCTTGTTACATAGCATCCCAACACAAGCTTAAAACCCATAAAACTTCCCAAGTTGTGTGAACGAAAGACAAAACCTACAAAGCAATCTAGGGGACCATAGGTGAAACATTATCCTGCTCATCCCCCTATGTGAATGGTTCAAGAATGCTGAGAATTGACAAAAGGACAAGATCTTCCCCATCCAATTACCCATGATAAATAGTGGTTTTCACAACTATCAAAAATCCCAAACACCTTTGATCCCCAAAGTCGTAAGGATTCGTACTACATGCCCCTAAGAAGGATGGGTAGTCATCCCCAAGGCCTAAAAGACCAATGCCATTCCAAATAAAAAATTCCAAACACATTTGATCCCAAAGTCATAAGGATTCATACTACACACCCCTGAGAAGGATGGGTAGTCATACCCAAGACCTAAAGGATCAACACCATTCACAAGCCCAAATCCCACAAGCTCAAATTTGAAATCAAAATTTAAAATCTAAATCCTCAAAAGGCAACAAAAAAATAATAACAGTGGTTATCACCACTACTCCAACCCCTTGCTCAAGAGAAGAAAAAAGAGAGAAAAATAAATAGTGATTTTCATCACTATATATGAGAGCAAGTATCTCAAAAAATTGAACAACTGAAAGACATCTGAGATTGAATCCCTAGAATTCTCAGCATTTGAAAAACCATTTAGGTGATCCTCATTATGGGTTTGGTGGATAGCCTACCTGGAAATGGCGGTATCCTAAACGCATGATGATATGTCTATCACATTAGCTTTGTGTGTGTGTAAACCAATGTTTGCATGTGGATGATCTGGCTTATGGTATCCTAGATTACCCCACAGATTAATCTTACTAAATGCAACAAAGGAATTAATGGAGCTAATTAGGTGATCCTCAGTATAGGTTTGGTGGATAGCCTACCTGGAACTGGAGGTATCCTTATGAATACCACATAAACGAACTCAATCGCACACAAAAGGATGTGAAATAACTTGGTAAAACTCAAGTCTAATTCGTACCTTGTTCGAAAGTCTTGTAAGATAATGTATAGTCTTGACTAGTTAGTTAAATCATCTGAGCCTTAAAAAAACCTTCACTACATTCTAAAACAATTGTTGTACATTTCATTACTTACATCACCATCAAAAAATACAAAACAAAAATTACAAATGCAAAGTTATTCCATAAAGCACTCACATAGTACAGAAAGACAATAAAATCTGTACAGTCTACGATGCCACTGCCTACATACCAATAAATCATTCCATTCATTCCATATGGATACATCTATATCATATAGTTAAAATCATATGCAGTCATAATAGCATATGCATACATCAACATAAATAAATGTGCATAAAAGAACAATAAACCATGACAAGGATATAATCAAACCAAAAAGAGTCATGTATATATATCAAGTAAAAATGCCCTCAGGCTACAATAAGTAGGTCCTTTGACCTCACAAAAACCAAAAATTCAAAATCCCCAAAGCCTAGGGAGTCATCCACCATGATTACTTAGGATTGGTGTGACTAGAACTACCCCTAGTAGTATGGGTCCTATGGGACCTCTCAGGGCAGCTTCTGCCATCCCTCGCATCCTACCCACCAACACTACCCTCACCTAGCTGCCTATGATGAGATGATGCAGACTGCTCAGTCTCACTACCTCTCGTATGGTGCAACGACCCACCTCCATCAAGCACATGTAACTGTCCATTGAGGCGGACAACCTCTATCTCTAACTCCACCCGGTACCAACTCTTCACAACCTGAAACAACAAAATAAAACAAAACAAAAAGGGATATTAAGTACATACTTAATATAAACAGAATCATTAAAATAAAATTGTACAAAAGAACAACAAGCTACAATTTACAATTGTACAACAAAAGTACAACATAAAAAGTACAAAAAAACAAAGTACAACAAAAGTACAGAAACATTAAAATAAAACTGTACAACAATGACAGTAGACATGAAATTAACTGTACAATCAACATAAAACAACAATCATATTAGGGTTTCAACCTTAATATGAACCAAACAATACAACATAAAAAATATTAGGGTTTCAACCTTAATATGGCAAAAAAAAACAAAAAAAATATAAAAATTAATATTAGGATTTCAACCTTAATATTAACGCAAAACAAAACAAAAAATAATAAAAAAATCATATATTAGGTTTTCAACTTGATATACGAATAAAAACAAAATAACACAAACAAACATTTATATGTGAGTTTTTAACTTCATATAAAACAAAAATGAATAACAGGTAGGGAGAAGGAACATCATATTGGTCTCACCTCGGATCCTCCACTCGAAGATCCAGTTCTCGCACTCATGATGTTCATGAAATTTCAGTAGCACTCCGCTACGCACACTCGCACTCCTCCTCACTACTCCAAATCACCAAGAAAAAAATATTGCAAATGAGCCCAAAACCTAGTTTTGGTCCTTATATAGGTTGTTAGGCCTATAATCGTTCCACCCTAGGACGAGCACTCTAGTTAGCACTCATCCCAGCCTGGTATGATTACCAAATTGGTATTCGTCCCACCCTGGGATGATTATAGAGCAATAAATAAAGCAACAAAAACTGCATCCAAAAAATGCACCAAAAATAGCAATAAATATGTCGAACAAAGGTGCCTTTGCACCTAACATTCATGGCATGAAAAACCATCATAGAGGTCACAAATACTCACTATCATACTCCCTAATAAGGCTAGCATAGTTGGACTGCTCCACGGGAAGGAGGATTTTCGATAAAAACTACCCCAATTGGCATCACAAAAAGGGTCAAAACCCACCAAAAACAGGTCTAATGGTTGTAAAACTGCAATGAACGTTCAACAAAAGATAATTGAAGACACCCTTACAAACATCATATTGGGTCAAGAAACTCGTTGCTTTTCTCATTTTTTGGTCATTCCCTCATCGATTCGTCACTTGAGGGGGTAGTCACACTTAGTCACCAACTAAAAAATACACACCGAATCAAAGAAATGGCATGCATTCAAAGAATCATTGACAAAGACAATCACTCTCCTGCTTGGGGTAGCAAACAAGCAATAATCACAATCTAAACAAACACTTGGCATTATGGAAGCATGAATAAAAGGTTCCTCAGACAAAAGGTTGCACCCTTTACCTATTCATGTCTGAACAATGTCCAAGATCAAGTACACCTCACTGAAAAAGGTTACACTTGAGTTAAGCTCCTTAGCTCGTTAGAAGCAAGGATTCAAGAATACGTGCCATTTCCATACTTGGGGTGTCAAAATTTGGTTAGGTTACTAAGAAACCCTAATAATTAAGTGCTTTGGTCATCTATTTTTGCTCAGCACTGTGCCACGCACAACGCATCCCAAAAAGGGGCATTTGTAGACACCAAAACAACACCAATCTGATTATGTGACTACAAGCACTGATCGAATTGGCATAAATACCCCCTAGGGCAGCCTCCAAAGGTTAAAAAATGGTCCTAACCACTCCCAAATCAGTTTTGAAAGGTCAGAGGTCAATTTGGCACCTTTTAGGCACTTTGCTCCCTATTCGTCCCACCCTGGGACGATTAGAATCCTATTCGTCTCACCCTGGGATGATTAGCAGCAATTTTTCCAGGGTGGGACGATTAGCAGGTTTGACTGGCAAAAAGTCAAGCCTTGATAAATGGCAGCCAGATCCACCACCCAACTTCACCTTCAAGGCATGCAATTGTGAAGAACGGTCTCAAATTAGAGAGACTTCAGTCAAGCATACCCTGGTCATGGAGGCTCTAAATCAGGGAGGAATATTCTCTCCCCAAAAAAGGGCATGGTGAGCCAAGTGGCACCCTTGCATGCACTTTCAAAGGAGACCATTAGGTCTATAAAAAGGTGAGCCCCCTAACCCCAAAAGAGAACAGAGTTGGAGCATTTGGAGCAATGAAGTGCTGCCAAACTATACCTCCATTCTTCTGTGCTTCCTACATCCCTAATTTCTCTTTTGGAAGAGAGGTTATCGGGTGAACACTAGGAACGCAAATCTAGACAAAAAACCCAAGAAATCATCCATAATCCCACCCCAAACTTGTTGACATAACTCCCTAGGAGGTTTTTGACCCATCCCACTTGGATTGGTGCCAAAACTAAGCCCCAAACAATGGGCGTCCTACCCCCGGGTACCCCCTGCACTGCTGCAGTCCTAATTTCCCCACCCTAGAGCGATTAGAAATCTATGCATGATTTCTTTACTGTTCTTTTTGCATTATGTTGTATTTGATATACTTATGCTGCTATCCAAGTTTTATTGCTTTCTGATATGATTTGACCTTGTTTTTATCATTTTATGTGTTTACTAACCTACAAGTAGTGCCTTCAGATACAGGATAATTTGGGCAAAATCTACCAAATATGACCTTTTGGGTCATCTCAAAATGCCCCTTTTAGTCTAACCCCAATTTTACAGGAGTTTTGAAGGCCTTTGGGCAGGACATTTGCAAGGTCGCTCTTGCATGTTTTGTGACAGTCCCCAGCGTCCCACCCAGGAGCAATTAGAAATTTGTGCATGATTTCCTGACTGTTATTTTTGCAATGTGTCCCTGATGATGTCTCCATGCCTCTGCCAAATTTTGAATTCATTATGACATTTTTTGACCATCGTTTTTGTAGCACCCTAAAATTGGTGTAGTTAAACCTTAGTAAAAAGATAAAAATTTGAATTTTAACCCCAAAACCACCCGTTACCCGCTCCCCTTGTTTTTTGTGCCATTTTTAGGATTTGTTTTAACCATTGGACGATATCATCGATGATCAGATGAGATCATCCTAGATTTGATGAATTCATCTGGAACATAATGTCGAGACGATGTTGTCCCAAAATTGATTTTCATAATTAGCTTCTATTTCAATAGCTTCTCTAACTTGGGCAAAAAGCATGTTTGCATGGTTAGAGTCTCCCCCATTGGAGATCTCCCAAATTGGGATGATCTCCAACCTCCTAACCTCCCCCTAATACTATATAAACTGGGATTTTCTTAGTTTATCCCCCTGGCTGACTGATGTCTCTGCAACTTTAACTTTTCATGCATTAGAACACCTTCACACTTTCGTTTGCACTGTGTATTTCAAGTTTTCTTGCAAGAATTTTACTGTTTTTCAGCTAGAGCAAGTTCGGATCGTCACTAGTGATTCTAGATGATTTTGAACAATCCTGTCATAGATCAGTGATGATCTCGTACGATTGGAGGTGATCTCGACTATAGTCCATATTGGGGGCAATCAGAGCCCAGATTTTGCATTCTTTTATCTTCTCTCTTTATTTCCTTACGCATTAACTTAGTTTATTATATTTCTGCATTCTAGAGTTCACCTCATTTAGCATAGATGCATGATAAAGTTAAAATAAATTATTAAATTAATGCATTTCCTTTAATTGTTATCTAGATTTATCATTTAGGCAAGTTTACTATTATTTCTATCATTCCCCCTTGCTTTTGCAGTTGCATTTTTGGTCTTTGGTATCTGTTTCTATGATTGCAAGTTTTTGACGAATTCGTCAGGGTCAACAACGATCGCGTCTGATATCAGACGACCGACTATGATCTGAGATGATTCTGTGCAATTATAGATGATTATGTAATATTTGAGATGATCTGGACTTCTACAAACCTCATAATATTCATCAGACATCTGGAATTAGGTTCATTCTGTCTTATTTAGCACACTTTCTATGTTTAGCACTTATTCATGTTCTCTGTATCCATATAAATCAGCATTGGCATATAGAATAGCTTAGATTCATCTTGGCCAAACCTAGAAATTGAATGACTGAATATAAAAATGAACACATCAAACCCATTCTCAACTTAGGAGTGAAAACTACCACTCAAAGTTTCCTAGTGAACCCACCATCCATCGAAAATTCACCCTTATACCCCTCCCCCGAGAGGCGCGACCTTCAAAGGGCCTCTCAGTTCGAGGCATTGTCCCATCCTTCTCGCATTCCCCTTCTGGGTGTGGATCCTATAACTTGAAGGTAAGGATGCAAAAAATTTAGAGCGATACAGTTTCATTCTTTTATATATTAACTAGCCGGAGGCTTTGGGGATTGCATGTTTTCCTATATCCGCATATGCTATTAACTATTTGTTGTTTTTATGTGTGTAGGATCTCACCATTAGAAACATAATAGGGGTAGCAAGGAATGACGAACACATGGACACAAGCAATGGCAACTTTTAGCCCACCCATTTCGAATGTGGGCATGCGAAAGACACTGGAAGCGTACCATCCATTGATGTAACAAACTGTATCAAATGTTCTAAGCCCTAGAGGGGGGACATATTGTAACCAGATTAAAAGCAACATAAATAAAAGAGGCCCCACTTTGTTTTTCTTACATCTCATTTCTATGTTATTTCCTTCATGCATTTGTTCATCGCATTCATAGGACTTAGCATCTATACCATATAAATTTTGTTTGCATCACATTTGGTACGTCGTCCTTCTGCATTTGCTTTCAGATATTAAGAAATACTTGGCTTCCATACTAGTATTGTCTCCTTCAAGACCTAGTGCACCTTTTCTACTATACATCTCTACCACTAAATTTTCCTTAGGGACCATGCTAGCCTAAAAGAATAAGGTAAATAAGGAACAATCCATCAATTACATCAATCGAACCATGGTCTTGTATGAAATAAAATATGCTTATGTGGAGAAACTTTGCCTAGCGGTGGTATTTGCCTTCAAGAAGCTCCTTCATTACATGATTAATCAAAAAATGTATGTTATCTCTAAAGAAAAATCTTTGTGATACATGATGAGTTATACTTATCATAATAATCACACTGTAAAATGGATCATGCTCTTAATGGATTTTGACCTAGAATTCATTGGACAAAAGTCTACCAAGGGTTAGGTCATCACAAAATAGCTAGTAGAATTACCTCTTCATTATGATAATCCTATTATAATTGAGCTACCCAATGATGCAATATTTGCATTATCTAGCTCAAAAGAGTAAGAAGAACTAGAGCACAAAGTAGATCTAATATTGTTCTTCAATGATTCCAAGTGTGATAAAGGGGGTGCTACTAGAATTGCGTTTTTCACACTACAAGGGGCTCCTTTTCCAATTTCATTTAAAATTGATTTTCCATGCACTAATAACAACGTTGAGTATGAAGCCCTCTTGTTGGTTCTTCAAATTGCTCGTCACAAACACCAAGAGACTTAGAATATTTGGTGTCTCCTTTCTCATTGTTAACCAAGTAAAAGAAATCTATCAATGCAAGTGCTCAATATTGAAATCATACAAGACCCTTGTGGATAAATTGCTTACAAATTTTGATTGGCATGACATCGAGGCAATCCCTCATTCCTTCAATAATTTTGTATATACAATGGATTCCTTGGTATCCCTAATTATACAAAACCCATGGCTAAAAATAAAGGTAATGTGTATTTCTACATCAAATTTTAGGACATAAAAAAAACTTTTCCTAATAAATTTCCTTTGCCAAATATAGATATGATCATCAATTTCACTATAGGCTATGGAATTCTATCCTTAATTGATGGATTTTTTGGATATAATAAAATCTAAATTATGCCAAAAAACCAATTTAAGATAACATTCACTACCCCTTGGGGGACCTTTTGCTATCAAGTCATACCCTTTGGTGTGAAGAATACCAAAGCAACCTATGAGTGTGTGATGATATATATTTCATAGTATGATGTACGATATCATTAAATACTATATTGATGATCTTCTTGGATAATATATAAAATGTGAAGATCATGTTATATACTAAAGGTGTATCTTTGAGTGACTAAGGGAATACAAGGTCCATATAAAACTCTCCAAATACATATTTGGAGTAACCTCAAGAAAATTGTTGGAATT
This sequence comes from Wollemia nobilis, assembly GCA_028583015.1. Lineage (NCBI taxonomy): Eukaryota > Viridiplantae > Streptophyta > Pinopsida > Araucariales > Araucariaceae > Wollemia > Wollemia nobilis. Next base: position 14,774,278 of record JAQPPZ010003077.1, on the reverse strand, counting down.
TATAGTCTCCTAGCATGGTATTGAAGTAGAACCAAACACTATATATTCCATCATTGATATACCACCTCCTAAAACTCTAACTCAACTTTAAAGCCTACAAGTTAGGTTGTAGGCTATTTAGAGCTTCATATCTCAATTGGTAGACAAATGCCAATCCTTTTCCAAAATAAAAAAAGGGATTGAATTCAATTTGGATGAAAAATATCAAAAGGCATTTGATGGCTTAAAATCATATCTTCTATCCGAAGTAGAGGAAAAACAATGCACTTGATGAAGCTAAACAATATGCATCTAAATATGGTGTTTAAACAAGCATTGCAAAAGGACAAATTTAAGCAACCATATAAGCCAAATAAGTGCAAGAAAAGGTGTTTCTCTTTATTTAATTTGGTAAATCAGAAAAATGGTTACATACATGGTTGCATGAAACTTGGACAGAATACATAAAATGGTATTTCAAGACAACCCATGTGGTAAGATTTGCAAAATCAATAACAATTTCATGTACATCTCCAAATGAGCTCTGTAGACCTACATAAGACCTTAAAAAACACTAAAAATATGATATCTCACTCAATATAGCTCAAAAATACAAGAAATTTGGACAACATGTTAATATACTAATATATAATATGACTAAAAAGGAACAGTAAAGAAATAATGCACATATATATCCTCATACCTTGTAGAGTCAATGGGAACTGTCACAGAATGGGGATCATCCTGGGGTGGGATGACCACCAATTCTACACCTAATTTATCACAAATTCCTTTGTGAATTGGTCAAAAAACCTTCGAATGGTTTTTTCATAAAATTTTATGGTGAAATTAACTCAATTGATCTGGTTTTGCAAACAAATTGTGCCTCCTAGATCACTCACAAACCTCCTTCACTAGGTAGATATTTTGAGAGAAAAGGCACAAAAAGGTGAGGGGAAATCCTGGTAGCACTCCATTGCTATGTCTCAAAACTCCTCTCTATATCTTGTGTGGAAAATGGATCCACTTTATAGCCAAAGGAATCCTTTGGGCAAGAAGGCATGTGAGGGCATGCAGGGCAAGAGGTACCATTTGGCCAATAGGATGGCATGCATTGGAGGGGGAAGATAATCTCCCTATTTGGCCTCCCTCATGTAGTATGTCATAAGGATGCTATACCCTCTAAATTGAATTTTTGAATAGGTAGGGAGAATGGTAGTTTTTGGGTGCCATTTATCCAAATTTGACTTTGCGGAAGTCAACCTTGTGGCCGTCCCACCCCAGGATGACCAGTTTGCCACCATCCCTGGGTGGGATGGCCATAAATTATGATCATCCCAAGGTGGGAAAATCATGCCTATGTGGGCAAAAACCTCCCAAAAGTGGGGTAAATAATTTGAAGAGTGGTTAGGACCACTATAAAACCTCTTAGGGTTGTCCAAGGGGGTCATATGGTGTCACTTAGACCTTTCTTTCGGTTGCCTAATCGTATTGACAAAATTTTAGTGTCTACAGATGCTCCTTTTTGATATGCATTATGTGCAACACAATACTGAGTAAAAATAGATGATTAAAAGGCTAAATTATTAGGATTATTCAATAACCTAATAAAATTTTGATGCCCCAATCATGGAAAGGACATGCATTCTTGAATCCTTGCTTCTAATGAGCTAAGGAACTTGATTCAAGTACAACCTTTCATGGTCAGTTTACTTGATCTTGGACATTATTAATTTCATGAAGAGGTGATGCCCATGAACCTTCATGCTTCAGAATCACAACCATTTGGAAATTTGTGCTTGTTTGCTACCCCAAGCAGGAGCGTGATTGTCTTTGTCAATGATTCATTGAACAAACACAATTTGCATGATTGAGTGTTTGATTGTTGATTTTTATTATGAATTTGTTAAGCACGAATACCCCTCAAGTAATGATTAAATGATGGAATTACCAGTGATAAAATCAATGATTAACTTGACACATATGACTTTGATAGGGTTTCCTTCAGTTGCACCCATGGAGAAATGGAGCATTTTTGTAAGGATTTTGGTGATTTTGTTGATGTTGTATGGAAGAAAGAGGCTAAAAACTTCATTCCTATAGGGTATTCTAGAAAAAATGGCCTTCTTGGTGTGTGAAGTAAATACTTTTCCACTTCTCCATGAGCAATTTAGATTCATTTTTATATTTTGTGAAATTTGACCAAATTTGAGCTATTTTTGGTGGGTTTGGACCCTTTTTGGTGCATTTTAAGCTATTTTTCTGCAATTTTTTTGTGGCCATCCCAAGGTGGGATGGTTGCATATTTTACATCCATCCTAGGGTGGTATGACAAGCCAATTAGCTACTCATCCTGCCCAGGGATGGTTAGGGCCTTGGGAGGGTTATTTAATCCAAACATGGGTTATTTGGGCTCATTTGTGCATTTGTAAATTTGCAGTTTGAGAGGTGGGGAGGAGAAGAAATATTATAAGTAGTGGATTGATACCAAAATTGTCCTAAAATAACCATGAGCCAACATGCAAAATCATCCAGCAACGGAGCCAGTGCGAGACAGGTAAGAATTGAATTTCTTACTGTGCTATGCTTAAGATTGAAAGTGGAATTATTGCTTGTTTTTTATTTTTGATAGAGCACACTAAATTCTTAGTAATTGAACCTAATTAGGGATGCCCTATAATGTTTTATGCTTTTTTTTGTATTTTTATGGAATTTTCTTGCTTTATTTTGCTTTATTTTACCATTTTTTGATTATTTTTGGTGGTATGGAAGGCCCAATTTTGCCCAATTTGGGGGCCGTACCTGGGTGGGATGGCTAGCCTGGGCTGGTTAGGGGTCATACTTGGGTGGTTAAATCATAGATTTTTGGGCCATCCCTCGATGGGACGACCACAAAATAGCCTAAAAAAAGAGCCCTTTTTTGTATTTTTAGGTGTTCTTGAGGCATTTTGAAGCCTATTTGGAGCTTGTTATTGACCGAATTGTCTCTTCCAGGTGGTGAAGAGTCGATGTTGAGTTTCAACCCTATTTTATACCATGAGAGAATTATTTATAGATGCCAACTGGGAGTGGCTTGATGCCATTGGCCTTAAGCAGGTGACATGGTTAGAGCCTATTACTTGACTGCAGTTATTGTTTTGTGGGATCCATGTACCAACATGGGAGATGATAGTGATGCTAAAGGATGTATAACAAATATTATGCATTCTGATAGAGGGACATTCAATTTAGTCTACTCACCATGATCGAAGAGAGGTAGTCATGGAGAGATACTTTGGTAGGGCCATAGAGGAGGTGATAAGGGACTCTTTTAGTGGAGACATACTGGTGGTGTATTGGTATGAGGCTAGGTTACTAGGTGTGAGACACATTCTGATGATGACACTGATCTCTAATATACTACTACCAAACTCATCGGGTGCCAGGTTTCCCTGAAACCTTCTAGAGCTAGTGTTTACTCTGGTGGGGTGCACTATGGAGCAATCACTAGTGATGGCATGGGGGATGAAACTCTTGGAATAGATGTATGATGAGTTGTATGAGATATGATCCCATGGGTGGAAGGGCTTAGGGTGTAGCTTTTTATTGTAGGTTTGGGGATGGTAGCATATAGCGGTGGATAGGTCGTAGGGACTACCATGGACGATGTGGGTAGAGTTGGTAGACTAGGATATTGGCTACATTATCCCATGGGAATGGGCTCAAGAGGTAGGATAGAGTCAATGCTGGGTAGGAAAAATGGGTCATTATACCCAGTCTTTTGCAAGACTCAAAGTAGCGGATGTACTCTAGAGATCGTACGAGGATTAACCAGCATGGGCTGATGCAGAGGTGTAGCTTTATCGAGTGATATGAGGGAGATAGTTGGTTGGCTAACATGGGATAGAGTGGGAGTTATTTCCATATTCTAGGGTCATGTGACAATTTGGGCTACAAAAAGGATTTCCTAACGAGCCAATGTTTTATCGACATCATAGGAATGAGAGGACACTAAGGTGGATGGTGGTGGAGGTGTTTGGAGGGGATGTGTATCTTGTAGTGGATATTTTAGAGTTGGATGATATTGGGACTACAGAGGAGTATGACTCCTTGGTGGGTTATGCACCAGTTGTAAGGAGGGCCACTAGGGGGTGGTGCAGTAGGGGTAGTAGAGGATGCTCATCAGGAGGCTCTTGAGGACGACCAAGGTGAGGTAGGTGAGTGGCATGGGATTTGTCACATGGTATATGAGTATGTAGGGTGACTTTGGGAATGATGACATTTGTGATCAGGGAGTGCATGCACAATAGGTGGCATAGGGTGACATAGATACTAAGCTGTGGGATGAGATGATCAAGGTTAAGCAAGAGAGAGATCTCCTTCAGACATAGGTACAAGATGTTTAGGTAGATATAGTGGCCCTATAGGAATAGCTAAGATCATAGAGTCCTAGGAAGGAGGGATCTAGCAATGAGGATGTGTATAGGTTGCAGGCAGAGGTGACACAACTCCATTCTATAGTAGAGACCTATCAGGTGTGGTATTAGCGAGGGTGGACCTATATGGATGAGATAGATAATGAGGTGGTGCGCCTTGGAGGGTTCCTACCATATGATTCAGCTATTAGTGGATCACACCATAATTTATGGAGCAGGATGGGGTGGTATTCATCTAGGATGAAGGCACCTGGATCTAGATGGAGGGCATACAGGATAGGTGGTAGCAGGCTACAGGTGGGAGTGTGAGCCGTAGCACTGGTTTTGCATGATATTTGTGATTGAGGCTCTTATGACTCTTTTTGGATTTTTGGATGTTTAGCAGTGTGAGGTCTGAGGATCTACTTTATTGTAGCCTACGGATAGTATGATGTATCTTTTTACCCCATACATACATACATACATACATACATATATATATATATATATATATATATATATATATATATATATATATATATGAGCTTTTCTATGGTTGATCATGTGTTTATTGCTTTATGAGATGTATGCAATGCATTTGTTTGCTTTATGATATGATGATAGATGTATATCATGTATCCATATGTGGTGATTTTGATTTGATTTGATGATATGTATTTGCATGGATGCATATTGAGATGGATGATTGATTGATCTAGATGATGAAATGTGTATACTATATGACACACTATGTTAGCACCATAGACTATATAGAATTCATCAATTCATGTGTAATGTTATCATGAGACTATGTAATGTATTTGTGAAAATGGAAACTAACATAGATGTGATAAAATGGAATGAATGATAGGATATCGGTGAGGTTTTCATGAGACTCAAACCCTCTAGTCAACTTGATCAAAATTTATATACTAACCATACAAGACCTTTTTATGAGGTACGAATCTTCTAGGATGACCCATTTACTCAATATTCCTATGTGTGCGAGTGAGTTCATTTTGTGATAAGCATAAGATTACCCCAGTGCCAAACAAGATTAACGTAGCCCATCTATACTAAAGATCACCCTATGAGTAGCACGATCCTAGGTTTTGTACTTAGTTGGATTAGACCACTAGGTAGTATAGGCTACCAAAAGCTAGCTCATACACATGCAAACATTGGTCTGCACACATGCAAAAAGCTAATGTGATAGACATATCATCATGTGTAAGGATACCGCCATTTCTAGGAAGGCTTGATGCCACCAAAATTTTAATGAGGATCAACTAATGGTTTGTCAAATGCTAAGAATTTTAGGGATTCAAGTTTAATACTCCATTCTTTTCTTTTATTTGATCTCAGGGATATTTTCTCATACTTAGTGATGATAATCACTGTTTATTTTTGTATTTTATTTTCTTTGAGCAAGGGATTTGGGGAGTGGTGATAACCACTATTTATTTTTCTTTTGATTCTTGCTTTTTGGTATTTTAATTTTGATAGTAGTGAAAACCACTATTTTTTTTGGGGAATTGGGTAAGCAGGAGCTTTTCCTTTTGCCAATTCTTATCATTCTTGAACCATCCACATAGGGGGATGAGGAGGATAACCTTTTCTCTTAAGGTAACCTAGACCATTTCATAGGTTTTATCTAACCTTTTCTCTTAAGGTAACCTAGACCATTTCATAGGTTTTATCTTTCTTTTTGCAAAACTTGGATTTAATGTGAAAATGTGTTGGGATTTTGAAATATATAAGGCAAAATCTAAGAAAGACTCTACCTCCTAAAAATCAAGATAACTTTCTACAAAATCTGAAAAGAAAACTAGATATGGTTGAGTGACCGAAAACCCTAATGACATTCTAGAACAAATGACTAAGTGAAGGGAATGGACACAAATATGGAAAGTGGGAAATGTAGGTGGAAATGATAAGTGAAATATGACATGATGTGTAATATGACTTGAAAACATGAATTTTGAATGATGAGTGATGTACAATCTCAATGCTAGATATATGAGCAACTCTAAAATGTAGAGTGCAAGGATGAGTATGATGAGGCCTGGAAATGCCTCAATCATAGCATGTTTTGAACATTGAAACTGCCTAAAAACTCTTGTGTTTAATCTGATATGCTAGTTAAGTTGATTTAATATGTTGTGTATTAACTGTTTGCATGATCAATGTGTTAGAAATACTATATTCTGATTTTTACAGTTTTTGCATAGTTTTATGTTACTTTGTCATGACTTGCTAAATGAGAAGTATGCTTAGGTTGATAGCAACACTTCACTAGTTTTGTTTTGATGTGTTTCAAGCATTTATTTATCTAAATCTAGCAAATAGTGCAAGCAAACTATTACTGTGCAGCAGAAACTGGTTTTCCAATGTAAATTCTAGCCAGCTGCCAATGAATGGCAAGGCATGGAATTCACACATGGAGAGAGATGAAGGCTATTGCAATCTGATCCTGAGAGCTAACCCACCTGAGAAATGTAGATGAAATCACTTGAAGAGCACACAGTTGTTCATTCCGAAGATCTTCGAAATGAGCAGACATCTTCGGAATGAGAAATACAGTCTCTTCGAAATGAGCGGACATCTTCGAAATGAGAAATACAGTCTCTTCGGAATGAGCCACTTATCTTCGAAATGAGAACAGAAAGCGCTTTTTGACTTGTTGACTGATTTTTGATGATGGAAAAAGGGAAAGAAGGTTGAAAAGGTTAAAGGAAAATATCTCCCATCTGACTTTGTCGTCCTTGCCATCCAAAGCCACCATTCATGGAAAAGATCAATTTTGATCCTCTTCTAGGATAAACCCAGGAAATGTTGCAACATAATAGGAATAGATCTGTAAGATAGGAATGAGATATTCTCAGTTTGTAAATAGATTTTAGGATATCTATAAATAGATAGCTCCCATCCAGGTTGAGCTAAGGTAGGGGGAAAATAAGCAAGAAGTATAATAATAAGAAAATAGCAAAAAAGTGACTGTTACAGTCCTGTAATAGGGTTTTTAGCAGCAATACTGTAATTATGTTCTTGAATCAATAAAGTGCACTACTTTTTCTATTCATGTTGTTGTGAATGAGTGTGAGTAAGATCTAGAGAGAGAGAAAGACTCATACCTTCTTCTGGACAAGGAGGCTGGCCACTTCCAGACCTAGGAGGAGGACTAACAACAGGTTTTTATTCTGATTTTGTTGCAGCAGAATAAGTTGTAAAACTTGTCATTTCATTTCCTTGTAAATAACTAACAGTCTTTGCAATCTTAGTTTATTTCATGATTAGGATGATCTTGTGATTAATGATAGGTTTGGTTGTAATCTCCATTTTCAGCAAGCTTTCAAATTACTATAGATTGTCATTTCTAGAATTTACTATTTTTTGCAATTTACTGCATTTTGTGTTTTGTTGTCAACCCCTGCATAGAAGATTGACAACCTTCTATTACAGAGCATTGACAGGACTTAATTTCCATGTTATAATCAGGTTTCCATTACTACAAAAGTAAATAGACTTCCTTTCTGCAATCATAATTAGATTTCTAATTCTGCAACTGTAACTAGGGAGTTATTTCTGCAACATAATTAGATTTCATTCTGTAATTGTAACTAGGATTTCATTTCTATAGTTAGTAATTAGTTTCCATTCCTACAATTAGATTAAAGTTCAATTTATGCAATTTAGAGATAAAAATGTCCTAAATCCCCCACACAATCGGTTTCACCAATAAGACCTGTTGCTCCCAAATGACCTAAGTTATAGCCCTGTTCACTCCTTCCGCAAATAGCCTTGTACACTACCCTGGATTGACAAATTCATTGAGAATTAATGATGTGCATAATGACAATGCATCATTTTGGCATCGTTTCTAGGGAATAGTGTTTCTAGAAGGTGACAATAGTCCAATAGCTGTTAATTAGACTGAGTTATGAAAATTTAGGATAAAATCTGAATATAACAGTTGGTTAAAGTAACAACTATTGACCTATAATTTATGTCATTCAAGAGTAAACATGAATGAGTAAGCCTAGGGATGAAAAAGGTAGAATTACTCAAAAGGATCCCTGGCTTGTTCCATTAAGAAGATCTTCATGCCTAAGGGGTGAATCACCTGTGTTTGAACTACCAAAAAAATTGAAACAAAAATCACCAGCTTCATCATCATTAGAACATCCTGAGAAAGAAAAATCATCAGACTCATCATCAACAGAGGATTCTGGACCTCTTAAGAGTGAAATTTGGATAGGTTTAACTGTTCCCAAGGAACATGAAACTATGGCAGAGAGAGGCAATCTAGATGGGGATGGCCAACATGGTTGTGTCCATAATGAAGGAAATGATCAGGATATGCCCCAACCTTCCAGAACATTTGAATATCCTATCCATTTGAATCCAACACAAAACTCCCCCATGAAAACCATTTCACCTTCAGTACTTCCAACCTTTCGAGGTGTTGTATCTGAAGATCCTGATCAATTTTTGTTTGAATTCAAAGTAGTGTGTCAAACCTATGACTATGTAAATGACAATCAAAAACTTAAGGTTTTTCCCTCAACACTCAAGGACTCAACATTACGTTGGTTCATGAGCTTAGAGCCAAATTCCATCCGAACCTGGGATCAAATGGAAACTATGTTTTTAGACAAATATCAGGAGTATTGTCATGTAAGGAATAGGAAAGATGAGTTATTCAGGATTAAGCAGGAAGATGATGAAACATTAGAAGACTATCTTGATAGGTTCTCCTTTGTTCAAAGGAGATGTGGACTTGTAGAACCTGAGTTATGCAAAACCATATTTTTGAGAGGATTACAAGATGAATCCAGAGAAGTATTGGATTTGATGGGAAAAGGGGATGTAAATACTCTCAGTAATGAGGAAATTATGGATCTCTATAGGAATTACTCTCACACTAAGCAAGGAAGAAGAAAAAAGAGTACAAATGGCACTGATGTGAAGGACCTAATAGAGGAACTTGCAAATTTTAAAACTGATATTCTGGTGCAATTGAACACAACTTTGGGAGAAATGTCTACAAAAGCAAAAACCATAGAACCTTTGGCAATTTATTGCCCAAGATGTAGAAATAAACATGCTTTGCAGGAGTGTCCTTTGAATAAAATGTCTATCTCAGCCATTTGTAGTATCTGTTCAAAGAAGCATTTGACTGATAAATGCCACCTGCTACCACAACTCAAAACTGTGTTAGAGAGTCAGACTGAGGAACTCAACTATGTTGGACCAAAATAGGGGGAAATTTCTCTCAGTACCAAAATCCCCCTCATTTTCCTACAAATTGGGGGCATAATCCTTGGACTATGCCTTGGGGACAATCAGAACCACCCCAACATCCTTGGAATTATTCTCAATGGACAAATTCCCAAGAATGGCCACAAACAAGTTGGAGTAATCCAGCCTAGAATCAGAATCAGAATAACCCATCATGGAATCAAAACAACCCACCCTAGAATCAGAATCAGACTAATCCACATTGGATGCAAAATCAACCATAGTGGAGTCAACAATACCAGTCCTATCCAAGGCAACAAAGAAATCAAGGTCAAACTCAACATTTGCTGCCTGCACCTAATCAAAATTTTCAAGAAAAATAGAACCAACCACAACAAACACAACAGGTGAAACAACCTCAACTTCCAGCTCAACCAGTCACTAATCCAAACAACATGAGACAGGCATCCCCTGTCTATGTGGTTGAAGTTGAAGAAAATGCTGAAATAAATGTTCTTGATTGTAGTAACATCCAACTTCGTTCAGGAAAAGTTGTACCTGAACCTGTTTCAACTAAAATCAAGGAAAATGAAAAGCAAGAACCTTTGGAACCAGTTAGAGTTAAACCAACAACAGAGAAAGAAGAAGAAAAAATAGAACCACAGGGAGAACAATTACCTTCATCAAGGATAATTCCATATCCTGAAAGATTCAATACCACAACAAAAAATTCTGAGTCGGACCTGGTCAAGGAACTTAGAAAGTTAACTATATCATTGCCCTTATTGCAAGCCATTAAGGATATACCAGTGATTAAAAGTACTATCCGAGATTTGTGCATTAGAAGAGCAGGAAGAAAAAAGAAAGCATTTCCCAAGACTATTCAGGTTGAAGGAAAGATAGTTGATCTCTTGTCCAAAAAACTAGTACCTCCAAAGTATAGTGACCCAGGGAGTCCAGTTATCATAGTTACCATAGGCTCAATACCAATATCAAATGTCTTAGTAGATCTAGGAGCTGCAATAAATGTCATGACCAAGGATATAATGGAACAATTACAGCTCAAACATCTCAGTCCCACATTTACAGTTTTAGAAATGGTTGATAGGTCAGTTGCAAAACCTGAAGGTATCATTGAAGATGTCCCTATAGAAGTCTCTTCTTGGGAATTCCCTACATATTTTTTGGTTTTACAGCCAAGAAATTCAGCACATGGATATCCCATCATTCTGGGAAGACCTTGGCTTGCAACTGCAGTAGCCTTCATAGACTGCAGATCTAGAAAAATGACCATTTCAAATGGTATTGATCTAAAATAGATCTCTCTGTATCCTCCTACAAGACCCTCCAACAATTTTTTAGGTCAGTTATGGTTTCCTGACTCAGATGAAGAACCAGAAGAGGTTATTTCCACACTAGCCACCTTGGTAGTAAGGGAACACATAGAAGACCTCCATGACACAGAAACTTTAGAGAATGAAACTATCCTAATGAATGTTCTACATGAACAAGGGTTAGAAGAGGAAGCAGTAAATATCCATCAGTTGTTAGGGAATGAGGAGAACCAAAATTCTGAAGGTGAGCCATCTGTACTATCACAGGAAACATCTGTTTCACTACCACATGGGTGGCACCATCACCTGATTTTCCCTTCTCACTGTTCCATACAGGATATGCTTCCATTAGAAATCAATGAAACAGAAACTTCTTATTTCCTCCCATCTCATCATTGCCCTCTTAACTCCCTAATCACCAAGTATGAAGAAGTGAATTCAGTCCTTCCAAATACAAAACAAATAGAAGTCTAGCCAGACAAATTTTTGAACATTAACAGTTGGCTTACTAGGGAAGAGGAAGAAAAATTGATAACTATTTTGCAGAAGCATGTTCATGCTTTTGCTTGGGACTACAAAGATATGTCAGGGATTCACCCTGATATATGCACCCACAGGATTTATACTGAAGAAGTCAAGCCAGTAAGACAACCCCAGAGAAGACTGAATCCTACCTTGAGGGATATTGTAAAGGAAGAAATTGAAAAACTTCTAGAGGTAGGATTCATTTACCCAATTTTTGATAGCCAGTGGGTCTCTCCATTGGTTATAGTTCCTAAGAAAAATGGAAAAATGAGAGTATGTGTAGACTATAGAGAGCTGAACAAAGTGACATACAAAGACCATTTTCCATTACCTTTCATAGATCAGGTGTTAGATACCCTTGCTTGGAAAGAAATACTTTTGTTTTCTTGATGGATTTAGTGGGTATAATCAAATTCAGGTTGCACCTGAAGATCAAGAGAAAACAACCTTTACCTATCCATGGGGAACATTTGCCTATAGGGTTTTACCTTTTGGTTTGTGTAATGCCCCAACAACATTTCAGCGAGCGGTCTTAGCAATTTTTTCTGATCTGACTACCAACAGTGTTGAGATATACATGGATGATTTCACAGTATGTGGACAGACTTTTGACTTTACATTAGAAAACCTTGACAGAGTTTTAACTCGTTGTGAAACATACCAGTTATCCTTGAATCCAGACAAATGTTTTATGATGATGGAGGAAGGAATAGTTCTTGGTCATCACATCTCTCTTCAAGGGATCCAGGTTGATCCAAAGAAGGTGGAAATTATCAAGAATCTTCTTCCTCCTAAAACTCAGACTGATGTCAGAAGCTTCCTAGGACACATTGGTTTTTACCGCAGGTTTATTCCCAGCTTTAGCACAATAGCCAATCCCATGTTTGCCCTATTGACTAAAGATTCTGAATTCTCCTGGACTGCAAGGTGTCAGGAATCATTTGAAGCTCTTAAAGAGAAATTAGTAACTCCACCTGTGTTAAGAGGACCTAATTGGACATTACCATTTCACATACAAGGTTGATGCTTCCAATACTGCAATTGGAGCAGCATTAGGACAAATTGACAATGGTGAACACTATGCCATCTACTACATTAGCAAGAATTTGATAGGAGCTGAGAAAAATTATACCACAACTGAGAAGGAATTCTTGGCAGTAATTTATGCCATCAACAAATTCAGGCATTACATCATAGGTTATCAAATATTCATTCACACAGATCACACAACCATTAAGTATTTGATGAATAAGCCTATGGTAAGTGCAAGAATTATTCGTTGGTTATTGTTGCTACAAGAATTTGATATCACAATAATCAACAAACCAGGAAAAGCTAATGTTGTAGCAGATTTCTTGTCCAGGTTGCAGAACATAGAGGAAGGGGAATTAGTTGAGGACACTTTTCCTGATGAAAAATTATTTGCTATATCTGTCCAATCACCTTGGTTTGCAGATATAGCCAATTATTTGGTCACAGGGAAAGTTCCTCCACATTTCACTTCAAAATAGAAAAAAACAATTGATCAAACAGAGTTCTTCCTTTGAGTGGATTAAGGGTATACTTTTTAAGTGCAGTCCTGACCATGTGTTACGTAGGTGCATCCGAAAGGATGAGGTATATGATATCCTTAGGGCTTGTCATGATGAACCCTCAGGTGGACACTATTCTGTAAAAAGCACAATTAGAAAAATTTTAGGGATAGGATATTATTGGCCATCTCTTCACAAGGATGTGAAAAAGAACAGGGCATTGTGATGCATGCCAAAGAATGGGGAAACCCACTCATACAAATGAAATGCCACTACAACCTCAATTGGTTTTAGAGCCATTTGAGAGGTGGGGGCTTGATTTTGTAGGACCTATTGATCCACCTTCTCAAGGAAAGGTGCATATTCTAGTATGCACTGATTACCTGACAAAGTGGGTAGAGGTGCATGCTTTCAAACATGCTCGTGAAGAGAAGGTCATCGATTTCTTGTATACTCAGATTTTTTAGAGATTTGGAGCTCCACGGTCTATCACCACAGACCAAGGACCCCAATTTGCATCTAAAGTCATTGAGGCTTTTATAGAATTATATGAAATCAAACATAGGAAATCATCACCTTACCACCCACAAGCAAATGGCCAGGTTGAGGTAACAAACAAGGAACTGGAACGAATCTTGACAAAAATAGTAGCTTTTCATAGGAGAAACTGGCTAGATAAATTACCTGAAGCAGTTTGGGCTTACAATACTACTTGGAAATCCACTACTGGATTCACACCTTATGAACTAGTTTTTGGTAAAAATCCCCTCCTACCTATTGAATTTGAGCTACTAACATTGCGCACAACATTGGAAATTGGGATTGAATTGTCACAGGCATAGACAGACAAGATTCTGTAGTTGAATGCATTGGATGAACTTCGGTTGGATGCTCTGCACCAAACTGAAGTAATTCAGGAGCAGAGGAAGCTGTGGCATGACAGTCACATTCAGCAGAGGAAATTTTAGCAAGGAGATTGGGCTTTGCTATTTGATTCTCGCTATGAGGACTTCCCTGGAAAGCTGAGAACTAGATGGCTTGGACCTTACCATATTGAAGAGGTATTTGACAATGGAGCAACTCGTCTATCTCCTATTGATGGGTCACAGAGAAAGTTGGTAGTGAATGGACATCGCCTTAGGGTGTACCATACACCTCTGACTAAAGAGGAATTCTTACAATAGCTTGACAGTTTGGATGCACAATAGGTGGAAGAGATTCCCTCTTCCACTTCAATAAAATCAGCATGATCATGGATTTCAAGAAAAGCAAAAAAATAAAAAAAATAGAAAAAGCAGAAAACAAAAAGATGAATAAATTCTGATTGTGAATTCCTTCATGGGCATGATTTTAGGGAAATCATGAATTCCTTCACGGGCATAATCAGAATAAAAAAAAAAAGAGAGAAAAGGAGAGGTAAAAAAAAAGAAAACAAGAAAAAAAGAGAGAGAAAATGAATAGCTCAATAGTGAAAACCTTTCCTAAGGCACTACTGAGTTGGTATGCATGAAAACCAGTTTTCGGCATGCATAACCTTGAAAATTTTTGAATCATCATTGTACAAATTCACCAACTGCACTTGTTTTGAAATATTGCAGAAAATCTCAGCAGAACATCAATAGAAGCAGTCATTCTTCAAAACTTGCATTAACTTGTTTTAATCAGGTATATATTTCTTACATTTCTTCATTGTAAATGATTGGTATATAGTATATAACAATTAACCATTAGCATAAAAGGTATCCATAAGAGTTGGCATACTTAAAACATGTTTTGAGAAGGAGAATATTGGTTTCTGCCTAATCTTCGAAATGAGAATGCCAAAAATAGTGCCTGCTATCTTCTTCAGAATGACTGTTGTATTGTCTTCGGATTGAAGTTTTCTTTAGATTAACTATTGTATTGTCTTCGGATTGAAATTGTCTTCGGAATGATAGTAGAATGAATGTTGCACTTTGTCTTCGGAATGAGGAATTGTCTTCGCAATGAAGCATGATCTTCGGAATGAGGACTTGTCTTCGGAATGAAACTTTATCTTTGAAATGAGGAATTATTTTCGCAATGAAGCATAGTCTTCGGAATGAGCATTCAACATGATATTTCCACGTGGCATCCAAGGAGGGGGAAAATATACGATCAGTAGAATTCTTTGACTGCATATGATAAATGACACGTGTTAGTTGAGATGTGATTTGTCTTATCTTGCACCCATTAAGGAAGTACCAAAATCATGGGGAAGTGACCAACAACATGCCACCATTGTTCGATGCTGATAACCATGCACGTGAGAAATCTACGGGTAAAACAGATGAGCTAAAAACAAGTGAGGTGGATCTGACGGTAAGGACATCTGTGCAATCATTAATGGATAGGTGTTCGGAGTAGAAATAGAGATGCGTGCCACCCTTCCTTTCGAAGACATAATTGCTAACGCAAAATGATTACGAGGTACAGTGCCGATATTGCAGTTCATTTCGAAGAAGACAAACAAGGCAATTGAAAACCTGAAAACAAACCCTGCAAGTCTGCAAGAACTAGAAACCAATGATCCAATGGAAGAGTAGCAGCAGAGGTGAGCAGTTTTTAACATACCAAAATAGGAAAATGGGATGAAAGACAAATATGGAACCAGTAGATACCACCCACCTTCGAGAAAATCCAGAAGTGCTGCAAATTTTTGAAGATGGAGGGCTTATGCCATTTTTGGACAAATTTGATGGGTCCTCTGAAGATTTGGTCGGCATGTTCGCTCACACATTCAAAAATAATCGAGCACACATTAATGACATGACAATTGAGGTAACCCCTAAAGTTTTAAGTCAAATTACTGAGCTTCCATTAGAGGGTCTTCAAATTTCTAGAACTGGCAAAAATACACTGGCAAATGTAGTTAGTCAATTTCTGGAAGAAAATGATAGGGAGCCAGAATACTTAATACACAACAACGCATGCAAGGGGGTAAAAAGGGCTAGCCTACAAGAACCCTGGAATGAAGTGGCCACATGGGTAGTAAAATTTTTAACCTGTGAAGGGCAATATGTACTTTTATCAGGGCATCATTTCAAAATTTTGAACCACCTAAGACATGGTAGGCAACAACCTGAAGTTAGGGTAAATCTTCCCTTGTATCTGCACCAAGAGTTGAAAAATATGGCAAAACGATATCAGGAAGGAAAAGGGAGCCCTCGCCACCATGGTCTTATTAAATTAGTCTACCAACATCATTTTAGAGGAAACCCTAGAAGCTTTGATAGGTTTTATTCTACTCTAATGATGTAGTTTTTGGAAGAGAGGATGAGGAGGAAGAAGAAATAGATGTTTCTACAGATGCTGTTGTAGAGGAGGAAACACACCTAGTAGAAGCAATAGAGCACCTTTCTCTAGAACCTTCAACCTCACAAGCTAAGAAACAAAAGAAGAGAGGGCCTGGAACCGACAGTCAAAAAGAAAAATAGAAGAAAGTTCATTTTTCTGAAGATGTTGTTGATCTGTCAGAACAGGGGAGTGAAGTGCCTAGAAAAATAGGGGAAGAGACAACAAGGGAAATAGAAGCACTCCCACCAGAATCTGAAACTGTCCCCACAGCCCCTATTATCACCAAAAAATAGGGCAAGAAGAAAAAATTTGCATCAGGAACTAGGAGGTCTACAAGACTCCACTTGAGAGAAATAGAAGAACAGGTGATAGAAGAAGAAGGTGGACAAGGCAGTCTGGATGTTATAGAAGTGCAACCAGCCCCTGAAGATTTTTTAGAATTCCCTGAACAAATGATTGAGGAAGAGACTAGGCAAGACAGTTTTGAAGTTGCTACAATTCAACAAGCCACAGAAGATGTGGATGCAATCATAGATAGTTTCATGGAACCTCCTGAACAAGAGCAGATAGTTGAAGCAGAAGATGAGATAGTTATTGAGCAACCAACTACAGATGATTTGTCTGCATCAGATTCTAAATCAGAAATAGAGGAGGTGGACATCACAGAACAGCTAAGAGCAGCAAAAAGTGTTATCAAAACACAAACTAAATGGATTGAAGAAAAAGAAAATATCATTGAAATACAGGAAAAGAAGATTGCAGAATTACAGTAGGAAGTGGCAGAATTGAGGAAGAGGTTATCACAGTCTGAAGAATAGCCAACTGTATCTATTGATGAGGATAATTTGGCTCAATTACTTATGGGATTATCTAGGGCAGATGACTCTTTTACTTTGATTGAGGCATCTAAAACTTTGACTAAAGACATAGGTGCTCATTCTGAAGCAGCGCCCTTTCATTCTGAAGAAGTGCCCTTCCATTCTGAAGCATTGCCTTCTCATTCTGAAGATGCTCCAGAATTGATAAAAAGCATAGAAAAGAATATTGGAGATGAGTCACAACAAGAAACACCAGCACAAGAGCAGTTTAAACAACAACATGCAATTGTTCAAGTAAGTACTCCTTCAAATGAGATTTCTGTATTTAAAACTATTATACCTTCAATAAAAGTAGAGGATAAGGGGGTACAAGTAGAATTGTTGTCTGATGACCAACCAGTGGAAATAGCAGAAAAAGGGATACAAGTAGAATTATTATCAGATGACCAACCAGTGGAAGTAGCAAAAAAAGGGGTTCAGGTAGATCTGCTACCCAGATTTCCACCTATAGTTAGACCACCCAATACTGTATCCCTAGAGCAATATAATACAGACATAGCTAGTTGGGTGATCAGATATGAAAAACTTGCCACTAAAGTTGAAAAATTTAAATTGGAAGGTAAACAGTTAGAAGCAAAAGAAACAGAAATCAAGGCATTGAATGAAAAAGTGACTGATTTATGTCATATTGCTGAGTTTTTGGTCCAATTCAGACGACTGGCCAGATTTTACAGTCTCATTCTGAAGGAGAAATATCTCAGATGGCAGGTCATGAGGATTAGCTCAGGTCTCCCATACAAATTGGACACAACTGCAGATTTCTTAGAAGCCTATTTTGACAGCCCTATAGAACAGAAAAATCTCTTATGTGAATTATTTTTACACAACTTCTTTATTCCAGAAGAGGTAGAGTTTCACCCTCAAATTTACATAGGAGATGTTCAATTGAGAGCATTCATGTCCACTTTACAAAATCAGTTTTACTGGGACCAGGAGAAAAGACAAAATAAAGAAATTGAATTAAGAGCTGAATTGTTAGTCAGAGCAGTTCAGCCAAATCATCCACTTATCACCAGACAACATTTCACCATGATGAACAGGGAAGATGTAAAAAGGATGTACTTGAGCAATTTGAGGGACTGTGTGACCAAATTCCAAAATTTTTGTAATGACAGTTTTGTTCCAGCATTATCATTTTGCAAAAATAGATGGGCAGAACTTTCCATTTCTTTACAGAAAAGGGAACCTATCTCCCCCATTAACCTAGAATGGTCTAGAAGAAGGGTAGAAGGAGTGATACAACTGATTGAAATCATGCAACATCACTGGATAGGTCTCAAATTTAGGCCTCCAACCATCATTTCTCCAGTTCCCTTCTATTTTGAAGAAGATTCTCAACTTGATGATCAGTTTGAAGAATGGCTCAAAACCTTCGAGAGAACAGGGGATATTATATAGGCACCAAATTGTTCTACAGATCATGGAATTTGAATATGGATATATGTGATTCTATAGCCCAACAGAATGCATGAGGACATGCATTAATATAAGTTGGGGGGAAATGATGAGGCCTGGAAATGCCTCAATCATAGCATGTTTTGAACATTGAAACTGCCTAAAAACTCTTGTGTTTAATATGATATGCTAGTTAAGTTGATTTAATATGTTGTGTATTAACTATTTGCATGATCAATGTGTTAGAAATACTATATTCTGATTTTTACAGTTTTTGCATAGTTTTATGTTACTTTGTCATGACTTGCTAAATGAGAAGTATGCTTAGGTTGATAGCAGCACTTCACTAGTTTTGTTTTGATGTGTTTCAAGCATTTATTTATCTAAATATAGAAAATAGTGCAAGCAAACTATTACTATGCAGCAGAAACTGGTTTTTCAATGTAAATTCCAGCCAGCTGCCAATGAATGGCAAGGCATGGAATTCACACATGGAGAGAGATGAAGGCTATTGCAATCTGATCTTGAGAGCTAACCCACCTGAGAAATGTAGATGAAATCACTTGAAGAGAACACAGTTGTTCATTCCGAAGATCTTCGAAATGAGCAGACATCTTTGGAATGAGAAATACAGTCTCTTCGGAATGAGCGGACATCTTTGGAATGAGAAATACAGTCTCTTTGAAATGAGCCACTTATCTTCGAAATGAGAACATAAAGCACTTTTTGACTTGTTGACTGATTTTTGATGATGGAAAAATGGAAAGAAGGTTGAAAAGGTTAAAGTAAAATATCTCCCATATGACTTTGCCATCCAAAGCCACCATTCATGGAAAAGATCAATTTTGATCCTCTTCTAGGATAAACCCAGGAAATGCTACAACATAATAGGAATAGATCTGTAAGATAGGAATGAGATATTCTCAGTTTGTAAATAGATTTTAGGATATCTATAAATAGATAGCTCCCATCCAGGTTGAGCTAGGTAGGGGGAAAATAAGAAAGAAGTATAATAATAAGAAAATAGCAGAAAAGTGATTGTTACAGTCCTATAACAAGGTTTTTAGTAGCAATACTATAATTATGTTCTTGAATCAATAAAGTGCACTACTTTTTCTATTCATGTTGTTGTGAATGAGTGTGAGTAAGATCTAGAGAGAGAAATACTCATACCTTCTTCTGGACAAGGAGGCTAGCCACTTCCAGACCTAGGAGGAGGACTAACAACAAGTTTTTATTCTGATTTTGCTACAGTAGAATAAGTTGTAAAACTTGTCATTTCATTTCCTTGTAAATAGCTAACATTCTTTGCAATCTTAGTTTATTTCATGATTAGGATGATCTTGTGATTAATGATAGGTTTGGTTGTAATCTCCATTTTTAGCAAGCTTTCAAATTACTGTAGATTGTCATTTCCAGAATTTACTTTTTTTTGCAATTTACTGTATTTTGTGTTTCTGTCATCAACCCCTGCACAGAATATTGACAACCTTATGTTATAGAGCATTGACAGGACTTAATTTCCATGTTATAATCAGGTTTCCATTACTGCAAAAGTAAATAGACTTCCTTTATGCAATCATAATTAGATTTCTAATTTTACAACTGTGACTAGGGAGTTATTTCTACAACATAATTAGATTTCATTCTGTAATTGTAACTAGGATTTCATTTCTGTAGTTAGTAATTAGTTTCCATTCCTGTAATTAGATTAAAGTTCAATTTATGCAATTTAGAGATAAAAATTTCCTAAATCCCCCACACAATTGGTTTCACCAATAAGACTTGTTGCTCCCAAATGACCTAAGTTATAGCCCTATTCACTCCTTCTGCAAATAGCCTTGTACACTGCCCTGGATTGACAAATTCATTGAGAATTAATGATGTGCATAATGACAACGCATCAGAGTATACCTAATTCAAGTGATGATATGATGCAATGGTATGCAATGTGATGTAATGCAATATTTTTGTAATTTTGATGTTTTGATAATGTTTTTAGATTTTTGATACATATGTATATACAGGGTGACCAATGGGCTTAGGGAATGCCATTGGGATATTTTTGGGTGAGCTAGATAGTCGTAGAGCACCTAGGAGAGTTTTGAGTCGACCAAATGGTATGTAGATACCCTTGGAGCCTTTTGGGGTTACCTAGATAGTAATAGACTGCCTAGGAGGGTTTTGGGTTGACCAAGTGGTATGTAGATACCCTTGGAGCCTTTTGGGTGGCCTAGACGGGCATATACCATCTAGGAGGATTTTTGGATTGACCAAATGGTATGTAGATAGCCTTGGAGCATTTTGGGGTGACCTATATGGTCATAGACCACATAGGAGTATTTTGGGTTGACCAAGCAGTATGTAGATACCCTTGGAGCATTTTGGGGTGACCTAGATGGTCATAGACCATTAAGGAGCATTTTGGGTTGACCAAGTGAGTTTTAGATACCCTTGGAGCATTTTGGGATGACCTAGATGGTCATAGATCATCTAGGAGGGTTTTAGGTTGACCAAGCAGTTTGTAGAAATCCTTGGAGAATTTTGGGTGACCTAGACAATCATAGACCACCTAGGAGTGTTTTGGGTTGATAAAGTGGTTTGTAGAAACCCTTGGAGCAATTTGGGGTCACCTAGATAGTCTTAAACTACCTAGGAGCATTTTGGGTTGGCAAAGTGGGTTGTAGATACCCTTGGAGCATTTAGAGGTGACCTAGATGGTCATAGAACACCTAGGGGTATTTTAGGTTGACCAAGTGGGTTGTAGACACCCTTGGAGAATTTTTGGGTGACCTAGATGGTCATAGACCACCTAGGACTATTTTGGTTTGACAAAGTAGGTTTTAGACACCCTTGAATCATTTTGGGGTGACCTAAACAGTCATAAGCTACCTAGGAGCATTTTGGGTTGACCAAGTGGGTTGTAGACACCCTTGGAGAATTTTTTGGTGGGCCACAACACTCTAGGCATGGAAAGGCTATAAATGAAGGATGTTTAAGGTTTCAAGATTATTTATTCCTTAAAGGGAGGCTAGGAGATAAGTTTCAAGTCTGATTTAACTGGTGATGGCAAAAGGACCTAATCAGCTGACTATAAACTTATCCTCCAGATGGGATGGCAAATTAGAATTTTTCTAGTTCTCTTTCAGAATGAGGTTACCAACTTGAAAGTCTTTATGATGGACTTTCATATTGTAGGCTCTCTTAAGTCACTCTTGATAAACATGTAGGTACTCAAGAGCATTGATGCAACATTCATAAAGCAATGTAAGTTGATCTAGGTGAGCCTGTCATGCGATGTCATCAGTGATGAAATTCAACATGGATATGCGTAGCGATGGGATTTCCAACTCTAGAGGCATGACGACCTTGGCACCATATACTAGCAAAAATAGAGTGGCCCCAATGGATGTCTGAATACTAGTGCGGTAGGCCCATAGAGCAAGGGGTATTTATGTGTGCCAATCGGTATGATTTTCTTTAACTATTTTCTTTAGAATGGCAATCAATGTTTTGTTCGATGTCTCTGCTTGCCCATTCACTTGTGGATAATAGGTCATCAAAAAGTGTTGAATATTATAATTTTCTATAAAAGCATGCACATCTTTATTCTTGAATGGTGTCCCATTATCGAAAAGGATCTTGGATGGAATACCAAAATAAAAAATGATATTGTGCAATATAAACTTCGTGATGTGGGGTCTTTTCATAGTGGTAAGGGATTTTTTTCCACCCACTTTGTGAAATACTCGGTGGTTTTAATGATAAACATGTGTTGGCCCAAGGAGGTGGTTGAGATTTTCCTGATTAAATCCAACTCCCACTGCGAGAATGGCCAAGCTGATTGAATTGATTGTAAGACCTGAGAAGGTACATGTGTCAAGTTAGCATGGTGTTGACACTTTATACACTTCTTAACATACATGAAACAATCTCACTCTAACATTGGTCAATAATAGCCCATGCAAGGAATGCACTTTGCAATGGCCATGCCACTAAAATGGCCAACACAAGTACCATCATGTGCTTGGGCCATTGCCCAAAATGACTCTTGATGCTCCAAGCAACGAAGGAGGAATCCTTCATAGCTCTGATGCTACAAAATGTCTTCAAGCAAGACATATTTTGTTACCTTTAATTTAAATATCCTTTTGGTGGCATGCAAAAACCTAGGAGAGATATTACCAAGCTTTAGGTACTCCCTGATTTGTATGGACCAGTCTTGTTGTGAGGAAGCCTTGATTGCATGAATTGTTTATTCCTATTGAAGTTCCTCCTGAGTGAATGATAATTTGGAAATAACTTATAATAATAACATTGTATTGCTATCAAAAAGGTTTTGAGGGAACAAAGTCACCCAATAAACATGATTCAAGAACTCATGAATTTGGGATAATCTCTATTGTTGAGGTTCAATCTAAATCAAGTGGACTTTTGGCATGACTTGAGTGTGCTCACACTCAATCATAGATTGCAATAGTTTTTTGACCTAAATGGTTTTCATATCACTAGCAGGGTTCTACGGGATCAAGTACCCTATGGAGGCCATTGTATTCACAAAATGATTAGATGATTGAGGGAGTGCCTCAATGTCATACCATTCAAACTTTACCAGGAGTTTATCCACAAGGGCTTTACAGGCTTGTAGAATTTGATACTTGCACTAGAAAATCCCTTTGACCTAGTTTATGATGAGCAAGAAGTCACCAAAAATTTTGAGCTTGGTTATTTTCATGGCGACAACCATTTGAAGACCTATGAGAAATGCTTCATACTTGAAATTGTTGTTGGTGCACGAGAAATTGAGTTTAAAATATAGGGGTATGAGAGCCCCTTGAGGTGTGAAAAAATAATCCCTACACCACCCCTTGCTCGTACTTGGATCCATTAATAAATAGTCATATCGACCTGTGACTCAGGGTCATCAGAATCAGGTGATTATGATATTTGGAAGACTCCATCGTCAAGAATCTCCATGCTCAGATGATGATCATCCTGTATAGGAGCCTCTATGAGTTGATTGATGATGACCTAACCCTTAATTGATTTTTTTCCAATAAATTATAGGTCAAAATCCATCAATAACATGATCCATTTGTCATGTGACTATTGTGATAAGTGTGACTCATCATGTATCGCAATGGTTTCTCTTTTGATACAACATATGTGGTATGACTAAGCATGTAATGTCGTAGCTTCTTGATGGTGAAAACCACTGCTAGGCATAACTTTTCAATGTATGCATAGTTGATTTCACATTTGACCAAGGTGCAGCTAAGATAGTAAGTAGCCTATTCCTTATGCAATTCATTATTCTGGGTTAACATGGCGTCCAACGCAATCTCAGTGGTTGAGATGTATAAGTGGAATGACACTCATGGTCTAGGAGGAGCCAATAATGGTGGTGAAGCTAGATATTGCTTGATCATGTCAAAGGTATCCTTACACTCATCATCCCAATGGAATGCAACCCCCTTGTGTAGTAACTTGTTCATGGATCCACATTTGTTCGACAATTGCGTGATGAAGCGCTTGATGGATGTGACCTTACCCTGCAGACTTTGGAGCTAGTTTATGGTATTTGGGGGAGGCATGAGGATTACCTTGACCTTGTTGGGGTCCACTTTGATGCCTAAATCAGAGACTATAAATCCCAAGATATTTCTAGATATGACATTGAAGATGCACTTCTTGGGGTTCAATCTCACGTTATTATCAATAAGGTGATCAAGGACTTTGCGTAAGACATCGAGATTTTCATGGTGTAGTAAATATTTGGCCAATAATTCATCCATGTAATCTTCCAAAATCTTATGCATGTAATCATGGAATATGTATGTCATGGTGTGCTAGTAGGTAGCACCAACATTTTTAAGGCCAAGGCCAAAAGGCATGACCTTATAGCAAAATGCTCCCCAAGGTACTGTAAATGCCATTTTGAGTTGGTCTTCTGGATTGATACAAATATGATTATACCCAGAGAAACCATCCATGAGGGATAACATTTTGTGGCCCACTATGGCATATAACAGGGCATCGATGCTCAGCAAAGGAAAATTGTGCTTAGGACTCACTTTGTTCATGTCTCAAAATTTGGTGAAAATATGAATCCTCTTGTCGAGATTCTTGATGGGAACCATGTTGGAAAACCATGGCAGATAGTCTACAAAAATAACAAACTTGGCATGTAACAACTTTTGTAGTTCATATTTGACCATTAAGGCTATCTTCGGATGCATATTTCTTAGTTTTGCTTAACCAAATTGGCCTTGGGGTCAAGCATAAGATTATGGGTAACTAGATTTGGATCCAACCCTAACATGCCTTTGTAGGACCATGCAAAATCCTCTTTCTTCTCTATGAGAAGGGCTATGCAATTGTCTTGCTCTTCTAGGTATAGGATTTCCCTTAACTTGATACATTAAGGATTCTTAGGATCTTAGATGATATCTTTGTGAACCATTGGCTCTATTGACATATGCAATCCCTCCTACAACTAGTGGGAAGTAGGGATTAGGTGAATATCATCAGCTGGGTTTATATCATCAATGGGAATCTCAGGTTCCTCCTCATCATGAAAAATATTATGAGTAGGCCTTGGAGAGAAATGAAATGGCTACAAAATCTCATCACAAGGCCAATACTCAGAAGGTGATGGGGGAGAATATCCTCGATAAAAGTCAGTTACCCCCAAGTCAAGGTGTAATGACTTAAATGGGTTATTCAAATATTGTACAAGCTCAAAAAGGTCTATGGAAATCATGGTTATGAATGGATGGTTTCCCCTAGGTGGTTTATGGTGTCCATGGACATCAGGATGTCACAAGACTTCTAGAGGTGGTTGTGGTGGAGGTTGAATAACCGAAGGTGGTCGATACGGCTGTGGGAAATCTTGATCTTCTAAAGGTAGAAGTTATTTCCAGATGGGATTGTGTAATGGGAAAATGCACAAATAGAACTCATCATCATCATCTAGAGGGATAATTTACACGTATTCTCCATCAGAGCTATCATATTCAATCAATGTGAATCCATAGTCTAACTCATAATTGGATGTCCACTCATAATGGGACCCTAGATCCTCTTCCTCAGTGTTAATGGAAAGAGTGTGCAAACCTTCACCTCTCTCATAAGATTGGATGACATTGTGAGGTGGGTCATCATATCCCAAGGGTGTAGGGAAGTAGTCCCCCAGTGAGTATACATGATTGGGGTTGGCATAAGGATCTCGTGCAAGCTCATCCCTAAATTCTAGAGTCATGCACTTGAAGCTATATATGAGGACATCAAGGGGCATAGGCTTGTTGTGTCCTAAACTAGACTTTTCATAAGGTATTTGATACTGCAGTTGATAAGGAATGTGGGTGCCTTTCTCATAAAAGCCTAACCCATAACCATACCAATTACAGAGGTGGAGATACATCATGGCAAAGTATGGGTTGGACATGTAGTTGATATCCTCAAAAAAGGGCTCTTAATCCTCTTCTTACTATTGATAAGGCTCAATGCCATAGTTGAGACCCCCATAATTAGGGGCAGACCAAGAGGTACGATATGTGGGCACGTGAGAATTAGGAGCAATAGGAAAATGCTGAAATGTTATATTCAACCTTGGAAATATAAGAATTACAAAGTTTAAATAGTGGTTGATTAAACAACCTTAGGGAATATAGGAGAAGTTAGGAAAAGAAGAAGAATAGGGATGAAAGGAGAAAGGGAATTTGGTGTTGTCCATCTTGCCACCCATGCCATCTAGTCTACCCAGTCAACTACCGTCCAAGGAGATAAAAGGGTAAGATCCAAAGGTTACTATTGCAAACAATTTTTTTACTCCTTTTAACTGGCTTAATTTCCAACATTATCCCCTTAAAGTTGAGAGGACTGACTATACAATCTCTCAGCTTTATATATTGAGCTTTAGCTATACCTTTGGTGAAGATGTCTGCAATATTATCCAAAGTGCTACAATATTGAAGCTCAACTATATTTTGTTCCACCATATCTCGAATGAAGTGATACTTCATATTGAAATGCTTTGATCTGCTATGGTGGAATGAATTGTATGCCAATTGAATGGCACTTATGTTATCATAATACAGTCGAGTTGGACCACTTTGATTTTCTCCAATCTATTCAAGAACTTTTCTCAACCATAGGGCTTGAGTACTAGCATGTGTGATGGCTATATACTCAGCCTCAGTCGATGACAATGCTACAATAGTTTGTTTCTTAGAACTCCATGTAATTAGTCCTGATCCTAGACTAAAACAATTTCCTGATGTAGTTTTCCTGTCATCTATATTGCTGCCCCAATTACTATCACTGAAGCCAACTAATTTCATAGAATTACATTTTTGGTAATGGATTCCAAAATCCAATGTACCTTTTACATATCTTAAGATTCTTTTAGTTTCTTGTAGATGCAGCTTAGATGGACTAGGAAAAACCTTGAAACTAGAGAAACAACATATTGAATATCGGGCCTTGTGTTGGTGAGAAACATCAGACTCCCAACCATGCTTCTATAAGTGGTCATGTCAACCTTTGATGCTCCATCATTCTTACTTAATTATATCCCATGTCTAGTTGGAGTTGCAACTGATTTGCACTGCTCCATGGAAAATTTCTTGATCATGTCTTGAGAATACTTGTGTTGACATATGAAGATCCCTTTATTTGATTGATGCACTTCCATCCCTAGGAAGTATCACATTAAACCAATATCTTTCATCTCAAACTATTTCATCATGGAGTTTTTGAACTCCATATTCATTTTATTGTTACTACCCATAAATATTAGATCATCCACATACAGAAAAACTATGAGAATGTCTACTCCATGATTTAGGTAGTACAGAGTTGGTTCACTTTTTCTTCTCATGAATCCATACTCGCTAAAATAGCCATCAATGCATGAGTACCAAGCTCTTGGTGCTTGCTTGAGGCCATAAAGTGTTTTCTTCAATTTGTAAACAAGGTTCTCCTTTCCCTATTCTTGAAAACCTTGAGGTTGTTGAAAATAAACCTCTTATGTCAAGTATCCATTCATAAAAGCACTTTTCACATCCATGTGTTGAACATTACATCCTTTATGGGCTACTAAGGAAAGAACTAATCTAATTGTTTCTTGTCATGCAATAGGAGCAAAGGTTTCCTCATAGTCAATGCCAAATTTCTAAGTAAAACCTTTTGCTACTAGTCTCGCCTTATGCCTCTCAATGCTTAATTCAAAATTATACTTGGTATTGTAGACCAATAAACACCCAACACATTTTTTTCATTTGGGTAGCTTTACTAGCTCCCATGTATCATTATTGTTTATAGAGGTTATTTCCTCTTTCATGGTTTCTTGCCATACATTTTGAGTACAAGCCTTCTCATAGCTAGCTGGTTCTAGTTGTGTACTAGCCAATAAATAATAATTGACTACATCTCCCCTAGGATCATGGGAGTCATCATCCCCATACAATTGCAAATTTTCAAGTTGCTGCAAAATTGTTTTCATTTCACTAGCTTGGCTTCTAGTGAATCTTCTCTAGAAATTCTAATCCAACATTTGAAAATATGGATGATGTTGTAATTTTCTTTTACCTCTTTATGGAGAGTCTCTATCAATGTCCATCGGTGAAGAATTTACTGATATATGTGGAGAAGGACTTGGAGTGGTAGTTGAAGTACTTGATGTAGTACTCCTGCTTGGGCTTGTAGGGGGTGGCATGCCTTTGCTTTTCTTTAGAGAGTATAACTTTGATGACCCCATTCTCCCTCTTCATTAAAAATTACATCCCTAGAGAGTATAACTTTATGAGTCTTAGGATTGGAGAGTCTATATGCATTTTTAGACTCACAATACCCTACAAATATACATGCTTGACTCTTTGGATCAAGCTTCTTCCCTTTCTCATCAATAATGTGTGCATATGCTAAAGAACCAAACACTTTGAAGTGCTTTACATTAGGTTTCTTTCCGTACCACTCCTCATAAGAAGTGACACCATCTAAACTAGAAGTAGGACTTCTATTTAGAATATATACACTAGTTCTTATAGCCTCTGCACAATACATATGAGTTATATGCTTAGTCTGAAGCATCGATCTCACCATTTCAACTATGGTGTAGTTCTTTATCTCGACCACACCATTTTTTTGTGGGGTATAGGCAGTGGTGAATTGCCTTTTAATCCCACTTGCTTTACAATATTTCAAGAATGATTTTGAGGAGTATTCACCTCCTCAATTTGTCCTAAGACATTTTACATAATTCCCACTTTGATTCTCTACATTGTTTCTAAAATCTATGAAGTAATCAAAAGCTTCATCTTTATGTTTCAAAAAATAAATCCAGCACATTCTAGAGAATTCATCTATGAAAGTGAGAAAATAAGAATAGTTTTCGAGACTCTGTGTTTGCATTGGTCCACAGATGTCTAAATGTACTAACTGAAGTGGATAGCTGGCTCTCCATGCTTGTCCTTTTGGAAACTTCGACCTTGAGTGCTTTACCAAAGCACATCCTTCACAAACCTCCTTTTGTTCATTGATTTTGAGAAGTCCTGTCACCATAGCTTGATAAGTGAGAAGTTTCAAGCTAGCAAAATTAAGGTGACCATATCGCAAGTGCCAAAGCATACTTGGATTTTTTATAGCTACATTTGCAATTTGATATCCTCCTAGCTCACCAAATTTAAGAGGGAATAACCTATTCTTGGTCATGGGGACCTATGTGATGACACAATTACAATTATTTTTATAAAAAATGATACATTGTCCTTCATCAAATACAAGCTTGTAATTGTTTTCCATCATTTATCCAACGCTTAGCAGATTGTGTTGGAGCTTTAGAGTGTAATAGATGTCATGCTCTTTATTTAGTCCTTCTTTGCTTGGAACCTCCATGGCTCCAATACCCTCTACTTGCAATGTCTTACCATCCCCTAATTTGATTTGGGATTTATAAGTGGAATCTAGAGTAGCAAATAAATGTTCTTTGCCACTCATGTGGTTTGAACAACTAGTATCCAGAATCCATGTGTCATTTATATTGTGTTCTAATTTTCCATATGAAAGAAAAATATTAGAGGTATCATCTTCTTCTCCATAATTACCATATTGACTACTGTTGCCTTGTGAATATTTTGACCAGCAGTCGTGAGCAAAGTGACCTGGCTTGCCATAGTTGAAATAAGCTGATTTTGACTTGTCACTTCCTCGCCCTTGATTTCCACTTTGTCCTTGATTTCCTTCTCGATTTTTATTTCCACCTCTTTGCTAATTGTATCCTCTGTATGAGTTGCCCCCTCTATTGGAATTACCTCCTTTGTTTTGGTTGCCTCCTCTATTTTGATTGCCTCCTCTGTAGTTACTTCTGCCTCTACCTCTTTGCTTGCCTCTACCTTGACCTCTTCCCCATCCTCTTCCATTGCTTTCATTGTAAGTGAAGGCCTTATCATCACCTCCATAGCTGGTTGAAGGAGTTTCAGGAAACCTCTCTTCATGTGACATTAACGATCCGATTAATGCATCGAATGTTAAAAGAAAAATATCTTTGGATTCTTCTATAATTATGGCAATATGGTTCCATTTTTGTGTAAGTTTTCACAACACTTTTGTTACAATTGTCTCAGGCATGTTTTTTTCACCTAGTGTAACCATTTTATCCACAATTGATTTTACTCTAACACAATAATCATCGACTTTTTCATCATATTTCATTAGGATATTTTACAAATCTCTCTTCAGTGTTTGAAGCCTTACCTACTTCTCTTGATTACTACCCTGGAATCCATAACTCAATGCTTTCCATGTAGCTTGTGCAATTGTACAAGCGATGATTCTAGGGAATATGCTTTTCTCCAATGCAACTTGGAGATGAGAAAGAGCAGAAGAGTTGCTCTTTTTATCTTCTTTTCTTGTTTTCTTGTCTGTAGCACTTAGTGTTGTCCAGTCTGAGGGTTTTGTGTAGCCCTCTTCTATTATGTCCCACAAACCTCTTCCTATGAGCAAGGTATTCATATTTATATACCAATACTCATAGTCATAACCGTTAAATTATGGTATAGGTAAGCTATTGTGTGAGGCCATAGTTACCAAAAAACTCTCTTTATTTCATGGTTACAATAAAGTACTTTGCTATTTGAAAGACAAAAAGAAGAATAAGGAAGAAAGAAGAGATTACAAACTTAAGTCAAATCTGACTTGTTCTACTCTATCATTCATTATTTATTCCTCTTGATGTGGGGATGTTATCTCTTGATTCACAAAATTATCTACTACTTCTTCTTCGTTGTCACTTATCAATATTATTTCTGGTGATTTTGGTTCTAATATTTCCATTGAAATACTGTAGTGTGTATACTCTTATTCTTGTTGTGCAGCTTGTACAAATTCTGATTGTTCAAATTGACTCCTGAATGAGTTGTCTTCGAAGTCTGCCTCTTACCCTGAATCAGGATGCCTTTGATGTGCTATCACTACATTTTGAAGTTGGCTAAACACAATGTTGAGCCCATAACCTCTTACTTTTTCATAAAACCTCTCTGCACCTTCTCTTGCTAGAATTGCACATAAGGCATGATAATAGCCATTTGGTCTTATCATAAATACCTTTTTACAATTTTACAATTTGAATCTTTTATCTCTTTTACAAAAAAACTAAGCCTCTTAGGCTTATTACACAAAAGTTCTATAGTTTATGATTCCTTGAATCAAGTGAAAAATTTATCCTTCGATTACAATAATTGTCTCTTAGACAATGTCTTTCTTTATTATATGATATATATTAAAAATATATATTACTATTTAATAGATTAAAAAATAATTGCTTTAAAAAATATTTAGAAAAACAATTATAGTTAATATATTAAATATAATATAATTAACTTTAATAATAATATATATATAAAAAAATTATATAAAATTTTATCCTTCGTAGGAATCGAACCCACGACCTATTTCATGCAAGAATTCGTCCTAACCAACTCGGCTACCACTACCGATGAGAACCCAAGGGAAAGATTACAAGTATATTCTATTTCGGATCTGATTTCAACAAAAATAAAAAATAATTTAAAGCTTTCATTGTCACTGGGTTTCGAACCCATGACTTGCAGGAAGGTGGACACCTTATGGCTGGCTCCACCAGCTAGCAAAGCTACGTAGCTCGAGAGGAAGGCAAGGGAAGCTTGCCTTCCTTATACTTCTCTCGACCGTGCTTTAATTAATTTTTTTTTTTGGGATTTTTGTCCCACATCGACCATGCAGAGCTGTGAAAAGACTAACAGCTTGGAGGAAGATCTATGAGAAACACACATGACTTTAGATAGTGAAAAAGAGACCATGTTGGACATAAAGAAGGAATTATTTGCTGCTCTCAAGAATATTGAAAAGGTTAGAAATGAGAACTCAAGTTTGAAGGATAAAATTCAAGAGGATGAAAAAGCAAGGATAGAACTTCTACAGAGTCTCACAGAACTCAAGATCAAGGTAGAAGGGGGAAAGAAAATTGAACAGGATATGACAGATATATTAAGAGCAAGAGAAGCAAAATGTGACATATTGGAAGCAAAAATTATTTATCTAAGGAATGAATTTGAAAAAACCAAGTTAAGAGCAAGAGAAGCAAAATGTGACATATTGGAAGCAAAAATTATTTATCTAAGGAATGAATTTGAAAAAACCAAGGTATTACAAGATATAAAGGCTAGGAAATAGAAAGAGGAATCAAGCCTTCAAGAGGCAGAGACTTCAAACAAAGATAAGCAAGTGACTTATACTCCAAAAGTAAAAGACATCAAGAAAGAAGAAAGTAAATAAGAACCATGGACAAAGGTTAATTACAACAAAAGGAGGAGCACTCAACCATATTTTCCAAGGCATTCAAACAAGTTACATACTCTCTTCCATGGCTATTGCTTTTCATGTAACAAATATGGTCATAGAGCTATACATTGCACTAGTTATGTTAAAAAGGATGTAAATAGAAATTTCAATTCTTTTGAACCTCTTATGGATAGTTATTTTATTTGTTATAAGTGCAATAATCTTGGGAACAAGGCTAGATGGTGCAAAATGGTATTACCTAAGTCAAGTAAAAATAATACAACTTCAACAATTAGGAAAGAAAGAAAAGGGGATGAAAAAGCTAGATCAATGTTAGTTCAAATAACTCTTCATGCTTAGGATAAATAAGAACAATGGTTTCTTGATAGTGGTTGCTCTAGACACATGATAGGAGACAAAGACAAATTTTTTCTACTCAAAGAAACTAATAGAGGATCAGTAAGTTTTGGTAATAATGGATCAACAAAAATTTATGGAAAATGAACTCTGAGTTTAGATAATGGAAATACAAGAACATAAAATGTAGTATATGTCAAAGGATTAAGACACAATTTGCTAAGTGTAATCCAAATTTGTGATCAAGGTCATATGGTTACATTTCATCCATATAGATGTGAGATAAGAAATTCTAAAACTGGAAAAGTCATTGCAAATGCAAATAGAACTCCAAACAACCTCTATATGCTTAGTGAGATTAAAGGAGAAAAATATTTTCTATAATAAGAGGATGAGAGTTGGTTGTGGAATAGAAGAATGGGTCATTTGAATTTTGACAACATAGTCAAATTAAGCAATAAACATTTTTCATAGATTTACCTAAGCTAAAAAGGCCACAAAACATAATTTGTGCGCCTTTTCAACATGGAAAGTAAACTAGAACAAGTTTCAAATCAAAGGGATATATGTCATCTGAGCCATGAAAACTAATACATATTGATCTATGTGGTTCTACCAGAACACAAAGTATTCAAGGTGAAATTTACTTCATATTATTCATAGATGATTACTCCATAATGACTTGGGTAGCTTTCCTAAAAGATAAGTTAGAAGTATTTGACAAATTCAAGGAATTTAAAGGACGGGTCAAAAATAAAACAAACAAAAGGATTATGTTTTTGAGATCTGACAGAGGAGGAGAGTTTACCTCAAATAAATTTGTATATTTCTATGAACAACATGGAATCAAGAGAGAATACTCAGCTACAAGAACTCCTCAATAAAATGGAGTAGTTGAAAGGAAAAATAATACTATTGATAATATGGCTAGAGCTATGTTAAACGAGTCCAAGCTTTCAGATGGATTTTGGAGGGAAGTAGTCAACACAATAGTGTATATAATCACTAGGTATCAAATGAGGGTAAACCATCACAAGACTCCATATGAGCTTTGGAAAGGAAGACCGGCCACTGTAAAACACTTCAAGGTTTTTGGAAGCGAGTGTTACATAAGACGGGAAGAGCAAAACTTGGAAAATTTTGACCCAAGATGTGATGAGGGTATTTTTCTTGGTTATTCTACTAAGGTTAAAGACTATAGATGCTACAAAAAAAGGATACACACTATTTTATAAATTATAAATGTAATAGTTGATGAGAAGATATATTCAAGAGAACCAGTTCAACAAATTATGTATCATAAATATGAAAGTTGTCAGGAAGAGTTTCATGAGGAATTAGATGAAGAAGAGGAATAAACAAAAATAATTCTTTCTAATAATCCATCTAGGTATGTATAGAAACATCATCAAAGAGAGCTAATCATTTGGAATCTATATGAGAGACAGACAAGGAGAAGGGTAATAACAACTCAATAAGAAAAAAATTATTTATTATCTAAAATTGATCCAAAAGACTTCAATGAGGCAAGTGAATATAAGTTTTGGATTAAGGCAATGGATGATGAATTATATTAGATAGAGAAAAGTAAAATATGGGAACTTGTTCCACGACAAAAAGACAAAAATGTGATTGGCACTAAATGGGTATTCAGAAACAAGTTAAATGAATATGGTCAAGTAGTTATAAAATAAATCAAGGTTAGTGTGCAAAGGTTATGCACAGGTAGAAGGAATTGAATTTGATGAGATATTTTCTCCAGTTGCATGACTTGAAGCTATCTGAAGGTTCTTAGCATTTTCAAGCTTCAAAAACTTTAAAATATTTCATATGTTAAAAAAGCCTTTCTAAATGGTGTTTTAGAAGAAGAGGTTTACATTGAGCAACCAAAAGGTTTCAACTTGACTGATAAATCAGACTATGTATGCAGACTAAAGAAAGCACTTTATGGATTAAAGTAAGATCCTAGATATTGGTATTCAATATTGGATAAGTACCTACAGGAATAGGATTTCAAGAAAGGGATAGTGGATAGTAACTTATACATAAAAAATGAAGGAAATGATCTACTCATTGTGGTTTTTTACGTGGATGACATCATTTTTGGGGGAAACAATGATAAGATGTGTCAAAAAATTTCAAAGAGCATGCATAATAAATTTGAGATGTCTATTCTTTGTGAGTTGCCCTTCTTTTTTGGACTTCAGATTTCACAATCAAAGAAAGGAGTATTTCTTTCACAAACCAAGTATATAAAAGAGATGCTAAAGAAATCTAAGTTAGAAGATTGTAAGACAATGAGTGCTCCCATGGTCACAGGATGTAATTTAAGTAAAGATGATGAATCTCCAGAGGTAAATAAAAAATTATATAGATCTATGATTGGAATCTTATTGTATGTCGCAACTATAAGACAAGATATCATGCAGGCAGTGGGACTAGTGGCAAGGTTTCAGGCAGCACCCAAGGAAACACATGTAGCAACAGTAAATATTATTCTTAGGTATCTAAAAGGAACTGTGGAATTTAGGCCCTAGTATCCCAAAAGTGATAGTTTCACTCTCATAGCTTATACATATGTAGATTGGGCTAGCAACATTGATGAAAAAAAGCACAAGTGAAGGAGTATTATTTCTTGGAGACTATTTGGTCTCTTGGCTAAGTAACAAACAAGCATCAATACCCTTATTTATAGCAGAGGTAGAATATATTGTAGCAATTTCCAGTTTTACACAAGTATTATGGATGAAGCAAACTCTAGAGTATTTCAAGATAAAACATGATCATCCTATTTCCATATTATGTGATAATACAAGTGCTATAAATATCTCAAAGAATCCAATAATGCACTCCAGTACAAAGCACATTATGATTAAGTATCATTTTCTAAGAGAATAAGTGATAGATAAATGGGTTAGGTTGGAACATATACAAAGGATCAGATTGTAGATATTTTCATTAAGTCACTTCTGAAAGATACTTTTGAGTACCTTCAAGAAAATTTGGGAGTAGTTCTACTCCCACCCCAGAATTAACCACCTCAAGAGGAGGTGGGGGAGGGTCTAAGCTAAGAGTCTCATTATTAGCCTCGAGCCCCAAAGGTGACCCTTTTCCATTGATGTCAAATGGGGAGATATTTGAGATAGGGGGAGAGAATTCAGTCAGGGGGAGTAGTTTCTCAGGGGGAGTAGAATAGAAAAAATGTAAAAGAAATGGTAAAAGGTAATTGGATTGCCATCAATGACAAAGGGGGAGATTGTTGGAAATATGAGCAATTTTTATTGTCATTGATGTCAAGAGTCAGTTTCAGTGAGCAGCATGAGGTCAAGCATTAGTTTCAGTGAGCAGTGCAAGAAAAATATTGCTTCTAGGCCTAAGGTAAAATAATATTATAATATGCTTATTAGAATATTTAAAGTGGTCAAATAAGGTCTAAAAGAGCAATTGGAAGGCCGAAGAAAATAATATTATAATTTTATATTATAATATTAAAGGTCTAAAGTATATACCTAAATAATTAAATTAATTATAATAACTTTGTTATAAATTAATTAAAGTATAATTTTTTGTTATAATTTAATTAATTAAATTTAAAATTTGATAAACCTAAAGTTAGGGTTACAAAGGGCAAGCAATCAAATTCAAAGCACCGATGTCAACTATCCTTTCCACCCATCGACATGTTAAAAAGGAGAGCAAATTTAATATATATACCATATGCTTTGGAATAAAACATTATCCTTCGAATGAATTAACTGAAGTGCATGCAAAATTTGCAAACTGCATGGAAGAAGAGGAGAAGAGGAAAAGGGTATTTTCTAACATGGCAGTCAACGAGCACATAAAGGGAATGAGGCTTGGAGCCTCATAGCCAACCATGGTGGTTGGGCCAACAACATGTGGTTATGGCATAAGGTGCTAACTGGTGGGAGGTCCCGCAATAAAACCTTGGTGGAAGCATTTTTGTCGAGGGATATGTGTTTGGTTTTTGGTTCCAAGGCAAAGTTTCAAAGTGCACGAGGGGATTTTTGATTCTAAGGTGAGCACCTAGCTCATGTGGCATGTGGGCCACATCTAGGGCACTTTGGAAGGCACATGTGGGAGTTTGAATCCCACCGAGGACAAAGGTACTTAA
Source organism: Wollemia nobilis (assembly GCA_028583015.1). Lineage (NCBI taxonomy): Eukaryota > Viridiplantae > Streptophyta > Pinopsida > Araucariales > Araucariaceae > Wollemia > Wollemia nobilis. The sequence goes on along the minus strand of JAQPPZ010003077.1, from coordinate 14,737,375 downwards.
ATTTTTGAATATTAATTATTTAGAAGGTTTAAAATTTGGGATGATTAATTTTTATTAAGGGGGAGTTATAAATATTTTTAAAGGTCAATTATTTTATTGTGATTTTTGATAAAGGTGAATTGAAATAAGACTTATAATGTTGAAAAATGGAATTATATTTTAATTGGGATAAGCTATGGTGTGTTAAAGAGATTAGGGTTTATAAAGAAAAATTATTGTAATTATTTTTCTTTACACAAATTGTTGGTTTGCATTTTGAAGTGTGGATATTATAAGGTGTAAAAAGTATTTTGCTATGTATGGTGAAATATTTTGAGGGATCAAATTTAGTGAATAATTGAGAATATATTGCTACCTAACCTTTGAAATTGGCAAATAATTGAATGTGATTGAGACAAGTGTTTGAAGTCAAATCTTCTTCAAACAAGAGATAAGGAAACATTATCCTTGAGAGTGATTGTTGAATGTTGTGAATTCTAAGTTGGAGTGAAAGGATTATTTGATAAGCTTTTTTGAGTTTGGTTTTTGAAATGAAATTTGATACTAGAAACCTTATTTGATAAGCATTGTTGGAAATATTGAGTAAGTTTTCATATGCTTGACTAGGGTTTATGAAAGATCATGAGTATCATTGTTATGTGAGGTTTGTTTGATGAGCATTGTTGACTAAGATTTTATTGAGTGATTGGTTGAGTGGATTTTATTGAGCTTAGTTTATTGTAAGTGTTGAAGTGATAGTTTAATTTCTATGAAACAAATTGTTCTATATTCTAAATTTATTTGAAAGAGGTTTTCTATGAAATATTGAGTTTAGTTTTATATGCAAGTTTTGAAATTGATTTGAGGTAAGTCTTGGTGAAGACTTATGGATAAATTAGTGTAAGCTTTTGTGGAATATTACAATACAAAATTGAGGTAAGTATTTGAGAATACTTGAGAGTAGAATTGATTGATTGATTTGTTCAAACCTTGAGTTAAGTTTTGCGGCAGATCTAGCAGAGTTGATTTATTATTGGATCAAGCTTTATGTTAAGGCTTGAGGATAGATTTGAGGATAGATTTTGGTGTATATTTTGGGATAGTTTTGTGCTATACTAGAGACAAATATTGAGCATATGTGTGCTAGACCGAAGGACTATGTTCAGTGTATATCATAGATAGAGATTGAGTAGATTTGTGCTAGAATGAAGGATTATATTTAGTGCAAATAAAATATAGATATTGAGTAGATTTGTGCTAGACCAAAGAATTGTGTTTAGTGTATATTTGAGATAAATATTAAGTAGATATTTGGAGGTGATAGAGTAGAGGATAATAGTCTCCAATGGATAGATATCCATTAGCCAAGGTAGATAGGACAAAGGTCTTTAGTGGAGAGATATCCATAACCCAAAGTAGTGGAGGCAGTAGTATTTTAGAGGATCACCAACTAGAGTAGAGGAGAAGCAGTTCTCTTATGGAAAGAGATCCATAAACTTTATTAGGGGATTGGTGTATCCTTTGGATAGAGGTCCATAAATATTTAAATAGGGAAAGTATTCCCAAGATAATTTATTGAGAAAATTTTATAAGGAATATTATCTATCGAGTAGCTCACATTGGGTGAACCATGTTAAATCATGGCTCTCATGTGTGTGATGCTTTATGTTTTATTTACTACTTTAATATTGCTGATGTTATCATATGGATTGAAAAGCAAAAAGTTTTATCTTATACTATTCACCCCCCTCTCTATATAAGTACATGTTCTTCATATTCCACCTCAAGGGTTATCTGAACCACCTCTACATCTACCATCATCTAATTTTGTAGTCAGCCCACCCCCTCCACCATAATCATATCCTTCATACACATCATCCTTTATTTCATCATTGCTAATGTAGTCTCCATATCGATCGCCTCCTTCACCATCACCATCATCACCACAAAAGCATCAATATAGGTAGGATGGTGCAACCCTAGTTTGAGTAGTGGCATCATACCCACTCACTCTGCTACCAAAATTCATGAATGCTCCTATCATGCCCTAAGTTGTAGAAGAAAACCTATCAAAAATTTATGACATCTTGAAGATAACACAAGATAATTAGAAGAAATGGGTTGAGGAGGAGTTGCATAAAATGTATGAAAATAAGGAATATGCAGTCATCATGACCCATGATGAAATTGATCCAATCCATGATAAGGGGATCAAGGTGACTAACCAACCTAAATTAAAGAAGGCTATCACATAAATGAGGCCTGAAGACTAGCAATTTGATGTATAGGCTAGAGATATCTCCAATATCTATAAGGTTGAAACCCTTTGATAATTGCACACAAAGGCTTACTTACTCTTTTTGAAAGGGAGAACTAACAAGAGGAGGTTAAAAGCTATGAAAAAAAGGATTCAAATCCTGAAGGCCCAAGTAAGCAGGGACAAGCTAGACCAGTATACCCTAAAGAATGAGGTTAAAACACTAAAAAACATCCTTAATAAATCTCCCTCTAAGAAATATTTATAGTAGAGAGATGAGAGGATCACCATACTAGAGGATGAGCTACAAGTAGCATGGATCATTCTATAAAAATAGGATGCAAAGTTCAAGGTCAAGTTGCAACAACAAGAGGAGACTCTGACTGCTGCATTAGCTAAATTGCATAAGGAAAATGAGAAGTCCCATGGACCTATGATATTGAAGGATTGGGTCAAAAAAATTAGGTCTCACTAATAGGAGAATTTAAAAGGGGTAAATCTACAAACTCTCCCTCCTTTATTGCAAAAAATAAAGGAAACCATGATAGTCTCCAAAGAAGTAAGAACAAAATTGAAGTAATAAAAAAGAAGTATAATGAGTACGGTCTCATAGGTAACAACAATAAGAAGGATGATCAGGGAAAATTATCACCAGTTAGAGAACTATTCAACAAGGGATATTGAAGAATTCATGTCCCTTGTTAAAAAAAATATTCCATGTGACTTATCTATACTATGAGAGAGAAGAACTTTACACTACCATTAGGAAGGAGATTGAAAAAATGAGCAAGGTCAATGTGTAAATTAAAGCCCTTGACTCCCCAATATTTTGGAACAATAACAAGCACATATATATAGAGGAGAAGCTCAGAGAATTGTTCAAAGTTCTCATAAATGATGAGAGCAAAATTGCAGCATTGAAAGAACCTATAATGATGGATTGGGTGTTTGTAATATTTTACAAACTCTTCCATATTCTTACCAAATTAGAGGAAGTGGCTGAGAACTATAGGGACCCTCCCTATAATAATACTTATAGATTGAAGACCATAATTTCTTAGCTCAAGGGAATCCTTGTCCCTCCTATAGGGATATGGAATCTAATATGCCAAAGGTTACAGATTTTGATTTCCCATATAGCCATTCACCAAGTTGAGTCCTCAAAAGTTATCTTAAGAGCATAAGTGTAGCAAAAAAAGGAATTAGGAAGGGCATCATGAATATTAGAGGGTAGTAGTAAGTGTAAATAGTTTTGTATAGTAAGCCTCATCAGTACTATTTTTTATGTGACTTCGTGATACATTGGACTAATCCTAGGAACTAATATTATTTCCTTATTTTATGTATGACATCCATCCCTCTATTTTTATCTCCTCTAATGTCAATAGATATGTATTTTTTCATATCAAAAGATTTTTTAGGGTTCTCTATTTTTTAGCAAATGAAAATCCTTGTAAGTCACCAAGAATATGGGTAGTTTTTCTCAAACTCACTTGTTTCTATATCCAAGCAAGGAAGAAAGTCAAAATTTTCTAAAAATGGTCAAGTGTTAAGCTTGGTCAAAAAATGGGTTGATACCATACTCTAAACAGGTCCCAAAAATCCATCATGAAGAGACCCAAAATGGTTGGCAAAAAAATAGGAAGCTATCAGGCTTCAGACAGACAACAAAAATATATCATGGAAGGATACAAAAATTAGGTAAAGTGTTAAACCTAGTAGAGAAATGGGAAGCCATCAAATTCCATATGGATCCCAAAAACCTGTCACTAAGAAAAAAAAATATTTTGTAGCTATCTTGGGTGCTTTTCTTAAACCCAAATCAGTCAAAAAATGGCAAGAAAGGGGAAAAATTTTAGGTCAAATAGCTAAGTGTCAAACCTTGAAAAAAAATAGGCTGATATCAGACTTCGAACTGGTCCCAAAAACCCATCATAGATGGAAGAGAAATGATACTTGGTAGATAAATGGGAAGCAATCAAGCTTTGTACGGGCCCCAAAAATCCATCAAAATAAAATAGGAGAATCAATGCTTGGTGGAATGGTAGAATGCCATTGGACTCTATATGGGTTCCAAAAACCTATAATTATTGAAAGTTTTATCCTCCAGCAAGACATGTAAGGTTTGTTGTAGTTGAGGAGGAACAATGAACCTCAATATGGAAATGGACTAAAAATGCAGCACCTAGCCAATAAATAGAATTTGATATTCATCTGACAAGCAAAGGATAATTATCTAGTAGTCTAGGAATGGTCAATGACAGAATACAGGTTACACAAGTAATGACCCACTACCTCCAGGTGCATCTATATAGACATCATGGAATAAAAAAATTATTAGGTGCATCAGATGGATAGAATAAGTAGATGCAACCAATAAAGCCCATTCTCATGTTGCACGAGTGTTTGGTTTTAAGTGTAATATGGTAGAAGGAATATACAACTTGGTCACTCCCCTAACACAACTGCATTCCATTATCAAACATCATGATCATGAGTAATAGAATCCCTTGTAAATAAAATTTATATATAGTAGGATGTAAATTATTCAAAGGATTGACTCTTTAGCTTTTACAACTTACATGTAGAGCTTTTGTTGTTCAAGAAATACAAGTGGATTACTGTTTTACCTCCATATTATCTCATGTATATATGAATGTTTGTTTGCTTATTTTTGTTATTCTGTAATCTAGATTATATGCACTTCATTCTCTAGTTTTGGAATTTACTTTCAAATAGATGTGATTAATATTGACTGAGAATAAAATTGGTTGGTCTATTAGGTGGTTTGTTTGGTTTCTTGTGATGGTTTAAGTTTAATAATGCATGTGCTTTGATGTGGCTAAATATATACCCTCATAAGTTCTAGCTTCAACTATATTTCCTTCTTTTAGCACTCTTTTCACCCTCTATATTTTATTAGAAATTAGCTAGGATTCACAAGGAACCAACCTTCTCTAGATATTGACCAAAGAACAAATGAATATAGGGTCATTCTACGTTGGTTTAGGTCTATGGGTTCACAAAAATTTCCTTAGACATATTTTTGACCAAAATTAACTTAAATAAATTCCAAAATAATAACAAATGGATAAAGGCATTTGTTAAGAAACTTTTAGAATACCTATGTGGAAAAATGAGCTAGGAAGAAAGAGAGAACACTATATTTTATAATTTAACCCTACATACAATCACCATAAAAAAGTTCTATATAGGAATATTATTTTGAGAGTAAATATGTTCATGGCTCAATTGAGGACTATCTCAAACCAATTAGATGTGAAATAAGCAACTAGAAGAGACTAAAAGATAAATACAAGGAGAGAATATCTTTTGAATATTAGGGAAATTCATGATAGAGAAGCATTTTATTTGGAATTCAAGACATACAATGATGTTTGATCTAGATATGTTGATCCTTGTTATAGTGGAATTAATGTAGGATTTGTTTTAGAGATCAAAAAGCGAAGAAAGTAGGAGAATATGTAATAAAAATTAGTGGTAAAATATTAATATTATAGGAAGAAAAAAATTGGCTCATATTTTGTGGTTAGCAAGCATGGTTCTTTATAGATTTGTTTTCTATAATATGCCTTTGACCTTGTAGATGTTAAAAACCTTATATTCTTTTTCTTAAATTGACATAAATTTTTATAACCTTGGAATTATGATTTGTGATCAAACAAAAAATTACCTATTAATTAAAAACCCATGTCTTTTCTATGAAAGTTAACTCATCTCAAGCATTTGATCTTAAATTAATGGATACATATTTTTTTATTTTGTATAAAAAATTAAGTTATAATATTTTGGTTGAAAATTCTTTATTGGTTCCTCCTTTTAAAAGATTCAAATACATTTTTATTTTATCTAATGAACTAAAAAAATTAAATTATTCATTCAAATTAACAAATTAACTCAATTTATAATTTTTTAGAGCATGAATACAGAGTGAGTGCAACCAAAACTAATAACAAAAAAAAGTGAGTGCAAGCATGAGCCAAGAGTGAGTGCAGCTAAATTGAGTGTAGCTAGAAGCAAGTGCAAGTGTGAACCGAGAGTGAGTGTAGTTGAAAGCAAGTGTGAGTGTGATATGGGAGTGATTGCAATCAAAAGAAAGTATGAGCATGAGTCGAGAGTGAGTACAAACAAAAGCAAGTGTAAGTATGAGTTGGGAGTAAGAATCAAGTGTGAGCAAGGAATCAGGAAGTAGAAAGCAAAGTGTGATTAAGGAAAAAGTGCTAATTCTTGTTCTAGATCTTAGGAGAATTTAAAGGATTCATTTGAAGAAATCTAGGTAACATGGAAATAAATTCATTTGTGAAAGTCCTTACTGAAAGTATGGATGGCCAAGTTGGAAGTATGGATGCCCTAGCTAGCAATAAGAGGAAGAATGAATCTATGGCAAACCCAATCTAGGTAGCATATTCTACACCAAAAGTGATTATCAAGGATGAGATGATTGAGCATGATATAATGGTTCTTAAAACCATAGAGTTAATATGTAATTTTATGGATACTAACCAGGTTTTTCTAAGATTCAAAGTTGGATCAAGTGGGGGTTGGGATTGAATTCAAATTACTCCATGACTTTTATTTCAAAAGTATTTTTCATCATTAGTTTCTCTAGTTCAAAAATAAGAGATAAAATAATGGATGGAGGCCCGTGGTTTAGGGGTAAAGATGTGTTGTATTTAAGACACTGGAGTGAGAATTTTTTTGTGGATACAAAAACTATTGACAGGCTTCCGGTATGGATTAGCCTTTTTGGAATTTCTAATAAACTCATAATTAAGGAGATTTTGTGTTAGAGTATATTACATTATTTGGTACATGTCTTATATTAGGATTTACTTTATGTGTTGTAATAAATGCACATGGGTACATAATATTTAATAATGTAAATGTACACATTTGTCCATGTGTACATGAGTCCATAGAATAGGAAGTTTAATAGTCTAGAAGTGGGAAGGCCAAGAGTGGTTCATGTGAAGAATCACCTTAAATTATATATGCATGGTAATGTGGAGATGTAAGAGACAATAATAATAACATTACTTATTTTTGAAATGTCACGAGCGGGAACGGGAGCGGGAGCGTCTATGGACGATGGCGATGGCGATGGCGGGAATGGAGGGTCGATGGAGATTGTTGGTCTGGCAGCTTTGTCCTCGGGCCCTGCAGCTGGTGTTGGGCCTACTGCAGGCCCACTCAGCTTTTGTCACGGTGAAGACCCTAACGACGTGGTGAAACTGACGTCTGGTAACGGTAGGGTTTCACCCTCCTCTCCTTCCAAAGCGTGACCTTGGTCTTTGTCCTTTGCGGATAAAGTCAGGACCTCGACTGGAGCTTTCTCTTTTCAAACTCCTTTGCCCTTCTCTATTTTGGGCACTGAAGTTTCGTTTCCAAGCGAGGCTATGGAGCCACTAATCTTTCAAGAGTCCCTCTCTCTGGTTGGGAAATTTGTCGGTGCCCGACCTGATATGGAAACTATCCGCGAATGGGCCCTTTCCAAATGGTGGCTATCTGGAAGCATGGAGCTCGTGGCCTTTCCTAGGGGGTTCTTTATGATAAGGCTAAACAATGCCCTCGACACCCAACGCATTCTCACTGGTGGACCTTGGTTTTTTGGTCGTCGAAGCCTGTTTCTGCGGAGATGGGGGGAAGATTTCGACCCTAAAACTCAGTCTATCAACATCGCTCCGATTTGGATCAAACTCCATGGGCTTCCCCCATAGTTCTTCTATAATGATGCTCTCAAAGGCATCACTCAACCGATTGGAGATTTAGTTGCCATCGACCTTGCTACCAGAGCAAGAACCAGAATGACCTATGCTCGTGTCTGTGTCATGGCTAATCTGGATTCGGTTCTGCCTACCTGCATCGGCATCAACGTCGAAAGCTTCAGAAGACGTCAAGGAGTTGAGTACGAGAATAAGCCCGCTTTTTGTTTGGAGTGCAACACTCAGGGCCACTTGGCTACTCAATGCCCTTCCCAAAAAAAAGATATCCCCAGCGATTCTGGCAGGAAGAAGGATTCCGGATGATCCCCCAACGTTCAAAAAAAGGCTCCTGGCAGGGGTCGTGGCCGTTCTGCAGGCCCCCCTAAAACATCTGCTCCCAACAACGTAAGTGCTCTGCCTTCTCGTTCCAATCATTTTGCTCCTTTAAATAATCTTCCAACTAGTGAGGACATCTCCGATGACCTTCCCATAGATCCAATCATCTCATCCACACCCACTATGATTCAGTCTCCCTTGTCCAAGGGTAAGGCTGCAATGACCTCCCCGAACTCACCCTCAGATTCTGGTCCCTCTCACCTTCCTCTTCCCTTCCCACCCCTTCCCCCGACTCAGAACCGTCCTCTTACCCTCTCCCCTGAGTCTGTTGCCCTGTGCCAGTCTCCCCGCTCTCCATCCCCCCATAGGCCTGTTCCTGGGACCAACACCACCGACATTCTTCAATCATCCAGCCCTCTAAAATCTCCCATTCCCACCCCCAAAGCTGATGTCAACAAAGAGCAGAGAAGGGGAAGACCGTCCAATGCAGAAAAGCTTGCCAAAGCAGCTGAGATTGAAGCGGCTGATGGATCTGTGCCTACCTCCTTGGGCCCTACTTTCGAACAACCCACCCATCAAGATTTGGATGAGGTTAGACCTAAACTTACTCCGTCTCAAGGGAGAGGCAGAGGTCGCAAAGCAAATCCCAAGTCAAATCGATGAAGTTTGTCTCCTGGAATGTCAGAGGCCTCAACGAAACTGCCAAACAGAGGACTGTCAAGTCGGTGAGAAAAAACCTAAAACCAAATATCATGTTTCTTCAAGAATCTAAACTGGATGAGAACAACAACAATCAAGTTTGCAAGCTAATCTGGGAAAATAGCAATTTCGCCTTTTGCCCCTCCTCAGGGGCATCCGGGGGTCTCCTTTGTTTGTGGGATCCGACAACTATTGAGGGGAGAGTTCTTTCAGTCTCTGACAGAACCATCAACATTTTGTTCACTAATAAAGTCACCAACCTTCAATGGATTGCCACCAATGTTTATGGACCAAACAGTCCTGTCAACAGAAGATTGTTGTGGGATAACATTACCGCAATGCGCAATAACTTTCCTGACTTTCCTTGGATGCTCTGTGGTGACTTCAATACTCCCCTTCACCTGTTTGACAAGCAAGGAGGCAATCCGATCACTAGCCACTGCATTGAAGATTTCAGCGAATTTGTCAACCTCAACGAGCTTATGGACTTACCGCTCCAAGGATCCAACTATACATGGAGCAACAGACGGGCGGGCATTCATCACATCCAAATTTGGCTTGACAGATTTCTCTTGTCCAAAGAACTCATTCCTATTTTTGGCGATGCCAAGCTTCATAGCCACCCAAAAATTGGATCTGATCACAACCCTATAATTATGGATTGTTCCCGACCCCAGAAAACCTTTAAAACCCCTTTCAGGTTTGAAAATATGTGGCTCACTCATCCAGATTTAGGTCGGTGTATTCGACAATGGTGGCAGCAAAACCTTTGTCCAAACCCTCTCTTGAATCTGTTCCTCAAACTCAAAGCAGTCAAACTCAAGCTGAAATGCTGGAACAGGGAGGTTTTCGGCAACCTCTTTAGTGAAAAAAAGCTTCTGTTGGATGAGCTCAAAAGGGTGGAAAATCTGATTCAGGGAGGGGATCAGAGGGTTGAAACTTTCATGGAAGAAAAATGCCTCCTTTCAAACCTTCACAATGTTTTGGCTAAGGAAGAGTCCTACTGGAGACAAAAATCCGAAGCCTCTGGCTCAAAGAAGGAGACACCAACACGAAGTTTTTCCATGCTTCCACCTTGCGCCACAGAGGTTCAAATAAAATCTCTGAGTTGACCAAGGCTGATGGTACCATTGTCTCTGATATCCATGCCATCAGACAGGAAGCTGTGCACCACTTCCAGGAAATCTTAGGTCCAAGTGTTGACTGCCACCCCCGCACAACAAGTTCTCTGCTTCAGAACATTCCAATGATGGTGTCTAACGATGATAATGAGAAATTGCTCCAATCCTACACTGAAGAGGAGATCAAAGATGCTCTGTTTGCAATGGAACCTGACAAGGCCCCTGGACCTGATGGCTTTCCACCCCAGTTTTTTCAACACTTTTGGGATATTGTGGGCCCTGATGTTGTTGCTACGGTTAAATTCTTCCAGAGAGCCAAAAAGATGTCGAGAGAAGCCAATTCCACCTTCATTGTTTTAATTCCCAAGTCTAATGATCGTGCTTCCCTCTCCGACTTCAGACCTATAAGTCTCTGTAGTGTCATCTACAAACTTATCACCAAAGTTATGGCAAACAGGTTGAAAGACATCCTTCCCTCCATCATCGACCAGTGCCAAGGCAGCTCGGTCAAAGGCAGATTCATTGCTGATGGAGTGATAACCGTCCACGAGTTGGCTCATTCGGCATCTAAAAACAAAAAACCCAGTATGTTCCTTAAGCTTGACATGAACAAGGCTTTTGATCGGGTTTCATGGAAATTCCTGTTCGAGGTCCTTGAGAAGTTTGGGTTTCACAAAGAATGGGTTAAGATGGTTCGAGAATGTATCTCTACTTGCTTGGTTCTCTGTTCTTATCAATGGTTCACCTGCTGGCTTCTTTCCAAGTTTTAAAGGCATTCGCCAAGGGGACCCTCTGTCACCCTTCCTCTTCATCATTTTGGCCGAAACCCTTGGAAGAACCCTTACTACTGCTTGCAACAGTGGACTCGTCTCTGGGATCAAACCAACCTCAACAACCAATGCCATTTCCCATCAACAGTTTGTGGATGATACTATTCTTTCCTCTCATGCTTCTATCCCCGAAGCAAAAATCATTAAGAGCATCCTTGACTCTTATGAAGAGGCGGGTGGCCAGAAAGTCAATTACCGCAAAAGCAAGCTATACTTCCTCAATACTCCCATCCACAGGAAAAACAGGATTGCTGAGATCCTTGGGTGTATCATTGGGAGCCTTCCAACTACTTATCTCGGATTACCGCTTTTCCATGGCAAATCGGTCTCGGCTATGTGGAACCCTGTTCTAGATCGTCTCAACAAGAAACTTGCAAGTCGGAAAAGTTCATTGCTCGATCGAGCAGCCAAAGCCACTCTGGTCCAGGCTTGCCCGCAAAGTATTCCTATTTTTTTCTTATCTATCTTCAAAGCTCCAGCTTCCATCCGCCAAAGAATTGAGCAAATTCAACGTAGATTCCTTTGGGCGGGAAACGAAAACAAGAACAAATTTTCCCTTGTTGCCTGGGACAAGGTTTGTTCCAAGAAAAAGGATGGAGGTCTCGGCTTCAGGGACATCAAGCGGATGAACATGGCTCTCATTGCCAAGCAGTCCTGGAGACTTACCATCAACGAAAAAGCCACCTGGATTGACATCATCAAAGCTAAGTACCTTCATCAGGTTCCCTTTCTTGGAGAGCACAACCTTCCTAGCGGATCTCATTTCTGGAATGGTGTCACTAAAACAAGGAAGATCATCATGGAAGGCTTAAGGTGGTGTCTTGGAAATGGATTGACCATTCATTTCTGGGATGACCCTTGGATCCGTGACAAACCTCTCAGCCAAGATCCTCATCTTGCTATGCTCAAGACGGTGACCGAAGCCACCTTTGGAGATAAGGTGTGTCATTTCATTAACCCAGGTATTACAAGACCCGAATGGAAACACCTGGATCTGAATGGGCCTAGACATATCACCGAGGTGCTTAGGTGGCTACAAAACTTACTGAGGAGCTGCATAATCCCCAGCTCTCACAAAGAAGACTCCATGGTTTGGAACCTTGAAGATTCTAGGCAGTTCACTGTTAAATCTGCCTACTACAGCCAAGAAGCTCCCAGTGATGGCCGTGACTCCTCTAATCTGGTCTGGGTTCCCAAGATCATTCCCAAGGTCAAATTCTTCTACTGGTTGGCCATCCAAAATAGAATCCTCACCACTGACAATCTGATAACCAGAGGGCTTCTCATCCCCAATTGGTGCATCCTGTGTAAAAATGCCTATGAGTCTACTGCGCATGTTTTTTTGGAATGTCCCTTCTCCCTTGCAGTGCTCAACCAGGTTTTCAACACTTTCGCCATCTTCGTAGCCCTCCCTCATTCCATTCCCCTCCTTTTTCAACAATGGCCCCGACCTTTCAAGAGCAGTCAACTCAAATTCATGTGGCAAGCTTGCCTTCACATTTTCCTATGGCAGATTTGGCTCGAGAGAAATGCCAAAATTTTCCAAAACCTTGCCACGGATAAGAAGATTGTTGTTGCCAAAATCTTGGCCCTTGCTACGGAGAATGCCTCTCTTGTCTCATCGTCCAAACCCCCCCTCCTGGACTTGAATTGGATCTAACAAATCATTTCAATCTTCTCAATTTTTTTGCAACACCCCGCACTTCTGTTGACAGGTCTGTAATCAAGTGGGTCTTACCTCCTTCTGGGTGGCACAAGCTTAACTTCGATGGCACGGCCAAAGGCAACCCTGGAGCGGCTGGCGGAGGTGGAATTCTCAGAAATCATAGAGGAGAAATAATTTTGGCCTTTGCTCAGAACTTAGGAATTCAGTCTAACAATATGGCCGAGGCTCGGGCCTTGCTCCAAAGCTTGATTCTCTTGGAAGGCTTGACTATCAATAAACTCATCATAGAAGGAGACTCATTGCATTGCATCAACTGGCTCAAAGGAACCTCTGTGCCTCCCTGGGCCCTTGTTTCCATCTTCGATGAATGCAAGACACTAATTGGCGTTTACCCAGAATTAATCATTCAACATCAATATCGGGAAGGAAACAAAGCTACGGACTGGCTTGCTAATAAGGGAGTTGATGCAACAGACTTTCAGGTTTGGAGAGATTCCTTCCCAATCGGCCTAAGGGATGCTTCTTCAAGTTCCAATGTTTGCACAATGTGAGTGGGTTACTGGGCTCCGGGTTTTTCCCCTTTGGCTGCGTTTTGGCATCTTGGAGCGTTTTCGCGTCACTTTTCACAGTTGGTTGCAAAATCTCAGCTTGCCGCGTTATCACGAAATTTCCTTTTTGCTCAGGCCGCGAGGTTGCTTCTTGTCGCGATATCGCGACACTTTTCTCTCCTTCTGGTGCGGTCTTCCAACTTGTCGCGATATCGCGACACTTTTTCTCTCCGGGTGCTTTTTTGCAAACTTGTCGCGATATCGCGACACTTTTTCTCTCCGGGTGCTTTTTTGCAAACTTGTCACGATATCGCGACACTTTTGGCCTTCAGGCGCTGTCTTGCTTCATGTCGCGATATCGCGACATTTTTTCTCTCCAACGGCGGTCTTCCTTTTTGTCGCGATATCGCGACATTTTTTCTCTCTCCAACGGCGGTCTTCCATTCTGTCGCGATATCGCGACATTTTTTCTCTCCAACGGCGGTCTTCCTTTTTGTCGCGATATCGTGACATTTTTTCTCTCCAATGGCGGTCTTCCATTTTGTCGCGATATCGCGACACTTTTTCTCTCCGGGTGCCTTTTTGCAAACTTGTCGCGATATCACGACACTTTTGGCCTTCAGGCGCTTTCTTGTTTATGTCGCGATATCGCGACATTTTTCTCTCCAACGGCGGTCTTCATTTTGTCGCGATATCGCGACACTTTTTCTCTCTCCAACGGCGGTCTTCCAGTCTGTCGCGATATCGCGACATTTTTTCTCTCCAACGGCGGTCTTCCATTTTGTCGCGATATCGCGACATTTTTTCTCTCCAACGGCGGTCTTCCTTTTTGTCGCGATTTCGCGACACTTTTTCTTCTTGGCAGCAGGCTTCCACTTTCGTCACGATTTCGTGACTCATTTTCTATTTCGGCTGCGGTCTTCATTCTTGTCATGATTTCATGACACCCTTTCTCTTCGGCAGCGTTCTCACTTCTTGTAGCGATTTCATGACTCCTTTTTCTTGTCGCAATTTCGTGACTCTTCTTCTCGTCCGGCTCCAACCCTGCAACTTGTCGCGATATCGCGACACTTTGCAACATGTCGCGATATCGCGACTTCTTCCCTTCTTCGGCTCCGATGGCGCTTCTTGTCATGATTTCGTGACTTCCTTTCTTCCTTTGGCTTCAACGGCGCAACTTGTCGCGATTTCGCGACATCACCATTTTGGTCGCGATTTCGCGACACCTTCCCTAGTGTGGAGGTTTGCCAGCTCTCTATTCCTTTCTTCTTGGACCACCTCGGTCGATATGGATTTCTTGTAATCTCTCTTGTACAAGGTTCAGGGACCTTTCAACACCCTTTCTACCAATCAAAAAAAATAATAACATTACTTGGTTCTTTCAAGTGCTACAACTCCATTTTTGTGAGCCTTTATTTATGGCTTATTTAGGAGTAGCTATGTGAGCTATTTTAGTATTTCATACTTACATAATATTTCCATTATCATATATATTAGTTTGGTACTTTATTTCATTTTTGTAAGTTTGATTATTTTAAGTAATAAGCCTCAAAATCTAACAGTGGTATCAGAGCCACAAGGGACCACCATTGCTACAATCAACCTAAAATTTATTGCATATTTGCAAACCGGACTTGACATTGTGCATCGTTGTATGAAAATTTTTCCACAATGAATTCCTTGGAGTGTAAATGAGATTATCTCTGGAAGGGAAAACCAGAGAATCTAACTTGGTAGAGAATTTCTATTCTAAGAACAAATTCAAAATAGAAGGATATTTTAGGTCTTGAAGTCAGACCTTGATATTATAAAGATTGAGGAGAATAAGAGACCCAAAAAAGAGGTCTTATTAAAGGAATTAGTAAACTGAAGAAGACTACAAATTGCAAATTGGATAGAGTCTTTCCATAAGATTGTGAATACTAGGAATCAACACAGAATTGGTTCCACTAGTTTTGAAAATAACTAGTGAAGTTTATTTATTTTAGAATTATAGAAATTCTAATATATTTGGTACTACTATCTAAGTTTTTGGTTGCAAAAAATTAACACCTAGAAGTTGAGAAGCTTCCTACAAAGGATAGAGAAGAATTTCACCTTCGTTGCCTAAAATTCTATGTGATTTCCTTGTGCAAGGATTATTTTTATAATACAAAAAATTAGAGATTGAATATTGGAGGAGATTCAAGAAGGAAGTCCCCATAGAATATTTTAGACAGAGAAGCTATAATTTAGAGAAGTTGAAGAGACCCTAAAGAGGTCATATTGAAAAATTTCTAGTTTTGGAATATTGAATATTGGAGATAGAAGACTACAGGTAGAAGAATGCATATTGAAGAGACTCGTGCAGAAGGTTCTCATCATAGTTTGAATATTGGAGAATTGGAAGACCTAAGAAGAGGTCTTATTATAGATTTGAGGAGCAGTAGAATTTGGAGATCTAAGAAAGTGATCTCATTGCAAAATTCCCATAGTTGGGAGATTGAAGAAACTAGGAAAAGGTTTTAGTAAAGTTTTGAGAAGAAGAAGTTGAAGAGTCATGAGAAGAAGTTGAAGAGTTGTAGAATTAGAATACCCAAGAGAGAGGTCTCAAGATATTTTGAAGGAGAAGAAGAAGGCTAGAGAAAGCCTTGTTGCAATATTTGGAGAAGTGGCCATTGAAGGCATATTGAAGAAAGTGAGAAGTAGGAGAGTGCTAGCAGAAAGAATATTTGAAGAATGTTCATGACAAAATATTGCAAGCAAGGAGAAGTTTCTGATTTGGAAAATTTGTTGCCATAAGACAACAAGCCCAATATAAATAAGTGTTTGGCAAGAATTTTACCAAATTTTGGAGACAGAGTTAGAAGATCTCAAGATATTTATATTCTTGAGAAAGGAGATAGCATTGGGGGTAATTTTTGAAGTCAAGGAGATTGCAAGAGAAGATAATATTGAGGAGCCCAAGATTTTGGGAAATCTAAGGTCCACCACAAAGTTTTGAAGGTTGAGAAAATTGTAGGTTTCAGATCAAATATTGAAGAGTTGTAGGAGAGTAGATTGAAGGTAGCCTAAAGCTATAGTTTAGAGAAGTTTTTGCAGATTTTTGAGTGCTCATAGATAGGATATTGAAGGTGTTTATAAAACAACAAATATCAGCATTTCGAAGACCCTTGTTGCAAATTTAAGACAAAAAAAGAAGTAAGGATTTGACTACAAAGTTGTAGGTTTATGAATACTAGTTTGGGTAGCATTAATAGCTGCTAGATTTAGAGTATGTGAAGATAGGATTGGAAGATATTTGAAACCACAAAAATAGATTTTTGTGGACAACATTGAAGGAGGATAGAAAACTACATATTTGGAGCAGTTTTGTGAAAGGGTATTTGGAAGCAAACAAGGAGAAGTTGAGTAGCAAGCAAGGCTACAAATTGAGTAAGAGTTAGAGCATAAAAGTGAAGGAGAAAATTGGTGCAAATTTTGCAAGTTTGAGACAGCAAGTTGGGTGAATCAAATCACCAACAAAATTAAGAAAAATAAAGAAAATAAAGGTATGCAATATTGGTGTAATATAATTCTATTATTCGAGTGTTTCAATTAGTTGTACATCAAGTATTTAGAGCACCATATTATTAATTTGATATCCATATTGTATTCATAAAATTAATAACTTAAAGGAGTTAAGTTAAGGTGTTAGTAGTATTTACATCTTAATGATCTAGCAATACTAAGGAGAAATAAGAAGTGCATAGTATTGTTAGTGAATGCTTTGCTATTACAAATTTATTAAAGCAAAGTGAAAGCAATAATCTAAGCTAAAATAAGATTGAATAAATATTAGAAATTCAAAAAAATTTCTAAGTGTCAAAAGACACTAGAATAAGCATAAGATTCTTGGATGAGCACAAGCATCGAGAGGTGTTGAAAACATGATTGTAGAAGAAGAATCACCACTCAAAAGAGTAAGAGGAGTTGTCACTCACAAGGAGTGTTACGATTGCTCTAAGAAGGAAAAATTATTAATCTCTACACTATTGGAGAGACGTGGACAGAAGCTCCACATCATCGAAGATACATAGATGAGTTGTACATAATTGGATGCCATTGAAGAGACAAATCCACGTATGAAAACATAAAATAAAAGAAGGATGCTCATCCTTGAGAAACATGCATATGATTGTGAAGTGCAGGAATACATTGAGACAAACATATTGAAGCATGAAGTGAAATAAGTATTGGAACAATGAAGGTTTATGTTGAAAATAGCGAGCAATCCTAGGAGGAATAGTCTACATGCAAGCACCACATAGATTAATGTTGGAGAAGCATTGAAGGAGCATTACGAGTAATGCCCATTGCCAATTATATCCGTTGGAGAAGGAAAACATATTGCAAGGGAGGTAGAAGAGTTGGAGTGCCAAGTGGCACATACTAGACTGAAACTTGAAGAGTCTAGTGCCCATTTTGTCAAGCGGTAAGTAGAAATCAGAAGGTCAAAGGTCAATTCACACCCAATGAAGGAAATGTTCTCCCAAGGCACCAAATATTAAAGAGTTCATTAATAAATATGGTAGATTAGTGCAGGAAGAAACGTGCAAAGGATATCCATGATTGGATGTAGTAAGAGAACCTTTGGAGGTTATGAATTGCATAAGTTTAGCTAATATTGGAGTGTAGGTTTGTTGAAGCTAGAGTGAGAGGAGTTGTCTCTCATATAAGCCAATGATTCATGGTAAGACAATAGTGTGAATACAACATATTTCATAGACGTATGTAGTGGAAGACTTGTAGAGGATTCAAAACGTTGTTGACTAGAGAATGCAACTCTAAGTCCAAGGTAATTTATTTCATTCAAATTACTCATAAGCTTGAGTTAGGAGTAATAAGGAATTTTATAAGGATACTATTTTCTAAGGTGATAAGCAAAGGTATTTTGAGAAGAATAAATTTATATTTGAAACCTTAGATATAATAGCAAATTGGAGAATTATTAAAGGAATAATTCTTTAGTAGAAGTTATTGGATAAATATATACATAAGAGTTTTGTAATTCAAATATTTAAAGTTACAAAACTATTTTAGAATATTTGCAATTTAATTGAGTTGGAGTAATAAGGATTTCTACAACAAATTGAATTTATAATAATTGTAAATACATTCTTCTAAATTTCTAAATTTGGAGATATAAGGTATTCTACATCAACTTAGGAGTTAAGAAATTTAGAGACATTATATTTTGTGACTAAGAGAAAGAAGGTTGATTCTAATCCTAAGAAATCATTTTCTATACTAAGAAGGGAAAATAATGTCTACCTCAAGAAATTCATTAAACCATGAAATGGAGAAAGCAATTAGACGAGATAGAGTAAATGTCATAAAATATGGAATTAAGGACATAATTGAAGAATCTAAAGGAAAGTTAGACTTAGTTCCAAGTTTCATCTATAAGGAAGCATTAGAAGAAGAATTTGAAACATTAGAATACTATCTACAAGATAATATGTGTGAGACAATTGATATTGAAAAAGATAGTATTATTATTCCTTTGAATGCCACAAGCATAGTTTAAATGGCCCTACTTACACTCAGGCAATACAAAGAAGGAGACTTGAAATTTAAGGAGATAATTGGATATGTTAAGATAAAAGAAAAAGTGAGTGAGTCATTTTTAGATAAAGTATTTCATTCCTCATGTAATATAAATGATCCAAATTCAGATATTGTAAATGAGTCAATACAAAATAAGATTCATGACTTCAATTTCAAAGGCAAAGAGAAGGTTATTCTATAGGAATCACCTGATAGTGCAACATCATCAAAGAACTTAGAAAGTGACACTACAGGTAAAGACAAGCAAGAGAAGGAAGAGCACAAGTTCCAGTAGGAGACTGAAGACTCATATTGAAGATAAGTCTTCAATAACCAAATAATGTAATATGGGGGGTGTTAGAGTATATTACATTATTTGGTACATCTTATATTAGGATTTACTTCATGTGTTGTAATAAATGCACATGGGTGCATAATATTTAATAATGTAAATATGCACATTTTTCCATGTGTACATGAGTCCATAGAATAGGAAGTTGAATAGTCTAGAAGTGGGAAGGCCAAGAGTGCTTCATGTGAAGAGTCATATTACATTATTGTTGGACATTTTGAGTCAAATTTGTCATTGATGTCAAGGAACGAAGTTGTCATTAATGTCAAGGAATAAGTTACCGTTGATGTAAAAAGGTCAAAAGGAACAATGCAAAGGTTAATGGCAAAAGATCTTCATAATATTTTTAATATTATGTGGAAGCATAAGTAGGAGGGTTTTTATTAAAACCATGGATGAGCAAAATAAAAGGTTTTTCATAAAATCCCAAGGAAGTTTTAATATTTATTTTATTAAGTATTTAAATTCAAATTGAATTTAAATTTTATAAATAAATATTATTTATATAAAGTGGTAAAATCAAAGAAGGCTTTGATAAAGCCAAAATGATTTAAAAGTTAATTTATAATATTTAAATTCTAAAGAATTTAAATAATTTATAAATTAATTATTCAAATTTTGAAGGCACCGACATTCAATTTTAATGGAGATAATTGGTATATAAACTATATGCCTTAGTGGCATTTAAATCATCCTTTGTTCAAACAAATAGAAGAGGCAAGTATTATGTTGTGATAATTCATGCGAAGAAGAAGAGAATTTTCTTTTCTTAAGAACCAATGAAAAAGGGATAAAGTTGTCAACGTCCAAAATTCAATAACCAACTAGGTAGCATGGTCTAGTGGCAAGTGATCATGAGTTAAGATTCTTGGGTGTAGAGTGGTCTGCGTTCGATTCATGATAAGAGAATTTTTGCAGGGTTAAGGTTGAATCTTTGAGGAAGGACGCATGTTTTATTTTTGATTAGGCACCAGTGAAGAGGATATAGAGCATGTGGTGCTCTTTAATTTTCAAATGAGTGCCTAGCGCTCACGGTAGCCGAGGCCACGACTAGAATGCACGAGGAGGCAACGTTGAGGGTTTGAGTCTCACCTTGGTGAAGGTAATGAATTTTGTATTAATTTTAATTGCCTAAGGTGTAAACATAAGGTTTAGGAAGCTATAAGGGGTTATGAAAAGGTGCTTATTTTAATTATTAATTTTTGACTAAATGAAGGTATAAGGTGTTAAACTTTATTTTAAATAAAGTTATTGTGACATTTTTGATTTATCAAAAGGTGAATTGAAGAGTGATAAAATTTGAGAGGACTTCTTATTTGAAGGTGACATTGTTGACATTATTTTTAGTGGTAAATATTTTTTTTAATTGGGAGATCATAAGGTGTAAATGGTCAATTCATTTTTGTATATGTTGATGGATGCTTTCTTTAAGATGGAGTGATAAGGTGTATGTGTGTTTTGATATTTGCATTGTATCTTTGAGAGAGTTTAGTATCTTCTAATTCCTTTGAGCTTGGCAAAGAAGTGTTTGTCGTTGTGGCATATTTTTTAGATTCCTTCATCATCAAGAAAAAGGTATGAGCACATTCTTCCATAGTTGATTTGATTGGTTGGTTTTTTGGAAAACAAGTTTGGAGTGAAAAGGAATTAATTAGGTTTTCTTATTGAGTGTATTGAGTTAATGCTTCAAGGTTTTCTGGAATAAAGAGTTTTTTTTTAAGCCTTTTTTGATAAGCATTGTTGTTGAAGCCATTGGTTAAGTGAAGAAATTGAACTAGGGTTTGAAAATAACATGAGTATCATTGTTATGTGAGATTGATTGATAAACATTGTTGGAAACATTTTGAGTGAGTGTTTATATGCTTGGACTAGGGTTTGTAAGCAAGTATTTTTTCATTGATTGATTGGTTGAGTAGAGTTGGTTGAGCCTAGTCAAGTGGATGTGTGAAGTGATTGTTCAAGTTCTATAAAAATAAACTATTCTATATTCTGAATTGATTTGAGAAAGTGATTTAGCATTGAGGTTAATGTGAAGCATATTGAGTCTCTAACAATTCTCTGTATGTTTCTAAAAGAGTGATTGAAAGTGATTGAGAATTGAGGTGAATATGAAGCATATTGAGTCTCTAACAATTATCTATATGTTTCTAAGAGAGTGATTGAAATTTATTGAGCATTGTGATGAGTGTAGAGCATATTGAGTCTCTAAAAATTTTCTTTATGTTTCTATGATATTGGACAAGTTCTAGTGTGGACTTGTTGAGCAGATTTGAGGTAAGTCTTTGAGAAGACTTGTGGAAAGATTTGGGTAAGCTTTTGTGGAAGCTTACAATATAGATTGAGAGCAGATTTGGATAAGTTATTGTGAGGAATTATTGAGCAGATTGGACAATTTCTACTGTTGACTTGTTGAGCAGATTTAAGGCAAGTCTTTGAGAAGACTTGTGGACAAATTTGGGTAAGCTTTTGTGGAATCTTACAATACATATTGAGAGTAGATTTGGATAAGATCGTGTGAGGACTTATTGAGAATATTGGACAAGTTATAGAGAGGACTTGAGTACATATTGGTGTGAGCTTTTGTGTAAGCTTACAAGGCATATTTGAGACAAGTATTTGAGAATACGTGTGAGCAAAGTTGATTGATTTATTTGTTCAAACCTTGAGTTAAGGTTTGGGGCAAATATAGCAGAGTTGAGTTGATATTGAGTCAAGCTTTGTTTTAAGGCTTGAGGATAGATATTGAGGATATATTTGTACTAGACCGAAGGACTATGTTTAGTGCAAATTAGAGGATAGAGATTGAGGATAGATTTGTGCTAGATCGAAGGACTATGTTTAGTGCAGATCAGAGGATAGAGATTGAGGATATATTTATGCTAGACCGAAGGATTATTTTTAGTGTAGAGGAAAAATATTTGAAGATATATTTTGGTTTATATTTGAGGACAAGTTTGTTACAAACCTAATATAGATATTGAGGATAGATTTATGCTAGATAAAAGGACTATGTTTAGTATAGATTTGAGATAGATCTTTGGAGGTGATAGAGTTGAGGACAGATATCTCTAGCCAAATTAGGGAGGACAGGTATCTTTTGTGGATAGAGTTCTATTTGCTAAGGGCAGTGGAGGTAGAGATCTTCTAGAGGATCACTAGTCACAGCTAAGGAGAAAGGAGTTCTCCTGTGGATAGAGATACATGAACTTGATTAGGGGATTGATATCTCCTTTGGATAGAGATCCATAAATATTTTAATAGGGAAAGGATTCACAAGAGATTTATTGAGAAAATATTAGATAAATATTTTCTCTGTGGAGTAGCCCCATTGGGTGAACCATGTTAAATTGGTGTCTCTATTATGTGTGATTATTTGTGCATTACTTTGGTTACTATTTTTGATATTGCTATCTTTACATTGCATAATATTTATTGAAAAGAAAAGTAAAAAGTGGTCTTATATTATTCACCCCCCTCTTAGTATAAGCTTGTGTTATTCAATTGGTATTAGAGTTGGTTCCTTCGAAAAAGGTTTAACAACTTGAAGGAAGATCTTACAAGAACACAAATGGAAAATAAAGGCAAAGGCAAAACCATGAGATACAAGAAGAAAATAACACACATGGTCATGAAATAAAAATAAGATGAGTTTGATATTGTTGTGTTAGGAGGAAAAATAGAAATAGATTCAAAATATGAATCAAGTAGTGGAGAAAATATCATATTGATAAATTTTTGTACCATATGTAGGAATACAGGTCACCATGCAGCTTATTGTCCACAAGAAGGTGAAGAATGCTTTGTTTGTGGTCAACTCGATCATGATGCAAGATATTATCATGGGTTCAGCAGTAGTGAAGATGAAATAGATTCAAATGATAATAGGGACAATCAAAACAGGTATGAAGAAGAAACTCTACTTTCAATAATAGAAGAAAAAAGAGATGCTCCTATAGAATATCAAAGAAATAAAGAAAGAAGAGGAATATTCAGAAAAGAAAAAGAGGAAGCCACTCTTAAGGAACTTGTTGAATTGAAAAGAGAGAATTTAGAATTAAAGGCTAAAATACAAGAGGATGATAAATGTAAGACAAATATTCTACAAGATCTCTCTGACTTGAAAGTTAAGGTTGAAAAGGTAAGGAAAGTTGAAAAATATATGGTAGAACAATCAAAGGTAAAAGAGCAAGAATATAAAAGACTTAGTGTTGATCTCAAATAATTAAAAAGGGAGAACTCAGGATTAAGGGTTCAACCTCAAGAAGATGAGAAAGCAAAAGCAAAGTTTCTATAGGAACTCACCAACTTTAAAATCAAGGTTGAAGAGGCAAGAAAAATTGAAGAAGGTATGGCAAACAAATTAAAGACAAAAGATCTAGAGTGTGAAATATTTGAACATGAGATAGTTTCACTAAGGTTGGAAGTAAAAAGCTCCAAGGACAAGCTACATAAGGTTGAGAAAAATTAAAAGACTTTGGACAAGATTATCAATGCACAAATATCAATAGTCACCAAAACAAGACTTCATTTTGAAGAAGAACAAGAAAAATAAGAAGCAAAAAAAGGAGAGTCAAGATAAAACACCAAAAAAGAAGAAGCATCAAAAGAAGTAAGTGAAAGAGAGATTGAGACTTCTAAGGATAAGTTGGAAAATAGAAAGTTCAACAAGGAAAGGAACAATACACAAGTAAGGAATAGATGGAACTGGAAATAAGACAGGGTAGAAGAGACTAAGATACCAATGGGGTCTAGGCAAGGAAATTTCAATGGATGATGTTTCTCATGTCATAAATTTGGGCACATGGCTTCATAATGTAGGACACATGAAAGACAAGAAAATGGGAATTTAAAAAATAGACAACTTTTCCATGGGTATTTCTACTCATGTAATTCGTTTGGTCACAAGGTAATGAATTGTAGGGTTCATGATAGAAAAGGATATGGATTCATGAGGAGAAATCCTAAGACATTTGTACCTCCAAGGAATATTAACATTAAATGTTATAAGTACAATAATTATGGACACACAACAAAGTGGTGTAGAGCAGACATTCCAAAATCAAGTATGAACAGGAACAGGAATAGGAACAAGAAAAGGGATGTGGATATGAATAGGAACAGGAATAGGAACATGTATATGAACATGAAAAAGAATAGGAACAAGAATAGGAACAAGAATATGGATATTGACAGGAGCATGGACATGGAAATGAACATTCAGAGGAATCAAAAGGATCAAATAAGAAGAAAAGAGGATAAAGATAAAGACCATCCCTTGTTGGGAGTAGAAATACTTCCACCCTAGAATTAATAACCTCAAGAGGAGGTGGGGGAGGGGCTAAGCTAAGAGGCTCATTCTTAGCCCCGAGTCCCAAAGGTGACCCTTTTCCATTGATGTCAAAGGGGAGAGAGATTTGGTATTTGAGTAAAGAGGAGAGATTTGAGTAATAAGGAGAGATTTGGTATTTGAGTAAAGAGGAGATATTTGAAGGGAGCATTGAGTCAAGGGGAGAAATGTCCCAGGGGCAGTAGAACAAATAAAAGTTTAAGTTTTTGGTAAAAATAATTTGGTTTGCCATCAATGACAAAGGGGGAGATTGTTGGACATTTTGAGTCAAAGTTGTCATTGATGTCAAGGAATAAAGTTGTCATTAATGTCAAGGAATAAGCTACCATTTATGTGAGAAAATCAAAAGGAATAATGCAAAGGTTAATGGCAAAAGATCTTCATAATATTTTTAGTATTATGTGGAAGCATAAGTAGGAGGGTTTTTTATTAAAACCATGGATGAGAAAAATAAAAGGTTTTTCATAAAAGCCCAAGGAAGTTTTAATATTTATTTTATAAAATATTTAAATTCAAATTGAATTGAAATTTTATAAATAAATATTATTTATACAAAGTAGTAAAATCAAAGAAGGCTTTGATAAAGCCACAAGGATTTAAAATTTAATTTATAATATTTAAATTCTAAAGGATTTAAATAATTTATAAATTAATTATTCAAATTTTGAAGGCATCGACATTCAATTTTAAAGGAGATAATTGGTATATAAAGTATATACCTTAGTGGCATTTAAATAATCCTTCATTCGAACAAATAAAAGAGGCAAGTGTTGTTGTAGCACCCTAAAATTGGCGCAGTTAAACCCTTAGTAAAAAGATAAAAATTTGAATTTTAACCCCGAAACCGCCCGTTAACCGCTCACCCCATTTTTCATGCCATTTTTAGGAGTTGTTTTGACCGTTGGACGATATCATCGCCGATCAGACGAAATCATCCCAGATCGGACGAATTCGTCTGGAACAGAACGTCCAGACGATTTCGTCCCAAAACCAAATTTTCATAATTAGCTTCTATTTTAACAGCCTCTCCAACTTGGGCAGAAGCGTGTCTGCATAGTTGGAGATTCCTCCGCTGAGGATCTCCCAGATTGGGATGATCCCCAACCTCCTAACCTCCCCCTAATCCTATATAAACTGGGATTTTCTCAGTTTATCCCCCTGGTTGGCTGATCCCATGATTCCCTGATTGATTTTCCCTGCCATTTAGTTTTGTTGTGTCAAGACGTCCTATCCACCATTGTTTGCACTCGTAGTTTTAAGTTTTCATTGCAGGTTTTCACTGTGCTTCAGTTGGAGAAAGCTCGGATCGTCGCAGGCGATTCCAGATGATTTCGGATGATCCTATCGTAGATCGGCGATGATCTCGTACGATTGGAGGTGATCTCGACTACAGTTCAGATTGGGGGCAACCAGAGCCCTGAGTTTGCATTCCTCATTTGTCTTCTTTATTTTACTATGCATTAGTTTGATTTATTTTCATTCTGCATCCTGGAGTTCACCTCATTCAACATAAATGCATGATAAAGTTAAAATAAGTTATTAAAACAATGCATTTCCTTTAATTTGCTATCTAGATTTATCAGTTAGGCATTTATACTATCATTTCTATCATTTTGCATTATTCTAGCAGTAGCATTTTCATTTTTTGGTGTCTATTTCTGTGATTGCAGGTTTCTGATGAATTCATCAGATCGACGATGATCTTGTCTGATCTCAGATGATCGCCTATGATCTGAGATGATTCTATACAATTGCAGATGATCCTATCATATTCGGGATGATCTGGACTCCTACAAGCTTCAGAATCTTCATCAGACATCCGAAATCAGGTGCATTCTTTCTCATTTCGTATAATATTTACATTTAGGATTCATTCCTACTTTCTGTATTCATATAAATCAACATTTTCATATAGAATAGCTTAGATTCATTCTGGCCAACCTAGGATTATGAATGATCAAGTATAAAATGAACACACCAAAACCATTCTCAACCTAGGCATGGAAACTGCCACTCAAAGTTTCCTGGTGAACCCACCATCCATCAAAAATTCACCCTTATACCCCTCCCCGAGAGGCGTGACCTTCAAAGGGCCTCTCAGTCCGAGGTATTGTCCCATCCTTCTCGCATCCCCCTTTCGGGCATGGATCCTATAGCCTGAAGGTAAGGATGCAAAAAATTTGGAGCGATACATTTTGGTGAACCCGACGTGAAACTAAAACCTTTTGAAAACAATCCAAAAAAAAAATATTATTAAGTAACATCTAGAATCATCAGACAAACAATTAAAGTTGCATATCATATTTAGATGGTAGATTATAATAAAAGACGAGTTGTCACCATTAATGTTGAAAATCAATTAACAACCATAGAGATTACGTCTGTGCTTAGAGTACCTCAAACGAATAGAGTCCAACCTTTATGGGACGAACTTGATAGGAGATTGGATATTATTTCATCTAGATCAACCGAACTTAGGCAAATCAAGAGGTTTGTCCTAGATAGAATCTTGGATCCTGATCAAGTAACCTTATATCATGAACTTCAGAGAGCTTGCCATAGGTGGTTAGCAGATAAAAGAGCACTTGTGTCTTCTGAATTGTACACCTTTGAAGAATACCTTGAGAATGCAGTTGTAGTACATAAGTTTCTATCTCGTATAGAGGATCAAGAAGTCATTCTTACGGATAGAAAAATATGGAATAGAGTTCCTAGAGCTGTGTTATATCGAGAATATTGCCATGAAATTTATTTCTATAGGTCAAGATCTGAAGCAGATCATATTACTATAGCACACTTTGTCAAATTTTTGAAAAACCATTTCCAATTTGAAGAGGAGCATTTCATGACTCCTGATGAACTTGATCCTATCAATGATATCCATAAATTATTTATAGAAAACTAAGTTATTCTTTTATTATTGTTATTCCTTTTGCAACTAGAATGCTATTTGTTATCTTTATAATAATATTATAAAACACAAAAACAATATAAAAATGAAACAAAAAATCAAAACATTTCCTTTTTATAGTAGGTATATAATTAAAATATATACCTCTCAAACCTATCGCATATATATATATATATATATATATATATATATATATATATTTTTATTTGCTGAAATCTAAGTTTAAGCACAATGCCTAGACTTAGGAATGGAAAACAAACTGAAGAAGAAGAAGATTGGTTAGGAAAACCATTAAATAACCTGGATGTCCTTCCTGAAGATCAAGTTCAGGAAGAAGAAATCCTAGATCAGCAAGAAGAAGAGCTTGCTGTAAGAAATGAACAAGAAGAAAATAGAGAGGAAGGATCCTCATCCCCTAAAATGTCTCCGGGAGGAGCTGTTACTTTTGAAAACATGGAACAATTCTGGAAGTTCCTTAATACTAATATTGGTGTGCTTAATAGAGCAGTCTATATGGACAAGGATCGAATTAGTGACACTCAAGCAACTCTAGAAGATGTATTTCACACACGCACTAATCCCTTGTCCTTTATTGAACAAGAGAGTGATCAAGTTGGACCATCCAATTTGGATATGGCAGCTATAATCTAGAACATGCAACAACAACAGGTTACCCAACCATCTAAAGTGCCTGTTAGCAAGCCTAGGGTCATTCCCGCACAAAAGAAACCATCATTTACTGCTCTATTTTGCCAAGCTATTGAGCAATATACCTCAAATCAGCAAAAACCCAAAACAAAACCAAACACCAATTACCAACAATCTGGAATACAACATAATACTACTACAAATCCTCTTCATAATACTCTTCCTACCAATGCTTTGCATAATAGCAATATAGCATCTAATCCTTATGTCACACCGTCATACACTCATAAATCCCATACTTATGTCCCACCAAACCAATATGGTGGACAAACTAGTAATCTTGAAACCATGGTGAAATAGTTAGT
This sequence comes from Wollemia nobilis, assembly GCA_028583015.1. Classification (NCBI taxonomy): domain Eukaryota; kingdom Viridiplantae; phylum Streptophyta; class Pinopsida; order Araucariales; family Araucariaceae; genus Wollemia; species Wollemia nobilis. The sequence goes on along the minus strand of JAQPPZ010003077.1, from coordinate 14,709,025 downwards.
TTCCTGCATGGATCAGATAGATCCCTACCGTCCCTCGTACAATTATCGAGAGATGTGTAGTCAACCTCTAGATCCTATAGTTGTAGCACAACCGTATCCTAAACATTTTCCTATGCCTGTCTTGCCCATATATAAAGGAACCGAAGATCCCATAGAGCATCTTCGTATGTTTAGGATAGCATGTCATGATATATCGCATGATGACTTATTATTGCTAAAAATGTTCCCAAAAAGTTTAGGAGGAATGGCATTAGAGTGGTATTATCAATTACCCACTAATTCTTTGAGGAACTTTGAAGAGACTGCTGAGTCTTTTGTGCATCAATTTAGTGCCTACATCGAAAGGCATGTGACCATTAAAGACTTGTACAACTTAAAACAAGACAAAGATGAATGTTTTGCCGATTTCCTAGCTAGGTGGAGACAGTTGATAGGAAAATTGCACTTTGTGTTACCTTATAGGGAGATGTTGGACATCTTTATTAATAATTTACAAGACCAACTATCTTATGAATTGTCAACTGCTACCTTGACCACCTTTGATCAGGCTATAGACTTAGCCCGAAGAGTGGAAGATGCTCTCATTAGGAGAGGTCAGCTTAAAAAGAAATATGATGAGAAAACATCCAGAAATCAATATAAAAATAAACAAGTTGTGGGTGATGGAGTCACTGATAGTAGAAATATTGCTACTGTTAATGCTGCGAAGACAACGGAGAAGTTTATACTGAAACCTCCCGATAAACCTCCTCGAGAATTTACTAGGTTAAATCAACCTTTATCAACCATTCTCCCACAATTATTAGAATGAGGTTTGATTCAATTACCAACTATCCAGGAACCTGATCCAACTATACCCGGATACAGAGCTGATTTACACTGTGACTTCCATAGAGGACCTGGACACACTACCAACTCTTGTAAAAGATTAAAACATAAAATACAGGACCTGATTGATAACAATGAGATGGAGGTGCAAGCCTTTCAACCTAAGCAAAATCCTCCTAATAATACTCAAAAGAACATTCCTCAAAACCAGAATCAGAATGCCAATCAGTCATTGGACATATTTCAACATCCTTTACCAAAGCATGGCAAGGAAGTGACTAATCAAATTGAACATCATAATGTTCCCCCTCCTACCCGATATGTAGGAACTATTAGTGGGCATTTACCTATTCATGATTTGGAAATATTTGACACAACTTTATCCGTAGTTACAACCAGGCCTCTACATAATATTCAGACACCTAATCTTAGTGATACAGAATATGAGACTGAGAGTGATATGGAAATCACCTCAAATCAATCGAATAGCTCTGAAGATGAATCAGATCCTATTCTCCCTATCACAAGTCATATGGTCCCAGAAGAACCATTTCCAAGAAGAGTCACTACTCGACCATCATCTCACCAATTAATTTCTAATGAGCAAGCCATAAATGCTAGACCAAGACCCATTCATCATCCACAGAATAATATTGTGGGTACCATCGAAGCTATTACTAGACAACAGGCTCAAAACTCTCAACATGATCAAATGCAAAATGATGGATCAACTCCATTTGTTTTGAAAGTTCCTAATAAATGGAATCAGGCACCTAATGTGCAACCTAAACCTCCTTATAATATTAATGAGCAACTATCAAACATTATAGCTAGAATTTCCCTTTTGGACCTTTTAAGATCCTCTCCTACACATAGAGATGAATTAATGCTCACATTAAGCCAGATGATGGTACCACAAGACATTCAACCTGAAGCCATGGCTAATACTATAATAACTCATGAAGTTGATTGTATTGACTTTCGGGATAGAGACATACCTCAACATAGTTTACATAAGGATAACCCCTTATATATTACTGCCTTAATTGGAGATGTAGCAGTTAAACGAGTCTTGATTGATAATGGTTCATCTTTAAACATCTGCACTTTTGACTTCTACCAAATATTTGGGTTTAGAAGTGATGAAATGAAAAGAACTGATATGATCATAAAAGCCTTCAATGACGAAACACAAGAAACGTGTGGAGTTATTACCATTCCATTGCAGGTTGGTCCGAGAACCTTGGATACGACCGTGTTTATTGTACATTGCCCTGCATCATACAATATACTCTTGGGTCACCCTTGGATCAATGCAATGCGAGCCATTCCCTCAACTTTACATCAATGTGTTAAATTCGAATTTAAGAATCAGTTGGTTACCATCCATGGTGATCCTAGACCCTTTGATATGTGTGCTTTGGCAGAACCTATTGGAGTTCAATTTTGCCCTGCTTTATCATCCACACATCCTAATTCTCATTATCCATCTAAACATGTGAAACACACACCCACAATGCCATCTACTCCTTCTACATCAGTTCCACCTCTTCATACAACTCAAACATCCTCTAAACAAACTACATTAGGACCTCAAAAAAATCCTAATCCCACAACCAAGGCTTCTTGTTTTACTCCTATCACTTCTATCCCTATAATAGACTCATCCATCGAAATCTCTACAACATCTACATCCACCAAAGGCATAGTTTCCACATCAGAAGATGTAGGAAATGTTCCTTCTACCTCTTATGCTCTTACTGACGAGCTCTTACCCGATTTATCTAAAATTCTTATATCAGAGCAAACGAATGCTGCTATGCAAGATTCCCTTATCTTAAATAATTTGCCACCATCTCCTCATACCTTGGGTCTCCCATAGCCTATGGGAAGTATTTACCAAGTCGAGAGTTGCGCTTTTATTTATAAGGGATATGACTAGGGTAGAATACCTAGAAACATCAAGACTCATTATGATGGATATGCTCGATGTTATTTTACTAATGAGTATATTAAAGCCAAATCTATAATGCTTAAATTGGGATATAAAGGGAAAGGTTTGGGACCTTTCCAAAATGGTATGAAAGAACCCTTTGAGGTAGAACCATGGCCTACCCGATGTGGTGTGGGCCTATTTCCTAGTAAAGGTCAGCCCTTCCCATTTGAGGATGATGACCATCTCATATGTTACCAAGATTATTTAGATCAACGTGATGCTTTGCATTTAATGAATAAGCCACTTACATGTAATATGCTATCTATAGCCTACCCTGAGATGATCGTCGAATCCGACGATGAGTTGGAGGGAGATATCTTCCATGATGTCTCCGTTGAGGAATTATTACATCATGAATTTTATTTTGATGGCTCTATACCTAGTATAGCCCAGCTTGAGGCCACGACTCCTCAAGATGAATTATCCAAACTAACCTTGGAAGAATTACAAGAATTGGGCGTTTCACCCGCCCCACCTAATTTTGAGAAAAATCTACACATGGAAGTAGAAAATGTCATAAAAATTAACATTGGAACTGAGGGTAATCCTCACATAATCAACATTGGATCAGAATTGAGTCAAGAAAAATAGGATAAATATATTGCATTTCTTAAAGAATATGAAGATGTCTTTGCTTGGACATATGAAGATATGCCAGGATTAGACCCTTCTGTAGTTATGCATCACCTAGTAGTCCATCCGGATGCTAAACCTATTAAATAAAAACTTAGAAAAATGCATCCTAAAGTGGCCTTACTAGTCAAAGGGGAGTTAGAAAAACTCTTAAATGTTATTTTTATACAAGCCATTGATTATGCTGAATGGATCTCGAATGTAGTTCTAGTAACTAAGAAAGAAGCTACTAAGGTTAGGGTTTGCATAGACTTTAGAGATATTAATGTTGCATGCCCTAAAGATGATTTTCCTCTTCCCAATATGGATCAGATCATTGATTTTACTGTTGGGAGTGGAATGATATCCTTAATGGATGGATTTTTTGGTTATAATCAGATCAAGATAGCTCCTGAAGATCAGGCTAAAACAACCTTTATTACCCCTTGGGGAACCTTTTGTTGGAAAGTGATGCCATTCGGTTTAAAGAATGCAGGTGCAACCTATCAACGAGCCATGACTTATATCTTTCATGATATGATGCATGATATACTACATGATTATGTAGATGACATTATAGCTCGTTCTACTGAAGAAGATGACCATTTAGATGATTTGAGAAAAGTATTTAATCGGTTAAGGGAATATCTTATCCGATTGAATCTAGCTAAATGTATATTCGAAGTTAAGTCCGATAAATTATTGGGGGTTATAGTTTCTTTACGTGGCATCAAAATTGACCCTCTCAAGATTGTGGCTATCACTGATATGCCCGCACCCACAAATATATCAGAATTACGAAGTTTACAAGGTAAGCTTCAAGCTATCCGTCGCTTCATCGATAAGTTGGCGGATAAAATCGGACCCTTTCTTAAGCTTCTTAAGAAGGATGTCTTTTTCCATTGGGACTACGAATGTCAGCAAGCATTTGAACTCCTCAAACAATATCTTCTTAACCCACCTGTGCTTTCACCACCTAGACCTGATCACCCATTTATCTTGTATATTTCTGCTTCAGATCTTGCCTTAGGAGCTATGTTAGCTCAACTTGATGATGAGAAGAAAGAACGTGCTAATTATTATATCAGTAGAACATTAATCAGTTATGAAACCCATTACACAACATTAGAGAAGTTATGTCTAGCAGTCATATTTTCTACACAAAAATTATGCCATTATATGCTCAGTCAGAAAACCTATGTTATTGCTAAATCCGATCCTTTGCGGTATCTCATGAGTCGACCGTACTTATCTGGTCGCACAACAAAGTGGGTTCTTGCCCTAAGCGAGTTTGAACTCATGTTTATAGGACAAAATTATGTTAAGGGTCAAATCATAGCAGATCAATTAGTTGTTGCACCCTTAGAGTCTACCCATCCCCTCATCATTGAGTTTCCTGATGAATGCCTTAAACTAGAGGCCGATCATTCAGAGCAATGGTCCTTATACTTTGACGGAGCTCGATGCATGAGTGGGGCTGGTGTAGGTATTATTTTAATATCTCCATAGAAACATCTTATCCCTCTATCCTTTAAATTAACATTTGCTTGTACTAATAACACTATTGAGTATGAGGCTCTAATCCTTGGATTACGAGCTGCCTTGGCACTAAAAATTAAAAATCTATTAGTTTTCGATGATTCTCAACTTGTCATAAATCAAATTAATGATGTTTATCAGACTAAAGATGATAAATTGCATCCATATAAAGCATATGTATTACAATTATTATCTTTATTTGATCAAGTTACCTTGGAAGCTATTCCTCGAACTAGCAATCGTGCGGCTGACGCTATGGCTGCAGTTGCATCTCTTTTACCCTTGGAGTTAGAGGATGAATATGCTACCATCATTATTCATCGACTCTAGGAACCCACTTCAAATAAATCATGCTTAGAACCTTTGGATGTGTTTCTAATCAACGAAACTACTCCTAAACTTTGGTACACTGATATATTCAATTTTCTTCAAAATGGGACCTTCCCTGAAGGTTTTAACAAAAACCAGCATCGGTTATTACGTAGACGAGCAAGTCGCTTCGTAATAATTGGCAATACGTTATATAGGAGATCTTTCGAAGGTATCCTACTGAGATGTTTGAATCTAGAAGAATCTAGATCAGCTTTGAGTGAAGCCCACGATGGATCTTGTGGGGGACATTTTAGTGGTAGCGCCATTGCTAAGAAACTCCTTAGGATAGGATATTTTTGGCCTACCATGGAAAATGATGCACATGATTATGTGTGCCATTGCGACAAGTGCCAGAAACATGCTGACCTTGTCCATGCGCCTGCACAAGAGCTACAGGCTATTTCATCTCCTTGGCCCTTTTCAAAATGGGGCTTAGACATCATTGGAAAAATCAACCCTGTGTCATCTGATGGACACAAATTCATCATAACCGCCATCGAGTATTTCATGAAGTGGGTTGAAGCTATGCCCTTAGCTTCTTGCACTGGAACCCAAGTTTCCAAATTTATTTTTAATCAAATTATTTGTAGGTTTGGAATTCCTGCAAATCTCATCTCAGATAATGGAACTTGTTTCAAAAATAAAGATGTCAAAAAATTATGTCAAAAATATAAAATTCAACATCGTTGGTCCACTCCCTATTATCCTCAGGGTAATGGCCAAGCAGAAGCATCTAATAAAACATTAATTAAAATCCTCAAAATACTGGTCAATAAATCTGGTCGAGATTGGCACATTCAACTATATCCTGCTTTGTGGGCTTATCGAACTAGCGTTCGTACCCCCATAGGCACTTCACCTTTTGTTTTGGTTTATGGCGCTGAAGTAGTTTTTCCCTTTGAATTAGAAGTTCCTTCTTTGGCTCTGCTACTTCAAGATACTGAAGTAGGAGATGAATATCATGCTGGCAGATTTAGTCAGCTGGAACTCCTAGATGAGAAGCGCATCAATGCTTTGGAACATCTTCGAGCCTATCAGAACAAGCTCAAGCGAGCATACCTCAAGAAAGTTCATCATCGATCCTTTGAGATCGATGACCTTGTCTTGAAAGAAAATAAAAAAAATACTAATGCAACTAAAGATCTTAAAGGTAAATTCGAGCCCAACTGGCTTGGACCGTATATCATCACTGCTAAATTTGGATCGGGAGCATACCGATTAGCTACCTTAGATGGTAAAGATCTTAAAGAACCTATGAACATTATGCATCTTAAACGCTATTATGCATAAAATCTGGTCATTTCATCATTGTATATATTGTTATTTTGCATATTGTTTCATTTTAGTCATTCATATAAAAATTTCAAAAACAATCACATTGTGTATCTTCTCAATTCATCAATCAAAATCAAAATATAAAAACATCAAAATCATCAAAATCTTCAAAAACATCTTTTATTTTCACACTGTCAATTCTTGAAGTATTGCAGTTATATTTTCAATTATTTTGGATAAATTAGCATTTATTTGGAATCCCGCACTTTCACACTCACATGCATAAATATCTTGATTTTATTTGGTATGATTATTAATCTCTCTTATATCAAAGTCCACAGTTGAATTAAATAAAGTTTTGAGCATAGAGAATTGATCTTGTTATTTACTTGAACCAAGTATATCTCTTCACATTAAAATGATTTCATTGCAAATTCAATATGATGCTACATAGTAGAAGTGGTTTCTTGAGCGAAAAGTTTCCCCTGCTATCCTATCATGCACATGGTCTAGAATCTTTGAGAATTGACAAAAGGACAAGCTCACCCCTGCCCAGAATAAAAATCCCTTGCTCTACAGCCAATCCGAGCAAGTATCCCTAGTATAGGAAGAAAAAGAAAAGTCAAAGAAAATGAGAAAAAGAAAAATATTATTTTGTACCATCGCAGCAATATTTCAGCATTATCTCAGTTCCAAGCAAAAATACAAAAAAAAAAAAAGAGAAAAGAGAAAAGAAAAAGCAAAAAGCAATAAAATCCCTTTCCCTACCCCTTGAAAAAAAAAAGAAGGGTGAATGAGCTTGAATCCCTGGAATTTTCAATTATTCGAAAACTGTGAGGTAAGCCCCATAACAGGTGGTTTGTGCCCAACCCGCTTGGCCTTGGGTAATCCCTAGCATGGTGATATGTCTGTCACATTAGCGACCTTCTTTTGTATAGACCTATGTCTGCTTATGGATCAGCTAGCTCTTGATGACCCGACTTACATAGTAGTCTGGTACGGTTACATGCATATAAATCATGGTCAACGAACATTCATTTGGTTAATTCAAATTACTTGTATCAAATTATCTTGCTCAAAATTGGTAAATGAACAATACAATTGCACACACATTTGCATTTGAGAGATTTTGTATCATTATGATAAATCAAGATCGGCAATGAACTCACATATGCACATGAGGGTTCCTTATAAATCTACATTTTGTCTTTGAGATAATTTAAAATATTTCTGCAACTCTTTTTGGAATAATTTCATCTTCTTATTTAAGAACATCTGTTTCGTATAAAAACAATTACATACATTGTTTTCAAAAATCCAAAATTTTTTTCAACAACATATTCAAAAATCTAGCAATAAAGTCACGTTTATATATTTTTTTTGTTTATCTCAAAATCAAAAATCAATTATGCAATAAAATTATTTTTTTGGATTTCGCGATGATGGTATAAGTCTATACCTATAATTCTATGCCTAGCGCAAACCATTGTTCTAATTTTATTTCCCATTCATTATAATTTATAAAAACATATGGCTTATATCATTATGTTACACAATTGTGCTTTAAAAAGAACGAACACATTTTTCTATTTCATTTCATTATGTCAACATTCCATTTTGCAACCATGGTATAATTCCTAAGGAATTGTTCAAAACTTTATCACACTTAGGAATTTTATGCCTAGCAAAAATCATATTTTTAATATTTCATGCATAATATTTTTATGAAAATCTGAAAACAAATCATCACCATCATCATTTTCATCATCACAACACAAAGTCTTAAGACAGTCTCTTAAGCACTCTTTTACTTTTAACAATATTTCTATATTGGGATTAGCTTGACGACCTAGCGAGCGGTGACTCCATGAAATGGTCTATAACAACGACAATGTCCTTTGAAATTATTGTTAGAAGTCCCTTTATTTTTCATCAAATCACACCACAAAACAACCAATTTGTTTACATCAGATTATTTCATTTAAATTTTATAGCATGACATAAAATTATACTATTTCCAAACGACATAATTACATGAATAATCAATCAACAAATCCAAAATTGAAGCATCATAAAACATGTGGACAAGTCATATCACAAAAATATCATATATATATATATATATATCAAAATATATGTACATCATATCAAAACTGGATTGGTATGCCACAATCTATACCCTGGCATACTCAATCCTCTCAAAAATATACAATCTAGTCTATAGCAGCTAGTCTCGAGAAGCCCTCGAGCTCTCAGCCTCATCTCCTCTCCCACCCTGAGGTGGAGGAGGTGGCCCCATCGAGGTCATCCTGTGTCTTGGGTCCTCGATGTCGATCATGAGGATGTCCTCGATGACCCCATCCTGATCGGCTCTGTAATGTCGGCTGGCAGTTGTAACCTCTGGCCCTCTGGAACCAGTTGGAAGTATGCTCCCTGATAGAACGTGGTCTGAGCAATAGACCATGCCAACTCCTGCATGCTCGCCCCTCTACTCCGAGCCCTGAGCCATGTAGCCTCATCCTGTAGAGTCTGCACCTGAGCTCGTAGGTGGGCATTCTCAGCCTAGAGAGCCACCATCTCGTTGCTCTCCCCCACCTCGATACCCTTGCCCTTATCGAGTGATGCTGGCCTATCCCTCTGCTGAGAAGGGAGTCCCTCCTCTCTCCTCTCTCCTACTATGGTCTCTTCAAAGCCTGTGGCACTCTTCGATGTCTCTCTTGAGGAGACCATCGTTGCTCCCTCCCTCTGTGACCCCTCGTTGCATCGATAGCAGCCTGGCACACCTCCCCATCCATCGCACCATGATGTGCATCGGACCCTATGCCCTCGTCATCCGAGGAGGGTGGATGCCTATGTACCAGGCATCATACCCATCTGTGACCCCTACGTCATCCCCATCCACTGGCTGAATGGGGGCATCATCCATGTCTTGACTCTAGAATCATTGCATATCTGGAGCCTCGCTCAGTGTAGTACTATCTCGAATAGTCTGGGAGTACTCGTAATCCTTGAGAGAAGGGATCCCCTGCTGTAGACCGAACTACCACAAAACTCGGTCATAGCGATGGAGCTCTACCTCTCCCTGCTCCATCCTCAGCCAGAAGACTCACCTGATGCGAGCCAACTCCTGTCCATCCTCTCCCCACCCTGGATGCTCTCTCCATGGCCTCTAGGTGATCTGGTCTAGGATGAGGTCATCTAGCAACCTCCGAGACATCGACAGATCTATCCATCATTGTGACCCTCTCTGGAGCCACCAATAGAAAACTCGGGGTCTCTCCCGGTCAACCCCTATCAGTGGAAGCCCTATCGGCCTCCATCGCAATGTGCTCCCAGCACCAAACCTGTAGCAACGATGTCAAAACTAGACATCGACCTCCCTTGTATACGACCCCGTGCAGGATCCTATACAAGCGGCATAGCACAAAGCTGCCCCAAGAAAATCTATAGTCGTGGTCTCTCATATCGTAGACCACATCTGAGAGTAGCCATGGTAACTTGCATCCACTCTGGTGGCATAGTAGCAAGCCACCTACTACCCCTACCAAAACCTGAGTCAATCGAGATGCCCCAGGCATCTGTCGTAATGTCTCGATGTTCACCCCACCCTTCTCCAGGGCGAAGCTAGGATCTCTACATAGGCGCATCATGGCATGGCCCTGATTGGCCATAGGAGTCATAAACTACCCTTGTATGGGGATCCTCAAGATCCTCCATACGTCCTCTAGAGTGGGAGCCATCTCCCCTATCGATAACCAAAAATAGGATGACCCCGGATACCACCTCTCTGCTAGGGCTGTCAGTAGCCCCATGTCTATCGGTATTTGTGGCATCTCTGCCACATGTTGTAGTCCGACCTCCGCCAGTCGGTCTCGCTCCACCTGGTCGAGCATGGCTACGTCATCTCTGAGTCCCCCGTATTTCCACTCTTAAATTTTTAGTAATCCCCTCTACAAAATAAACAATCAAACAATAAAAATCATCAATAGATAATCATTAAAATCAGTTAAATCAATTTAATCTTCTAAAAACAATGATGATATCATCCACCATTGGATGATATCATCCTAAATTAGGTCAAATCATCCTTGGTAGGATGAAATCATCTCTGATTTCGCAACTTGGGGATCGCCCCTTGTTGGACGGGATCGCCCCTATTTCATCGATTTTGCCCCTAGACGAAATCGGCGATCTAGGGACGATTTCGATGAAATTGGGACGATTTCATCCCGACGTCGTCGACGGCCTAAAAATGGCCGCGATGCCCCAAAATAGTCAAAATTTAAATAAAAAATTACACAAATCAAATTAAAAACATAATTCACTAGGTTTAGATCCTTACCCGCAACCCGCATCGGACCTCTGTCGATCTGTGCGTTGTTTCTACCATTTTGCTTGTAGAGCTCTAAAAACAGTGAAAATGAACAGTAAAAATGAATTAGGGTTTTACCCTATTTTTCTTAATTTTATTTAAAAACAACATTTTTTAAAATTTTGTTTTTCGCGCTTTTACCTCAAACGTTCGATTTGGGTAAAAACACGGAGGGGGCACCATAGTAAGCAGTTGTACGATTCGACCTAGAATCATCGTCTAGAAAATTGAGTAAATTTTTGCTTTCTCGTAAAATGGGAAGAACTCGTCTTTAACGCATTTTCTTCGAAAAATTCGCTAAAGAGGGGGCAAAATGTAGCACCCTAAAATTGGCACAGTTAAACCCTTAGTAAAAAGATAAAAATTTGAATTTTAACCTCGAAATCGCTCGTTAACCGCTCACCCCATTTTTCATGCCATTTTTAGGAGTTGTTTTGACCGTTGGACGATATCGTCGCCGATCAGACGAAATCGTCCCAGATCGGACGAATTCATCTAGAATAGAACGTCCAGACGATTTCATCCCAAAACCAAATTTTCATAATTAGCTTCTATTTTAATAGCCTCTCCAACTTGGGCAGAAGCGTGTCTGCGTAGTTGGAGATTCCTCCACTGAGGATCTCCCAGATTGGGATGATCCCCAACCTCCTAACCTCCCCCTAATCCTATATAAACTAGGATTTTCTCAGTTTATCCCCCTGGTTGGCTGATCCCATGATTCCCTGATTGATTTTCCCTGCCATTTAGTTTTGTTGTGTCAAGACGTCCTATCCACCATTGTTTGCACTCGTAGTTTTAAGTTTTCATTGCAGGTTTTCACTGTGCTTCGGTTGGAGAAAGCTCGGATCGTCGCAGGCGATTCCAGATGATTTCGGATGATCCTATCGTAGATCGGCGATGATCTCGTACGATTGGAGGTGATCTCGACTGCAGTTCAGATTGGGGGCAACTAGAGCCCTGAGTTTGCATTCCTCATTTGTCTTCTTTATTTTACTATGCATTAGTTTGATTTATTTTCATTCTGCATCCTGGAGTTCACCTCATTCAGCATAAATGCATGATAAAGTTAAAATAAGTTATTAAAACAATGCATTTCCTTTAATTTGCTATCTAGATTTATCAGTTAGGCATTTATACTATCATTTCTATCATTTTGCATTATTCTAGCAGTAGCATTTTCATTTTTTGGTGTCTATTTCTGTGATTGCAGGTTTCTGATGAATTCGTCTGACGAATTCGTCAGATCGACGATGATCTTGTCTGATCTCAGATGATCGCCTATGATCTGAGATGATTCTGTACAATTGCAGATGATCCTATCATATTCGGGATGATCTGGACTCCTACAAGCTTCAGAATCTTCATCAGACATCCGAAATCAGGTGCATTCTTTCTCATTTCGTATAATCTTTACATTTAGGATTCATTCCTGCTTTCTGTATTCATATAAATCAACATTTTCATATAGAATAGCTTAGATTCATTCTGGCCAACCTAGGATTATGAATGATCGAGTATAAAATGAACACACCAAAACCATTCTCAACCTAGGCGTGGAAACTGCCACTCAAAGTTTCCTGGTGAACCCACCATCCGTCGAAAATTCACCCTTATACCCCTCCCCCGAGAGGCGCGACCTTCAAAGGGCCTCTCAGTCCGAGGTATTGTCCCATCCTTCTCGCATCCCCCTTTCGGGCGTGGATCCTATAGCCTGAAGGTAAGGATGCAAAAAATTTGGAGCAGTACAGTTGTGTTGTGAGAATTTGTGTGAAGAAGACAAGTTTCTTGTATTAAGCACCAGCGAAAAGGGATAAAGTTGTTGAGGGTCTAAATTCAATAACAAACTAGGTAGTGTGGCCTAGTGGAAAGTGGTCATGAATTAAGGCACTTGGGTGCAGAGTGGTCCACGTTTGATTTACGACAAGATATTTTTAGCAGTGTTAAGGTTGAAGCATAGAGGAAGGACACATGTTTTATTTTTGATTGGGTGCCAGTGAAGAGGATATAGAGCACATGGTGCTCTTTGGTTTTCAAATGAGTGCCTAGTGCTCATGATAGTCGAGGCCACGACTAGGATGCACGAGGAGGTGGTGTCGAGGGTTCGAGTCTCACCTAGGCAAAGGTAATGAATTTTGCATTAATTTTAATTGCCTAAGGTGTAAACATAAGGTTTAGGGAGCTATAAGGGGTTATGAAAATGTGCTTATTTTAATTATTAATTTTTGACTAAATGAAGGTATAAGGTGTTAAAATTTATTTTAAATAAAGTTATTGTGACATTTTTGATTTATCAAAAGGTGAATTGAAGAGTGATAAAATTTGAGAGGACTTCTTATTTGAAGGTGACATTGTTGACATTGTTTTTAGTGGTAAATATTTTTTTAATTGGGATATCATAAGGTGTACATGGTCAATTCATTTTTGTATATGTTGATGGATGTTTTCTTTAAGATGGAGTTATAAGGTGCATGTGTGTTTTGATATTTCCATTGTATCATTGAGAGAGTTATGTATCTTCTAATTCCTTTGATCTTGGCAAAGAAGTGTTTGTGGTTGTGGCATATTTTTTAGATTCCTTCATCATCAAGAAAAAGGTATGAGCACATTATTCCATAGTTGAGTTGATTGGTTGGTTTTCTGGAAAACAAGTTTGGAGTGAAAAGGAATTAATTAGGTTTCCTTATTAATGCTTCAAGGTTTTCTGGAATAAAGAGTTGTTGTTAAAACCTTGTTTGCTAAGCATTGCTATTGAAGCCATTGGTTAAGTGAAGAAATTGAACTAGGGTTTGAAAATAACATGAGTATCATTTTTATGTGAGATTGATTGATAAGCATTGTTGGAAACATTTTGAGTGAGTGTTTATATGCTTGGACTAGGGTTTGTAAGCAAGGATTGTTTCATTGAGTGATTGGTTGAGTAGAGTTGGTTGAGCCTAGTCAAGTGGATGTGTGAAGTGAATTTTCAAGTTCTATGAAAACAAACTATTCTATATTCTGAATTGATTTGAGAAAGTGATTGAGCATTGAGGTTAATGTGAAGCATATTGAGTCTCTAAAAATTATCTATATGTTTCTAAAAGAGTGATTGAAAGTGATTGAGCATTGAGTTGAATGTGAAGCATATTGAGTCTCTAACAATTCTCTATATGTTTCTAAGAGAGTGATTGAAATTGATTGAGCATTGTGATGAGTGTATAGCATATTGAGTGTCTAAAAATTTTCTTTATGTTTCTATGAGATTGGACAAGTTCTAGTGTGGACTTGTTGAGTAGATTTGAGGCAAGTCTTTGAGAAGATTTGTCGATAGATTTGGGTAAGCTTTTGTGGAAGCTTACAATACAGATTGAGAGTAGATTTGGATAAGTTCTTGTGAGGACTTATTGAGCATATTGAAAATTTTCTAGTGTGGACTTGTTGAGCAGATTTGATGTAAATATTTGAGAAGACTTATGGATAGATTTGGGTAAGATTTTGTGGAAGCTTACAATACAGATTGAAAGTAGATTTGGATAAGTTCTTGTAAGTAATTATTGAGCAAATTGGACAAGTTGTAAAGAGGACTTGAGGATAGATTGGTGTGACCTTTTGTGGAAGCTTACAAGGAAGATTTGAGATAAGTCTTTGAGAAGGCTTATGAGCAGATTTTATTGATTAATTTGTTCAAACCTTGAGTTACAATTTGGGGCAGATCTAGCAGAGTTGAGTTGAGATTGAGTCAAGCTTTGTGTTAATGCTTGAGGATAGATATTGAGGATAGATTTTTGCTAGATCGAAGTACTATGTTTAGTGCATATTAGAGGAAAAATATTGAGGATAAATTTGTGCTAGATCGAAGGACTGTGTTTAGTGCAAATCAAAGGACAGAGATTGAGGACATATTTGTGCTAGACTGACGGACTGTGTTTAGTGTAGAGGACAAATATTTGAGGATAGATTTTGGTGTAGATTTGAGGACATGTTTGTGCCAAAACTGATATAGATATTGAGGATATATTTATGCTAGACCGAATGACTATGTTTAGTATATATTTGAGACAAAGCTTTAGAGGTGATAGAGTTGAGGACAAAGATCTCCAACCATATTAGGGAGGACAGGTGTATTTTGTGGATAGAATTCCATTTGCTAAGGGTAGTGGAGGTAGAGGTCTTCTAGAGGATTACTAGTCATAGCTAAGGAGAAAGGATTTCTCTTGTGGATAGAGATCCACGAACTTGATTAGGGGATTGGTATCTCCTTTGGATAAAGATCCATAAAAATTGTAATAGGGAAAGGATTCCCAAGATATTTATTGAGAAAATATTAGTGAAATATTTTCTTCGTGGAGTAGCCCACATTGGGTGAACCACTTTAAATTGGTGTCTCTATTGTGTGTGATGATTTATGCATTTATTTGGTTACTACTATTGATATTGATATATTTACATTGCATAATATTGATTGGAAAGAAAACTAAAAAGTGGTCTTATACTAGTATAAGCTTGTGTTCTTCAATTATATATGTATGGTAATGTGGAGATGTAAGAGACATAATTGTAATAACATTACTTGGTTATTTCAAGTTCTACATCTCCATTTTCATGGGCCTTTCTTTATGGATTATTTAGGAGTAGCTATGTGAGCTATTTTAGTATTTCATATTTACAGAATATTTCCATTATCATATATATTAGTTTGGTACTTTATTTTATTTTTTTAAGTTTAATTAATTTAAGTAATAAGCCTTAGAAGCCAAAATTTTAAACAATATTGGTAATACTTCCCTTAGGCCATCCCAGTTCCTTGACACTTCCCAAATCGTTCTCTCTTGGCTAATTGTGGTTGTAGATGATCTTCTTGTGGTGGGAGGTCACTTTTCCACTTGTATGCCCCTTTCCTAGCCTAATTGATTGTTTCCTTCCTATGCCTCTGTACTAGGATATTCCTGGGGCCCTTCTTGGATTTCTTGTTGTGCTTCAAGGATTCTTTTCCCTACTACTCTCAGGTTTCCCAAATTTATTGTAGGTTTTCTACTTGGTGTCAATTTCTAATGGTTCTTTGATTATGGTGCATCATGGCTTTGGGAGAGGGGATTGGCTATGCCCTTGTGCTTATTGAGATATTTTTATTGCATCCTTATGGTTTGGGGGAACCACGTACCTCTCTATTTTAGTGAATCTTCTCTTTGGCTTTCCTGTATTTGGTCTACTCGATGGTTTCTCAGTATTATTTTTGGCTTGGGATGGGATCTCTACTTTTCTTACTACTAAGATTCCATTAGTTTTTTCTATTTTGGTTTCTATAAGCCATTCAATGGTGGATATGGAGGCTACTTAGGGTTTTCTACTACATATTTTGGCCTTGGGGTGGGACCTATGTTTATTGCCTACAACTAGTTAACCCTATGGCTTCTTCAATGTGGGTTTCTTAGGACCTTATTGACCCCCTTCTTGTAGCTTGTGGTTCTAATTTCATTGCATCCTCTGGTTCTTATGGCTTCCTCATAGTTCAACCTCATGTGTAAGGGAATTTTATAGCCTGTGGATATCCTCATATTTTTTGTTCTATTTTCCAAGCTTTGTGCAGTATGTTGCCTCCTAGACTATCTTCTTGGGCTATCCTTGGTGGGATCCTAGTTTCTTCCTCAGATTTCGGTAGTTCCCACTCTCTTGGAGTATTTTTTGGTTAATCTGGGTGGTATCCTAGTTTTCCTGCATCCTCACATTTATCCTAGACCTCCTTGGATGGGATGGTTCTTCTTGGAGTTTCGAGCAAGTTCCTTTGGTCCATCTACCTTCTCGGGGTGGTTTTTTTTTTTGGAAATTTTATTTTCAATTTTTTCTTGGTGGGATACTGATTTCTGGTTTTCCCCTGGGTAGGATATTTCAAATTGTTCTTTCATTCCTGGGTAGGATTTTTTAAATTTACTATTTTGAGCAGGATTTTTAAATTTCCTTCTTTGGGCAGGAATTTTTAAAAAAATTATTGTTTTAATTTTTCGCTTGGGTGGGTTTCTCTTTTTTCTTGCTTTGGACGAGATTTTAATGTGCTTTTCCTTTGGCCTTTCCTTTGGCATTTTTTTTGGTCTGGTGACCTATTGTAAGAAGGTTTTGGGGCCCCTTTCAAAACCCACTTTTAATGAAATTTTTACCTACCAAAAAAAAGGAATATTGATAATCGTCTAGGTAAATTCATCTAGGAGAGACACACTATTAAGAGAGAAGGCATGTTGTATAGACTATAATATGTGTTGCCATGGATATTTATAAACCTTTATTTTATTCAATTAGGATTAAATATGAATCAAGAGAATGGGATCAACAAGTGGATTATGAAAACATTGCATTTCGATGTCATAAATGTCATGAAACCAGTCACATGGAAAGAGACTACAAAGTAAAAATGATGGAGTAAGAGATGGAAATATTTGGGTATGAGGGTAGCTTCAATTTTAAACAAGGAGATCATATCATAGAAGAAGCTAGGTGTGGGTAAAAGTTTGCATACTTTTACCCACTATCTCTTTTTTTGTTGAAGATGATGGTTGAATTAGTATGTTAAGTAGATTTTTGGGAGCCAAGCCCTTGAGCATCTTGAAGGTAGATCTTTATGGATGTAGTGGATAGTGCTGAGTAGATGGTAGTAAGGGTGGAGAAGTTTTGGGTAAATTTTAGAAGGGTAGAAAGGTTAGTCAGCAAGCAATATTTTGCATGTTCCAAGATTCTACCCGATGATGGAGTCCAAAGTTTACCTAAGTCATAAAGTCAAGCAAAAAACTAGGTCATAGCAAAACCTGAGTGGTTCCCAAAACCCCATCCCATCCTAGGAATGAAAAACTAGGGCAACATCAAGATAAGGTTATTTACCAAATTGCCACCCTCAAAGTGAAGGAAAAGGTCTACCTGAATTCATATTGAACAAAAAATGAGTGTTCGACACAATTTTGGGGAACCCTATAAACCCACCCTTGGAGAAGAAGAGTGGAGTATGGGAAAATGGGTGATTATCAATATTTTTTTATCCCCAAAGTCCCAACCAAAATTAGGAGGTAAGATTATTCATATTTGAATATCGATGGAAGTTTAGGCATTCATCATTTCTTGATGATTCCCAAAATTATGCCCAATACGGAAGTTGGTATGAAAACTTGAGAGCTTGACTTGTTGAAGGTAGATCATAGTGGGTAGATTTTTGGGTTAGTACTAAGTAGTGGGTAACCTCCAGAATACTGTCCATCAATTAATTCTCTCCAATATCGAGATCCTCTATAGGAAGGTGCTCACCCTCATTAAAGAAAATGTACAATGGTAGGTTAGTGCTAATGAAGTCCAATACCTCGTTGCACGGTAGCTAATCAAATCATGCAACAATCATATGGTTAATCTTAACCCATATCTTCATACAATTAATACCCTTATGTGCAGATGGATGGAAATTATTATCTGATAGAGATGCTTGGAAGAATAAGCTGATCAAGGACCCAAATTCATGCAATCTAACTAACATATTTTTGGTAGCCACATTTTGTTTCAGTTCACAAGAGATTATGTAGGATTTGCAATAGGGCCATCCCTACTGATGTCACCTGATAATCTCATCTACCACCTGCTGCATTCAATGCAACTTTCATTGTAAGGTTTATATATGCTAGAATTCTTGGCATTCCAAAGGGTGGATCTTTAGAAAGTACAATTCATATGTAAAGCTTACGTTGTTCAATAATATGAGTTTTTTATTATTTGTTCTTCAAATTTATCCTTATATTTTTGCATTGAATGCTAAATACTTATTTTTGCTAATTTTTTCTAAGTGATTCCACTCTAATTATGCTATTAGTATTTCATGCATTTTACTCTTTAGTTCTAGAATTCACAATTCATATTGGGTTGGGGGTTTACTTTTGCTTAGGCTAGTTGGGTGGTTGTGCTGTAATTTTGCATCCTAGATTTCATGCACCCCACTCACTGGTTCTAGAATTTACCTTCAATAAGTGGTGTTAAATTTCAATTAAGGGTAAGGCTAGCTAATATATTAGGTAGTCTGCTTGTATTTCTACTCATAGTGTTAGCTGGTTGTGCATGTGTATTGATGCAGCTATATATGTCCTTGTCAGTTCTGGCTGCATCCTATTTTCATTTCTTTCCCACTCCCTTTTTACTTTAGTTTTAGGCACAACATGTAGGACTCAGGAACCAACCTTCTCTGGATATTGATCACCTGGCCTTCCTCAAGTCTCATGGTTGTTCAATGTTGGTCAAAATCCTTAGGGCATGCAAACCAAACCTCTTCATTTTTGTTAAGTGCATATTTTGAACCAATAAATTTTGGCATGCCTAATGGGACCCTGAGGTCCTATTGTTTGATAATCAAGAGTATGGTGATACTATAGTATGCAAAATATATTTATTCATCTAGTGACTTTATTGCATAAACAACTAGGTTTTTATAATTGGTTTCTTTTAAAGAAAAAAATTGGCAACTCTGTTGGGGACCAACCAAGGGTTGTGATTGATTGTTCTCTTGCTTTGTTCTTAAATATTACTTTCTCAAAGGACTCAAGGTTTGATGAACAACCTTGACCTCACTGTTATAGAAATTATGTTAATTTGATGACTCCAACCTGAAAGAAGATACCAAAAGATTTAAAATATCATTCTTACAATGGCTTAGTAGAGCTATCCTTGTTGTAACAATGTAGGCCCCTTGAATATCTTGAATCTACAAATTATCCCCAAAACAACCATGAAGATGTTGCCTGGCTATCATGATATAGAAGGTGCTACATATGAGCACTACTAGGATGTAGCATCATTATTCGTCATTCATAGCATTACCTCTGAGGGTATCATGATTTGGATCCTTGCTTTGTCTCTCAATGGTAGAGCATCATTATAGTTCAAATATTTGGAGCTTGGAAGCATTCATATGTGGGTAGACCTAGAAGAAGTCCCCATAAACACATTTTATGCTTCTATAGACCCCTTCCAACTACTCACTTAGTTTACATTCATCAAGTGGGCCTATTATGAGAGCATGGTTGATTTTAATATTTGCTTCATGAGAACATGGAGGAGGATACCTCATGAAGCTAGGCCATCATATGATTAGGCATATATATACTATGTGCAATATTTTGACCCTAAATTTAGTCTCCTCATTTAGTAATCAAGAGAAAAAATATTCCCATAGATCTTCAAGGAAGCATCCCGAGCTGAAAGAATGTTTATCCAAGCTAGGAAGCTCTCCGATAGGATTCCCCCACCTCTTCTATCCTATGTATCCTCAATACAAAATCCACTTCCCATAAATCCTATGTCTATGCAACACCAAGCCTTGAGGGGTAATTCCCCTTCATCCCCCATAAAAATGCACAACAACTACAACAAGAGTTGAGGATGAATATGCATTGACTCATCAATGAATTCAACAACATGAAGAGGAAGCTCTCACATGAAGGAGGAGATATTAGTGGTCAAAAATTAAGCATGCAAAAACCCAACATGCAACCCCAAGAAATCAGAAGGTGGGAAGGATATTAGGGTTATGGTCACTATTCATTCACCATGATGAATAATTTTGTCACTTGTAACTCTCAATAAGGATTCAACAGTTGGGAGGATGAGCAATGGAAAATCCCCATAGGAAACATGGGAACAATGATATTGTATCACTATCTATGCCAACCATAATAGTGGTAGTTGAAGCAGTCCCCACAATTTTAGTTCTCCAGTAAATATTACCTCTTAGCCAATAAGGATTTGAGTTCACTAAACAAGCCATGTGTAATCTTGGGTTGAATTCAAGCGATGTGGTGGTAGCAAAGATAGTATACCCTAGATTGTACCACACACTTCCCTATTGCAACCTAGTTGACACACCCCATATCCAAGAGGACCCAAGCAGAAAAAATCATGAGTACTTGACCATGGTTGAGACTATCATTCCCACAAAAAAATATGAGGTATTGGTGATGATACATATTGACCCATACAAAGTGTGATTCTAGTACCTACTCCTAAAAGGCTCATAAGTCTAAACATGGACCAAGATAGTAAGATCAATCTCTACACGATTGGCATATGGTCAAAGTATAATGTTTCTAAGGCCAAGCATGAGATCTAGGTTGATCTCCAATGCAACTGATGGTGTCGATGTGCAATGCCAGATTTAGTATAATAAAAAACTCAAGTTTGGAATCATCTAGTCTGGACATTGTAGATTCATCAAATAGGTTGCAAAAGGATACCTAGTTTGGGCATGTGAATCGTACCATAATTTTGTGTAAATAGTCAAAAGTTCAATAAAAGTGCAGTATGTGCCAAGCTACGTAGTAGCTGACATCATCTTGAGCCAATATTGCAAGGCATCTATTTCCATCAAGTTCCATCCAATTGGATAAATTGCTAAAATTCTCAAAGATGGATGTGCAATAGGTATTCCAAGTGGTTCCTCCTCTTTTGAAAAGCACTTCTCTTCATTGGATTTATCCCTTGTTTTCTTTTCATTTTTCACTTTCGTTGTGACTCTGTAGCCCAATGGATAATGTTCCTAAAATTTTGCAATCTCGTAAAGCAAGTATACCAAGGCACATGCATGCATCACCCAAAACTAGCCTTAAAATTATAATATCAACTGAAGGAACCCAAAAAGAAATATTTGGAAGTACTAGAAAAAAGATTCACACCAAGCCAAATAGTTTGAGGGTGGCACCGATATCATGGTTTGATAGCAGAATCGCTCTATAAAATATCTCATGTGTAGTATTTATGATTCATAAAAGAATGAGTCAAATAGAATTATTAAAGAATGCCATGATGCATCTTGATAATCTAAAGGAGTCCTTACTGGATTCCATAAAAAAGAAAAGCTATAATAGGATAGATGAGTATTTTTGGCATTCTATTTATTCTTGAAATGGCCGTGACATGTAGCAGAGTATGTTGATGGGAAGGCCATATATGGGGTGGTCCCATAGAAAAGGTAATTAATTATGAATGTGCCATAGGATATCCTTAGGGTCTCATTCCATTTCGTTTCTTTGTTTTTTTTCACTAGATTCTTCCTCTGTCTTCCCTTTGTGCTTGTAGTAACTCTCTTTTAGTTAGAAACTTTCTCTTTCATCCTAAGGTTACCTCTTTACCTCCTCCTCTTCTTATGCCTTGCTTCCACTCCTTACTCTATAGTATTCCACCTTATCATGAGTGTATTTCCCACCAATCACTTGTATCCCTCTTGTTTCTTGCGGTATCCCTAACTGCTTTCTTCTCTAGTTTATTCTTTTTGTCCCTATCCTCGTTCTTCCTTATTTTTTGTGCTTTTTCTAGAAGGGTCATTTGGGTTTCCTTTTCACACAAATTTAAAATACCTTATGATCCAAAAAAAGCATGGGAAAAATTTTACATGCTTTTATCCACTAGCTCCTTTTTTGTTGAAGATCATGGTTGAATTAGTATGTTAAGTAGATTTTTGGGAGCCAAACCCTTGAGCTTCTTGAAGGTATAACTTCATGTATGTAGTGGATAGTTCTAAGTATATGGTAGTAAGGGCAAAGGAGTTTTGGGAAATTTCTAGAAGGGAGGAAAGGTTAGTCGACAATCAATATTTTGCATGTTCCAATATTTTGCCTAACAATAAAGTCCAAAGTTTATCTGGCAAAAAATTGGGTCATAGCAAAACTTGTACGGTTCCTAAAAACCTGCCCCATACCAAGGGTGAAAAAGTGGGGTAGCATCAATATAGGGTCAATTCCAAAATTTTCACCTTTTAAGTGAAGGAAAATATCCAACCAGATTCATATTAGGCAGAGAAATGAGCATTAGCACAATTCTAGGGAACCCTAAAAACCTGCCCTTGGAGAAAAAGAGCAGAGGGAGGGAAAATGGGAGAGTATCAATTTTAGTTTATCCCCAAATTTTTTATTAAAAGTAGGATGTAGGGTTGTTTAGATCGGAATACCGACGAAAGTTTGGGTATTCATCATTCCATGATGGTACCCAAAATTGTGCCCATGATGGAAGTTGGGATGGAAACCTGAGAGTCTACCTTGTTGAAGGTGGAGCATAGTGGGTGAATTTTTGTGTTAGTACTAAGTAGTGGGTGGCCCCAAAAATCCCACCCACCATTCAATTCTTACCAATATTGATATCCTCTACAGGAAAGCGCTCACCCTCATTCAAGAAAATATATGATGGTAGGTTGGTGTTAATGAAGTTTGATTCCCTATTGCACACTAGATGATCAAATCACACAACAATCATATGGTCAGTCTCAACCCATATCTTCATGCAATTAATACCCTCATGTGTAGATGGATGGAAGCTACTATCTAATAGAGTTGCTTGGAATAATAAGCTGATCAAGGGTCCAGATTCATGCAATCTAACTAACGTATTATTGGTAGCCACCTTTCATTGTAGTTGTGGTAGATTTAGTAGGATTCATAGAAAGGTTATCCTTGTTGATGTCACTCGATAGTCTCATCTACCACCTACTATATTAGATGCAACATTAATTGTAAGGTCTATATATTCTGTAATGCTTGGCATTCCAAAGGGTGGCTCTTTAGCCATTACAATTCATATGTAAATCTTATGTTGTTTAGTAATATGAGTGTTTTACTATTTGATCTCCAAATGTATCCTTATATTTTTTATGTTGAATGTGAAATGCTTATTTCTACTAATTTGTCAAAGTTATTCCACTCTAATTATGCTATCTAGATTTCATGCATTTTACTCAGTAGTTCTAGAATTCACATTTCATATTGGGTTGGGGGTTTATTTTTTCTTATGCTAGTTGGGTGGTTGTGCTCTATAATTGCATCTTGGATTTCATGCACCCCACTCGCTAGTTCTAGAAGTCACCTTCAATTAGTGGTGTTAAATGTCAAGGGTAAGGTTGGATAATCTATTAGGTAATCTGCTTGTATTTTTTCTCATGGTGTTAGCTTGTTCTACATGTGTCTTGATGCGACTATATCCATCCTTGTCAGTTCTGTATACAACCAATCTTTATTTCTTTCCTTCTCCCTTCTTCCTTTAGTTTTAGGCACAATAGTTAGGACTCAGGAACCAGTCTTCTCTGGAGATCAACCGCCCAACCTTCCTCAAGTCTCATGGCTATTCAATGTTGGTTGAGGTTTGTAGGATGCACAAGCCAAACCTCTTCCTTTTCGTTAGGTGTAAATTTTTGACCAACACTAGGTTAAATCAAGGATTTTCTACTTTTATTACCTTGGTTCCCAAGTAAGGCAACCCATAATATTTTGATAATTTTCATCTGATAATACTTTGTAATATGATTTATAAGATCATTTCCAAAATTATGGAAAATAGGTTGAGGGACATTCTAGGGTGTCTTATCTCAAAGGAACAAGGTGGTTTTGTTCATAATAAACAATTTTTTTATTGTATAGCTATTACACAAGAGGCCATACATTCTTCATTCCATGAAAAACCATGCATACTTTTGAAATTAGATATGAACAAAGCATATTATAGGGTTTCTTGGAATTTTCTACATGCTATGCTTAGAAAGTTTGAATTTTATTATAGTTGGTGTGACTAGATTAAATGTTGTTATAGCACTAAAAAAATTTCTATTTTGATCAATGGTTCACCCTCTGGTTACTTCAAGTCATCTTGTGGACTTCATCAAGGTAATCCACTTTCTCATTATCTATTCATTATTCTGACAGAAGCATTAGGGAGAGCCTTTTCAAAGGCAAAAATGGAAGGGAAAATCAAGGGTATTCAAGTTGAAAAAAATGGTTCCTCCAGATTTCATCTCCAATTTGTTGATGATACTTTTCTTTTGGACCATCCCTCAGTCAGTGAGGCCATGGAGTTTAAATCAATATTATCATGCTATGAGAAGGCTATTGGATAGTTGGTAAATACTAAAAAATCCAATATTTTTCATTAATACTACCCTATATTTACAACAAATTGTTATGAATATTTTAGGGTTTAAAACTGAAAACATTTCATCAACCTACTTGGGTATTCCTTTGTCTAATAAATGAAATAAAAAGGATCTTTGGATCTATTTTTTGGATAGAATAAAATCTTGCTTGGAATGTTATAAAGGTAAGTTCTTAACCATGGTAGTAATTCTATAACTCATAAATACTACAATATAATCCATTCCTATTTATATGATATCACTTTTAATACTGCCAACAAGTATTGCATTAGAAATTGATAAAATTCAAAGAGACTTTCTATGGAAAGGTTGTGAAGAAAAATTTAGGTTTCCTCTTTGTAAGTGGGATAAGGTTTGTAAAGGAAATAATAATGGAGGAGCAAGCTTGCAAAATTGTAAAATTTAAAAATTTGACATCAGGAGCAAAGCTTGGATGAAGATTATTCAGACGTCAAGGAAAGAATTGGGAAAAAATATTACTTCAAAAGTATGTAGGTTCTCTTGATGAAATGAAATTATTTAGGAAAAAAATCTACCCAAAGGATCATCAACATGGAAGTTCATATCAAAGAGTTTACAAATGATAAATAAACATATTATATGGTTATTCAATGAGGGGAGTTATGCAATTGTTTTGTTTGATTCTTGGTTGAAGCCTTATCCTCTTATATCTAACTCAAAATGGAAACCATTGGCTCAAGCATACCTAGAATGTAAAGGTACAAAGGCCAAAGACTATATTATTATGAGAAAAACTCCAGATCATGGATTTCTTTTAGTAAATTGGTTGAAGGAGAGGAACTCAAACAAATTGTAGATGAACTTTAAAAGATGCTTAAGATTTTTACTTGCTAATTTTTACATGAAATGATGAGTTGGTTTGGAATGTATTGAAATATAGTGGATACTAAGTTAAGTTAGGATATGAGGATTTAGAACACTCAAAATTTCCTTCTCCCAAATATTTTTCTTAGAAGTACATTCGGTCATTAGAGGCTCTCCCTAATGTCTCAACATTTATTTGGTTAGCAGCTCAAAGAAATATTCTTACAAGAGAGAGTCTACAAATAAGAGGATATTATGGACCTGTTGAAGGCAAATCCAACTAAATGAAAAGATAGGAGAAGACTCATGATCAAGTACCTACACCAACATTGAATGGCCATGGAGCTAGAGGCCCCGTGGTCAATCTCCAAAGAAGACTGGTTCTTTAAGTCCTAACTACCTATTCCTGGAAGGAAAAAGTGGAGGTAAAATAAATAAATGGAGGTCATAGCCAAAAATCACAAGGATGGGTATAGCCGCATCAAGATATATGCTGGAAAATCAAACACCATTACTGAAAATATAAGCATAACACTTGACAGATCATCCAACCTTACCCTCAACTACCACTTATTACACTAGTTACAAGCAAATTCCAAAACTAATGAACAAAATATAGGAAATCTAGATAGCAAAATTATTGCATGTTCATTCAACAATATTTAACATAAATAAACCTAAAATATTTACATACACATTCGAGAGTCAATTTGGAGACTAGACAATAATATATTTGTATTATCAAAGTGGAAAAAAGCCTTACATATGAATTGTAATTGCTAAAGAGCCACCCCCTAAAGCAGTTCACACTCTAGTATTTATAG
Organism: Wollemia nobilis; assembly: GCA_028583015.1. Taxonomy (NCBI): domain Eukaryota; kingdom Viridiplantae; phylum Streptophyta; class Pinopsida; order Araucariales; family Araucariaceae; genus Wollemia; species Wollemia nobilis. The sequence goes on along the minus strand of JAQPPZ010003077.1, from coordinate 14,682,482 downwards.
AAAATTTATAGTAAAATTGAATACAAGCATTAATGGTGTTAGGTGGGAAGGCATAACTAAAATGGATGGATGATCAACTGGCACTCTACTCCTTGGGAGAATGGCAGTTATCTAGAAGGGGTAGATGTTTTTGCATAGATCAGATCTCTTGATCATTTTGAAAATCTTGTCAGCCCATAAATTTTCATCTACTTTACCCCTTCATCTAGATGGAGGGACTAAAGTTAGGTGGATAAGCAACCAGAGTTAATTACCTCAGAAATTGTGTATTTTGAATTACCACCTCCACACCCATTGTCAACCCATACCTATGCAGCTGAGATCATTAATAATTTTCCTTGGATATTTTGGATAGATATTAAAGATTGCTTTACTTATCACCTTCCTAAAATTTTGGTCGATGCAGCATTATCAAAGAAGCAAGTGATCATATTTTGTTCTTAACTACTACTTTTCTAAAAATCTGCCCAACCTACCACCTTAAGAAGGGTGGGTATTTGAGCAGAGACCACTCTCTACTTACCACCATAACTAACACCCTAGCTAGGGAAATATTTTTCATGTGGCTTCACGAACTATTCCAGAGTCCCTTCTATCCATCGAGGTGAAACATGAGGAGATCCAATATTTTTTACTTGGCGTAATAGTTTAGGGGTAGGAAATAGTGTATTGTCATTGCATTTTTCCACCTATCTACTAGGTAGACATTTGGTATCTGATTCTTCTACTCGAAGGCCAAGGTAGGTATTCGAGATCCACTTTGAGTATTTTCCTACCCAATTGTCTGTCGAACCTCATGCTTAGTTAGATTTTATATTCTTCCTAAGGTTTCATCAAAGGACAACCCTTTGGGATTACTCCTTGCTTAGTGATAATTGATTTATCCACCCATATGATATTTGTTTTTTCCTACCACATTAAGCTTGAGCTCCATCCTCCTTAAACTTTGAGGTCTTTCTCAACCATTAATGCAAAATCCCGCCATCCCAACCTCAAAACTTTGGTCAATTTTATGGATCATCATCTTGCAAAAAAGAGTGGGTGAAGGGATGCAAAATTTCACCCACACTCTTGGTGACTTACATGGGTTTTCCAGTTCGTGGAAAAGAGAAACCCATAAAGCCACAAATAGACGCATTTTCAACCAAAAGGATAGGGAGAGAAGAAGAGGAAGGGAGGGAAGAAATATAATTGAGTGGATGAACATCCATAGCCTCTTATAAGATAAAGGAGGGAGGCAAAAAATGGGAAACAAAAAACAAGGTGGAACATAGTGGAAGGGAAGAAAAGAAGGGGGACCAAAAGTGGAAACAACAAGTAAAAATAGGAAAAGAGAACAAGAGGGTGCCAGATGAAATGGGAAGATACAGAAAACAACAAATGTAGGAATATGATGATCACTAACCGAAGAGGTTAGTGACAACAAACCATAGGGAAGAATGAAGGAAAGATGATGTAAAAAAGTAATGAAACAAAAGGGAAGGCAATTCATGGGAAACCCCCACAAATTGCACTCCCATAATCAAACCCAACTAAAGACCAATGCCCATTCAAGAATAGAAAGAATACCAAAAATATTTGTTAGTTTTGAAGTAGTCCTTTTTGACACAATCCAACAAGAATAGAGTTTACTCATTATTACCTCTTTTGAGAAGACTCGGTTGTAACAACACTTTTGCATACATTGTATCGTATGGTTTATTGTTGTTGCACACAAGGCTTTATTTATAGAGCAATTTTATTCACACTCAAGGGATGGTTTTTTTTTCAAAGAGAAAGTTCATGCTAATATTTCTTTGTATGACAATATCCTTTCTAGATATTGCATAAAAGCTCTTCATGCTTGCTACCTTCATCCATTGGGTTATGGGGTCACAACACACATAAAAATAAAAAAGAGAGGGAACATAACTAAAAATAGAGAAAGTGCTTCAAGATTCAAACTGGTTTTTGGAAGCCCTGGTTACCAATCCACCTTGGTATAATATGATGCTAGCTAACACACGGTCATGTGCCTTTGACACCTTTATTTATTTGTTGGCTATTTACATAAAACTATGACGTGATTGGCATGTCAGAACTAGTTGTTAAGTCTGGAATCATATTGTGAACCTTCAATGACTGAACAAAATTGCATTGAATTTGAGGTATTTTTTGTAGTCAAGTTGGAGCCACCTCCAAACATTCCAAGTTGCAAGAAAATCATAACTTGATGGGTTATCCAGCTTAAGAATTCTTGTACTCAGGATAAGAAAAACTAGTGGGACAACTAAAATTACCACATGAGATCTATCTCCTGATACTGGTTGACATGGCAACAAATCCCAAATTTTCCATTTTTAGTATCTACCTGATGTGTGATACTTGCAACATGTTCCTCCAACATACCTATTGTTTTGTTGAAATTGATGCCTCTCTGATCTGGATAGGTCAAAGAGATAGACATTAAATTGGTGGAGGATGTCCATGCAAAAGAACCATAGCAGGTTCTCATTTGGGATGGCCTTAATACGAACATATATTTAGAGAATGCCTCTTGGTTGATCATTATTTTTGGGACATGACTTAGCTCTTGCTTGGTGGATTTCTAGATACAAAAGGATGAAATTACATACCCTTTCTATCAGTGGGAACTACCATCTGGTTACTCTATCAATCCAAGCCCTCATAATATTTATGAAAGGTGCACCCAATAATATTGTTTAGTGTAAGGTATGAGCGAGCATCTTCCTTGTGTAGATTCGAAGGTTGATCCTCTTTCTATTCCTAAGCCTCTTTTGGATGTGGTACTTGCATTAGAAAAATTTTAGGTGGCTATCATTATGGCTATTATGCAAGTGGTTACCATCCTGTAACCTCTCCAACCAACTCATAATACTTCATGGTTAGTTCATGCTAGGTAGGTGTTTGGAATTTTTTGTAAGAACCACCCCATGTCGTTAGATATGGGGAAGCCACCAATGTTGGAATGACCATAGAAATGAAAAATGGATTAGAATAACCTCTAGAAGGTAACTTTCCTACTTGGAACAAGATTTTATCAACCTGTAAAGCCTCCCAAAATATCTCCACATATTGATGAAGGAGGAGGCTTATATTCAAGCTAAAAGCTTGGACATAATAGAGGTGTGGTTAGGTAGGGGATGGCTGGTAATCAAGGGGAATTCTCTTCCAGCTTATCTTGAATCAAATTTTAAATTCCATGATATTTTCAAGAGGAAATTTTTTGATGATTAAGAATTGCATAATCAAATAGAAGGGGTCCCTGGGGCCATCAAATATATCAACAAGAGCTGTCACAAATTCATCCCATGAGAAAATGCTTTTCCACTGTAGAGATTTGTACCATATTAATCCTCTTTCTTCGAGAGATAATACCAGTAATTTAATACTAAAATCTTCATGAGTGATGTCATGGGGAGATTCCAAAGCAACAACATCTTCAAGGTGCTCTAGAGTAGCTCCTTTTGTACCATCATACCTTGGTAGGGTCTTTAGAGCACTTTTAGGAATATCATGTTGGCATTGGAGATTAAGAGAGCTAGGATCATCCCATTGGGGGTAACATTGTTGAGCCATTGAGGCCTTGGTCTTCAAATATTTTGGATCCTTGCTTGGATTTAGAGTAATCAAATGAGCATATTTTCTCTACTAGTGAGGTCAAAGTTGCTCGCTAAACCTTGAGTCCTCTAGGATATTGAGATATTTCAATGTATTATAGAGGAAACAAGTCTTAATATCTAGATTTCTAGTTTAGAGGAGTCATCAAGTGATATAGCAAAATGGTACCTAGATCAAAGTATCACCAAAATCTGATTGCCCCTAAAGTATAGAAAATTGTTCGATCCCCAACAAAGTCACCAAAAACTGTTGGTGGCAGATCCGGATAAATAAAAAGGTAGAAGAAGTCTACCACCCTAGGACCTGCACTAACATTGAACGAAAATAAACTTGGAGACCTCATGATCAATCTCTAGAGAAGTTTGATTCCTTAATTCCTAACTACCTATATCTAGAAGGAAAAATGGGAGGTGAAAGAAATAAAAGGAAGCCATAGCTAGAACTCACAAGGATGGGTATAGCCGCATCAAGACACATGTTGGACAAGAAAATGCCATTACTAAAAATACAAGCCTAATACCTAATATATCAGCCAACCTTATCTTTGACTACTGCTTATTGCACTAGCTGCAAGTAGATTCCAGAATTGATGAACAAAATGCAAGAAATCTAGATAGTAGAATTATTGAATGTTCATTCAATAAGCTTTGGCAGAAATAAACCTACAACATTTACATACACATTTGAGAGTCAATTTTGATATCAAACAATATAGATTTGTATTATCAGAGTGGTGAAAATCCTTACATATAAATTGTAATTGCTAAAGAGCCACCCCTTGGAATAGTTAACACTCCAGTATTTATAAAAAATTTACAATAAAATTGAATACAAGCATTAATGGTGTTAGGTGGGAAGGCATTGCTAAAATGGATGGTTGCTCAGCTAGCACTCTACTCCTTGGGAGAATGGTAGTTATCCAGAAGGGGTAGATGCTTCTGCACAAATCTGAGATCTTGATCATTCTGACAATCCTGTTGGGCCATAAAATTTAAGAAAAAAAGTTGAAGAATATATTTAAGAGAAAAAAATGAAAAAACTATAATAAAAAGTTATGTTGCAACAAATGTAATATTTTGGTATTTTTATGTGAGTGGCCCCTAATAGAAGGTAAATATAGCTTATAAATAATAATAATAAAACTCAATTTTACAGAGGGGTTTAGGATCAAATAGTAGGAAGTGAAGAGTTTCATATTATGAATTAAACTTCAAATATTTTTATTAGAACTTAAAATTTAGTCCAAAGGGTTTGACTCAAGAAATGGGAAGTAAGAGTTTCACATTGAAATCCAAGGTTCCAATCCCATGGATGAATGTTAATATTTTATAAATATGAGATCAAATAGTTAAAACCTAGGATGTATATATATACCTGCACCCAATATTTTTTTTGCTGGAGAATAAGGGGTTGTACTCAGGTCCCCCACCCTTGACAAATCACAACTCTCTTCTTTAGAGCTTGAGAGTTTACAAATAGATACACTTCTCATCTCAATTGAGATGCTATAGCTAGAAACCTACATCATTTTACATAAAATGTTTGAATTCTTGATTTTCATTTTTTGGATCTTTTCAATTTTTTGTGTGAATACAAATATTCTAGAATTCAGCATCCTTCTTGAAATTTTCCTATAGCATCCTTCACAATACCAAAATTTCACCTCTACTATCTATGCATTGCATCTTAGTAGAGTAATATTTCCAAAACATCGCACTATCATAGTCCGCTTTACCAAATCTGGATTGCTAGTTTCCTTCCTGAAGCACAAGTGCAACCACAAAAATTATAATAAATAGTTTATATGAAAACACATTAATGTTATAAAATAAAGCATATATTACCAATGGAAAACATTAAAGTAAATCTTAATCATTATTTGATTTAGGCAGTCAACATTTTCTTGTCAACTTCAACTAAACTTACTACTTCCTCTAACCATGGAAAGGAGAATTTAACTTCATGATCCTCAATTAAAACCCCTCTATTGGCTAGCCTATCTGCACATTTGTTTCCTTCCCTTAATATATGTGTAAACCTAATTTCTTCAAACTCTTTAGCAAGATCTTGAATTTCCACAATTATCTCTTGTATTTCCATGGAGCCTTTGCTTTCCTCAAAATTCTGTTATTACTATGAGTGAATCATATTCCATCCATACTTTTCATTCATTTTTTTGATTTTTAACCCTTTAAACTCCAAGCTTCAACTTCATTATTTGTCTTAAATCCACTATTGAAAGTTAATGAGACAAATTTCTTATTATTTCTAATATCTCTCTTGGATTCTTTATCCATCAAAATTCAATTTACACTCACATTTTTCTTTTTTTATTTGTGGAAAACATCCCAGAAGGGATGCCACTTTCGGGTAAGACCCAAGGAGGCAAGGGTATCCATTCCACCAAAAATGCCCAGGACTCGAACCTGGCCTACCACCTTTGACATACTCAAGGAGCAAACAAACACACAAAAACATTTTAAAAAATAAATAAATAACAATAAAAATAATAAAATAAAATAAAAAACATGCTCCTTGAGTGTGTCAAAAATAAAAGCACAACCAAACACACACACAATAAGATAAAAAAAACCACAACATGAACCACATAGAAAAAACACAAGAACAACATAACAAAACACAAACATGACAAAAACAACAGAACACTACAAAGACATAACAAAAAAACATGAAAAATAAACACAACCAAAACCTAAAAAATTAAAAAAATAAAATAAAAATAAAAATAAAAAACAACCAACAATAGACAATAAACAAAAACAAAAAACATAGAAAACACTCACACATAAAAACACGAATTAACACAAACAAAGAGAAACACAAGAACAAGAACGACAAAAACACAAGAACAATAACAAAAAACATAAAAAAACACAAAACAACAAAAACACAAGAACAACAAAAAACAACACAAAGAACACAAAAACAAAACAAAACAAAAGAACACACACACCTTAAAAAACTAAACAAAAAAAAAAAAAAAAAATTGAACATAACAATGACCTTTCTAGACCAGAAGACTTTTAAGGCAAGAATCAACAGAGGAAACAAAAGAAAGAATAGTTTGAGCTAGGGAACTAAAATAACCTGATCGAACCAAAGAGAAGCAAAAATAAAGCAAGAAGAAACTAGGTACCTTCAAAACTGGAGCCATCCAAAGAAATGATAGAAAGAAGAGCTTCCCTAATTTGTGAAGCCCACCATCTAGGAGGGTGGCCATAACAAGTAAGATCACCTTTGTCCAAAGCCCAATTAGCTAAAGCATCAACACTCTTGTTTTGATCTCTGACCACATGATTGTAATCAACTTTCAAAAATCCCATCTGGATTAATTGAATCTTCTCAATAATTCTTTTTATTCTCCAATCAACCTTATGATTCTTAGAAGGAGTCTTCAAAATATTAATCATGAGTTGAGAGTCAGACTCAACTAACACCTTTTCCCATCCAACCTTAGTAGCCTCTTGAAGGCCTCTGAGGATACCATACCCCTCAACAAGGTTATTGGAAAGAATACCCAAATTCTCAGCAAAAGTAAAAACCAGGGAGCCATCTGAAAGTCTACCAATTCCTCCCGCACTGGCTTTTCCAGGGTTCCCTCTAGAGGCTCCATCAGTATTGACTTTTCCAAAATCCTTAGGAGGAGGTTGCCAATTTCTTGTCCTATCCATCTTACAAATACTCACATTCCCTTTAAGTTGGTTGCCCTTAGAAGATTTAATCTTCAATATTTGCATCACTTGATCCCATATTTGGTGGGAGTTTTGGGGGTGATTAAGGAGTTGATGGACTGATTCAACTAAGTTGGCTATGGTATTTTGCCAAATATAGTGAATATCCTTCCTATCTTGATTAAAAATTTGGTTGTTCCTTTCATTCCAGATATTCCAAAGAAGAATGGTAGAACCCATCCAAACTAACTGCCTAATAAAATGATCAACACCCTCTTGATTAGGCCAATCCCTCCAAAGTTGTTCAAAAGTAAAAAAATTGGACCACTTGTAAGCCAAGTAAAGTGGCCATTCTCCTCCATAGCTCAGAGGCTAAAGTACACTCAATAAAAATATGGTTGAGAGTTTCTACATTCTCTTCACACATTTCACATCTAAAAGGGCCATGAAAACCATGCTTCATAAGTTGCTCACCAGTAAGCACCCTACGATGCAATAAAAGCCAAGTAAAGAACCTCACCTTAGGCCAGAGATTTTGAGCCCACAACTGAGAAAATATGTCAGAAGATTGGTTGGGATTATTATGGCATAAGGTCAAATAACCTTGAGCAACTGAATACTCACCCTTAGTAGTGTTGTTCCATCCAAAACAATATTTTTCATGGGACCAAGAGAGAGATCTCATATGAAGGATGCCTTGGATATCTTGTCTTTGCCTTTCTGGGATTTGAATAGGCCAGTCCTCAATAGGGATCCAATATCTACCAACCTTTGAATTACCAGTATGGTACCGATAATAATTAGCCACCTTTATCCAATTAGCTCGGTGAAGCTCCTCCATCCAAGGCCTCCAATCGAGAAACTAAGTTATCAAAGGCTTGTGACCATCCCAAGAATCTATCCAAAAATTTACCTATTGACCATTATGAATGATCCAAAATAAATTTTTCTTTATCAAATCCTCACCAGTCTTAAGAACTGCTAAAATGGGAGAACCTTTGGTAGGAAGTTGATAGCGAACAAGGTCTTCAGGCCTTTTGTTCTCAAGCATATTTAGCATGGAGATTATTGGCCCAAAGAGCATTGGGGTTATGCAACATCCTCCAATATAATTTAGCAGCTAAAGCTTTGTTGTTATTAATAGAAGACCGGAATCCTAACCCCCCTTCATTCTTAGGAAGACATAAAGTGTCCCATTTCACCAAGGCCCATTTTCTTTTCTCCTTAGTACCACTCCAAAGGAATCGATGACTGATTTGATCTAGTTCTCGAAGAACAACCTTTGGGATATTCAACATGGAAGATACATAAATAGGAATAGCTTGAAGGACTGATTTTACCAAGGTGATTCTACCCCTAGAAGAAAGCCACTTGTTGGTCCACTTTCCAATTTTCTTCTTGACTTTGTCCAACAACCAATTCCAATATTTATTTTTTGCCTTTGAATATTGATGGGAATACCTAAATAAGTGATTGAAAGGGAGGTCTTCTTATATCTTAATTTATCCAAGACCATGGATTCCTGTCTAGCAGAGCAATGAAAGAAAATAACTTTAGATTTGTCTTCATTGATCAACTGCCTAGTAGCCTTAGAAAAATAGCTAATGATTTGCTTAATATTAGAAGCTTCCTTAACTGTAGCTTTACCTAAAAGAGTAGAGTCATCCACAAATTGAATATGAGAGATAGGTCTAGCTCCATGAGCAATGGTAACTCCCTCAAGGGTTTTGTTTTCCCTCTTTTTGGTTATAGTCCTACCCAAGCATTCAACAAGAATGATGAATAAATAAGGGGATAGCGGGTCACCTTGCCTAATACCTCTAGAAGCTGGGAATGACTGAGAAGGCCTGCCATTGATAAGAACTAAGTAGGAAATTGAAGAGATACATCCCATAATCCAATCCATCCAATCCTTAGAGAAACCAAATTGCCTCAAAACTTTGATAAGGAAGTGCCAATCCACTCTATCATAAGCTTTGGATAAGTCTAACCGAATGAACATGGAAGGAGATTTTTGCATATCCATGGAATGGATGGCTTCTTGAGCAAGAACTATCTCATCTACTATTTGACGCCCTTCCACATAACCCCCTTGCTCAGGGAAAATAATCTTATGCAAAAGAGGCTTCAACCTTTCTACCATGATTTTAGTAATGATTTTGAGAAGAACATTACATAAAGCAATAGGTCTAAAAGCTGAGATATGATCAACCTCTTGAGCTTTTGGAACAAGAGTAATATAAGTTTTATTGATAACCTTCAAAATTTCTTTGGCTTTCCTGGCTTCTTCCACCACCTCTAATAAATCAACATGAAGGATATCCTAGAACTCTTGGTAGAACTCAATGGGAAAACCATCAGGACCTGGGGTTTTCCCTTTTTGCATTTTAAAAACTACCTGTTGAAGCTCATTGATAGTAATAGGAGCAGTCAAAATAGAGTTCTCCTCAGAAGTGATAAGAGAAGGGATTGCTTGAAGAACATTTTGTTGAGAAGTTGAGTCAAGAGGAGTAGCAACAAAAATATTGGAAAAGTAATCGACAACAATAGAGTTCATGCCATCCCAAGTATAGACAACATCTCCAGAATCTGATTTCAAGGAAGAAATAAAGTTGTGAGATCTTCGAGCTAGAAGAGATTTGTGGAAGAAATTTGTGTTTCGATCTCCTTCTTTGAGCCATTGAATTCTAGATTTTTGCTTCCATAAGAGTTCTTCTCTTTTTTCCCATTCCTCAAGCTGAGTTGTGAGTTTAATTTCATCTGCACTTCTATTCTCTGTGAGGCCATCTAAATGGATTTTCTTATTCAAATTTTCAAGTTGAGCAATAACTTCATGTTTTTTTATGAACATCCCCAAACTCCTTCCAGTTCCAAGTCTTGATTTTGGATTTAATGTATTGCAATCTTTTGGAAAAATAGAACATCTTAGTCCCATGCCTAGGCTTACCTTCCTTCCACCATTGTTGCACATGAGGTCTAAAGGAACTGTCTCTGAGCCACATTAATTGAAAATGAAAAGGAGAGAAACTCACATTGGTTTTCCACATTTCCACCATGACTGGCCAATGATCCGAACCAACATTGTTAAGAGTCTTCACTTTAGGAATGTGACCATGGATTAAGAAATTTTTAGAGAGCAAAAACCTATCCAATCTCTCCATTATACAAGCTAAGCCTTGCCTTCTGTTAGACCAAGTCATAAGGCCATTATCTGGTTGGATGTCCACAAGATGGAGGTTTGCAATATATTCACTCATGAGGTCAGTGCTTTTGTCCAAATTTCTATTTCCCCCCATTTTCTCATCCAGAGAGAGGATGGTATTGAAATCTCCTCCGATCAAGATCCAAGCTTCAGGAAAATGAGAGATAATATGAGTTATATCCTTCCACTATCTTCTTTTTTCTTCCAAAGAAGTCGGAGCATAAATAGTAATGCAGAGCATAATTTGGTTGGAATGTCTACTTTGAATAGCTATAGCCAACAGACCCCAACTGCCAACCATATGGTGAATAACTACCTCTTTTGGGTCCCAAAGACAAGCAATGCCACCAGAAGTCCCCTGGGAACTGAGGGAAACCACTTTTCTAGTTGGCCAAATTTTACTAGCAATTGAGTCCATATCCTCCATTGACATCTTTGTTTCTTGAAGGAAAACAAGATGTGGATGATTTATCTGAATCATTCTTCTAATTTCATTTTGTTTTGAAAGACTCCCTTTGAGTCCTCTAATATTCCAAGTGATGATCTTCATTAATACCAAGGCTAAAAAATTTGGGAAGGGCATTAATCTTACCTTCCTCTACAAGCTTTTCACCTTCTTTTACCATATGATATTGATTGGTCTTGCGACCTACTTTTTGATTAGAATCCATCTTCAATTTTTTTTCCCTATTTCTTGACTTACTCCAATTGAATCTGAGATGGCTTCTAACCTTGAAGAATGCTCGTACACAACCAAAATTTTACTAGAGGGTTCAACAGAGTCTATATTGGGACCTGTATTATTTGAAGTTTTGACATTTAAAATATTGTTTTTCTTGTGTAAATTTTCTCCCTTTTTTTCTGTTGAAAACCTTTGATTTGTTGGTTTGTCTCTGAGTTCTTCCCTTCATATTTAAATTGTGTTTCTAAGATTTTTGTTTCCATTATTTCCTCTTCCTCACTTGGGACATCATTTGTGGAAAGGATTTCAAACATATTAGCAGATGACTTTGATTGATCCTTCATAACTGGTTTTTTTTTAGTGTTCTTCTTCTTAGGCATTTGGAAACCTGCTGAGTTTATATCTTCTTTCTTTTGATCAGGAATTTTATTTGGGCAAGCACTAGCCAAATGACCATATTCATGGCAAATTCTACAATGAAAAGGAATGTTCTCATAGTCCACTACTTGCTCCCAAGTGTCTTCCCCAAATTGTAATGTGATATTTTTAGGTAGGGGTTTGTCAAAATCCATTAAAACACAAATCCGAGCATAAATAATATGTTCAAAATTTTGAGTACAATCAGAAGTCATCATAAAAGTTCCTAAAGAGTTTCCAATTGAAGAAAAAATAGTAGGATTCCAAAATTCAATAGGGAGGCCAAAGAGTCTAACCCACACGGGAGCTATAGAAGGCATCTCTTCTTCGGATTTAAATTTAGTATGCCAGGGCTTCATGAAAAGCCCTGCCCTTCCAAAAAACCAAGGACCCCCTTGAAAAGTTTTCTCTCTATCTTCATTATTAGCAAATAAAACAAGAAAATAACCATTTGGATAAATAGAGATTTGTAACTCACCTTTAGTTTTCTAGATTTTTGCAGCCCAAACTTTGAAAGCAGATAGGCTCGAACGAAAACCCACGAACCGACAAATTAGTCCTCTTTTTTCCAAATCTTCAATGCCAGTCTGAATGTTACCCATATCAAGCTTAACAATAGGAGTTCCATCAGCTGCTTTAAGACATCCTGACTCCATTTTCTTGGGATCAATATTAGGCATTCTTAGAGGTTTATGGGAAGCCCTAAGATTAATATTAGCATTGGGCTGAGGCTGTCCACCATGGAGGGCATCCCTAAAATTCATTTTTGGGGCTGAGTCTTCAAAATTCTTACCCTTGATAGGGGTTTTCATAGTAGAATTATTTTGTGGGTGCACCTTAGCACCAGATTCACTTGAGATATGAGCCATTTTTTGATCAACTACTTGAAACTTGTTTTGTGATCTCTTTAATCCTTGCCCTAGACGTCGTGGAAAGGTATGGTTTTCACTTTTCTTTTGTGCAACAAATTGGAAGTCATTGTCACTCAAGTTCATAGTATGATCTATTGAAAGATAGATTTCTAACCCATATTGGATCCCCTACAACATATCCTACTAAAATATTGAGCATAAACCACAAAAATATTGGCCTCTAGGGCCCGAAGGCCCTAAAAACCAACCTCTGGAGCTGCTTGCACTCAACCCAGATGAAACCCTCGCATAACCACTTGCCAAAAATCTCGTTCACACATAGGGATGCGCTAGGATCTGTGTTGCTCCAAATGATATAAAAATTGGTGGAGACATTCTAGGGTTTTTCAGGCATCTACCCTCAAAATTTTAGCTCAATCCGAGTCCGGATGAGTGAGATATGGTTTCAATTTCCACATAGTGGTTTCCTTATATTCCTTTTTTTCTCATACCACATCATAATTCCATTTAATGACTCCACTATCAAGGCTCTCTTATAGGGGTGAGTTTATAGGGTTGGTTTAGACTCCTCTATGGCTAAACATATCTTCTTTTCATTACCTCTAAATACTTTCTTTTCCTTTAAATATTCTTCTATTCCTTTCTAGCCATAATATAAAGTATTGTATCTTTTGATATATCCTAGATTATCTGTAAAGCATTATTTTTCATTGCTTTAACCATTCTTCAATTATCCATTCATCACCATGCATTTACCAAACATATTAAGAATCCATTGCCATAGTTTCTAGACTATTGAGCAATGTCCTAAGAGATGGTCTATACTCTCCTCATCCTTTTACAAAGAACACATTTAGAGGGGCCATGAAAACCCCTTTTCATAAGGTTATCCTAGGATAAAATTCTTCTATGACCTACTAGCCAAACAAACATTTTAACTTTAGGAATGCTTGGGCTATCCCAAATATCTCTCCATATTCTTGTGATATTACTATTTTGTTGGTGCTTGACATTATATCCACTTCTTGTTGTGTATTCTCCTGAGCTATTCAACTCCCAAATCAATTTATCCTTGGCTCCCCTTAAAATAATCATTGTTGTTATATTTCTACTCAATTGCCTCCTAGCATCAATGTCTTGTATACTTGTAAAAAAATCTTCTTTCCATTTGTATCTTCCTTCTTGATCCTTGTACAAAATATTTGAAACCCTATCACCATATTTATCTTGAAGTAATCTCATCCAAGGTTTCAAAATTGGATCTAGATTGAGTGGTTTTTTATCACACCAAGTATCCATCCAAATAGAATTTTTTCTCCAGTTCCCACCACCCATCTTAAACCTTTAATCACTAGATCAATATATTTTTTAAACCATTCCAAAGAGCAAAACCATTTGGTAGAGAGAATGTAGTAAATATTAAACTTGGGTCATTGGGCTCAACATACTTACTTAGAAGAATTCTTGCCCATTGTCTTTGACTCTCTTTGTACAATCTCCAAATTACTTTTCCCCTAAGAGCTAAGTTTACATCTGTAAGAACTCTTAAACCAAGACCTCCCCTAGTTTTATCATCACACACCTTGCTCCATTTCACCAAAGGAAATTTCCTTTTATCATGTAAACTTGACCATAAAAAGGATCGCATAATATAGATTAAACTTTTTTCAATTGATTTTGGCATAGTATACAATGACATATAATATGTTGGAATGGCTTGTAAGACTAATTTAATTAGTTGCACTCTTCCTGCTAATGATAACCATCTACCTTTCCATGTTAGTAGTTTATTTTGAACTTTACTTATAACTAGATTCCATAATTCTATCCTCATTCTCCCCTCAAATAAGGGTATCCCTAGATAAGTTGTTGGTAAATTTGCCTCCTCCATTTGAAGTAACCTATAAATCCTTACTTTGATTTTAGTTGGAGTGTTTAGGAAGTAAATTTTGGATTTTGTCCTATTAACTTTTTGCCCTGATGCTCTTTCATATTCCTTTAATAAGTTATTCAAAGCTCTGGCCTCATTTATCCTTTCCCTCCCAAAAAGGGTTGTATCATCTACAAATTGTTGATGGGTGATGTTGTCGATGTTATTACTAGCCTTAAGTCCACTTATAAGCCCATATTTGTAAGCCTTCTTCAAGTTCCTACTCAAAACCTCTACCATAATAATGAACAAATAAGGTGATAGAGGATCTCCTTGTCTAAGGCCTCTCTTGGCTTTAAAATATTCTATTACTAACCCATTGACCAACATTGAATATGAAACTATAGAGACACAAGCTTTAATCCATCTAACCCATTTCTTCCCAAATCCAAACTTTTCTAATACTACAAAAATAAAATCCCATTTAACCCTATCATAGGCTTTACTCATATCAAGTTTTAAGATCATTGCTTTCTCTTTTCTTGAAGTTATTGAATGTATAACTTCATGAGCTACTATGATCCCATCCAAAATTTATCTCTCTTTCACAAATCCTCCTTGCTCTTCTAAAATAATTTTTTCTAACAATGGTCTTAATCGATTCACCATCACTTTGGAGATAATATTATATGCCATATTACATAGGCTTATGGGTCTAAAAGAATCAAACAATTCAGCATCCTTCTTTTTTGGAATTAGGGTAAGATATGTTGCATTTATTTTATAAGGTATGTATTGTTTTACCCTAGACTATTCCACTACCACCAATAAAGAATCCTTCACTATATCCCAATTATGTTGGTAAAATGTTGTAGAGAGCCCATCTAGACCTAGGGATTTATCCTTATTAAAAGAGAAAAGAGCTAAATGAACTTCTTCTAGAGTAATAGGCTCCATCAGTTTTCTATTGTCTTCATTTGTTATAATTGAAGGTACTTCTTGTAGAAGTTTATCATTAAGAACTTTAGTCTCCTCTAATCCTAGAATATTTTGATAAAAATACCTTACCTCTTTTCTAATTTCACTCTGATATTCAATCCAAACCCCTTCTATTGATTTAATTCTACTAATTCTAGATGTTGATCTTTATACTATAGCCATCCTATGAAAAAATTTGTATTTTTATCTCCTTTTAACCAAGTCTATCTTGATTTTAATCTCCAAAATTTCTCTTCCTTACTCAAAATATTATGATATTCACTAAGCAACTCCCTTTCCTCTGAGCTTGGATTATTATGATCACCTTTTTGGAATTTTGAAAGTTTATCTTTTAGTTCTTCTTTCTTCTCAAAAATATTTCCAAAAGTGTTCTTGTTCCATTCTTTTAATCTAGATGTCATTGATTTAATTTGTTTTGGAAGTGTATACAACCCACCATTTCTTGAAGAATTCCACATTTGTGCTATCATATCAACAAATTGAGGATGGTCTTCCCACATCTTCTCATATTTAAAATATGATATTTTTTTAATTCACTTACCACCATTTTAACTCTTATTGGCTAATGATCTGAACCAATCCTTGTTAAGGTATTAATTTTAGCACAAGTCCCTTCATCTAGCCAATGATCTGAGAGTATGCATCTATCTAATTTTTTTGCTATTAGGTTCTGGCCTCTCTTGTTGTTGGTCCATGTATAGTTGTCTTCTTCAAACTCAACCTCCCATAGATTATTATTTTGAATAAAAGCTGAGAAATCTCTCATACTTTGGGTTAATTTCCTAATTCCCCCAAATTTTTCATCCAACTTGGTTATGGCATTAAAATATCCTATGATCATGAATCAGGTTTCTTGGTCTTTACTTCTCATAAAGGCTTCAATCCCACTCCAAACTTCTAATCTACTTGACTGAGTTGTAGGTCCATAGACATTGATAAGGATGAAATGAATATCTACAAAGTAGCATGTGACTAAAGAGGCTATCCAATGCCTAGTTTTATGAATGGTTACACAAGAGGTTCTAAAAGGATTCCAACAAGTTAGAATTCCCCTTGTCACTCCTTCAAAATCTATAGCATCCCATTCACATCTTGCCCATACTACTTTCATAGTTTTTGAAACTTCTTTTGTCATTTTAGTTTCCTAGATACAAAGAATATCAAGCTTATTACTTAAACATAGGTCCTTGATACACCTCTGCTTTGAGGGGGCATTAGCACCCCTTATATTCCATGAGATGATAATCATGTCTCATTAGGGGCTATTGGCCCCACCTACGAATTACCAATATCATTTTGTTGTTTGGTAAAGAGAAGTTCAACCAACTTAGTTTGTGTTCCTTTCTCTATGTTTGCTCTTGCTTCCCTAGATCTTGCTTGATAATTTGAGGGTTTTCCTCTTTTTTCCTTGCCTATATTAGGAGTAGGTCTTATTATTCTATTCCTCAATATTCTTTCACAACTTTCTTTTTCATCATATTTATCCTCTCCTAGCTCTACTATAGAAGCTTTTGACTTGTCCTGCTCATTTTCTAGTATTTCCTTATTAATGGTAGAGGTATTAACTTCTAAAACTACATTTTCTTTACCAATTTTTTTCTCCTGAATGGTGCATGGTACTTCAAGAGAGTCTTCAAAATCTGATGAGACACATTCCTTAGGTTCATCAAGAATGTTCTTCCTTAAATCAGGATCATACTGAATAGACGATTCCTTGTTAATATGTTGAACTTGTTGTATTGTGTCCTCTAAGCTTTGATCTACTTTTTCTTCATAGGCTAAAGCCTCAAAAGAGTTGGTATTTCTTCCAATATCCTTCCTTACTAGTCTCCATTATTTATTTTCTTTCATTTTTCTAGATCTATTTTTTGGAAGTTGAAAACCATCTTCATCCATAACCATTTGTAAGTTTCTCTTGTGGTTTTCTACATATGATTATGTTGGGCTCTTCTTAGGGCATGATCTCTCAATATGCCCCACCTCATGACATCTTCTACATCTAAAAGATATGTTTTCATAATCTATGGTTTGGATCCACATCTTATCCCCATACTTAAGAATGATTGATTCTAGTAAAGCTTTACTTATATCAATCATGACCAATATCCGAGCATAAATAGCCAAGAATCCATCTTTCGTAGTATCTGAAATCTCAAGGAATTCTCCTAGAGTGTTGCCTATTGCCTTGAAGGTATCTATTTCCCAAAATTCAATGGGCAACCCATACATCCTAACCTATACTGGTACTAGGGATAGATTTACATTTTCAGGTGAAAAGCCTTCATACCAATAGGTAAGGAAGAGTCTTGCTCTTCCCATAAACCAAGGACCCCCTTTTAGGATTTTTATCTCTTTCTTCCCTAGAACAAAAAATGGCTAGGAAGAAACCTTTGGGAAGAAAGGATAGAATCACTCCTAGAGACTTCCAACTCCTATCAATCCATTTTCTCAAGGTTGAAGCCCCTAGCCAATACCCATTAAATTTACCAAAAACTTCCCTATCTTGGAGCAACGAGGATCAATCCTCTGAGGTGTGCTCACTAACCTCTACCACTAGAGATGATTCTAAGGATTTAACTATAAATCAGTCCATGGAAAGGAAACTAAAACTCAAAATCTATTGAAATTTACCAGAATATCCTATAGCAAATATAATATTTGATAAAAAAATTATAATAATTTGCATGCAAAATTTCTAAGATAAAGAAGGAAAAAAAAACTTAGCTGAAAAATTCTATGCCTAGATAGAATGTCTTGCCTCATTGAAGTCCTAGCCCTTCATTGCTCCTCCCATCATCCAAACCCTAGTTGATAAATATTTGCAATTTCATTTTTTGTGACTTGAAAAATCATCACTGCCCTTGTTTCGGATGGTTGACTTCATAGGGTCGTATCTCCCTCAATATTGCTCGGATTCCTTCATATGACCACTCATTTTAAAGCTATTCAAATTCCACACAAGTTGGTCCAAGAATCAATTGAATTGGATAACCCTTTGCGAAGATATGGCTCCTAAAATATGAGATGTTTTTAAGAAAAATGCCCTAATCCTTTGTAAACTTACACCCCAATATAATTTATTGTAATACATGCAATTTAGGCTTTGATTCAATCTCATATAACCAATTAAAAAGATAAACATAACTTTCAATTTCTATAATATATTACAACAAAGGGTAAAAAAATGAAGGATTTTAGTTTTATAATATATTACAGTAAAAGGTAGAAAAGGAAGGATTTTAGTTTTCAATGTAAAGAATGAAACCAATTTTTAAATTAAACTACAAAATTATATATATATATATATATATATATATATATATATATATATATATATATATATATATATATATATATATATATATATATATATTAATTTTTTTTCATTAGAACCAACAACTATATTCAATAAAAATAAGAGAGGTTACAATAAAAATTAGTTGGAAAGATCATAGCTCGGGGCACAAGGTCACCCAAATGATCAACACTGTAAAGATGAGGTTCAATACCAAAAACAAAAACAACCCTTAAAAGGGTGAATAAACAACATAACTAGGCAAAGGGAGTCGCTCCTAGAGGAGACCAAGCCCTATTGTGGGCACCGATTATATATATATATATATATATATATATATATATATATATATATATATATATATATATATATATATATATATATATATATATATTAGAACCAAAAACTATATTCAATAAAAATAAGAGAGGTTACAATAAAAAGAAAGTTGGAAAAATCATAGTTGAGGGCACAAGGTCACCCAAATGATCAACACTGTAAAGATGAGGCATAAAGCCAAAAAAAAAACAACCCTTAAAAGGGTGAATAAACAACATAACTAGACAAAGGGAGTCGCTCCTAAAGAAGACCGAGCATTATTGTGGGCATTGATAAAACAGCCCGAGGTTGGAAAATATCGCCTCCTCAACTTGCTACTTTCAAATAAAACATTTCAATTTATAATTAAAATAATTATTGATTACTTTTATTTTAATCCCAAGAGAACAAGGCAACGACAACGGTTGAGGCCTTGGATCTTCTTTGAGAGGTCCAAGGTTCAAACCCTAATGTGGGTGAGTCTATGAGGGAGTGGGTGTGTGGTTGTTGTTTGTTAAATTTCCTATTGATAAGCACAACTATCGACTTTACGAGCCATCATGGTTGGAAGGAGACTGCTAAGCCTTGTGCATTGGTAGTAGAGGTTTCTCACACTAACAAAAATCTAAAATAAAAAATTCCTTTTATTTTATATTTAAAATAAATATAATTATATGAAATATACTTTTGATAAATTTTTTATATAAGTACATTAAAAATTAAGAGCATGCACCAAAGTGGCACATTGTGGACATTCTCATTTTGATTAGATTTTTAAATTGATGTTTTTTTTTTGGTTTTCTTGTGTGTGAGAGATGGTCCAAATATTGGGACATTCAAATGGGTTGTATATTAGGTATTATGGTCTAATAAATATTAAAAAAATAATAATAGTGATTGATTGTGTTTGTTAAGATGATATTAATTATTTTTTAAGATAATAATTATTTATAATATCAAAATTTTTATTTATTTTAACATGGTGTTTATATTGTTTCGACATTGACACTTTAATGGTAAAAGACATGAAACTCTCCTAATAGATATCCAAGTTTAATTCACACGAAGAGGGTGGCCCCAATTTGCCCCCAACTTTTCAACCTCTTAAAAAAAATAATGTTCTCTAAATTTATGGAATAAGATATATAATTTAATTATTAATTTGAGCTACTTTAACCATCGAAGCATACACTGGCACATAACAAGGACCACCCTCCCCATAATTTGGACTTGGTTTTCCACTATGTGAGCCCAAAGCCTTTACCACTATAGAGACTAGATATATAACTTTAATAATCATATATTTTTTTATTGGAACCAAAAAATAACCCTAAAAGGGCGAATACACAACATAAATAAACATAGAAAAATAAACTAGAGTAACAAAAAAACTTTAGAAATATAGCTTTGGCACTAGGTAGACTTATTGCTCCGTCATTCTGTTGTTCCAATGTCATAAAGCTATTGGAAATCTTGAGTTGAAAGGCTGAAACCCTTTTTATAGTAGACTGTTTCCATCTTCTTTTCCCTGTTGAGGACTACGAGAACGCTGAAACCACACAGAATGGGAAGGAACTTTTGCTTCCTCCGTAGGAACCGTCAATTCCATCAATGATGGATGTGCATCCAATGATATATTATTGTCGTCGCTAAGATACTTCAACACACTCTAGTCGGATGAGTCAGGAACATAACTACCTAATTGAACATTGGTTATATGAAGTTGCTTCTCTAGAGCAACATCTTCTTCTACAGATTCCCTTCTCGAGTTGCGAGATTGCATTGCGTTAGCCAGGGTAAATGTATTAGAGGACTGGTTAGTTGGATAGATTGTGAAGCAACCTCTATTGCATCCCTTGGGGTATGAATTTGTTGAGATTGAGGAGCCTCATTGTTGGCAGTTTCAACTAGGACTAACTTTTTCCTTTTCATACTTCTTTTACCAGTTGTGAGACATGTACCGACTTGGAGTGTGTACCTTTAGAAGTAGCTAAATATGGATTTTTACGCCCTCCCAGAGTCATCTAACCATCCTCCTGAGATTGAGGAGTGGGCGCAGTGCATGTGGTGGGGCTCTGTTTGTCCCTCTTATGTGGCATCAAGGGACAATTTTTGATCTTATGTGCTGAGAATTGGCATTGAAAACATATGTTCGAAAAATTAATGTAGAGAACCCGTTGGGATAACACAGTATCACCAACTTGTATGTTAAATGAGATATCAAAATATCAATCTCAACACAAACACATCTTCAAAAATTTTATTTATTTTTTAATAATAATAATAATTCTTACTTTAAGTTTCCACAATATAAGTCCAAGCGTGTTTGCGAAATTTTTATTTATTTTTTAATAATAATGATAATTCTTACTTGAAGTTTCCACAGTGTATAAGTCCAAAGCCTTTACTAATGAGAGTCCCTATGGAACTAGGATATATAACTTTAATAATGATAAGTCTTAGTTTACCAAAGATCCCCTCACTTAGAGTGACATTGCCGATTCCCTTGTAAGTCAAAAAAAAAAAAAAAAAAATTATAAAAAATAAATCACAATTACATCCCAAAATTTTAAAAAACTTAAAATATCAATTATCTGTTTATAAAAATAATTATAAAATGTATAGCGCACTCAGTCAGCCTTCTTATCAAGTTGAAAATCTTCCATTAGCAATTAAATCAATGAGATTTTCTTACATAACATATTCTTCTACCGTGAAAAAAAAATCAAATTTGATTTGAGATCACCTAGTATATATTTGAATGGAAAAGTCGTCCTACGCCCATGGTCCACAATTTTCTTTATCCTCTAGAAAAAGAGCAGAAGGAACAAAATGGTCCATCATATTCTTCTCCGACCAAATTTGATTTGAGATCACCTAGTATATATTTGAATGGTAAAGTCATCGTATGCCCATGGTCCACAATTTTCTCTATCCTGTGGGAGAAGAGGAGAAGTAACAAAATGGAAAGTAAAGGCAAGAGCATAGCTCGTCTATAAGAAAATTGAAATCAGTCTGTGAACAAGCAGTTGCTTGTGGAGTGTTATAAGTATATAGTGTTGTGACTAAGGTAAACCAGCATTAGTAGCAGTCTCAGAGAGTTTTCTTGCCAGAGCCATTGCATTTTCTGCCTTGCAATTCCATTCTTACTCTTTCATATAAGTCTGATATTCGTTATTGGATTAGCTATGGCAGCCATTGGAACTGAATTTGCAGGTGCTGCTCTCGAAAAAGTTGGTGAAATGGTTGTCCGACAAATAGCCAATGAGGCATCGCTGGTGTGCAACTTCACAGGGGACTTTGAATGGTTGCAGAAGCAGCTTACACATGTGAGGGTTATCTACAAGATGCAGATACACAGAGTACCCACAATGATTCCGCAAAACAATGGATCCAAGATGTCCGGGATATTGCCTTTCAGGCTGAGGATATCCCTGAAGAAGATGAAGTTGAGTCTCTATACACACCTAATAGAACCCGTTCTCAGTTATGTTGGTGCAGTCCTCGTGAAAATCCAACGATCCCCACGAGTGGGAGGCGAAGGTAATGGTGGGTAAACCCAACCGATCCAATTATGAAAATCATAAAGATGAGTTATGATAGGTTGCTTACAGCTTTGAAGCCTTGCCTATTTTTCTTTCTTTCCTGAAGACGAAAAGATAAATTGTGAATATCTGGTATATCTCTGGATGGCGGAAGGATTCATCCCTCATGCAGATGTGGGATGGGATTACTTGCGTCAATTTGCAAATCTATGCCTTGTTGAAGTATGGGAGGATTTTGTGATCTGATAATGGTAAAGAGGTGTAAACTACATGATTTGGTCCTTGATCTTGCGGTTTCTATATCTAAAGAAAATAGATGTGTATTTACAATAGATGAAGCTTTCAGAAGACACAGTGGCTGCCTGCGTGTTTTGTTAGGTAAGCAAGGCCTCCATGATGATGCCATTGCAAATAGCAATTTCTCTTGTCCTCCATTTGTCCGCACTCTTTCATTGTTCAAGAATTCCATTGTAGAGATTATTCCAGCAAAATTGTTTAGCCCATTGAGAGTGCTGCCGGTGCTCGACTTAAGCCATCTCCACATTGCCAGAAAGTGTTGAAACTCCTTAAGGTTTTAAATTTATCGTACACAAAGATTAAGCATGTACTAGAATGTGTTGCCAAGCTGAAGAGTCTCCGCTTTGTCGATGTTTATAGGGTGTAGAGATCTAGTTGACGTACGTGCATGGATAGGCGAACTTGAATGTCTGCAACATAACATCTCAATATAGCACTTTGTTTAGGGGAGTTGAGGAATCATATTCCCCGAAAGGGAATAGCGAAGCTCCGTTCACATTAAGGAATCACGGAATTGGAGGAATTTTGGGATGAGTTGGAGGGTGGAGAGATGGCAGGCCTTGAGACTTTAAGGATAGAGTATTGTGCCAAAATAAAGAATGTTCCCCAAGGATTGGAGCGGTAGATAAGTTTGAAGGTGTTGGCATTCATCAAATCAGGGACAGAAGAAGTTGGGGAGAGGTTGAGGGAAGGCAGGGAAGAGTGGAGAAAATCAAAGCTAATAATCTGCAAGTCAACATTGATAATCAAAGCATGACTTGTAGAGTAGGTACCGATGGCTTTTTCTTAAACGGTGCTGAGTTGTCTCAAACTTATTTGTTCATGTAATGCTTTTCTTTTTATTGAAAGTTTTGCTAACTTTAAAGGATTTTTAAATTAATTATTTTTATTTAAATTAAATATTAGTTTTTTAAAAGTTTTTATTTTTATTTATTATTTTTTATATATTTGTAATTTTTTTTTTTTTTTGAATAATTGATCAGGGTAAAGTTGCATTGTCTCCAATAATAACGAAAAATCATGATGTTACCACTATAGCTTTTATCTTGCTTTAGTAAACATAACCTTCTGAAATTAATATTATTTACTAATATAATATTTATTTTATTTTATTTTATTTTTTATTTATTTTTAAAGTATGGAACTTTTCAAACTTTTTGCTAACTTGAGGTTGGTATTATTTGCTAATGTAATGTTTTTTTTATTGAAAGTATGGAACTTTTCAAGCTTTTTATTTTGCTAACTTGGGATGGTATTATGTAATGCTTTTTTTAATTGAAAGTATGGAGCTTTTCAAGCCTTTTTATTTTTTTGCTAACTTTAAAAGATTTTTAAATTAATTATTTTTATTTAAATTAAGTATTAGATTTTTAAAAGTTTTTATTTTTATATATTATTTTTATTTAAAATAAATATTAAATTTTTAAAATTTTTTATTTTTATTTATTATTTTTTATTCTTTAATTAATTATTTTTATTTAAATTAAATATTAGATTTTTAAAAGTTTTTATTTTTATTTATTATTTTTTTATACATAACGGAATTAGCAACTACCTTCTGTTTTTGAATAATTTGTCAAGGTCAAGTCATATTGTCTCCGATCGTAAAATTATGGTGCTACCACTATAACCCCTGGGCCCTATCTCACTGTTGCTACCACTATAACCCATATGTCGCTTCAGTAAACACAACACAGAGTAAGGGAGATCTCCAAACGGTAAACACGACCTGAAGTGAGGGAGACCTCCAATAGCTTACCGACGTCATCAAGCTTGCGCACATTTAACAGACTCAAGTCAAACTACTACCTTTGCTTGGAGTGAGGGTGACCTTCAATGGCTTGGGGTTGGTATTGCCATCATCAAGCTTGTGCACATTTAGCGGACTCAAGTCAAACTACTACCTTTGCTTAAATTGGGCATGCCCATGAGGTTTGAATCTAGGTCTCCTCCTAGTAAGTTCCCAGCGTCTTACCAATCCACCTAACCCTTGAGGACAAAAGAGTTTATGGTAAACCAATGCGATTTGTACCAGAGTTGTGTGGATCTGCACCGTACGGATCACGTTCCTCAATTGACTACCACACACCAACTCAACTACACACTCACCTTGATATTTATTTATTACTTTTGTTACCTAAATTTTATAGGTAAACTTTTAAAATAAGTGATATAAATGCACTTGGGGGTGCAACGCAATGGTTCGGGCTTTGGCTCTTCTTCGGGAGGTCTAAGGTTCAAACCGTGGCGTGGGCGAGTGTGTGAGGGGGTGGGTGTGTGGTGACTTTGTGTTAAATTCTCTATTGATAAGTATAGCTCTCGGCTTTATGAGGGGTCATGGTTGGAAGGAGACTGCTCAGCCCTGTACGTGGATCATAAGGATTTCTCACAATAACCAAATCTTAAAAAAAAATGATATAAATAATATATATATATATAACTAATTAATTTTTTTAATATTAAAAAATATTTACATATATATATTTTTGATGAACACACCTACCCCTTCACACTCACCCTTTATAAATATATATATTAAAAACTCACCCTCATTTTTATTTATTACGTTTGCTACCTAAATTGTATAGGTAAACTTTTAAAATAAATTTATAAAAGTTATTTAAATCTGATAAATATTTGACTGTAATATATATAATTTATTTATTTATTTAATATTAAAAAAAATTTATAAATATATATTAAGAACTCAACTTGATTGGGATTTCTCACAATAACCAAATCTTAAAAAAAAAATGATAAATAAAAAATATATATAATTAATTATTTTTTTTAATATTAAAAAATATTTACATATATATTTTTGATAAACACACCCACCCCTTCACACTCACCCTTTATAAATATATATATTAAGAACTCACCCTCATTTTTATTTATTACGTTTGTTACCTAAATTGTATAGGTAAACTTTTAAAATAAATTTATAAAAGTTATTTAAATCCGATAATATTTGACTGTAATATATATAATTAATTTATTTATTTAATATTAGAAAAAATTTATAGATATATATTAAGAACTCAACTTGATTTTTTTTATTATGTTTGTTATATAAATTGTATAAGTAAACTTTTAAAATAAATTTACAAAAGTGATTAAATCTGATAATATATATTGTTTTAAGGGGACACTGTAACGGTCCAAGGTTCAAACCATGATGCGAGTGAGTGTGTGATGGGGTGGGTGTGTGGTGGTTGTGTGTTAAAATTCCCTATTGATAAGCATAGCTCTTGGTTTTACGAGAGTCATGGTTGGGAGGAGACTGCTCAACCCTATGCGTTGGTCGTAAAGATTTTTCACACTAACCAAATCAAATATATATATATATATATAATTTATTTATTTAACATTAAAAAAAGCGGATATATATTAAGAATATGTTTTTAATTATAAAATATTATATATATATATATATATGATATTGATAAAAAAAATAGGGTTGAAGGGTCTCAATCCGTTACAAAGAGCTTAAAAGATGTACAAGTGTAGAGGAGTTGGAGAGCAAGTGGGTAGTTAAAACTCTCTAGTTGAAATTGAGAGACCCTAGGTTCAAATCTCTCTCCTCACATGTTGCGGATATGCTATGTACAAGGGGTTACAAAAATAAAAAATAAAAGAGCAGACAAATGCAAGATAGCCCTATCTTAGTAAAAGAAACAAACCTGGGCTAAACATCTTGATGAAGAAGTTGAAATAATATCCATCCCATTATCCTCCTATTTGATAAGGTTTATGCATCCACTATCCTCCTATTTGATAAGGCTTATGCAGTGCTCAATGCTTCACATAATTGATAAAGAAACCGTTGACAACAATGTAATTTAGTGTGTTCAAATCCTTCATCACATGATCCCAATAAGTATTTTGTTTTGCTCTACCATATTTATTTTATAACTTCATTATCAATTCTTATAATTTCTTTCAATTCCATAGGGGCATATGACTAGACCTTGAAATTTTCAAATCTACTCGCCATATTCATCATTTTATCGACAACTTTGTTTCCCTCTCTAAACATATGTTTAGTAACTTTCTTTTAGGTTTCCCAAAATAGTACTTGCATCTATAATTATTTGAAAAATGCTAGAATTATTTAGCTCCCCTTTTTGAAGGGAAGTTATAATATTCTTGGAATCCTCCTCGAGAATAATTCTCCTAAAACTCAAATTCACCATGATTCGGAGGCCCATAAGCATCGTACTTGCTTTAGCTTGGTGATTTGTGGTAATTCCTAGATCCTCAGCATACAACCACTACCTTACCTAGGTTGCCTACCTATCACAATCCCATCGAAGTTAATTTTTACCTAGTCTTTGTGACGATGTTCCCATCTAGTATCTACTCTCACCTTATTGATTTTTTTCATATTTACGGTATCTTTTTCTCTAGAGAGGATCATTGCAAGATTTTCCTGGCAGACAATTTTTTAATACAATCCTCCAAGAGAGTTGTTCCTCTGGTTTTATTTTTTAACTCTCGTCTATTTCTTTCCAACCAAACCCTCTAACAAATATGTGGAATGTATTTTTGCCAAAAAATATTGCTTCCTAAGTGTTACTGTTTCCAAATCTTTATTGGAGAATTTGGAATGACCTAAGCAACATTAACTTCTCTCAATAACATATTTAGGATATCTTAAAAAAATCACAAGTTCCAAACAGGTGATCCATGAACTCATCCTCTTTGTTACACAACACAAACAATTGGAACCACAATCCCTCTTTTGAACATATTATCTTTCGTAAGGATCTTATTGAGAATGGCAATCCAAAAAAACATAGCAACCTTAAGGATGATATTTATCTTCCAAATTATTTTAAGCTCGGGTTTCTCAGAGGTTATAAGTGTTGAGTTATATAACAACATAAGAATTAATATTTTTTTAATGCTTTATAACATTATTATTCAAAAATAATAATTAGCCTCAAGTGTTAGTAAAGATTATATTCTATCTTACATCATCATATATATATATATATATATATATATATATATATATATATATATAAGTCCTTTCCATTCAAGGAATGGACGAGGTTCCATTGACTTCGTGTTTACCCCTATCCCACTAGGTAAACACGAATTCAACAAAACCTCGACCATCCAAGGAATTGAATCGAGACAACCCATTGACAAGCACTCGACCACTTCCAATCAACCTACCCCTTTTGGGTAAAAAATTTAGGATAAAGTGCATGTTTTTAAAAGGGGTTCCAATATACTTTTATCGAGGCTTGAAATTGGGTCTCTGGAATGAAAAAATAAAGACATACCAATGGTATCCATCATGGGACCTCACATCATTTAATTTTAAGAATATTTTTTAAATATATCAATACATATTTAAAATATTTTTTTTCCGTGTTATAAATTGAGTTTGAATTTAAAAAATGCAACTTCAAAAAGTAATAGATATATTTTGATGTTTTTTCATGTAAAACTTATTTTTGGGTAAGTGCATGTTTTTAAAAGGGGTTCTGATCTACTTCTATCGAGGATTGAACTTGGGTCTATGAGATGAAAAACAAAGACATACCAATGGTATCCATCATGGGACCTCACATCATTTAATTTTAAGAATATTTTTTAAATATATCAATACATATTTAAGAGATTTTTTTCCTTCATTATAAATTGAGTTTGAATTTGAAAAATGCAACTTCAAAAAGTAATAGACATATTTTGATGTTTTTTCATGTAAAACGTATGTCCTCTGGCATATAAGCCATGTGTCTCAATGTGATATTTGATTTTTTGCACTAAGAGTTTGATTGCCCTTGGACCAACAAACTACCATTGATGAATGATATTTTTTTGTTATGATAGGTGCATTCTTTGATTAATGCGATAAATATTTTCAACAAAAATACAATTCAAAAGGTTCATCATATGAGTACAATTATCAATGCAAAGAGTATGTTTATTTGATGAAGTTAATGGTTACTATATTTTTCTTACATTGTTACATAATAAAATATCTATTAATAATTTATTATTGGATGTGTGTCAAGGCAAGTGGATACCTTTAAAAGCCTCCATTCAAATTTTTTATCTATCATTATGAATTTGATTTAATTTTACATCATTTGAGTAATCTTCATTTATTTAGAGCTTTAATTATTTATAATATTTTCAAATAAATTTACAATCTATTAGAAATGTGGGAATAAGAAACTTGTAAAGTAATAACCCCTGAGGAGTAGGTGGATTGGTAACTGCTTGTCTGGCCAAGCACTTACCAAGAAGACACCCAGGTTCCAACCTTGGGGACAACTTGCTTGCAAAGGTAGTAGTCTTATATGAATCCTCTGAGTGCACATTAGACTGACGATGATGGTATGAATCCTGAGAAATTAGTGGTCCTCTTCATGTTGAGTCAAAATTAATGAGGTGGAATAGGTTTTGTGGAAGCAACCCTTGTGGTTTGAACCCTATGATTTTCAATTACTAAAAATAGTGTGGTTGTGACCAACTGTCCCATGTAAACAAAAAAAATAAACTTGTTAAGTAATTTATTTTCAAAATCATAACTCAATTTTAAATTAAGCACATACAACCATAAGAGTATAAGATTATGTATTTCATATACAAAGTGTTAATGATCTTAAAATGTACCAAATCCATTCTCAAGTTATATATGAGATAATATATATTTAGGATAATAAGTCCATTAAAAAATTATGTATAAATAAATTCATGGGATATAAATACCTCAAGTTCCTTCAATCTCTTGTTTTTATCACCCAATTGGTTACAAATTTCTTGCATAAGTATACATCCTCCTAAAGGACCTTTCAAACTACTTGATTCTAATAATATGGAAACATATCATCCACAAACATAAATGAGATTAATATAAAAAAATCAAGCATATCAATTATTATAACTAAGCTTGTAATAAGACATTTGAAAATATCTTTAGTAAAACTCTATACAACATGAATGTGCTTGTACAACTTGAAATTAGTTGCAAAATACCATCTCAAAATATGAAGTTAATACAACATAATTTACTTAGTTAAATGTACATGTATCTAGACATCATAAACAAAGAATGTATGCAAATAAATATTAATGCTTTTAATGGGCTTATTATAAATCATATTTTGTAAGTTCTTTGCTTTAAATTATATTTCTCTATAATTTGTTACAAGTTTATCTTCTACCTTTTTGTGTCAAAAACTTTCATCATGGACAATAAAATAAATTTGAAGTGTTTTTTTATAAGAACCATATGTGCAAATCAATCTAAACAACACTTAACGTATCAATTTTATTAATTTTAACCTATAATTGTTGAAGTATTATTCAATTGAGATCATTTTTTTGTATCTTGCTTATTATATTATTCAATATGTAACAATGTCTAGCATCAAGGTTGAATTTATCATTGAAGTACATAAACAGTTATATGATAATATTTTTATGGAGTCTAGAGAAAATTAGAAAAATAAGGAAAGAATTTGACGTCATCAATTATACCATGCTATATGTTGGTTGCACCAATAAGGATTATATAATAGGACTCTAAATCTAATAGTAACGTATTTTATGCAATTAAAAATTGGAAACTATGCATGAGTAAATAAATTATAATTTTATTTTTAGTTTTATATAGTTGAAGATTTTAAAAATGAGATTTCTTATTTCTACTTAACTTGTGTTACTTAATATTATCTCCATTAGATTGATAATTATTAAACTATCCACCTTCTTGCAAATGGTATTATCAATTTCTAACACTGAGAGAAGAGTTTTAGTGAGGCTTACCATAATACACTTAAGTAAGAAGGCCATAAGAATTTCAATGCACTCTATGCAAATCTTTAGTCCTATGCTTAACAAATAAGGTAACTAATGAGGTATTAGATCTAACAATATATCTTCAAACTAGACAACTAGGCAAAACTCAAATTACCATAAGCTTGGTAAAAGAGTTGAAACACAAAAAGATACACAATTAAAGTAAATAGTATAAAGTGAAGGGTTTTTCTTGCTCACAAAGCAAGGTCTCATATAATCAATAATTGTGCTAACTTGGTTGTGAGTTTAATTTTGGCTTGTTATCTAATAAATTTTTTAATGGTATATCAATAATATATTTACAAAAAGTTCCTACCATTGTATATTAAGTCCTCAAATACTCTCCTCAAATGAAAATCAAATTAAGATTCTAATGAGGATTCTAGAAGAATGTTTAATCATAAAATAAATGAAATGCATTAAATTTAAATTCGATTAACATTTTGACCTAAATAATATAATTTAGTTCATTATAGGAGTATGTGCAACCAAAAAGATAAAAGCAATCATTGTTCAATATACTTGTATTGAGCATCTCTTTCCTAATGCACAAGTGTTATTAAAAGAATATAGACTGGACCTAATGGATGCTTATACATCATACTTGAGGTTCTTTTGAATTCAACATGGCTTACATGATTTAAGTGCACTTCATATAAAAAATTTGATTATGTGAAAAATAAACAAGGTCATAGTTTGAAACAAGAAAGCTCAAAATTCTTTTAACTTTAATAAGTTAAATTTTGTAAGGATAAAATAAATTTTATAGCAAAGAACTAATTACATGATAGAATATGGCTTTCAATCCAGCTATTTTAAGTTAAAAACTTCCAATGAAAACCATTATTGTGTATTCCAAATGACGTAGTGGTATTCCAATAATATTTTTTGTAATTAGGAATATATCACCTAAAATGATTTAAACTTTATTATTTGCCTTAAAAGTTGATATATCCCCGTGAGTATGGTCTACCGACAAGGACGCCACTTGCATTATCGGTGATGTAACCCAGGTTCATTCCCCATGGTGGATGTGTATAAAACAAATTGACATATTTAATCAGTTAATATCATACCATTAAATTAAATGTTGAGGTTCACCCATGGGATTTAAAACTTTGTTGATGGTGTGAAATCCACTTCCAACCACTTGTTCTAAATCCCATGGGCCAGAAAACTACTCTGCTAGGGTTTGATGAGGAAAAACTACTCTGTTAGGGTTTGATGAGGAAAAACTGCTTTGCGATGATGGCAGCAATTTCTGGAGGAGGTCTAAAAAATTGGAAGAATATCATGATGGCATCGGGTTCGTCACAGAGAGTGTATGCTCATAATGTTTTTTCATCTAAAATTTACTGGAAGGAATAAGATTTCCAGTGCATGTCCGGAACCACTTGTTAAATAATAATGGATGTTTAGAATGATGTGAAGCTAGGCTGGTTCTAGTGGTTCAACCAGACTCGATGGCGAAATATGTGGAGTATTTAACCAAACATGTGCTTATTGAAAAAAATTTGGGCATATAAATTTCTCTCCCCTTTGTGGAGTCTTGGGTAAGGAAGACTTGGAATCCTAAAGGCAACGTGGAAGTGATGTTGAATGCAAACAACTATTTTATGGCGGTTTTCTCTTGTCTCGCAGATTGTAATAAAGCATTTGAAGGGGGTCCTTATTTCTATAACCAAGCGAGACTCTTCCTTAAACCTTGGCATGTGGGTTTTAACCCATAATAGGAGCGGTCGTTGCGAGTTCTAGTATGGGTTTGGATTTTATGGCTCCTGTTGAAATTTTGGAGAACTGATATCTTGCATAAGATTGCTCTTCTTCTTGGGAAGCCAGTTGGACCATCATAATAGACAATGGATAAAAAGGTAATCTCTGTTGCCCATATCTGTATTGAAATTAATTTAAATAATCCTATTCTAGATTCTATTGAAATACAATTTGGATCAGCTACATGGGTTCAAAAACTTGACTATGAAGCTCTTCCATTTTGTTTTCGGATTTACCATGAATATTGCCACTTGCAAAGAAAATGCCCTAAGTTTGTCCCACCCGTGGCTTCAAATATTGGGCCCTCTCGATCTGGATAAAATTTGGATAAATTAAAAGCCCCAATAAAGGAAGGGGAATGGGATAAGGAAGGCTTTGTTCCAGTAAAATCCTAAAATAGAGGATGAAGGGAAAATAGAGACCTTAAGGATAGTCAGCCAGATGCTCTACTCAACCATTTTGAAATATTAGATGATCTTGATAATTGTATGGAGATACCTGAAACTTCACTACCTGATGTAAATATAATAGGGTCGAATCATATGTCTCTTCTTGAGGTGGAACTTAAGGAATCAGATCTAAGGGATTTAAATGAAGAACAAAGGGCTTTGGATCTGAGTATAGGTGATATGGTTGGATCTAGCCCTAGAAGGGAAACTATTTTGAAAAGTGGTATAGATTTAGTTATGCCCTCTCCTACTCAGGAACTGATGCAGTCATCCTTGGACTGTAAAACTCCTATGGTGTTGGGATTGCATCAAAAAATAATTGAAAAAAGCTTTTTGGATAAGAATATGAAGTTAGGTCAAAAGAAGGACTAAGATAAAATTAAGTTATTGGAGGAGACTTTGGTGGAGTTAGGCTTGGTGAGAACATTGGAATCCCATTTTTCTAACCCCCAAAAATGATTATCCTTTCAAGGAATGTAAGGGGGTCGAATAGCATCCCCAGACAAAATGTTGTTTGTGATTTGGTTCATGTACATTCTTTGGATGTGGTGTTTATTCATGAGACTAAATTAGCTACTGATAGTATGTTTAGTATTACTCCCAAGTTGTGGAGAAGGTAGAAATGCCAATGTATTGGTGCATGTGGATATGCTAGTGGCATCGCTTGTTTATGGGATCCGGTTAAGATATCCCCTCTTACTTGGATTTCTAGCAGATGGTCTATTTTGATGATCGGGTATGATAATGAATATGGTGAAACCATCCTACTTACAAATGTATATGCTCCTACTGATTACAATGGTAAAGTGAATTTGTGGGAGCATATTTGCTTTGTGAGAAGTCTAGCTCCCCTATACCCATGGATTTTTGCTGGAGACTTTAACTCTATCACTTATTTGGAGGAGAAATACGGTGGGATTGACTATATCGAGTCATTTTATTCTATCTTTAGTGCTCATATCCAGGCCCTAAACTTGGTTAATATCAAGCTATTTAATGGGATATTTACTTGGCATAATAGAAGGTGTGGGGAAGCTTCCATATCAAAGATATTGGATAGGTTTTTGATCTTTAGTTATTGGATGGGTAATAACAGAAGTGCTAGTTCTATGATTATGGAGGGTAGGGGATCTGGTCATTGGCCTATAAAACTCTCTGCTCTTGAGTTAAGGCTAAAGAAGAATTATTCCTTTAAGTTTCAACTTATGTGGCTTCGTGATCCTAAGCTTCATGATTTCATGTGAGGTTGGTGGACCACTAGCAAACCTCCTCATGGCACCGCTATGTATTCCTTTATGAAGTGACTACAATTTATTAAGCATAAATTGAAGAGATGGAATAGACTAAATTTTGGAAAATTTTCCTTGGATAAGCTGGAAGCTCTTAGGAGAGTGGAAGAATCTTCAAGGAATATTGGAGATTAGGGAATCATGGAGGATCTTCTCGTTGAGGAATCTGAGGCTATGAAAGACCTTGTTGAATGGGAACTGAGGGAAGAAATTTTTTGTAAATAAAAAGCTCAAGTAGATTGGCTTCAAGAAGGGGATAGGAACACAACCTTCATTTATAAATCAGTTAAGGCTTGCCATAATGGTAACCTGATTACCTCTTTTGTAAATTCTCAAGTTGCCCTACTCTCTTATTTCAGGGATATTTCATAAGAGACTACGAGGTATTTTTTTGCTCTCTTCAAGGAGGACTCCCTCTTATATGATGAGAATGAAAAGCTTATTCTAAATTGTATTCCCTCGATTGTTTAGAGAGATATGAATGAGTACTTGATGGGTCCAATTTCCCTTGAGGAGTTGGAAAATGTTGTATTCAAGATGAAAAAGAAAAAGCCCTAGGCCTAGATGGATTCCCGATTGAGTTTTATCAGGAGTTTTGGGATTTAATCAAATTTGATCTTCTAGAGGTGGTCCATGAGTCCTAAAAGAAAAAACAGATGCTAAGGGCCCTAAATGCTACTTTTGTGGTGCTTATTCCCAAAAAAGAGAGAAAATTCCTTGGATATGTTTAAGACTATTGCTCTCTGCAATGTTGTGTATAAGACCATCACAAAATTTATTGCTGAGAGGCTGAAGATATGGTTGAGCAAAATCATCTCTAAGGAGCAAGGAGGGTTTGTTGCTGGCAAAAAAATATTAGATGGGGTTGTTATTGCTATAGAAGCTATTCACTCTATGGAAATTTCTAAGGAGAAAACTATGTTCATTAATTTGGACATGGCCAAAGCCTATTATTGGGTCAGATGGTCCTTTATTTAAAAAGATCTTGCTATTTTTGGGTTTGAGGAGGAATGGATTAGATGGTTGATGAGTTGTGTTTCTTCTCCCTCGTTCTCTATTCTTGTTAATAATGAGCCATTAGAGCTATTTGAGGCCTTAAGGATATTGAGGCAAGGAGATCCTTTATCTTCTTATTTTTTTATTATTATGGAGGAATGTTTGGGAAGATTTCTCAAGTCTCAAGTTAGGCAGGGTCTCATTCAGGGGTGGAAGTGGGATAGTAATTTGCCACCTCTTTTTCACCTTCAATTTGTTGATGATACTGCTTTGTTGGGAGTTGCCACTATCAGGGAAGCTGGCAATATTAGATAGTATCTTGACATATATCTTGGTGCTTCTGGATAATTTATTAATGAGGACAAGTCTTCTATTTTCTTATTCAATACCAATACCCCTCCTCTTATTCAAGCCAAGATTGCTCGCATTCTAAGATTCAAGGTTGGGACTCCCCCTTCATTCATCTTGGTATTCCAATTTCATCTCATCCTCTACCTATATCTTCTTGGCAATCTATGCTTGATAATTTTAGAAGGAAGGTGAATCACTGGACTTTCATATGACTATCCACTACAGGTAGAGTGTTGCTTTTGAAATTTATTGTTCAAGCTTTACCCATTTATAGATTTTTTGTACAAATAGCTCCCTCTCATTTCATAAAGGACATGGATGCTTTGGCAAGACAATTTTTATGGTCTAGAAAACTTGATCAATCTAAATGGATTTTGGTTAGGTAGGATTATATATGTAGGTCTGTGCAAGAGGGAGGCCTTGGGTTGCGACAGACAGCTCTTTTTGGGTAGGCTTTGGCTGTAAAAATTTATTGGAGATGGTGTACCTATCAAGATCATATTTGGGCTAAAATATTATCTTGTAAATACTTGAAAGGTATTTCTAAGGCTGAGATCCCTAGAGTCAGCTTGGTTGGGAAAGGTTCAGTTATCTGGGATACTCTTAAAAGAGGAGTTAATTTAATCAAGCAGGGTTTGTTCTAGATTTGCAATTGGGGATTAGATGCTCTTTTTTGGAAGGATTCTTGGGATGGCCAACTTCCTATATTGAATCAATATCCTAGGTTACGTTCCCTAAGCATTTTTTTCTTGTAAGCGGGTGGGTCTCATGTGGAGGACTTTAAAAAATCTAGTCTTTTGGAAATATGGAGATGCATAGGTGAAAATATCTATAGGAATGGCCCGAGGGGGGACTGGCCAAGGACATAGAGGTGCTTGCTCTTATTATTTTGGGGAGGCCCTATTATTTATTGAGGGGTAAATATATTCTATCTTGGAACCTTAATACCAAGGTAACCTACTCGGTAGCCTATGGTTATCAGGTTCTTGATAAGCAAAAGTATGGGAGTCTTCCTATCACATGGTGGAAAAATGGTGTGGAACAAATTTGCTTGGCTAAAATGTAACTTATTTCTCTAGATGGTAGCTTGTAATAAATGCCTCACTTGGGATAACATGAGGAAGAGGGTATTTTAGGGTCCCTCTTTTTTTGTCCTTTGTAGTAAGAATGAGGATGACTCTTCTCATTTATTTTTCCAATGCTCCTTTGCTAGAGATATTTGGAACCATTGGTGGAGCACTTAGAACCATCCATGTTTTCATGTGTTGTCCCTAGTGGAGTTTTGGAGTAGTCTAGGAAGACCTCCGACCAAGGCCCCCTTCCTTTGAGTGGCTTGGAATTTGGGCCCTTATTGCATCATCTAGCATATTTGGCTTGAACAGAATCATCGCATCTTTCAGGGCAGTCATTTAGTTGTTCAACAGATCTAGAAAAGGATCCCGTGTTTGGTTCAAGAAACCATCCATAGCAAATGTGATGTGGACCCTATTTTGGATTCTAGGGAGGAGAAGGTACAACAGGCCCTTAGTCTCTTTGATGATGGTGTGAACTCTTCTAGCCCTAGTAGGATTCCTCATCTCAGCAAGAAGGTTAGGAGAGATGGTAGGTGGAGGCCACCCCCTAGAGGAGTTTTAAAAATTAATACTAATGGATCATCCAGGGGCAATCCTGGACATGCTAGCATTGGTAGTGTTGGTAGAGATTCTGTTGGTGGTGTTAGTTTTTTATTTTCCATTTATAAAGGTGTTCACTACAACAATGTTATGGAAGCTCTTGTAATTCTTGAGGCCTTGCAGAGGGGGTTTTCTCTTGGCTGGAATAGGATTATTTGTGAGTCTGACTCTCAAATTGTGGTTAATATTTTAAATAGTAAAAGGGTGGAGGAATTTAATTGGCAGTTGGCCTCTGTAGCTATTCAGATTCTCAGAATGAGTGAAGAGTTCAAATTTATATCCTTTGTGCACATTCCAAGGGAATGGAATGTGGTTGTTTATTACCTAGCCAAAAGGTCTTCTGAGTTGTTGGATCCTTGGATTATCGATAATTGGGAGAATCTCCCATCTGGGGACTCTCAACACCTGTGGGAGTTGATCTACAAGGATTTTCAGACTTAATGTGGTTCGTTCTTGTTGTCTTCTTTGGGTGTCAATCTAGTCTAGTGGTTTTAGCCTGTTTAGTTGTTTATTTGAGTCCTGGTTGGAAGCTCAGCTATACTCTGTAATCCAGACTTTTTATCAATAAATTTTTACCCCTTTATTTTAAAAAAAATTCCATGGGCCAGTAAAAACAATATTATATAGACTAAAATAATAGATTTTTTTATAAAATAAACAATCCCCTATCAAGGGATTTTTGCACCAACATTTGAAATTGTTGGTATACATTATATTTAATCAATATTTTATTGAAGTTTCTCCATTTGAGTGATTTAATTAGAATAGTGTCTTCTTTTAAATGGATTTGAGGTTTATGGTTTTTCTTTCAAACTTAATTGTAATTATAAATTGATAGGGATCAATAAGATAATAAATACTTCTAGATAAGGTATATTGTACACATGTTACACATACCATTAAATATTGTAAGGCATATTAAATGTCATTTTATCATTATACGCCAATGGTAATCATCATACCATGGTATTGTAAAGACACTTGGTGCCTATAAATATGTATACTTGATCAATAAAATATAATTTAGATTCTTGGATCTTAGTTTCCATATTAGTTTGGTATCAGAGCACCCCAATCCACCATGGGTTTTGCTTTTATCTTCACTTTCATGTTTTACACCATGTTGCTATGTCTAAATATTTTGCTAGATGAGATCTCTCACCGATGCAGATACATCTATACCGAAATCTGACATATATAATCTACCATGCTAGAAGAAATGGTAGCTACCTCAAAAAATCTTGATGACAAACTTCTTTTAATTGAGGAAGAAACACTTGTTGATGATCATGAAGCAACACCTGGACTTGAACCAGGATCTATGGGTGATATGTCCATCGTATTGCATTTAGACGATGTTTCTAATATTGTTATACCTAATTATATTGTAGTTTTATTTGTTACCAATCTCGAAGATGATGAAAATGATGTTCCATTTGAACCTTGTTTCCTCGAAGCTATTGATAACAAAGTTGACATTGTTTTACCAATTTTGATTGCTAAATATTCTTAAGCAACGAATAATTCATTACCTTCTCAATAATTTTTTTTATCTTGTTCGGGATGATGTTGTTTCACCCATCCCATGGGGTGCTTGGCCCCTATCCCTTGCTAAAATCAATTCGTGCTCGATTTTGTGCAGATTGGAACATCCTCCTTTGATGGTTGATGTTACACTATAATAGCATGTCTTATTCCTACCACCATATGTCCACATTTTTTATGGACCTATGATACCCTCTTCATCGCTACCACAAACTCCCAACTTACTATCGACCTTTTTTTGGTCACTACCATGGCCTCGCCCTCATCCATGGCCACCCCTTTTAATATTTGCAACTCATGGACTCTATGTGCGCATGTCCATTATTAAAAAAATATTACAATCTTTCCAATATTTTTTGCTATACCATTTTCTAACTGTTCCATCTCTTGGCCACGCCATCTCCAAATATCCCCTACATCCCCCCTCTTATTCGACCCTTACCATGGCCTTCCGAATATCACTTCTCTTTGTCATCATTCCCAACCCTAGCCACCCCTAGTATCATCACTGTTTGTTTTATTATTGCACTGTGGGCACTTTAACCCTCGTCATGGACATTTCCTACCTCACGTTTCCATGCTCACACCTCCCTATGGGCCACCAAAGACCCTCCCCTTTTCTTGTGATCTATGTGTGCCCTTCCTATTGGGGAATACATTTTTATTTAAATAAAAAAATAAATTTAATTTAATTTAAAATTGGCATATTTTAAAGGCATATTAAATGCCTTCTTATCACGAGCGCCCCCATATTAAATAAAATAAATTATGCATATTTTAATAAACACAATAATTGTACGTATTTTATTAAATAAAAATTAAATTAAATTTTATTTAATTTAATTTACAATAGGCATTTTTCGACATAATATTCCTTTCTTCCTTAAAACCGGTCAACTACCATTCTTCGCATGCCGAATTGTGGGACCATCCAACCATCTGCTAGCATAGCAGTGTTTACAGTCGTTGGAAAGATTTTTCTAAGCCCGACTAAGTGCTAACATCTATTTTCTATTTTATGAAGACCTGATCTAGTTCATCCTTGGTCTTCCTCTTTTATATTAGAGTGTATTTTTGGTTGTATCCAACACTTCTCTACATTCTCATATTTCTCCTCCATGTTTGTACGCATTGAAGTCCAATGCTTCTTTAGTGGAGAGGAATTATAGAATCAATAAGATAATAAATACTTCTAGATAAGGCATATTGTACACATGTTGCACATGCCATTAAATATTTTAAGGCATATTAAATGCCTTCTTATCATTATACGCCAATGGTATTCATCATACCATGGTATTGTAAAGGCATTTTGTGCCTACAAATATGTACATATGATCAACAAAATATAATTCGAATTCTTGGATCTTAGTTTTCGTATCATAAATAATAATATTTCAAAGGATTCTAAATATGATAAAGATGAATAGATTTAGTAAATATTAATATTAATTACTCTAAATTTATAGTCAATGTTCTTTTCATTAAATTATTTCATAGATTTGGTTATATAGGGATTAAACCAACTTCACTTGTATTACATCTATTCCAAGAAATCATAATGTCATTTTGTAGATCACCTTATCATAAGAGTTATCATCACAATGCAAGGACTCGAACTTGATTCATGCTCATATGATTGCAACTTATTTATTATTGCTCCATAATTCCTTAGAATTTCCAATTAATAAATTTATGTTTAAGTACATTGAAAACCCATGGTCACATATTCTTTGTAATATAAGTAGAAGTAATATATTTATCCCTTTAAAAAATATATTGTAACATAAATTCATTGAATTTTATCAAATTTTAGGTTTTACATCAAATAAATGACCTGTTGGTAAAAATGACAACATGCAGGGAAATAAATGTATTCTCCTCAAAATTCAGCTAAGGAGAATCGTCGCGATGGCACGAAATTCTAGAGGGCCAGCGGTGAGCAAAGGAGAATCATCATGATGGCACGACATTTTGAAGGATCAGCAGCGAGAAAAGGAGAATCGTCATGATGGCGTGACATTTTGGAGGTCTAGCGGTGAGCTAAGAAGAATTGTCATGATGGCATAGTTAGCATATCTTAGTGATATCTTATTTATTTCATTATTTAGTTTTCATTTTAGGCGTATTGTTATTTTCTATAACAATCCCTATTTTTACCTCGGGTGGTTCCACAACCTCCGGGTTTATTTTAAGCTACAAATGTATTATTTAAATGCTACTTCATGAATGAAATATTGTTCGCATTTCAACATGGCATCAGAGCCAGAAGGGTGAGAGAGAGAGGAGGCGAAAGTTGGCTGGTCTTGCTTGGAGAATTTTTTTTTTTTGAAGGAAGCGGAAGGTTGCAGGTCTTTTTTTCCCAGTGCTGGTCTGGAATTTTTTTTCCTACCGCTAGTCTGTGTGTGTTTTTTTTGCTAAGCATGCATTTAAAAAAAAAACACTCAGACCCCCCCTGCGCTATGCACCTCCTGTGCGTGTTTTTTCACAGTGCTAGTCTGGGAAATTTTTTTTCCCAGCACCCCCGCCCGCACGTGATATAAAAAAAAAATTCCATGCCCCCCCTCCCCCTCGTGTGTGATTTTTTTCATCACACATGGCATCCTCCACTCCCCCCGCCGCAACATGATTTTAATCATGCGCCCCCCCCGTCGCGACATGATTTTAATCATGCATGGCTGTCGCGCCACCCCCCCTCCTCGATGCGATTTTTCTTACCGTGCCAACCTTCCCCCTCCTCCCCTACGTCGTGTGCGCGGCATGACGTGCGGCAGGCCTGCTGCAGCCATGGCCAGATACAGCAACTATGGCCACCTACAGCAGCAGTAGCCGCACGCTATCCAATCGTCGACCGCACTTTGTGGATGCCACCGTAGGCCTCCCGCTGCCACCAGCCATGGAGGCAGTCATGGCCAGGCAGCCGCGCATAAAAAAAAGGGCTGGGGACCCTCCTCAAATAGGAGGGGGTCCCTGATCCTTTCGGATCAGCCCACTAGTCCACTTGGTGGTGGACTGTGCGGTAAGGCTCAGGGAGCCTGCAGGTCGGGGGTTCAAATCTCGCCAACTGCCCCTTGGAGAAAAAAAAAAAAAGTAAAATTTTTTTCTAAAGTATTTTTATTATTATTATTTTTTTAGTTAAATTAAATTTTTAATTTTAATTTATTTTTCTATAGTTTTAAAACTATATAAATTAAAATTTGTTTTTAATTTATATTTTCATAGTTTTTTAACTATATAAATTAAAATTATTTTTTTTTAACTTTAAAAATATATAATAATTATAAAAAAAATGCTTTGTTAAGGAATTTTTTTTTCGGGGGTATTTTTTTCCAAAAATCACAGGGGGAAAGTGAGTAATTTTTTGAAAAGCAAGTTTGGCATTATTGTAAAGGTGCATTTTCGGCTGCACCCGACACCTAGTGGGTTATTTCTGTGGGCACTTTTATGTTGTATGTTGCATATTTCATTTTTTGCACTATAACATTAAAAGTTAAAATGAAATTCACTCCTAAGTCCCTGAAATAATTAAAACCCATCCGTGCAATTTATTGCACTACAGCGTTTAGTATTTGTGATACCTCTGGCCAGCACTTACATGTAAAGATATTATGATTGCGCTACTGTATCCATCGCCTAATATAGCTGCCAAAATGACGTCTAAGCTTGTTCTCTATAAATCATCGAGGAGAGATAAGTTTGCCATTTTGCATTTTTTTTACTCTATTCATTCCCTAATAGTTCTTGTGTTTAGGCGTAAATCCTGATGAAAGTTTTGAAATCCAAAGTGTTTAGGGGAAGTTACACCCCATGCATGAGGATTGCAGGCTTTC
Organism: Wollemia nobilis; assembly: GCA_028583015.1. Taxonomy (NCBI): domain Eukaryota; kingdom Viridiplantae; phylum Streptophyta; class Pinopsida; order Araucariales; family Araucariaceae; genus Wollemia; species Wollemia nobilis. The sequence goes on along the minus strand of JAQPPZ010003077.1, from coordinate 14,639,942 downwards.
TATGGTAGGTGCCATCAACAAGACTATTCCCTTTCAGTACTGCTTAAGTTCCACGTATCGTATGATCTCTAAAAATTACCTATAGTTTCCCTCATGTAAGGGCGGGTGATTTTTTTTTATCTTTCTAAATACCTATAGTTTCCCTCACATAATGGCGGGTATTTTGTATGGTATATTGGCCTATCAAAATGTATATCGAAAGGGGGACCAATTGGTGTTATAAGGAACCTTCACCATGTCTGCAAAATTAATGACTGATTCTCATCAGTTGTTGAAAGGTCTTAATTACACACCATGGAAAAACAAGATGAAGGCTATCCTAGTCATGGATGACTTATCGGATGTTGTATCTGGAATAACAACAAGACCTTCATCTGCTACTGGTGCTATAGCTCCATCTACTACTCAAAGATAATTTGACAAGCTAGACAGCAAAGCAAAGGTGCTCATTTTGCTTGCTGTGGCTAATGAAGTTCAACCCCATATTGCTGACTATGCAAATAGTAAAGTGGCATGGGATGCCCTTAATACTATCTATGAGGGAAATAATGATTCCACTATTCTATTTCTTCAATCTCAATTACACAGTCTAAGCATGAAGCAGGGGGAGACAATTGAATTTTTTCTTTGTAGAGTGTCAGAATTGAAAGCAAAGTTGAATTCTTTAGGAGAACCAGTTGAAGATAAGCTCCTTACCTCAATTGTATTGAGAGCTTTACCTGATTCTTATCGGGTGTTGATTACTTCCCTTCAGGTGTCACAACGAAAAGTTACTTTTGTAGAATTAGTTAATATGCTTCAATAGGAGGAGGCACGCCAACTATAGCGAGATGATTCTTCTAACATTTCCCTCTACATCAATAGGAAAGGATAGAACCAGAAGAAGGGTAATTTTTAGAAGGGAGGGAATTCACAAAAGGATTCAAATGGAAACAAACTCAACAACCTCAATAGAAAAAGTGCTATTGCAAGATCTATGACAAAGAAGGTCATGATACAAATAGATGTTGGCATAAGAATAAACAATCAAAATAGAAAGGCCGAAACAAACCACAAAAGAACAAACAAGTGAATATTTTTGTTGAAGAATCTGACATGGATTCTGAGAGAGCCCACAAAGTTCTCATGACTACCACAAGTGTCCAGCGAGAGGGATCCTATTTGGTATGTTGATTCTGGAGAGCAAGCACATGACTGGTGATAAATCATTGTTTGAGTCTTTTGAGGCCAAAGAGGGTAAACCTATCACTATTGTTGATGATAAAACCTACAAGGTTAAGGGAGATGGTACTGTTTCAGTCACTCTTCCTGATGGCAAGTGTCATATTGACAAAGTTCTCTATGTTCCAAGATTTGCGAACAATTTGTTGTCAGTCACACAAATTCTGGACAAAGATATGGTTGTGCACTTTAGTGTTGAGGGAGGCAAGAAGTGTTGTTCTATTACCAGGAGGGGTAATAACATTGCCACTACTTCATATAAGCATGGCTTATTTGCCTTAGATGTTATCTCTACTCCACATGTAGCCATGATAGTCTCTACAAAGGAGGCAACTTCCCTATGGCACAAGAGATATGGACATTTGAGTTTTGGTTACTTACTTGAGTTAAGTAAGTATGAAATGGTAAAAGGTCTTCCTTCCCTTTCTACCACTTTACCAGTTTGCTTTGACTGCTTGGCAGGAAAGCAGCATAGAGTGCCTTTTGAAAGGAGCTCTACAAGAGCAAAGAAACCTTTGGAGTTGATTCACATCGATCTGTGTGGTCACTTTACTCCCAACAGTTATGGGGGTAAGAGGTATTTTTAGTTATTCGTAGATGATTACTCAAGAAATATGTGGGTATTCTTTCTTCAAATGAAATATGAAGCATTTGGCTTCTTTCAGCAATTCAAGAAATCTATTGAAAAGGAGTTAGGGACTTCTATAAAGACCCTCTGCTCAGATCGAGGAGGGGAGTTCACCTCTAAAGAATTCTTTGAGTTATTGAAATAAAATGGGATCACATGATAGTTAACTACTACTTATACTCCTCAGAAAAATGGAGTTGCTAAAAGGAGGAATCATTCCATCATGGAAATGGTTCGTTGCATGCTCACAGGAGCTAGTATTGAGCAACTATATTGGGCAGAAGCTGTCACCACAGTAGTATATCTATTGAATAGGGCACCCACAAAGGCTCTACAAGGAATGACTCCACAGGAAGCATGGAGTGGTAGGAAACCCTCCATTTCTCATCTATGCATTTTTGGATGTAAAGCTTTCATGCACATACCAAAAGAGAAAAGGAAGAAGCTAGATGAGAAGACATTGAAGTGTATTCTTCTTGGGTATGATGAGCACTCTAAGGGTTATTGTTTGATTGATCCCTTAACCAAGAAGATACACATCAATAGAGATGTATTTTTTGATGAGGCTTTCACATTAGAACCCACATCAGATGTATACCTAGACCTTGTGGAACCTAAGGTTGATAAATCTCCTTCCTCAAAAGTTGGAGGTCTGTCTTCATCTTCTTCAAAACCTTAGAAGAAGAATCCAAAGTGGTATACAAATACAATCAAATACTCTAAGCTATCCACTCCACCAGATTTGACATTGGATAGGCCTCGTACTCGCAGCATGGCTCGACAGGAGAAAGCTACAACAGAGAATACTGGGGTTGATGAGCTATGTCAATATTTTGAGAAACTTTCTATAGATCTAGCGAGATGCAGAAGATATGGATATTGATAGTGACAGGGTATTTATGTCTTCCATAGACGATCTTGAACCCGCATCAGTGCAATTTGCTCTTGGTGAGCCTTAGTGGAAGGCTGCTATGGATGTAGAGTATAAGTCTTTGATGAAAAACAAAACTTGGAAGCTTGTCAATCTGCCATATGGAAAGAAGCCCATAGGCTGCAAATGGGTGTATAAAGTGAAGTATAAGATATATGGTACAATAGATAAGCATAAGGCCCAAATTGTTGCAAAGGGCTATGCTCAAAGAGAAGGCATTGACTATGAGGAAACTTTTGCACCTACTGCTCAGATGAAAACCATTCGAGTTATTTGTGCTATGGCAGTGCAATATGGGTGGAAAGTACACCAAATGGATGTCAAGAGTGCTTTTATAAATTGTGATCTCCAAGAAGAAGTCTACATGACTCAACCAAAAGGATTTGAAGTGGAAGGCCAACAACAAAAAGTTTGCAGATTGGTAAAATCCTTATATGGTTTGAAACAAGCCCCTCGGGATTGGTATATAAAAATGGATCATCACCTTTTGTAGCATGGTTTTAAGAGATGTTCGTTAGATGCAAACCTCTATTTTAAGAAATAGGGTTCTGAAATAGTGTTGCTTGTACTCTATGTTGATGATCTGCTCATTATAGGGAGTTCAGAAAAAATGATTTCTACTGTCAAAAGAGACTTGTGTCAATATTTTGAGATGTCAGATCTCGGACTTCTCCATTATTGTCTTGTTCTGGAAGTCAGCTAGAAGGAGCACTCCATAAAAGTGTCTCAGAAAAAATATGCCAAGACCCTATTGGAAAAATATCGCATGACTGATTGCAAGCCAATGTCTACTCCGATGGAAACAGGAATTCAGTTATCACGATATGATGATTCACCTCAGGTAGATGGTACTCTCTATCACTAGTTGATTGGGAGTCTCATATATCTGACCAACACTAGGCCAGATATCGTATTTGTTGTCAACTATCTTTCGAGGTTCATGCAAGAGCTGAAGACTACACACTGGAAAGCAAAAAATCACGTTCTTCACTATGTCCGTGGCACAATGGAATATGGCCTAGAATATAAGAGGAACAACAAATTCTTCTTACAGGGATACACGGACTCTGACTATGTCGGATCATATGATGATCGTAAATCAACTTTAGGATATTTGTTTCATCTTGGATCTGGTCCTGTCTCTTGGCACAGCAAGAAGCAACAAGTGGTTGCTATTTCATCAACAAAGGCAAAATATCACGCCGCACGTGAAGCTGTGTGCGAAGTGATATGGTTGCATCTCATCCTCACAAGTATGGGTCTTCCATCAAAATCTCCGATACACTTGTTCTGCGACAACATGGGTGTTTTGAATCTTGTCAAGAATCTAGTACATCATGAAAGAACCAAGCACATTGACACACAATGTCACTTAATTCGAGATGAAGTTCCAATGCATCGAATTCAGCTTCAACACATTCCCACCAATGCTCAAGTTGCAGACATTTTCACTAAGGCACTTGCACGTGTCAAATTTGAATTTTTTCGTAGCTCTCTTTGTATTACCAACTAATGTAATCAGGGGGGATATTAGTAGTTCTTCAATTACATAAATAATGTAATAATGGGGGATGTTAGCATATCTTAGTGATATCTTATTTATTTCATTATTTAGTTTTTATTTTAGGTGTATTGTTATTTTCTATAACAATCCCTATTTTTACCTCGGGTGGTTCCACAACCTTCGGGTTTATTTTAAGCTACAAATGTATTATTTAAATGCTGCTTCATGAATGAAATATTGTTCGCATTTCAACAGGAATGACATTTTGGAGGGCCAGTGGCGATCTAGGAAGAATTGTCGCGATGGCATGACATTTTGGAGGGCCAGCGGTGAGCTAAGAAGAATTGTTGTGATGGCATAACATTTTGGAGGGCCAACGGCGAGAAAAGAAGAATTATTGCGATGATGCAAAATTTTGGAGAGCCAGCAGACCACGATTTCTAAAAGGAGATGGAGAAGATATTTGTAATAGAAATATCTTAACTTTTTTTAGTTAGGAGATTCATGATCTAAGAAATATCTTTGTAACAAGAAGATCGTGACATCTAATCATTATGTTACTAGGATAAGCCTGCGGGTAATTTGTTGTAACAACTTTTAGTTTTTTGTTTATTTAAACTCTATATATAGGATGAGCGATATAAGAACCAGGTAAACTCTTAGGTGTTTACAAGGCTATGTATTCAGACTTTTGAAAGATAAATAGAGATCATATATCTTGGTTCTAGGCTCAATTGGTGTACAAGTATGTATACATTTGTTTATTGCTAATTTAGTCTTTGTTGAACGTACCATGCATTAATTCTTAAAGCTAAATTTTTGTGTTAAGCATTCTATAAGATATGCAATTGACTTCATGTAGAAATTTCTGTAGAAATACATGCTGAATGATCTTAGATTTCCATGTGTTGGTTATTATTATGTTTTTCTGCAAAAGCTTTAAGTAGTTCTATGTTGTTGCTTAATTTGTACCTTATTATCTCCTAGATTTGGCTATATTTCCCCATTTTATGCATTCCCTTCTCTCCCCATTTTCTTATAAAAAATAAAAAACCAGCCTTCTCTGGAGATTGAATCAAGCAAACTCTATTTTAGTCTGGTCTTTCAATGTTGAAGAAGTCTTTGGTGCAAATTATTACCTAAGGCAGATTTTGTTCCAATAGTTTTTGGCACGCCCGATGGGACCCAAAACCCATACATTATATATAGATCAAAGTGTTAGTGAAGCCTTTGTCTTGTCAATATTTTATTATCACTTGGTGACTCTGCACCGAAAAGGAACCCTAAAAAAAGTCCTTACCTAGCTTCTAGTTATGAATCATCCTTATGATAACCAGATCTAAAGCAAAAAATTTAGAATAACCCATAGATTTCTTTGAGCTACATTTTGGTAGCCTCCGAGCTAACCTAGTTTTGATTGCAAGAACATTTTCTATTCTCAATAGTAATCCAAGACAAGTGTACACTCCCTGTGCAACCTCGTTTAGCACTGCTGCTATCGAAACCTCAGCTCTAGTTACCAATACAACTACAATGGTAAAAAATTTACCAGATCTACCTTATCCTCTATGGAATCATACAGGCCCTTTAAATATTGTAGTTCAACATCCAATATCATCAGCGGCTCTGAAAGCACTACCTCGGTATGATGGTACTAGGAAGATAGCTTATGAACATTACCTAGATGTGGCCACATTGGCACCAATATATAACATCACAGAGGAAGATGTGATGATCAGGCTCCTAATTATTTCCCTCAAAGGAAAAATGCTCTACTGGTACAGAGATCTTGACTACCAGGCTATATCTACTTGGGCCCAACTTGCTGGTAAACTAGTGGAAGAGTTTAATGAACATGCAGACCCCTTTTCATTGTTAAATTAGTTTAGTGTCATTCAAAGAAGCCCACAAGAGGAGATGGTGGATTTCAATATTAGTTTCGATCGAACCTAGAAGAGAGTGCTCAATGGTTTGATACCTGCCCTAGAGGGAACCATATACTACTATCTAAGAGTTTTTAATTTAGAAATTAGTATGGCGATCAAAAAATCTTGGGTGACGACGTTTCCTAAAATCTATCAAGAAGCACTGAGAGTAGAAAAGAATTTGATCACCATAGGAAGGTTCCCTTCAAATATGATGCCTCCCATTTTCCCCAATTTACCTCAAATTTCAAATGATGCTCTCCTAGCTCCCCCGGTTGCTGATCTTCCCAAGTGGAATGGACAAATCAATATCCTGATTCTACTGATGCCACCAACTCTTTCAATGCTTCCTCCTATTCCTGCTAATTTCTTAATGGGAAATATGTCTACTCAAGATGCCCAACTGGTGATATTTCAAGATCTGCAAGCCTCTTATAATACTGTCAAATAAATTTATCTCTATGGAGTGAAGAGAAGCAGGAAGAAACTCTCAACCAAGACGTTATCCATAAGTAACTAGATATTAAGCATCTTTCAGTGCATGGAATTATGAAAAAACTAATGCAGTCTATGCTAGTAAGGAAGGTGAACCTAGTAATGCCTTTCCCGAATCATCCTACTGGTGTTCCACGTGTAATGATCCCCATGGGGAGACCGACTGCATGGTTCATCATCATCAGGTACAACAAACGGCTACCAAAAAGGTAGAAAGATCCCTTAAAGGTCAGGTGAACATAATTCAAGAAGATGATCAAAAAAATTTTATTCCCTCCCTAGAACAAGTTTCTATTCTGACAAGATCAGGAAAGAAACCTTTTTATGTGGATCCTAAGGACCTTAATCCTTTAAAAGTACCTATGCCTGCAGAGAGTCCTATTGAGAAAAGACCTCTACAAAATCCATATCCAAAAGGAGCATAAATTCAAAGATAAATACCTCCAGCAAAAGAGATGGAAACTCAAGAATAGGCCAGAGAAAAGTTGAGGTATCCTTCACTGACTAAACAGTAGAGAGTTGATGCTACTCAGGGTTACAAAAATAGGTTTGATACAGTAGTAAAATAAAAGAGCATAGATGCTCTTCCTTTTAATATTGTCGAAGAGATGAAAAAGACTCCTTCCAAGGCCGCTATGTATGAAGCCCTACGAATTCTAGGGTAGATTGATATTTTGCAAAAATCATTGAGGTCTATGAAAAATTTATATAAAGACCCAGTTAGATTGAGTTCTACCCAAGCAAGTCTTACTTCCACTTCAAGAAAAAATAGACCTCCCCCTTTTTATTTATCTCTCCAAATGGAAGGATGGGTAGTCCATAATTGTATGATCAATTCTAGAGCCGCAACTACTATTATTCCCAAATCAATGTGTGATATAATGGGGATGGAATACACAAGGAGTGCTCCAGGTGTCTTACAATTGGATGGGACTCCTGTAAAAATGGTAGGCATGATAAAAGATATTCCTATAGTTTTGCAATATTTCCCAACTCACAATCATACAAGAAGTAGTAGTAGTGGATTTAGAGCCTTATTTTGGTATGTGCTTGTCTAGAGAATTTACAGCCAAAATAGGAGGATATCTCTCTCTTGATTTATCACACCTTGAGATTCCATTCAAAGGAAAAAGGGTAAAAATATTCAATGAAAATCCTTCCACCTTCCATGTCGAAAAACTTGGAGAAGAGGAGAAAACCTCTACTACTGTAAACATGATGACAGAGGAACTAACAGACTTGAGTCTGATGTATGAAGCCTTAAATGAGTTACAAGAAGAATATTAGTTTTCTCTTATGGATTTTAATTCTATGATCAAGACAGATCTAGGGATTTACACTATTCTAAAACTTGAAAAGGATAAATTTACCCCCCCACCAGTTGCCTCATCTAAAAATTAGTTATGGAAACTTTTATTTGATGGTGCTAGATTCAAAAATGGAGCTAGAGCAGGTATTGTCCTCATTGCTCCAATGGGTGAAGAAAATATTTTCTCTTACAGGCTAACTTGGAGCTACACCAATAATGCATCAGAATATGAAGCACTCTGTTTGAGACTAAAGAAGGTGGAAAATATGAGTATTAAACAACTGCAAATTTTTGGTGACTCTGAACTAATAGTAAATCAAGTGACATAAAAATGCGTAAGCAAACAACATTATCTCAAGGCCTACAGAAATAAATTCTGGGACCTGCTAGAATATTTTGAATCCCTAAACATGAAATAAATCCCTGGGGAGAAAAATACACATGCTGATTTGTTGGCTTCGGTAGGAGCAAACTTCTACCCTATAAGCAATGTTATCCAGAAATAAAAAATAATCAAACTGATATACACACCTTTAGTACCTGATAGAGATACTTTCTGGCAGGTCTTTCAAAATGATTAGCACATTATAGATTTTCTAGTTCATGAGATGAACTGCTCTAGCAACAGAGAAAGTGAAGACAAAGAGGAGGAAAATGTCATCCAGTTGAAAAATAATCACATCCCTAAGGGGCTAGTCACACTTGAGTCTCTTTTTGATAACAATGATAGGTCAACAGGTCATAAGATGAAAGTTGACAAACATAGATATAAAGAGGCTAAAATATCACCTGAAAAGGCCATCAAAATAGGGGTGAATACTACAAATAAAGAACTGAATGAAATTAGAGAATTATGTGAAGAATTTCTGGACACAATGGTCTGGACCTATGGGGATTTAAAAGTATACTCAAAGGAAACAATTCAACATATGATTGAACTCCAAGAAGGTTCTAAACCTTTTAGTCAAAAGCAATACCCAGTAAATCCAAAAATAGAAGCTTTGTTGAAACAGGAGTTGCCAAAACTACTAGATGCTAAGATTGTATATCCAATTAAGCACTCGATATGGGTCGCTAATCTGGTTCTAGTAAGAAATAAAAATGGAGATATTCGACTGTGTGTTGACTTTCAGAACCTAAACAAAGATTCACTCAAAGATCATTATCCTCTCCCATAGATTGATCAGATTCTACACACTGTTGCAGGAGCTGAGAGGTTTTCTCTGTTGGATGGTTTCTTTGGGTATAATCAGGTATGGGTAAAATATGAATATCAATTCAAAACAACGTTCACTACTAAATGGGGAACATTTACGTATCAAAGGATGCCTTTTGGGTTATCAAACGTTGGAGAAACTTTTCAAAGATCCATGGATGTAGCTTTTGGAGAACTTGCAAATAAAATTATAGTGATATACCTGGATGATATGACTATCTTTTCTCACAAAAAATAAGATCACATAACTCACCTCAGGAAAGTGCTAGAAAAGTACCAAGAGTTTGGGATATCCATAAATCCAAATAAATTTATCTTTCTCGTAGAAGAAGGAATCTTACTTGGTCATGTACTTTCAAAATATGGTCTAGCAATTGACCCCAGCTGAGTGAAAGCCTTTTTGGAACTCTCCCTTCCACTAAAAAAAATGGGTTTGTAGTCATTTTTTGGTCAAATTAATTTTGTACGCAAATTCATAGTAGATTTTGCATAGATTGTTAAACCTATGACTAAATTTTTAAAAAAGGACATCATTTTCAATTGGACAGATGCAATAAAAGAAGCTTTCAAATAGATCAAGGAGCAAATAGCTCAAGCTCCAGTCCTAGTAAACCTAAACTACAAATATTTTATCTTATATGTTATAGGTGAACAAGGAAGTTACATTGTAGTGCTTACCCAAAAGGGAGCTAACAATGAAGAAAGGCCTATCGCTTTTCGAAGTAAAAACATGCAAGAGCATGAGAAAAAATATAATTTTATTGAAAAACAGATTTATGCTATCATGAAGTCTCTAAAAAATTTCAAGCACTTATCACAAAGAAAAATCATAGTTTATACTATTAACCCTGATGTACGAATTTTCATAACGTAGGGAGAGCTCGGTGATACAAGAGCAGGTTGGGTAACTAAAATACAAGAGTATTGTAGCACCCTAAAATTGGTGCAGTTAAACCATCAGTAAAAATATAAAAATTTGAATTTTAACCCTAAAACTGCCCGTTAACTGCTCACCTCATTTTTGCACCATTTTTAGAAGTTGTTTTGACCGTTGGACGATATCGTCGTCGATCTGACAATATCGTCCCAAATCAAACGAATTCGTCTAGAACAGAACATCCAAACGATTTTGTCCCAAAACTAAATTTTCATAATTAGCCTCTGTTTCAACAACCTCTCCAACTCGGGCAGAAGCGTGTTTGCGCGGTTGGAGATTCCTACGTTGGAGATCTCCCAGATTGGGATGATCCCTAACCTCCTAACCTCCCACTAATCCTATATAAACTTGGGATTTTCCTAGTTTATCCCCTTGGATGATCATTTCCATGCAACTCTAGTTTTTTGTTGTATTATAACATCCTCGTACCCATCATTTGCATTTGTATTTTCAGATTTTATTACAGGTTTTTACTGTGTTTCAGTCGGAGAAAGCTCAAATCGTCGCAGGCGATCCAACATGATTTTGGACGATCCTATCAAGATCGGCGACGATATCGTACGATCGAATATGATTTTGACTGTAGCTCAGATTGGGGGCAACTAGAGCTCTGAGTTTGCATTTTCTACCTTTCTTTCTTATTTAATTATGCATTAGATTGATTTATTTATGTTCTGCATCCTGGAGTTCACCTCATTTAGCATATTTGCATGATAAAATTTAAAATAAGTTATTAAAATAGTGCTTCCCATTTGATTTGCTATCTAGATTTATTATTTAAGCATCTATACTATTATTTCTATTATTTTGCATCATTCTTGCAATTACATTTTTGGTTTTTGGTGTATGTTCCATAATTGCAGGTTTCTGACGAATTATTTAGTTCATCGACAATATTATCTGATCTCAGATGATCGCTTGTGATTTGGGATGATTATGTACAATTACAGATGATCATGTCATATTCGGGAGGATCTGGACTCCTACAAGCTTCAGAATCTTCATCAAACATCAGGAATTAGGTGTATTCCTCTCCATTTCACATAGTCTCTGTATTTAGGATTCATTCATGTTTTATGTCTTCATATAAACCCAAAATTTCATATAGAATAACTTAGATTCATTTTTTCCAACCTAGGAATATGAATGATTGAATATAAGATGAACATATCAAACCCATTCTCAACCTAGGCATGGAAACTGCCACTCAAAGTTTCCTAGTGAACCCCACCATCTATTGAAAATTCACCCTTATACCTCGCCTCCGAGAGGCACGACCTTCAAAGGGCCTCTCCATCCGAGGTATTATCCCATCCTTCTCACATCCCCCTTATAGGGCACGGATCCTTTAGCCCGAAGGTAAGGGTGCAAAAAATTTGGGCGATACATTTTTGGTGAACCCGATGTGAAACTAAAACACCATTTGAAAACAATCCAAAAAACAAAAAACACATTATTGAGAACATCTAGAATCATTAGAAAACTGTTAAATTTACATATATTTAGATGGTAGATTATAATAGAAGACGAGTTGTCACCATAAATGTTGAAAATCAATTAATGGCCATAGAGATTACTTATGTGCTTAGAGTACCTCAAACAAACAGGGTCCAACATTTGTAGGATAAACTTAATAGGAGATTGGGTATTATTGAATCTAGATCTACAAAACTTGGGCAAATTAAGAGGTTTGTCCTAGATAGAATCCTGGATCCTGATCAGGTGACTTTGTACCATGAACATTAGAGAGCTTGCCATAGGTGTTTAGCAGATAAAAGAGCACTTGTGTCTTCAGAATTGTACACCTTTGATGAATACCTTGAGAACGTAGTTGTAGTACATAAGTTTCTATCTTGTATAGAGGATCAAGAAGTCATTCTTATGGATAGAAAAATATGGAATAAATTTCCTAGAGCTGTGTTGTATCAAGAATATTGCCATGAACTTTATTTTTATAAGTCAGAGTCTGAAGTAGATCATATTACTATAGCACACTTTTTCAAGTTCTTGAAAAACCACTTCCATTTGGAAGAGGAGCATTTCATGACTCCTGATGAACTTGATCCTATCAACAATATCCATAAACTATTATAGAAAACTAAGTTATTCTTTTTACTATTGTTATTTCTTGCAACTAGCATGTTGTTTGTTATTTTTATACTTGTGAAATAATAATACAAAACAAAAATAAAAATATAAAAAAAAAACAAAACAAAACATTTCCTTTTTAAGTATTATAGTAGGTATATAGTTAAAATATATACCTCTCAACCCTATCGCATATATATATATATATATATATATATATATATATATATATATATATATATAAGTATATATATATATATATATATATATATTTGCTAAACTTAGGTTTTAGCAAATATATATACTTATATATATATATATATATATATATATATATATATATATATATATATATATATATATATATATATATATATATATATATATATATATATATATATATATATATATATATATATATATATATATATATTAAGTATATATAATTGCTAAAACCTAAGTTTAGAACAATGCCTAGACTTAGGAATGGAAAACAAACTGAAGAAGAAGAAGATTGGTTAGGATGACCATTAATTGACCAAAATGTCCCTCCTGAGGACCAAATTCAAGAAGAAATCCTATACCAGCAAGAAGAAGAGCTTGTTATAGCAAATGAACAAGAAGAAACTAATAGAGAGGAAGGATCCTCATCCCCTAAAATTTCTTTGGGAGGAGCTATCACCTTTGAAAACATGGAACAATTTTGGAAGTTCATTAACACAAATATTGGTATTTTTAATAGAGCAGTCCATATGGGGAAGGATCGAATTAGTGACACTCAAGCAACTCTAGAAGACGTATTTCACACATGCACTAATCCCTTGTCCTTTATTGAACAAGAGAGTGATCAAGCTGGACCATCCAATTTGGATATAGTAGTTGCGATCCGAAACATGCAACAATAACAGGTTACCCAACAACCTAAAGTGCATGTTAACAAGCCTAGGGTCATTCCCACACACAAGAAACCATCATTTACTGCTCTATTTTGCCAAGCTATTGAGCAACATACCTCAAATCAACAAAAACCCAAAACAAAACCAAACACCAATTACCAACAACCTGGGTTACAACATAATACTATTACAAATCCCATTCATAATACTCTTCCTACCAACACTTTGCATAATAGCAATATAGCATCTAATCCTTATGCCACACCATCATACACTCATAAATCCCATACCTATGTCCCCTCGAACCAATATGGTGGACAAACTAGTAATCTTGAAACCATGGTGAAACAGTTAGTTTCCTGCATGGACCAAATAGATCCCTACCGACCCTCATACAATTATCGAGAGATGTGTAGTCAGCCTTTAGATCCTATAGTTGTAGCACAACCTTATCCTAAACATTTTCCTCTGCCTATCCTACGAAGATCCCATAGAGCATCTTCATATGTTTAGGATAGCATGTCATGATATATCACATGATGACTTGTTATTACTAAAAATATTCCCAAAAATCTTGGGAGGAATGGCATTAGAGTGGTATTATCAATTACCCACTAATTCTTTGAGGAATTTCTAAGAAATTGTCGAGTCTTTTGTTCATCAATTTAGTGCCTATATCAAAATACATGTGACCATTAAAGATTTGTATAACTTAAAACAAGACAAATATGAATGCTTTGCTGATTTCCTAGCTAGGTGGAGACAATTGATAGGAAAATTGCACTTTGTGTTACCTTATAGGGAGATGTTGGACATATTTATTAATAATTTGCAAGAGCAACTATCTTACGAATTATCAACTGCTACCTTGACCACCTTAGATCAGGCTATAGACTTAGCCTGAAGAGTGGAAGATGCTCTCATTAGGAGAGGTCAGCTTAAAAAGAAAGACATTGAGAAAACATCCAAAAATCAATATAAGAATAAACAAGTTGTGGGTGATGGAGTCACCGATAGCAGAAATATTGCTAATGTTAATGTTGCAAAGACAACGAAGAAGTTTGTACTGAAACCTCCTGATAGACCTCCTCAAGAATTTACTAGGTTAAATCAACCTTTATCAACTATTCTACCACAATTATTAGAACAAGGCTTAATTCAATAACAAAATATTTGGGAACTTGATCCAACTATACCCGGATACAGAGCAGATTTACATTGTGACTTCCATAGAGGACCTAGACACACTACCAACTCTTGTAAAATATTAAAACATAAAATACAGGACTTGATTGATAACAATGAGATGGAGGTACAAGCCTTTCAACCTAAGCAAAATCCTCCTAATAATACTCAACAAAACATCACACAAAACCATAATCAGAACGCCAATTAGTCATTGGAAATCTTTCAACATCATTTACCAAAACATGGTAAGGAGGTGGCTAATCAAATTGAATATCATAATGTTCCTCCTCCTGCTCGATATGTAGGAACTATTAGTGGGGATTTACCTATTCATGATCTAGAAACCTTTGACACAACTTTATCCGTGGTTACAACCAAACCTCTATATAATATGCAGATACCTGATCTTAGTGATACAGAATATGAGACTGAGAGTGATATGGAAATCACATCAAATCAATCGAATAGCTCTAAAGATGAATCGAATACTATTCACCCTATCACAAGTCATATGGTTCCAGAAGAACCATTTCCAAGAAGAGTCACTACTAGACCATCATCCCACCAATTACTTTCTAATGAGTTAGCTATAAACGCTAGACCAAGACCCATTCATCATCCGCAGAATAATATTATGGGTACCATCGGAGCTGTTACTAGACAACAGGCTCAAAATTCTTAACAAGATCAAATTCAGAATGGTGGATCAACTCCATTTGTTTTGAAGGTTCCTAATAAAGGGAATTAGGCACCTAATTTTCAACCTAAACCTCCTTATAATATTAATGAACAATTATCAAATATTTCAGCTAGAATTTCCCTTTTGGATCTCTTAAGATCTTCTCCCACACATAGAGATGAATTAATGCTCACATTAAGCCAGATGATGGTACCACAAGACATTCACCCTCAAGCCATGGCCAATACTATAATAACTCGAGAATTTGAATGTATTGACTTTCGGGAGAGAGACATACCACAACATAGTTTACATAAAGATAACCCTTATATATTACCGCATTAATTGGAGATGTAGCAGTCAAACGAGCTTTGATTGATAATGGTTCATCTTTAAATATTTGCACTTTTGACTTCTACCAAATATTTGGGTTTAGAAGTGATGAAATCAAATGAACTAATATGATTATAAAAGCTTTCAATGATGAATCACAAGAAACGTGTGGAGTTATTACTATTCCATTGCAGGTTGGTCCAAGAACCTTGGATACGACTGTGTTTATTGTACATTGCCCTGCATCGTACAATATACTATTGGGTCGCCCTTGGATCAACGCGATGCGAGATATTCTCTCAAATTTACATCAATGTGTTAAATTCAAATTTAAGAATCAGTTGGTTTCCATTCATGGTGATCCAAGACCCTTTGATATGTGTGCTTTGGCATAACCTATTGGAGTTCAATTTTTCCCCGCACTATCATCCACACATCCTAATTATCATTATCCATCTAAATGTGTGAAACTCACACCCACAATGTCATCTACTTCTCCATCAGATACACCTTCACATATAGCTCAACCATATTCTGAACAAACCACATTAGGACCTAAGAAAGATCCTAATCCCACAACCAATGTCTCTTATTCTACTCCTATAACTTCTATACCTATAATAGACCCATCTATTGACACCTCTACACCATCTATATCCACCAAATGCATATTCTCCACATCAGAAGATGTAGGAAATATTCCTTCTACCTCTTATGCTCTTACTGACGAGCTCTTACCCGATCTATCTAAAATTCTTATATAAGAAGAAACGAATGTTTCTATGCAAGATTCCCTTGTTTTAAATAAATTGCGACCATATCCTCGTACCTTGAGCCTCCCACAGCCTATAGGAAGTATTTACCAAGTCGGGAGCTATGCCTTTATTTATAAGGGGTATGACTGGGGTAGAATACCCAGAAGCATCAGAACTCATTATGATGGATATGCTCGATGTTATTTTACTAATGAGTATACTAAATTCAAACCTATAATGCTTAAATTGGGATATAAAGAGAAAGTCTTGGGACCTTTCTAGAATGGTAAGAAAGAACCTTTTGATGTAGAGCCATGGCCCGCCCAATGTGGTGTGGGCCTATTTTCTAGTAAGGGTCATTCATTCAAGGATTATGACCATCTTATATGTTACCAAGATTATTTAGATGAACACGATGTTTTGTGTTTAACGAATAAGCCATTCACATGTAATATGCTATCTATAGCTTATCCTGAGATGATCCCTGAATTTGACGAAGATTTGGAGGGAGATATCTTCCATGATGTCTCCGTTGAGGAATTATTACATAACGGATTTTATTTTGATGGCTCTATACCTAGTATAGCCCAACTTGAGGCCACGACTCCTCAAGATGAATTATCCAAGTTAACCTTGGAAGAATTACAAGAATTGGGTGTTTCACCCACCCCACCTAATTTTGAGAGAGATCTACACCTGGAAGTAGAAAATGTCATAAAAATTAACATTGGAACCGAGGATAACCCTCACACAATCAACATCGGATCAGAATTGAGTCAAGAAAAATAGGATAAATACATTGCATTTCTTAAAGAATAAGAAGATGTCTTTTCTTGGACGTATGAATATATGCCAGGTTTAGACCCTTCTGTTGTTATGCATCACCTAGTAGTTCATCCGAATGCTAAACCTGTTAAACAAAAACTTAGAAAAATGCATCCTAAAGTGGCCTTACTAGTCAAAGAAGAGTTAGAAAAACTCTTGAATGTTATTTTTATACAAGCCATTGATTATGTTGAATGGATATTGAATTTCATTCTAGTAACTAAGAAAGAAACTGCTAAAGTTAGGGTTTGTACAGACTTTAGAGATATTAATGCTACATGCCCTAAAGACGATTTTCCCCTTCCCAATATGGATCAAATCATTGATTTTACTACTAGGAGTGGAATGATATCCTTAATGGATGGATTTTTTGGTTATAATAAGATCAAGATAGCTCCTGAAGATTAGGCTAAAATAACCTTTATTACCCCTTGGGGGACCTTTTGTTGGAAAGTGATGCCATTTGGTTTAAAGAATGCAAGTGCAACCTATCAACGAGCCATGCATTATATCTTTCATGATATGATGCATGATATACTACATGATTATGTAGATGACATTATCGCTCGTTCTACCAAAGAAGATGACCATTTAGATGATTTCAGAAAAGTATTTTATCGATTAAGGGAACATCTTATCCGATTGAATCCAACCAAATGTATATTCAAAGTTAAGTCCGATAAATTATTGGGGGTTATAGTTTCTTTATGTGGCATCTAAATTTACCCTCTCAATATTGCGGCTATCACTGATATGCTCGTACCCACAAATATATTTGAATTATGGAGTCTACAAGGTAAGCTTCAAGCCATCCATCGCTTCATCGATAAGCTAGCGGATAAAACTGGACCCTTTCTTAAGCTTCTTAAGAAGGATGTCTCTTTCCATTGGGACAATGAATGTCAGGAAGCATTTGAACTCCTCAAACAATATCTTCTTAACCCACCTATACTTTCACCACCTAGACTTGATCGCCCATTTATCTTGTATATTTCTACTTTTGATTTTGCTTTAGGAGCTTGTTATCTCAACTTGATGATGAGAAAAGAGAGCGTGCTAATTATTACATTAGTAGAACATTAATTAGTTATGAAACCCGTTGCACAGTATTAGAGAAGTTATGTCTAGTAGTCATATTTTCTACACAAAAACTACGCCATTATATGCTCAGTCAAAAAACATACATTATTGCTAAATCCGATCCCTTGCGGTATCTCATGAGTCGACCTTATTTATCTGGTCGCACAATAAAGTGGGTTCTTGCGCTAAGTGAGTTTGAACTCACGTTTATAGGATAGAAGTCTGTTAAGGGTCAAATCAGAGCATATAAATTAGCTACTGTGCCCTTAGCATCCACTAATGCAAGAGCATCCACTGAAAGGCAAAATACCGCAAAGTAGAAAAAGTGTCACGATATCGTGACATGTCGACAAAGAAGAAAAAGTGTCGCGATATCGTGACATGTCACATTTTTACGATGTAAAAATGAGAGGTGAGAGAGAAAAGTGTCACGATATCGCGACATGTTGCATTTTCACAACCAGAATACGATAGAAGGTGAGAGAAAGAAAAGTGTCACGATATCGCGACATGTCACATTTTCATGACCAGAAGACAAGAGAAAGCGCAAGAGAGAAAAGTGTCACGATATCGTGACATGTTGCATTTTCATGACCAAAAGACAAGAGAAGGTGCATAGGAGAAAAAGTGTCGCGATATCGCGACATGTCACATTTTCGCGACTCAGGAAGGAGAGAGAAGGCACAGAGCAAAAATGTCACGATTTCGTGACATGTCATGAAATTATGACCAAAATAAGATAGGAAAGGCTAGAGAAGAAAATATTGCAATTTCATGACATGTCACAAAATCACGACCGAAGGAGCAGAAAGAAAGCAAGGAAGGAAACTGTCGCGATATCGTGACATGTCGCGATTTCGTGACCCAAAATAGAGAGAGAAAGTAGAGAGCAAAGCTTTTGTGATATCATGACATGTCACGATTTCATGACCTGAGAGGCGAGGAGGCAGAAAGGAAATATGTCGTGATATCATGACATGTCACAATTTTGTGACCGAAAAGGAGAAAGAAGAGCCAAAAGGAAATATGTCACGATATCGCGACATGTCGCATTTTCATGACCAAAGGACGAGAGAAGGCGCAAGGGAGGAAAAGTGTCATGATATCGCGACATGTCGCATTTTCATGACCAAAATATGAGAGAAGACATAGGAGAGAAAAAGTGTCGCGATATCACGACATGTCGGCAAATAAGAAAAAGTGTTGCGATATCGCGACATGTCGTATTTTCGCGACCAAAAGATGAGAGAAGGCATAGGAGAGAAAAAGTGTTGTGATATAGTGACATATTGCATTATCGCGACTACAAGAGAAGAGAAATATGTAGGAGGAAAAAGTGTCGCAATATCGTGACATGTTGGCAAATAAGAGAAAAGTGTCGCGATATCGTGACATGTCACATTTTCATGACCAAACAAAAGAAAAGAAAGGGCAGGCGATTACAGGGGCCGTTATAAAGGAAATTGTTGAGTGGTGGGTATACCGAATGCCATCATTGGTTGACAGGCGGACAGAGTCTACAATGGCAGCACTAGACAAGCACGTGACACCTAGGTGCAATGAAAGCAGACGAAGATCAAGAGTCGAAAAGAAAGACATTTTGAAAGCAAAGACAATGAAGATGCACGAGAAATGAAATGAAGGGTCAGAAAAGGGAAACTAAGAGTCACGCCAGATATTTTAAAAGGTGAAGTGAAGGCATGCATAAGGGGTCAAAAAACTGTGGAGACAGAGTTGCAGACGTGAAGGCAATAGGGCCATTATGGACCTGTTTAGGCTATTTTTCTTCCAAAGTTGGAAATGTTGTAATCTAATAAAAATAAATAAACTATCTTTTGGGATAAAGGAGTTTATTTGGTAGACTGCTGCCATTATTGTAATATTTTTCCAAATTTTTGAATGAGAATTGAGAATTTGGCGTGAGCGATTGTGGCTCCCCATCATCCACCCATCCCCTCATCATTGAGTTTCCTGACGAATGCCTTAAATTAGAGGTAGATCATTCAAAGCAATGGTCCTTATACTTTTACGGAGCCCGATGCATGAGTGGGGAAGGTGTAGGTATTATTTTGATATCTCCACAGAAACACCTCATACCTCTATCCTTTAAATTAATGTTTGCCTGTACTAATAACATTGCTGAATATGAGGCTCTAATCCTTGGATTACGAGTTGCCATGGCACTAAAAATAAAAAATATATTAGTTTTTGATGATTCTCAACTTGTTATAAATCAAATTAATGATTTTTATCAGACCATAGATGATAAATTGTGCCCATATAAAGCATATTTATTGCAATTAATATCTTTATTTTATGAAGCCATTCCTCGAACTAGCAATCGTGCAGCTGACGCTATGGCCGCAGCTACATATCTTTTACCCTTGGAGTTAGATGATGAATATGCTACCATCATTATTCATCGACTCCAGGAACCCACTTCAATTAAATCATGCTTGGAACCTTTGGATGTGTTTCTAATCAACGAAACCACTCCTAAACTTTGGTACACTAACATCCTTAATTTTCTTCACAATGGAACCTTCCTTGAAGGTTTTAATAGAAACCAGCACCGGTTATTGCGTAGATGAGCAAGTCGCTTCGTCATAATTGGCAATACCTTATATAGGAGATATTTTGAAGGTATCCTACTAAGATGTTTGAATCTAGAAGAGTCTAGATCAGCTTTGAGTGAAGCCCATGATGGATCTTGTGGGGGACACTTTAGTGGTAGCTCCATTGCTAAGAAGCTCCTTAGGATAGGATATTTTTGGCCTACCATGGATAATGATGCACATGATTACATGCGTCATTGCGACAAGTGCCAGAAACATGCTGACCTTGTCCATGCACCTGCACAAGAACTGCAGGCTATTTCATCTCCTTGGCCCTTTTCAAAATGGGGCTTAAACATTATTGGAAAAATCAATCCTGTGTCATCTGATGGACACAAATTCATCATAATCGCCATCGAGTATTTTACAAAGTGGGTTGAAGCTATGCCCTTAGCTTCTTGCACTGGAAATCAAGTTTCCAAATTTATTTTTAATCAAATTATTTGTAGGTTCGGAATTCCTACAAATCTCATCTCGGATAATAGAACTTGTTTCAAAAATAAATATGTAAAGAAACTATGTCAAAAGTATAAAATTCAACATCGTTGGTCCACTCCCTATTATCCTCAGGGTAATGGCCAAGCAAAAGCATCTAATAAAACATTAATTAAAATCCTCAAAATTCTGGTCAATAAATCTAGCTAAGATTGGCACATTCAATTATATCCTGCTTTGTGGGCCTATCAAACTAGCGTTCGTACTCCCACAGGCACTTCACCCTTTGTTTTGGTTTATGGCGCTAAAGCTGTTTTTCCTTTTGAATTAGAAGTTCCTTCTTTGGCTCTGCTTCTTCAAGATACTGAAGTAGGAGATGAATATTGTGCTGGCAGATTTAGTCAATTGGAACTCCTAGATGAGAAGTGCATCAATACTTTGGAGCATCTTCGAGCCTACCAGAACAAGCTCAAACGAGCATATCTTAAGAAAGTTCATCACCGATACTTTGAGATTGGCGACCTTGTCTTAAAATAAAATTAAAAAAATACTAATGCAACTAAAGACCTTAAAGGTAAATTTGAACCTAATTGGCTTGGGCCATATATCATCACTGCTAAATTTGGATCGGGAGCATACATATTAGCTACCTTAGATGGTAAATATCTTAAAGAACCTATGAAAATTATGCATCTTAAGCGCTATTACGCATAATTCTGGTAATTTTGTCATTGTATATATTGTACATCTTGTCTCATTCCTAGTAAATTCATATAAAAATTTCAAAAATAGTCATATTATGTATTCTATCAATTCATAAATCACAATCTAAATCTAAAAAAATCAAAAACATCTTTTATTTTTGCACCTTTCAATTCTTGAAGTATTGCAGTTATATTTTCAGTTGTTTTGGATAAATTAGCATTTATTTGGAATCCCTCACTTTCACACTCACATGAATAAATATCTTGATCTTATTTGGTATGATTATTAATCTCTCTTATATCAAAACCCACAGTTAAATTAAATAAATTTTTGAGCATAGAGAACTGATCTTGTTATTTACTTAAACCAAGTATACCTTTTCACATTAAAATGATTTCATTGCAAATTCAAAATGATGCTACATAGTAGCAGTGGTCTCTTGAGCAAAAAGTTTCCCTTGCTATCCTATCATGCACATGGTCTAGAATCTTTGAGAATTGACAAAAGGACAAGCTCACCCTTGCCCAGAATAAAAATACCTTGCTCTACAGCAAATCCGAGCAAGTATCCCTAGTATAGCAAGAAAAAGAAAAAGAAAAACAAGAAAAATCATGAGAAAAAGAAGCATTATTTCAGTAGCATTTTGTACCATCTCAGCCATATTTCAGCATTATCTCAATATCAAGCAAAAATACAAAAAAAAATGAGAGAGAGAAAAGAAAAGAAAAAGCAAAAAGCAATAAAATCTCTTCCCCTACAATTTGAAAAAAAAAGAAGGGTGAATGAGCTTGAATCCCTGGAATTCTCAATTATTCGAAAACTGTGAGGTAAGCCCCATAACAGGTGGTTTGTGCCCAACCCACTTGGCCTTGGGTAACTCCTAGCGTGGTGATATGTATGTTACATTAGCGACCTTATTTTTTACAGACCTATGTCTGCCTATGGATCAGCTAGCTCTTGATGACCTGAATTACATAGTAGTTTGGTACGGTTCTATGCATATAAATCATGGTCAACGAACACTCATTTGGTTAATTCAAATTACTTGCATCAAATTATCTTGCTCAAAATTGGTAAATGAATAATAAAATTGCACACACATTTGTATTTGAGATATTTTGTATCATTATGATAGATCAAGATCGGCAATGAACTCACATATGCACATGGGGTTCCTTATAAATCTAAATTTTGTCTTTGAGATAATTTAAACTATTTATGCAAATCTTCTGGAATAATTTGATTTTATTGCTTGAAAATATTGGCTTAGCATAAAAACAATTAAATATCTTTCTTTTCAAAATCCAAAATTTCTTTCAAAACATGTTCAAAAATCTAGCAATAAAGTCACATCTATATATTTTCGACTTTTGTGATGATGGTATAGTTCCTAAACTTAAATTGGAATTTTATGCCTAGTGCAAGTCCTCATTTTTATATTTTTTGTTTATCTCAAAATCAAAAATCAACTATGCAATAAAACTATTACATCAATTTCTTCTTTGGATTTTGCGATGATGGTATAAGTCTATACCTAAAATTCTATGCCTAGCACAAGCCATCATTATAATTTTATTTCCCATTTATTTAATCCATAAAAGCATATGGCTTAAATCATTATGTTACACAATTGTGCTTTAAAAAGAAAGAAACTTTTCTATTTTCATTTCATTATGACAACATTCAGTTTTTTGCGATGATGGTATAATTCCTAGGCAATTGTTCAAATTTCTATCACACTTAGGAATTTTATGCCTAGCAAAAATCATATTTTTAATATTTCATGCATAATATTTTCACAGAAATATGAAAACGAATCATCACCATCCTCAATTTTCATCATCACATCACAAAAGTCTTAAGAAAGTCTCTTAAGCACCCTTTTACTTTTAGCAATATTTCTCTACTGGGATTAGCTTAATGACCTAGCGAGCGGCGACTCCATGAAATGGTCATGTAACAACGACAATGTCCTTTGAAATTATTGTTAGAAGTCACTTTATTTTTTTATCAAATCACACCACAACAACCAATTTGTTTACATCAGATTATTTCATTTAAATTTTATGGCATGACATAAAATTATAATATTTTCAACCACATAATTACATGAATAATCAATCAACAATTAAAATATTTGTACAAAAGGTGCTTTCAGTGATATAAAAGGTTTAAAATGATTGTGGCATGGTGGTTATAGGGGAATACTGTGCGAAGATATGTGTGGTGGCTTCTAGAGCGGACAACACAGAATACTGTGGCGGCCATAAAAAGTTGGACAGCCTGCCCAGATTCGTGGCGGCTACCGGTTCCACCATGTAAATTAAAAAAAAACAAAAACAATTAAAATATTAAAGAATCATAAAACATATGCACAAGTCATATCACAAAGAGAATATATATATATATATATATATATATATATATATATATATATCAAGAAATATATGTACATCATATCAAAGTGGATTGGTATGCCACAATCTATACCCTGGTATACTCTATCCTCTCAAAAATATATACAGTCTATAGTCAATGTGCAACTAGTATCGAGAAGCCCTCGAGCTCTCAGTCTCATCTCCTCTCCCACCTTGAGGTGAATGAGGTGGTCCCATCGCAGTCCATCCTGTGTCATGGGTCCTCGATGTCGATCATGAGGATTTCCTCGACGACCCCATCCTGACCGACTTCGTAATGGTGACTGGTAGCTGTATCCTCTAGCCCTCTAAAACTAGCTAGAAGTATACTCCCTGATAGAACACGGTCTAAGCAATAGCCCACGCCAGCTTCCACATGCTCACACCTCCACTCTGAGCCCTAAGTCATGTAGCCTCATCCTGCAACGTCTACACCTAAGCTCGTAGGTAGGAATTCTCCACTCAGAGAGCCACCATCTCACTGCTCTCCCCCACATCGACACCATTGCTCTTATCGAGCGATGGTGGCCTATCCCTCTACTAAGAAGGGAGTCCCTCCTCCCTCCTCTCTGGCTACTGTGGTATCTCCAAAGCCTATGGCACTCTTTGACATATCTCCTGAGGAGGCCATCGCTGATCCCTCCCTCTGTGACTCCTCATTGCATCTATGGCAGCCTGGTGTCGCCTCCCCATCCATTGCAAAATAACATGCATTGGACCCTATGCCCTCGTCATCCAAAGAGGGTTGATGTTTGTATACCAGGAATCATATCCATCTGCTACTCCAGCATCGTCCCCATCCACTAGCTGAATAGGGGCATCGTCAACATCCTGACTCTAGAGTACTCATAATCCCTAAGAGAAGGGATCCACTGTTGTAGACCAAACTACCTCAAAACTTAGTCGTAATGGTGGAGCTCTACCTCTCCCTACTCCATCCTCAACCAGAAGACTCGCCTGATGTGAGCCAAATCCTGTCCATCCTCTCCCCACCTTGGATGCTCTCTCCATGGCCTCTAGGTGATCTAATCTATGATGATGTCATATAGCAACCTTCGAGACATCGACAAATCTATCCACCGCTATGACCCTCTCTAGAGCCACCAATAGAAAACATGAGGTCTCTCCCAGTCAACTCCTATCAGTGGAAGCCCTATCGACCTCTACATCGTAATGTGCTTCGAGCACAAAACCTGTAATAGCGATGTCAATACCATATATCGACCTCCCTTGTATACAACCCCGTAGAGGATCCTATATAAGCGACATAGTACAAAACTATCCCAAGAAAACCTGTAACCGTGGTCTCTCATGTCATAGACCACATTTGAGAGGATCCATGGTAACTTGCATCTGCTTTGGTGGCATAGAAGTAGGCCACCCACCACCCCTACCAAAACCCGGGTCAATCGAGATGCCCCAGGCATCTGCCTCAATGCCTCGATGTTCACTTCGCCCTTCTCTAGGGTGAAGCTCGGGTCCGCACACAGTCTCATCATAGCATGGCCCTAATTGGCTGAAGGAGTCATGAATCGCCCATGTATGGGGATCCTCAAGATCCTCCATACATCCTTTAGAGTGGCAGCCATATCCCCTGTCGATAGCCAAAAGTAGGATGATCTCGGATACCATCTCTCTGCTAGGGTTGTCAGTAGCCCCATGTTTGTAGGAATTTGTAGCATCTCTGCCACATGTTGTAGTCCAACCTCCACTAGATTGTCTCGCTAAGCTTGATTGAGCATGGCTACATCATCTCTGAGCCCCCCGTATTTTCATTCCTGACTCTTTAGTAATCCCCTCTGCAAAATAAACAATAAAACAAAAAAAGTAATTAGTACATAATCATTAAAATCAATTAAAATCAATTTTATCTCATAAAAATATGATATCACCCATTATTGGACGATATCGTACCAAATTTAGCAAAATCATCCTTAATACGATGAAATAGTCTCTGATTCGTCAATTTGAGAATCGCCCCTTATTGTACGAGATCGCCTCTATTTCTTCGATTTCGTCCTCAGATGAAATAGATGATCTAGGGATGATTTTGGTAGAATTGGGACGATTTCGTCCTGATGTTTTCAACGGCATAAAAATGGCCACGACGTCCAAAAACAATTAAAATTCAACTAAAAAAATTAAATAAATCTAGTTAAAAATCTAATACACTAGGTTTAGATCCTTACCCGCAACCCGTGTCGGACCTCTGTCGATCTGTGTGTTGTTTCCACCATTTCACCTGCAGAGCTCTGAAACAGTGAAAGTGAACAGTAAAAATGAATTAGGGTTTTACCCCATTTTTCCTATTTTTATTTAAAAACAACATTTTTTTTTTTCCGCACTTTTATCTCAAACGTTCGATTTGGGTAAAAACTCAGAGGGGGCACCATAACAAGAAGTTGTATGATTCGACCTAGAATCATCATCTAAAAAATGAAATAAATTTTGCTTTCTCGTAAAGCGTGAAGAACTCATCTTTAACAAATTTTCTTTGGAAAATTTGCTAAAGAGGGGGCAAAATGTAGCACCCTAAAATTGACACAGTTAAACCATCAGTAAAAAAATAAAAATTTTAATTTTAATCCCAAAACCGCCCATTAACCGCTCACCTCATTTTTCACACCATTTTTAGAAGTTGTTTTGACCATTGGATGATATCATCAATGATCTAACGATATCGTCCCAAATCGGATGAATTCACCTAAAATAGAATGTCCAGATGATTTTGTCCAAAACCAAATTTTCATAATTAGCGTCTGTTTCAACAACCTCTCCAACTCGGGTAGAAGCGTGTTTGTGCGGTTGGAGATTCCTACGT
Source organism: Wollemia nobilis (assembly GCA_028583015.1). Taxonomy (NCBI): domain Eukaryota; kingdom Viridiplantae; phylum Streptophyta; class Pinopsida; order Araucariales; family Araucariaceae; genus Wollemia; species Wollemia nobilis. The sequence continues at coordinate 14,612,939 of JAQPPZ010003077.1, read as the reverse complement.
TGGAGATCTCCCAGATTAGGATGATCCCCAACCTCCTAACCTCCCCCTAATCCTATATAAACTTGGTATTTTACCAGTTTATCCCCCTGGATGATCATTTCCCTGCAACTCTAGTTTTTTTTTGTATTAGAACATCCTCGCCCCCATCATTTGCATTTGTATTTTCAAATTTTATTGCAGGTTTATACTGTGTTTCAGTCGAAGAAAGCTCAGATCGTTGCAGGCAATCCAACATGATTTTAGATGATCCTGTCGAGATAGGCTATGATCTCGTACGATCGTAGATGATTTTGATTATAGTTTAGATTGGGGGCAACCAAAGCCCTGAGTTTGTGTTTTCTACCTTTCTTTCTTATTTAATTGTGCATTAGATTGATTTATTTCTGTTCTGCATCCTGGAGTTCACCTCATTTAGCATATTTGCATGATAAAATTTAAAATAAGTTATTAAAATAGTGCTTCCCATTTGATTTGCTATCTAGATTTATTATTTAAGTATCTATAATATTATTTCTATCATTTTGCATCATTCTTGCAATTGCATTTTTTATTTTTGGTGTCTGTTCAATGATTGCAGGTTTCTGACGAATTCGTCAGGTCATTTATGATCTTGTCTAATCTCAGACGATCGCTTGTGATTTGGGATGATTTTGTACAATTATAGATGATCCTATCATATCCGGGAGGATCTGGACTCCTACAAGCTTCAGAATCTTCATCAGACATTAGGAATCAGGTGTATTCCTCTCCATTTCACATAGTCTCTATATTTAGGATTCATTCATGTTTTTTGTATTCATATAAACCAAAAATTTCATATAGAATAGCTTAGATTCATTTTGGCCAACCTAGGAATATGAATGATTGAATATAAAATGAACACATCAAACCCATTCTCAACCTAGGCATGGAAACTGGTACTCAAATTTTCTTGGTGAACCCCACCATCCGTCAAATATTCACCCTTATACCCTACCCCCAAGAGGCATGACCTTCAAAGGGCCTCTCCATCCGAGGTATTGTCCCATACTTCTTGCATCCCCCTTCCAGGGCACGGATCCTTTAGCCCGAAGGTAAGGGTGCAAAAAAATTGGGTGATATAAGTATGACATGGAAATACACCTGACCAAGCTAGTTAGAGGTAGAGTATTGTGCCAGGAGCTCCCAAAACAAGCAGCAACAGACTATGTAGCTTTCTAGGCTCAAGAGGTAATACTAGAAGAAGATCAATATTTGAAACAGCTTGACTGGGGATATGAATTAATCAGGTATTTCTAGAATGTAATATGTCTAGCTAACTTGAATGCTTCCCAGAGAAGAAGGTATAGGATTCAAGCTCTAAAGTACAATTTATTACCTAAAGGGTTATACAAAAAAAACTTGGATGGAGTATTGCTTTAATGTGTGTCAAATGAACAGAAATAAAGAATTTTAAAAGAGTTTCATGGAGGTCTATCAGGAGGACACTACTCCAGGAGAACTACCACACTAAAAATAATCATAATGATGATGCTTTCAAAGTTACGAGAGACTATGAAGAATGTCAGAGATATATATAAAGGAACAGAATGCACCATTACCTCTAAATAATATTTAGGTTGAAGAACCATTCCAACAATGGGGGCTATATTTCATAGGTATCATAGAACCAAATTCATCAATAGGGCATAAGTATATTCTCACAGCCACTGACTATTTCATGAATTTTTTCGAAGCAATACCCACAAAAAATAGTGACCAAGGAGTGATTGAATTCGTAGAAATTTTGATTACAAGGTTCGGCATTCCAGATGCCTTGGTCACAAATAATGGCCCACTGTTTGTAGGAGCCAAGGTAATTGACTTCACCAATAAATATGGGATATATTTAAAAACATCATCAAATTACTATCCCCAAGGTAATGGGTTAGCCAAATCCATGAACAAGAATCTGCTTAGGATTTTAAAAAGAACACTCAAGGAGAATAAAAGGATTTGGCATACTCTGATAAACCAAGAACTTTGGGCTGATAGGATCACAATTAAAAAATCTATCAACACATCCCCTTATTATCTAGTTTATGGAAAAGAAGTTGTGCTCCTAATACACATAGAAATACCAGCTTTAAATTTGTTAAATCTAACTGGTACAGAAGAAGCAGAACCAATGGAAAATAGGCTAATTCAGCTCTTACAATTGGAATAAAATAAGGAACAAGCCTATGATCACTATCAAAAACATGCAGTTGCAATGAAGGGGTGGTTCGAAAAAAATACGACCTTAAGAAACTTCAAGGTAGGAGATCTAGTCCTGAAGTGGAATACTAAGAGGTCAAAACCAGGAAATCATGACAAGTTTGATACCTTTTGGGATGGCCATTTTGAAATTATTGAAGAGAAGCAACACAATTTATTCCAGCTAAAATATGAACAGGACAAGATCCTACCCATTCCTATTAATGGTTTTCACCTAAAGCTATTTTACAAGTAATGGATTCCGATCTATCCTTGTATATATTTTACTATTTTTTGTATGTATACCCTTGTGAATATGTTACTTTTTGTGAGCTTTTATTTTGATAAATACTGTCACCTTTTCGTGAGTTTTAAAAGAAAAATATCTATTTCAAGCAAAATGTTGTGATATCATGACTTTTGGGGCATTCATGGCCTTCTTTCAAGGAAAATGTTGTGATAGCATGAATTTCGGGTATTCATGGCCTTATTTCAGGGAAAATGTCATGATAGCATGAATTTCAGGCATTCATGGCCTTCTTTCAGGAAAATGTTGCGATAGCGCAACTTTTGGGCATTCATAGCCTTATTTTAGGGAAAATGTCGTGATAGAGCGACTTTTGGGCATTCATAGCCTTCTTTTAGGGAAATATCACAATAGTGTGACTTTTGGGCATTCATGGCCTTATTTCAGGGAAAATGTTGCGATAGCATGACTTTTGGGTTTTCTTTATGAAACATGTTCTAAAATTATCATGATGCCACGTCAGATCTAACTTTTTGTACAACAAAGATCCACATCAGGTCCGATTTTCTATATAGTTGAAAGCCATGTTAGAACAATAATAAAATCATGTGCCTCGAGAACCTAAAAGGCACCATTCTTAAAAAATAAAAATCAAATCCAATGATCAAATCAAGAGATGACGTTGTCTTATTGGCTCAGTACCACGGTGGTAGTTTTTTATTGTTCTAGAATAAAAATGGCAACTCAAGGTAGTTGAGATCTTTTAAAGCTGGCACACTAACTAAAGCTCCTGCCTATATTTAAAATCCATTTTGAAATACGTGTTGCTCATTGCATTTAATCCACATCACCTGAGCATTTTAATTGTGTATATTTTTGGCATAAACATACATAGTGGATTGTTTTGAAGAATTGTTTCACATTCCCTCTTCTCATATTTTGCATCTTGCTACCTTAGTTCTAAAGTCCTTCTTGAGGGTTTTGTATTTTTAGACAGTCCCTACAGTAGTATCACAATGGCCACCTCTGTAGCTTCGGGCTCCACATTCGTGTTTTCAAAGAAGAAGAGGAGTTCAAGTGTTAAGGTAGACAACTTTGTAGATCTTGATGCCCACATAGCAGACACGAGGCTGACATGGAGAAGCCTTGGATAAATTTGTAAAGACATAGCCACTAGATTGGCCACATATAGTTCACCTTCAAATCCTAGTAACTTCCCTTATTATTCAATGCTTTACTGGTATGTATACCCTCATGTTCACCCTTGTCCAAAGTTAATTAGGACAATGGCCACAATGTATGATGCAAAGAGTAAGAGTGTAAAAAATTATAAGGGAGAAACATTTTTTATGATTGATCCAGAAACAATTAGAATGGTCTTCACCCTAGGATATAAGCCACCAGTTCCTCCTATCTTGTTTATTCCAGTCAATTCTGCAAAAGTTTATCTGAATACTCCAAACATTAGATATTTTATCCAATAAAATCTTGAAGGTGAACTCCATAAGGGTTCCATCCCCTAATATCCCATTCATTTGGCCCAATTTAAAAGCAAAACACTTTTCTCCATGTTGTCCATGATAGCAGGGTTAGAATATGATTCTCAGGTTCATGGATGGCAGGTTGCAGTGGCACAGTATATTTCCATCTATAAATTTTATGATAAATCGTGCATGGATCCAAAAAAAGTACCTATTTTCTTTGATTGGCCATATTTTTTAGCTCAGCAGCTGCACCTAGGACTCTCAAAATTACACACAAAATCTCTAGATGTTTTCAGATATTCTTCTTATTTGGTTTGGATTTTCTTTTTATTTCAATCAAAGCATTTGAAATCAATTCATGTAACTTAGAAATATGCATAGGGCAGATTTTGTGTGTATGTTAATAGACTCCACTCCTCTTGAGCAAGAATTCATACTATTAGTTCAATAGAGATTTTCTGGGCCCTTCTCTGCAAATCATGCTAGGACACACAATCGTGCTAGGACACACAACAAGAATTCTTAAAATAGTGGAGGAAACCCTGAGGCGTTCTTTTTATTTCAATCAAAGCATTTGAAATCAATTCATGTAACTTAGAAATATGCACAGGGCATATTTTGTGTGTATGTTAATGGACTCCACTCCTCTTGAGCAACAATTCATACTATTAGTTCAATAGATATTTTCTGGGCCCTTCTCTGCAAATCGTGCTAGGACACACAATCGTGCTAGGACACACAAAAAGAATTCTTAAAATAGTGGAGGAAACCCTGAGGCGCTCTCAAGTGGAAGAAGGTGACTTTTTTATATTGACCCAGGGGGTAATCATAAGGCTCTACGACTTCACAGGGAAGCCCTTCCTATTGCCTTACTATGTCACCAACCGGATTTTCACCTTGGAGTATGTAAGGCAACAAGAATTTATAAATTACACATTTGGGACTGGCACCCAAAAAATTCACACCTACCTTATGCCCTTCCAGTTCAGAGGAGTTGCCATGTCAAAAAAGGATATCATCAAAAAAAATTTGAAGTACTAATAAATATGAAGCTGGTGGAGCTCCCGCAAAGGTGGAAATACGATCCTGACGATGTATTCACGAAAAGGCAAGACGCCCTAAACAAGAGTCCTTTCCAGCAATTCCATACCTCTGATAGAGTCATTAAATAGAATCAAAATAATAGTGAAGGACATCCCCTAGAATGGCATGTGGAAAAAATGTAGCCTCTAGCTCCATGACATGATTTTTACGAACACTTGTTGGACTATGATCCAAAGACTCATCCGGACCACAATATCCCCACCAAAATAGTCAATAACATGAAGAAGAGAGGAGATGACTGGGATGCACCCAATATTACGGCTTGGTGGCAGATGCGATGCCATCATAATACTTTCTCTAGGTATGGGCTCAAAATAGATAATAAACTTTGTACCAAATATGATGAGCACCATAAGAATTGGTCAGTGACATAGTTCAACGAGGTCCCTCTTGGAATAGGTGGTATTTCCCCAAGAGTGTCTATTTTAGATGCTTATAAAGAAAAAAAAGGAGGTCGTGGTTGAACAACCAAGGGCAAAAAATAAAAAGTGTAGGGTGTATATGTCATGTTTAGGATTAGACACAGAGTCTGAAGATATGGCTTCACTTGAACGAAAGAAGCCGACACCAATGCGAAGAAAGAGAAAAGATAAACAACGAAAAGCTAAGAGCTAAAAAAGAGGAAGATACAAGAATCCTCTTCTGAATAATCTGAAGGAAAGGATCAAGAAAAATTAGAAGATGTAGAGGTTTTGAAGGAAAGATATGAAGGCATATCAGAATGTACGCAACAAGGCAAATAAGGATCTGAACATATGCAAGAAGGATCTGAACATATGCAAGAAGGAGAAATTTAGCAAGAAGAACAAGTCACCGAAGAGCATTCGAAAGCGCAGGTAGAAGAGCAAGTGGCTAAAGAAGCAGAGGGGCCCCCTCAAAAAAAATCTTTAAATTAGGAGCAGACTTTCCCGCTAATGCTAGATAGTGCAAACATTTCCTATTTATAGCACTTAGCGGAGGTTTATTCGAAGGAATCACTAGAAAAGGAAGGCTCCAATCCACAAAAGGAGTAGGAAAAATCCCCAATTAATCTTAATACTCCCTCATCTTCCCCTCATCCTCATATAGATTCCCCTTCTCGGTAAAAAGACAGAGATTTCAAAATCATCCTCCTCCCATAATTCTCCATAAATTTCTCCTCCTAGTACCCCAATCGGATCTTCCTCTTAGTAGATAGGTCTTGAATCCACCCTATCACATACTTTCTTTTCCCTATCCACAAATTTGTTGGGCTTTCAGTCTTTACAAAGCACTTCCTCTGCAAACAAATCAACCATTACCAAGATTAAAAAGATAAGGAAAGCCACAATGAATGTTGTGACATGGCTAAAGTCATGGAATCCTCCAAGTGACACTGATATGGCCCAAGTGTGAGAAGGGACATTTTTGGATCCAATAAATATGCAGAGGTCTACTATGAGGATAACTCTCTAGTACAAAATATAGAGAAACAAATGACTCTGGATGATTATCAGACTAAAATAATCATTGAAGACATGACTCAGTTACCGATGAATGATGAGTGGAGTAAGGCTCAGACCCACATGGGTACGATCTATTTGAATGCAAAGAATTACAAAGAAAAGTTCCTCAGAACAGAGCAGGCTCGACAGTGATTGGAAGAGGCCTTCAACCAACAAAAAATTACCAAGAAGGCTCTCAAGAATGATGCTAAAAATTAGGAGCAAAAGTTCAAAGAGGCTGCATCCTTCCAGGAGAAAGCATCCAAGGCCAAGGAGTAGGTACAAGCATTGAGGAAAAAATTAGAAGACCTAAATCAGTAGTTATTGACTGCTTCAAAAAAGGTTTAGGTCTTCTCTAAAGAAAAAGTGATTGCAGTACGAAGAGAAAAACTTGCAGTAGTTAGCAAGATAGTCCTTAAGGCTAGATCCACCCTAGCTTATCTCTCCAAAGTAAAAAATATGATGATCCAGGTAGAAAAGGAGTTTGAAGATTCAATTAAGCTCCTGAGATCGAGGTTGTCTACGGCTAACAAGATCCAGGTCTTGGAAAATAGTACATAAGCAATAGCTGGCTATAGAGCTTAGGATGAAAATTGGTCTCAAGCGAAATCAGTCACCAAGAACTTTTTCAAGAGGCATAAGCTAGTGACAACAGCGGTGAAGATATTACAGGAGTTGAGGGCGGAGGTGAAGTCTATCTCTAAACATATCAGTATGGTTGAGGGTTGTGGTATGCCTAGTTTTTGGGATGCTCAGTCTAACCTCTTGACAAAAGAGCAAATAAAGACAACTTGGCTAAATTTTTACAATGATGTATCTGAAATTAATGTATGGGAAAAACCTATGCAAGAGGACCATATTTTTGGTATGGCTCAAAATATAACTCAAATGAATTCCAGTCTTAATGAGCTCTATCTGAATTCTAAAAGTTTATCTTATGATAAGATAGAAGAACTAGAATATTTGTACTCTAATTTCAAAGAGAAAGCGAATACTGATGAAGAAACCTAGAAAAAGGCTTGTGCCACCTATAATGAAGCCATTCTATCTAAGGAGAAACAAGCAAAGGCCAAGAAGGTCCCAAAAAGTAGTACAACATCTTCGGGACAAGGGGAGATAAATTCTAAAGAGGAATATCTAAAGGAATGATTATTCCTAAGTTTGATCCTTTATTTTTTTATGACTCTTAGTACCATTCCCTTTATTTCCCTTCCTTTTCTTCTTTTATATTTTTATATTTCTTTTTTGACTCCATTGCCCAATGGATAAATCCTCTAAGTTATAACATCCAGTTAATAGAATTACCCCAGGAGGTGCCAATAATGTTGGTCAAAATGAAAACATGCAGGGAAATAAAGGTATTCTCCTCAAAATTTAGCTAAGGAGAATCGTCGTGATGGCACGACATTTTGGAGGGCCAACAATGAGCAAAGGAGAATCATCGTGATGGTGCGATATTTTGGAGGGCCAACGGTAAGCAAAGGAGAATCGTCATGATGGCATGATATTTTGGAGGGCCAATGGCGAGCTAAGAAGAATTGTTGTGATGGCACAACATTTTGGAGGGCCAGCAATGAGCAAAGGAGAATCGTCATGATGGCATGATATTTTGGAGGGCTAGCAGTGAGCTAAGAAGAATTATCGTGATGGCATGACATTTTGGAGGGTCAACAGTGAGCTAAGAATAATTGTCATGATGGTGCGATATTTTGGAGGGCCAGCGGTGAGCTAAGAAGAATTGTCGTGATGGCACAACATTTTTTAGGGCCAACGGTGAGCAAAGAAGAATTTTTGTGATGGTGCGACATTTTGGAGGGCCAACATACCATGATTTCTAAAAGGATATGGAGAAGATCTTTGTAACAAAAATATCTTAACTTCTTTTAGTTAGGATATTCATGATCTGATAAATATCTCTGTAACAAGAAGATTGTAACATCTAATCATTCTATTACTAGGATAAGCCTGTGGGCAATTTGTTGTAACAACTTTCTATTTTCTATTTATGTAAAACTCTATATATAGGATGAGTGACCTAAGAACCAGGTCAACTCTTAAGTGTTTACAAGGCTACGTATTCATACTTCTGAAAGATAAATAGAGATCATATATCTTGGTTCTGGGCTCAATTGGTGTACAAGTATGTATACGTTTTTTTATTGCTAATTTAGTATTTGCTGAATGTACCATGAATTAATTCTTAAAGCTGAATTTATGTGTTAAGCATTCTATAATATCTGCAATTGACTTCATGTAGAAATTGTTGTAGAAATACACGTTGAACAATCTTAGCTTTCCATGTGTTGGTTATTATTATGTTTTTCGACAAAAGCTTGAAGTAGTCCTATGTTGTTGCTTAATTTGTACCTTATTATCTCCTAGATTTGGCTATATTTTCCCCTTTTATGCATTCCCTTCTCTCCGCCATTTTCCTATAAAAAACAAGGAACCACCCTTCTTTGGAGATTGAATCAGGCAAACTCTGTTTTAGCATGGTCTTTCAACGTTGACGAAGTCTTTGGCGCAAATTATTACCTAAGGCGGATTTCATTCTAGCATGAACTTCAAGAATATATAGATTCAAAATCCTCTTTGGTTGTTTTTTCTTGTTTTTCATGTGTTATTTATGTGTTTCATTTTTTTTTTAAATATAGTTATGTTAGATTGAAATAGGTCCCACCTATATTGCATCATGACCATATGATATTACAACAACTTGGTAGTTATGCATGTATTTCTTAGTAATATTTAAACTTAGGTTTCCTTGAAAGTTGAGGAGTTTAGCTAGTTGAGATAATGCCATTTTATTTTTTTATTTCATCTTATAACTCTTATTGTCAATGTTTTTACTCAAGTCACTATAAAATTAAGTTTATAAAAGGTATTGCTCTGTATTTTCAAGTCATATAGTAAGAATGAAATATATTATATTATTGATTAAATCTTATATTTGTTATTAGAATTTAATTTTTTATTTTCCTTGTAGATGCTATAAAGTATCTATCATATTAATTTCAACCTATTCTAGAATTGAATTTTTTGTTGTAACACACACATCGTGGTTTAAAATTTGGATCCCCCAAAGAGAATCCAAAGTCCTAACCACTGTGATATCCCCAATAGGACTATTTTACAATTTATTTTCATTATTACGTAGAATTTTTTACTTTTAAAAATTCAACTACTTGTAATTTCTATGAAATATATATTTTTCTACAAAACTTCATTTTAAATTGTATAAAATAATTCTCAAATGTTACAAATTATAAATTTTAAACACATAATACTTAGCAAAGTTGTGATATTTTTATGATTCAATTTACCCAAAAATGGTTGAAGGCAACATCAAGAGTGATATTTTTACTTTTATTATTATTTTTAATTGCCTTTGCTTGGTGGTTGTGAATTTAACAAGGCAACAAAAGTGTTCCTTTGGGGGAATATATGTTGAAACTTTTAAGACCTAAACAATGATGATATTTTTTAAGATAGATAATGTATCGCTCCAAATTTTTCACATCCTTACCTTTAGGCTAAAGGATCCATGCCTGGAAGGAGGATGGGAAAAGTATGGGATAGTACCTCGGACTGAGAGGCCCTTTGAAGATCCCGCATCTCAGGGGAGGGGTATTAAGGTGATTTTTCAATGGATGGTGGGGTTCACCAGGAAACGTTTAGTGGCAGTTTCCATGCCTAGGTTGGAAATGAGTTTAATGTGTTCAATTTTAACTTTAAATATCCAAGTCCTAGGTTTGGCCAGATGAATCTAAGTTATTCTATATGAAAATGCAAATTAAATGAATACAAAAAATAGATTTGAACAAAAACTAGAGAAAATAAGCTAGATTAAAGAGACATACCTGATCCGGATGTCTGATGGAGGTTCTAATTTTGAAGCATTCAGGATCGTCTAGAATTTGATAGGATCATCTCCGATCTAACAGGATCGTCTGAGAGCTGACGAATTCATCAGACGAATTTGTCAGAGACCTGCAATCAGAGAAGTAGATACAAAATACAAAAAAATGCAGCAATACAAACAGAGGGCAATGATGCAGAATAACAACAATAATATTAGACGGATAATTATAAACAAAATATGAGTGTATTTCAATGATTTAATGACAAATTATGATTTTATCATGCATTAAAACTATATGGGTGAACTCCAAAATGCAGAGTAATAAGGAATAACCATAGAATTAACTAAATGCAGAATAATGCAGTAGAAAAGAGTGGAGAAAACACAAACTCTAGGCACTGATTGCCCCCAATTTTGACTACAGTCGAAATCATCTCGGATTGGACAAGATCATCTACGACGATCTGAGCTTGCTCCGGCTGAAGAATAACAAAGTTCCTGCAAGAAAACTCGAGAAGGGACAAAGGCGAACAATAGTCTAGGATATTCTGAAGCATGTAAAACTCGAAGTGCAAAAAATTTCAGCCAGGGGGATGTCAAGGGGAGGGCCTAAGATTAAATAGGCATAGGAAAGAGGTTGGGAGGTTGGAGATCATCCCATTTTGGGAGATCTCCAATGGGGGGAGACTCTAACAGTGCAGACGTGTCTCTACCCGAGTTAGAGAAGCTGTTGAAACAGAAGCTAATTATGAAAAATCAATTTTGGGACGAAATCGTTTGGACATTCTGCTCTAGACAAAATCATCCGATCTGAGGTGATATCATCTGATCGGAGACGATATCATCCAACGAATGAAACAAACTCTAAAAATGGTGCGAAAAATGAGGAAATGGGTAGCAGGCGGTTTGGGAGCGGTTTTGGGGTTGAAATTTGAATTTGAATTATTACTAAGGTAATTTTAATTATTTACTAAGTTTTACTATGCCAATTTTAGGGTGCTACATTTTGCCTCCTCTTTAGCGAATTTTCTGAAGAAAATGCGTTAAATATGAGTTCTTCTCGATTTACAAGAAAGCAAAAATTTATTCCCATTTTTAGGTGATGATTCTAGGTCGAATCGTATGACAGCTTACTATGATGCCCCCTCCGTGTTTTTACCCAAATCAAACGTTTGAGGTAAAAACATGGAAAAACAAAAGTTAAAATGTTTTTAATTTTTTTTGAATAAAATTAAAAAATAGGGAAAAACCCTAATTCATTGTTACTGTTCATTTTCATTTTTTTGTTTGTGGAGCTCTGCAAAAAAATGGTCGAGACAGCGCATAGATCGACAGAGGTCCGACGCGGGCTATGGGTAAGGGTCTAAACTTAGTTTAGAATGCTTGAATTTTGATTTTCTATGCTTTTTAGATTAAATTTTGATGATTTTTGAGCATCACGGCCATTTTTGGGCCGTCGACGTCGTCGGGATGAAATCATCTCGATTTTGTCAAAATCATCTTGATATCACCAATTTCGTCCAAGGGCGAAATCGGCAAAATGGGGACAATTTCTTCAAAAAAGGGGCAATTTCGGCTTGCGAAATCAGAGATGAATTTGATCAAATTTTGGACGATATCGTCCAATAGTGGACAATATCATCATTGATGAAATTGAACTTGCTTTACTTGTATTTTTAATCACTGTTTTATTAATTATTTTTATTGTTTTATTGTTTATGTTGTAGAGAGGATTACTAAAGAGCAAAGAATGGAAATATGGAGGGCTGAGGGATGACTTGGATGCTCTATCTCAGGCAGAGAGAGATCAGTTGGCACAAGTCAGCTTGCAGCATGTGGCAAATATGCCATAGGTTTCTATTGATAGCCCTAACAAAGAGGTGGTATTCGGGTTCTTCCTGTTTTCGATTATCGACAGGGGAGATGACTCCCACACTAGAGGATGTATGGAGGATTTTGAGGATCCCCATACAAGGACGATTGATAACTCCCATGGCCAATCAGGGCCACATGATGATGCAACTGTGTAGAGATCTGAGCTTTGCCCTGGAGACAGGCGAAGTGAACATTGAGTCGCTACGCCAGATGCCTGGGGCATCTAGACTGACACAGGTTTTGGCTGGGGTTGTAGGTGGTATGCTGTTATGCCATCAAAGTGGATGCAGAGTACCATGGCTACTAACAGATGTGTTCTATGACATGAGAGACCACAGATACAGGTTTTCTTAGGGGAGTTATGTACTATACTGATTATATAGGATCTTGCATGGGGTCGTATACAAGGGCGATCGATGTCTGGTTATGACATCTCTACTATAGGTTTGGTGCTAGGAGCACATTGTGGTGCGGAGGCCGGTAGGGCTCCCATTGATAGGGATTGACGGGGAGAGGCCTCGAGCTTTCTATTGGTGGCTCCGAAGAGGGTCACAACGGCGGATAGATCTGCCAATGTCCTAGAGACTACTTGACGACCTTGCCTTTGACCAGATCACCTGGAGGCCTTGGAGAGATCATCCAGGGTGGGCCGAGGATGGACAGGAGTTAGCTCGCATTAGGAAAACCTATTTGCTAAGTATGGAGAGGGGAGAGGTGGAGCTCCACCACTACGACCAAGTTTTGAGGTAGTTCGATCTACAGTAGGGGATCCCATATCTCAGAGACTACGAGTTTTCCCAGACTATCTGGGATAACACTATAGTTAGTGAGGCTCTAGATATGCAGCGCTTCTAGAGTCAGGATGTAGATGATGCCCCCATTTAGCTAGTGTATGGGGACAACATAGGGGTTGTTGATAGCTATGATGCCTGGTACGCAGGCATCCGCCCTCCTCGAATGACGAGGGCTCAAGGTTTGATTCACACAGTTGTGCATCAGATGGGAAGGTGGCACCAGGAAGCCATTGAGGCAACACAAGGTCATGGAGGGAGAGAGTAGAGGAGACCACAAGCTCAGTAGAGGCCACAACAGTAGGAGAGGAGGGAGGAGAGACCCCCTTCACAGAGAGAGAGGCCACCATCGCCCAATAATGGCAAGGGTGTGGACATACGAGAGAATAGTGAGATGGCTACTCTCTAGGTGGAGACTGTCCGTCTCTAGGCATAGGTGCAGACTCTACAGGATGAGTCTACATGCCATCGAGCGGAGACTACACAGCTCAGATATGAGGTTGCACGCCTCAGAGCATGGAGCGAAGGAGTGAGCACTCAGGAGCTAGCACGATTGATTGCTTAGATCACGTTCTATCAGGGTATCTAATTCCAGATGGTGCCAGAGGGCCAGAGGGTACAGCTGCCAGTCGAAATTGTGGATCCGATCAGGGTTGGGTCGTCGAGGACTTCATCTTGATCAATGACTAGGACTCACAGTACCACACATACTGCGATGGGGCCACCTCGTCCACCTCAGGGTGAGGGAGGAGATGAGGCTAAGAGCTCAAGGGGTTCTCAAGGCTAGGCTACTACACTACACAGACTGATTATATGATTGAGAGGATTGAGTATGCCATGTAGATTGTGGCATACCAATCTAGTTTTGATATGATGTACATATATTGTTGAGATATATATATATGATATTTTTTATCATATGACTTGTCTTATGTGTTTGTATGATGCTTTATTGTTGTGGTGTGATTGATTTGATGATTCATGTAATTATATCAGTTGGAAATATTATGGTTTGAATGTCATGCATTTAAAATTTAAATGAAATAATCTGATGTAAACAATTGGTTGTTTGTGATGTGATAATTTGATAAAAATAAAATGGGACTTTTAACAATAATTTCAAAAGACATTTTTGCTATTATAGACCATTTCATGGAGTCGCTGCTCACTCGGTCGTCAAGCTAATCCCAGTATAAAAATATTGTTAAAAGTAAAAGAGTGTTTAAGAGACTATCTTAAGACTTTGGTGTGATGATGCAAATGATGATGCTGATGATGATTTGTTTTCAGATTTCCATGAAAATATTATGCATGAAATATTTTAAAATGACTTTTGCTAGGCATAAATTCCTAAGTGTGATAAAATTTTTGGATAATTCCCTAGTATTTATACCATCATTGCAAAATTGAAGTTTGACATAATGACATGAAAATAGAGTAAGTGTTTGTTTTGTTTTAAAGCATAATTGTGTAACATAATGATTTAAGTCATATGTTTTTATGATTTTGAATAAATGGAAAATAAAATTGGTACAATGGTTTGCGCTAGGCATAGAATATTTAGGTATAGACTTATACCATCATCGTGAAATCCAAAGAAGAAAATAATATAATAGTTTTATTGCATGGTTGATTTTTAATTTTTGAAATAGTCAAAAAATATGAAGATGAGGACTTGCGCTAGGCATAAAATTCCAATTTTGGTTTTGGAACTATACCATCGTCACGAAAGTCAAAAGTTATATATAAACGTAACTTTATTGCATGTTTTGAAAATGATTTTGATTTTTGATAATGCATATAGTTGTCTTTATACTAAACAAATGTTCTTTAAAGAGGAAAATGAATTTATTCCAAACAATTTGCAAAAATATTTCAAAGTATTTTAAAGACAAAAGTTAGATTTATAAGGAATCCCATGTGTGTAGGTGAGTTCATTACCAATCTTGATTTATCATAATGATACACAAAATCTCTCAAATACAAAATGTGTGTGCAATTGCATTGTTCATTGACCAGTTTTGAGCAAGATAATTTGATACAAGTGATTTGAATGAACCAAATAAGTGTTCGTTAACCATGATTTAGATGCATATAACCATACCAGACTACTATGTAGGTTAGGTTATCAAGAGCTAGCTAATCCATAAGTGGACATAGGTCTATACAAAATAAGGTCATTAATGTGACAGACATATCACCACACTAGGAGTTACCCAAGGCTAAGCGAGTTGGGCACAAACCACCTGTTATGGGGCTTACCTCACAATTTTTGAATAATTGAGAATTCCAGGGATTCAAGCTCATCAACCCTTCTTTTCTTTTCAATGGGTAGGGAAAGGGATTTTATTGCTTTTGCTTTTGCTTGTTTCTTTTTCTTTGATTTTGCTTTTCTTTTTGCTCTTTTTTTTTTGTATTTTTGTATTTTGGCTTGATATTTGAGATAATGCTGAAATAACTTGTTTCTTTTTCTCTTTTTCTTGAATTTTGCTTTTCTTCCTATGCTAGGGATACGTGCTCAGATTAGTTGTAGAGCAAGGGATTTTTATTCTGGGTAGGGGTGAAATTTTCCTTTTGCCAATTCTCAAAAATTCTAGACCATGTGCATGATAGGATAGCAGGGGAAACTTTTCGCTCAGGAAACCACTTCTACTATGTAGCATAGCATGGAAATTACAAATGTAATCATTTTATTATGAAAAGATATGCTTGGTTTAAGTAAATACCAAGATCAATTCTCTATGCTCAAACTTTATTTAATTAAATTTTGTGTACTTTGATATAAGAGATTAGTAATCATGCCAGATAAAATCAAGATATTTATTTTGTGTTTGTGATAGTGGGGGATTCCAAATAAATGCTAATTTATCCAAAATAATTTTGAAAATATAACTGCAATGCTTGAATAAGAAATATATACAACAAATATTTGTGAAGAGTTTGATAATTTTGACTCTCTCTTTCTTTTTTATTTTTTTGGGTTTCAAAAGAGTCAATAATATTGTTGTTTTGACGTTTTTTTTTTATTTTTTATTTTTTTTTTTTTGTGTAAACAGTTATATATATATTTTTAAAATGAGACAACATGCAAAATATGTACAAGTGATGAAATGACCAAATTTTATGCGTAATATCACTTAAGATGCATAATATTAATAGGTTCTTTTAAATATTTACCATCTAAGGTAGCTAATTTGTATGCTCCTGATTCAAATTACCAGTGATAATATATGGTCCAAGCTAGTTGGGCTCAAATTTACCTTTAAGGTCTTTAGTTGCATTAGTATTTTTTTTATTTTCTTTTAGAACAAGGTCGCCGACCTCAAAGGATCGATGACGAACTTTCTTGGCATATGATCTTTTAAGCTTGTGTTGGTAGGCACGAAGATGCTCCAAAGCATTGATGCGCTTTTCATCTAGGAGTTCCAGCTGACTGAGTCTGCGCACTTCGATATTCATCTCCTACTTCGGTATCTTGAAGTAGTAGAGCCAAAGAAGGAACTTCTAATTCAAAAGGAAAAATGGCTTCAACGCCATAAACCAAGACAAAAGGTGAAGTTCCAGTGGGAGTTCGAACACTAGTTCGATAGGCCCATAAAGCTGGATATAATTGAATGTGCCAGTCGTGGCCAAATTTATTGACCAATATTTTGAGAATTTTGATTAGGGTTTTGTTAGATGCTTCTTCTTGGCCATTACCCTAAGGATAATAGGGAGTGGACCAACGATGTTGAATCTTATATTTTTGGCATAATTTCTTGACATCTTTATTTTTGAAACAAGTTCCATTGTCTGAGATGAGATTTGCAATAATTCTAAACCTACAAATGATTTGATTAAAAATAAATTTAGAGACTTGTGTTCCAGTGCAAGAAGCTAAAGGCATAGCTTCCACCCACTTCATGAAATACTCAGTGGCGGTTATGATGAATTTGTGTCCATCAGATGACACAAGATTAATTTTGCCAATGATGTCTAAGCCCCATTTTGAAAAGGTCCAAGGAGAGGAAATAGCCTGCAGCTCTTGTGCAGGCGCATGGACAAGGTTAGCATGTTTTTGGCACTTGTCGCAATGGCGCACATAATCATGTGCATCATTTTCCATGGTAGGCCAAAAGTAGCCTATCCTAAGGAGCTTTTTAGCAATGACACTACCACTGAAGTGTCCTCCACAAGATCCATCGTGGACTTCACTTAAAGCTGATTTGGATTCTTCTAGATTCAAACATCTCAATAGGATACCTTCAAAAGATCTCCTATATAAAGTATTGCCAATTATTACAAATTGACTTGCTTGTCTACGTAATAACCGATGTTGGTTTCTATTAGAATTGGCAGGGAAAGTCCCATTTTGAATAAAATCAACTATATCTATATACCAAGGGTCAGGAGTAGTTTCATTGATTAGAAACACATCCAAAGGTTCTAAACATGACTTATTTGAAGTGGGTTCCTGGAGTCGACGAATAATCATGGTGGCATATTCTTCATCTAACTCCAAGGGCAGAAGAGATGCAGCTACGGCCATAGCGTCAGCCGCACGGTTGCTAGTTCACAAAATAGCTTCCAAAGTAACTTTATCAAACAAGGATAACAATTTCAAAACATATGCTTTATATGGGCACAATTTATCATCTCTAGTCTGATAAACTTCATTAATTTGATTTATGACAAGTTGGGAGTCACCAAAAACTAGCAAATGTTTGATTTTTAATGCCAAGGCAGCTCGTAATCCAAGGATTATAGCCTCATATTTGGCAGTATTATTGGTGCAAGCAAATGCTAATTTGAAGGGCATAAGAATGATGTGTTTTTACAGGGATATTAAAATAATACCCGCACTAGCCCCACTCATGCATCAGGCTCCATCAAAATATAAGGACCATTGTTCAATATGGTCTGCCTCTAATTGAAGGCATTCATAAAGAATGATGAGGGGATGGGTAGACTCTAAGGGTGCAACAACTAACTGATCTGCTATGATTTGACCTTTAATATACTTCTGTCCTATGAATGTGAGTTCAAACTCGCTTAGAGCAAGAACCCACTTGGCTGTGCAACCCGATAAATAAGGTTGAATCATAAGATACCGCAAGGGATCATATTTAGCAATGGCATATGTTTTTTGACTAAGCATATAATGGCATAATTTTTGCATAGAAAATATGACTGCTAGACATAGTTTTTCTAATGAGGTATAACAAGTTTCATAACTGATTAAAGTTCGGCCAATGTAATAATTACCACGTTCTTTCTTCTCATCATCAAGCTGAGCTAACATAGCTCCTAAAGCAAAATCTGAAGCTAAAATATACAGGAGAAATGGGCAATCAGGTCTAGGTGGTGAAAGCATAGGTGAGTTAAGGAGGTATTGTTTGAGAAGTTCAAAAGCTTCTTTACATTCGTCGTCCCAATTAAAAGGGACATCCTTCTTAAGGAGCTTAAGAAAGGGAGTGGTTTTGTCCACCAGCTTATCGATGAAGTGACGGATGGCTTGAAGTTTACCTTGTAAACTTTGTAACTCAGATATATTGGTAGGTGCGGGCATATCAGTGATAGCCGCAATCTTGAGAGGGTCGATTTTGATACCATGTAAAGAAACTAAAACCCCTAATAGTTTACCGGACTTAACTCCGAATATGCATTTGGCTAGATTTAATTGAATAAGGTATTCTCTTAACCGATTAAATACTTTTCTCAAATCATCTAAATGATCATATTCTTTAATAGAGTGAGCTATAATATCATCTATGTAATCATGTAGGATATCATGCATCATATCATGAAAGATACAAGTCATAGCTCGTTGATATGTTGCGCTTGCATTCTTTAAACCAAATGGCATCACTTTCCAACAAAAGGTACCCCAAGGGGTAATAAAGGCTATTTTAGCCCGATCTTCAGGAGCTATCTTGATCTGATTATAGCCAAAAAATCCATCCATTAGGGACATCATTCCATTCCCGATGGTAAAGTCAATTATTTGGTCCATGTTTGGAAGAGGAAAATCATCTTTAGGGCATGCAGCGTTAATATCTCTAAAGTCCGTGCAAACCCTAACTTTGGTAGCTTCTTTCTTGGTGACTGGAACTACATTCGAGATCCATTTAGCATAATCAATAGCTTGTATAAAAACAACATTCAAGAGTTTTTCTAACTCCCCTTTGACTAGCAGGGCCACTTTGGGATGCATTTTTCTAAGTTTTTGTTTAACAGGTTTAGCATCTAGATGGACTACTAGATGATGCATGACTACAGAAGGGTCCAGACCTAGCATATCTTCATATGTCCAAGCGAAGACATCTTCATATTCTTTAAGGAATGCAATGTATTCATCTTGTTTTTCTTGACTTAATGTTGATCCAATATTGATTATGTGAGGATTATCCTTGGTTCCAATGTTAACTTTAATGACGTTTTCTACTTCCATGTGTAGATCTCTTTCAAAATTAGGTGGGGCAAGTGAAACGCC
The DNA here is from genome assembly GCA_028583015.1 of Wollemia nobilis. Taxonomy (NCBI): domain Eukaryota; kingdom Viridiplantae; phylum Streptophyta; class Pinopsida; order Araucariales; family Araucariaceae; genus Wollemia; species Wollemia nobilis. The sequence goes on along the minus strand of JAQPPZ010003077.1, from coordinate 14,593,427 downwards.
CAATTCTTGTAATTCTTTTAAGGTTAAGTTGGATAATTCGTCTTGAGGAGTGGTGGCCTCAAGCTGGGCTATAGTTGGTATAGAGCCATCAAAATAAAAACTATTGTGTAACAACTCTTCAATGGAGACATCATGGAAAATATCTCCTACCAACTCCTCATCGGATTCAGCAATCAATTTAGGGTAAGCTATGGATAGCATATTGCAGGTAAAGGGATTATTCTTTGAATACAAAGAATCTTGTTTATCTAGATAATCTTGATAACATATGAGTTGATCATCATCTTCAAAAGGGAAGGGTTGACCCTTACTAGGAAATAGGCCCACACCACATTGGGCGGGCCATGGCTCTACCTCAATAGGTTCTTTCATACCATTTTGGAAAGGTCCCAAGCATTTCCCTTTATATCCCATTTTAAGCATGATGGGTTTAGCTTTAATATATTCATTAGTAAAATAACATTGGGCATATCCCTCATGATGAGTTTTGATATTTTGAGGTATTCTTCCCCAATCATATCCTTTATAAATAAAAGCACAACTCTCAACTTGGTAAGTACTTCCCATAGGTTGTGGGAGGCCCAAAGTACGAGGAGATGGTGGCAAGTTATTTAAAAGAATTGAATCTTGCATAAAAGCATTTATTTTTTTTTATATTAAGATTGTGGATAAATCCGGTAAAAGTTCATCAAAAAGAGCATAAGATGTAGAAGGATCATTCCCTATATCTTTAGATGTGGAAGGTATGATAGATGTTGATAATGTGGAGGTGTCAATAAATGGGTCTATAGGTTTTGAAATTATAGGGATACAACATGAAGGATTGGTTGTGGATTGAAGATCTTTTTGAGGTTTTAGTGTGGTTTGTTCGAAGATGGTTGAGTTAAATGTATAGGTGTAGTTGATGGAGTAGATGATGTTATGTGTGTGTTTTTCACACGTTTAGATGAAAAATAAGAATTAGGATGTGTGGATGACAGAGCAGGGCAAAATTGCACTCCAACAGGTTCTGCCAAAGCACACATATCAAAGGGTCTAGGGTCACCATGGATAATGACCAACTGATTTTTAAATTCAAATCTAATACACTGATGTAAAGTGGAAGGAACCGCTCGCATAGCATTGATCCAAGGGTGACCCAAAAGTATATTGTACAATGTCGGGCAATGTACAATAAACACGGTTGTATCTAGGGTTCTAGGACCAACTTGCAAGGGTAAGGTAATGACTCCACATGTTTCTTGTGTCTCGTCATTGAAAGCTTTGATAATCATGTCAGTTTTCTTCATTTCATCACTTCTAAAGCCAAATATTTGGTAGAAGTCAAAAGTGCAAATGTTTAGAGATGAACCATTATCAATCAAGACTCTTTTAACAGCTACATCTCCAATTAGAGCAATAATATATAAGGGGTTATCCTTATGTAAACTATGTTGTGGGATATCTTTATCCCGAAAGTCAATACAATCAACTTCTCGAGTGATGATAGTATTGGACATGGCTTCGGGTTGAATATTTTGAGGTACCATCATTTGGCTTAATGTAAGCATTAACTCATCCCTATGGGTAGGAGAAGATCTTAACAAGTCCAAAAGGGAAATTTTGGCTATAGTATTGGATAATTGTTCATTAATATTGTAAGGAGGTTTTGGTTGAACATTAGATATATGATTCCCTTTATTGGGATTTTTCAAAATAAATGGAGCTGATCCATCATTCTGAGTTTGATCTTGTTGAGAGTTTTGAGCCTGTTGTCTAGTAACAACTTCGATGGTACCCACAATGTTATATTGAAGATGCTGAACTGGTCTTGGTTGAGCATTTATGGCTTGTTCATTAGGAAGGAACTAATTAGAAGAGGTTCGAGTGGTAACTCTTCTAGGAAATGGTTCTTCTAGAACCATAGCATCTGTGATAGGTTGAATCGGATCTGATTCATTTTCAAAGCTATTCGATTGATTTGAGGTGATGTCTACTTCACTTTCAAAATCCGATTCTACATCACTAGGATCCAAAGTTTGAATATTATGTAGGGGCCTGGTTGTGATCATGGATAAAGTCATGCCAAATATTTGAGGATCCTGAATAGATAATTGTTCGCTAATAGTCCCTACATATCGGGTAGGAGGAGGAACATTATGATGTTCGATTTGATTGGCCACTTCTTTACCATGTTTTGGTAAAGGATGTTGAAATATATCTAATGATTGATTAGCATTTTGATTATGATTTTGAGGAATGGTCTTTTGAGCATTATTAGGAGCATTTTGTTTAGGTTGGAAGGCTTGCACCTCCATTTCATTATTATCAATCAGATCTTGTATTTTATGTTTCAATATTTTACAAGAGTTTGTAGCATGTCCAAGTCCTCTATGAAAATCACAATGTAAATCAGCTTTGTATCCAGGTATAGTTGGATCAGGTTCCTAGATAGCTGGTAATTGAATCAAGCCTCATGCTAATAATTGAGGAAGAATGGTTGATAAAGGTTGATTCAATCTAGTAAATTCTCGAGGAGGTTTATCAGGAGGTTTTAATATAATTTTTTATGTTGTCTTCATTGTATTGATATTAGCAACGTTTCTACTATCAGTGACTTCGTCACCTACAACTTGTTTGTTTTTATACTGATTTCTAGATGTTTTCTCATCATATTTCTTCTTAAGCTGACCTCTTCTAATGAGAGCATCTTCTACCCTTCAAGCTAAGTATATAGCTTAATCAAAGGTAGTTAAGGTGGCAGTTGATAACTCATAAGATATTTGTTCTTGTAAATTATTAATAAAAATGTCCAACATTTCCCTATAAGGTAGCACAAAGTGCAGTTTTTCTGTCAACTACCTCCATATAGCTAAGAAATTAGCAAAACTTTCATCTTTGTCTTGTTTTAAGTTGTACAAATATTTAATGGTGACATGCCTCTCGATGTAGGCACTAAATTGATGGACAAAAGATTCAGTTGTTTCTTCAAAATTTCTCAAAGAATGAGTGGGCAATTGATAGTACCACTCTAATGCCATTCCTCCTAAGCTTTTTGGGAACATTTTTAGTAATAGCAAGTCATCATGTGATATATCATGACATGCTATCCTAAACATGTGAAGATGCTCTATGGGATCTTCAGTTCCTTTATATATAGGCAGGACGGGCATGGGAAAGTGTTTAGGGTATGGTTGTGCTACAACTATGGGATCCAAAGGTTGACTACATATCTCTCGATAATTGTACGAGGGATGGTAGGGATCTATTTGGTCCATGCACGAAGCTAACTGTTTCACCATGTCTTCCATATTACTGGTTTACCCACCATATTGGTTTGGTAGGGCATTAATATGGGATTTGTGAGCATATGATGGAGGGACATGGAGATTAGATGCTATATTGCTATTGTATAAATTGTTGGTAGGAAGGGTGTTATGAAGAAGTCTTGAAGTTGTATTATGTTGTATCCCAGATTGTTGAAAATTGGTGTTTGGCTTCATTTTAGGTTTTTGTCTACTTGAAGCATATTGATCAATAGTTTGGCGAAATAAAGCAGTGAATGAAGGCTTCTTTTGTGTGGGAATGATTTTAGGCTCAATAACAGGTTCCTTAGGGGGTTGGGTAACCTGTTGTTTTTGCATATTCTGAATCATAGTGACCATATCTCTATTGGATGGTCTAGCTTTATCACTTTCTTGATCAATGAAAGACAAGGGATTAGTGTGTATGTCAAACATATGTTCCATGGCTGCTTGAGTGTCACTAATTTGTCCTTTATCAATACGAACTACCATATTAAGAGCACCAATGTTATTATTGAAAAATTTCTAGAAATGATCTAAGTTATCAAAAGCAATAGTTCCATCTGGAGCTATTCTAGGGGATGAGGATCCTTCCTCTTTAAGATTTTCTTGTTGTTCATTTTCTTCAGCCAGGTCATCTTCTAGTTGTTCTAGAGTTTCTCCTTCCGGAATTGATTCCTTAGGAAGGACATTTGGGTTTTTTGTTTTGTCTCCTAACCAATCTTCTTCTTCTTGTTCAATTTGTTTACCATTCCTAAGTTTAGGCATTGTGCTTAAATTTAGATTTCAGCAAATATATATACTTATATATATATATATATATATATATATATATATATATATATATATATATGCAACAAGCTTAAGAGGTATATATTTTAATTATATACCTACTATAGTATTTGAAATAAAATGTTTTTGGTTTTTGTTATGTTTTGGTTTTTCTTGTTTTTGTAACAATATTATAAAGATAACAAACAACACACTAAATGCAAGAAATAATAATAATGAAAGCAATGATCTAGTTTTATATAAACAATTTATAAATATCATTAATGGGCTCGAGTTCTTCAGGAGTCATGAAGTTTTCTTCTTCAAATTGAAAATTTCCTTTCAAGAATTTGACAAAAAGTGCTATAGTGATATTATCTGTCTCAGATTCTGGTTGGTAGAAATAAAGTTCATGGCAATACTCTCGATATAACACATCCCTAGGAACTCTATTCCATCTTTCCCTATCTGTAAGAACGACCTCTTGATCTTCTACATGACCTAGGAATTGGTGTATAATAGCTGCGTTCTCAAGGTATTCCTCGAAGGTGAACAATTTTGAAGACACAAGAGCTCTCCTATAAGCTAACCACCTATGGCAGGCTCTCTGAAGTTCATGATAAAAAATGAGTTGATGAGGATCCAGGATCCTATCTAGGGCAAACCTCTTGATTTGTCTAAGTTCGGTTGATTTAGATGAAATGATACCTAGCCTCCTATTAAGTTCGTCCCACAAAGGTGGGACTCTATATGTTTGAGATGTTCTAAACAAAGAATCAACCTCTATGGCTATTAATTGATTTGCAACATTTATAGTAACTGCTAGTATTTTCTTAGGAGCTACCATCTAGACATGATATGCAACTTAGTATTTTTCTAATGATTTGAAATGCATCTATATTTTTGTTTTTTTTTTTTTTTTTTTTCAAAAGGTTTTAGTTTCACGTCGGGTTCACCAAAATGTATCGCTCCAAATTTTTCGCATCCTTACCTTCAGGCTAAAGGATCCGTGCCCGAAAGGAGGATGGGAAAAGGATGGGATGGTACTTCAGACTGAGAGGCCCTTTGAAGGTCCCGCATCTCGGGGGAGGGGTATTAAGGTGATTTTTTGATGGATGGTGGGGTTCACCAGGAAACGTTTAGTGGTAGTTTCCACGCCTAGGTTGGGAATGAGTTTAATGTGTTCAATTTTAACTTTAAACATCCAAGTCCTAGGTTTGGCCAGATGAATCTAAGTTATTCTATATGAAAATGCAAATTAAATGAATACAAAAAATAGATTTGAACAGAAAATAGAGAGAATAAGCTAGATTAAAGAGACATACCTAATCCGGATGTCTGATGGAGGTTATGATTTTGAAGCAGTCAGGATCATCTGGAATTTGATAGGATCATCTCCGATCTTACAAGATCGTCTGATAACTGATGAATTCGTCAGACGAATTCGTTAGAGACCTATAATTAGAGAAGTAGATACAAAATACAGAAAATGCAGCAATACAAATAGAGGGCAATGATGCAGAATGACAACAATAATATTAGACGGATAATTATAAACAAAATATGAGTGTATTTCAATGATTTAATGACAAATTATGATTTTATCATGCATTAAAACTATATGGGTGAACTCCAAAATGCATAGTAATAAGGAATAACCATAGAATTAACTAAATGCAGAATAATGCAGCAAAAAAGAGTGGAGAAAATGCAAACTCTGGGCATTGATTGACCCCAATGTTGACTACAGTCGAAATCATATCGGATTGGTACGAAATCATCTCAAATTGGACAGGATCATCTACGACGATCCGAGCTTGCTTCGGTTGAAGAATAACAAAGCTCCTACAAGAAAACTCAAGAATGGACAAAGGCGAACAATAGTCTAGGATATTCTAAAGCATGTAAAACTCGAAGTGCAGAAAATTTCAGCCAGGGGGATGTCAAGGGGAGGGCCTAAGATTAAATAGGCATAGGAAAGAGGTTGGGAGGTTGGATATCATCCCATTTTGGGATATCTCCAATGGGGGGAGACTCTAACGGTGCAGACGCATCTCTGCCCGAGTTAGAGAAGCTATTGAAATAGAAGCTAATTATGAAAAATCAGTTTTGGGACAAAATCGTCTGGACGTTCTGCTCCAGACAAAATTGTCCGATCTAAGGTGATATCATCTGATCGGAGATGATATCATCCAACGGATTAAACAAACTCTAAAAATGGCACAAAAAATGAGGAAACAGGTAGCAGGCAGTTTGGGAGCGGTTTTGGGGTTGAAATTTGAATTTGAATTATTACTAAGGTAATTTTAATTTTTTACTAAGTTTTATTGTGCCAATTTTAGTGTGCTAGGGATAAGAATAGAGGTTTTCTCAATTATAGAATATTAGTTTAACATTTTAGTTTATTTTTCCATGTTAAGGTTTTATTGCTGAAAAAACTTGATTTTCAATACATACTTAATGGTGGTGTTTTACAAATTCATAGAGGCAACATAAGATTGTTCAATTCTAGGTCAATCTTGCAGGTGTTATTTTACTTTGAAAATAGTCAAAGGATAACACTTATAAGATGACTTTATTAATAAATAAGAACAAAAATTATTTTCTATTTTCAAGGGTGAAAAATAAAAAATGTATTATTTGGCAATGATTTTGCCTCATAAAATTATTAAACCATGAGAATGATAATTACCACTAGATAAATTTGGTTGCACAAAATACGGTATGTTTGGATGCATATAAATGTATCAATATTGAAAGGAAAGAGGATTAACAAAATACATGCTAAGATAGAGTTACAAAAAATATTTATAAGCTCACATACTTTTGCCAAAGAGGCATCTGAAGAATGTAATTTCTTATTTTTTTGATAGATTGATGGAAGGGGCTTGGAAAGGGCCCCAAATATTTTATATAGTGCAAAAACAAAAACAAAAGAGACCAAGGGAAATCATAGGTTCTCACAATAGAAATGATCTTTAAAAAAGATAAGAGTCATAAAATAGTAAAAACAAACCCAAGGCTAGGAACAAAGGGGGCTCTAGAAAAAATAGGGTGACCCTATGACTAGACAAAAATAAACAATGACCAGTGTATGAGAAGAGATAGGATCCAAGTGTAATAATGGCACTAGTGATCATTCTTCATCACCTTAGGCAAGAGATAAATTTTAGTTTTTATGCACACCATCAACATTGGAGTTGAAATATTCCAAGATGACCTCCACCTGCTGAAGGAGGGTGGAAGTCATTCTGATCATTCTGGATAAAAGCTTTTAGCACATCACAAAGTTATTTAATATGGGTATTTCTAGTGATAAAAGGAACACAAAAATTATTCAGGAAGTTGGACGAGTCACTCAGAACAGTAGCCTTCAGGATTAAGGGTCTAGTAGAGGAGTCGTCCATATTTGAGAGTTTGGGAGGAGGAGAGTCCTTGAAAGGGTCATAATCATTATCAATGGTGATGGGAGATTCTCCTTTTCTAATGATAGTCTTGGATTTAGATGAGCAACACTGAGGTTCATACTTCATAGAGATGGGCCCTTATTTGGTAGAATTATCAAAATCAAGCATATGGTTAGCATTGGGAGGAGGAGGCAATTGGGTCTTCTCTTTGAGGATGCCCCTCTAAGTGTTACCATACAAGGCAACAATAAAAGTGGATGCCAAAGTAGAAGGGGTAGTAGTGAGGGACGTAATCCTTTGAGATTCTATCATGACCATGTGCTTAAAGAGGATCAGGTTGTCATGATCTTCCTTGATAGGACCTTTGTTAAGAAAATAATATAATTGGACTATTTGTTTTAATGACTTTGTTGGTGCTATGAAAATGCAAGGGCATATTATAGTATTTGGTTTTGCTTCATGAATATGATGTTTCTAGTCTTTGTGTTTTTTCAAGACTAATCATACTTGCAAGTGGGCAATATTAAGCTAACAATTCAATATTAGCTTGGTTATTGCTTTTTAAATTGATTGGCAAAGAAAATATTTAATATTTTTTATGAATATAATGGTTAAATTAAAATTATTAACCATTACGTTATGGAGCTAATGATTTAATATGTAACTTATTAAATCAACTTGCTAAGGGATAGCTCGATAGTAGTTAAATGCATATAATGGCTACAATTGAGGTAACCAACCTTTATGATATTAAACTAGTAGTTTAATATTTGGTTTTAAATTATTTTTAAGTTGATTAGCAAAAAAATATAATTTATATTGTTTTATTCTCATGAGAAATTCAATTATTATGATGGATTATTTAAATTCCTTTAGATAGGGATGGGTATATTTTGACTTTCCAAAAGAGGGAAGCATTTTTAATACATTAAAATATGACTAAAATGGAAATGGAGTTAATGCCCATGTCAGTTGAGACTAAGCAAGAGGAGTTAGATTTAATGGTAGAGTATGCTTTCTCCCTCCTATTTTCAAATTAGAGAAGCAAGGATGGACATATTACACCTTGGTTTTAGTGCATGTTGGAAAGGAGGCATAAAAATAAGGGAGCCCCAAGGTAAAGGGGATCGACTTTGGGAGTTCAAAAAAAAGTAGTGAACGAGTGCAAGGAGTCTGAGAGGTGAAGGAAAGAAATTTTTTGAAACATTCAACTTTGTTTAAATTCAAAATAAATAGGTTGATCCCTAATTGAGCTACCTTAATTATTTTGTGATGATTTCTTGTATATTTTATTATATGTTGCTATAATTGAAATCTAGTTTGTATTCCTGGAGGAATGATTCACGAACCCATTTGAACTCCTTTGTAGATTATATTTTATGTAAGGCCTTGTAAAACTCTCTAGCCTAAGCTTAGCCATTTTGTGCTTGCGTAGAGAAACACTCTGACTCAACTCGAACCTCCTTAGCGAGTCGTTTGGCATCATGGCCTCTCTCTCACAAAGACAAAAGTGTTAGAGTATATTATATCAATTGGGTCATGCAAATGTACCACCTTTGGTACATATCTAGAGTAGGAGTTTACTTCAAACTAAAGTTAGTTAGTTACTTCAATTTATATAATAAATGCATAAGTGTCAATGTGCAAGTTGTAAATTTGCATGTAGTCTACATGTACGAGTCCTAGATAGATTAAAGTCCAAGCAATCTATCTTACTATATAAAGGCCTCATAGGTGTAGTAAAAGAGAGGGAGTGTGATATAGTAAGTATACAGTGTGTAGTAGATGTAGTATGGTAAAATGTAGTTCTTTCATATATTTTCATGGAGTGTCCAGGTCCTCCATTATATAGAATTGTACTATTTTCATCATTTTCATTAATGGTATATTATTGAGTTATTTTTAGATGTTCATTTATTTTCTTGCATATTATTGTGCCATTATATTTATAGTTATCTTACATCTTGTGGTTTGACTACCTTCCATAAAAAGCTAATAGTGGTATCAGAGCACATGGTAGATCAATAGGAATAGGGAGATCCATAAGGAAATTTGTTGCATATTTGCAAACTAGACCCACTGTTGTGCATCACTACATGCAAACGCTACCATAAGAGAGGTTGAGAGGAGAGAAGAAAATATTAGTGCCAAAAATTTTGATATTGCATTTGGCAAGAGTATTTCCACATAGTTGCAAAAAACTCATGAAGACTAGGGCTCGACATTCATCCCACAAGATTAAAAAATAAACTAGTGAAGAGTCACCATCTCTAGATCTTATAGTTTCCACCATTTCAGTTTCTAACATCTTGTTGAAAAAAAAGGAGATTCAAAATAAATGCTGGGAAACTTCCTACAAGAGATCTAGGAAGAATATATTCTTATAATCATTCCAACACTTGCAAAAATAAGTATAAGATTGAAGATTTTAGATACCTGAGGAGAGGTCTCATTATTATAGATTTTAGACTTGCAAGAGTGCAAAAGGATAGCATGTCATAGTAGCCTTACTACTAATTCAAGAGACTCCAGAGAAGATTCAATAAGAATATTGGAGCTTGTTGATCTCCATCAAATACTACAGATAATGAATTGAAGAAATCAGCTAGAAAAATATTAAGAGACCCTTCGAAGGTCCAGTTACAAAACTTCTAGTTTTAGAAGACTAAAAGTTGGTGATATCTATTAAATCCTACAAATTGCATAAGTAAATAAGGACCAACAAATATCTTGTTCCAAATTCTATATTTTAGAGATCCATGAGAAAGAACTCATTACCAACACTTCCATAGTAGAATGTTGAAGGAAATGTCTCATTCGGAAGACTAGAGAAGCTGCAAGACTGAAGACCTTAGAGAGGTCTCAAGGAGAAATAAGAAGAAGGTTTGGAGAGCCTTATTTTTAGAGTTTGGATAAGGCCATTAAAGGATTTTCTAGAAGAACTAATTGAAGAAATCTACCAACAAGGAGGATTTACTAAAAGAGCAAAATTTGGGACAATTATCACCATCCAATAACAAGCCCAAAGGAAAAGAATTTGGTAAGGAGTGCCAAATCCCAAAGGATAATATTGAATACCTTAAGAAATTTAGATTCTTGAGAAGGATACTAGGATAAAAGTCAAAATCTGACAAAGATAAAGGAGCTAGACATTACTACCAAACCAAAAAGGTTTGAAGATTAATTTTGGAGGCTAGAAGACTCATCTAAAGATAGGAGTTTGTTGAATCTACAGTAAAATATTGAAAGGATCCTTGAAATAAAACTCGATTGTGATTTGGGGGAGCTCCATACAATTTTTTTTGAGTTTCAATATTAGCATTTTAGTGCAAAAATTAACTACAAGAGGGTAGCAATTAAGGTAGCATTACCATCTGCAAAACTTTAGGAGTTTCAAAGTTCATCTTGAAGGCTAATAGGAGTCACCTACTATAGATTAAAGGGTAGAAATATAGAGGAATTAGTAGGCTATAAATTGGTGAGTTAAGTATTTTTTTAGGACATTCAAGCAGAGCTACAAATCCATTCAGTTTCAAGGTAGTAATAAGGTGAATCTAATCACCTGCAATCCTTCATATACAATGATCATTAAGGTAAGAAACTTGGATGCAAATAGGTTCATTAGTTGAAATTTAATTTGGGTTATTATTTAGTTCCATTAAATGATTTTGTTAGAATTCATAATTTGCAAAGAGAAGTCTACATTTTATAGTCTTCAAGGAGTGTACAAGGAAGTTACTTTCAAGGTTATTATCTGCACATTTAAATTAAAGTTAGATATATTTTGATAGAAATAAAAATATCATCTACCTATTTTCTATCTAATAATCAAGATGATCATCCTACAACATTGATTGCAGTGCATATTACAAATTACTTTTAAGGGTTCTTTATAATTACTCTTAAGCGAGTTGCAAAAATTATTAGTGTATTTGAGAGTTCTTAAGATTTTATATTAGTGCATTAAAGGAGCAATAAGGTGAGTCTACTATTGCACTATTCTAGATTGTATAACTTATTTACTCTTAAATATTATTATTTACATTGGTTGATTGAGTTAAGGTAATAAAACAAAACGCACAAATCTCAAAATATCAAAGTGTTTAGAGACACTATTCAGTGCATAAAATTTACAATCTAATGTTTCCTATAGAAGCCACCAATAGATTCACATTACTCCAAGGAGTGGAGAAGAAAACCACCATTAAAATCATTGAAAGAAGCTACAAATTGAGACTTGGAGAGTTTAGATTTAAGGTGCACTAAGGGTTTCATTAAAGGTGAAAGTTAGTGCAAAAATAAATCTTTTAAAAATATATCATTTGCATGATTATTATCTTAGATTTATTGTTACTAAAATATCCAAGTGAAGGAGTTAATGTTGTTTGATTAGAAAGGCAATAATACATTACTCTCAAGGAATAGAGCAAGTAGCAATTGTATCCAAGAAGCAAGGGAAAAGATTCAATTCATATACATTTTTCCTCAAGCTATACAGTGAAGAGTGGATCTATCTACACAACAAGAAGTCGTCATATCAAAAGAGAAAATAGCATCAAAATGAGACGAGGAGCTCACTAAAAATTTATGCAAAATAAATTTTCTTATTCAATCTACATTGGTGAACCATATTCCTCAAAAGGAAGATAGAGTATTAAGTGTCTTAAAGACACTAACACAACACATATTCAACGTCTGCTACTGACAAAGCAACAAAGTCAAAAGGAGAACCAATGATTCACAAGCACCAATTTTAGGTGTCCAAAAACATCATTCCAATTGCCAAATCAAGCATCTACAAATGAAGTCAACCTGCAGCTACATTGGAAGCCTTGTAACTATTATATTTCTATTGAAAAGCAAGGTAGAATAGCAGTGATAAAATATGCCTAGAAGGAAAGTGAATGCCACGTAATATTACCTCAATATAGCATAAGATAGCCAACTAGGAGGGGAGCCATCAAAGAATCCAAGGATAGAATTTTACAATCACTAAAGGAGCATCATAAGACCATCTCTAAAGTGCCTAGGACCTCCATCGAACCAAGAGTAAACATATTGAGGAGAAGATCTCCTTCAAAGAAGCATTGAGAGTAAGAAACCAGTTAGATTTATGTTGGCAAGGGAATTATATATGTTAAGGAATATATTGGAGGGAATATTTCATGCAAACTGCCACTTGTCACATATGATAGAGCATTTGGTAATGCTAACAAAGGAAACACTCAAGATAAAATCTAAGTTTTAGACATTGAAAGGTATCATTGAGAGCATCATTATCATCACTCATCAATTTAAAAATAAAGGAGTATTATTCAAAGGTCAAAGTGTTATAATAACACCTCACCATCTAGTAGTAACATGTGGATGCAATTCTATGGATAAGAGAAGCTACATAAGCACCCAAGTCCAAGCAATTACAATGAAGTCCAAGCAAGTGTAAATAAAGTGTCAGTATAGTTTGAGCAAAGAGTAGAAGTAAGTTACAGTGAAGAAGAATTGAAAGCCTAAAGCCAAGGATTCAAAGGACATCCACTAAAATCCTATCATAAATCAATGATTCTAGCAAGTATTAAATGTTCAAGTGGAAAATATAATACCAACGTCCAGTGAAAGCGTACATCACCACCATCAAGAGAGAGCTAAACCAACTAAATTATAGCTATCAAGGGAGAACAAACATTTTTCATTACCACTATCCAATGAGAGCATCCTATACTCACTACCAGTTGAGCCACCTACATTGAAGGAAGATAAGTATATTATTTAATTATTTGCTTTCTAAAATTTAGAGTTATAAGGTGTTAAGCATAAGGTTGATTACTATTATTAAAATAATAACCTTAGAAAGCAAGGAATCCATCCTAACAAAATTAGAAGAAATATAGATATATGCAAATCACCAAGTAGGAGATAAAAGGTTGTCAATCTTAGTAAACTAGAAATATTAAATTTGTAAATACTATTATTATTATTTTCTAATATTCCAAAGTAGGGAGTTATAAGGTTACTACATAAAAATAGTTTATTGGAATTTAGAAATATTAAACTATTGGACATTAAGGGTTATAAAATGAAGTTCTTCATTTACTTAAAGGAGTTGGAATTACATCATTACACTTGTATTATATTCATACTAAAGGGACATAAGAAATCCAACCATAGAGAATTTCAAATTAAGTGCATAGTTCATTAGGAGGGATAAGGTGAAATAGAATTTGATTATTGTTACTTACAAAACATTACAAAATCAACTCAAAAGTGAACTATTATTTACTAAGCACTTTATTAAGCTTATAGCTTACCCTAATCACTAGGGAGACATAAGGAATTCTACAAAACCTAAGTCTAGAAAGGGTTTTAACAAATTGGATCGTATACTCAATTTACATGAGAAATATATAGTATTCTACAAATCCTTAATCTAATTTTTAAGGAAACAAAAAGAATACATGTCAAAAATTGCATAGCTTGTAGTTTGATCATAAACTTAATCTACTAGGGAGTCATAAGGTAGTCTACTATAAAGGATCTAACAAAAGTTTTCTTAAAATAGAAAAAGCTAAAACTAAGGGATATGTCTACCTCAAGGAACACATTGAACAATGATATGCATGACACTATTAGAAAGGAAAGAGAAAGTGTCATAAAAAGTGGAATCAATAATTTACTTATAAATTCTGAAGGAGACTTAGACCTTACTTCAAAAGTGATTCATAGTGAAGCCTTAAGAGATAAATTTGAAACTATGGAATACTATCTACATGCTCGATTCACTGAAGCAATTGATAATGGAAAAAGTGACATTCAAATTTCTTTAGACTTTGGTAGCATATTATACATGGTGCTACTTATGTTAAAATGTTACAAGGATGAGAATGTAGAACAAAAATGATTGATAGAATCATTTAAAAAGAAAATAAAAATGGATGCATCATATCTAGAGAAAATATTTCAATCCTCATGCAGTATTGATACTCCAAGTTATACTAACTCAAAATCTTATCTTGATGCCTTAAGTACTTATGTAGAAGCCTCTATTCATGATAAAAGGGACAAAGGCATAAAGAATATACTCTTGCAAGAATCAGGTGATAGTATGACCACCTATGAAAACATAGAAACCACATTTAAAGGTAAGGATAAAGAAGGAAAGGAACAAGGTCAAGGAGGCATACAGTGATAGGTGAACTAAAGATATTACAAAGGATCAGATCAAGCTTCAAATTCATACAAAGAAGACAATGAAGGAACCTAGAGAAAAGAGCTCAAATTTTAGGACCATATAAAAGATCCATATTGAAGACTAAAGTCTTCAATACCCAAATAATGTAATACAGGGGGTGTTAGAGTATATTACATCATTTGGATTATGTAAATGTACCACATTTGATACATATCTAGAGTAGGAGTTTACTTTAGAGTAAATTTAGCTAGTTACTTCAAATAATATAATAAATGCACAAGCGTCAATGTGCATGTAGTCCATATGTACATGAGTCCTAGGTAGAGTGAAGTCCAAGCAATCTATCTTTCTATATAGAGGCCTCATAGGTGTAGTAGAAGAGAGGGAGAGTGATATAGTAAGTATACAATGTGTAGTAGATGTAGTATGGTGCAATGTAGTTATTTCATATAATTTTTGTGGAGTTTTCATGTCCTCCATTATATATCATTGTACTATTTTTGTCATTCTCATTAATGGCATATTTTTGAGTTATTTGCAGATGTTCATTTCTTTATTTTTATGCATATTATTGTGCCATTAGATTTATAGTTATCTTAGATTAGTTATCCTACATCTTGTGGTTGTACCACCTCCCATAAAAAGCTAAAAAAAAATAACCTGGGTTGTTCGTATTTTTATTTAAGATTTTTCTTTGGGATTTAATCCTTGAAGGCTAAGCTATGTAGATTAATATCTAATACCAAGTGTGTATAGGGAATTTTGTGCTCTCTTATACAAATAATCGATTTTATTCAACAAATTGTTGCTTTTCAAATTTTTAAATCATTTTTTCTTATTGGAGGCCATTGACCATCCAGAATATAGATTCCCTCTTCTTCGATGCTAAAAAGGGATACTCGTGTTTTTCCCTATATTTTTGAATAAAATATATTTATTTTCAAGAGCATTCTATGCTTGCAGTCAACCTTTGGTTAGCATTGTAAAAACCACAACATGATTTTCTTGTATGGCCATCATACCTTCCTCAAGATGTCATTGTAAACACCCATAAAGTCCCCTATTGGTGAGCGAGGCTTCATAAAGGAATCATAGGCCTCCATTCAGTAATTTACCACTTTTACATGTTGCATATATTTTTATCTTTGCATTCATAGAATAAGAGCATATCTCCTGGAAATTGATTTAATATTTTATTTTTTAAACATTTGCTTCTTTATTAATTTAGCCCCTCGTTATGCCTTAAAAAATTAACACATATCATGGGATATGTGGTATCATTCAGTGAGGTGGTTCTCATTGCTTCATCCCACATGGTATGTGGAATGGTGCCCTCATGCCTTAAGAAGGGAATCCATCCCTTCTTGTTTGACTACCAAGGTAGTCATGGTGGCTCCATGTAGGCCACCCATTAAGTGCCAGTTGGAGGTATTAGGTGGCTCCACTTAGAGGGGAGCTACCTATTTTGGCTGCCTATGTTAGCTATCTATGTCAAGTTCCAACCCTTACTGACCTATGAATGGTAGGTTTGACTCGTGTCACCCCTTTTTGCTTTATGAGACTGGTGGATGTATTATGTAGGAGCATGGAGACACAGGTTAAATGATTATTAAATTAGATAAGCATTCAAGGGGTAGATAGACCAATGATGGAATAAAAAACAGAGTAATGGATTAACTTGAGTTAGAAATGCATCAACAGGTAATGTATTTTATTTAATAATAAAGTTGAAATATGTTAGAAGATAATATTTTTCATTTGATAATAAAAGTTTAAATATAGTAATGGATATTATGTTTCACTTTAATGGCATAGACTTAAAATATAAGAGTAGATATTATATTTTATTTCAATGGCCTATACTTGAAATATAGTAATGGATATTTATGTTTAATTTTAATGTAATAAACTAGAAATATAGTAGTGGATATTATGTTTCATTTTAATGGAAGAGACTAGAAATATAGTAGTAGATATTATGTTTCATTTTAAAGGAAGAGACTTGAAATATAGTAGTAGATATTATGTTTCATTTAAATGGAAGAGACTTGAAATATAGTAGAGGATATTATGTTTTATTTTGATGGAAGAGACTTAAAATATAGTAGAGGATATTATGTATTATTTTAATGGAATAAACTTAAAATATGGAAGACGATATTATGGAATAGACTTGAAATATAGTAGTGGATATTATGTTTCACTTTAATAGACCTGAAATATAGTAGTGGATATTATGTTTCTTTAACGGAATAGACTTAAAATATGATAGTGGATATTATGTTTCACTTTAATGGAATAGACTTCAAATATGGTAGTGGATATATGTTTCACTTTAACGGAATAGACTTGAAATATGGTAGTGGATATTATGTTTCACTTTAATGTAACTGACTTGAAATATGGTAGTGGATATTATCTTTCACTTTAATGTAATAGACTTGAAATATGGTAGTGGATATTATGTTTCAATTTAACAAAATAGACTTGAAATACGATAGTGGATATTATGTTTCACTTTAATGGAATAGACTTGAAATATGGTAGTGGATATTATGTTTCACTTTAATGGAATAGAATTGAAATATGGTATTGGATATTATTTTTCATTTTAATGGAATAGAATTGAAATATGGTAGTGGATATTATGTTTCATTTTAATGGAATAGACTTGAAATATGGTAGTGGATATTATGTTTCATTTTAATGGAATAGACTTGAAATATGGTAGTGGATATTATGTTTCATTTTAACGGAATGGACTTGAAACATAGTAGTGGATATTATGTTTCACTTTAACGAAATGGACTTGAAACATAGTAGTGGATATTATGTTTCACTTTAACAAAATGGACTTGAAACATAGTAGTGGATATTATGTTTCACTTTAATGGAATAGACTTGAAATATAGTAGTGTATATTATGTTTCTCTTTAATGACATAGACTTGAAATATAGAAGTGGATACTATATTTCATTTTAATGGAATAGACTTGAAATATAGCAGTGGATATTTTGTTTCATTTTAATGGAATAGACTTGAAATATTGTAGTGGATAATATGTTTTATTTTAATAGAATAGACTTGAAGTATGGTAGTGGATATTATGTTTTTTTTTAGGGAAAGGGTTTGAGATGCAATAGCGGATAATATATCTCATTTCTTGTAGAAAGTAGGAGAATGTTCCTCATCTCCTTGGTATGTTCAAATGAGGATTCATTAGAGGATATTATGGGATCCTCTCTAATAAATTGTGTGTGTAGTTCTATGTTTGATGTACAATTACATTAGACTCTTGGAGGAAATACGTTCCTTGAGTTTGGGTCAAAGGAAGAAGTTATCCTTAGGAGGATGAACATGGATTTCATCCAAGGGAACTATGGGGTTCTTGCATGTATCAAGAAATGTTATTTAACAGGCCAATTCACAGTATGGAACATAAGGATTATGGGGTCATTATGTGCCCATTAATTGTAAAGATAGACCAATGATGGAATAAACAACAAAGTAATAGATTAACTTGAATTAGAAATACATCAATGGGTAATGTATTTCATTTGATAATAGAGTTGAAATATGTTAGAAGATAATGTTTTTCACTTGATAATAAAAGTTGAAATATAGTAGTAGATATTATGTTTCTCTTTAATGGCATAGAGTTGAAATATAGTAGTATATATTATGTTTCAGTTTAATGGAAAAGACTTGAAATATAGTAGTGGATATTATGTTTCATTTTAATGGAAGAGACTTGAAATGTAGAAGTGGATATTATGTTTCATTTTAAAGGAATAAACTTGAAATGTAGCAAAGGATATTATGTTTCATTTTAATGGAACAGACTTGAAATGTAGTAGAGGATATTGTATTTCATTTTAATGGAATAGACTTGAAATGTAGCAAAGTATATTATGTTTCATTTTAATGGAATAGACTTGAAATGTAACAAAGGATATTATGTTTCATTTTAATGGAATAGACTTGAAATATAGTAGAGGATATTATGTTTCATTTTAATGGAATCGACTTGAAATGTAGCAGTGGATATTATGTTTCATTTTAATGGAATGGACTTGAAATATAGTAGCGGATATTATGTTTCATTTTCATGGAATAGAATTGAAATATAATAGAGGATATTATGTTTCATTTTAATGGAATAGACTTGAAATATAGCAAAGGATATTATTTTTTATTTTAATGGAATAGAATTGAAATATATAACAGAGAATATTATGTTTCATATTAATGGAATATACTTGAAATATAGCATAGGATATTATGTTTCATTTTAATGGAATATACTTGAAATATAACAAAGGATATTATGTTTCACTTTAATGGAATAGACTTGAAATGTAGCAAAGGATATTATGTTTCACTTTAATGAAATATACTTGAATATAGCAAAGGATATTATGTTTCACTTTAATGGAATAGACTTGAAATATAGCAGTGGATATTATGTTTCACTTTAATGGAATAGACTTGAAATATAGAAATGGATATTATGTTTCACTTTAATGGAATAGACTTGAAATATAGTAGTGGATATTATGTTTCATTTTAATGGAATAGACTTGAAATATAGTAGTGGATATTATGTTTCACTCTAATGTAATAGACTTGAAATATAGTAGTGGATATTATGTTTCATTCTAATGGAATAGACTTGAAATATAGCAGTGGATATTATGTTTCATTTTAATGGAATAGACTTAAAATATAGTAGTGGATATTTTAAAGCTACAAAAACCATACATCTAGTCTATTGCAATATTTTAATGAATTGAAAACATGAAATTATGTAACAATTGATAAAATGAGATAAAAAAATGGGGTGCTCTATTTTTATTAATCAAATAAGTTTCAGTTACAATATGTCCCTCTTAGGGATACCCAATTCAATATAAAATTACAAAGAATGTGGTCCCAAAAGGGGGAAAGATGCACTCCACAAGGTCTTTGTGTCTCCACTAATCTGATTATAGAGGGTTTACTAAGCTACCTTTGCTTATGATGTCAAGAACATGAATATTGATGATATTTAGCCTTTGAATAACCTTGTCACCTACACACAAAGAAACTTACAAAATATTAATAGCAATGAAAGCCTCTCAAAATGAGGCCCGTTTCTTGATAGGTGCAATATGTAAAATAAATACATGAAATGATAAAGAAATGACTAAAAATAGGGAAATAATATGTAAAATATTGATAAATACAATACTAATCTAGGTTAGAAATTGAATTGAAATACTACTAATATAATCTAATGGCTAAAAAAAGAAAAACATACATCATCCCATATATGCTGATGATCAGAGCAATGAGTCTTGTTAGCCACTATCGATGTCGATGGCGGTGCCTATGGGCTAATATTAAAAACAATGGTCATAGGATAGAGGCTCTATTATCTGAATTTTAGGCCTGATGATGATCAATTAATCCATTGAATTGATGTACAAGGGTCGGTTGTGAAATTAGGTTTGAATTACAAGTTAATTGATGAATAATGGAAAGGTGGTTGATCCTCAAGTTGTGATGATCTCCATTGATAAATTT
The DNA here is from genome assembly GCA_028583015.1 of Wollemia nobilis. NCBI lineage: Eukaryota > Viridiplantae > Streptophyta > Pinopsida > Araucariales > Araucariaceae > Wollemia > Wollemia nobilis. The sequence continues at coordinate 14,573,213 of JAQPPZ010003077.1, read as the reverse complement.
GTAGATGTCACTACACAATTGGGTAGAACTTCATCGCACCTCAAAGGGATATAAAATTGCTTCTCGGTTTAGTAGGGCTCCACTATAGCAGCTATTCTCCTCTCTTTTGCTCTTGTTTTGGGATGCCTTAAATAGACTTCCCAAATCCTAATCCTAGCTTCTCCAGGAAGCCAATATCAAGAAGTTTTTAGGTTGGAGTAGTTGGATGGATGCTTTTGTAAGCTTCTTAGGTGTAACCGCTCAAGAAATAATTACTAGAAATGGATTTTACTTGGCTCAGGTAGCCCAAGTTTGTTACAAACTTGATTGCTATCGACAGACATAGCTATGGCCATGGCCACTATCAATAGGTGTGATCAGCTTGTAGCCACTCTGATCATCGATGGCGATGATGGCTACCACTGATGAAATAAATTGTGAAGGTTGAATAGGACTAGGCTACCCTAATTGAGTGGTTAGAACCACTTTTGGGTCTTAGAAATGTCCAAGGTGAATCACATGGCCTAAAAATGTGTCCACATGAGTAGTATCCTCAACATGACATGTTTTAGGTATCTATAAATTCTCCATTTAGAGATGCATTATGGGAAAACACAACATTGAGAAAAAATAGACAACCTAATGCCATATTGTAGTTTGATTGATGTTCATTTATCTGGTTAACTTTAGATACCCCAATCATGGAAAGGGTGTGTATCTCTGAATCATTGCTTCAAACAAGTTAAAGAACTTGATTCAAGTACAACCTTTCACTTCAGGCTTACTTGATCTTGGATATTATTTAGTCATGAAGAGGCAAGGACCTACCTTCATGCTTCAAAAATGCCAAGCATTTGTTTAATTAATTTGCTTGTTTTCTACCCCAAGTAGGGGCATGATTGTTTTTTGCAATGATTCATGGACAAACGTAATTAATATGATTAAGTGTTCAATTATTTATTTTTATTATGAATGTTATGATTATGACTATCTCTCAAGTGATGAGTCAATGAGGAAAATGGCAAGTAATGAAAGTGATGAGTCGCTTGACCAAGATGACAAATTTGGATAGTTCAATATGATTACTATTATTTTAAGGTAGGTCTTATTACAACTATAATTTCAACCATTAACAGTAATTGTACATCTCTATCCCATAAAGCAATTTGGTCGTAATAGCATTTTTAGTAAATCAAGATGATAGCAATTCAGTTTGATCATGTGATAAATAACTATGTTCGATGATTTGATGAAATTTCATAGAAGAAATGAAATGAATACCTTATTCCCATGGAGTTTTTTGACTGTAATGGTCTTCTTGGGAATTGAAGTGAAAACATTTCAATTCATCAATGAATAATTTGGTTCAAATTGCCTTATGGTAATTTACTCATCCTACTGGATTGCATGGAGCGCCATTCGACCACAAAGTGTATAGGTTAAATAACTAAGTATGAGGCGCACTTGAAATTTTTTTATTTGACTTTTTTGTAATTTTTGTGATTTTTTGATGATTAGGGACTAGTAGATGTGTTATGTGTTATGATTTATGGATGCATTGATGGATGTAATACCTAGATGATGATGTGATTAAGCTATATATGTGATGTAATGATGACATGCAATATGTAGATGATAGATGTATGATTAGATGCTATGATCTAGATGTGTATATGATCTACTATGTATGTTTATATGGATGCAATGGTGAATTTTTAAATGTATGTTTAAATTTGTTTCAATTGTTTATGCATTTAATTTATCTAATATGATATGGTAGATGATATATATGTGATGCATTAATTTCATGTGGATGATCTAATGCAAATGCACCTATATGCTGTAATCACTTAAAACATAGTGAATGCATCTAATGTGTGTTTTACAAACTAATGGAAGACACCACATAATGTATGAAAATCATGAATGAAAATGGTAAATATTATCATAATAATTAATCATGTAGACATCCATATGTTAGATAAGGTGATATGAGATGCATGGGATTTCCTAATTGAATTTTATAAATTAAAATATATGTATAAAATAGTTAGTGGTAGTCTAAATATCTTTGCTAATATCCATCCACTATATATCCTATTCTATATGTGCCCCTTAATAAACAAAAGTTCATAAGGAAAATTGTGAGTGATTTTCTAATATGATTTGTTTCTATAAGGAAATTTTTGAGGTTTTTCGTTAGACTCAAACACCCTAGTTGATTGATCAAAATTTGTATAATGACTATACAAGACTCTTGAAAGATACAAGCCTATTAAGAAGACCAATATATTCACTATCCTTGTGTATGCAAATGGATATATTAGATGAGGTATAAGATTACCTCATTGCCAAGAATATTTTATTCAACCCATTGTTGTAATGAGGATCACCATATGGTCATCATGATCCTAAGTTTGCACATAGTTGGATTAGACTACTAAGTAATACAAGCCACCTAAAGCTAGCTCATCCATAAGCTTACATTGGTCTGTATAAAATAAGGTTTCTAATTTGATAGACATATCATCATGCATAAGGATACTCATTACCATTTGGGTTTCATTCAACCCATTATTGTAATGGACATCACCCCGTGGCATTTAAATGCTGAATATTCCAAGGATTCAAGCTCATTATCCCCTTCTTTTCTTTTCATTGCTTGGGATACTTTCTCATGCTTAGTGATGATAATCACTACTTATTTTAATTTTTTTTATTATTTTGGATCAAGGGATTTGCTTAGTGATGAAAATCACCATTTATTTTGCTTTGCTTTACTTTTGCTCATTTTGTATAAAAAGCAAGGGATTTCTTGGGTAGGGGGAGCTTTTCCTTTTGTTAATAATCAAAATTCTATACCATGTCCATAATAATATGAGCAACTAAAACCTTTCGCTTAAGGTGACCAGGACCACTTTGTAGTGTCATCCTTCCTTGTTCAAACTATGATTATTAAAATATGATGGGATTTTGATATATGCAAGGTACTATCAAAACCTTTGAAATTCAAGATAGCTTTCTACAAAATATAAAAATATAACTAAGTATGGTTGAATGACCAAAAAACCCTAGTATACACCTGACAAAAACTTCATTGGTTGTGTTGAAAAATACATTTACTCACAAAGAATATGAATGATGATGATTTTGTGGATGCATAATTGGCATACAACATAGTGTCATCTATAAGAATGTAAACACAACCTAATTTAATGCAAGTGCAATGGATGTAGATTCATAATGTAATGCAAATAATGAATTCATGTGATGAAATACAAAATTTAAATATTTTTGTGTTTTTTATGTTTTGAATTGTTTTTGGATTTTAATGTTTTTTAATTTTTTTTATATTTTTGATGATTTTTAGGAATGTGTGATACCTTATGTGCCCCCAATGTGTGTGCCACTCAATGAAATTGAGGAAGGTGTGATACCTTGAGATTTATCACTTTGATTCATTGGTTGTGATGTTGATGGTGGGGAAGGTGTGCTACCTTGAAGATCCCCACTGTGCATGTCATTCACTATAATGTAATCTACCTGCTTAGGAAGAGTGATGGAAATAAACTCTCCCTATTTGGGCATGGAACTCTATGAATACCAATGTCTAGATAAGGTAAAACAAACAAATCATCTATTTGGAGCTCATTTAGATCTATCTTCTCTTTTACCATATTCTTGAATGCATAACAATCACAGATGTCATGCCCATTTATATGGTGATAGGTACAATAGAGGCTTTCATTGTGTGACCCAAGATTAGGTATTCTTGGTTTGAATTTTGATAATGTGATTGCATGTGCCTTGTACAATTTTTTAAATAGGGCCGAAGTAGTCATCAAAAATGTGACTACTCAGTGAGGTGGCTTATTAGGCTGACGAGGCGATGGTTGACCTTGGGGTCACAAATGGGATGATGAAGCATGACCTGAGGTGGGATGAGCTGAGGTGGATGAACCATCTATGAGTGAGGCCTCCTTGTCAATAAGGTCTTGGACGATGTTTTTAAACCCATAACAATTATGAATGTCATGGCCCTCTATTTTATGATAAAGGTAGAAGTGATCTTCCCTATAACCCTTAGGTTTAACTCTATTTGGATCTAAATAATGTATATCTAGAAAAAATATAGCCTTAAATTCTTGCAGCTTCTAAAAATGGTTGAAATGGACTCATTTAATGGAGTCCAAATACGTTTTTGATGTTTCAATCATGTAGAACAAACTGGCTAATTTTGGATAAGTGGTTGAGCTATAGGTATGTCAATTATTTACTTAGGTGGCTCTTCCTAATTTTTTGGTGTAGGGGATGGATCACTGACTATGCATATTTGTTGGATATCAATTCAAAGTTGATCGCTCTCAAGCATGTTCTATATGGTGGTCTTTAAACTATAACCTTACTGAATGTCATACCCATTTTGTCTATGATATAGATAATATGCCTCCTCCTTATATCCATAGGGTTTTGGATGATTTGGATCTAAATATCAAATCTCAGGTAAAGTAATGGCTTTTGTGGAACATAATCATTTTAAAATCGATATCATAGGTTTGGGTAACAGTGTACAAATGCATGGTAATTGGTGTGGTTGACTCGGTGCTTGCTCTTATTGAGGCTTTTCATGTGGTTGTACAAAATGCAATTTGACCTCATATGCAGTTTTATTTTTTAGTTCTATGCTTGTGAACTAGTACATGATTAGTTGCAACGCATCATTTTTTGATCCATTTGGATCTCCATATTACCTAGAAAATTTAGAATGTGTTGCAAAACTAATAGGGATAATGAGTGTATTATTGTTGAAATATCTAGATGACTATTGCCAGCTATAGGAGTTGAAAAAGTGGGTGCTAAAGAACCCTTAGGTAAATGTGAATCACAAGTCTCCTTTGTCTAAGAAGATGTGGATGTTTCTTGATGATCCATTTTAATAGTTGCATCCACATGCTCATGTTTGTGACTCCATTCATGTTTCTATTCCACTTTATAGTGTTTATCTATGATAGCTTGAGTACCCCCAATTTGACATGGGGGAGACACCCATTATTGTTCTTATAAAGGTGTTATGAGAGATAATTTAGGTGTGACTAATTTCAATGGTGGTGGCTCTTCTGCTATGGCAACATTGTTTGATGGAACTATTCATTGTGTTGATTGGTTTAGAGATGTGTGGGGCCTACATCCATGTATAGAAGAAAGTGATACTTTTCAATAAATGGAAACCCTAATGCTCATTTCAAGAGAGTGCCCATCATTAAGGATGAGTTACATGAAAAACTTGGTATATTTGGTGCATTGATTACACTTGTTAGAGAGGAATATCGATCATTTCACTAAAGAACATAACATTCTTACATTACAATAAGAGAGACAAACATTCATTGGCACCAAAATCTCCTTAAGCACTCAAAATAAATGGTTGTTCCACTTGGCACATAAGAGATGAATCATCTCCATTTAAATATGTCAATGACCAAAGTCAAGGAGCATTCTTTGACATAAAAATTTCTCTCTCACCAACTATGTGGAAAAGGGTTGAGTTGTAGAAATTAATAAGGTGTTAGAGCCTTTAATGCTCAAGGCAATCGGATTCAAGGTAAAAGACTTGAAGATTCCAGATTTGGAACGCATTAAATCTAAAGTATTTCCATTGGAGAACAAAGCCACAACATCCACAATGTGTAGGTAAAATTAGCTATCCAAGCATCTCTAAATTTAGCGTCAAATTTTCTTTGAGAAAAGTAAAATAATTTCCATTAATATGTGCTTTATTTCTTGGAGTTATAAGGGTTAAAACAGAGGAATTTATACATGTTGAAATCCATATATCAAGGGAAATATTTTATCAAATTAAATCAAATATTTGCAATATAAATCCTAGGATTAATAAGGTCTGCTACTTGGATAAGAATTGAATATTTACAAATATTAATTGTGATCTATTTTATCCAAATATTAAGGAGTCATAAGGGTTACTACATCAAATCATTTAATTGGAAAATTGGATACACTTAACCTAATTCCCATAGGGTTATTTATAAAGAGATTTTTTCCATAGGTTGGATATTCATAATATTATTGTCTCAATCCTTTCAAAAGGAGATAAAATATCTAGCATTATAACCTCTTTAGAATTTGGGAATAGTGCTTAGTTCAATAGGAGTGATAAGGGATAATAGAAATTGATTTTGATATTCTAAAAAACCTTACAAAATCAATCAATATTGAATTATAATTCTACAAAAGCACTATATATTATCCATAGCATATTAGGGAATCATAAGGAATTCTACAAAACTTGGTAATATCAAGCATCCATCATAGATTATCAAGTTACAAAATATAAGCTTTCTTTATAACCTAAAATCCTTAGGAGTATATACTCACTTTACTTGGGAGACATAAGGTAGTCTAAAAAACAAGGATTATTAAAGGTTTTATCAAATCAAGCTTATATTTCTTCAATTCAGATAATCATAAGAATGTCTACTTTCAATGCAAACTCCAGCAAAGATAATTATTTTAGCAAAGAAAGAGTCAGTGCTATAAAACTTGGGATCATGAGTCTACTCATGAAATATCAAAGAATGATAGATATAACTTCAAAAGTAATCCATAGTGAAGCTTTAGAAAATAATTTTGACACTGTAAAATACTATCTTCAAGCTCATCTCAATGAAGCTATTGACAATGGGAAAAGCAACATTACACCTTCTGTAGATCTCGTGAATATTTTATATATGGTATTTCTCACCTATAAATTCTACAAAAATGAAAATGTAGGACAAAGAGAATTTATAGAACTACTCAAAAATAATATCAAACTTAATGATTCATATCTAGAAAAGCTTTTCCAATCCTCATGTAGCATTGACATTTTAGGATCTACTAATTCAAGATCTTATCATGATACCCTAAGTGGTTATTCAAAAAATTCTTTATAGATTGAAAACAAGTGAAGAACACAAGCTTATACTGAGAGGGGGTGAAGAGTATAATACCACTTTTTACTTTTCTTTCCCAATCAATATTATGCAATGTAAAGATAGCAATATCAATAGTAGTAATCAAAGAAATACACAAATAACCACACATAATAGAGACACCACAATTTACGTGGTTCACCCAATGTGGGCTACTCCACGGAGAAAATATTTCACTAAAATTTTCTCAATAAATCTCTTGGGAATCCTTTATCTATTACAATGTTTATGGACTTCTTTCCAATGGAGATACCAATCCCTTGATCAAGTTTTTGGAACTTTATCCATATGAGAACTCATTTTCCCTCTTGCTTTGGTTGGTGATATTCTAGAAGAATGGTTGCCTCCACTACACTGGCTAATGGATCTCTATCCACTAAATACTCATATCCTCACTCAGAAGACCTATTATCACTGCCCTAGCTAATTGACCTCTATCCACTAGAGACTATTGTCCTTTATACTCTATCACCTCTAAAGCTATGTTTGAAATCTACACTAAACATAGTCCATCAGTCTAGCATAAATATTCTCAATATCTATCCTCAAATATGTACTAAACACAATCCTTCGATCTAGCACAAATTTTCTCAATCTCGGTCCTCAAATCTACACTAAACATAGTCCTTCAGTCTAGCACAAATATTCTCAATATCTATCTCTACTCTAGAAAACATTTGTCCTCAAATCTACACAAAATATATCTTTAAATATATACTAAACATAGTCCTTTAGTCTAGCACAAATCAGTCCTCAATCTATGTCCTCAAGCCTTAACTCAAAGCTTGAATTAATCTCAAATCAACTCTGCTGGATCTGCCCCAAACCTTAACTCAAGGTTTGAACAAATCAATCAACTCCGCTCACAAGCCTTATCAAAGACCTATCTCAAATCTATCTTGTAAGCTTCCACAAAAGCTCACACCAATCTATCCACAAGTCCTCTCTATAAATTTTCCAAATTGCTCAATAAGTCCTCTCAAGAACTTAACCAAATATGCTCTCAAACTGTATTGTAAGCTTCCACAAAAGCTTACTCAATTCTGTCCACAAGTCTTCTCAAATACTTACCTCAAATATGCTCAAAAATTCCACACTAGAACTTATCCAATATCATAGAAACATAAAGAGAATTGTTAGAGACTCAATATTCTTCAACTCAATCACTTTCTCAATTCAATTCAGAATATAGAATAGTTTGTTTTATGGAACTTGAAAAATCACTTCACACACCCACTTGACTAGGCTCAATCAAATATACTTAACCAATAACTCAATGAAATAATCCTTGCTCACAAACCCTAGTCCAAGCATATGATTCTTCACTCAAAATATTTCCAACAATGCTCAACAACAAATCTCACATAACAATGATACTCATGTTCTTTTCAAACCCTAGTTCAAGTTCTTTGCTCAACAACTAACTTCAACAAAAATGCTTATAAAACAACTCTCATATAACAATGATACTCATGTCCTTTTCAAATCCTAGTTATTTTCTCAACCAATAGCTTCAACAAAAAATATTATAAAACAAGGTTCACATAACAATTCTTTATTCCAGAAAACCTTGAAGCATTAACTCAAACACACTCAATAAGGAAGCCCTAACAAAATCCTTTTCACTCCAAACTTATTTTTATAAAACCAATCAATCAACTCAACTATGGAATAATATGCTCATACCTTTTCTTAATGATGAAGGAACCTCAAATATCTATCACAATCACAACCACTTCTATACCAAACTCAAAGAGGTTAGAAGATAAATCTTTCTCACATTGTAATGCAAAAACTTAATTACACCTTATTACTCCATCTATAAAAACAACCATCAACATACATAAAATATTTTTCCAATAATACCTTATAATCTCCCAACTAAAATAAATTTAACATCCACCAAAATTTAACTCAAAAACCTCTTTAACTAAATTTTAATGGCAAGAAGAACTTTGGCAATAATCAAATCCACTTTCCTTATAAAATAACATAAATCAATTACCAAAAAATAAACCTTTCATATACCCTTCTAACTCTAAATAACAACTTATGAAAAAATTAGGTAAATAAAATATTTAATAAAAATTACCTTTTCCACTAGTGGGATTTGAACCCCCAATCACTGCCTCCTCGTGCACCCTAGCCATGGGCTTGCCCACCGCGTGTGCTAGATGCATGATTGGAAGTATTAGAGTACCTCATGCTCTTTATTCCAAGTCTGGCGCTCTAAACGAATGTGTGCCAAAAAATTTTCTCCTCAGAACTTAAGACAAACATGCCAACAACCTCCACGTGAATCGATCATGGTCACTTCCACTCCCAATGCTCTCGCAAAATGCACGCTACCAATGGACAACACTTTCCAATGTGAATGAGGCCTTAAGACCTCTCCTTTTGTCTTCTTCCTGGTGCTAAAATATAAATAAATTCTTTGTCTTCTTCCTCAATGATTGCATGAAAATACTCTTTGCTCGATCGCATAAAAAATTAATCGAAGAAGGGTAAGTTTTGAATGCCCCTTTGGCATATTATTTATACACGAAATTCACCATATGGCTTAGATGTTGGTGCTCCATTAAATTTTATGACATCAGCACTTTTATAACATTTATAATTTATAAATTATCCAAATTCTAAAAGAATTTAAATTTTATAAATTATATTTATAAACCTTTGACTTTAATAAAAATTGAAGCCTCCTCGAGATAAAATTTAAACCTTCATTTGTACTTCACTGATTTGATGAAAATTATTTTACCACATGGTTTTAATAAAAACCTTAATTCTGCCAATACAATGTTTAAGGAAGCCTTTATATCCTCATAATGATTTTAATAAAAACCTTTTAATTTTCCACCATGGTTTTAACAAAAACCTTTATTAAAAATATTTTGATAACCTTTCTTCAACGCTTCATATTGCTCTTGGTGTCAATGATGGTGTACTCCATGGTATTAATGACAACTTCATGAGTTCACCTTGGTATCAATGAAAAATTTTCACCTTGAAATCAATGACAACTAAATGAGCTCAAAATTTCCAACAATCTCCCCCTTTGTCATTGATGGCAACAAAAATTCTTTTTACTAAAAACTTGAACTTTCCTTTGTGTAGACACCCAAAAGTCACACATTGCTATTTCTACGTATCCATAGGTGATTCCAGACATCCCTAGGCTATTTTAGGCTATTGTAGTCATGTGTAGTCATGCGTAGTCATACGTAGATTGTCGTAGTTCACCATAGCAGTATGTAGACTTCCATATATGACACTTTATCAGCTTTCAGGTCCAAAACCCTAATAAGCCTTCAAAATCACATCTCGAGCATTGGGATATCCTTCAACAGCCTATTTGCACTCAATTGAGGCCCCCACGGGGTATTAATTGACCAAAATAATTAACAAGTCAATTCCAAAAATCTAATTTAATGTTGACTTCACTTAAGTCACCTTCTTAGGGCAAAATTGATTAAAAGAACTCTTAATTCTTGATTAACACTAATTACATCCTCCCACATGTGTGTAATTAGGGTTTGTTAGGATATTTCTTTAATCATGTCCTAAACTGACTTAAGACCTCCTAATCAGGATTAACTCTAATCCATCCTCACACATGTGTGAGGATGGGATATTTCTCATAAGGAATGTGATGTTGCCACATTGCATTTCCTAACCTAACCCTAGTCAGAATTCAACCTAGGTTTAGTCTATCTAACTCCCCCTACACCTTGCCATTTCCTATAAATAGTGGGTCCTAAACCCCTAATTACCTCTCTCTTCCAAGTTCAAAAAAGTACAGAAACTCTATAGAAATTGATAGTGAATGTTCAACAGTCAGTTCTCGAAGAATACAATCAGATTTAGATAGCATACAGAGGCACCCCAACTGCCTAGGAATCGATCCATCAAAGGGATTTTGCAAAAGGAACCTCATAGCTCAGATCGCCCCTTGCCCCATGAATCTGGTATCAGTTCACCCCTCGGGTGGCGAATTGGTCCTACAAAGCCCAAATCACCTCAGATTTGGTAGGTAAGCTCTGTTTTACCATTTTATCAGCTTTTGCATACTTTATTTCAGTTTTGAATATGCTTTCATAGTCGTTTTGTCTTTCTAAACATGGGGCCTGACTAAGGCAAGCCCCCCATCACACTAATCCCCTTTTGTAGGTTCTTCATAGGTTATTTAGTAGATCTGAAGAGGAAGAACACCATCAAACAAACAACAACCCGATGGTGGCCCACATACAAAGAAGCCCACCTTCATTGAGGGATGATTGAAGATGACATCGAACTTGTTGTATCATTAGTAAAAGAAGAAATGGATAAAGGGCATCATGTCCCTATTGTAACACATATCTCTCAATATTAATGAAATACAACCTTTTCATTTAATGCATCATTTTGTTTTGTGTTAATGGATCAAATATTGATTTCTACCCATTTCATTCTAGCACGCCTGGTGGGACCCCCACAATGGACAATGCTAGGTTGACTATTTCAAGTGAATCTAACTTTGTTCTCTATTTTCTATGTTTTTAGGTACTAAATCTACTTTTCACAGAGATCTCCAAAGCCCTAGGAACCACCCTAGGCCATTAGATTTCAAATTTGGAGCCTCTAAACTGGATTCACCCCCTACCCCATGAACTAGTCACCAATTCACCCCTCGGGTGGCGATCTACACTTAAGAGCCCCAAAACCTCACAATATTGGTTTCTCAGGCCTCCCTGCAACCTCCAGAGGCCCTCTGAGCTATCAGATACCAGATCTGAGCCTTCAAAACCGACTTCACCCCTAGGTGGTGATTTGAGCATAGGAGCTTCAAAAACCCCCAAATCCATAGGGGTGATTCCTTCAGGGGCCAAGAAAACCCCCCATAGCATCATAATGCAGGTATGCCTCATTTTACACCTCTATTCTATAACATTTTGAAAGTACAAAGCATGCACTAGTTGAATAACAATTCCTAGGTGTACATTTGCTTTCATTTCAAGTTCGTAGGATTGTTAAATTTCTCTGAAGTTTCAAGACCTGCAACTTTCCAGCAAGTTCTTAAAATTTATTTTCAAATAAATTTACATTCCCTTTAGTTATTTGCATGTAGTACAAGCCTACCTTATTTCCCCCTTCGTTTATAGCATCTATCGCTAAAAGAAGTGCACATTGCTAAAGTTTAAATTAGGGTTTCCTAATCCCCTATTCCATGTCATTTAATTTCTAAAGCATGTTGTAATCTATAGCTTAAATCAGGGTTTCCTAATCCCATTTTTACTCCACACACTTGGATTGCATGTTTCCATGTTTTGCAAAGTAGATTAATTTGCTTCACAAAGGCATTTAGGCTAGACTATTTCTTTGCAAAGAATACAGTTATCTAATCATTTGCTTTCGAAAAGGCATTAGGATTAGTTTTCTTTTGAAAAGGCAACTAGTTAGTTTCTTACATTGCATACACCGTTAGCAAAACACAAACCCACACACACTCACATGGTATCTAAACAAGTGGTGAGATTGGACTTCATCCCCAATCCATCACTCGAGATTGGTGTGGATCGAGTTTCACTCTCCATCAGCTCACCCCCTAGACACCTAGCAGCCCCATAGGAGTGGTTTTCTAGATTTCATCATCGAAAAATCCCCCACTTTTGCGATTGGGCCCTAGATTTCATCACCAGTGGTTACCTATGGAGTGGGATAGGATTTAGCACCTTCATCCACAAGGCTAGTATAATTAGTGGAATTGGTAACTGTCGTTCTTGACTAAGCCCACCCGAGGGTGAAGCGAAAGCATGGGTATGTCGATAGCAGGTCTTAGACAGTGCCACCTCTCTTCGTGAGAGGAATTTGTGAACTCGCTTCAGCATAGTGGGTTCTCCCCTTTTAGGATATCATTTTACCGCACCTTCCATACAGGTCACCATTTGCACGTTGCGATACCATTCTATTATGTGCATATTTGGGTGTTGCAGGAGGTTTGATATCGATGACATTCCCGATTTGCTAGAGTATTCACTCCATTACCCATGATTCTACATAGGGAGTATCAACATTACAACACACAAAATGAACAAAACACTTTTACTTTTTTAGCATTTAGAATTGATTTTGGTCTATCATTGTTTGCATGATCACGGACCGGTCTCAACACATTACACTATATATTGTCTTGCTACACACAACATGTCACTTACTTTACACTTACATTAGACACAGTTGAGTCTGTATCACACAGGGTTTATTCCTAAAACCCCTTTTACACATGCTACTATGCCTGTGGTCACCCGTAGTAGAGCGCATGAGCAAGCACGCTCTATGGAGGAATGGCCTCCCCCTTCCTCTAGTCAGTCCACTCTTACTCCTTCGATCATGAAGGGGAAGACCATAGACACATCTGATTCATGCATAGAATCCGATGTACAACTCACACACATGATGCCTCATGATGAGATGTCAACCTTGAGTGAAGCCCTCACTACTTCACTCATAGAGGATTACCCACTCCTTTCATCCCCATCCTCACCTAATCCATCGACCATGTTCTGTGACCATGTAATCTACATAACACCAGGACAACCTCCTCCATTCTTTACCATAGATGAGGAGGTCATGCCTACTTCACCCACCTTCGCACATCCCTTCTTCCAAAATCTATCTCAATCCCTTTTTGAGAATGACTCATCCCTCCTAAACCGTACCCATCCTGAGGTCGCATCATTCACCCCTACCATAGGAATGGTGTCTGACCCATCCTCCTCCACTACAGGAAGCCAAAATCCATCCTTCCAAACTACACAATAGATCCCTTCCCAGTAGGAACCACAAGCATTTCCTCAAACCTCACACCCATACTCTTCACAAGAGTACCAACCATCATCTTCCCAAGAGCCATTCTTCACCATATCTGAAGGCACCTCCCAGTAGCCCCTTCAGATGCAAGATGCACAAACCCAAGCAGGAGTGTACACATATACTTTCCCCTCAACCCAAGCTCCTACTTTGGTAGCTTATCCCACCTTTTCAGCAGCTTTTCCACCAATCTCCTAGGTATCCGGAGTGTATGATACCCAACCTTTAGAGCCACCTTTGCCTATGATGACCTTTAGGATACCACCACCTCCTCCTTTTTAGGCTCCCACTACCAATATCCATCCTACCTATGGACCGAGACTGATAGCTTACCCACCCACTCAACCAAACTATTCCACACAATTTAGTTTCCCTACCTCTTACCCTCCAGGGTAGAGACAGATCCCATCCTTTGATACCTCATCTCGACCACCCCTAGCACTGGTAGTTCTGACACCTACACCATTACCAGCTACACCCAACTTCTTCATGCCTCCTCCAGCTTGGTCATCACCACCTACGGCCCAACCATTACAGTAGGCTCCAACCCAACAAGTACCCATGCCACAACCACATGTTTCCCAGTCACAATATTATTACCCACAATAGACACCTACCCCACAACCTAGTGTGCCCGTAGATATGACAGCACATGTCACCTAGTACCCACCTTATCATGATCAGGCACAACAATATTCTCCATAGTATTGTGAAGAACAACAATATCAATATCCACCACATCCACAGGGTCAGCCTACCATAGCCCAACCCTCTACTCCTATGGCACCCAAACTTCAACTCTTACGAGATGAAGTCAAAATGTTAAACCTATGCACCTCTAGCTATGGGCCACAAAAGCCTTATTATGATGAACTATGCAATGAGCCAGTTCACCCATCAGTTCCCATTCCTCCCTACCCCTATCACTTCGAAATACCAAAATTTGACAAGTATAGAGGTAAAGAAGACCCTAGAGAGCATGTGAGCAATTACCGCTCATCCTGCTACCAACTTCATAGTAGTAATCCCCTCATGTTACGTACCTTCTCCCTGTCCCTCATTGGGCTAGCATTGGATTGGTACAACATGCTCCCATGCCATAGCCTGTATACCTTTGAGCAGCTGGCCAACTCCTTCCTAGAGCACTTTTCCATCAACATCAAGAAAAAGACCATATTTTTTTATGTCTATGCCTTACGACAGGTGGATGATGAACCCATTACTAAGTTCATTGCCATATGGAGAGCGATTATCCATGACCTCACCCATAGCCTCCCCACTTTGGAGCTTGTGACACTCTTTTCCAAGAGTTGCCACAAACACATTTCCACATCCCTCCAACTTCACCAAAGCCGCACTTTTGAAGATGCCATCTCACAAGAAAAAGTGATCGAAGACATTAAGGTTCAATCTGGGAAGATTAAGTTGAGAGCCAAATCCAACTATAACTCCAACTTCCACTTCAATAGACCCACACCAAATCAACCTTACCCTCGGCCACCACAAACCAACCAAGTCATAACCACTACCTTAGCGCCAGCCCCAACTCCTCCACCTTATACACCACAGCCATAAGCATCCCAAACTAATGCTCCTACCCCACTTCGACCACAACAATACCGAGGCATGCATCCATAGGTTCCACCATGCAACTTCACACCCTTATCCAAACCATTATCGACCCTATTTCATAGATTGTATGAGGGCAACCATCTCGTTCTACCTAAGATCCACCCATTGGATCCAAATTCACCCAAGCCTCATGACTATAATGAGTAACTCTTTTGTCCTTTCCATAGGCAATGTGGCCATAATATCGATTCGTGTCACTCCTTCCATGGGACAAGTTCAAGACCTAATCGATAGGGGCACTATTCAGGTAGCAAACCCTCTAGCCCCATAAAATCAAAACCTAGGGATTTTCCAAAACCCTTTACTAGACCATAGAGGACCCAATCCTCCTAGACCTCTAAACAATCCCCCGACTCCACCTCACCAAGTGAACAATGTCCAATGTGATCCTCCATCACGTGGTGTAGTAGGTATGATCAACCTTACTACGAGGAACCAATGATACCCATCTCACCAGACAACACCTATCGTCTCCCCACCAATGCAGTTCACATCACCACAAGTACCTCAAATGCCTACCACCATACCACCACCACCCCAAAATATGATCACCATCCATGGTAGCCTAACCCATCAGCTACGTAATGCCCCCATGTGGCTATCCATATTTGATCTCCTATAATAGTCTCAACCCCATCATGAGGCATTGAATGACATCCTACATTCCATTGACTTAGAGACACATGACACTAATACCTTTGTCAATTTTGTAGGAAACATCCCATGATGCCTCCAACCCTCAATTAGTTTCCATGACCACGAGATAATAGAACTCATTGGAGAAGGAGCAGATCCCCCTCTCCACATACAAGCCATGATCAATGATATCACCTACAAGCGGGTACTCATTGACATGGGCTCATCCATTAGCATCATATCAACAATAGCTCTACATCACCTACACCTCCCTCCAACCCATTTTGCCATGCCTTCCCTGGACTTGCGTGCATTCGATGGCTCCATGAGACCTACCGTAGGATCCATAGTCTTACCCATCCATGTAGGCATCCATACAATCCCCATCCTCTTTCATATCATCCAAGGAGAAATACAATACAATATTCTCCTCGGTCACCCTTGGATTAGAGACATGCAGTGTGTCCCATCCACATTACACCATTGCCTCAAGTACATCCACAATGGACTTGTACACTATGTCCCAGCCGATGGAGACCCCTTTAAGTTTTGTAATGTCATAGACCTTCCTCCTACACCATCATTTTCATCCTCCCAACTATTCCATGTATCTTCTCACCAGTCAGTAGGAGCATCAATATCCTCCCCAACTTCCACCTCAACATCCCAGTGTTCATCAAGAGCACAAGCCTCGATGTCTACACCATTAGCACCATATTCTAAGGGATCCAAAACTGCTACCATGCCTTTCTCACCATCATCCTTATGGCCTCCACAATCATCACAACCTCTGCCATTCCAATTTCCACCTATGGTGCCACAACCATTAGCGCCTCCCATTATGCAACCTGCTACAATACCTTCCCCACCCTTGCATACGAAAGCCCCTATCCTTCCTACACCACAAACACCTCCTCTCCCCTTTCAACCGAAGCCTAAGACATTCACATCTCCATGTATCCCAGCACCTACATCGATACCATCCCCTATGCAGACCAAACATCCTGTTCAAGCCACAACAACCAAACATCATGAATAGGAACAACCAACACCCAGCTCAGATGAACAACCTCCACACCCTTCGGCCGCTACCATTAGGGAATCTCAACTTTCTCCTTCCTCAACTGATTCTGACACTCCACCTCAATCACCAGAGCGCACCACACTGCACATATCCATATTCATGACAAATTCTGGCCTAGGAGACTATAATGTATACGACGCTCACGTATGTGACCCCTCGATCTAGTCCACCCATGATTTTGGTCACCCTTCAGCTTCGGTCCTTACCATTGGAACCATCATATAGTTAGGAAGTCCCAAAAACCATACCAATTTTGTGTATGCAGGAGTCGACTCTTCGATCCCCCCACAAACTTCTCCAGTACCACTATCTAGCTCTGGTGATGCAATTACGCACCTAGCCAACCCTCAATTCACCTTGTGCTACCTACAACACTTTCATTGGCATGGGTTCGGGCTAGGTCGCTATGAGCAAGGGCTACGTACACCCATTAACCCTCGTGTCCGATCACCCACCGACAAAATCAGCCTAGGTTATCGCCCAACCACCGCTTACACATTAGAAGATGAAATCCAAGATTTATCCTTGCATCCTCCTCCATGTCCAACACACACCTTGGAAGAATACATCGATATGGATATACTAGAAGATACGCCTTCACCCACATCAACCATCATAGTCCCCTATGATTTCTTTCAAGAATCTCCTACATCCGATACCTCCTCATTCTATGATGTGAATAGATTGGCAGAACACTTCGCTACTTTATCCCTAGCTACACCAATGGAGCTTGACATAGTCCCTCCTGAGCCATCATAGACATGCTTACCCATATTCCCGCCTATACATAGGCAACTATAAAGAGCAGCTTCTCATCCTCGCTCACCTCCAGTCATTTTATGACCTCCCTTGAGTCTCTTAAGGCATGCACAAACCACCCAACCTTCCTCACTAGACTCTTCCCCACCTACTTCACCTACAACATCGGTCAACATGGTTGAGGTAGACCTACGTTCTCCCCTCTGCTACAACCACCAACAAATTCGAGATGATACCCCAAACCCAAACTTTATAGATCTCGAACATATCTCACACATACCAGTGCCTGGAGACTTCCTTCTTTCACCTCATGTCTTACGGGTGGCAAATACCCCTTCCTCATCCACATCATCCCAAGCCCCTCAGGTCCATCATGCGGGCATTTACATAGATGATGAATACGAGTTCAGCGAAGCCATCGATGACTTCAACCTCATTCCTATCCTCGAACAGTTACGTGATGGATCTCGCATGCTCATTGAAGACACTATCGATGTCGACATTGGAGATGATCCTGAAAACCCCCACATCCTCAAGCTAGCTAGCCTCTCACCCAAGGAATGCATCACCTTCACAAACTTCCTGTGCAAGTACATAAAAGTTTTTGCATGGTCTTACAAAGACATGTCGGGACTCGACCCTATCGTAGTAGTTCATAATCTTATACTCGATCCCAAAGCCAAATCGATGAGACAAAAGTTGTGATGCATGCATCCAACTATCACATTGATAGTGAATTCTGAGCTCCAAAAGCTCCTAGACGTGGATTTCATTGTACCCATCGATTATCCAGAGTGGGTATCCAGCATGGTCCCTGTACCTAAGCCATCCGGTGAAGTTCGTGTCTGTACAAATTTTCATGATTTAAACAAAGCCTATCCCAAAGACAATTTTCCTCTACCTAACATTGACTCCCTTGTTGATTCCATCGTAGGCCATGAGATGATCTCCCTCATGGATGGATTCTTAGGATATAATCAAATCAGGATCAACCTAGCTGATCAACACAAAACCTCCTTTACAACACCCTGGGGGACCTTTTGCTACAAAGTCATGCCCTTTGGCCTCAAAAATGTTGGGGCAACCTATCAACGAGCCATGACCTACATATTTCATGATTTAATGCACAAAAATATTGAGGATTATGTAGATGATCTTATCGCTAAGTCCAAGAAATGCGTAGACCATCTCGAAGATCTCCGTAAGATTTTTGATCGATTACTAGAACATAACGTGCACTTGAACCCAAAGAAGTGTGTGTTTGGTGTTACCTCAGGCAAAATATTAGGATTCATTGTCTCCCAGTGAGGCATTGAGGTTGATCCTAATAAGGTGAAAGCCATCATCGAGATGCCTCCTCCCACTACATTAAAGCAATTGTGTAGCCTCTAGGGCAAGATCACTTCTATCCGTAGATTCATAGCATAATTGTCTAACAAATGCCAGCCATTCAATCACCTCTTACAAAAAGGAGTAAGCTTCAAATGGGATAATAACTATCAAGAAGCATTTGATGCTATCAAAACATACCTTACATCACCATCGGTTATGTCACCACCACATCCATAATTACCATTGACTCTATACATTTTAGCCATAGAACTTGCGCTAGGTACACTCCTAGCTCAAAAGAATGCACTCAACAAAGAGCAGGCTATCTACTACATCATCCACACACTAGTTAGTTATGAAATGAGATACGGATACATGGAAAAACTATGCTTAGCAGTAGTATTCGCTACTCAAAAGTTAAGGCACTACATGTTAAACCACACAACCTTTGTCATTTCCCGAGATAACCCCCTTTGGTACATGATGAATAAGAGCTACCACAACTCGCACACAACTAAATGGATCATGCTCTTAACTGAATTCGACCTAGAATTCATATCCCAAAAATCCATCAAAGGGTAGGTCATCATAGACCAACTAGCTGAAGCCCCTTTAACTAACAATCAACCCCTCCTCATCCAGCTTCCAGATGATTCCATCTTTCACATAATCAAAGTTGAAGAATATGTCGAACCTAAATTTGTAGCTGACCTCACCATGTTCTTCGATGGTTCCAGGTGTCTCCACGTTGGGGGTGTAGGCATTGTCTTCTTTACACCTGAAGGAGAACCACTCCCCTTTTCATTCAAACTCGATTTCCCTTGTACCAATAACAATGCAGAATATGAAGCCCTAATCCTAGGACTAAAACAAGCACACTCTATGCACATCAAATACCTCCACATCATAGGTGATTCACTCCTCATAGTCAATCAAGTGTAGGAACTCTAGCTATGCAATTGCCCAGTCCTCCAGCAGTATAAGAAAATCGCACAACTCTTATCTCAATTCGAGTGGTATGACCTTGAAGCCACTCCATGATCATCAAACCATTTTGTAGATACGATGGCCTCCTTAGGATCCCTCATTCTACAAAATCCAACATCTGACACAACATCCGTGTCCATCCATACACTAACTAGATCTACCATATCACCCACACCTCCTACAGATGATGGTGGTGTGTATGTGGTACACACTGAACCCCATGATCCATGGTTCTCACAAATCAAATAATACATCAAGCTAGGTTTCCTACCATGTGATCTACCCCATGCTCAACATCGAACCTTCAAATAAAGAGTGATCCACTACACATTGTTGGGGGACATCCTTTACCATCGTAGCTATGATGGCATGCTCTTGCATTGCCTAGAACCACAAGAATCACAATGGGTTGTACAAGAAACCCATGATGGTACTTGTGGTGGCCATTTTAGTGGCATGGAAATCACCAAATGCATACTTTGTATGGGTTATTACTGGCCCAAAATGGAGCATGACTGCTGTGAGTATGTGAAACATTGCATCAAATGCCAACAACATGCCAACCTAACACATCTCCCATCCCAAGCACTTCAACCTATCCAGTCCATGTGGCCTTTCTCCCAATGGGACCTAGATCTAATTGGATAGATTACACTAGCTTCCTCAAGCAATCACAAGTTTATCATCACTACCATAGAGTATTTTACCAAGTGGGTCGAAGCCATCCCACTGGTCCAAACCATAGGAGCCAAAATTGTAGCATTCATTATGGAGCATATCATATGCCACTTTGGAATTCCCTCCCAAATCATTTTTGATAATGGGAAATCCTTTAAAAACAAGATGGTCCAAGCCTTGTGTGATAGATTTCACATACACCATAGCTTTTCTACCCCATATTACCCTCAGGGTAATGGCCAGGTAGAAGCCATGAACAAAACCATCTGTTCCATTCTCCGTAAAACTATAGTAGAGTCTCATCGAGATTGGCATAATCAAATGCCCTTGGCCTTGTGGGCGTATCATACGAGCATCCATACTCCTACTGGGGCAACACCTTTTTCACTTGTATATGGGGTAGAAGCTACTCCAAGCTCGTCTAGATCAATTAACACTTCTCGATGAATGTCGCATCCATGCAATCGAGCACACATGAGTTTATCAAGATCACCTTCGTCATGCCTATAATAGTAAGGTACATCAATGCGAGTTCAAAATCGATGACCTGGTTCTCAAAGAGAACCAACAAATCACAAGTCAACCTCACCAACAACACGATAAATTCACCCCAAACTAGTTGGGCCCATTCATTGTCACACACAAATATGGCTCAAGAGCATATCATCTAGCCAACCTTGAAGGCCTTAATGATCCTGAACCCATCAACATCTTGCACCTTCATGCATTCAATGCATGATGCACAAACACATTCACCATCATGAGTGCCACACATACTAGTAGTAAATCACTAAGCACATCACCGTGTAGATCTATTACTTTGCTTTATTATTTCAATATACATGTACTTTCACCTTTATGTCATTTTTATGCTATGGGTATTTGTATTTCCTTTTGTAGGACCCACATCATCAGTAGGAGAGTACCATAGTATCCTCACTCACCACCATGCAGGACCATCCGTAGCCACAACATATACCCATCACACCGATTGATCTAGCTCGGCCACTAGTTGCCCTTCACACTAGGTGCTCTCCACATTCATCCCATTTAGGCCATCATACCTCACCTCGATACCATTCCCCTCACCAATGAGGTCCATCCTATTCACCATGCTCTAGAGATAGCCAGGTCACCCTATCCTCTTTTGATGAAAAAGAGGAATCCACCCAACCCCAAGAATAAGGGTCGCCCTCCCATCCATCTGATGATCTTAGACATCGCTATTCACCAACAAATCATCCCCATCACCCCCTAGGAGATTATCATCCTCCTAATAGAGGATACACCCATCATTCGACTCATCCATCATGCCTACCCACCCCGCTACCCAATGGTGAGTCCACCTACTCCCAAGCTTTGCAAGCCCACGTAGCCCAAGCTACTCAAGCTGGTCACACAAACATGCCCCCTTCCCATTCATGTCACCACTTAGAGCCATCGCCTATGCCACCGGTCCTCAAGATGCCACCTTCCCCCTACGAGGCTTATCTTTCTAACAAGCTCTCCAATCCCTGAGACCTTTTCATTCTTCCCCCTCATCATTGAGACCTCATCCACTATCCCATGCCTATCAGGCCACACCGCACACATCAAGGCCCCGATCACCACCTTCACCAACACTATCGCCACAACATCATGAGATACAACATCTCTTCTCCCATGTCGAGGCTCTAGAGCTACAGATGAGCCACTACCATTGCCACGTACACCCATGCCAGTCTCCCATGACCCATACACCTTCGCCTTCACATAGATCCACCCTTCGATCCCATGCCCAACCTACATTGGACCCTCAACCCATGCACCCATAGGTAGACCGACCTTCATCACCTCTAGCGGAGCCCTATATTTACCCCACACCGGTTCCATACACACCATTTTCAAAAATATTTTACCATCTCATGCATCAGGGCCTCATTGACTTACCCAAGATTCGACCCATAGATCCCTCATGCCCTAAACCATGTAACTATCATGAGAATCAATATTGCATCTACCATCGCCAACCAGGTCATGATATTGAAGAGTGCAGATCATTCAAAACCCTGGTGCACAACATGTTGCACGGTGAGCATACCCCATCACCAGATCGTTCTCTCCCATTTAGCCGACTTCTAAGTCCTCCACGTCGCATTACCCCCACAACCTTACCCTCCCGTAGCACCCTAACAACACCAACCCGATACATTCATAACATATCTAACTATAGCCCCAACCACAATCCCAGCCACATCATCACTTCACCATCCCACTCCCGACCGGACCCACGCCACTTCGCTCGATAGTAGTTCTAAATGCTTTCCTCCTTTTCCTTCTTCTACTTCTTACAACAGCTAACTCACTTCTTCTCTTCTCTCTCTCTTGGCTTTTGGTAATCCCCTTATCTTGCTGGTTACCAAAGTCTAGTTCCTCTTACTTTTTCCATTTGTATATTCCACCTTCACATCTTCCATATTTTGGTGATTATTACATACATCTGTACAGCTCACAACTTATACGACTACTACACACACCCCACATGCTGGGGCAACCATGATCATAGCATCGCACTTTTTGTCATTACTATGCACTTTACTCATCTGTAAATAGGCTCTTCTAAACTTCTCCTTCTAAACATCATCACTTTCCTCTTGTAGATATTGCATTCCGCTCACTTGCATCATTTACATTTACATCCATTGCATATATCCATATGTTTTTCATTTAAACTTTTAGTTCATGTTTGTACATTCTTCCCCAAAATGCGCCTTCAACAGGAATAATGAACGCACTTGTTAGCATCACCACCTGGATGTCCATTCCCCCTTTTTAGGATTAGGGTATACATAGGTGTCGTGTTCGACTTTGACTACCCCTTAGTTTAGTCAATCAAGTGTCACCCTTACCTAACGAGTCTTGTACATTCTTCTTATGGTCCTTTAGGCTGGTTCAACTTCTCTCATGAACCACTCACAACAGGTTACTGTTGACAATTTTATCACATTGCACAATGGGGTAGAAAAAAATCAAATTTTTTGTAAAGTATTTCTTTCAATGAATTTTCAAGTGCTGCAGCAATTTTGGCTTTCCCTGTTGTTCCCCTTGTACATAAAATGAAAATGAAGGAGCTTCACTAATGAAAAAGCTAAGGAAGATAGCCACAAGGGAAGAAATGAAGGATCAAAATTACTTTGGGCCCGAACTTCCTCAAAAAGCTACTTCGGGTGAAAATCTTGTGAAGCGGCGTTGCTGAAGAAGAAATTCAAAGAAGACGTAAAAAAAAAAGAGCTTCGCACCCGAAGTAATTCTAGTAGCTACTTCGGGTGAAAGTTTTGTGGAGCGGCGTTCAAGCAGCATTTCAAAAGAATAGCTTCACCGAAGAAAATCGTGGTCTAAATTTTCTAAGGCAAAGAAAACTACTTCAGGCCCGAAGCACTTCAAACAACTACTTTGGGCGAGAATTTTGTGAAGCGGTGTTGCCGAAGAAAAATAAAATAGGAGAATAATGAAAACTAATTTGCACCCAAAGCATTTCAAAAGGTTACTTTAGGCAAGAAACTTAAGAAGCGAAATTTGAAGGAGCACAATGTTGAAAATACTTCATCGAAAAACTGTCGAAGCACCCACTTTGGGCCTCCCCGCCAGCGAACCATTTCTACTTCGCCAAAAGTCATTGTGAAGTATCTGCTTCGGCACACCTTCGTATGAAGTACTTTCACCCGAAGTAGAAGCAGTCAAAGCATTTTTGAAGGAAAGAATGTGCTTCGGCAAAAATTCCCCCGAACCATAGTTTTGAAGAAGGATCGCGACGAAGCATTCTGAAGACTCACCAGTGAAGTATCTACTTCAGATGAAGGGCCTCACCGAAGAAGTTTTGACACGTCTCTCTAATGAAGCAGCGAGAAGTAAAGAGCCCATATTGCAAAGGAAATATGCTTTGGCACCCACCATCCCCGAAGTAGTTTTGCGAAGCTCCACCATGCGAAGTAAAAATCAAGAAGGAGGATCCACTTCAGCACAAGTCCATTATGAAGCGGAGTTGCAAATGAAAATTTAGCAAAGTGCTTCAAGGGCATGCGCTCCAAGCCAAGTATTTTCCCGAGGCGATCAAGTGCCTCATAAATGCATTTTTTCATGCCCGATAAGCTTGCTACTCATTTTTAGCAATTGGAAATGAAGTATCAGTCCCTGAAGAAGAGCCCGACAAACATGGTGGCCACTCGAGCACTGCACCAAAAAACCAAGGATGCTCAAACGGCTCATTAATGCATGTTTCCATGACTGACCCTGTCATAGTTTCTAGTTTTGGTAATAGATTTGAAAGCTCAGTCATGAGGGTCATGAAGAGCCGACTTCTCAGGTTTCGAGGGTGTACTCCTCCATTTTGTGCAATAATGGCTCAGAGGGTCGAGCCCTCTATAAAACCCAGGCATTGTAATGTAAAAATGGGGGAAATTTCTGCTAAGAAAGCTGCTGTAACTTACATTCCTAAGATTAATACTAAAGAGCTTTGGATTCTACTTCTCTCTTTTATGTTGCCTTTTGTGATTATTTCTTTTATCTTTTCTTCATTTGCATACTGTAATTCTGAACTCTGGATTTAGGTATGTGATTGGAGTGGAACCCTAAAAAAATTTTGAAGGATACATAGGGGAGGAAATCACTATATTGGTTTTCTTTTATGCTGCTTGTGGATAGTGTTTCTGTCATATTCACTCTTTCTTCGTCGTCGTAACTCTAAACTCTTAATTTTGACGACAGGGAAGGGTAACCCTAAAATTCATCCAGAGGATACATAGGAGGATTAATATAGAATTGATTTCATTTACTCTTTGTGTTCTTTGCTGCTATTTTAAGATATTGGCCAGCAATCGTGCTTCTGGTTATTTCCCACCATTAAACTACTAAAATTTCTTCCCTTACTCTTTCATTTCTTTCTTGCATCCTTACTTTGTTTATCTCTTTCCTGCACCCTTTTCTTAAACACCAAAGTAGTTTAGTACAGGAGCCGACCTTTCTCCGAATATTGGCACGAGGGGCATATCTTCCCTTTAGCCTTTCAATGTTGGTCCAAGTCTAGGGTGCATACACTTACCCAAATCCTTTCCTGGGCAGATTTGATGACCAATAGTTACACATTAAATTTTGAGTCTAGGAAAGAGGACATCTTGAGTAGATATCGCCATCTAGAAAAAAGTATCCCCTGCTCACCCTATCACTTGCATGATCAAAATACGACCTAGGGATAAAAAAAGGGATCAAGCATAAGCAAAAGTAAATTATTGGGTAGAAAAAAAATGTCATCGCCCATACAAAAGAACAATACAAAAATAAATAAAAATAAAAGAGTACCATAATTCAATAGGTCAACACTAGAAGAGGGGCTGAAAACAAAAGTAAACACCTCTTGATATCACTCATGTTATGCTTATCATATTTGGTCCTTAGGTTCAAAATAACACCATGGGATGATTTCCATCACTATATATAGGCTCCAAGAGTCTGCCTACCAGTGGAATAGTCTTACATGTGGCAACATATCTGTAACATTAGCATCTTCCTTTTGTATAAATCACTATTGTGGACGGATGAGCTAGCTAGTCTAGTAGCATATACAACGGGTTAATCCTACCTCCCTCAAAATGGATAAATGAACCTTACACATGCACACACATAGGTCCAAGACAGATTTTGAACTAGCCCAATTATGTTATAAGTTGCCACAAACACTTGTATAGCTAAGGGTCTAAGATTTTATTGTCACAACAATGTTAGTCAAATCCATTACACATGCCTTACATTATCCAACATCATGAAATCATGGAATGTATTGCATCCATATAGGTCAATTCTAGGATACAAGTGCTTTCTTGGTGCATTTCAGTACGTCCATACATGCATCCATGCATCTATGTCATATACATCTAGTACACATTATAGCAATGCATTCATATTACATGCATTTCCAAAATCAAATCACATTATTGCATTTATCTTACATGCATTTCCATATCACAACAACATCATTGCATTCACCCTACATGCTTTCACTGCAAAATTGCATCGAATACCACATTATATCACATTTGAAACACAATCATGCATACCATTCTACAATTCATTCATATGATAGAACGATAATAGATCTAAACCATGTCACACATGTATATCTATTTATCATACATACCTACAAACTATGTTATGCTAATCCATACGAACATAAACAATGACACATTTCAAACCATAAAAATAACACATGTATATATAACAGTCAAAATCATAATATATATATCATCAATACGAAATGCCCTAAGGCTACAAACTGGGACCATGCCCATCATCATCTGGCATCTAAAATTCTCATAGGCTACATCATCCATAGAAATCCTAACTCCCACTAGGAGTATCTTTGTGGCCCTCATGGATCACTTGCCTCTCCGCAGTCCTGCTCGACTCTGCCTTGAACTCCAAAACTGGATCCATGGTAGTCTAGTCCTGCACCTGAGCTCTAGCATCAACCTGGTCCATTGTAGTAGCACTATGCTGGCTATGATGTGAGGATACTCGTACCCACAACAAAGTCTCTGACTGCAACACCACCTGATCATAATCAGGAAGAGGAATCTTGTACATAGATAGAGTAGTCTCACACAATATCTTCTTGGCAGTCTTTGTAGCCAATTAACCAGAAAACCCTGCAATAGTTTAAGCTTGCCTCACCATCGTGGCCCTCATCTGATCCATCTCAGCCACTACCTCAAAATACCTAATCTAAGTAGCCTCCTATTGCCTATGGATCTTAGCCTCCAACTACTAAACCCTATCCTATAGCTCTCCTACCTTCCCCTTAGCATCCCACCTCTCTGAGAGATCAACAAAAATATGTTGTGCCATACCAAAAAAAACACCAATATCAATGGTGTCATCGATACCATCCATACTAGCCATCATGCCTCCCTCAACCTCAACTCCAATAGCCTATCCCATACCCACATCCACATCCACATGCACCTCCTCCACCCTCACTCCTTGGGTGTTCGATACACCACCCAAGAGATTTTGTGATCATCATAGAGGAACCTCCTCCACATCACCAGCCACATCCTCTGACCTAGCTTGAGTTTCCCTACCAGCTCTCCCCTCTAGTGGAGGTTCCCCAGTAGTAGGTGTCACCCATCGATCAACCACACCTCTCCCAAGCTCCCAACTCTACAGTGCCCACCACACATCAAACTCCATAGTCATATCGGCATCCCCTACATCTAGGATATCCATAGGAGGGTCCCTCTCACCAACCCAAGGTAACACTATAGAATGCTCCCCTTTGTCCCTCTATCATCTAAAGTAAATCACAGGAGCCCATGGAACACCCTGCTGTAAACCAAACTGTCGCCTAACTCTGTCAAACTAAAAGTACTCAGTCTACCAAGTGTACCTCCCCACCAACCATCTACCCTATCAAATGGCTCTTAGTTTCTCATCATCCTCATCCCAACTCACCCCACCCAACCAGGGCCTCCACCTAATATCATCGGGAGTCAAGTATCCAAACTTACCCCTCAAAAATAGTGGGTCACTCTCATGTGGCCTCTTAATACCCTGCTCCACATCAAAGCATAGGTAAAATACTCTTTGCCCTTCACATGTACAGTGTGAGGCAATAAATATGGCCTCTCGATAGTTATGTGCTCCCATGACCATACCTGCAGTAGGGGAATCAAAATCAATCCTGTACTCCTGCCCCGAACAACATCATGCAACTCTCTATAAACTTGGGCCAACAATGCAGGTGCCCATGCAAATACAACCTTGCACTCCACTATGTCACTCACCACAGCTAACATATTCTAGGTGAATAGCATCTCAGAACTATCAAGTAGAGCATACATAGAGATCATCATCATGGCCATGCACTATCGATCAGATATCTTATCCTCCAACCACCACTCATAATAAATCTAAGAGACATCAATGTCTCTCCAATATGCCCCAAAGAATATCTCCAACGTGGTTTTCTTACTCTCATATGTGGCTGCTCTCACAGGAACATCCTCAATCGGTAGTCTGTAATTCTGATACACATCTTCTAAAGAAATGGTTATTTCCCTAGTAGGAAAGTGAAATGTGTTCCTATCCACATCCCACTACTCACAAAATGCAAAAAAGTATGCTCTATTAGTGTGGATACTCTTACATTCCCACACACCTCAAAAATGTATGTCATCCAACCAAGCTAACTCCTCTATCTTCATCAGCTCCTCAAAACCTTCCTTCATTTTTCTCACTCGATGACGAGGCTCAAGCATCTTCACCTGTTCATCCACAACAAAACACACATTAGCAATCCACATAACAATGCAATTAAATCAAACTACATCAATCACAATTTACAAATTAAAATTATTTAATTTGACATGCACATCGAGACAAAAATAGTACACAATTCACATGACGAAACATATCAACATAACAGTCGCATATTTGGATACCCATTTTGTCATTTCATGATAAAATTTTGAACACATGTGACAAACAATACTTAGTTGGCTTCCAACAGCTAAAAATGAAATTAACCACACATCCATAGTGGCATGAAATTCAAAACATGATCAATCAATGCAACATACAAAAACAAAATACATTTTTGGATACCCATTTGCCCACTTAGTAGTAAATGTGTCGACAAAATTCAAAAACAACATACCAATCTACACAGATCTAAAAGTCAATTCTACCATAAAGACACCAAAACTGAACTTACATTAAAACACACAATTCAAAAATAATAGTCATACTTTTGAATATCCATTTGCCCACTTAGTGGTGAAAGTTCAAATAGATGTTGAATACACTCTAAATCAAGCTCCCTACAGCTCATTTTTAGTTTAACATTACCTACACTTTGGCACGTAAATCAAAGGTAGCCCAAATGAAGTCATCCACCAAAACAAACAACATTTTTGGACACCCATTTTGCCCTTCTACGGTGAAAGTTTCATTGGTTTCCAAAAATACTACCTCTAACATGGCAAATCTAATAGTCCAAGTTTAATAAATTACACCTCAAAACAACACATTTTGAAATCATACCAAACAAAAACAAAAAAATAAAATAGTCGCATAATGGGATACCCATTTCCCACTTTAGCAGACAAAATGCAATAATATGTCAATATCAGTACACTGTTACTTCAAAAACTGATGGTCAAACCTCACACCTACTCTACCCATTACCCGATCAAATTGGTGACAAAACAAGTCCAATTTAGAAAACCATCATGATTTTGGGTACCCATTTGGCTCGTTTAACATTGTGTTCAAATTTTAATTAAAAATTACAAAAAAATTTAAATCGGGACAAAATCCTGCCCCCCTAATTCACATTTTTTGGGAAAATAAAAATAAAACCAAAACAAAGCAAAAGAAAACTAATTGGTGGGTCCTCGCACCTGCTGCCAGCTACCCGACGTCCCCTCATCATCGTCGCTCTTGAATTTGTCAATCACCTTTTCCTTGCATCATCAAATGCTCCCATGAGTCACTTTCCCATGCTTTGCACCATCAAAATGAACCCATCACAAGCAAATTAGGGCTTAAATAGACCTTAATCATCGATTCACCCCTCGAGGGGTGAACCCAGATCCAATTCACCCCCTAGGTGGTGATTTAGGTCAAAATCACCCCTCGAGTGGTGAAATCAGCCAAAACACACCAAAAACACCAAATTACCCCCAAAACCCTAGAAAAGTAGGCAAAATTCTTACAAAACCCTAGGAATTCCACAAAACTTTCTTCTAATTTGTTTTTTGTCAATCATATTCATCATGCATTGGTATTTTATCAATCACTACATCATCAAATCACCACACTTCATTCGCCTCATTGTTGATTCTGATTAAGCCCAAAAATGCCTCATTATTGCACAATGTTTGACTACCATATGATAAGTTAATTGCCAAATAGTTGACTAAAATATACTATTTGTTAAGTGTTTACATGATTTTATGTTAGGAATACTATATCTCTGTTTTTGACTATTTTCAGCATTTTTTGCCAAATTTTAGAAGGAGAACTGCAAGTTTATATCTCATAATTGTCTGATAAATTGAAGGAGGATAATCAACAAAATGCACCCGAAGGTTCTATTTTAGTACTACTAGAATAAAACAACAACATACAAAACAAATAATAGCATCTAAACAAAAGGATGAAGAAGGGATTTTTGATGTTATGGAAGGCTTATACACTCTAGATATGGACCCACAATAGAATCTATAGCTAACTTTTGCATAGGAGGTCATTTTTGCATTTTTTGAAGATCTTCGGAATGAGAAATGCAGTCTCTTCGAAATGAACAGACATCTTCAGAATGAGAAATGTAGTCTCTTCGGAATGAGAAATGCAGTCCCTTCGGAATGAACAGACATCTTCGGAATGAGAAATACAGTCTCTTTGAAATGAACAAACATCTTCAGAATGAGAAATGCAGTCTCTTCAAAATGAACAGACATCTTTGGAATGAGAATACAGTCTCTTCAAAATGAGCAAGATATCTTCGGAATGAGCAAAAACTGTACCAAAATTGCTGAAAAAGCTATAGAATAGCAAAAAGAGTACGGTACAACAAATATTGAGGTTTATAAGGCTATACCACAAGCAAGTACATCCCTCAAGCATTTCAAAAAAATAATAATAATTTTTTTCAAAAGGTGCAAACAACAAAAATAAGCATTCAAGCTGAAATGTTGTTAAGAACAAAAAAATCCATCAGTAGTAGTGCATCTGCCAAATACGGTTCCACAATAAGACTATTGCAAAATGAATCATATGATATCAAGCCTTTAAGAGGTACCTTGCAGACACTAAAACT
The DNA here is from genome assembly GCA_028583015.1 of Wollemia nobilis. Taxonomy (NCBI): domain Eukaryota; kingdom Viridiplantae; phylum Streptophyta; class Pinopsida; order Araucariales; family Araucariaceae; genus Wollemia; species Wollemia nobilis. The sequence continues at coordinate 14,541,436 of JAQPPZ010003077.1, read as the reverse complement.
TGTAGAAAAATAGAAAAAAAGTCATACATGTGCTTAATTGCAAAATACTTGATATAGTGCAGCAATGAGGAATTTCTCAGTTAGCAGGTAGCAAAGGATGTTGTTCATAAGAATAAAACCTGCATATTACTATGGCCTAATAAGATGCATGAGGGCATTCATCAGTTCAAGTTGGGGGGGATGATGAGGCCCAAAAATATCTCATTATTGCACAATGTTTGACTACCATATGATAAGTTAATTGCCAAATAGTTGACTAAAATATACTATTTGTTAAGTGTTTACATGATTTTATGTTAGGAATACTATATCTCTATTTTTGACTATTTTCAGCATTTTGTGACTGATTTTGCTTGATTAAGTAGCAAGTAAGAACATGCATTTCAATTAACCAAATGTGGTATGCTGATATCCATTAACTTCTTAATGGTTTTTGAATGTTTTCCTGCCCTTCAATTTATTTCAAATTCACATTGAGACCAAATTTTAGGACTCTGCCCTAGCCTAAATTGTACTCTGCCCTAGCCTTCTATCGTAGATAGCCTTGGACACCACCCCGGATTGATAAATCATTGAGATTAAATGATGAGACTCAACGACACTCATCATTTTGGCATCGTTGCCAGGGATCATGGTGTTGTTAGAGGGTAAAAGCAGTCAAATAATTATTATTGTGCTAACATATGAAGTTTAGAGTAAAATCTAAATGAATAGCTGGTATAAATAATAATTATTGATAGTTTCATTTCAGTCCATTTAGAAAACAAGCAACCACAGGGAGGTGATCTTCACACTTGGGGGTTAAATTGCCTATGTTTGAAATTCTTGATAAAAATAGAAAGAATTCATCATCCTCATTATCAAGAAATATAAGATCTTTTAAAAAATAAGAGCCATCTGCTAGTACTGCCATTTTTATATCCATATCATCAGGGTAGTTTAAACAAATTTGTACTAGATGTTGAAAATATATCATGGTAGATATACAAGACTATCTCTTGAATAAAATAGCCATATCAGCTACCTGTAGCATTTGTTCATAGGGATATATCATTGATGAATGCCATTTACTTCCATAACTTAGAGATGCAAAATTTGTTGCCTAGTCTGAATTCTTCTCAAAGAGAGATCCCAACAACAACAAAGAGGGCAAGTAAATCAACCACCACCTTCAGCTCAACCTATGGCCAATATACAGGACAGGCAACCCCTATCTATGTAAGCTGGAAAAAAAAAAAATCACAAAAAACTTTTGCACAATCAAAATAGGAGTTTACAACTTAATGATGATCCTAGATTTTTCCATTATTACTTAAATATTGTTAGGATTTTACCACGCTAAACCGCAACCTAGCAATTCTTAGACTACACAGACAATAGTTGATATCATTAGAGGTGATCCTACCTGACAAGTAGAGGATCTGCTAAAGTTGTACACTTCTTGTATTATTGTGCAAACCAAAAATATTTTTTTTAGCCCAACCTGTGATCAGTCTGAATAATACAGGATAGGCAACCCCTGTCTATGTAGCTGAATCTGGTATAAAAAAACAAAAAACCTGCAGGAAATTTTATTGACTGCAGTAACATCCAACTGTGCTAAAACAAGAACTTACCTGAGCTTGAAGAGACAAAAATCAATGGAGATACACAGAAAACCTTTAGTCCAAACACACAAAAATTAGCCTTGGATAAAGGAGAAAAACTAGAAAAATTGCACATAGAAAATTTACTTCCATTTTACAAAGGGGTAAATTTTGTCCTCCTAGGAATGAAACAAATTGAAGTGCAGCCAAGAAAATTCTTGAACATTATTAGTTGGTTGACTTATAAACAAAAAGCAAATTTGTTGCTATTTTGAAACAATATTTCAAATCCCTTTACATGGAATTACAAGGGTATATCAAGATTTTATCTTGATGTAAGCACTTAACATCTTTTGGGAATTGGTATTTAATTGTTTCAAGAACATATTGACAAGATTTTGTAGAATAGAAGCCGTGGACAATAATTCATTGAAGAAGTTTTCAGATATGGAGCAGTGCTTCTTTCTCCCATTGGTAATTCATGGAGGATGTTAGTGGTGAATGGACATCGCCTTCGGGTATACCATGCACCATTAACTAAGGAGGAGTTCTTTAAGGAGATTCCATTGGATGTACACATAATGGAAGAGAATTTCTCTTCAATATCAGATTCAAAGTGATGATAAAAATTTTAACAAAAAGAAAAAAAAAAAGGAAAAAAATACAAGAAAAGAAAAAAGAAGAATAATCTTGTTTGTGAACTTCCTTTTTGGGTACAAGTAAGACAAGAAAATTTAAAAAAAAAAGAAAAGAGAAAAAAATTTGCAGCAAAGGCATGTCCCACAAAATAGGGATACATGAGGACAAGCATCAATTTCAGCAAGAAAGAGGAACAATGGATCCAATACTTCATTTCCAGCAATAAGGAGGCAATGATGATGTAAGAAGATTCTTATTGGTCATCTAGTAAGGAAGGTTGCATCAATGTTGCAGGTTTCAACAGAAAGAGATGGTGTTTTCATACAATAATTGACATGTTTTTGCAGAATAAGGATTGGTCTTATCCAAATAAGAGTGAGTTATGTTCTCTCTCATTGAAGCACTTGAAAAAAAAAAAAAGGACAGAAGTTGGTTGAAAACCAGAAATGGCAGCCTCTTCTGATGAAAAAAATGAAAAAAAAAAGATAAAAAAATATATATATATATATATATATATATATATATAAATGAATAATTTAGTAGTGAAAACCTTCTTGGACGCACTACTTTCGGCATGCATTGCCTTGTTGATCTACCCATCATTGTTCTACCATTGTACAAATCTCACATTGCACATGTGTTATGTTTGTTTATGTTTTCAGATAGCTACTAACAATCATCAAAAGCAGCTTGTAAGGTGCATGACCAATTTTTAGGACAGTAAGGTATGTGTTTCTTGTATTTAATTCATAGTAAACATTTAGCATTTAGTGTATGATAGTCGGTATTTGGCATAAACTATTCATACAATAGTGACAAGTTGAAAAAAAAGGAACATGTTCAAGATGTCAAGAAACACCCCCTTATGCCCTTAATTGCATGGAAATTTCAAAACTATGCAAAAACCTGATTTTGGGACAGACATGGCAACAATTCTATTTCAATTTGTAGGGCAAATTTTAGAAGGAGAACTGCAAGTTTATATCTCATAATTGTCTGATAAATTGAAGGAGGATAATCAACAAAATGCACCCGAAGGTTCTATTTTAGTACTACTGGAATAAAATAGCAACATACAAAACAAAGAATAGCATCTAAACAAAAGGATGAAGAAGGGATTTTTGATGTTATGGAAGGCTTATACACTCTAGATATGGACCCACAATAGAATATGGAGCTAAATTTTGCATAGGAGGTCATTTCTATATTTTTTAAAGATCTTCAGAATGAGAAATGCAGTCTCTTCGAAATGAACAGACATCTTCGAAATGAGAAATGTAGTCTCTTCGTAATGAACAGACATCTTCAAAATGAGAAATGCAGTCTCTTCGAAATGAACAGACATCTTCGAAATGAGAAATGCAGTCTCTTCGGAATGAACAGACATCTTTGGAATGAGAAATGCAGTCTCTTCGAAATGAACATACATCTTTGGAATGAGAATACAGTCTCTTTGAAATGAGCAAGATATCTTCGAAATGAGCAAAAACTATACTAGAATTGCTGAAAATGCTACAAAATAGCAAAAAGAGTAGGGTACATCAAATATTGAGGTTTATAAGGCTCTACCACAAGTAAGTACATCCCTCAAGCATTTCAAAAAAAAAAATTAATTAATTTTGTTCAAAAGGTGCAAACAACAAAAATAAGCATTCAGGTTGAAATGTTGTTAAGAACAGAAAATTCCATCAATAGTAGTGCTTCTGCCAAATACGGTTCCACAATAAGACTATTGCAAGATGAATCATATGATATCAAGCCTTTAAGAGGTACCTTGCATCACTAAAACTTGTAGAAAAATAGAAAAATAGTCATACATGTGCTTAATTGCAAAATACTTGATATAGTGCAGCAAGGAGGAATTTCTCAGTTAGCGGTGTAGCAAAGGATGTTGTTCACAAGAATAAAACCCGCATATTACTATGGCCTACTAAGATGCATGAGGGCATGCATCAGTTCAAGTTAGGGGGGATGATGAGGCCCAAAAATGCCTCATTATTGCACAATGTTTGACTACCATATGATAAGTTAATTGCCAAATAGTTGACTAAAATATACTATTTGTTAAGTGTTTACATGATTTTATGTTAGGAATACTATATCTCTGTTTTTGACTATTTTCAGCATTTTGTGACTGATTTTGCTTGATTAAGTAGCAAGTAAGAACATGCATTTCAATTAACCAAATGTGGTATGCTGATATCCATTAACTTCTCAATGGTTTTTGAATGTTTTCCTGCCCTTCAACTTGTTTCAAATCCACATTGAAGACAAAAGTTTAGGACTGTCATAAATCTGAAAATCTGGAAAAAACAGCCATATAAAAATCAGCAAGCTGTCACTTTATAGGAACACCTTGAAGTTGTCAAGCAAAGCATGAGGATATGGATGGAATGAGTTCAGAAGGACTACAGAAGACATCTGACCTATTTAGAAGCATTCCCACATGGTCTAAATAGGCAGCAACAAGGTATAACAGAGCAGGGGCAATTGTGCAGCATTGTTGCACTATTTCAGCATGGTTACTTGGTGAATGAAGTGTATAAATTCAGTAGCAACTTGATGTACTCCTTCATGTTGATATTTGAATAATTTTTCCATGTTCTAATTTGTTTGAATTTGCAAGAAATGCCAATATTTTACAACTGTGCAGTAGAACTGGAAAATGCAGTAATTTACCATGTAAATTCTAACAAGCTACCAATGAATGGCAAGGCATGAAATTCACATCCAAGGAAGAATGAAGACTATTGCAATCTGATCCTGAGGGCTAATCCACCTTAGAAATGCAGCCAAAACCATTTGGAGTCAACACAGTTGGTCATTCTAAAGATCTTCGAAATGAACACAGTGTCTTCGAAATGAACACAATGTCTTCGAAATGAGAATTGCAGTATCTTCGAAATGAGCCACTTATCTTCGGAATGAAAATAGAATGTACTTTTTGACTTGTTGACTAAATTTTGGCGGTGGAAAATGGGATAAGAAGGTTGATAAAGTTAAGGTAAAATATCTCCCATCTGATTTTGTCGTCCTTGCCATCCAAAGCCACCATTCATGGAAAAGATCAATTTTGATCCTCTTCTAGGATAAACCCAGAAAAACTATAGCATAATAGAAAGTTGTTTGCAAGATAGGAATGGCATATTCTGAAGTGGAGAATGATGTGTGAGATATTTCTAGACTCCTCCCACGTACTCCCACCACTGAAGATGCTTTCTAAGGGCCAATGACTACTACTGCAACACAAACTGTCTAGATTTGCATTTATTTCAGATCCAGAATTATTGGCAAATCATTGTAAAGCAGCACATAGGCTGATTTGAGCATGGGATATGTTGTAAATATTTATATAAATAACATAGCTCCCTCCTTGGTTGAGCCAGTTAGGAATTAGAATAGAGGAGAGTTTTCAATTGCAGCAATTAGGACTGTACAATAATTTTTTGTAACAGTTTTTAGCATGTTTTGTCATCAATAAAAGTGCAGCTATTTTATCATTTTCTATTGAGTGTTAATTAGTTAAGGAGTGCTTTTCACCTCCTTCTAGATCAGGAAGTATGGGCCCACTTTCAGATCTAGAAGGAGGGATTTTATGGCAGGTTTTAATCTATAATTTTGCTACAGCAAAATTAATAGATTGCTTGCCAAATTTCATTTTCTTGTTTTTATTTTGTATTATGTGATTTATGTTTTCTATTATGTTTGTGTACAACATTTGTGTGTATGTCAGCTGACAAATTATATTATGCATTTTTCCTTTGCTTTCCATGTTTTCCCTACTTTCTATTTTAGCAACTTTCCATTTTTAGCATATTTCATTTTGTTGTCAATTCCTGTAGCAGAAGCTTGACGACCTTTTGTGGCAGGGCATTGACAGGTGTTTTTAGAATAAGTTTCATTTACAAGCATCATTTCAATTATGCAAAAGTAACTAGATTTCAATTCTACAAATGTAACTTAGGATTTCATTTTAGCAATTTCAATTATGCAAGAGTAACTAGATTTCATTTCAGCAATTTCAATTTGCAAAAGTAGATTAGATTTCAATTTAGCAATTTCAATTCATGCAATTGTAGTTAGATTTCAATTCTTGCAACTTAGAATTAGTTTTCAATTCCTGTAATTTATTTCAGTTTCCATTCTTCAGACTAGGTTTAGTGTGACACCAAAAGGCTAAACCAAAATCTGCTTCACCAATAAATGCTTGAAATCTAAATGCCTGAATTGTACTCTGCCCTAGCCTTCTATCGTAGACAGCCTTGGACACCACCCCGGATTGATAAATCATTGAGATTAAATGATGAGACTCAACGACACTCATCATTTTGGCATCGTTGTCGAGGATCATGGTGTTGTTAGAGGGTAAAAGCAGTCAAATAATTATTATTGTGCTAACATATGAAGTTTAGAGTAAAATCTGAATGAATAGCTGGTATAAATAATAATTATTGATAGTTGCATTTCAGTCCATTTAGAAAACAAGCAACCATAGGGAGGTGATCTTCACACTTGGGGGTTAAATTGCCTATGTTTGAAATTCTTGATAAAAATAGAAAGAATTCATCATCCTCATTATCAAGAAATATAAGATCTTTTAAAAAATAAGAGCCATCTGCTAGTACTGCCCTTTTTATATCCATATCATCAGGGTAGTATAAACAAATTTGTACTAGGTGTTGGAAAGATATCATGGTAGATATACAAGACTATCCCTTGAACAAAATAGCCATATCAACTACCTATAGCATTTGTTCACAGGGACATATCATTGATGAATGCCATTTACTTCCATAACTTAGAGATGCAAAATTTGTTGCCTAGTCTGAATTCTTCTCAAAGAGAGATCCCAACAACAACAAACAGGGCAAGTAAATCAACCACCACCTTCAGCCCAACCTGTGGCCAATATACAGTACAGGCAACCCCTGTCTATGTAAGCTAAAAAAAAAATCACAAAAAACTTTTGCACAATCAAAATAGGAGTTTACAACTTAATGATGATCCTAGAGTTTTCCATTATTACTTAAATATTGTTAGGATTTTACCGTGCTAAACCGCAACCTAGCAATTCTTAGCCTACATAGACAATAGTTGATCTCATTAGAGGTGATCCTACCTGACAAGTAGTTGATCTGCTAAAGTTGTACACTTCTTGTATTATTGTGCAAACCAAAAATATTTCTTTTTTAGCCCAACCTATGATCAGTCTGAATAATACAGGATAGGCAACCCCTGTCTATGTAGCTGAATCTAGTATAAAAAAAAAAAAACTGTAGGAAATGTTATTGACTGCAACAACATCCAACTGTGCTAAAACAAGAACTTACCTGAGCTTGAAGAGACAAAAATCAATGGAGATACATAGAAAACCTTTAGTCCAAACACACAAAAATTAGCCTTGGATAAAGGAGAAAAACTAGAAAAATTGCACATAGAAAATTTACTTCCATTTTACAAAGGGGTAAATTTTGTCCTCCTAGGAATGAAACAAATTGAAGTGCAGCCAAGAAAATTCTTGAACATTATTAGCTGGCTGACTTATAAACAAAAAGCAAAATTGTTGCTATTTTGAAACAATATTTCAATCCCTTTACATGGAATTACAAGGGTATATCAAGATTTTATCTTGATGTAAGCACTTAACATCTTTTGGGAATTGGTATTTAATTGTTTCAAGAACAGATTGACAAGATTTTGCAGACTAGGAGCCATGGACAACACTTGATTGAAGAAGTTTTCAGATATGGAGCAATGCTTCTTTCTCCCATTGGTAATTCATGGAGGATGTTAGTGGTGAATGGACATTGCCTTCGGGTATACCATGCACCATTAACTAAGGAGGAGTTCTTGAAGGAGATTCCATTGGATGTACACATAATGGAAGAGAATTTCTCTTCAATATCAGATTCAGAGTGATGATAAAAAGTCTGACAAAAAGAAAAAAAAGAAAAAATACAAGAAAAGAAAAAAGAAGAATAGTCTTGTTTGTGAACTTCCTTTTTGGGTACAAGCAAGACAAGAAAATTTGAAAAAAAAAAAAGAGAAAAAAATTTGCAGCAAAGGCATGTCCCACAAAATGGGGATACATGAGGACAAGCATCAATTTCAGCAAGAAAGAGGAACAATGGAGCCAATACTTCATTTCCAAGCAATAAGGAGGCAATGATGATGTAAGAAGATTCTTACTTGGTCATCTAGTAAGGAAGGTTGCATCAATGTTGCAGGTTTCAACAGAAAGAGATGGTGTTTTCATACAACAATTGACATGTTTTTGCAGAATAAGGATTGGTCTTATCCAAATAAGAGTGAGATATGTTCTCTCTCATTGAAGCACTTGAAAAAAAAAAAAAGAGGACAGAAGTTGGTTGAAAACCAGAAATGGCAGCCTCTTCTGATGAAAAAAATGAAAAAAAAAAAAAAAATATATATATATATATATATATATATATAAATGAATAATTCAGTAGTGAAAACCTTCTTGGAGGCGCTACTGAGTTGGCTTGCATGAAAACCGATTTTTCGGCATGCATTGCCTTGTTGATCTACCCATCATTGTTCCACCATTGTACAAATCTCACACTGCACATGTGTTATGTTTGTTTATGTTTTCAGATAGCCTGCTAACAATCATCAAAAGCAGCTTGTAAGGTGCATGACCAATTTTTAGGATAGTAAGGTATGTGTTTCTTGCATTTAATTCATAGTAAACATTTAGCATTTAGTGTATGATAGTCGGTATTTGGCATAAACTATTCATACAATAGTGACAAGTTGAAAAAAAGGAACATGTTCAAGATGTCAAGAAACACCCCCTTATGCCCTTAATTGCATGGAAATTTCAAAACTATGCAAAAACCTGATTTTGGGACAGACATGGCAGCAATTCTATTTCAATTTGTAGGGCAAATTTTAGAAGGAGAACTGCAAGTTTATATCTCATAATTGTCTGATAAATTGAAGGAGGATAATCAACAAAATGCACCCGAAGGTTCTATTTTAGTACTACTGGAATAAAACAACAACATACAAAACAAAGAATAACATCTAAACAAAAGGATGAAGAAGGGATTTTTGATGTTATGGAAGGCTTATACACTCTAGATATGGACCCACAATAGAATCTATAGCTAACTTTTGCATAGGAGGTCATTTCTGCATTTTTTGAAGATCTTCGGAATGAGAAATGCAGTCTCTTCGAAATGAACAGACATCTTCGAAATGAGAAATGCAGTCTCTTTGGAATGAACAGACATCTTCGAAATGAGAAATGCAGTCTCTTCGAAATGAACAGACATCTTCGAAATGAGAAATGCAGTCTCTTCGAAATGAACAGACATCTTCGGAATGAGAAATGCAGTCTCTTTAGAATGAACAGACATCTTCGGAATGAGAATACAGTCTCTTCGAAATGAGCAGGATATCTTTGGAATGAGCAAAAACTGTACTAGAATTGCTGAAAATGCTACAGAATAGCAAAAAGAGTAGGGTACATCAAATATTGAGGTTTATAAGGCTCTACCACAAGTAAGTACATCCCTCAAGCATTTCAAAAAAAAAAAATTATTAATTTTGTTCAAAAGGTGCAAACAACAAAAATAAGCATTCAGGTTGAAATGTTGTTAAGAACAAAAAATTCCATCAATAGTAGTGCATCCGCCAAATACGGTTCCACAATAAGACTATTGCAAGATGAATCATATGATATCAAGCCTTTAAGAGGTACCTTGCAGCACTAAAACTTGTAGAAAAATAGAAAAATAGTCATACATGTGCTTAATTGCAAAATACTTGATATAGTGCAGCAAGGAGGAATTTCTCAGTTAGCGGTGTAGCAAAGGATGTTGTTCACAAGAATAAAACCTGCATATTACTATGGCCTACTAAGATGCATGAGGGCATGCATCAGTTCAAGTTGGGGGGGATGATGAGGCCCAAAAATGCCTCATTATTGCACAATGTTTGACTACCATATGATAAGTTAATTGCCAAATAGTTGACTAAAATATACTATTTGTTAAGTGTTTACATGATTTTATGTTAGGAATACTATATCTCTGTTTTTGACTATTTTCAGCATTTTGTGACTGATTTTGCTTGATTAAGTAGCAAGTAAGAACATGCATTTCAATTAACCAAATGTGGTATGCTGATATCCATTAACTTCTCAATGGTTTTTGAATGTTTTCCTACCCTTCAACTTGTTTCAAATCCACATTGAAGACAAAAGTTTAGGACTGTCATAAATCTGAAAATCTGGAAAAAACAGCCATATAAAAATCAGCAAGCTGTCACTTTATAGGAACACCTTGAAGTTGTCAAGCAAAGCATGAGGATATGGATGGAATGAGTTCAGAAGGACTACAGAAGACATCTGACCTATTTAGAAGCATTCCCACATGGTCTAAATAGGCAACAATAGGGTATAACAGAGGAGGGACAATTGTGCAGCATTGTTGCACTATTTCAGCATGGTTACTTGGTGAATGAAGTGTATAAATTCAGTAGCAACTTGATGTACTCCTTCATGTTGATATTTGAATAATTTTTCCATGTTCTAATTTGTTTGAATTTGCAAGAAATGCCAATATTTTACAACTCGTGCAATGAGAACTGGAAAATGCAGTAATTTACCATGTAAATTCCAGCAAGCTACCAATGAATGGCAAGGCATGAAATTCACATCCAAGGAAGAATGAAGACTATTGCAATCTGATCCTGAGGGCTAATCCACCTTAGAAATGCAGCCAAAACCATTTGGAGTCAACATAGTTGGTCATTCTAAAGATCTTTGGAATGAACATAGTGTCTTCGAAATGAACACAATGTCTTCGGAATGAGAATTGCAGTATCTTCGAAATGAGCCACTTATCTTCGGAATGAAAATAGAATGTACTTTTTGACTTGTTGACTGAATTTTGGTGGTGGAAAAGGGGATAAGAAGGTTGATAAAGTTAAGGGAAAATATCTCCCATCTGATTTTGTCATCCTTGCCATCCAAAGCCACCATTCATGGAAAAGATCAATTTTGATCCTCTTCTAGGATAAACCCAAAAAAACTGCAGCATAATAGAAAGTTGTTTGCAAGATAGGAATGGCATATTCTGAAGTGGAGAATGATGTGTGAGATATTTCTAGACTCCTCCCACGTACTCCCACCACTGAAGATGCTTTCTAAGGGCCAATGACTACTACTGCAACACAAACTGTCCAGATTTGCATTTATTTCAGATCCAAAATTATTGGCAAATCATTGTAAAGCAGCACATAGGCTGATTTGAGCATGGGATATGTTGTAAATATTTATATAAATAACATAGCTCCCTCCTTGGTTGAGCCGCTTAGGAATTAGAATAGAGGAGAGTTTTCAATTGCAAGCAATTAGGACTGTATAGTAATTTTTTGTAACAGTTTTCAGCATGTTTTGTCATCAATAAAAGTGCAGCTATTTTATCATTTTCTGTTCTGAGTGTTAATTAGTTAAGGAGTGCTTTTCACCTCCTTCTAGATCAGGAAGTATGGGCCCACTTTCAGATCTAGAAGGAGGGATTTTATGGCAGGTTTTAATCTATAATTTTGCTACAACATAATTAATAGATTGCTTGCCAGATTTCATTTTCTTGTTTTTATTTTGTATTATGTGATTTATGTTTTCTATTATGTTTGTGTACAACATTTGTGTGTATGTCAGCTGACAAATTATATTACGCATTTTTCCTTTGCTTTCCATGTTTTCCCTACTTTCTATTTTAGCAACTTTCCATTTTTAAGCATATTTCATTTTGCTGTCAATTCCTGTAGCAGAAGCTTGACGACCTTTTGTGGCAGGCATTGACAGGTGTTTTTAGAATAAGTTTCATTTACAAGCATCATTTCAATTATGCAAAAGTAACTAGATTTCAATTCTGTAAATGTAACTTAGGATTTCATTTTAGCAATTTCAATTATGCAAAAGTAACTTAGGATTTCCATTTAGCAATTTCAATTATGCAAAAGTAGATTAGATTTCAATTTAGCAATTTCAATTCATGCAATTGTAGTTAGATTTCAATTCTTGCAACTTAGAATTAGTTTTCAATTCTTGTAATTTATTTCAGTTTCCATTCTTCAGACTAGGTTTAGTGTGACACCAAAAGGCTAAACCAAAATCTGCTTCACCAATAAATGCTTGAAATCTGAATGCTTGAATTGTACTCTGCCCTAGCCTTCTATCGTAGACAGCCTTGGACACCACCCCGGATTGATAAATCATTGAGATTAAATGATGAGACTCAATGACACTCATCATTTTGGCACCGTTTCCGGGGATCATGGTGTTGTTAGAGGGTAAAAGCAAGTCAAATAATTATTATTGTGCTAACTTATGAAGTTTAGAGTAAAATTTGAATGAAATAGCTGGTATAAATAATAATTATTGATAGTTGCATTTCAGTCCATTTAGAAAACAAAGCAACCACAGGGAGGTGATCTTCACACTTGGGGGTTAAATTGCCTATGTTTGAAATTCTTGATAAAAATAGAAAGAATTCATCATCCTCATTATCAAGAAATATAAGATCTTTTAAAAAGAAGAGCCATCTTCTAGTACTGCCCTTTTTATATCCATATCATCAGGGTAGTATAAACAAATTTGTACTAGGTGTTGGAAAGATATCATGGTAGATATACAAGACTATCCCTTGAACAAAATAGCCATATCAGCTACCTATAGCATTTGTTCACAAGGACATATCATTGATGAATGCCATTTACTTCCATAACTTGGAGATGCAAAATCTTTTGCCTAGTCTGAATTCTTCTCAAAGAGAGATCCCAACAACAACAAACAGGGCAAGTAAATCAACCACCACCTTCAGCCCAACCTGTGGCCAATATACAGGACAGGCAACCCCTGTCTATGTAAGCTAAAAAAAAATCACAAAAAACTTTTGCACAATCAAAATAGGAGTTTACAACTTAATGATGATCCTAGAGTTTTCCATTATTACTTAAATATTGTTAGGATTTTACCGCGCTAAACCGCAACCTAGCAATTCTTAGCCTACACAGACAATAGTTGATCTCATTAGAGGTGATCCTACCTGACAAGTAGTTGATCTGCTAAAGTTGTACACTTCTTGTATTATTGTGCAAACCAAAAATATTTCTTTTTTAGCCCAACCTGTGATCAGTCTGAATAATACAGGATAGGCAACCCCTGTCTATGTAGCTGAATCTGGTATAAAAAAAAAACCTGCAGGAAATGTTATTGACTGCAGCAACATCCAACTGTGCTAAAACAAGAACTTACCTGAGCTTGAAGAGACAAAAATCAATGGAGATACACAGAAAACCTTTAGTCCAAACACACAAAAATTAGCCTTGGATAAAGGAGAAAAACTAGAAAAATTGCACATAGAAAATTTACTTCCATTTTACAAAGGGGTAAATTTTGTCCTCCTAGGAATGAAACAAATTGAAGTGCAGCCAAGAAAATTCTTGAACATTATTAGCTGGTTGACTTATAAACAAAAAGCAAAATTGTTGCTATTTTGAAACAATATTTCAATCCCTTTACATGGAATTACAAGGGTATATCAAGATTTTATCTTGATGTAAGCACTTAACATCTTTTGGGAATTGGTATTTAATTGTTTCAAGAACAGATTGACAAGATTTTGTAGACTAGGAGCCATGGACAACACTTGATTGAAGAAGTTTTTAGATATGGAGCAGTGCTTCTTTCTCCCATTGGTAATTCATGGAGGATGTTAGTGGTGAATGGACATTGCCTTCGGGTATACCATGCACCATTAACTAAGGAGGAGTTCTTGAAGGAGATTCCATTGGATGTACACATAATGGAAGAGAATTTCTCTTCAATATCAGATTCAAAGTGATGATAAAAAGTCTGACAAAAAGAAAAAAAAAAGGAAAAAATACAAGAAAAGCAAAAAGAAGAATAGTCTTGTTTGTGAACTTCCTTTTTGGGTACAAGCAAGACAAGAAAATTTGAAAAAAAAAAAAAAGAGAAAAAATTTGCAGCAAAGGCATGTCCCACAAAATGGGGATACATGAGGACAAGCATCAATTTCAGCAAGAAAGAGGAACAATGGAGCCAATACTTCATTTCCAGCAATAAGGAGGCAATGATGATGTAAGAAGATTCTTACTGGTCATCTAGTAAGGAAGGTTGCATCAATGTTGCAGGTTTCAACAGAAAGAGATGGTGTTTTCATACAACAATTGACATGTTTTTGCAGAATAAGGATTGGTCTTATCCAAATAAGAGTGAGTTATGTTCTCTCTCATTGAAGCACTTGAAAAAAAAAAAAAGGACAGAAGTTGGTTGAAAACCAGAAATGGCAGCCTCTTCTGATGAAAAAAATGAAAAAAAAAGATGAAAAAAAAATATATATATATATATATATATATAAATGAATAATTCAGTAGTGAAAACCTTCTTGGAGGCGCTACTGAGTTGGCTTGCATGAAAACCGATTTTTCGGCATGCATTGCCTTGTTGATCTACCCATCATTGTTCCACCATTGTACAAATCTCACATTGCACATGTGTTATGTTTGTTTATGTTTTCGGATAGCCTCGCTAACAATCATCAAAAGCAGCTTGTAAGGTGCATGACCAATTTTCAGGACAAGTAAGGTATGTGTTTCTTGCATTTAATTCATAGTAAACATTTAGCATTTAGTGTATGATAGTCGGTATTTGGCATAAACTATTCATACAATAGTGACAAGTTGAAAAAAAGGAACATGTTCAAGATGTCAAGAAACACCCCCTTATGCCCTTAATTGCATGGAAATTTCAAAACTATGCAAAAACCTGATTTTGGGACAGACATGGCAGCAATTCTATTTCAATTTGTAGGGCAAATTTTAGAAGGAGAACTGCAAGTTTATATCTCATAATTGTCTGATAAATTGAAGGAGGATAATCAACAAAATGCACCCGAAGGTTCTATTTTAGTACTACTGGAATAAAACAGCAACATACAAAACAAAGAATAACATCTAAACAAAAGGATGAAGAAGGGATTTTTGATGTTATGGAAGGCTTATACACTCTAGATATGGACCCACAATAGAATCTGTAGCTAACTTTTGCATAGGAGGTCATTTCTGCATTTTTTGAAGATCTTCAGAATGAGAAATGCAGTCTCTTCGAAATGAACAGACATCTTCGAAATGAGAAATGCAGTCTCTTCGAAATGAATAGACATCTTCGAAATGAGAAATGCAGTCTCTTCGAAATGAACAGACATCTTCGAAATGAGAAATGCAGTCTCTTTGGAATGAACAGACATCTTCAGAATGAGAAATGCAGTCTCTTCGAAATGAACAAACATCTTCGGAATGAGAATACAGTCTCTTCGGAATGAGCAGGATATCTTCGAAATGAGCAAAAACTATACTAGAATTGTTGAAAATGCTACAGAATAGCAAAAAGAGTAGGGTACATCAAATATTGAGGTTTATAAGGCTCTACCACAAGTAAGTACATCCCTCAAGCATTTCAAAAAAAAAAAATTAATTTTGTTCAAAAGGTGCAAACAACAAAAATAAGCATTCAGGCTGAAATGTTGTTAAGAACAGAAAATTCCATCAATAGTAGTGCATCTGCCAAATACGGTTCCACAATAAGACTATTGCAAGATGAATCATATGATATCAAGCCTTTAAGAGGTACCTTGCAGCACTAAAACTTGTAGAAAAATAGAAAAATAGTCATACATGTGCTTAATTGCAAAATACTTGATATAGTGCAGCAAGGAGGAATTTCTCGGTTAGTAGGTAGCAAAGGATGTTGTTCACAAGAATAAAACCTGCATATTACTATGGCCTACTAAGATGCATGAGGGCATGCATCAGTTCAAGTTGGGGGGATGATGAGGCCCAAAAATGCCTCATTATTGCACAATGTTTGACTACCATATGATAAGTTAATTGCCAAATAGTTGACTAAAATATACTATTTGTTAAGTGTTTACATGATTTTATGTTAGGAATACTATATCTCTGTTTTTGACTATTTTCAGCATTTTGTGACTGATTTTGCTTGATTAAGTAGCAAGTAAGAACATGCATTTCAATTAACCAAATGTGGTATGCTGATATCCATTAACTTCTCAATGGTTTTTGAATGTTTTCCTGCCCTTCAACTTGTTTCAAATCCACATTGAAGACAAAAGTTTAGGACTTGTCATAAATCTGAAAATCTGGAAAAAACAGCCATATAAAAATCAGCAAGCTGTCACTTTATAGGAACACCTTGAAGTTGTCAAGCAAAGCATGAGGATATGGATGGAATGAGTTTAGAAGGACTACAGAAGACATCTGACCTATTTAGAAGCATTCCCACATGGTCTAAATAGGCAGCAATAGGGTATAACAGAGCAGGGACAATTGTGAAGCATTGTTGCACTATTTCAGCATGGTTACTTGGTGAATGAAGTGTATAAATTCAGTAGCAACTTGATGTACTCCTTCATGTTGATATTTGAATAATTTTTCCATGTTCTAATTTGTTTGAATTTGCAAGAAATGCCAATATTTTACAACTGTGCAGCAAAACTGGAAAATGCAGTAATTTACCATGTAAATTCCAGCAAGCTACCAATGAATGGCAAGGCATGAAATTCACATCCAAGGAAGAATGAAGACTATTGCAATCTGATCCTGAGGGCTAATACACCTTAGAAATGCAGCCAAAACCATTTGGAGTCAACACAGTTGGTCATTCTAAAGATCTTCGAAATGAACACAGTGTCTTCGGAATGAACACAATGTCTTCGAAATGAGAATTGCAGTATCTTCGAAATGAGCCACTTATCTTCGAAATGAAAACAGAATGTACTTTTTGACTGAATTTTGGCGGTGGAAAAGGGGATAAGAAGGTTGATAAAGTTAAGGGAAAATATCTCCCATCTGACTTTGTCGTCCTTGCCGTCCAAAGCCACCATTCATGGAAAAGATCAATTTTGATCCTCTTCTAGGATAAACCCAGAAAAACTGCAGCATAATAGAAAGTTGTTTGCAAGATAGGAATGGCATATTCTGAAGTGGAGAATTATGTGTGAGATATTTCTAGACTCCTCCCACGTACTCCCACCACTGAAGATGCTTTCTAAGGGCCAATGACTACTATTGCAACACAAACTATCCAGATTTGCATTTATTTCAGATCCAGAATTATTGGCAAATCATTGTAAAGTAGCACATAGGCTGATTTGAGCATGGGATATGTTGTAAATATTTATATAAATAACATAGCTCCCTCCTTGGTTGAGCCAGTTAGGAATTAGAATAGAGGAGAGTTTTCAATTGCAGCAATTAGGACTGTACAGTAATTTTCTGTAACAGTTTTCAGCATGTTTTGTCATCAATAAAAGTGTAGCTATTTTATCATTTTCTGTTTCGAGTGTTAATTAGTTAAGGAGTGCTTTTCACCTCCTTCTAGATCAGGAAGTATGGGCCCACTTTCAGATCTAGAAGGAGGGATTTTATGGCAGGTTTTAATCTATAATTTTGCTACAGTAGAATTAATAGATTGCTTGCCAGATTTCATTTTCTTGTTTTTATTTTGTATTATGTGATTTATGTTTTCTATTATGTTTGTGTACAACATTTGTGTGTATGTCAGCTGACAAATTATATTACGCATTTTTCCTTTGCTTTCCATGTTTGCCCCATTTTCTATTTTAGCAACTTTCCATTTTCAGCATATTTCATTTTGCTGTCAATTCCTGTAGCAAAAGCTTGATGACCTTTTGTGGCAGGGCATTGACAGGTGTTTTTAGAATAAGTTTCATTTACAAGCATCATTTCAATTATGCAAGAGTAACTAGATTTCAATTCTGCAAATGTAACTTAGGATTTCATTTCAGCAATTTCAATTCTGCAAAAGTAACTTAGGATTTCATTTTAGCAATTTCAATTCTACAAAAGTAGATTAGATTTCAATTTAGCAATTTCAATTCATGCAATTGTAGTTAGATTTCAATTCTTGCAACTTAGAATTAGTTTTCAATTCCTGTAATTTATTTCAGTTTCCATTCTTCAGACTAGGTTTAGTGTGACACCAAAAGGCTAAACCAAAATCTGCTTCACCAATAAATGCTTGAAATCTGAATGCCTGAATTGTACTCTGCCCTAGCCTTCTATCGTAGACATCCTTGGACACCACCCCGGATTGATAAATCATTGAGATTAAATGATGAGACTCAACGACACTCATCATATTCCTCATTTGAGGGGGTATTCATATCCTAAGTTGGCTTTGCATGCAACCAAAAAATCAAAAATCCAAAAGTGTGATTAGCACATTTGTCTATGAAAATTTTTGCTAAATATTATCATACGAAATAATCTCAATTACAACCAGACATGGGTTATATCATGAGAGTTATGCGTAACAATGGAAAGGTCACTTTGCCATTCATGGAGCACAATGAATGACATGGGCAACTAATCCTAGCACAACATTTGGAAAAGGATCTCATGACCATGCTGATCTGGTCACATTTGAATAATTCAAATGTTAACTAACTCAAATGGTTTGACACTTGTTGCCATGTTCTCATCAATCAATCAAAAACAAAAATTTAAATAGGCTTTTGTCCTATTCATACTTTTGGACCACGCTTATCTGGTCACAAAAGCAAAGCAGTCAAAAGTTGTCATTCTCAAGCAACTAGTATGGCATCGTAAATGTCATATGGATTAAGTAAAATCACATAATTGCATCCATAATTTTTTTAGCATTTTTTTTATTTCTTTCCTCTTCTCTGTATTTCCTTTTTCTCTTCTTTCCCTTGGACATCTAGTTAATTTTTATGGTCACACTTCGAGTGGCTACATACCCTTTGATTGAATTCCATTCCCCTTTTATCCCTTTTTCTTCTGCACAAACCCTTTACATTTTTGTATTAAATTGTGTTCTACATAGTATAGTACAAAAAGGGGCAAAATGTAGACACCCAAAAGTCACACAGTGTTGTTTATATGTATCCATAGGTGATTCTAGACATCCATAGGCTATTGTAGGCTATCGTAGTCATGCGTAGTTATGCGTAGTCATGCATAGTCATATGTAGATTGTTGTAGTTCACCATAGCAGTATGTAGACTTCCATATATGACACTTTATCAGCTTTTAGGTCCAAAACCCTGACAAGCCTTCAAAATCACATCCCGAGCATTGGGATATCCTTCAACAACCTATTTGCACTCAATTGAGGCCCCCACAGGGTATTAATTGACCAAAAAAATTAACAAGTCAATTCCAAAAATCTAATTTAATGTTGAATTCACTTAAGTCACCTTCTTGGGGCAAAATTTATTAAAATAACTCTTAATTCTTGATTAACACTAATTACATCCTCACACATGTGTGAGGATGGGATATTTCTCATAAGGAATGTGATGTTGCCACATTGCATTTCCTAACCTAACCCTAGTCATAATTCAACCTAGGTTTAGTTTATCTAACTCTCCCTACACCTTGCCATTTCCTATAAATAGTGGATCCTAAAACCCTAATTACCTCTCTCTTCTAAGTTCAAAAAAGTATAGAAACTCTATAGAAATTTATAGTGAATATTCAACAGTCAGTTCTCAGAGAATATAGTTGGATTTATACAGCATACAAAGGCACCCCAACTGCCTAGGAATCAATCCACCAAAGGGATTTTGCAAAAGGAACCTCATAGCTCAAATCACCCCTTGCCCCATGAATCGAGCATCAGTTTGCCCCTCAGGTGGTGAATTGGTCCTACAAAGCCCAAATCACCTCATATTTGGTAGGGAAGATATGTTTTACCATTTTATCAGCTTCTACATACTTTATTTAAATTTTAAATATGCTTTCATAGTCGTTTTATCTTTCTAAACATGGGGCTTAACTAAGGCAAGCCCCCCATCACATTAATCCCCTTTTGTAGGTTCTTCACAGGTTATTTAGTATATCTGAAGAGGAAGAACACCATCAAACAAACAACAACCCAACGGTGGCCCACATACAAAGAATCCCACCTTCATTAAGGAATGATTGAATATGGCATCGAACTTGTTGTATCATTAGTAAAAGAATAAATGGATAAAGGCCATCGTGTCCCTATTGTAACACATATCTCTCAATATTAATGAAATACAAACTTTTCGTTTAATGCATCATTTTATTTTGTATTAATGGATCAAATTTTGATTTCTACTCATTTCACTTTGTTCTTCTCCCCCTGGGACATTGCTCCCCCTAGCTCAATGCTCTCTCCTCTTTTCTCAAATACCAAATCTCTCCCCCTTACTCAAATCTCTCCCCCTTTGACATCAATGGCAAAGGGTCACCTTTGGGGCTTAGGGCTAAGAATGATCCTCTTAGCTTAGCCCCTCCCCCACCTTCTCTTGAGGTGGTTAATTTTGGGGTGGGAGTATTTCTACTCCCAGAAAACACTGTTCTTTACCTTTATTCTCTTTTTTATTATTTTATCCTTTTGATTCCTCTGACTGTTTCTTTCCATGTCCATGTTCCTTTCCATGTCTACATTATTGTTCCTATTTATATTCTTGTTCCTATTTTTATTCATATCCAGGTTCCTATTCCTGTTCATATTCATGTTCATATTCCTATTATTGTTCCTGTTCATGTTCCTGCTTGATTTTGGAATGTCTACTCTACACCACTTTGTTGTGTGACCATCATTATTGCACTTATAACACTTAATTTTATTATTCCTTAGAGGTAAAAATATCTTAGGATTTATCCTAGTGAAGCCATATCCTCTTCTGTCATGAACCCTGCAATTCATTGCCTTATGACTAAACTAATTACATGAGTAGCAGTACCCATGTAAAAGTTGTATATTCCCATATTCCTGTCTTTCATGTGTTCTACACTATGAAGACATGTGCCCAAAACTATGACAAGGAAAACATCTTCCATTGAAGTTTCCTTATCTTAACCTCATTGGTCTCCTAGTATCTCTTGATCTATTCTTATTGTTGTTCCATTTGTATATTCTTTGTGCATTATTCATGTTCTTGTTGAACTTTTTGTTGTCCAAATCATCCTCAGATGTCTCACTTCCTTTTACACTATCTTCTTCTAAAGTATCTTCATCTGGAGTTTCTTCTCCTCCAAAACTTGAGATTGACTTTCCTTCCCATTTCTTATATCTGTGTTCAAATCCAAGACCTATTTTGCTTTATGTAGGCTTTTGTATCTTGATGAACTTATCCAAGTTCTTTGAGCTATTTTTGAACCCTTTTAGATTGACTTTGGATTCTTCTAAATCTTCTCTTAGCAGTGCCACTTCTTGTGCTAATTTTTCATATTCTAAGATATTTTCTTCTAACTTATCTTTGAACCTTTCTATCTTAGCCTTTGATTTTTCTAAAACCTCTATAAACAATCTTCTCTCTTCATCACATTCTTGAAACTGAATTTCAATTTTAGAGTGTTGTTTTCTTACCTTCTTTACTATGTCAAGAGCATAAATGAGTTCTCCCTTTATATCATATCTATCTTTCTCTTAATATTCCTCTATTTGTTTTATGGTCCTTCAATTGTATCTTCATATTTATCAACACAGAAACTATAACCATTCTTTGTACAACTATCTTCAAGATGTCCAAAGTTAACACATCTAAAATACTTGAGAATTACTAGAATCCTTTTCTTAACTTGTTATTTTTCTTCAATCATAAATAGGAATTCATCTCTATCATTATCTAAAAAACTAGCATCACTATCACTTGAGTACTTACTTGCCTTATCCACATAGTAGCTCCTCTTTTTTCTTTGAAATAACTTCTTTCCTTGTCTGCTTTGTCCATCGTTGCTTTTCTTTTGGTACCTGTATCTTTTTGATTCCATGTTCTTGTGATCCTATTTTTATTCATCATTGTTATTCTTAGCTTCTTGACAATTAGTTGCATAATGACCATACCTTCCAAAATTGAAATATTTAATAGATCTTGTATCTCTAGATCTTCTTGAATATTTATTCCTTCTACTATAATTTGCTTCTTCATCACTGGATGAATCATTGCTTGATTCTTACTTCTTACCCTTTGTCTTCTTGATCGCTTTGAATGTTGTTTCTTTTTGAGGATTTGGTTCCTCTTTTGTTCTTATCTCAAATATTGTAAGAATACCAAGCAACATATCTCTTGTTAAAGAATCACAATCCATTGACACTTCTATAACATAAACCTTTTCACTAAATATTTTTGGAAGAGTTATTAAGAATTTATCACAAACATCTGATTCATCAATCTTCATTTCAAGTCCTTGCATATCATTAACAACCTCATCAATTCAAAGTAGATAAGTACTAATATTTTCCTCATCATTAATTCTTAATGCTTCAAATTGTCCTTTGATATTTTGTGTGTCTTTGCTTTCTTAACACTTTTATCTCTTTCATATATATTTTGCATTTTATTCCACATTTATTTTGTAGTTTGACAATGCATAACCTTCATATACTATGTTCTATGCAAACATCTCAAAAGTGCATTCATTGTTTTTGAATTATAATGTTGTAGGATCTTACCTTCCTTATCTATAGGAGGATTAATTAAGGGATCGTATCCAATTTCAAATGCTTCCCAAAGTTCATTGCCAAGTACCATAAGATAGATCTTCATTCTTATACTCCAATATATATAGTCACTTCCATGAAATACTGGTGTTGAATTATCTAAGGACACATTCTTAGAATCCATTGTGTTCTTGTTATCATTTTCTTCAAGTTGTTAAACTCTTTCGAAGTAACCCGCTCTGATACCAATTGAAGAACACAATCTTATACTGAAAGGGGGGTGAACAGTGTACGACCACTTTTTACTTTTCTTTACCAATCAATATTATGCAATGTAAATATAGCAATATCAATAGCATTAATCAAAGCAATGCACAAATAACAACACAATAAATACACCATAATTTACATGGTTCACCCAATGTGGGCTACTCCATGGAGAAAATATTTCACTAAAATCAATATCTTGGGAATCCTTTCCCTATTACAATGTTTATTGATCTCTATCCAATGGAGATACCAATCCCTTGATCAAGTTTGTGGAACTCTATCCACAGGAGAACTCTTTTCCCCTCTTTCTCTAGCTGGTGATCTTCTAGAAGAACTTCTACCTCCATTGCACTAGCTAATGGATCTCTATCCACTGAAGACTCCTATCCTCACTTAGAATACATGTCCTCACTACCTTGGCTAATGACCTATATCCATTGGAGACTATTGTCCTCTATACTATGTCACCTCCAAAGCTCTATATAAAATCTGCACTAAACACATTCTATTAGTCTAACATAAATCTACTCAATATCTATCCTCAAATCTGCACTAAACATAGTACTTCGATATAGCACAAATGTGCTCAATCTCTATCCTCAAATATACACTAAACATAGTCCTTTGGTCGAGCACAAATCTGCTCAATATCTAGTCTGGCACAAATCTATCCTCAAATATGCACTAACTCTATCCTCGAATCTATACTAAACATAGTCCTTTAGTCTAGCACAAATTAGTCCTCAATATCTATCCTCAAGCCTTAACTCAAAGCTTGAATTAATCTAAAAACAACTCTGCTAGATCTACCCCAAACCTTAACTCAAGGTTATAACAAATCAATCAACTCTGCTCACAAGCCTTCTCAAAGACCTATCTCAAATCTATCTTGTAAGCTTCCATAAAAGCTCACACCAATCTATCCACAAGTCCTCTCTATAATTTTTCCAATCTGCTTAATAAGGCCTCTGAATAACTTAACCAAATTTGCTCTCAAACTATATTGTAAGCTTCCACAAAAGCTTACTCAAATTTTTCCACAAGTCTTCTCAAATACTTGCCTCAAATATGCTCAACAAGTCCACACTAGAACTTGTCCAATATCATAGAAACATAAATATAATTATTAGAGACTCAATATGCTCTATACTCATCATAATGATCAATCACTTTCAATCACTCTTTTAGAAACATACAGAGAATGGTTAGAGACTCAATATGCTTCAACTCAATCATTTTCTCAATTCAATTCAGAATATAGAATAGTTTATTTTATGGAACTTGAACAATCACTCCACACACCCACTTGACTAGTCTCAAACATCTCTACTCAGCCAATCACTCAATGAAATAATCCTTGCTCACAAACCCTAGTCCAAGCATATGATTCTTCACTCAAAATGTTTCCAACAATGCTCAACAAAAAATCTCACATAACAATGTACTCATGTTCTTTTCAAAATATAGTTCAATTTATTTTCTCAACTCACTTCAACAACAATGCTTATAAAACACCTCTCACATAACAATGATACTCATGTTATTTTCAAACCCTAGTTCCTTTCTCAACCAATAACTTCAACAACAATGCTTATAAAATAAGGTTCACATAACAATTCTTTATTCCAAAAAACCTTGAAGTATTAACTCAAACACACTCAATAAGGAAGCCCTAACAAAACCCTTTTCACTCTAAACTTATTTTTATAAAATCAATCAATCAACTCAACTATGGAAGAATGTGCTCATACCTTTTCTTGATCATGAAGGAACCTCAAATTTTTTTCACAATCACAACCACTTCTATGCCAAAATCAAAGAGGTTAGAAGATAAATCTTTCTCACAATGTAATGTAAAAGTCAATTACACCTTATCACTCCATCTATAAAAACAATCATCAATATACATAAAATATTTTTCCAATAACACCTTATAATCTTCCAACTAAAATAAATTTAACATCCACCAAAATTTAACTCAAAAACCTCTTTAATTAAATTTTAATGGCAAGAAGAACCTTGGCAATAATCAAATCCACTTTTCTTGTAACTCCAATAACATAAATCAATTACC
The DNA here is from genome assembly GCA_028583015.1 of Wollemia nobilis. Taxonomy (NCBI): domain Eukaryota; kingdom Viridiplantae; phylum Streptophyta; class Pinopsida; order Araucariales; family Araucariaceae; genus Wollemia; species Wollemia nobilis. The sequence continues at coordinate 14,516,328 of JAQPPZ010003077.1, read as the reverse complement.
AAACAAGCAACCTTTCATATACCCTTATAACTCCAAATAACACCTTATGAAAATATTAGGCAAAGAAAAGGTTTAATAAAAATTACCTTTGCCACTAGTGGGATTTGAACCCCCAATCACTACCTCCTTGTACACACTAGCCGCAGGCTTGCCCATCGTGTGTGCTAGATGCACGCTTGGAAGGATAAAAGCACCTCGTGCTCTTTATTCCAAGTATGGCACTCTAAACGAGCGTGTGCCAAAAGTTTTTCTCCTCAGTGCTCAAGACAAACACGCCAAAAACCTCCACGCAAATCGATCATGGTCACTTCCACTCCCAACGCTCTCACAAAATGTGCACTACCAATGGACCACACTATCCAATGTGAGTGAGGCCTTAAGCCCTCTCCTTTCATCTTCTTCTTGGCACTAAAAGATAAAACGAATTCTTTGTCTTCTTCCTCAACAATTTCACGAAAATACTCTTTGCTCGGTCGCATGAAAAATTAATTGAATAAGGGTAAGTTTTGAATGCCCCTTTGGCATATTATTTATACATGAAATTCATCATATGGCTTAGATGTCAATGCTCCATTAAATTTGATGACGTCAATGCTTTTTATAACCTTTATAATTTATAAATTATTCAAATTCTAAAAGAATTTAAATTTTATAAATTATATTTACAAACCTTTGACTTTAATAAAAATTAAATCCTCCTTGAGATAAAATTTAAACCTTCATTTGTACTTCACTGATTTGATGAAAATTATTTTGCCACATGGTTTTAATAAAAATATTAATTTTGCCATTACAATGTTTAAGGAAGCCTTTATATCCTCATAATGGTTTTAATAAAAACCTTTTAATTTTCCACCATGGTTTTAACAAAAACCTTTATAAAACAATATTTTGACAAATTTTCTTCAACTCTTCGCATTGCTTCTGGTGTCAATTATGGTGTACTCCATGGTATTAATGACAGCTTCATGTTTTCACATTAGCATCAATGACAACTTCTCACCTTGACATCAATGACAACTAAATGAGCTCAAAATGTCCAACACCAAGAAATATGGACACACTCTACAAGAATCAAGTAACAGCACAACCACCTATGAAAGCACAGAGACTAGATCCAAAGGCAAAACTAAAGAGGAAGTAGAAGATGAATCTAAAGGAGGAATATAGTATAAGGTCAATTGAAAGGAGAACCTATAGCTTCAACCTATTTTTGCATCATATGGATACTGAAGCAACTACAAAACATTTAGACCATCAGCTAGAAGAAGATCTACATTGAAGACTAAAGTCTTCAATATCCAAATAATGTAATATAGGGGGATTTTAGAAATAGGCTATTACATCATTTGGATTATTTAAATATACCTTTCTTGGTACATACTTAGGATATTATATTGCTTTAGGGATAAGTTATCTAGTTACTATATGCAATGTAATAAATGCACAAGTTTCAAAGTGCAAGTTGTATATGTGCAAGTTGTCCCTTGCACATCTAGGTAGAGTGTTGGCCAAGGAATATATTTCCTATATAAAGGTCCATAGACATAGATATAGAGACAAGAGAGTGAACTACATCAGTAGGAAGTAGTATAGATCAGAGTGGCATGATGTAGCAATGTGATGTATTATGATGGGGTGTAATATGCTCAATGCCCATTCTTGAGTTGTAGCTATATTCATGGGGTGTTCATTTCCTCCATAGCTAATTTTGTAAGCACCTCCATCATTTCTATTTATAGTATATTTTTATTCATCTCACATATTTACTTTATTTCATATTATTTTGTATCTTGTGTTTGCTATCTCCCATTACATGTTGCATAAAAAGCTAACAACTCCTAGAGTTGTCTAATTATAATCGATGCTTGATCATCTTCTAGCTCCAAAGGAATCAAGGATGCAGTAGCGACCATGGCATTCTCATGGAAGTTGGAGGATTTATTTATAGACTATATGGTGACCCTATTGAAAAAAGACAAAATATTGGCAATAATCTCTTTGTAGAGTTTAAGTTTATCATCCTGAGTCTAATAAACATCATTGATTTGGTTGACCGCAAGTTGAGAATCACCAAAGACTGAAAGGACTCTAACCTTCAATGCTGAGACAACTCTAAGACCAAGGATCAAAGATTCATATTTTGTAGTATTGTTCATGCAAGAGAAATGAAGCTTCAAAGAAATAGGGATGAGTTGTTTTTGTGGGGTAACCAACAAGATTCTAGCACCAGCACCTTTTAAGCATCGGGCTCCATCAAAAAATAAAATCCAAGATTTTGGCTTCATAGTTTTGATGAGGCACTCATTAAGAAACTCAACAACTAAAGGATGATTGATTATAGGGATAGATAAGGCTAATTGATCAACAATGACCTGATCCTTAATAGCCTCCTAACCTATGAAGTTAGGTCAAACTCACTAAGGGCTAGAACCCACTTAACAACTCATACTGAAAGGTGGGATTTAGACATTAAGTAGCATAAAAGGTTAAACTTGACAACCACCAATATCTTATGGCTGAGCATGTAGTGTCTTAACTTTTGGGAAGCAAACACTACAGTAAGACAAAGCGTATTTAAGGAAGTATAATGAATTTCATAGATAACCACAATTCTACTAACATAGTAGATAACTCACTCCTTGTTCTGATCATCATGTTGGGCCAACATGGTCCCAAAGTCATGTGTTGTGGTAGCTATGCAAAGCATTAGATGCTTATCCGATCTAGAAGGAACTAAAAGAGGTGGAGAAGTGAGATATTATTTGAGTGTATCAAAAGCCTTTTGACACTCATCATCCCACTTGAACATGATATCTTTCTTAAGAATTTTAAGAAAATGCTGACACTTATTGGCTAATTGGGCTATGAACCAACGAATACCTTGAATATTACCTTACAGGCTACACAAATTGGTTAGGTTATAGGGAGGACGCATGTTAGTAATAGTAATTATCTAAGTAGGGTTGACTTCAATGCCTTTCCTAGAAATTATGAAGCCTAACAACTTTCTAGATGTGTTCCCAAATACACATTTAGAGGGCTTAAGATGAACCTTGAACTGTTAAAGGTATTCAAAAATACATCTTAAATCATGAACATGATTCTCTCAATGTATGGAGCAACCCAAAAGATAATCCACATAGTCTTGTAAGGTATCATGCATCATGTCATGAAAAATATAAATCATGGCCCTCTGATATGTGGCACTAGTATTTTTCAAGACAAAAGGCATGACTTTCCAATAGAAGGTACATCATGGAGTGATTAATGTTGTCTTGGTCTAATCCTTAGGGCTAATTATAATTTTATTGTACGAGAAACCATCCATGAGAGATAACATACCGCATCTGACCATGAAATCTACATTTTTATCTATGATGGGTAAGGTAAAATCATCCTTGGACATTCTAATTTAATGTCCCTAATGTTGGTACATATTCTGATTGTTCCTTCCTTCTTAGATGCAAGAATGATGTTGGAGATCCAATCAAAATAGTCAATGGCTTTTACAAAATTAATGTTAAGGATTTTTTGGAGCTCCTCTTTGATTCAAAGGGTGATCTTAGGGTGAATATTCCTAAGTTTCTACTTAAGTAGCTTAACACTAAGATTCACTACTAATGATGTGCAAGGTGCAGCCAAAGTATTGTCATTGTTGTCAACACAGATAGATAGATCAGTTGATGCAGGTGATGCAGTGGACAGGAGTTTAGAGGTCAGTCAGAACATGTACAGTGAATTTCCAAGAAGATAGAAGTGGCCTAGATTCAAAAAATCAAAGAAAAAGACAAGTAAGAAAATTGTTGCGATATCGCGACATGTTTTCTATCGTGATTTCACGACATGGCCGAGGAGAGAGAAGGTGCAAGAAAAATTGTCATGATTTCATGACATGGCCGAGGAGAGAGAAGGCGCAAGAAAAATTGTCATGATTTCGTGACATGGCCGAGGAGAGAGAAGGCACAAGCAAAATTGTCATGATTTCGCGACATGGTCGAGGAGAGAGAAGGCGCAAGGAAAACTGTCACGATTTCACGACATGTTGGAGGCAAAGAAGCCAAGTGGAAAAATTGTCATGATTTCACGACATGTTGGAAGCAAAGAAGGCAAGTAAGAAAACTGTCATGATTTCGCGACATGTTTGGAAAGAAGGCGCAAGCAAAGAAAACTGTCATGATTTCGCGACATGGTTGGAGAGAAGGCACAGGAAAAGAAAACTGTCACGATTTCGCGACATGTCGAGTTTTCATGATCCGATGAGAAGAAAAGCACCAAGGAGAGAAAGTGTCACGATTTCACAATAGGTTCGAAGAGAAAGCGCCAAGGAGAGAAAGTGTCACGATTTCGTGACAAGATCAAAGAGAAAGCACCAAGGAGAGAAAGTGTCATGATTTCACGACAGGTTCGAAGAGAAAGCACCAAGGAGAGAAAGTGTCACGATTTCATGACAGGTTCGAAGAGAAAGCACCAAGGAGAGAAAGTGTCACGATTTCACGATAGGTTCGAAGAGAAAGCGCCAAGGAGGAAAAGTGTCACGATTTCACGACATGTTGTGTTTTCGTTGGCCAAAGACAGAAAAGGCACAAGGCAGCGAAAGTGTCACGATTTTGCGACATGTTCCGTTTTTACGGGTGGAAGGCAAAGAAGTGCAAGGAAGCGAATGTGTCATGATTTCGTGACATGTTGTGTTTTCATTGGCCAAAGACAGAAAAGGCACAAGGCAGCGAAAGTGTCACGATTTCGCGACATGTTTCGTTTTCGCAGGTGGAAGGCAGAGAAGTGCAAGGAAGCGAAAAGTGTCACGATTTCGTGACATGTGTTTTCATAGGCCAAAGACAGAAAAGGCACAAGGCAGTGAAAGTGTCACGATTTCACGACATGTTCCATTTTCACGGGCGAAAGGCAGAGAAGTGCAAGGAAGCGAAAAGTGTCACAATTTCGTGACATGTTTGGTTTTCGTGGGTGCAAGACAAGAGGTGGACAAGGAGGCCAAAAATGTCATGATATCGCGACATGTCATGTTTTCACGAGTAGAAGGCGAGAAGAGCACAAAGAGATAGAAGTGTCACGATTTCGCGACAGTGTCGCAACAACGACGATCACCGATAGTTAACTCGAAGCGATGAACAACGATTAAAGGGGCGATTGTAGAGAGAAATCATGCAAGCTATTTTAAGAACTGTTGAAGAAGGAGAAATCGAACAGTCACATAAATAGAATCAAAAAATGCATGCATGCATAGAAAAGGATACGAACAGTCATGACCAAGAAGACGAACAGTCATGGTAGAGATATACGTTGCATGTAACGTAATGCCCACACTATATATACAAAAGGAGTTACATATAGAAGGAGTTACAGTTGACAAGTGGCAGAAGAGAATATTAATAGAACAGTTACAACTGGCAAGTGGCACATGAGAAATAAAAGATGGAGTTACAACTGGAGTTACTGTTAGACTATTTGATTATAAAAGGGTAGTTGCATGGAGAAATAAAGTTGCCGCTCAGAGTGAAAAAGTGCTGCAAAAAGAGTGTGAAAGTGCTACTGAAAGAGAGTGCATAGGAGGCGAGTGAGCAGTGGTGTGTCGTTGTGTAAAGAGTGGGCAATGTTGAGAAAGCAATAGACCAGTCAGGGTCTTGTAAAAGCGAAGGCATTTTTATGTCAAAAATATTCAAAATAGAATTCTGAGTTGGTGCTTGGAATCAGGGGTTGGTGCTCCTTTCTATTGGTGCAGATAAATTAGGGGTTGGTGCTCCTTCCAGTCGATGCTGGTAAATTAGGGGTTGGTGCTCCTTTCTATTGGTGCAGATAAATTAGGGGTTGGTGCTCCTTCCAGTGGGTGCTAGTAAATTGTTTGTAAAGTTGGTGCTTTGCAAAGGCTAGATTTGGATGGGTGTCCAAGCAGTCTATTTTTGAGGAGTAGCCAAAACTAGTGAACCTCGTTACATCTTGTGTTATGTGATGCTCTCATGTGATATTTGCTTTATCTGTTTTAAGTTTTCATTGCTTCAGATTTAAGAGTTAAGTTTTTAAGTTTGAAATAGCTACATCGATTCACCCTCCCATCTCAGTGCCATTGTAAGACTAACAATTGGTATCAGAGCCAAGTTCTTGAACAAGCTCAATCGGCTAAGGTGATCTGGGAAGTGACTCAATGGCAGTTGGTGAAGGATTCTCATCAAACAAAGCTCCATTGTTTGACGGGACTAATTACGCATTCTAGAAAATCAGGATGCGAGACATATCTGTGTGCGTTGGGATACGACATATGGGACTCAGTAGAAAGTGGATACACAATACCCACCACTCCTCCAACCGATGTTGTCGGTAAGAAACTATTTGAGAATGACTCAAAGGCAAAGAATGCTATAATGTGCGGTGTAGCAAACAATGAACTGGTAAAGATCATGAGTTGTAAAACTACAAAAGAAATTTGGGACAAATTGAAGAGCATTCATGAAGGAGACGATAAGATCAAGGAGGCCAAGTTGCAAACTCATCGAACTCAGTACGAAGCGTTAAAGATGAATGACGATGAGAACATAGCGGCATATATGCTGAGAGTAAATGAAGTCATTAATGCCATTAGAGGACTCGACGAGAAAATCGAAGACCCTGCAATCATAAAAAAGGTATTAAGATCTCTTCCCAAAATATTTGATTCTAAAGTTTCAGCTATAGAAGAAGCCAAAGATCTAAATATGTTTAGTATGGATGAGATGCATGGTACGTTGACTACGTATGAGATGAGAATAGGAAAGTCTGATCCCACAGACAGAGAAGCTGCGTTTAAAGCCCACAAACATATGAAAGCAAAACAAGAATCCGAAGATGAAGAGACATCCGATGAGATGGAAGCAAACTTTGTCCAAAAACTAAAAAGGGGACAAGGAAAATATAGAGGAAAGCTACCATTTAAATGTTTCAGCTGTGGAGGCATTGGGCATGTTGCAGCTAAATGTCCATGAAATATGGAGAATGAAAGTGATGAAGAATCGCATCGAGAAAGAAGTGATCGGAAGAAAAATATGAAGTTCAGAAACAACCACTTCAAGAAGAAAAGTTTCATATCCAAGAATGTCAGCTCCTCTGAAGACAGATCCGATGAGGATTCTAAAGAAGAAACAGGTGAAACTCTGTTCATGGCATTCGAAGAAGAAAATACAAAAGAAGAACAGGAAAGTGATGGAAACCTTGAGGCTGAGGCTGAAGTAAATCTAAGAGGTGAGTTGATAGCTGCACTTGAAGAATTGAGAATAGAAAAGAAAAAGAACAAAAGACTGTCCAAGAAATTGGAAGAATATGGGGATGAGATTGAAGATCTCTTCTTACAGGTTCAAAAGGCCAAGAAATCAGAAGAAGCCTTGAAGACACACCTGGATGATGAGAATTATGTATGCAGCACAAGTGAAGAAGAATCTAACAAAGTTATTGTTGATCTAAAGCTGCAAGTAGAACAGCACAAAAGGATTGAAGATATTCTCAGGTCTCAAATCAATGAGAAAGAGACTGTTTGCTGCCAACAAGAAGAAGAGATTGTTTCATTGAAGAAACAACTAGTAGAGGCCAATGTAAATCTCAAATATGAGAAGAGCACAGAGTTGCTAGATAAAATGATAAAGCAACAAAGAAGCTCCACAACTAAGCTTGGTCTTGGATATGAAGCTGAAAAACCATCATCTTCCAAAAATGCAGAGAAGAAGAAGTTCACTGATGAAGGAAAGAAGAAAGAAAAGCCTGAAGCTGAATCTTCAAAAGGAAGAAAATCTCAAAGGAAATCTACAGCAAAGCAACCACAGCAAAAGAGGTTCTCTCACTCTCACTCTTTTCATAATAATGCTTTTAACGACTATTGTTTTAGATGCAGCCATTATGGTCACCGGGCAATTTATTGTGGATTGAATAATAATTCAAGGAGTTATGCTGGTAGAAATACATCTGCTCTTCTGAGTGAACACCATGTGCAATGTTTTAAATGTAATGGTCATGGGCACATAGCAAGGTTTTGTCCAAGCACCTCTGCAACTAATCTAAGACAAGATCGTAGATTCCATCAGACACAAAGAGTGCAACACAGACAGGAAAATAATTATCCTTCAAGATTGCACAAGAGACAACCACCCAAGAGAAATGTTCAGGTTCACGAAAAGGTTCAAAATGTGGATGCAGGTGAAAATTCTCAGCCTAAGTTCAAGAAAAACTGGAGAAAGAAAGAAGAACGGGAATCCTGTCTCCTTGGACTGAAGGAGACTACTCAGCTATTGCACTAAGCCACTCTAGGTGGCACATCCTCAGGGGGAGTAATATTAAAGTTTTTTTTAATACTCCTATGTATTTGATTGGTTATCTGAGGATGAATGGCAGGCAGTCGGGAAATTGTTGTATAGCTATCAAAGTGTGTTGTCTGTTCTTACAGTTGTTTGTGTTAGTGTCGTGAAGGGTGGTGATTGAATTGAGAGTTGTCATTATTGGTAGAATTGTTGTATGTCATTATTGAACTGGTGATGGCTCTTACTACCACTGTCATAAGTTAAAGATTATAATAGTTCAGATGATTTGGTTGGTTTTATGGTACTGTGTTTGATGTTTGCACAGAGTTGGCAGTAAAACTACAGTGTTGGTACAGTGTTGGACAAAATTTGGTACAAGTGTGAGTCACTTGTCAATGCTGTTGACAGATGTGAAATCAGCGTGTTGAATGGGAAGATTGAAAAAGAGGTTTATAATGAGCAGCCAGATGGTTTCCAGCCTGGTAATGAATGGTTGAGTTGCCTTCATAGAGGCTATTTTGATCAAATTAATGCTTTACTTGATACATGATTTGAGCAAGTTATTATTTGCATTGGTGATTTATGTTGGTGGCTGTTTTGTTCAAATACCTTTGGAAGGAAAAGGATGTCTACTAGTTTCCTTTTCATGTAGTGATCGGTTGAATGCTTCAAGATTAATCTTGAGTTGAATGATGTTGGTTAAACCTTGTCTATAAGCATTGTTGTTAAAGCCTTAATTGATTGAGAAAAGATATAGGTTGTGGAAAGAACATGAGTATCATTGTTATATGAGTTATTGCATGATTGGCAATTGTTGGGTTGTGTTGCATGTTCTTGAGAAAAGCTTACTACATCTATCTTATTCTTTTTGAGACTGAGATTGAGTTGAGATTGAGATTGGGAGTTAAGTATAGAACATATTGAGTCTCTAAAAATTCTCTTTATGCTTCTATGAGGGTGATGAATCACATTGGGTCTCTAACAATTCTCTTTGTGGGTTCATGCTAAGCAAGTTTTTCTTGATGAACTTGTGAGCTAATTTGAGGACAGTGCTGGGATAGATTTCTAGATACAGATTTGGGCAGGATGTGTAGAGGACAAAAAGTGTACCAATGGAGGTGCATTCTATCATGGAGATAGATTGGTCATGTGGAACAGTAAGAAACAAGAATCATTTTTCTTATCCACAACAAAAGCAGAATTTATTGCAGCGATAGTGTGTTGTACGTAGAGGAAGAATTTATATATTTAATTATATTTGTGCTCATATTTGTAATTTTTGCTAACTGTCATAACATGTGCCTGAGAATGTTGTGCATGGACTCAGGGGGAGTCTACAGTAACCCTTTGGTATTATTGTCAAAGGGGGAGAAGAATTACAGGAGATTGCATGAGTGTTGCCAACAATTCCAAAGGGGGAGATTGATGTGCAAGGTGCAGCCAAAGTATTGTCATTGTTGTCAACACAGACAGATAGATCAGTTGATGCAGTTGATGCAGTGGACAGGAGTTCAGAGGTCAGTCAGAACATGTACAATGAATTTCCAAGAAGACAAAAGTGGCCCAGATTTAGAAAATCAAAGAAAAAGACAAGTAAGAAAACTATCGCGATATCGCGACATGTTTTCTATCAAAATTTCGTGACATGGTCGAGGAGAGAGAAGGCGCAAGCAAAATTGTCATGATTTTATGACATGGCCGAGGAGAGAAGGCGCAAGCAAAATTGTCATGATTTCGTGACATGGTCGAGGAGAGAGAAGGCACAAGGAAAATTGTCATGATTTCACGACATGTTGGAGGCAAAGAAGCCAAGTGGAAAAACTGTCACGATTTTGCGACATGTTGGAAGCAAAGAAGGCAAGTAAGAAAACTGTCACGATTTCGTGACATGTTTGGAAAGAAGGCGCAAGCAAAGAAAACTGTCATGATTTCGTGACATGTTTGGAGAGAAGGCACAAGCAAAGAAAACTGTCATGATTTCGTGACATGTTGGGTTTTCACGATCTGATGAAGAAAAGCGCCAATGAGAGAAAGTGTCACGATTTTGCGACAGGTTCGAAGAGAAAGTGCCAAGGAGAGAAAGTGTCACGATTTCATGACAGGGTCGAAGAGAAAGCGCCAAGGAGAGAAAGTGTCACGATTTCATGACAGGTTCGAAGAGAAAGCGCCAAGGAGAGAAAGTGTCACGATTTCACGACAGGTTCGAAGAGAAAGCACCAAGGAGAGAAAGTGTCACGATTTCGTGACAAGTTCGAAGAGAAAGCGCCAAGGAGGAAAAGTGTCACGATTTCGTGACATGTTGTGTTTTCGCTGGCCAAAGATAGAAAAGGCACAAGGCAGCGAAAGTGTCACGATTTTGCGACATGTTCTGTTTTTGCGGGTGGAAGGCAGAGAAGTGCAAGGAAGCAAAAAGTGTCACGATTTCATGACATGTTGTGTTTTTGCTAGCCAAAGACAAAAAAGGCACAAGGCAACGAAAGTGTCACGATTTCGCGACATGTTTCGTTTTCGTGGCGAAAGGCAGAGAAGTGCAAGAAAGCGAAAAGTGTCATGATTTCGTGACATGTGTTTTTGTATGCCAAAGACAGAAAAGGCACAAGGCAACGAAAGTGTCACGATTTCGTGACATGTTCTATTTTCATGGGCGAAAGGCAGAGAAGTGCAAGGAAGCGAAAAGTGTCACGATTTCGTGACATGTCTGGTTTTCACGGGTGCAAGACAAGAGGTGAACAAGGAGGCTGAAAATGTCACGATATCATGACATGTTGCATGTTTTCATGAGTAGAAGGTGAGAAGAGCACAAAGAGACAAAAATGTCATGATTTCGCGACAAGTCGCAACAACACGATCACCGACAGTTAAGCGAAGTCAAAACAACGAGTTAAAGTGGCGATTGTGAGAGGAAAATCATGCAAGCTATTTTAAGAACTATTCAAGAAGGAGAAATCGAACAATCGCATAAATAGAATCAAAAAATGCATGCATGCACGGAAAAGGATACGAACAGTCATGACCAAGAAGACAAACAGTCATGGTAGAGATATACGTTGCATGTAACGTAATGCCCACACTATATATACAAAAGGAGTTACATATAGAAGGAGTTACGAGTTGACAAGTGGCAGAAGAGAATATTAATAGAACAGTTACAACTGGCAAGTGGCACATGAGAAATAAAAGATGGAGTTACAACTGGAGTTACTGTTAGACAATTTGATTATAAAAGGGCAGTTGCATGGAGAAATAAAGTTGCCGCTCAGAGTGAAAAAGTGCTGCAGAAAGAGTGTGAAAGTGCTGCTAAAAGAGAGTGCACAGGAGGCGAGTGAGCAGGGTGTGTGTTGTGTAAAGAGTGGGCAATGTTGAGAAAGCAATAGACCAGTCAGGGTCTTGTAAAAGCGAAGGCATTTTTATGTCAAAAAGATTCAAAATAGAATTCTGAGTTGGTGCTTGGAATCAGGGGTTGGTGCTCCTTTCTGTTGGTGCAGATAAATTAGGGGTTGGTGCTCCTTCCAGTCGGTGTTGGTAAATTAGGGGTTGGTGCTCCTTTCTGTTGGTGCAGATAAATTAGGGGTTGGTGCTCCTTCCAGTGGGTGCTGGTAAATTGTTTGTAAAGTTGGTGCTTTGCAAAGGCTAGATTTGGATGGGTGTCCAAGCAGTCTATTTTTGAGGAGTAGCCAAAACTGGTGAACCTCGTTACATCTTGTGTTATGTGATGCTCTCATGTGATATTTGCTTTATCTGGTTTTAAGTTTTCATTGCTTCAGATTTAAGAGTTAAGTTTTTAAGTTTGAAATAGCTACACTGATTCACCCCCCCTCTCAGTGCCATTGTAAGACTAACAACTAAGTGATGCATAATGAGGGAGGGATCAAACCCTGACATGTCAGCTTATGACCAAGCAAAGATATCATGAAAATCCTTTAACAATTTGGTCAATTGGTTTTTCTCATTTATGGATAATAGGGTTATGTGTAAGGGGTCAGCCCCAAAATGTATTTATAAAAATTTGGCAAATCAGATTCAAAATCCAGGCAAATAGTGTCCATACGCTGTAGAAGGTTAACTATTATTAGGGATAATGTTGGAAATTTAAACTTAAAATGGTCAAATTATTATAAAATTGGGGCGAATCAACCCCCAAAAAAATTGCACCCAAAAATTTTTGGCTAATGGGCCTTGGTCAAGGGTCCCAAATATTATCCAATTCCAAATTTTGAAAATCCTAATTTTAGCCAATTGGCTATAAATAGCCGTTATGCATAACCCTGATGGATAGGGATTTACATAACTTAAGCATTTTGGAGGTCTCTTCATAAACTATGTTCACATCTATGGTCTCGTTAATGAGAATGTTGGACTCATCCTCAAGATGAGGTGGGGTAAGGATTACTCCTAATTGCTCAAGGTTCTTAAGATATATAGAACCACAAGCCTCTTGATAAATATAATACTTTACCTATGCAATGCAAGGGACTAACCCATAAAATAAGAAGTTGTTCTGAAGAACATCCTCATGAGCCATGTCACAAAGGGTGTCACCTTTAGCATACTCCCCTATGACCATGACTAACTTAGGATGCATCATAGTTATGCCATTGTAAAACAGAATGTTTGAGGTACTAGATGATCCCTTGTCCTCATCACTCCACTCCAAGCCTTGATGATCTAAGTATTTGATATAAGTAATAAGTTGATCATCATCATTGAATTGTAAAGGTTGGTTTTTAGTGGGTATGTAGCCTATGCCACATCTCCTAGGCCAAGGCTCAACTTCCAAAGGTTCTTGAATACCTTTTTGTTTTAACCCCAAACCTTTATCTATATATCCCATACTAGATAGGATTTTCTTAGGAAGTGGATAATCATTGGATAATTAATAATGGATGAAATAATACTCTACAAGACAAGGCTTGCGATCACAAATATTTTCTTTGAGGGAAATTCCTTTCAATACAAAGGTACATGTGCTAATGTGTACAACTTCACCTTTCTTATAGGGTACACCCATAGTCCTTGGTGAAGGTGGTAGTTAAGAAAAATCTAGAAGAGGTTCTTGAAAAAATAGATTGGTTTGATCCTATGATAAAATATTTATGAGTGGTTCCTCACTTAATTTTAAATTTCAAGTTGCTCAATGATTTTTTAGGAAGGATGAGTAGGATAAGAGGAAATAGAGACCAAAGGACATATATTGAGACTATATTGAGCTTGCTCAACCATTGAACAATATTTGAATGGATGAGGATGACCTAAAATGGTGACAATTTGATTCTTGAATTCAAAATTTAAACACTGATGATAAGTGGAAGGGACATCCCTCATCATATGGATCCAATGGCATGCAAGGAGAATATTGAAATATGTAGGGCAAGACACCACACATAACAAGCTATCTAAAATATTAGGTCCAACCCTAAGGGGGAGGGATATAATGTCGCAAGACTCTTGGGACTCATTGTTAATAGCTTTGATGATAACATCAGATTTAGTTAAGTCTCCCTCTTTTAGTCTAAAGCTTTGGAAAATTTGATATGTGCATAAATTAGGGGAAGATCCATTGTCAATCAAGATTCGCTTGACAAAATTTTCCCCAATAAATGTAGTGATGTAGAGGGAAGATTCCCCTCACATTTTAGAGGAAGTTTTATTGTCATCCAAAAATGTGATGTAATGTGTCACAATAGAGCCTACAATATTAGCTATAGCACTAGGGAAAATATCTTGAGATACATATTGTTGTTTTAGAAGCTCCAAAAAAGCTTTCCTATGAATAGGGGAAGTTTGTAAAAGTTCTAAAAGGGATATCTTAGATGGGGTACTAGCTAATTGTTTTTGGATGTCAAAGGAGACTTTAGGTTGTGGTTTTAACACTAACAATGGATTTTATAATCTCATGTTTTTTTATAAGGTTCTTCAAAACTAATATGGGTTTTAAGGTAAGTTGGATGAATGAATCATCTCTTATTGAGAATGTTGATTCAGTTGCATCTTTTCTTGTTTCCTTGTGGTCGTTGCTACCATGCCAACCATATGGTCATAGGGAGGGGAATTTTTTATATGATACTTGATTGGCTATTGATTGACATACTTGAATAACACAAGCTTATATTGAGAGGGGGGGTGAATAGAACAAGACCACTTTTTAGTTTTCTTTCCCAAATAATATTATACAATATATCAATGGTAATATCAACAACAGTAATCAAAGCAATGCACAAATAACCACACACAATAGAGACACCAATTTAATGTGGTTCACCCAATGTGGGCTACTCCACGGAGAAAATATTTCACTAACATTTTCTCAACAAATATCTTTGGGAATCCTTCCCTATTATAATGTTTATGGACATTTGTCCAAAGGAGACATAAATACCCTAATCAAATTTGTGGATCTTTATCCATAGGAGACACCAATACCCTCTACTCTAGTTGGTGATCTTCTAGAATAATTATTGCCTCCACTATAGTGGCTTATGGATATCTATCCATTGAATACTCCTACCCTCACTTAGAAGACCTGTATTCACTCAGATCTATCTCAAATATTCACTAAATATAGTTCTTTGGTCTAGTACAAATTTGCTCAATCTCTATATCTAATTTGCACTAAACATAGTCCTTTGGTCTAGCACACATCTACTCAATCTCTATCTCTAGCCTAGCATAAACCTATCCTCAATTATGTCCTCAAGCCTTAACACAAATCTTGACTCAATCATAAATCAACTCTGCTAGATCTTCTCCAAACCTTAACTCAAGGTTTGAACAAATAAATCAATCAAATCTACTCACAAGTCTTCTCAAATACTTACCTCAAATCTATCCACAAGTCCTCTCAAGGACTTATCCAATCTGCTCTCAATATTTGTCTTCAAATATGCATTGTAAGCTTCCACAAAAGCTCACACTAATCTTTCCACAAGTCTTCTCCAAGACTTGCCTCAAATCTGTCCACAAGTCCTCTCTAGAACTTGCTCTCACTGCTCTCAAGTCTTTACCAAGACTTACCTTAAATATTCTCAACAAGACCTCACTAGAACTTTTCCAATTTGCTCAACAAGTCTTCACCAAGATTTACCTCAAATATGCTCAAGTCCTCACTAGAACTTGTTCAATATGCTTGTAAGATTCCACAAAATCTCATACAATTTTTTCCTTAATTCCACTCTAGGACTTACCCAAATCTTCTCACAAGCTTTCACTAAAACTTATTCAACTCAACTCAATCTATCACAAAAAACCTCTTCAATCACATAAATAAGTTTCACACAGAATCTTGTTTAACTCACATAAACATATAGAGAATGGTTAGACACTCAATATGTTTCACACTCACAATAATGCTCAATCACTTACAATATCTTTCTCAAATAAATTCAGAATATAGAACAATTTGTTTCACAGAACTTGAACTATCACTCCAATACCTCCAATCAACTAGGCTCAATCAACTCCACTCAACCAATCACTCAATGAATATTTATTCAACAATGCTTATCAAACAAACCTCACATAACAATGATACTCATGATCTTTCACAAACCCTAGTTCAAGCATATGGATACTCACTCAATTATTTCCAACAATGCTTATCAAACAATCTCACATAACAATGATACTCATGATCTTGCACAAACCCTAGTTCAAGATAGTTCACAACTTCATATAACAATTATACTCATGTTATTGCACAAACCCTAGTCAAGCATATGAATGCTTACTCAATATTTCCAACAATGCTTATCAAACAAGGTTTCTAGTATCAACTTTTATTCCAAAAAACCAAACTCAATAATGCTTATCAAACAATCCTTTTCACTCCAACTTAGCATTCACAACATCCAATAATCACTCTCAAGGATAATATGCCCTTACCTCTTGTTTGAAGAAGATCTGACCTCAAACACCTATTTTAATCACAACCACTCTCTTTTCCAATCTCAAGGGTTAGATAGCAAATATTTGTCCTTAATATTTTCTTTCAAAATATTTCACCAAGTCAAAATATCAAAAACTAACTATACCTTATTTCTCCTTTCAATACAATTTTTATGAACTTTGTTTCAACAAAATATCTAACTCCCTTGGCACACCTTATTACTCCTCTTATAAACTCTAAGCACTCAAAAATCAAAACCCAAAAATAAAACTATGCATATCCTTTTATCTCCCTTGTATTACTCAAAAACCCCTTTTTAAAATATGCAATATTCAATTTATAAAACCTTAGGAAATAAAAATTATTTCCACCTTTGCAATTTTTGGATGCAGCAATTAAACCTTAGCAACTTTAGCAACATGAGCACATACCTTAGACCATCCACCAAAAATGGCCTCGACAGGTTTGGAACGCGTAACCCCTTCCTATTGATCGCCTTTGCACAGCGCGGGCCCACCACGTGGGCTACATGCCTCCATGCAAAGGGAAAGGTAAGCACCTTCTATTTGTATCTCTCTAATTGTATAGACTTCAACAAAAAAGCTTCTCTTCCTACAAAATGAAGACCATGGGAATCGATCCCTCAACCTTACATCGTCAAACATCTTAGAACAGCCTCTGGCTGCCAATCGTTCTACG
This sequence comes from Wollemia nobilis, assembly GCA_028583015.1. Taxonomy (NCBI): domain Eukaryota; kingdom Viridiplantae; phylum Streptophyta; class Pinopsida; order Araucariales; family Araucariaceae; genus Wollemia; species Wollemia nobilis. The sequence continues at coordinate 14,499,471 of JAQPPZ010003077.1, read as the reverse complement.
TAGTGCTTTGCAACGTGGAGTGAGTTCTCCTTTTACTTAATTATTCTGCCTCCTTTGTGCATGATTTTTTCTTGTCTCGTGTGAATCACATGGATAATTATTTTCCATAAAGTTCACCCCTTCTTATATGTAAATTTTCATATGCTCAAAGATGTCGGTGATTTGATTTAATTCGAATAATTCAAATTAATTAAACTTTGTGCCCTTTTAACCCTAACCTTTAGGGTTATTAAATTAAGTCATAAATTATTATAATTAATTTATAATTAACTTAATAACTCTTATAGTTAATCAAATTAAATTATAAATTAATTTATAATGAAATTATTATAATTAATTTATAATTCATTTAAATATCTAGGTCTTGCCCTTAGACCTTTATTATTATAATATTATTTTTCTTTGGCCTTCCTATTTGTTGTGGCTGATCCACAACACACCCCAAAATTGGGGACCCACCTTTTTTGCATGCTTTCAAAGAAGACCACAGTGGCCCAGATGCTAAAAATCAAGGAAAAAAGCAAAATATCACAAAAGAGAAGAAGTGTCACGATATCGCGACATGTTGCTCCGTCACGGCCAAAAATGAAAAGTTGTCGCGATATCGCGACATGTTGCTCCGTCGCGGCCGAAAATGAAAAGTTGTCGCGATATCGCGACATGTTGCTCCGTCGCGACTAAAAATGAAAAGTTGTCGCGATATCGCGACATGTTGCTCCATCGCGGCTAGAAATGAAAAGTTGTCACGATATCGCGACATGTTGCTCCGTCGCGGCTAGAAATGAAAAGTTGTCGCGATATCGCGACATGTTGCTCCGTCGTGGCTAGAAATGAAAAGTTGTCACGATTTCGTGACATGTCAGCTTTTCGTGGCTAAGAGAGCGAATGTATCATAAAGAGAAAAGTCGCGATTTCGTGACATGTCGCTTTTTGAAAAGTGATTTGTGACAAGTTGATTTATGAAATAGAAAAAAGTCGTGATTTCATGACAGTTGATCTGCGAAATAGAAAAGCGTCACGATTTCATGATAGAAAGCAACGAGATGGTATAGAATGAAGAAGCATCACGATTTCATGATAAAGAGAGACACAAAGAGAAAAGCGTCATGATTTCGATAAAGCAGTGAGATAGCCCGAAAGAGAAAAGCGTCACGATTTCATGATAGAAAGTAGCAAGATGGTACGGAATTAAAAGGTGTCACGATTTCGTGACATGTCACGTTTTCGGCTAAGTGCAACAAAACACAGCAAAAGAGAAAAACGTCACGATTTCGTGACAGGTTGCATCCACGCGGCCCGAAGCAGAAAAATGTCACGATATCGTGACATGTATCATTTTCGCGATGCATGATGAGAAACAAAGTTGCTGATAGAAAAATGTCGCGATATCGCGACATGTCTCATTTTCGTGATGCATGAAGAAGAAAAGGTTGTTGACATAAAAATGTCGCGATATCGTGACATGCTATTTTTGGTCACGATTTACAGGGGGCCATTATGGAACATGCAGGGAAGCGCTGAACACGTGGCATAAAGGTGTAAGGGTTATAGAACGGTTACAATTAGCAAGAAGATCAAACGTTTCGACGCTCGAACAAAAGTCAAAATAATGAAGAGCGAGAAATAAAATGAATTGATCTGGAATATGAAACGAAGCGTCACAAGGCGAAGTAGAGAGCCGTAGCAAAAAGTTTAAAGGCAGAAGCGAAGATGAGCATAGGGGTCGAAACCGCTGGGAGCAGGGTTGTAGAGCCGAGGGTGATGAGCCATTCTGGACCTGCTTTGGAGTGCTTTTCTTCCACTTTTTTTGGTTTTGGAAAACCAGATATCTATTATTGTAAAATGACAAATATTTAATGCAGATAACATTTCAGAAATTTGCATCTTATGGGCAAGAAAGAAGGAGTCATTTTCTGCATGCAAGATTAAATGTCTATTTTCCCTTTTCAGATTTTAGGCTTGTAAATGTAGTTGATACAAGTTTTTCTTGGTTGTTGCATGCGAATGCTTAAATCTGAAAACCTCATTCAAATCCCTAGAAGCTAGCACTTAGCTTATCAGGATTGTGCATGTTTTGCAGGTCCAATAGGTTAGGTTGCATGCATGGAAACCTCATATCTTCGGTTTTGTCGAAATAGGATAGCATCAGACTGAATGTGTTCTATTTTTAATTTTTTGCATTTCTTTCTCATTTTTTATTTTTCCATAAGGTTTAATTTATTTAAAATAAACATTTAAAAATTACAAAATCTAAAAAAAAACAATGAACAATCACTAAAGTTTCATGATGAAATAAACCAACATTGCCCCTTGTTTACGGTTACTTGCAATCACTAAGGTGTTCCAAGCATTTAAATTGATTATCTTCATTTGAGATTACTAATACATAGTTGCAAATGCTAATACAACGAAGACCTTGGAGAAGTTTGTTTGACTTCTTTGCAAGAGGGGATTTGGGACCCAAATCCTAAAGGAGAGTTGTACTTTCATTATGGGTGAAAATATCCACTCAACATTTTGGCGCTAGAAGGAGGGCCAGAACCAGTTTATTTCAGATTGATTTAAATGCTATAGGGATTTAAATTTTGAATATTTCATGCCCTATTGGTTATTATCTTTAGCCCTCTTTTAACAATACAACCTTGTATTGTTAAAAGGAGGACATGAATTGCTATGCACTGTTCTAACACTTTGATTGTTCATACAGGAATAATGTGATTTGATTTGATTTAAAAAAAAAGAATTTTTGGGTATTAAAGTTATATTCTTTAAGATACACTAATGGCTATGTTTTCACCATGGATGCCAGGTAGCCCATTGAACATACCGGGAGTTCAACATTATTTGCCCGTTGGTTTTGAGAGATGTCTTCCTCGATTTTTGTCTAATGGGACAAATACTGTAGAAGAACATATTCAAGCATTCAAATTTGTTGCGAATCACTTAACAAGTTGGTATGATGATGTTGCTTGTAAAATGTTCCTGTACACCTTGGACAAAGTGGCATATGATTGGTTTACAAGTCTGCCTTTAGGGTCTATCACTTCTTGGGCTCAACTAGAGGCAGCATTTCTTAATCAATTCAACAAAAAGCAAGTTGACCCAATCCGCATGTATGAGCAGTTTGTCACTATTAGAAAAGGACCAAGTGAAAATGTGAAGTCATTTTCTGAAAGGTTCTTTGGATTATATACTCAATTAGTGACATTTTATGTTCTGCAAGAAGAAGTGGCTCTCCAAATATATGTCAATGCTCTTGACCCACTCACGTCCACATATTTGCGAGGGATGCCTCAAATCACATCTTTGTCACAAGCCTATACTCAAGCAATGGCAATTGAGCAACAATTGAGTTGTCAAAATTATGGTGTGGGTTTTGGATCATATAATTTTCAATCATTTAATACCTCCTTTACCCACCCAATGATTTATCCACCTCAACCAAGTTCAAGTGTGAATCAATTTCAGAATCAACAATCATTCCCAAGCTTCAATCAATTTCAAAATCCTCAACCTACTATGCAAGATCAACCATATTTCTTAAGTATGAATCAACTTCAAGATACTCATCTTGATTCAAAAGATGTTTCTAAAATCAATTTCAATGATTTTCATAAGAATATGATTTTAGGCAAGGGAGGAGTACTAGATCCAACTAGTATTGAAACATGTGACAGATTGGGAACCCTTGACTCACCAAAAGATGAATTCTATGAGGATGAATCTGTTTCGGATGACATGTTGGATGACATTGTTGAAGATAATGGCCAAGAAAATTCACACCTTCCAAATTATGTTAAACGTGAATCATGGGTTACACATGTGGATTATGATAGCCTTATCAATTTGAATACAAGCAATAACCCAATTTTGGAAGTAATTGAACCATCTAAGGAAGGTGAAGATAAATTTGATGAGAAACATGTTGATGAATTAAAAGATGATGAAGAAATAGTTGAGCATCACAATTTGATTTTGAAAGATGATCATTATGATTCTTGGGAAGAGTATGCTCACTCCAAAACCGCTAATGAAATTTGTGTGCCTATTGATATGCAGGATAATACAATTGCCCTTTCATATGAGGATATTACAAGTCCTGTACAATCTAAGAATGTTTTGGAAGAAGGGTTGGAATCTCATCAAAGGTTGGGGAAGGATAATGATTCTACTACCATGGATGAAGAAGGAGAATCAATTGATTTTGTTCCCCTTGAGGGGCAAGAAATCAAAAATCTTGATCCACCTATTGTTTCTACAATGTCTATGCCATCTCAAAATGATGAAATTACAAAACCTAAGTGGTGTGGGTTTGATACTATTGATGATCCTAATGAAAATATGGATTTTGAGGCAACTCAAGCCATTGATCATGGAAAGGTGTCACGCGACACATATCTTGAAAAATTAGGCTCTTGTTTTGAAAAATATGGACGCATGTTTGATTGGGTGCCTAACTTTGGTGTTTTTGAACAGGTGTTGGATGATGAAGAAGACAATGAGGAAAAAGAAAAAGCTACTAACACTCATCAAGTTGTGGTAAATTCTAATCATGATGGGTTGAGTATGGGTGACAAGGTGAAATCTTTACCTTTGGTGATAGCTACAAAAATTTTAAGTGATGGATTACATGATGTCCCTTTGGATGCTAATGTCATTAATGATGAAATGTCAAATCTTGGTGATGTTTGTCAAGTTTTGATTGATTTTGATTGCTTTAAAATCTCGAAGAATAATTTGAATTCAAGACTTTTAGAAATAGGCTCTTGTTTGCAACATCTCACATTTGAAAAGGAAAGCCTACTTCTAAATCATGAATGGAATGATGAAACTTGCACTTTAAAGAATAGACAAAATAAAATTGAATACCAACCATTGTCTAATCAATTTGATTTGAATCTCACCTATGATGTTGGTAATAGAACTAAATCAAATTGGTATGGTGAGCATGGCAAGTTGAAATTTGTTGCATTGCTTGGTTTGATCTTATTGTTGTTGGATTCCTACAACATTTGGCATGTGTATTGTGTCATATGTCTTTTGAAATGTTCTAATCATGTTTGGGATCCAGGAAAGTAATAGTCCAAGCTTGGCATCATCTTGTACTATATTGTATATAGATTTTGGTTTTGGTTTTGGTTTGTGTTTTTCAAGTTTCATTTTTGGGTTTGGTTTTAAGTTGTGTGTGTTAGTCCTCTGGACATGTTTGGTTTGTCTAAAAAAAAAAAAAATTGAGATGTCAACGTATGCCTAAAATCAGGAGAATATGAAACATTGGAATTGTGTTGTAGAAAGCTCCACAAGTAACACAAACATTTTAAATAATATCGTTTGAATCTTGTGATGCATGAAGTTGTCAGTTTTACACATTATGGTAAAGTAGGTGATATACTCCATCCACATTTCAAAAGAAGCAATGCATTCATATCTCATGTCACATTCCACATTGCATATACATGTTATCTCAGTTGCATATTCATTTCATGTGCAAATCATTGAGAAGTGTGTCGAATCCTCTTAGGGTTATTCTATAACATGGAATATTAAAAGGATCCTAAGGTTGGGAACTGATGTCCGAACAATCTTGAACCAAGCACGTTCTATGCACATTAAAGAAGATCTTGAGCAAAATGGTCAAAACCATACTTGGAAGAAAAGGTGAGGTGAAAAGAATATTTCATGTCTATCCTATCATGCAACATAATCCTTAAAACAGTGGTTTTTACCACTCCCATAAAGCTTAAAGCCTAAAATCAGAGTAGTAAGGATAGGATTAAATCCTCATCGAACTTAGGTTGAGGATCCAATTCCCCAAAGCTCTGATTTGACCTTCATGGAGTAGTAAGGATAGGGCATAATTCTCATCTCACCTAGGTTGAGAATCCGATTCCCCAAAGCTCCCATCTTTCATTTTATCATAAAACTTGGATTGGAAGGATCGTACTACATGTCCTCTACAAAGGATGGGTAGTCATCCCAAAAGTCCAAGAAATAAAAATAAAATTAATATTTTCCATCTTTCATTTTATCATATTGGATTGGAAGGATCGTACTACATGTCCTCTGCAAAGGATGGGTAGTCATCCCAAAGGTCCAAGAAATAAAAATAATGTTTCTATTTTCATCTTAATATTGGATTGGAGGGATCGTACTACATGTCCCTAGCAAGGATGGGTAGTCATCCCAAAGGTCCAAGAAATAAAAAAAAAAGAAGAGAATGAATGAAGCCAAATCATGGATTATGGGGTTAAGTATGCTCATGCGTGGCAACATGTCTTGTCTAAAAGCAAGACCACTGATTGCTCAAACGGATAGACTAGCTTGACCATTTCATCCATAACTGGTTAAATCATTTTGTTCAAGATGAGGTAATGAACTCCAAATCAGAATAGTAAGGATAGGGTTAAATTCCCATCTCGCTTAGGTTGAGAATCCTATTCCCCAAAGCTCTGATTTCACTTACACTTGCACATGGGTTCAAGATGGTAGTGACACATAACCAACTTTGGGATCTAATAAATTAATTCAGTATACATATATTTGGTCCTAAGAGGGTTTGACAGCTTTAATATGTTTGTTCATGATATTAGAAGGTTTGAGCCTTTGTAAAGCAGGTTGTTATATCTCTAGCATCTTCATCATGCATCAAATCCTGCACAAATCATTCATAGCCTTGCATACAAATCATAAGTGAAACTGACAATGGAATGTTGATCAAGTTCAAGCGATAGGGAATGAAAACACATTGCACACACCGAGTTGATACTTAATGATTCTGATGTTTCATGTATTTCTGATCTATCGGTATTTGTTTATCTTTGATGTGTTGACGCCTGTATCTAAGCTTGTATATTTCAGGTTGGGTTCTCACCAAAATGCTCAGGAGCATTTGACAACAGAGTCACCATTTGTTGTGGCTGATCCACAACACACCCCAAAATTGGGGACCCACCTTTTTTGCATGCTTTCAAAGAAGACCACAGTGGCCTAGATGCTAAAAAATCAAGGAAAAAAGCAAAATTTCACAAAAGAGAAGAAGTGTCACGATATCGCGACATGTTGCTCCGTCACGGCTGAAAATGAAAAGTTGTCACGATATCGCGACATGTTGCTCCGTCGCGGCAAGAAATGAAAAGTTGTCACGATATCGTGACATGTTGCTCCGTCGCGGCTAGAAATGAAAAGTTGTCGCGATATCGCGACATGTTGCTCCGTCGCAGCTAGAAATGAAAAGTTGTCGCGATATCGCGACATGTTGCTCCTGCTAAATGAAAAGTTGTCAGGATATGCGACATGTTGCTAGAAATGAAAAGTTGTCGATTTGTGACATGTCGTTAGAAATGAAAATGTCGTGATTTGACAGTGAAAACCAGAAGATGAAGAGAAAAGCGTCACGATTTCATGATAAAGTAGCGAGATGGTAGAAAGAAAAGCGTCATGATTTCAGAGACACTAAAGAGAAAAGCATCACGATTTCATGATAGAAAGCAGTGAGACAAAGAGAAAAGCGATCATGATTTTGCGATAGAAAGTAGCAAGATGGTATGAAATGAAAAGGTGTCACGATTTCGTGACATGTCTTTTTGTGGCTAAGTGCAACAAAACACAGCAAAAGAGAAAATGTCATGATTTCGTGACAGGTTGCATCCATGCGGCCCGAAAGAGAAAAATGTCACGATATCATGACATGTATCATTTTTGTGATGCATGAAGAAACAGTAAGTTGATAGAAAAATGTCACGATATCGCGACATGTCTCATTTTCGATGCGTGATGAAGAAAAGGCTGTTGACATAAAAATGTCGCGATATCGCGACATGCTATTTTTGGTCATGATTTATAGGGGGCCATTATGGAACATGCAGGGAAGCATTGAACACGTGGCATAAAGGTGTAAGGGTTATAGAACGGTTACAGTTAGCAAGAAGATCAAACGTTTCGACGCTCGAACAAAAGCCAGAAATAATGCAAAGAGGCGAGAAGATGAAACGAAGCGATCTAGAAGATGAAACGAAGCGTCACAAGGCAAAGTAGAGAGCCATAGCAGAAAGTTTAAAGGCACAAGCGAAGATAGGCACGAGGGGCAAAAATCGTTGGGAGCAGGGTTGCAGAGTTGAGGGTGATGAGCCATTCTGGGCCTGCTTTGGAGTGCTTTTCTTCCACTTTTTTTGGTTTTGGAAAACCAGATATCTGTTATTGTAAAATGACAAATATTTAATGCAGATAATATTTCAAAAATTTGCATCTTATGGGCAAGAAAGAAGGAGTCATTTTCTGCATGCAAGATTAAATGTCTATTTTCCCTTTTCGGATTTTAGGCTTGTAAATGTAGTTGATACAAGTTTTCTTGGTTGCTTCATGCGAATGCTTAAATCTGAAAACCTCATTCAAATCCTTAGGAGCTAGCACTTAGCTTATCAGGATTGTGCATGTTTTGCAGGTCCAATAGGTTAGGTTGCATGCATGGAAACCTCATATCTTCGGTTTTGTCGAAATAGGATAGCATCAGACTGAATGTGTTCTATTTTTAATTTTTTGCATTTCTTTCTCATTTTTTATTTTTCTAGAAGGTTTAATTTATTTAAAATAAACATTTAAAAATTACAAAATCTAAAAAAAAAACAATGAACAATCACTAAAGTTTCATGATGAAATAAACCAACATTGCCCCTTGTTTACAGTTACTTGCAATCACTAAGGTGTTCCAAGCATTTAAATTGATTATCTTCATTTGAGATTACTAATACACAGTTGCAAATGCTAATACAGTGGAGACCTTGGAGAAGTTGTTTGTTTGACTTCTTTGCAAGAGGGGATTTGGGACCCAAATCCTAAAGGAGAGTTGTACTTTCACAGCTGGGTGAAAATACCACTCAACACTATTGCCCTTTAGACCTTATCTAACCACTTGAAAGCAATATTTATTTTACATTGATTATGAAAAATTATGTTGCTCACTAAAACTGACACTTGACATCATTCCTCTTGAACTGCTCACTAAAACTGATGCTTTTTACTAAAACTGACTCTTGACATCAATGACAACAAAAATTTCTCATATTTCCAACAATACTTAGGGAGGGGATCTTGAAAAATTCCCATATCTTGGTTTATTGTGGGTTTTTGTTGCATAGGATGTTGATTGATTGTTGGAGTATTTGGTTGAGGACCTTCCAAAATTAAGTGACCTTCATCAATTAGGTCATGAACCACATGTTTCAATCTCCTACATGAATTTATCATATGCCTATCCACCCTATGATAGTCACAATGTTATCTTGGATTATACCAAGTATTCATAATGTATGGTTACCTTATGGGAGGCAACTCAATCATGTTGGCTTCCACAAGTTGTTTTAGAACCACCATCATAGGTAAGTTGAGTTTTGTGAAATTCCTTGGTGGAGGTTTTTAGGGTTGGCTTGGCACCATCTTTTGTAGGGAGTTAACAATACTGTTAATGGGTCTACTGTCCATTATCCTATCACCTACCATGCACTTGTTCTTATATTGTGACTTAGTGGTTCTATCTTCTTTTATCTTAAGTTGGCCTCTTTGGATAAAGGCTTGCTCTACCTTTCTTTCTAATTCTATTGCTTGGTCAAAAGATGTGATAGTTGTGGTATCCAATTCATAAGATATTTTTTCTTGCAAATTTTTGATAAATATCTCAAGCATATCTCGAGGAGGTAGAGTATATCTTAATCATCCAACTAAACTCCTCCAATGAGATAATAAATTTGAAAAACTTTCTTCTTTACCATATTTTACCATGTAGACATCCTTCATTGACAGATTGCTTTCAACATAAGCTCCAAATTGTTAGAAAAACATCTCTATTGTCTCTTAAAAATTCCTCAAAGAATGATTGGGTAGTTAATAATACCACTCTAATGCCATACCACCAAGACTCTTAGGGAATGATTTCAAGAGCAACATGTCATCATATATGATATCATGACATGTTGTCCTAAATATTCTTAAGTGTTCAATTGGATCTTTCGTTCCCTTATATATAGGTAAAAACGGTATGGAAAAATGCTTGGGATAAGGCCTAGAGGCAACGATAGGGTCTAGGGGTTGACTACACATTTCTCTATATTTGTAGGTGAAACTTAGGGATTGAATCATGTCCATTATTGAAATAATTTATTTCACATTTCTAAGCTCTACATTTTAGGATTTTTGGCATGCAATGCCCATAAGCTCCCTAAGTTCCTAGTCTTAGAGGTATTAATGGTAGTAATGTCTCTCTTTGTGTGCAAAAATCTAGTGTCTATAGTGATACTTTTTTGCACCACCCAATTTATCCAAACCTAACCACCCATTTTTTTGTGTTTTCCCATACATGTCTACATCTTTCTTTGATGCATTTATTTTGCCATAAATGCATCAAATAGGGGGGAAATGTAGACATGGAAAATTGACCCATTAAGATGAGTCATTTTTCCTTAGTTTTCTCCTCAATTTTTTAAAGGTAATATTTGAGCCATCTTTTCCCCCACCAAATAATCTACATTCCTTCCAAAACCTATACCATTCGATCAAGCTTTAACAGATTTTTTTTGTGGTATAAGTTTTACCCCATTTCAACTTTGTTTTGTCCCCCAAACTATAGAAAAACTGCACATGGGTCTAGTTGTCTTGAAATCATGGTTGGCCCTTGTGGGGTGTAATTTTGGCAAGTTAGGGTTTTCTCTTAGAAAACCCTAACTTTTGGGATGACTTCTTTAGGGTTTTCCCACCCTTTTATTTTTCTTCTTCCAAACCTCTTATAAATAAAGGGGTTTGGATCCCTTTTTGGACACATGATGATGCCCAAAATATCCTAGAAAGATTCTATTTGTGACCTCCTATATGTTTGATCTTCTCTCTTCTACTTGCAAGATCTCCATGAATTTATTTTATTTTCTCCATATTTCTCGTGTGATCTTGGTCTTAGCTATGATTGGAAAGCAAGTGACGATGGATCATGTGCAAATGACAAAAGGAGAGAGGCTTGCTCTTTGGGTTCTTTGGCTTCAACCTTTTTGTTTCTTCATTTTTGCTATAGCTTAAGTATTTAAGTTTTAGTATTGCATTTCTTTTCTGTCCATTATTATTTTAGATAGGGTTTTATTTTATTATCTGCATTTACATTTGTTGTAGAATACATTATTGTGCATTCCTGGGAAGTTAGTTTATTTACTTCTATTTTAGATAGGGTTTTAGTTTATTTTTGGCATTCATTTTTTGTGTTATAGAATACATTTTAGATTTATTTTGTGCATTTTTGCTGCACTAGAATCCATTTTTGTACATTTATTGTAGTTTAATATTTTATGTAAACTTTCTTTTGCATGTTATTGCTTGTGTTTTTCATTTATTTAGAATAATTGTATTTATGTTATTTACATATACATTTTTATATTTTGATGTTATATATTTAATGAAATAACTACCACAAGGCATAAAATAGAATTTGATATTAAATATATGGAAATGGTGTAGACACCTAAAATGTGTAATTTTTAGGAGACAACTCATATGGGCACCTACACACACTATATGACCAATCTTGGACCTTTACAAGAACAAGCAGTGGTCCTAACCACTCAAAAAGGACATTCTAACCCATTTTAGGCTAGCAGTTGTAAACTAGAGTAGCCAGATAGCAGATGTAGACTAAAGCGGCCAACAATCTTGGCCACTGTAGTCTAGAGTAGCTAGATAGCAGCTATAGCTAGCAACTATAGACTAGAGTGGCCAACAATCTTGGCCGCTATAGGCTAGAGTAGCCAATTCCTAGTTGTTGTAGATGACATCGGCTAGACCCTAAAATGCAACTTACCATCAAAACAACCTAATATCGGGCAAAAGTGGTAGTTTGCATGCAATAAGGCCAAGAAGGGATAAATTTGCATTCCTCCTCATAACAATTCTGTATGAAAGACTCAAGTCTAGATTTAGACATCATTTAACTAGCATTCAAGGGTAGAAAAAGACAAAACATCTCATGCTAGCATCCAATGTGCATGCAGAATTCAGTCCTAGGATTTGGAAATTGACCTAGGGCTTCAAAAATATTATAAGTTGCAAACCTAAGAGCACCAAAGGGACACCTTTTTTTAGAGATACAGTCAAGGAGAGCTTTTTCAGACTTGGAGAGCTTTTCTTGTAGCGAAGCCTTGTCATATCGGACAGCAAATTGGAGCACCTTTTAGGAGCAACGAAGTGCTGGATGACTGAGAGGTTACCATCTACAGGATATTCAATATCAAGCATAAATGACAACCATTTCAACTTCATCAATAATCCTAGATCCATAGCCTTGGAGTAATAGAGACAGGTTTTCATCTTAGTGGCCATTGTCACAGATAGTGGCCTACAGTCCTAGTCTAGGTTTCATAGCATTAGTTTCTTTTATTTAACTTATTACATGTTTTTATGCCATTAGTGTAGATATAATTTATTGCATTCATAGAATTAGTTTCTATTATCATTAAGCATATTCCTGTTTATCATTAGGGTATTTTCTAACAACCTCATTCAGGAAGGCAATCTTGGACAGCTGAGTGTTTGCTATTGTTTTCATGCTTGTAGGACTACAGGCTCACTAGATAGGTTATCAACATACGAAAGCAAGAGGATGCCTCTAGGAGCCAGACCTGGAGAAGGAGGTATCTATAAGCCCTCATACAGTTTTGTGTGCATCACCGAGAGGCCTGCGAGAGTGCATCACCCCTTGCAATGGGATACCACACATCTACTACCCTATTTTGTAAAATCATGTATCAAATGAAGGGTATCCCGTAGAGGGATTTATATGTAATCAAATATTGGAAATATCAATACAAAGCATTCATTCATTTATTTCTTTGTATTTCAGCTATGTCTCTCTTTTATGCCTTTCATTTAATGCATATTAAACATTAAAAGATCAAATAAAATTGCAAATAGAGTAGTGGACGATGCACAACTCCTTAGGATCACTATAGATGGTGATAATGATGGGACCCCCACCAAGTTTTTATTATATGTCACTTTACTGATCCATTTTTTTGTGTGCAGGTTTATTTTCTCTGGTCTACAGTGGCCAAAAATCAGTCGCTCTGGTCTACAATGGCCAAAAATCAGCTGCTCCTGCTAACAATGGCTAGAAATCAGCCGCTCTGGTCGACAACAACCAAAAATGGAGTGCAACAGAGGACAAAATATTGGTTATCTAAGTTGGATTAAAGGTTGGTATAGTTTTCTAATGTTTTTTTATTGTCATTCTGCTTCTATTTTCCTAAAACAGTGGAAATTAAGACACATTTTGATTTAGAAATTAAGGAATGGAAAGAAAAGAACTTGCATCTTGTGCATATTAGAGTTTTTTTTTTAGATTTCCACTAGGCATTGCTAGGAACAATGACTTATGATTGTAAAGTCTGCTCTATAATCTAGCATGCTAGAAATCATGTGTTGGTTTGCTTGCTTTGAGGCCCTACTAGAGGCCATATTTGCACAGGATAGAGTGCATCCATGAAACTCATACTAGTTATGCATATTTTTGAAAAGTGAAAAGTCATTTATATCAGGCATATAGGAAATATTCAATACTACTTTATAATGCATTTTACTTTATGCAAAATTAAAATGAACCCCACACACGCACAAATGTTATAAAAATTAAGGAGTTGAATTTCATCACCAACCCTCAATTCAGTTCGGTGACATTGGCATTCATCTCCTTCCATCGAATTACCCCCTAGATATTTCTATAATAGAATAAGGAACTTCTTTATATTGTTACTAATTTAATCATGTTCAAACTGTCTCCCACTATTGGAACAATCGTTGGTTCAGAGTGGAAGAGCTAGGTGAACCCCCCACTGGGACTTTAGCGGTGTACCCTAGTTTCTTTTGATAAAATCATGTTTGGCATGGGTGTTCTTGATTCCCACTATGGATGAGTCTCCTCATTCTAAATATAAAACAAGAGCAAGAAAACAAGAGCAACAACAAATATAAACACACTGAAACCAGTTTTAGGACACACATTTAATCCATGAAAGAGATAATCATATTGTATGCTTTGTGTGTTTATTTGTTATTTGGAACCAAACCCTAACTCTAATTTTTAGGTAAATTAAAAAAAATATACTTTTTTATTTTGCATCCAACGGATCAAGAATCATGCAAATCGGAGCTATAACAAAAAAGTTATTTTGGTTTTATTTTTACTCTATTTTCGAAGCTGAAAATAGGGAAAAATTGCACTGAAACAATCATAAAGTGGGCTAGACAACTCCAAAAACTACCAAATTTGTTTTGTTGTCTTAGTTAGCCCTTAGGGCACCTCTCCCAGAAATTTTAAGTCCTAACTCTTCATGGTTCAAAAATTCCTAAAAATTCCTAAAAGTGGGCATTTCCCCATGGACCCCGGTTGGCCGATTATTTCAAAAATACAAATTTTTGACCCAAAAGTAAAATTTTGGAGTTATAGCTCATTGTGATCAGCGTGATGCACTGATATTTTTGATATATGACACCCACAACATTTTTCAGAATTCAAAAATTTTATAACAAAAATTATGGCCGAGAGACCTCCCATGGTGAGCAAGACCTTCAATCTAGAGAGGGAATCAGATTCCATACCCACCACATATAATTACATTGAGAGTTCAAATCAGCCCAATGAGGGGCAATATAGAAGGAAGATAGTTTCCAACCTTTTTGCACAATTCAAAGTAGACAAGAACCCTCACATAGAGTTGGGGAGTCATAGACCCAACATAACAAACTGATCAAATCAATCACATGGGTCACATACAATTCAGAGAGAACACATGCTCCAAGATAAATTGGAGGAATTGGATCAAATTTATTTGAGGCTGACTCCCAAAACCATAGCCACAGAATATTCTACATCTGGAAGCTCACAAAGCGTAACTTCTAAATGCACCACTCAACCCAGGGAAGCTTCAAAGCAACCTTGTAGTTCACATGTATCATCCGACTATAGGGACACTTAACATACAGAATACACAGAGCAAGTTACACTAGCTAGAAAAATCATAGAAATAGTAGAAATATCTTTGAGGGACTTATGAATTAGAACCACAATAACAGAATCAGACAAACATGAGTCTTATTTAACATTGAAATCTAACACGTGTGACGGTTAGAAAATGCATTGTGCAAAGAGTGAGAGCTAGTTGAAGCTCTCGAGCATGATAAACAAAGAGAAAGTATTTTGTGCCAAAATGAGCAACATTTAAGGGAACAAAATGAGTAGCTAGCTCATATAAACCTACAAGAAAATGGTAGTGGTCACCCAAGAAATGAATGCACTGACTCACCACAAGAAGGGTGCATTAGGCAAAAAAAAAGCCCACAACAAAACCACCACTTGAATCATGAACAAAATAAAACTGGTGGAAAAATGGTAAACATGATAAATCAGGATCAAACACATCATGAATCCCCTCGTAGGAGGGAAGAGAATAGAATAAGTCAAGTGGATAAAGGGTTACCTTCATTACCATCGTGAGTGGGCCTACAAGAAGAGGAACTCCTTGCCTCAAAGGTATTACCAGAACTCGCTAAAAATATCAAATCCTTTGAGAAGCAAGATACAGCTAGGTACCAACTAATACTAAGTATAATACACAACCAACTATTGTCCCCGTCAGTCCCTAGCCCCGCATATCCTAAGTACTTTGAGATGCCTAGGTTAGAAAAATTTAAGGGTGAAAAGGATGCACAAGAGCATGTTACCAACTTCATTAATGCATGTTTTCATATTGAAGACAATGATGCTCTTATGTTAAGAACCTTCATTATGAAATTTTTGGGTACTACCATTCAATGGTTCAACCAACTGCCCAATCATAACATATCCAGTTTTGAATAACTAGTAAATGCATTCTTAAAATGTTTCTCTTTTGGTGCTAAGAAGAAGGTGAATCTCTCAGACCTGGACAACCTAATGTAGTATGATGATGAGCCAGTCATGGATTATGGGGATAGATGGAGAAAAATCATGGTAAATTTATCATTTCCTGTCCCGATCGAAGAGTTAATCCGAATGTTCACAAAAAGTTGTGCCAAGCACATCTCGTTACTATTGCAACTATAGTAGTATGATACATTCGAAGAAGCCTTGGCTCAAGCTAAGCTTATTGAAGATATAAAGTTGGAATAAGGAGACTTAAAGCTACATGGCAAGAAAGAATAGAATGAGAGCATGCAACATCAACCATAATAGATTGAACTTGCACACGTCAACCAAATTGTGTTAAATGTTCCAAAATTAGCACAAATCCAACAACAATAAAATTATCAGGATCAACCTCCTACTGTGTAGTACAACCAATACAATAGGAATCAAGGTAGGGGTAAACTAAAACAACCCCCTCATAGCTATATGCCATTGCCTGAATCTTTGGCATCAATTTTCAACCACCTTTGTGAGGCCAAGGTTCTAAACTTGCCTAAGGAGTGCATCCTGGATCCTAATTGCCCCAAACCTAAGGGGTATAGGGAAGATCTCTATTGTGTTTATCATTGTAAAAATGGCCATGATATCCAGGATTATGTTGTGTTCAAGAATATAGTGCAAAATATGTTGGATAAGAATGAATTGCAGAATATCAACATATTCAAAAATTATCTTCCCAATCATGGGGCCAAAAAAAATCAAGTTGAGTAGGTCAACAAGGTGCATAAGCCCTGCCTAATGAGGGTTTTATTGATATGATCAATACTATAACAGGAAGCAAAATATGCCTTGATCAGCCTCACATATCGAAGAGATCAACTAAAGCTAATAATATGTCATAGTCCATGCCAAAAATGAGTTCAATTCGCTTACAAAAGGACCCTATGATTACATTTTAGTGATAGGATACTAAGCCAATATCTCAGGATGAATCTGATCCTTCGCTACACATCATAGCAAGCATCAATCAGATTCCATACAAGAGAGTCTTGATTGACACTGGGTCATCTATCAACATCATCAAAACTACAGCCTTGAAGCATTTAAATTTACCATCTTCATGCATTACGGACTCAACATTTACATTGAGAGTCTTCAATGATGTCACTTCCTCAACAATTGACATAGTAACACTACCTATATAGGTTGGGGTAAATATAATATCTATATTGTGCCATATTTTGGGGGGTAAGAGGTAGTATAATATATTGCTAGGTAGACCATGGATGAGAGATATGGAATGCATACCTTCCATAGTGCACCAAAACATAAAATTCCTACACTAAGGACAAGTGTATGTGGTCCCCCACGACCCTAAGCCATTCAAGTATTACAAGAAGGTTTATGAGACACAATAAAAAGTGCCTTCTCAAGATTTTTTGGCAATGGTCAATAACAAGGCAGAGGACCAAGAGACTCTAAAGCAGATAAAACAAGATGTGGAGCAATCATATGTTGCTTCCCAATTGAAGGGATCAAAACCATTGGATTTAGTCACCCTTGACTCACTTCTCATGATGCCTCCTCAAGAACAAGAACATGTGTTTCCCCCACATCATACTAGAGGTACCAAAGTTGACATAGTTCAACACCACCAAGTAAGACAAAAACATGAACTGAGTCATAAACATGAGCATGTGGATGCCACTATCGAAATGGTTCATCATGAATCCTCCACATTGACTCAAATGAATAAAATAAATAGCTTAGAGTTACCTGGTAGATATATAGCACCTACTCTTTGACCTCCTTTAGTAGACAATGGTATTTCAAACCAATCGCTAGAAATACACAAGGGAGCCTTATCAGTATTGGAGCATATGCAAAATCGCCTCTATAATATAGAGGCCCAAATGGATAAACAAAATGAGGCATTGCACTTTATCATGAACCATATTGAGAGCCTATAATTACATAAGCCACCCTCATTTGAGATCAAACCACCTCTTGTGCATCCACAGGAAAAGCCTCAACTAGAGCAAGCACCAAATCGACCACCTCAACAACCTAGCAAGCATCCCTCATTGCTTGAGCCTGCATTATCGATTTTCAATTGGTTAATTGTCACAAATGCCATCACCCTATAGAAGGTGCAACCTTTAGATGTCAATCATCCTAAACCTTGAGGGTATGAGGAAGATTCACAATGTCAATATCATAGGCAAAATGGGCATGATATTCAATCATATCGAGGTTTCAAATCCATAGTACCAAACATGCTCAACAAAAAGCAACTTAAAATTATCAACCAACAAGTGACCATAGTCAGTAATCCACCCCTTGCACCCAAAAAGTAAGAGGAGCCCCCTAAGCCAACAATCAAAATGCCTATGGCTCAATCTGGTTACTAGGCTAGACCAGAGCGGGCTAAACGCTCAAAAAAATATAAATGCATTTGGACTCCTTTAAACAAGTCTATGCCAGACATCTTACAAAAGTTGCAGGAAGTTAAGGTCATCACCTTACCTGACATAAAACCTTTAGATCCAAATAGAGCTAAAACTAAGGGTTATAGGGAGGACCATTATTGTCTCTATCACCGAGTGCAGGGCCATGGCATTCATGATTACCAAGTATTTAGACATGAATTTTAGGATTTCATAGATAGGGGGTATTTCCCATAAATGGTTCATCCATAGAACCCCAACCTACCAAAATAGAGGCTACATCATCCTAGTTGAGACCCCAAGGTCAATCACAACCTCATAGGCTAAGCAAGCCACCTCAATGAGTGGTCACATTTGAAATGACTACTACAACTTTATTTCAAAAGTTGTACAAGGCAAATGCATTTGTGTTGCCCGAGGTCAAGCAAAGAGATCCCAAGCATGGGTCCACTGATGAAAGCCTCTTTTGTATGTATCATTGTATAAAAGGGCATGACATCCACAACTTCCAATCATTCTGGAAGGTGGTCTAATACCTTTTAGAACAAAATGAGCTCCGTGAAGATGCTTCACTCATTTCTTCTCACCAAGACAAGGGCACCCCATAGAGGTCCATGCCTCAATTGGGAGATTTGATTTCTATCACTCTTCCTAATAAATATGACTATGTTTTAGTAGGTAACATGCACACTAGCGGCACCTAAGGTATCATACCTTCCCCCTATAAAACCAAAAAAATATCAAAAACATTCATAAATTTTAAAATTATAAAAACAATAGAAATCATAAAAATCCAAACAAATCAAAAGACATTAAAATCAAAAACCTATTGTCAAAAGGCTCCAAAGGCATCTCCATGTTGTTTGGTCAAATCATCAAAAGGCTCCAAAGGCATCTCAAAGTTGTTTGGTCAAACCACCAAAAAGCTCCAAAGGCATCTCCAAGCCGTTTGGTCAAATCATCAAAAGGCTCCAAAGGCATCTCCAAGCCATTTGGTCAAACCACCAAAAGGCTCCAGAGGCATCTTCACTTCATTTGGTCAGATCACACAAGGCCCCAATGACACCATAAGCCCTTTGGTCAAAAATTCAAAAATAAAAAATTCAAAAACATTCAAAACAATCAAAGTTCAATAAACAATGGAAAACATCAAAAATACAAAAATATTTGCATTTCATATTTGCATTCATATAGTTGCATTGCATATAGGCATTGCATCCATTGCTTCTGCATTAAAAACAATTGTGTTTGCAATCTTACAAATGACACCATGTTTGTACCTCAATCATGCATCATCAAAATCCATCGCCATCCATCACCCATGTGTGTAATTGTGTTTTTCAACACAACCCCTCTTATTGCTATAAGGAATATACTAGGGTTTTTTGGTCACTTAGCCATACTTAGTGTTTTTTCAAACTTTGTAGAAAGTTGTATTAGCTTTTGATAGGTGAGTTTTAGTTTTGATAGTACCTGGTATATCTCAAAGTCCTATCACTAATCAAAACACTAAAATCCTAGTTGGAACAAGGGAAATATGAACACTACAAATTTGTATTAGGTATCCTAAGGTGAAAAGGGTTTACCTTGCTCATCCCCCTGTGCAAACGGTTCGAAAATTCTGAGAATTGGCAAAAGAACAAGTTCAGCCCTACCCAAAGAAATCCCTTGCTTTAATCAAAACAAGCAAAATCCTGAATAAATCAAAAGTTAAAAACAAAGTAAACAATAATTATCATCACTACGTAAATCCCTTTCTCAAAAGGAAAACAAAAATTCAAAATAAATAGTGATTTTCATCACTAAAACATGAGCAAGTATCCCTAATAAATGTGAAGAAAATAAGGGAGTATTGAAATTGAATCCTTGAAATTCTCAGTGTGAACGAGCCTTACGCACGATGATATGTATATCACATTGGCATATTGCTTTGGTATAGACCAATGTTTACATGTGGAAGAGCTAGCCTTAGGTGTCATGTATTGCCTAGTGGTCTAATCCAACTAAGTCCAACTTAGGATCATGATAAACATTTGAGGATTACCAATACAAAAATGGGTTGAATGAATACTGCATGGCACTGGGGTATGCTTATGTTCTATCTAATATATTCATTTACACATAGAGGGATAATGAGTATCTAGGTCTGCATAACAAAGCTTTATCCTTCAGGAGCCCTGCATGATCAGTATACGACTTTTGATGGAGCAACTAGGGTGTTTGAGTCTCAAAGAAAACCTCAAAAATCTCCTCGTAGAAAAAAATCATTCTATCAAATCATGCATACATATCATATCATCTCACCCCACATTTGATGTTTAAATGATTAATTCTTATTATAAGAATTATTGTTTATTCATGATTTTTATACATTCTGTGGTGTCGCCCATTACATTGTTAAACTCATATCACATGCATACCTTATGTTTTAAGTGATTAAAGCATATAGGTTCATGTACATTAGATCACCATCATAATGCATTTAACACATTTCATTTCTTATATCATAACAATATAAGTTAGATGCATACAATTAAATCAAAATTAAACATGCATTTAACAATAAGCATTGCATCCATAAATGCATACATCATAAGTAGTCCATCTACATCTAAGTCACAACATCTAAGCATACATCCATCATCTATCTAGTGCATGTCACTAGTACATTGCATTATAGCATAATCAAATCATTATCTAGGTATTGCAGCCATATATGCATACATCACCATAGTACATCTATAAATCTAGATCATGGCATCTAATAACACATCTATCATCTAGCTAGTACATGTCACCAGCACATTGCATACATATAGCAAAATCAAATCATTATCTAGGCATAGCATCCATCATCGCATCCATAGCATAAAATAAAAATAAAAACATTTCTAAACATCAACTGGGGCATTATTGGTATCATACCTCCCCTAATAAAAAATCAAACAATTAAACAATCAATTCCAAAATGCCCTAAATGGGATAATCTCTTTGGTCAACCCAAAACTCCCCAAAGGGGATAAGCCCTTTGGTCAAACCAAAACATTCCAAAGGGGATAAGCCCTTTGGTCAAACCAAAATGTCCCAAAGGTAGCATAAGCCCTTTGGTAAAACCAAAATGCCCCAAAGGTAGCATAGGCCCTTTGGTCAAAAAAATGCCCCAAAGGGGATAAGCCCTTTGGTCAACCCAAAATGCCCCAAAGGTAGCATAAGCCCTTTGGTCAAACAAAAATTCTCCAAAGGGGATAAGCCCTTTGGTCAAACCAAAATGCCCCAAAGGGGATAAGCCCTTTGGTCAAACTTAAATGCTCGATAATCCTTTTGGTCAACCCAAAATGCCCCAAAGGGGATAAGCTCTTTGGTCAAACCAAAATGTCCCAAAGGTAGCATAAGCCCTTTGGTCAAAAAAAAATGCCCCAAAGGTAGCATAAGCCCTTTGGTCAAACCAAAATGCCCCAAATGTAGCATAAGCCCTTTGGTCAAACCAAAATGCCCCAAAGGTAGCATAAGCCCTTTGGTCAAACCAAAATGCCCCAAAGGGGATAAGCCCTTTGGTCAACCCAAAATGCCCCAAAGGGGATAAGCCCTTTGGTCAAACCAAAATGCCCCAAATGGAATAATCCCTTTGGTCAACCCAAAAGGCCCCAAAGGTAGCATAAGCCCTTTGGTCAACTCACAAAATGCCCCAAAGGTAGCATAAGACCTTTGGTCAAAAAAAAAATGCCCCAAAGGCATCACAAGCCCTAAAGGCATCTTAAATCCCTTTGGTCAACTCACTATCCCTAATAACTGCATGACTAGGGTATCCAATATTGATCAAATTAATGATCATCACACACCCTATAATATGGCCCTAGGTGGTCTACTTTTTTTGCTCTGTGTTGTGTTTTGCTCATAGCGCATCCCAAAAAGGGGTATCTGTAGACACCTAAAATGTGTCATGTTTAGGAGACTACTCATATGGTAACATACACACACTATATGACCATTATTAGACCTTTAAAAGAATAAGAAGTGGTCCTAACCACTCAAAAAGGACATTCTAGCCCATTTTAGGTTAGCAGTTGTAGACTAGAGTGGCCAGCTAGCAATTGTAGACTAGAGCAGCCAAAAAACTTGGCCATTGTAGGCTAGAGTGGCTAGCTAGTAGCTATAGCCAGCAAATATAGACTAGAGCAACCATCAATCTTGGCTACTATAGGCTAGAGCAGCCAATTCCTAGCCACTTCAGACGATAGCGGCTAGACCCTAAAATGCAACTTGCCATCAAAACAACCTAATCTCGAGCAAAATTGTCAGTTTGCATGCAATAAGGCCAAGCATGGATAAATTTGCATTCCTCCTCATAGCCAGTCTACATGAAATACTGAAGTCTAGATTTAGACATCAGTGAACTGACCTTTAAGAGTAGAAAAAGACAAAATGTCTCATGCTAACTTCCAGTGTGCTTGCAACATTCAGTATTAGGGTTTGGACATTGGCCTAGGGATTCAAAAACATTATAAGGTGCAAACCTAAGAACACCAAAGGGACACATTTTTGTAGAGATACAATCAAGGAGAGCTTTTCAAGACTTGGATAGCTTTTCTTGTAGCGAAGCCCTGTCAGATCAAAGTGAAAATTGGAGCACCTTTTAGGAGCAACGAAGTGCTGGTTGACTGAGAGGTTATCATCTACAGGATATTCAACATCAGGTATAAATGAAAACTATTTCAACTTCATCAATAATACTATATCCATAGCCTTGGAGCAATAGAGATAGATTTTCATCTTATCGGCCACTGTCACAGATAGTGGCCCGTAGGCCTAGTCTAGGGTTCTTAGCATTAGTTTCTTTCATTTAGCTTATTACATATTTTCATGCCATTAGCATAGATCTGATTTATTGCATTCATAGCATTAGTTTCTATTGTCATTGAGCATCTTCCTATTTATCATTAGGGTATTTTCTAACAACCTCATCCGAGGAGGCAATCTTAGACAGTTGAGCATTTGTTGTTGTTTTCATGCTTGCAAAACTACAAGTTCACTAGATAGGTTATCAACATACTGAAGCAAGAGGATCCCTCTAGCAGCCAAACCTAGAGAAGGAGGCATCTATAATCCCTCATACGATTATATGTGCATCATTAGGAATCCTACGAGAGTGCATCACCCCTTGCAAGGGGATACCACACATTTGCTACCCTATTTTGTAAAATCATGTATCAAATGAAGGGTATCTAGTAGAGGGATTTATATGTAACCGAATTTTAGAAATATTAATACAAAGCATTCATTAATTTATTTCTTTGTATTTTTGCTGTCTCTCTTTTATGCATTTCATTTAATGTATATTAAATATTAAAATATCAAATAAAATTTCAAATAGAGTAGTGGACGGTGCGCAGCTCCCTGGGGTTGCTACAAATGGTGATATACTAAGCATGAGAATATGATGAGAAAATTTTAAAAATACTCATAAATCAGTCATTAATGAAAGTTGTATCACCCAATTTTTTTGCACCCTTACCTTCAGGCTAAAGGATCCGTACCCGGAAGGGGGGTGAGAAAAGGATGGAACAATACCTCGGATGGAGAGGCCCTTTGAAGGTTGCGCCTCTCGGGGGAGGGGTATAAAGGTGAATTTTTGACGGATGGTGGGGTTCACTAGGAAACTTTGAGTGGTAGTCTCCACGTGTAGGTTGAGAATGGGTTTTATTTTTTTGTTTTATGTTCAATCATTCAGATTCCTAGGTTGGCGGTTGGCCAAAATGAAGCTAAGCTATTCTATGTGAAGATTTTGATTTATATGAAGACATAAGACATAAATGAATCCTAATGTGATTGAATACGAAGAATATATAAAATGGATAAGAGTACACCTAATTTTTGATGTCTGATGAAGCTTGTAGGAGTCCAGATCATCTCGGATATGATAGAATCATCTGTAATTGTACAGAATCATCCCAAATCATAAGAGATCATCCGAGATCATCCAATATCGTTAGCGACCTAACGAATTCGTCAGGCGAATTTGTCAGAAACTTGTAATCAAGAAAACAAACACCAAAAACAAAAAATACAATTACAAGATGATGCAAAATGATAGAAATAAGAGTATAGATGTTTGAATGATAAATCTAGATATCAAATTAAATGAGATGCACTATTTTGGAAACTTATTTTGAATTTTATCATGCAATTACGCTAAATGATGTGAACTCCAAGATGCAAAACATAAGTAAATTAATCTAATGCACCAATAAATAAGGAGAATAAGATAGAGAATGCAAACTCAGGGCTCTGATTGCCCCCAAGCTAAATTGTAGACTGGATCGTCTATAATCATACAAGATCATCGCCAATCTTGATAAGATCGTCTAAAATTGTAGTTGAATCACCTACGACGATCCGAGCTACCTCTGACTGAAACACAGTGAAATCCTATAAAAAAACTTGAAAACACAAGTGCAAATGATGGGAGATCATAGCAAAAACTAAAATTGTAGGGAAATAATCAGCCAGGCAGCCAGGTAGGGAGTCAAGGAGGGATTCAGGGGGATAAACTGGGAAAATCCTAGTTTATATAGGATTAGGGGGAGGTTAAGAGGTTGGGGATCATCCCAATCTAGGAGATCCCCAATGTGGGAATCTCCAACCACGCAAACACACTTCTACCCAAGTTGGAGAGGTCGTTGGACAAGAATCTAATTACGAAAATTCAGTTTTGGGACGAAATCATCTCGGCATTCTGTTCTAGACGAATTCATCCAATTTGGGATGATATCGTCAGATCGACAATGATATCGTCCAACGGTCATAACAACCTCTAAAAATGGTGCAAAAAATGAGGTAAGTAATTAACGGGCGGTTTCAAGGTTAAAATTCAAATTTCTAATTTTTACTAATGATTTAACTGCACCAATTTTAGGGTGTTACATTTTGCCCCCTCTTTAGCGAATTTTCCAAAAAAATACGTTAAGTATGAGGTCTTCACACTTTACGAGAAAGAAAAAATTTATTCCATTTTTTAGACGACGATTCTAGGTCGAATCGTATGACTGTTTGCTATGGGGCCCCCTTCGAGTTTTTACCCAAATCGAACGTTTGAGGTAAAAGCGCGAAAAAGCAAAAATAAAAAAAAATGTCGTTTTGAATAAAAATAATAAAAATAGGGTAAAACCCTAATTCATTTTTACTGTTCACTTTCGTTGTTTCAGAGCTCTACAGGCGAAATGGTGGAGATGGCACACAGATCGATAGAGATCCAACACGGGTTGCGGGTAAGGATCTAAACCTAGTTTTACTATGTTTATAACTTGATTTACTTGATTTTTGACTTGAATTTTAATTATTTTTGGGCGTCGTTGCTGTTTTTAGGTTGGAAACGAAATCATCTCTATATTGCCAATTTCGTCTAGGGACGAAATCAAAGAAATAGAGGCGATCCCATCCAATAAGGGGTGATCCCAAAATTGAAGAACGAAGACGATTTCGTCCTATTAAGGATGATTTTATCTAAATTTGGTACGATATCATCCAATAATGGGCGATATCAACTTTGATTTTAATTGATTTTTTTTAATGATTATGTACTAATGATTTTTGTTGTTTTATTGCTTATTTTGTAGAGGGAATTTCTAAAGAGTCAGGAGTGGAAATAAGGAGGTCCAAGAGATTATTTGGCCATGCTCGATCAGGACAAGCAAGATAGATTGGCAAAGGTAGGACTGCAGCATGTGGTAGAGATGCCACAAATTCCTATAGACATGGGGCTACTGACAGCCCTAGCAGAGAGATGGTATCCGAAGTCATCTTGCTTCTAGCTACCAACAGGGGAGATGACTCCCACTCTAGAGGATGTATGGAGGATCTTGAGGATCCCCATACATGATCGATTCATGACCCCTTAGGCCAATCAGGGCCACACCATGATGAGATTGTGCGAGGACCCAAGCTTCATCCTGGAGAAGGGCAGAGTGAACATCGAGGCATTGAGGCGGATGCCTAGGGCATCTCGGTTGACCCAAGTTTTGGTAGGGGTGGTGGGTGGCATTTTTCTATGCCACCAAATCATATGCAGATTACCGTGGCTACTTTCAGATGTGGTTTGTGACATAAGAGACCATAGATATAGGTTTACTTGGGGTAGCTTTGTACTGTGTCGCTTGTATAGGATCCTTTACGGGGTCATATATAAGGGGGGTCAATTTTTGGTGTTGGTATCACTTCTACAGGTTTGGTTCTGGGAGCACATTACAGTGTGGAGGTCGATAGGGCTTCCACTGATAGGAGTTGACCGAGAGAGACCCCAAGTTTTCCACTGGTGGCTCTAGAGAGGGTCACAATGGCATATAGATTTGCCAACGTCTTGGAGGTTTTTGGATGACCTCACCCCAGATCGAATCACCTAGAGACCATGGAGAGAGCATCCAAGGTGGGTATAGGACAAACAGGAGTTGGCTTGCATCAGGTGAGTCATATGGTTGAGGACAGAGCGGGGAGAGGTAGAGCTCCACCGCTACGATTGATTTTTGAGATAGTTTTATCTACAGTAGGGGATCCCTACTATTATATATTATGAGTAATCCTAAACTATGTGGGATAGTACCACATTGAGTGGGGCTCTAGACATGCAGTGGTTTTAGAGTCAGGATGTTGATGATGCCCCCATTCAGCCAGTGGATGGGGATGATGCGGGGATAGCAGATGGATATGATGCCTGGTATGCAGGCATACACCCTCCTTGGATGACGAGGGTACAAGATTCAATGCACATTGTAGTGCAATGGATGGAGAGGCAATGCCAAGCTGCCATTGATGCAGCGAGGGGTTGCAAATGGAGGGATCAACGATGGCCTCCTTAAGAGAGATTCTAGATAGTACCATAGGCTTCAAAGAGACAGCAATAGTCAGAGAGGAAGGAGGAGAGGAGAGAGGAGAGGATAGAAAGACTCCCTCCTCAATAGAGGGATAGGCCACCATCGCCTGATAGGGGTAAGGATTTTGAGGTAGGGGAGAGTAGTGAGATGGTAGCTCTCCAAGCAGAGAATGCCCACCTATGAGCTCAGGTGCAGACTCTATAGGATGAGGCCACACAACTCAGGACTCAGAGCGAAGGGGCGAGCATTCTGGAGCTATCACGGTCGGTTGCTCAGACCACGTTCTATCAGGGAGTGTACTACTAGCTAGTTTTAGAGGGTCGTAGGATACAATTTCTAGTCAGTATTGTAGAGCCAATTAGGATGGGGTCATCGAGGACATTATCATGATCGACATCGAGGACCCATGATATAGGATGAGCTTTAATGAGACCACCTCCTCCACCTCAAGGTGGGAGAGGAGATGAGGCTGAGAGCTCAAGGTCTTATCGAGACTAGATGCACATTGTACATAGAATATTTTTGAGATGATTGAGTATGCTAAGGTATAGATTGTGGCATACCAATCCGTTTTGATATGATGTATATACTTCTTGATATATATATGATGTTATTTTTATGATATGACTTATGCACATGTTTTATGATGCTTTAATATTTTAGTTGTTGATTGACTATTCATGTAATTATGTCGTTGAAAATATTATAATTTTATGTCATGCTATAAAATTAAATGAAATAATATAATGTAAACAAACTGGTTGTTGTGGTGTATTTTGATGAAAATAAAGTGACTTCTAACAATAATTTCAAAGGATATTGTCACTGTTACATGACCATTTCATGGAGTCACCACTTGTTAGGTCATCAAGCTAATCTCAGTATGAGAGAAATATTGCTAAAATTAAAAGGGTGCTTACGAGACTTTCTTAAGACTTTATGTTGTGATGATGAAAAATTATGATAGTGATGATTTGTTTTTAGATTTCCATGAAAATATTATGCATGAAATATTAAAAATATAATTGTTTCTAGGCATAAAATTCCTAAGTATGATAGAAATTTGAACAATTCCCTAGGAATTATACCATCGTCGCAAAAAAAAAGAATGTTGACATAATGAAATGAAAGAGGAAATTTTTCATTCTTTTTAAAGCACAATTGTGTAACATAATGATTTAAGCCATATGCTTTTATGGATTAAATAAATGGGAAATAAAATTAGAATGATGGTTTGCGCTAGGCATAGAATTTTAGGTATAGACTTATACCATCATCACGAAATCCAAAGAAGAAATTGATATAATAGTTTTATTGCATAGTTGATTTTTGATTTTGAGATAAACAGAAAATATGCAAATGAGGACTTGCACTAGGCATAAAATTCCAATTTAGGTTTAGGAACTATACCATCGTCACAAAAGTCAAAAAAATATAAATGTGACTTTATTACTAGATTTTTGAACATGTTTTGCAAGAAAATTTTGGATTTTTGAAAAAAATGTATTTAATTGATTTTATGCTAAGCAGATATTCTCAAGTAAGAAAGTCAAATTATTCCAAAATATTTGAATAAATATTTTAAATTATCTCAAAGACAAAATTTAGATTTATAAGGAACCTCGTGTGCATACGTGAGTTCATTGCCGATCTTGATCTATCATAATGATACAAAATCTCTCAAACAAAAATGTGTGTGCAATTGTAATGTTCATTTACCGATTTTGAGAAATATAATTTGATACAAGTAATTTGAATTAACCAAATGAGTGTTCGTTGACCATGATTTATATGCATGTAACCATACCAGACTACTATGTAAGTCAGGTCATCAAGAGCTAGCTGATCCATAAGCGGACATAGGTATGTACAAAAAAAGGTCGCTAATGTGACAGACATATCACCACGCTAGGAGTTACCCAATGTCAAACAAGTTGGGCACAAATCACCTGTTATGGGGTTTACCTCATAGTTTTTGAATAATTGAGAATTCCAAGGATTCAAGCTTCACACTTCCTTCTTTCAAAAGGGGGGGATTTATTGCTTTTTGCTTTTTCTTTTCTTTTCTTGTTCTATTTTCTTTTTTTTTTGTATTTTGTATTTTACTTGACACTGAGATAATGCTAAAATATTGTTGAGATGGTACAAAATGATACTGCAATATTGCTTCTGAATAATTTCTTTTTCTCATGATTTTTCTTCATTTTCTTTTTTTTTTTCTTCCCATACTAGGGATACTTGCTCGGATTGGCTATAGAGCAAGGGATTTTTATTCTAGGTAGGGGTGAGCTTGTCCTTTTGTCAATTCTCAAAGATTCTAGACCATGTGCATGATAGGATAGCAGGGGAAAATTTTTGCTCAAGAGACCACTTCTACTGTGTAGCATCATTTTGAATTTGCAATGAAATCATTTTAAAGTGAAAAGGTGTACTTTGTTCAAGTAAATAACAAGATCAGTTCTCTATGCTCAAAACTTTATTTAATTCAACTGTGGAATTCAATATAAGAGAGATTAATAATCATACCAAATAATATCAAGATATTTATTCATGTGAGTCTAAAAGTGAGGGATTCCAGATAAATGCTAATTTATCCAAAATAATTGAAAATATAACTGCAATACTTCAAGAATTGACAGGTGCAAAATAGAAGATGTTTTTGAGGATTTTGATGATTTTGATTTTTTTATATTTTGATTTTAATTTATGAATTGAAAGAATACATAATATTACTATTTTTGAAATTTTTATATGAATTACTATTATGAGACAATATGTATAATATATATAGTGACAAAATTACCATATTTATGCATAATAGCGTTTAAGATGCATAGTTTTCATAGGTTCTTTAATATTTTTACCATCTAAGGTAGCTAATTTGTATGCTCCCGATCCAAATTTAGCAGTGATAATATATGGCCCAAGCCAGTTAGGCTCGAATTTGCCTTTAAGGTCTTTAGTTGCATTAATATTTTTTTATTTTCTTTTAAGACGAGGTTGTTGATCTCAGAGGATCGATTATGAACTTTCTTGAGATATGCTCGCTTGAGCTTGTTCTGGTAGGCACAAAGATGCTCCAAAGCATTAATGTGCTTCTCATCTAGGAGTTCTAGCTGACTAAATTTGCCAGCATGATATTCATCTCCTACTTCAGTATCTTGAAGTAGCAGAGCCAAAGAAAGAACTTCTAGTTCAAAGGGACAAATAGCTTCAGTGCCATAAACCAAAACAAAAAGTGAAGTGCCCGTGGGAGTACGAATGCTAGTTCGATAAGCCCACAAAGCAGGATATAATTGAATGTGCCAATCATGGCCAGATTTATTGACCAGTATCTTGAGGAATTTAATTAATGTTTTATTAGATGCTTCTGCTTGGCCATTACCCTAAGGATAATAGGGAGTGGACCAACGATGTTGAATTTTATATTTTTGACATAGTTTCTTTACATCTTTGTTTTTGAAACAAATTTCATTATCCGATATGAGATTTTCAAGAATTTCAAACCTACAAATAATTTTATTAAGAATAAACTTGGAAACTTGCGTTCTAGTGCAAGAAGCTAAGGGCATAGCTTCGACCCACTTCGTAAAATACTCGATGGCGGTTATGATGAATTTGTGTCCATCGAATGACACAGGATTGATTTTTTTGATGATGTCTAAGCCCCATTTTTAAAAGGGCCAAGGAGATGAAATAGCCTACAGTTATTATGTAGGTGCATGGACAAGGTCAGCATGTTTCTAGAACTTGTTGCAATGGTGCACATAATCATGTGCATCATTCTCCATGGTAGGCCAAAAATATCCTATCCTAAGGAGCTTCTTAGCAATGGTGCTACCACTAAAGTGTCCCCCACAAGATCCATCATGGGCTTCACTCAAAGCTGATCTAGACTCTTCTAGATTCAAACATCTTAATAGGATACCTTCAAAAGATCTCCTATAAAATGTATTGCCAATTATTACGAAGCGACTTGCTCGTCTATGTAATAACCGACATTGGTTTCTATTAAAAACTTTAGGAAAGGTCCCATTTTGAAGAAAATTGAGGATGTTAGTGTACCAAAGTTCAGAAATAGTTTCGTTGATTAGAAACACGTCCAAAGGTTCCATGCATGATTTAGTTGAAGCGGGTTCCTATAGTCGATGAATAATGATAGTAGCATATCCGTCATCTAACTCCAAGGGTAAAAGAGATGCAGCTGCGGCCATAGCATCAGCCACACGATTGCTAGTTCCAGGAATAGCTTCCAAGGTAACTTGATCAAATAATGATATTAATTATAATACATATGCTTTATATGGGCACAATTTATCATCTCTGGTTTGATAAACATCGTTAATTTGATTTATAACAAGTTGAGAATCATTGAAAACTAATAGATTTTTAATTTTCAGTGCCAAGGCAGCTCGTAATCCAAGGATTAGAGCCTCATATTCAGCAGTGTTATTAGTACAGGCAAACATTAATTTAAAGGATAGAGGTATGAGATGTTTCTATGGATATATCAAAATAATACCTACACCAGCCCCACTCATGCATTGGGCTCCATCAAAGTATAGGGACCATTGATTTGAATGATCCGCCTCTAGGTTAAGGCATTCATTAGGAAACTCAATGACAAGGGGATGGGTGGACTCTACGGGTGTAGCAGCTAATTGATCTGCTATGATTTGATCCTTAACAAACTTTTGTCCCATAAAAATGAGTTCAAACTCGCTTAGAGCAAGAACCCACTTCACTATGCGAACAGATAAATAAGGTCGACTCATGAGATACCGCAAGGGATCGGATTTAGCAATAACGTATGTTTTCTGACTGAGCATATAATGGCATAGTTTTTGTGTAGAAAATACGATTGCTAGACATAACTTCTCTAATGCTATGTAGCAGGTTTCATAACTAATTAATGTTTTGCTAATGTAATAATTAGCACGCTCTCTTTTCTCATCATCAAGTTGAGCTAACATAGCTCCTAAAGAAAAATTTGAAGCAAAAATATACAAGATAAATGGGCAATAAGGTTTAGGTGGTGAAAGTACAGGTGGGTTAAGAAGATATTGTTTGAGGAGTTCAAATGCTTCCTTACATTCGTCGTCCCAATGGAAAGAGACATCCTTCTTAAGAAGCTTAAGAAAGGGTCCAGTTTTATCTGCCAGGTTATCGATGAAGCGACAGATAGCTTGAAGCTTACCTTGTAGACTCTGTAATTTAGATATATTTGTAGGTGCGAGCATATCAGTGATAGCAGTAATCTTGAGAGGGTCAATTTTGATGCCATGTAAATAAACTATAACCCCCAATAATTTACCTGACTTAACTCCGAATATACATTTGGCTAGATTCAATCGGATAAGATATTCCCTTAATCGATCAAATACTTTTCTCAAGTCATCTAAATGGGCATCTTCTTTAGTATAACAAGCTATAATGTCATCTACATAATCATGTAGTGTATCATGCATCATATCATGAAAGATATAACTCATGGCTCATTGATAGGTTGCACCTGCATTCTTTAAACCGAATGGCATCACTTTCCAATAGAAAGTCCCCCAAGGGGTAATAAAGGTTGTTTTAGCCTAATCTTCAGGAGCTATCCTGATCTGATTATAACCAAAAAATCCATCCATTAAGGATATCATTCCACTTCCAGCAGTAAAATAAATGATTTGATCCATATTGGGAAGGGGAAAATCATCTTTAGGGCATGCAACATTAATATCTCTAAAGTCCGTACAAACCCTAATCTTAGTAAATTCTTTCTTAGTTACTGGAACTACATTTGATATCCATTCAACATAATCAATGGCTTGTATAAAAATAACATTCAAGAGTTTTTCTAACTCCCCTTTGACTAGTAAGGCCACTTTAGGATGCATTTTTCTAAGCTTCTACTTAACAGGTTTAGCATCTAGATGCACTACTAGGTGATGCATAACTATAGAAGGGTCTAAACCTGGCATATCTTCATATGTCCAAGAAAAAACATCTTCATATTCTTTAAGAAATGCAATGTATTTATCCTATTTTTCTTGACTCAATTCTAATCCAATGTTGATTATGTGAGGGTTATCATTGGTTCCAATGTTAATTTTTATGATATTTTCTACTTCCATGTGTAGATCTCTCTCAAAATTAGGTGGGGTGGATGAAACGCCCAATTCTTGTAATTCTTCCAAGGTTAGCTTGGATAATTCGTCTTAAGGAGTCGTGGCCTCAAGCTGGGCTATACTAGGTATAGAGCCATCAAAATAAAATCCATTATGTAATAATTCCTCAACGGAGACATTGTGAAAGATATCTCCCTCCAACTCATCGTCAAATTCAGTGATCATCTCAGGATAAGCTATAGATAGCATATTACATGTGAATGTATTATTCATTAAATGCAAAGCATCATGTTCATCTAAATAATCTTGGTAACATATAAGATGGTCATCATCCTCAAATGGGAATGGTTGAGCCTTACTATAAAATAGGCCCACACCACATCGGGCGGGCCACGCTTCAACCTCAAAAGGTTATTTCATACCATTCTGGAAAGGTCCCAAACCTTTCCCTTTATATCCCAATTTAAGCATTATAGGTTTGGTTTTAATATACTCATTAGTAAAATAACATCGAGCATAACCATCATAATGAGTTTTGATGTTTCTGGGTATTCTACCCCAGTCATATCCCTTATAAATAAAGGCATAGCTCCCGACTTGGTAAATACTTCCCATAGGTT
Organism: Wollemia nobilis; assembly: GCA_028583015.1. NCBI lineage: Eukaryota > Viridiplantae > Streptophyta > Pinopsida > Araucariales > Araucariaceae > Wollemia > Wollemia nobilis. Next base: position 14,465,517 of record JAQPPZ010003077.1, on the reverse strand, counting down.
GTGGGAGGCCCAAGGTACAAGGAGATGGCGGCAAATTATTTAAAATAAGGGAATCTTGCATAGAAGTATTCATTTCTTCTGATATAAGAATTTTAGATAGATCGGGTAAGAGCTCGTTAGTAAGAGCATAAGAGGTAGAAGGAACATTCCCTACATATTTCTATGCAAAAAATATGAATTTGGTGGATGTAGATGGTGTAGAGGTGTCGATAGATGGGTCTATTAAAGGTATGGAAGTTATAGGAGTAGAACAAAAGATATTGGTTGTGGGATTAGGATATTTCTTAGGTCCTAATGCGGTTTGTTTAGAAGATGGTTGAGCTATATGTGGAGGTGCAACTGATGGAGAAGAAGTAGATGACATTGTGGGTGTGAGTTTCACATGTTTAGATGGATAATGAGAATTAGGATGTGTGGATGACAGAGCGGGGTAAAATTGAACTCCAATAGGTTCTTCCAAAGCACACATATCAAAGGGTCTTAGATCACCATGAATGGTAACCAACTAATTCTTAAATTCGGACTTAACACATTGGTGTAAAGTTAAGGGAACAGCATGCATCGCGTTGATCCAAGGACGACCCAAGAGTATATTGTATGATGTAGGGCAATGTACAATAAACACAATCGTATCCAAGGTTCTTGGACCAACCTACAATGGAATGGTAATAACTCCACATGTTTCTTGTGTTTCGTCATTGAAAGCTTTTATGATCATATCAGTTCTTTTCATTTCATCACTTCTAAACCCAAATATTTGGTAGAATTCAAAAGTACAGATATTTAAAGATGAACCATTATCAATCAAAACTCGTTTGACTGCTACATCTCCAATTAAGGCAATAATATACAAGGGGTTATCTTTATGTAAACTATGTTGCGGTATGTCTCTATCCCAGAAGTCAATACAATCAACTTCATGAGTTATTATAGTATCAACCATGGCTTCAAGTTGAATGTATTGTGGTACCATCATCTGACTTAATGTGAGCATTAATTCATCTCTATGTGTAGGAGAAGATTTTAAAAGGTCCAAGAGAGAAATTCTAGCTATAATATTTGACAATTGTTCATTAATGTTATAAGGAGGTTTAGGTTGAATATTAGGTGAATGATTTCCTTTATTAGGAACCTTCAAAACAAATGGAGTTGATCCACCATTCCTAATTTGATCTTGTTGAGAATTTTGAGCCTGTTGTCTAGTAACAGTTCCGATGGTACCCACAATATTATTTTGTGGATGATGAATGGGTCTTGGTCTAGCGTTTATAGATAGCTCATTAGAAAGAAATCGGTGATATGATGGTCTAGTAGTCACTCTTATTGGAAATGGCTCTTTTGGAATCATATAACTTGTGATAGGGTGAATAGGATCTGATTCATCTTTAGAACTATTCGATTGATTTGATGTGATTTCCATATCACTCTCAGTCTCGTATTTTGTATCACTAAGATCAGGTATCTGAATATTATATAGAGGTCTAGTTGTAACCATGGATAAAATTGTGTCAAATATTTCCAGATCATGAACATGTAAATACCCACTAATAGTTCCTACATATCGGGCAGGAGGAGGGACATTATGATGTTCAACTTGATTAGCCACCTCCTTACCATGTTTTGGTAAGGGATGTTGAAAGATGTCCAATGACTGATTGGCATTCTGATTCTAGTTTTGTGGGGTGTTATTTTGAACATTATTAGGAGGATTTTACTTAGGTTGAAATGCTTGCACCTCCATCTCATTGTTATCAATCAAGTCCTGTATTTTATGTTTTAATATTTTACAAGAGTTGGTAGTGTGTCCAGGTCCTCTATCACAGTGTAAATCTGCTCTGTATCTGGGTATAGTTTGATCAGGTTCCAGAATATTTGGTAATTGAATAAGGTCCGATGTGTAGACCAATTGGTTCATCCAAACCCCATAAGGGGGCGGAGGTCCAAGGTTCAAATCTCGGGCCTCGTCGGACTGAATGCTTGTCCCTTTCCTGGTGCTTTCAGTGGCGTAAAAGGTTTAAAATGATTGTGGCATGGTGGTTATAGGGGCGAACTACGCAAAGATCTATGTGGCGACTTCTAGGGCGGACAACGCAGAATACTATGGCAACCATAAAAGTTGGATAGCCTGCCCGGATTCATGGTGGCTATCGATTCCACCATGTAAATTCAAAAAAAAAACAAAAAAAAATAATAATTACGGTAGAATAGTTGATAAAGGTTGGTTTAACCTAGTCAATTCTCGAGGAGGTCTATCAGGAGGTTTCAGTACAAACTTCTTTGTTGCCTTCGCAGCATTAACATTAGCAGTATTTCTGCTATCAGTGACTTCATCACCCACAACTTGTTTATTCTTATATTGATTTTTGGATGTTTTCTCATCATCTCTCTATTTAATTTGGCCTCTCCTAATGAGAGCATCTTCAACTCTTTGGGCTAATTCTATAGCCTAATCGAAGGTGGTCAAGGTAGCAGTTGATAATTTGTAAGATAGTTGCTCTTGCAAATTATTAATAAAGATGTCCAACATCTCCCTATAAGGTAACACAAAGTGCAATTTTCCTATCAACTATCTCCACCTAGCTAGGAAATCAGCAAAGCATTCCTCTTTGCCCTGTTTTAAGTTATACAAATCTTTAATGGTCACATATATTTTGATGTAGGCACTAAATTGATGAACAAAAGACTCGGCAGTTTCTTCGAAATTCCTCAAAGAATTAGTGGGTAATTGATAATACCACTCTAATTCCATTCCTCCCAAGCTTTTCGAGAACATTTTTAGTAATAACAAGTCATCATGTGATATATCATGACATGCTATCCTAAACATACAAAGATGCTCTATGGGATCTTCGGTTCCTTTATATATGGGAAGAACAGGATGTTTAGGATACGGCTGTGCTATGACTATAGGATCTAAAGGCTGACTACACATCTCTCGATAATTGTATGAGGGACGATAGGGATCTATTGGTCCATGCGAGAAACTAATTGTTTCACCACGGCTTCCAAATTGCTAGTTTGTCCACCATATTGGTTCGGTGGCACATAGGTATGGGATCTATGAGCATATGATGGTGTGACACAAGGATTAGATGTTATATTGCTATTATGCAAAGTGTTGGTAGGAAGAGTATTATGAAGGGGATTTGTAATAGTATTATGTTGTAACTTAGATTGTTGGTAATTGGTGTTTGGTTTTATTTTGGATTTTTGTTGATTTGAGGTATGTTGATCAAGAGCTTGGCAAAATAGAGCAGTAAATGATGGTTTCTTTTGTGCGGGAATGACCCTAGGCTTGTTAACTGGTACTTTAGATCATTGGGTAACTTGTTGTTATTGCATGCTCTGGATCGCAGCTACTATATCCAAATTGGATGGTCCAGCTTGATCACTCTCTTGTTCAATAAAGGACAAGGGATTAGTGTGTGTTTGAAATACTTCTTCTAGAGTTTCTTGAGTGTCACTAATTTGATCCTTGTCCATATGGGTTGCTCTATTAAAAACACCAATATTAGTGTTAATGAACTTCTAGAATTGTTCCATGTTCTCAAAAGTGATAGCTCCTCTCGGAGACATTTTAGGGGATGAGGATCCTTCCTCTCTAATAGTTTCTTCTTGTTCATTTCCTATAGCAAGCTCTTCTTCTTGCTGATCTAGGGTTTCTTCTTCCTAAACTTGGTCCTCAGGAAGGACATTTTGGTTAGTTAATGGTCTTCCTAACCAATATTTATCTTATTCGGTTTGTTTTCCATTCCTAAGTCTAGGAATTATGCTAAACTTAGGTTTTAGCAAATATATATATACTTATATACTTATATATATATATATATATATATATATATATATATGTGATAGGGTTGAGAGGTATATATTTTAACTATATACCTACTATAATATTTTAAAGGAAATGTTTTGTTGTTTTTTTTTTGTGTGATTTTATTAAATTAGTATTTTGCGAGAATAAAAATAACAAACAACATGCTAGTTGTAAGAAACAATAGTAGAAATAATCACTTAGCTTTCTATGAATAGTTTATGGATATCATTGATAGGGTCAAGTTCATCAGGAGTCATGAAATGCTCCTCTTCAAATTGGAAGTTGTTTTTCAAGAACTTGACAAAGTGTGCTATGGTAATATGATCTATTTTAGACTCTGACATGTAAAAATAAAGTTCATGGAAATACTCTCGATACAACACATCTCTAGGAACTCTATTCCATCTCTTTCTATCCGTAAGAACGACTTATTGATCCTCTACACGAGATAGAAATTTATGTACTACAACTATGTTCTCAAGGTATTCCTCAAAGGTGTATAATTTAGAAGACACAAGTGCTCTTTTATCGGCTAACCACCTATGGCAAACTCTCTGAAGTTCATGATACAAAGTCACCTGATTAGGATCCAAGATTCTATCTAGGACAAACCTCTTAATTTCCCTAAGTTTTGCAGATCTAGATTCAATAATACCCAATCTCCTATCAATTTTGTCCCACAAAGGTTGGGTTCTATATGTTTGAGGTACTCTAAGCACATAAGTAATATCTATGGCCATTAATTTATTTTCAACATTTATGGAGACAACTCATCTTCTATTATAATCTACCATCTAAGTATGATATGCAAATTTAACAGTGTTCTAATGATTCTAAATGTTCTTAATAATGTGTTTTTTTTTTTTTATTGTTTTCAAAATGTTTTTTTAGTTTCACGTCGGGTTCACCAAAATGTATCGCCCAAATTTTTCACACCCTTACCTTCAGGCTAAAGGATTCGTACCTGAAATGGGGGTGAGAAAAATATGGAACAATACCTCGGACGGAGAGGCCCTTTGAAGGTTGCGCCTCTCGGGGGAGGGGTATAAAGGTGAATTTTTGATGGATGGTGGGGTTCACCAGGAAACTTTGAGTGGCAGTTTCCATGCCTAGGTTGAGAATGGGTTTGATTTGTTCGTTTTATGTTCAATCATTCAAAATCCTAGGTTGGCCAAAATGAAGCTAATCTATTCTATGTGAAGATTCTGATTTATATGAAGACAGAAGACATAAATGAATCCTAATGTGATTGAATACAGAGAATATATAAAATGGAGAAGAGTACACCTAATTTTTAATGTCTAATGAAGATTCTAAAGCTTGTAGGAGTCCAGATCATCTTGGATATGATAGGATCATCTGTAATTGTATAGAATCATCCCAAATCATAGGAGATCATTCGAGATCACCCAAGATCGTTAGCGACCTGACGAATTCGTCAGAAACCTGCAATCAAGAAAATAGACACCAAAAACCAAAAATACAATTGCAAGAATGATGCAAAATGATAGAAATAATATTATAGATGTTTGAATGATAAATCTAGATATCAAATTAAATAAGATGCACTGTTTTGGAAACTTATTTTTGAATTTTATCATGCAATTACGCTAAATGAGGTGAACTCCAAGATGCAAAACATAAGTAAATTAATCTAATGCACCAATAAATAAGGAGAATGAGATAGAGAATGCAAACTCAGGGCTCTGATTTCCCCCAAGCTAAATTACAAACCGGATCGTCTGTTATTGTATAAGATCATCGCCAATCTTGACAGGATCATCTAAAATTGTAGTTGAATCACCTGCGATGATCCGAGCTACCTCCGGCTGAAACACAGTGAAATCCTACAACAAAACTTGAAAACACAAGTGCAAATGATGGGAGATCATAGCAAAAACTAAAATTGTAGGGAAATAATCATCCAGGCAGCCAGGTAGGGAGTTAGGAAGGGAGTCAAGGAGATAAACTGGAAAAATCCTAGTTTATATAGGATTAGGGGGAGGTTAGGAGGTTGGGGATCATCCCAATTTGGGAGATCCCCAATGTGGGAATCTCCAACCGCACAGACATGCTTCTGACCAAGTTGGAGAGGTCATTGGAACAGAAGCTAATTACAAAAAATTGGTTTTGGGACGAAATCGTTTGGACGTTCTGTTCCAGACGAATTCGTTTGATTTGGGACGATATCGTCAGATCGACAACGATATCATCCAACGGTCACAACAACCTCTAAAAATGGTGCAAAAAATGAGGTAAGCGGTTAACGGGCGGTTTCGGGGTTAAAATTCAAATTTCTACTTTTTACTGATGGTTTAATTGCGCCAATTTTAGGGTTTTACAAAATCTCACAAAATAGTACATTGCTTTGAAATAGAGTTCTCAAGCACTCCATATTGCATATATGATCTACATTGTATCTACTACTATTCTACCTTGTGCACTCCAAAATTATGCTCTCTTTCCTATCACCTAAGAAGGCCTATATATAATAAGACATGACTCGGCCTTCCATATTCCTATGACTCTTCATCTTTCTATTCTTAAGGAATCATGTACATGTGGACAACATGCACATTTACATCATTGCACATTCTAATAATACTTGTGCATTTATTCCATTGCATAAATTAAATACTTAAGTCCTAATCTAAGACAAAATCCTAATCTAAACATGTACCCATGATGGTATATTAGCATGTTCCTTATATTAGCTTCTTCTAGTTTAATATTTGAAGTGGAATTCCTTATAGATCCCTAATATTATATATTGAGAATAATTTTTGATAGAATCTTTTATCTTTCAAAGCCTTTGAAGTTGTCTACCTTATGACTCCCTAGTTTTAAGTATGAGATCAAATACTATATTTTAATTCTTCAACTTTTGTAGTATGCTTTGTAATTTCTTATTTGTAATATTTCAAATCTCTAGGTAGTATTCCTTTTAACTCCCTATTATTTTGAATGTAAAAGATCAATTTTGATAAGATCTTTTCAATTCTTCAAGTTTTGTAGAATACCTTGTCCCTCCCAAATGTTTTAAATATGGCTTTGATAGTAAACTTAGCTTTCTAAGATTTCCTTTGAGTCCCTTTTGTCTCCCTAATGTTTTGATGATAATTTTAATATAATATTCAACTCCTATTTCTCACCTTATATCTCCCTAAATATATTTTGATGCACTTTTAATTTTGATGAGGTTCTCTATTTTTCAAGACCTTTAAGTTGGAATTATTATGTCTCATTAATTTTAGTAAGAGACTAATATCAAAAATAATTTTCCAACTTTAAAGCAATTCTATTTTTTGCTTCTTTTAATATTCAATGATATAGTTTCTAGATTTCAATAGTTTTAAATTTGGTGTTGAAATCCTTATAACTCTCTAATTGGAAATTTAGAAAACTAATGTATTGTAATTTCAATTTCAATTTCAATGTCAATGTGGAAATCCTTATATCTCCAAGTTTAATAATTTGCAAATATTTTAATGCAATATGAATTGAATATTACTTTCAATGCTTTTCTCTTCAATTATCTTCTAAGGCATTCAATACTTTATCCAATGTTATAATCTATCATCTTATTTCTCCTATTACTAAAAAAACTTAAGTATAAAAACATAATTTATTTTATCCTTGAAAAATACCTTATATCTCCTTTAATATTTGCAAAGGTTATGAACTAAATTATTCTTACCTTCTTGTATATGTGATGCGCTAAGCTTGACCTACATTAACTTTACAACCTATGCTCAAAAAATGACTTCTATCTTACTGCAATCAATGTGTCTCCTTGCTCATTAAATGTGGTCTCTTGAGGTTTGACTCTCTTCTATGCTTTCCAACTTCTCCAAGGTGCTCAACTTTAATTTCCACATACTCCCTTTGTTGTTCATAGCCTATTTTCAGCCCATGCACCAAATAGGTTATGTTGAGAAGCAACACACCCCCACTGAAAAATGAGATTCCATCCTTAGAAAATTCTGAAATTTCTTTTTGCAGCAGGGACCCTCTTGGTCATTTCCAGTGTTAATCCCAGATTTTGCTTGCCTCCTTGTTAAGTTGTGCCTTTTTTCAAGTCTTTCTAGCATTGTTATTTCAAGCTTAACTTTCTACATGCTAGAATCATTCATGCACAAAGAAAATCTTGCACCGGTACCAAGAAAAATCCAGAAAATAGTTGCATAATTCACTAAAAAATCAAACTTTCCATTTTTGGTAGTGTCGCGATATCGCGACACTTCCATTTTCAGAAATGTCGCGATATCGCGACGGGTAAATCAAAAAGCAGCTAAGTCCTTTAAGTGTAGCGAAATCGCGACACTTTCCATTTTTGGAAGTGTCGCGATATCGCGACGTTTCCATTTTTGGAAAGTGTCGCAAAATCGCTGTCGGTCGGAGGAGAGAGAAATAAAACGCACGGAGGGCGCGATTTTGCGGCATGTCACGAAATCGTGACATGTCACATTTTCATGATAGGAGAGAGAAAGTGGGTTGCTGGATGAAAATCGGCTAAGTCGCAAATGTGTCGCAAAATCGCGGTCAACGCATGCAGGTACGGAACTGTCGCGATATCGCGACGTGTTCTAGAATCGCGGCTGAAAATCAAGAAGTTGTACGGAGGCCAGGAAGGTCACGATTTCGTGACATGTCACGAAATCGTGACATGTCGCGTTTTCGCGGCCGACAGGGGAAGAAGTTGCCGATGCGCTGGGGACGTCACGATTTCGTGACATGTCGTGAAATTACGACATGTCGCAGAATCGCGGTAGGAGAGATAAAGTCCTAAGTTGACAAGAAATGCATTCCAATGGGAAATAGAAGGCTTCCTAGGGTAGCGACACGTGTCAAAGCATGAGGCAGACAGAGCAGGGCCGACATGCAAGCTTATTTTGCGGTTTTTAATCTGTTTTTAATGTTTTAATGCTTTAATTTAATGTTTATTAAAGTGCTAATATAATATTTTTGTCTTTCATGCAGGATTCCATCTGGCACTTACGGGACAACCGGGAAAGACCATAAAGGCAAATTTAAAGTGCGGATTTAGTCAAGGACCGCCATGCTAGAAGAGAAGATGTCGGTGAGGACATTCAATGACAAATTTATTACAGACTTGATAGCATGAAGACCATTTCAACTCAGGGATGGCTTTACGGGAACAAATTGATGGAGAAGTGGTGACTCATCCGGCTCACCAGCAGAATTAATGGAAGCATTTATTTACAGCTACGGATGAATGCAAGTGACTTTAGATTTTATCTTCTCCATTTATGGCAATTGACTGCACAGATTTGCCGAAGGGTTAAGTTCTATCCGGACTTTGATTTTAAATGGATTTTTATTGTAAAACCCGGGTCCTAGGGTTTAAGTGCGATAAGATTTAGGGTTTGAGTAAGATATTTTGAAAAGATCAGGGTCTGTCCTGAGTCTATAAATACAGATCCTAAATGTAATCCCGGGAGGCGGAGACTTAGAAATAAAAGGCTTATAAGCAATTTCTTGCAAATTTTGTGAAATCCTTTGTTTCTGGACTTGGACTTGATGTGCTTTAGCTTTTCTGTGATAGCATGGCTAGGAGCCTAATCTTTTGTAGAGTGTGATAAGTGTATCTTCTTTTGTTATCCATTCCATTTAAAGTTTATTAGATATATGCTATAAATCTGCCATTATCAAGTTTAAATATGTTGTTAGGCTTCAGTTGTTCTTTTGTCTGCTATGGGAAATTGTAGATTTGAGGTTAAGTTTGTTCTAATTGCTCTGTCTTCACTGTGTGAGCTAGGCTGTCGATGAAAGATACCAGTTTTAACCATCTGCCCTTGGATTTATAATTTTCTACTAGATCTATTTCACTCTGCCTTGTGCTCTTAGTTGAAAGTGATCTTAGACTGACTGGACACTTTCTTCTTTGATTTGTTCTGTTGTGAAGCTGATAGCATAGATAAGATTGATAGTTTAAGGTTTTACAGTTTAATGTCTGATAAACTTCTCTTTCTGCCATACCCTACCCTCTCTTTGTTTTCGATGAATGATCCATTTTTATTTTCTTTATTTGCCTTTTATTTGAATCTGCTGACCCATGAGAGCTAGATCAAGAATTTAAGTTAAATCTGATTGTCAACAACTTCTGCAACTACTGAACAAGTTTAGGAACCCCCTGTAATGTAACAAAGCAGTCCATATTGAAATCTATTCCAGAAGTGGAAAAGAGTGAATTGCCATTCAACCCAACTCTGTAACTCGCACCTTGGATAACCAGCTAGATCCTAAAGCGAGTGGGATCCGTCCCGTGGGTGTCTCCGGCGGCTTCCTGCCCATCCTTTCGCGGGGGGTGCGTATGAAAGCCGGACCAACAGGTTACCTTAAGATGATGTACCTTTCTTTAATAACAATAAATATGTTGAGTGTCAAGTGCCAAGTGCCACTAAAGGTCTTTGCACTTTCTTTTAACATCTCTTGTGGTACTCTACCAAAATTTTCTTGCTTAATACTGGCCAAGAGCATTATACTTCATGGGTATAATGGTATTATGTCTTATTTTACATTAAGAATGTAATGTACCTCTCCTCAATAGAATATGTGACACCCTCCAATGGAATATGAAACCTTCTCCACATGGTGGATGACTCCTTAATTTATGGCCTTCCTTGTCATGCACCTTTTGCACCCTAATTTTGGCTCTTGCTTATCACTTGTAACTCATTCATGGTTACCAATGTTCATTGTTTTATTTCAACTGTTACTTCTCCAATGCTTCTCCTTCTATGAAAATTTCTACAATACAAAGATTACTTTAGGTTTGGTGTTACTTTCTTCAACTTCTTAATGGTATTATGGTGGTGCTAGTGGCACTTATTTTCCAATGCTCACTCTTAAAAGCTTATTGTTTGTATGTCATAGCTTGTGATGCTAATGTTAGCAATGAGACCAAGATTTTTCTCCTCACACTAGTGGTGCAACCTTGTTGGCTCAAACTTACAATATATTATAGTTTCCAATGCTTTGCATTGGTTGAATAATTATTGTTACTCAACGCTCTACGTTGCCTTCCTTGATGCAAGTGGTTATCTTCAAAATGATAGTGTTGCTCATGGTAGTGTTTCTATGCCTTTGTTAATATTACCTTCACCAAAGGCTTTTCAATGCTTCGTACACCTCTTAGTGTCTTTAGATACTTGAGATCTATGTTGCCTTTGTTTACTATTGAGTCTCCTTTTTTTGCTAAATAGACCTTTAAAAAATTTACACTTTGGTGAGTCTAAAGCATGATTTTAAAATTTATGCTTTCTTCCTTTATAACTCCTTTAAGAAATATCTATTTTGCTTTATATTTGTTGAAATGTGTAGGTTTGATGATATTCAAGATGCCTCATTTTTACCTTGGAGACACTAATATTTAGAGCTCTATTTTTATAACTTTAATGGATCTAATTTGATCCTCTTGTAATATTAAAATGAACTTATTTATATGCTTATAATACCCTTTATAATATAGATGGAACTAAAACTTGAGATATTTCCTTTGCTACTTAAAAATGGTGTTAAAGACTTAAATAATACTTGAATAATAAAACTTTAATAACACCAATTTTTCAAACCTTATTTTGGTCTCCTTTGTAGCAATATTTCTTGGCCATTTGATTCACCTATTTTCTACCTTGGATTTGTAAGTTTTGCAGCTTCAATTCCTTTTGCTTTACTGCCCTATTTTTCTCCCTTATTAACCTTTAATTTTTTGTCCAAAAATCTGACTATTGGGGCTCCAATTCTCCTCCAACTTAGTTCTCTCAGACTCTAAAATTTACAACTATTAGTGCTACCCTCTTGCTATCCTAAACCTCAGTAATTTTCAGCTTCTAATGCAGCCAATTCCTTCTTTGTTTTACTATCCTTAACTCTCTTGAATTTGGTAGGAAAATCCTCCAATTCACAAATTTATTTATTGTCAAGATTTTATTTAAAGTGGTTGTTCAATGGATCTTCATAATCTGCCCAAATATCTTATAACTTGCAGCTCTATGTCACCTTGATTTTGTTGTCCTATGACTCTTTAACTTCTACTATGAAAACAACAATCTTTTCTTCTTAAAATCAGCCTTCAAGCCTTCAATGGTAATCTTCAAGTATCTCAAATCCGGTGGCCTATTCTAGCTCCTTTCTCCTTCAACATCCTTGTCTAATTTTGACTTCAATATTGGACTATTTTTTGGTCTTCTTCTCAAGAATATGAATGTATTGAGATATTTGAAAATATCTTCCAAAATTTGGTAAACTTCTTACCAAATACTTCTTTCTTTTAGGCTTGTCAAATGGCAACAATTATTCCAAATTTCTCTTTTTAGGTGTTTCCCCCTCTTGCAATCTTCTCCAATGGGCTTCTCTAGACTTCTTATTTCTTCTTTCAACTTTTTATTGAGACCTCTTCTTTTGAGTCTTCAAATTTTGTAGCTTCTCTAATCTTCAATAGGACCTTTTCTTAGTCCTCTTCTATCTTCAATACTCAATATTCTATCCTCCAAATCTGGAATTTCTTCAATGGGACCTCTTTCTTAGGTCTCCTCCTTATATATTTGCTTTCTTCTTTCTTCAAAATAAAGTCTTCAATATTCTATGGGAACCTCCTTAGTCTCCAATCTCCAACCTTCTATGGGACTATTTTTTCTTGAGTCTCCTCTTCCTTCAATATGCAATGGGATCTTCTTCCTTAGACCTTCTCCTTGATCTACAGTCTTCAATGTGGCTCCTTTGGCATCTTCCTCTCTTCTCAATATTCTACTTGGAATATTCAATCTACAAATCTTGAAATGGGACGTTTTTCTTTAGGCCTCCCAAATATTTAATCTTCAACTTGTTACTTCAAGTACTTGATCAATTCTAAAGAAGATATTTTTCCTAGATATTGTAAGAAGCTTCTCAAATTTCTTTGAATCTACTCTTCTCTACAAAAAAGTATTAGAAAATAATAATGGAAATTTTAAATCTAAAAAAAATGAACTTCACTAGTTGATTTGTCAAACTAGTGGAATTAATGTTGAGTCATAGTCTTCATAAGTTTTTTTGCAACTCTGTGGAAAGACTCTAGTCAAATAGTAATTTTAGAAATTTTGAAAATGAAATATCCTATCTCCTCTCAATATTCTTGTGGATCTCCCTATTTCCTATAAATCTCCTTTATGGCTCTGATACCACTATTAGCTTTTGATGCTATATATCTAATGAAATAACTACCACAAGGTATAAAAATAGCATGCAATATTAAATATATGAAAATGGTAATAAACTAAGCATGATAATATTATGAGAAAATTCTAAAAAAACTCATAAATCAGTCATTAATGAAATCTCATTAAAATAGTACATTGCTTTGAATTGGAGTTCTCAAGAATTTCATATTGCATATATGCTCTACATTGTATCTACTACTATTCTACCTTGTGCACTCCAAAAGTATGCTCTCTTTCCTATAACCTAAGAAGGCCTATATATAATGAGACATGACTCTTGGTCTTCCATATTCCTATGACTCTTCATCTTCCTATTCTTAAGGACTCATGTACATGTGGACAACATGCATATTTACATCATTACACATTCTAATAATATTTGTGCATTTATTCCATTGCATAAAGTAAATGCTTAAGTCCCAATCTAAGACAAACTCCTAATCTAAACATGTACCAAATATTATAATATATTCCAACACCATTATTGTTTTTACATTTTAATTACATTTAAAATAATTGCATTATATTATTTACATATGCATTATTATCTTTACATTTTAATTGCATTCTATTATTTACATCTGCATTATTGTCTTTACATTTTAATTGCATTTTGTTATTTACATTTATATTATTGTTTTCATATTATTTGCATTTAAAGTAATTGCAGTCTGTTAGTTGCATTTGCATTATAGTTTTCATATTTTTAATTGCATTCTATTTGCTTTTTTTTCAAAATCATATTAGGTTGGGGGTAACCATTTGTCTCCAAAACCCTATTTTCAAAATTGTATTTTGTTTAAGCCTTGTATTCATTCCATTTTACATTGTGTTTATTATTTCATGCTTGTGTATCTCACTGTGTTTATTCCAAAATGTCAAAATAACTTTTGCTTTCAAAATATAAGCTAAAATGACCTAGGGGGCTTGATTACTGCACCTTCAAGTACACTCATATAGTGTCCCAAGTAGGCCACCTAATGCTAATCAATATTTTTAGTGCTTTTGTGAAGTTGTCTTAGAGGTTGAAGCTATTGGGTATTATGGACACCAGTAAAAGCTAAGGTCAACCTTTGAAACAAGTAAGTTACCTATACAATATTTTAGGTTGTTTTTTTTTTTTATTGTTTTTTTTATTTTAAGTTTAAATAAATAAAAACATTAAAAATAAATAAATAAATAAATAAAGTAGAGGAAAGAAAAAAAATATTTTAAATTTCTATTTTAGGCATCTGAAAGTGAAGTGCATATAGTCTTGCATCTAGAGTTTTATCTTGTATGTTACATTCTCTTGGACCCTTGCCATAAAGATAAATATTTATTTTCTTACAAGCTAGGGTTAGACTTCATTGAATTGAAAATCATATTAGGGTAGTCCTTGTATTATTGCATATTGTGTGTTTTGCATTGCACTTTATTTTTGTAGTTTCGATAATTTTAGAAGGACCAAATAACATAGGTGTTTCTTAATCAACACATTAAACATTCCCACCCCTAGACTTGGAACGAGTCCTAAAACCATTCCTAGTGAACCCCTTTTTCCTTTTGTCCACCAAGTGTAGAGACATAACAATCATTGCGGTCACCTTAGGGCTTTCATTTATTTAGAATAATTGTATTTATGTTATTTACATCTGCATTATTATTTTTACATTTTAATTACATTTAAAATAATTGCATTATATTCTTTACATTTGCAATATTGTAAGAGAGGATGTTCTAGTAGTTTCAATGCCACTGGAGATTGAGAGATGATGTTTTAGTAGTTTGAGTACCATTAGAGATTGTAGGTAAAGCACCATTAAAAATTGAAAGGAGAGAATAACATAAGTGCAAGGTAAGTACTTAAAGTGCACACTTTATTTTTTTTAAGAATAGTTGATTTGTGGTGATAAGGTTGGCACCAATACAATTGAGGATTAAATATTGAGGAACATTTGTTTTATTGAAAGGTTGAAATTTGAGTTGTAAGAAATTAAAAATTAGAGGAATTAAAATATTTTAAAGCTCACGTGATTGTTTATGATTGTGTATTTTTTCAAGGAAATTTTTTGAAGAAAATATTTTGAAAGGAGCAGAGATATTAAAGGATTAGTTCAAGAAAGGAAGAAGAGGACAAGGTATAAAATATTTTATTTTTACCTCCAAAGTTCATTAAATTATATAAAGGAAGATAATTAGAGAGACAAAAGGAATTCATAGAAAATATTTTAAAAGGATATAGGACAAACTATTTGAAGAATCAAACTCAGAAAATTATTTAAAGTAACTCAAAAAAAAATTGAAAGTTTTTTTAAAGGAAATTGGTGGACTTATTTAAAAAAAAAAAAGTGAATGGGAATATTACTGGTCCATAATACATTATTTTAATGGAAAAAATTTTAAATTTAAAGGAGAAGACATTAGATATTCTACATCTATTTGAAATAATAAAAAAATTAATATAAAGAATTTTAAATTTTTTTAAAAGAAATTTGAAGAAAAGAAAGATTAAAGAAGGAAATATTGAATTAGGGAAGTTAAAAGTATTTCTACTTGATAATGTTTCCTCATCCAAGCAAGTTACAGAAGAATTGGTATTAAATAAGGGATTCTACATTTGAAGGATTTGAAAAACAATTGAAAGAATTTTTTACAAGGAATCTTAATTATGTCTTCATCAAAAATCCCTCTTACAAAGTCTCATTTATTTGAAGAACCAAATTTTATTAGAAGAGGGACTCAAAAACATAGAAAATTTTGTCACAAAGAAGAACATGGTCAAATATATCAAACTATCACATCATTTCTATAGAAAAATGGGGAACAAAAAATTGAAATGGCACATGGCATAGAAAAGTTAAAGGATTGTTACCGATATATTGATTCAGGGGCAAGTAATAACATGATTGGTAATCTGCATTGGTTTGATTCTCTTCAATTTAAATAAAGTATACTTATCAAAATTTCAAACAATAAAATCTACCAAACTCAAGGAGTAGGCAACGTTCCACTCAACCTACATTTTCTTGAGTGCACATTAGAAAATGTATTGTATGTGTCTAGATTAGCAAATAACTTAATTTTATTGTCACTATTGTTGGAAAAAGGTAAATCAATTGAATTCAATATGGTCAATGGAATTAAAAATGCTTCACTATAAGGTAAAAAAATATTGAATCCATTGGTTCTACCAAAATGACATATTTAATCTAACATATAACATCACTTTATCATAAACAAATGAATAAACTACTTCCATGAGAGATATAAATCACAAAAGCAATACCAAAGAATAAGTATAAATCATCAAAGATATAATATAGTATACATGGCTTACATTATGAAAGAAATAAATCAATATTGTAAGATAGAAAAAGAATAGATCAAAATAACATAAAATATATCAAAAATGGATCTTGATGACCTACAAAGAACAATGTCAAGAAGATGCAAAGAAATTGAAAAATATACCTAAGATGAAAGATGTGAGTTGTGACACTAGTAATCTTCATCAAAAGAAAAATGTGAATGCATGTAATATGAATCCCATGATGGTAGATAGATATTGTGATACTAAGAACCTTGTTCAAGGAATAGACAGAGCATGTGACATAGAGAATTTGAGCATTGTTCATGTAAAAAAAATGTGTACAATAATTATTAATTGTAATTATGATAATATCAGATACAGGGATCAAATTGGTGATACCAAATTTGGTTAGTCTAAAAGGATCATAAAAGCAATTGAAATAAAACTAGAATATAATGAAACGTGATAAGGTGATGAGAGTAATTTTATGACAAAGATCACTAATACAAATTTATGATAAGGAATGTTGAATATGTAAGAGGGAATATGGTTACCAATAGTATGATAGGGAATACATATTATAGCTACTATATTAGATTTGAAAATATGATAGATAAGTGTTGTGACAACCAAAAATCTAGAAATGACAAAGGAGCTACAACACTAAGAAATAGATCAAGAAACAATCCAAAAAAGCAAAACATATGAAGAATATGAACCTTATACCAAATAATATAATAGGGGATTGTTGGATCCTCAAAATATAACTTGAAAACTACCCCTAATTTCAAAATTTTAAGGGTCTTGTAAAGTCCTAGGTTTAGGTGCTTTTGTTAAAAATAAAAAATAAAATGATTTAATAAAAGTGGAATAATTCAAAATGTTAGGTCATGAGTCCTCAAAATTTTATTATTTTGTAAAGGTCATGAGTCTTAATCCTCCAAACAATAATTTTTTTTCCCTAAGGTTATCACCAAAAGAGCCCCAAATATCATCATCCCTCCATTTTTTCCCATGGTCCCCTAGGTTTCTTTAACCATCACTTTCTATTACCTTCCCCTAGGTCTAAGGCTTCATTTTATTTCCTAAAGTCATTTATTCACAAAAAATCCCATTCGTCCCTAAGACTAAGTTATTGAATTAATATTCCTAAATCATAATCCTTAGGTTGTTCATGCATCAACTTCCTCCTTTCAAATATTCCTCATGGTCATAAAATCTATAATTCTAAGGCTCAAGCCTATACCCTTAGTTTTCGACCATGAACCAATCATATCCTAAGATTAATAGCCCAGGTCATACCTTATTAAAAATTAAGCCTTGTCCAAATTTATTTTATCCATATCCCCTATCCTCATCTCGTCATTTTTAAAAACCTAAGTGCAATACCATGGAACAAATTATTTTTTCTTCCACAGTTTTTCCCAACATAAGATGAGTAGCTAAGAATGTTTGATCGATTGAAGATGAGTGGCTAAGAATTTTCAACCGAAAAGAGATGTGTAGTCAAAAATAAATTTTCCAAAATCAAATCAGTGGCTCAGATTGTTTTTACCAAAGAAGGATGAAGGCACATAATATTCGACCAATTGGAGATGGACGACCTAGGATCTTTGGTCGAAATAAAGTGAACGACCAGTCAAAAGTGGGGGCATTCAAATAAAGGTTATTATCAATACAAGATGTGCAATTGAGGTCTTTCAACTAAATAAATATGTAAGGCTAATGAATCGGTTGAATAGGGATGTGTGGTTAAGAATCATTTAGCCGAATGCAGATGGATGACCCAAAATATTTTGGCCAAAACCAAATCAATAGTCAAGGATGGTTTGACCAAACATTCTACTCGTGCATAAATTGTCACCTTCCATTGGCCATAATTAATGAGAAGATTTGGTGGGACCCCTACCTGAGAAAGCACAAAGGGAAATGATAGCACATGCTTTAATGATAACTTGAATGACTCAAACAAGGGCCAATAAAAAAGTTACAAGCACATGAACCAAAGTACGAGTATATTTTTATATTATGTTAGGCACATACCTTAATGCAACATGGTGGAACCTACGGCCCATATTTAAATATATTTCCAATCAAATGGTCATTTGATGCAATCCAATCAAAGAATATAAAATCCATGACAAGTTAGACTATTATGGAGGGTGATGTGTCAATCTACATATGGCAAAAATGAAAGGGCAATTGATATGGATTTAATACACTACATATCTAGAAATGATTAAAAAATACACTATATTTATTTTGTGATTGTCATTAATAACCATAGTAAGTGCAGAGAGCCAAGACATTGAGGTGAGAAAAGTGTTGTGAGAATTGCATAAGTCATAGAGCTATAGTAGACAAATGGCTTCCTCTAGTGCCACTCCCATCACCAAAAGCAAGGTCAAAAATTAGAAGAAGATTCACCATTTCATAAGTTACCCAAGAAGATCACTATTGAATAGGAATGGGGAATAGAAAACATTGTTGTATTTAGATTTGAATCAAATATGGAGGATTGTTAATGATACCCAACCCTATTGAGGGGATCGTTCAATAGAGCTTACAAAGACTGAAATGGCCCAAGACCATACTATAATAAGTGGATGGGCAACCTTAATAAATTAATTTATCCCAAAGTGTACTACTCATATGACCTCTTATCATGGCTTGCAATGTTATACGATCTAACAATCAGGAAAATAGCACAAACCAGGGCCTCTTTAGACTAATTCTAGAAAGAATTTGCAAAAAAAAATTGTTGGAGAAGGCCATGTTGATTTTAAAAAAAAGGTAATTACTACACAAGCTCAACACATGGTTGGGACCTCCTTTTATGCCAAGTTATTTGATTACAATGAACCAGTGTCAACTCATTTTCCCATTCATAAATGTACACAATGTAATTGGGCCAAGTATTATGTGGATATCATAAACATTTAATGGGGACTAAATATCTAAGTTGGGTTGAAAAATAGGTTATGTTCTTAATTTTTTAGTGCAAAAAGAAGGAGTAGCCTACTGTTTACAAATGGAAAAAATTAATTTTGTACACTATTAACAAGAACTCACAGAATTACAGAAGACCATAATTGAAAATAGGGAAATAATCCTTGTTTCTTACATTATTACTTCCTCATCCACCTAGTAGTGGGATACCTAGGTAAAAAGGTAATCACTGATTTGGAAGGAATATATGAAGGATTGGTTCAAGATAAACTTCCTTGGATACAAGAAGGAGCATCAAGTTATACCCAATTCTTTGGTAGATTCCTCCCCTCCATATATCACTCACTCTACAACAAGGTCCCTTATAGAATGAGCCCAAGGATAGCAAAAATTTTGTATGACAACAATGTAGGAGATTACTTCTTTATAGAAGACCTCACTTATATCAAGATATATGGGGCTAAAGTCCCTCCTAAGGCATTGCCTAGTTTTTATCCTATGTCAATAGTTGCTTTAGAAATTGTAAGGCAAATTGTAGAAGAGGCCAAAGTAAGGGTGATAAGAAAATAGGCTAGAATCCCATGGGTTATTATTCCATGTAGGATGGTATGCTATGTGTTTATAGAGTACCCAAGTTTACTATGGTCCTTGCAAAAAATGCACTCCTATGGTTTTGCTAAGCTTACATGGCAATCATACGTCCCCATGAATACTATAAAAACATGCTCCTAAGAGGAATCCTATGAATCATCAGGAGGACCTATTCAAATAATCCATCTAGTTTTCCCTAAGTAAAGGCCATACCTTAGATATCATATGGATAAACTACATTGGGAAGAGGCCACATACATAGATTGAAATTGTGGGAAATTATCCTTCAAAGCTAAAAGTGTTGAGGACTACCATAGTCGAGATAGTTTCTCTCATGATACATGTCATATCCCCAAAAAAATATCAAGACCCCCTCTTGGAGATTTTCAATCACGATCTTGAGAAAATAAAAGTGCTAATAGAAGTGGTTGATCACACTAGTAAAAATAGAGGGTTTCCCTATTGCTTAGGCCAACCACAGTATTGAAGATATTGGTAAAGGAAAAAAAATTATTGATGTTTCATCCTTCTTAGATCAAACTACTATGAAAGACTTTGCCAAAGCACTAATGTTACCACAACACAAGTAACAACTGGTCACAATTTACCCAAAGTAATACCCACTGCCTTGAGAGTAAACAATAGAGAAAAAAAATTACAGTGGCATTGAAAAAAATGCAAGAGGTTGAAAGTTTTGTTGTACTTAGTATGGCATTGAGAGGGGGGGTGAATCAGTGTGGCATTCCAAAACATGAATTAACAGCTCTAAAAACCACAACAATTAAAACTTATAAACAAATATAATAAGTACAGCAAGAGAACATCACACAACATAGATTTTTAATGAGGTTCACCAAAATGGCTACTCCTCAAAAAGAATGGCTTCTTGGACTACCATCCAAATCTAGCCTCTTGCAAAGCACCAACTTTACAATTTGTTTACCAGCACCAACTGGAAGGAGCACCAACCCCTTATTTATCTGCACCAACAGAAAGGAGCACCAACCCCTAATTTACCAACACCAACTGGACTTCAATTTTGAATGAAAATGTTTGACAAATACCTTTGTTATTGCAAGACTCTAACTGATATACTTCACCTTTGCAATCTCTGCACACTCTGCTCTTTCTTGCGCAATCTCTTCACACAATCTGCTGCACTGCTACAACCAAACTTTGCAATCAAATTTGCCCTTTGCGCTCTCTGCACATTTTGCTTTCTCTGCTCACACACTTTGCACACTCTGTGTTGTTCCACACTCTGCTCTCTGTGTGCATTCACATTATGCACTTCACTATCATCTCATCGATTCTATGCTATCTGCGCTTTTACGACCGCATCTTGCACTTCAACATTCACTCGATGGATACCTAAATCTCCAAACAGCCTCGCTTATATACTTGAGATTTTGAGATGAAAACCCTAATAGTAGTCGGTTGATTATGCAAATGCAAACCCTAATCTTGGTCGGCTACAAACCCTAAACATGGTCGGTTGCAAACCCTAAATGTGGTCAATTGCAAACCCTAAAATCTATCAGCCTGCATTGAATGACTTCGAACTGCTCGTCCACTGCATTATTAGATCTAACTGCCCGAGTTGACAACAATGACAAAACTCTTGCAACACCTTGCTCAACAATCTCCCCCTTTGGAATTGTTGGCAACACCTGTGTACATTCTTGTAACTCTTCTCCCCCTTTGTCAATAATACCAAAGGGCTGTTGTAGACTCCCCCTGAGTCCATACACACCATTCTCAGAACCACATTGAAATAGTTAGCAAAAATCATGGATATGATCAATAAGATGAACAAATGCACAAATGCCCCCCTTGAGAATTTGATCCCAATGGCTAGTCAAATTTTAGACTATTCTTCGAAATATGTGGCCACTTCAATTCATGCTGTCTTCTGAGCCTCAACCCTCTGTTGCTCTGCAATCTCAAACTTGTCCACCGATTTTAGTGAAAGCATACACCGATCGTTTAACTATCCAAATTTTTGCTCTGTAATGCAAACAGCATCTGCATATACATCTTGAATATTCTCAACAGACTTGAACCTACTGATAGCTGTTTGTCTTTCTCTGTAGTGAGAATCCAATGAGACTACCTCAATTCTTTATAAAAGCACCTCAAACATTCATCACCAGGCTGGAAATCATCTGGCTGCACATTATAAACTTTTTCTTCAATCTTCCCATTCAACATGCTGATTTCACTTCTATCAACAGAATTGACAAGTGACTCACATCTGTACCAATTTTTGTCCAAAGACTGCAATTTTACTGCCAACTCTTACTTTCAACTGTGCATGTCGAAAGAAGACATTTTGTCAAACACTTTATGGCCAACCGTAGTGCACCTTACTCAGCCTCAAACTTCTTATCCTTGAATTGGCATTATATTAAAAGTTAAAACAAAACTGTCTGTGAATTAAATATATTCACCAAGGTGTAATGAAAGATCTGACAATCTTCACATCAAGCGTCGAACAAAAACACACTGCTATTATTGAAACACAAATACGTAGCTGGGGCAAGCATTCTTTCAATAAACAAAAACAATCTAAACTGTTATAATCCATAGCTATAATCAGTGGCAGTAAGAACCATCAACAAAACAACAATGACATAAGCAATACTACCAATGATGAAGATTCTCAATGCAAACACTACCCTTCACGGAACTTCCACACACAACTAAATTAACAACCAACACACTTGACAATTATACCACAAAAGCCCAACTGCTGGTCTTTCATCCTCAGATACCCAGACAAATATACAGAAGCATTAAAATAAAACCTTTTTCAAAATGCTCCCCCTGAGGATGTGTTACCTAGATTTGCTTAGTGCAGTAGAAGAGCAGTCTCCTTTAGTTCAAGGAGACACGATTTCCTCTCTTCTTTCTTTCTCCAGACTTTCTTGACCTCGGGCTTGGATTTTTCACTTGTGTCCCTATTTTGCATCATTGCATGAACTTGAATATCTCTCTGGTGTGGTTGTCTCTTATGCATCTATGATGAATGATTATTTTCCTTTCTTCTATGAACCTGATTTATTTCCTGTCTGTGTTGTGTTCTTTGCGTCTTATGAAATCTACTGTTTTGCCTTAGATTTGATACATAAGCGCTTGGACAAAACCTTGCTATGTGCCCATGACCATTGCATTGAAAACATTGTACAAAGTGTTCACTCAGATATGCAGATGTATTTTGACCAGCATAACTCTTTGATTTATTATTTAATCCACAATAAGTTGCCTTGTGACCATACTGGTTACATCTGAAACAATAGCCATTAAAAGTGTTAGTATGAAAAAAGTGAGAGTGGTAGAACCTCTTTTGTTGTGGCTACTTTGCTGTAAATATCCTTTGATATTTTCTTTCTTTTGAAGATACAACTTTAACCTTTTCTTGCTCGGACCCTTCAATAGTGAACTTCTTCTTCTCTGCAGAATTGGAAGATACAGGTTGTTTAGCTTCATATCCAAGACCATGCTTAATCATGGAGCTTCTCTGATGACTTATCATTTTATCTAGCAATTATGTGCTCTTCTTGAATTTAAGATTTGTATTCGCCTCTTCTAGTTGTTTCTTCAATGAAACAATCTCTTCTTCTTGTTTGCGACAAATAATCTCTTTCTCATTGATCTGCGACTTGAGAGTTTCCTCAATCCTTTTAGACTCTTCTACTTGCAGCTTTAGATTACTAACTACTTTGTTAGAATCCTCTTCATGTTTGTTACACACATTGACTTTATCATTCAGCTATGACTTCAAGTCTTCTTCTATTTTCTTGGCCTGTTGGAATTGTAAGAACAGATTTTCAATCTCATCCCCATATTCTTCCAATTTCTTGGACAGTCTTTTGTTCTTTTTCTTTTCTATACTAAACTCTTCAAGAGCAGAGATCAACTCACCTTCCCAGTCTACTTCAGCATTGAGGTTTTTATTATCTGCTTCAGTGTTCACCCCTTCTGCCTTTTTTGGTTCAATTTCCTCTACCACAAAAACTAAAACTGGCTGAGATGTCCTTTTGAAGGAGGTTCTATTCTTCTTACTTGGAGCTGTAATTTGATCTTCATTCCAATTTGCTTCTACATTCATTTCTTCTTTATTACATTCCTATTTTGATTCTATTTCTTCTTCATCTTCACTGCTACTAAACCCATAACACTGACGTTCATTATGTCGGAGTTGATCAAAACATTCTGAACCTTGAGAACCTGCATTATGATCGAGTTGACTCTTGGCCTTTTCTCCATTGTTTGATTCATCTCTTGAATCTACAAAAATAATGAATTTATCTTTATTTTCTTTTATGACCCTGTGTGATCTTTTCTTCTTGTGTCTCATGGTTCCATTCTTGCCTTTCTTTGCCATTAGAGTATTAATCCAAGATCAACCCTAGCTGATTTAGCCTTTAAAGGGAACTTGGCTCTGATACCAATTGTTGAAATCACAATGACACTAAGAGGGGGGGTGAATTAGTGTGTTCTTTAAAAAACTTCTAAAATCAATTAGTTTTAAATCCAGCAGCAGTTTAAAGCAGATAAGAGAGATACTAAATGCATCAAGAAAACATCACACATAAGATGGCAATTTAACGAGGTTCACCAAAGTGGCTACTCCTCAAAAATGACTACTTGTACTACCATCCAAATCCAGTCAATGCAAAGCTACAACTTTACATAATCCTTTACCAGCACCAACTAGAAGAAGCACCAACCCCTTAACTTTATCTGCTTCAACAGAATGGAGCACCAACTCCTATTTTACCAGCACCTACTGGAAAGAGGCACCAACCCCTTGTGCCAAGCTACAACTTGGAAAATAATAATAAAGATTACAGAATAAAACTTTCACCTCATTTCTCACAGTCTACTATTTTTTTGCATTTTGCTGCTTCTGCGCAACATGATTTGCACTATCCGACCACTTCTCTGAACTTCTTTGCACTCTCTACTACGATCTGGAGATCGATCACTTCTGCTATTTTTGCGTTAACTTAGAACTCCATCTCTACACATTGTGCCTTTCATCCATGCAATCACAACATGTAGATTCAAACTATGACTTTCTCCTCAACCGAACTTCACTTGCGCAATCGCATATTATCTCATCGCAACACACTCTTTACTGCATCTCCAAAGAACTATCACTTTGCTCACGCTCTGAGTCAAAACGACTTGCTCTCTGCTCAACACGAACTTGTTTCGCACATTCCACACTTCTCGCAACTTTAACCTTGCAACAACCCCCTTTTTATAGAAGAGAATTCAAAATCAATCATCGTCGGCTGTAACCCTAGGACGTCGGCTGCAAACCCTAATGATGTCGACTTCAACCCTACAATTTTTTGGCTGCTTGAACCTGGTGATTGTCGGTAGCAAACCCTAAAAATGTTCGTTGTAAAACCCTTGACAATTTCGGCTTTAAAACCCTAAAAAGTCTGTTGTAAAACCCTTGGTAATGTCAGCTTTGAAACCCTAAAAATGTTTGTTGTAAAACTCTTGACAATTTCGGCTCTAAAACCCTAAAAATTGTTAGCCTCGATTCAACTTGTCGACCTCAAACGTTGCTGCCACCTCTGTCACCTTTCTGTTGCTGTTGTCGCAAAATACTAACATGTCGCGATATCGCAACATATTTTGTAGCTGTACACCTTCATGCCCTTGCTGTCACAAAATTATGACCATTTTGGCCTTTGAAGGCTTTCCCACCGTTCATGTCACGAAATCGTGACACTTCAAACTTTTGCTGACGTCATCCTTAATGTTGTCACGAAATCGCGACGCTTTCGGCTTCCAACAGCTTTCCTTGCACCCTGTCACGAAATCGTGACACTTTCAGCTTTCGCTGACATCATCATCATTCTTGTCATGAAATCGTGATGCTTTCGGCTTCTGTACAATCCTAGCTTTATGCAGTAGCGAAATCGCTACAACTTAGTACCTTGTGCTTTCAACTTTGCTTTTACCCGTGAAATATTGACTCGTAGCGAAATCGCTACACTTTTGTGCCTTACACTTTCGACTTGAAGCATAATGGCTGCACATTTGAGCTCTGCACTTTAGACCTGTAGCGAAATCACTACACCTTCGTGTTGAGCATTTTCACCCATAGCGAAATCGCTACACCTTTGCTTTGTGCAACTTTTACCCGTAGCGAAATCGCTACACCTTTGTTTTGTGCCTTTGCAACTCGTAGCGAAATCGCTACACTTTTACTTTGTGCCTATGCAACTCGTAGCGAAATCGCTACACCTTTACTTTGTGCCTTTGCAACTCATAGCAAAATCGCTACAACCTTTTTACTTAACACTTTCTCCCTGCATCTGCCAGCGAAAATTCAACATGTAGCGAAATCGCTACAGTTTCTCAACTTAGCTTCTTGGCCTCCGACATGTCACGAAATCACGATAGTTTGCCTTGCGCCTTCTCTCTCCTCCGACTTGTCATGAAATCATGACATTTTTTATTACGCCTTCTCTCTCCTCCGACTTGTCGTGATATCACGACATTTTCGAGTGCACCTTCTCTCTCCTCCGACTTGTCGCGATATCGTGACATTTCTGATTGCGCCTTCTCCCTCCTCCGACTTGTCACGATATCGTGACATTTTCGAGTGCACATTCTCTCTCCTCCGACTTGTCATGATATCGCGACATTTCCGGCTGTGCTTTCTCTCTCCTCCGACTTGTCGCGAAATCGTGACAGAAAACATGTCGCGATATCGCGACAGTTTTCTAACTTGTCTTTTTCTTCAAATTTTTTCTATCTTCTGCATCTGAATGACTTCTGAACTGCCTATCCACTGCATTATTAGATCTAACTGCCTGAGTTGACAACAATGACAAAACTCTTGCAACACCTTGCTCAACAAGTTTGGCTAACCACCTTAGAGAATATCATATCAAAACCCAAAGTCCTAGTTCACCAACACATAAATTGGCCAAGATAGAGGTTGATCCTATCACTTCTAAAAATTTCACTTTGATCAAGGTAGGGGAGCCTATTCAATTCACTCCTTCAAAGGAAGAGCACATTAAAACCATAATAGAAGGAAGGGTAGCTAAAAATTGACATGAAGATAAGGAAGAAATATCAAGCCCTACTTCAACCATAATAATCATAATTTCTATATAGGTTATATATGGATTTTAATTCATTCCAACAATGGGGGATGCAAATATCATAGGTAATACAGTAAGCTTGATGAGGTCTAGACTCTATGCACAAGCACAAATGATACTTGCAATAGAAAAATATATGGTAGAGTTGAAGGTCAAAGTAGCTAAAAGTGAGTATTTTTAGGTAAAGAAGGATAACCTACAAGTAGAAAATACCTATTTGCAAGCTGAATTTTATAAGCTCCAAAACAAATGTCATAAACTAGCAAGTAGTTTGACAAGTCCCTATTCACTAGGAAGTAGAAATAAAATATCATTGCATAATTTAAAGTGGATATTAATACAATCAGTCAGAGTTGCAAGGATATGGGAGAAACAATGAAAAGGAGTAAGAAAAAAAAGCCTCTTCTAGATGATAGGAAAATAAATCCTCTTCTAGATTAAACAAATAAAAGGGCAGCAACCATCCTTCCAATCCATGGAAAATGTGGAGATAAATACAATCAAATAAATACCAGGCAAGTGACTATATAAAATGGTCAAATTCACAACTACATAATAGAATTTTACAAGGTCACCACATATGTGAATGAAATACCTCAATTGAAAGGTTTAATCCAAGAACTAAAAAGTTGGGAACATTACATCAATAAAATAAGGAAATAGATAGGCATTAGCCTCGAGGAACTTTTTAGTATAGAAGGCTTTGATAAATTGATTATCATAATAATATAAGAGGTAGAATATGATGATACAAATGAAGATAATCTGACTAAAAAACATATCGCACTATCCAAGACAACTCAAGAGATAATTAAGTTTTTCAAAAGTAATGAACCACAATAAAAGATCACAAAAACAAAACCTTAAGGCTACTTGACATTATTGTTACAATAGGCTCTTTCTATGATGAGGCTTGGGTACAAATTACTGACTTGATCAAAGTAATTCAAGCTAAAAAATATAAAATTAGAAAAACCAGCTAAATTTCATTAGAAATAGCTTACAGTGTGGGACCTGCAGTAGGGGAAAAGAAAGAGCCAAAAAGAAAATAAAAAGACACAAGGACATATCAGTAATAAAATCCAAGTGATGGATAACTGTATCCAGTTTTGAAATTAAAAACAACTAATTACCAATTTTTGAGATAGCTAATATCACACTATAACACACCTAGCCAATCAAAATGCAGGAGATAATGATAATTGGAGGGTCTATATGGAGGTATATGTGGTAGTTACAGAGCTACCAAAACTATAAGAAGGACTATCAGGGTCAAAATCAGGATCAATATTTTGCATAACAATGTTTTCTAGAGGTATACTTCAGTGCCCTTGTCTTTACTAGTGTATCCCTTTTATGTATTTCTCCTTTTTCATATCTTATTCCTCCCATTGTTGTACAATTTTGATAGAGAAGATCTCAAGAAATAAGATTATTTCTAGCTATGGAGTTAGAGGTATGTTAGCAAATTTGGGTACTTTGGGTACATTGCCTTTGCTCAAGTGTATAAGTTGTCATTGATGTCAAGAAACTCTTGAAGGAATTTGATTTGATGTCAAATAATTTGTTTTGATGAAGGTTACGACATGACAGTTTCAAAGGTCTTTTGTAAACCCCGAGTTGGCAGGTTTAAAGATTACAGGTTGATGCGTTAGTTTAATGCATTTGGGTCCAGGGGGAAGTATTTATTTAAATAATTAAAAACCTTGTTAAGGTTCCCTTTGATTATTTTTAAATAAATATTAAATTATTGTTTGCAATGGGTTCTCCTAAGCCATGGCGCAAATGTCTTAACTATGATGGCGCTATGTTTTAAGATTGTGGGTGCTAGCCAAGACCTCCGTCGACATGTTAAACTCCTCGTCGACTTCAAGAGCTAATGGTAAAAATGCATATAAATCTCCCTCGATAAAAATCAAGAATTATCCCATCCGTATTTTGAAAAGAGTTGCTCACTGTGATTTGTGATCCCCTATTCGGATTTCTTCTCCGATTGTGTCCTCGTCATTTGTTGTAAATCCATCGTAAGGTTTTTGACTTTGTTTTCACGTCAGAAGAAAGGGAGGCACTATTGTTTTATTTAATCCCTGGCACAGAAGGAACAAGGCTAACAGCGTGAGGTTTAAACCTCATCGGGTGCCTTTGGCGCACCGATAGCGGCTAGGCTATTGGCACGCTACCCAAATGGGAGGTTCCACATTCGAATAATGTGAAAGGGTTTTTCATCGTGAAGTGGACGCAGTGGGTGGTGTTAGAATTTGTGCACAATTTCTCCATAACGCGATTTTTGATGTTGGCCAAGGTATTTTCAAAATTAATTTTTTGCTAAGTGTATTTTGCGGATGGAGGAAATTTATTAGAGGGAAAAATAACTTAGGAGTTATAAGGAGTTTAAAGCTTGTTTTATTTTGATAAAAGATTCTTTTGAAGGTGTTGTTTGAAATATCTTATTGCATTCTTATGAGAGATAAATTTTATTTTTGATAGAGAAATAAGGTGTATAAGGGATAAATTTTTCTTGTAATGTTGAGAGTGCTTTTGGTTGATTATAGTAATGAAAGCATGATGTTTTAAGGTTAAAATTGCTTCTTGTGTGAAGTTGTGAAACCTTTAGTGGGCAGCTTTGAGATTGACATTTGATTTCATTAAATTGGTAATAATCAAGCTATTATTTACTTGGTTAAAGTGTTGGGCTTACTCCTTTTTTGATGATTTGAAAAGTTGTTTTGTGCTATTGTGATTTGAGTTGGTGGATGCTTTTTGTTCAAACAATATTGGACAGAAAAGGATTTCTACTTGTTTCCTTTTTTTATGTTGATTGTGAAATGCTTCAAGGTTGTGTTTTGAGTTGAATGGTGTTGATTGAACCTTGTTTGATGAGCATTGTTGTTGAAGCCCTAATTGATGGTGAAAAGAACATGAGTATCATTGTTATGTGATTCTTTGCATAGTTGGAAATTGTTGGGGTTTCATGTTCTTGAAAGAAAGCATTC
The DNA here is from genome assembly GCA_028583015.1 of Wollemia nobilis. Lineage (NCBI taxonomy): Eukaryota > Viridiplantae > Streptophyta > Pinopsida > Araucariales > Araucariaceae > Wollemia > Wollemia nobilis. The sequence goes on along the minus strand of JAQPPZ010003077.1, from coordinate 14,435,515 downwards.
TATCCTATCCATTTTAGATATTGAGTTGAGTTTTTAGATTTGAGATTGAGTTTGAGATGAGTTGATTTGAGTTGAGTTTTGAGATTGGGAGTTGAGTAGAGAACATATTAAGTCTCTAAAAATTCTCTTTATGCTTATATGAGTTTGACAAATCACATTGGGTCTCTAACAATTCACCTTGTGATTTCCTACTAAGAAAGTTTTTTTTTGGTGAGCTTGCTGAGTTTTGGACAGGTTTCGGTGGGGACTTGTGAGCAGTCTTGGACAGGTTTCGGTGGGGACTTGTGAGCAGATTTGGACAGGTCCTAATAGAGGACTTGTGAGCTGAGTTTGATAGTTCTATCAGAGAACTTGAGGACAGAGGTGCACTAGTTCTTTGAGAAGAACCTGAGGACATATTTGGCAAGTCTTTGAGAAGGCTTGTGTGCAGAGGATTGATTTGTTCAAGCTCAAGAGTTGGACAAATATGACAGACATAGGAAGACTTGTACTAGACCGACTGAATGTGTTTGGTATAGGTTGTTGAGCTACTATGGATGTGATCATAGAAGGTAGAGGTATCTTAGGCTAAGCATTGAGGACAGGAGGTCTTCGGTGGAAAGGAGTTCCACGTGCTGGCAAGAGGTAGAGGCAGTTGATCTTTTGAGGGATCATTTCTAGAGCAGAGGGGAAGGTATCTCCTTTGAGCAGAGGCTCATAAATTTTGATTGGGGGAAGGTATCTCCTTTGGGTCGAGGCTCATAAACATTGTAATTGGGAAGGATTTCCAAAAAACTTTGAGATAACTTTTAGAGAAAATTTTTGTGGACGTAGCCCAACCATTTTGGGTGAACCACGTTAAAATTGGTGTCACTTTGTGGATGATATTGTGCATTGCTTTGATATTGCTTTGGGTATATTGCTTTACTATTTTGAAGTATAAAGGAAAAAGTAAAAAGAGGTCTTATACTGTTCACCCCCCTCTCAGTATAATCTTGTGTTCTTCAATTGGTATCAGAGCAGGTGTCTCTAGAAAGTTTAACAGCTTGAAGGAAAAGCTAGTAAAGAACAAAATGGATCATTCAAGTGGCAATGCAGCACCTATTCTTGATGGGTCATACTTTTGTCTTTGAAGTGCAAGGATGAAGGGTCATCTAATGGCACTTGGGAATGAGGTTTGGGAAGTGATTGAAGATGAGTACACTATTCTTAAACATGGTCCTAATACTAAAGAAGAAAAGCTCCTACATCACAGAAATTCAAAAGCAATGAATGCAATCCTTAAAGGCTTATAGAAAGCAGATCTCACCAAAGTGATATACTACAAGACAACTAGTGAAATGTGGAAACAGTTGAAGGTGGTTCATGCAGGTTATACAAATGTCAAAAAGGCCAATTTGAGACACTTCAAAGGTATGTTTGAACAACTCAAGATGAATGATGATAAAAATATTAGTGACTACATGCTTCGTATGGATGAGGTTGTTAACTCCATGAAAGAATTAGGTCTTGAGCTTGTTGAAAATGATGTTTGTGATAATATTTTAAGATCTCTTCCTAATAGATTTAGTGAAAAGATTTTTGCTATTGAGGAAGCTAAAGATTTGGATAAGTTGAAAAATGATGAGCTCCATAGTATACTTACAGCATTTGAGTTGATAACTCAAGTGAAGGTTGATGTCAAGAAAGAGGCAGCTTTCAAGGCTACCAAGAAATCCAAGGGTAAACAACTTCAAGATAGTGATGAGTCTTCTAGTAATGAAGAGGCATATTACAACAAGAAAGGCAAGTTCTCTAGAAAGCACAAAAGTATAAAAAATATAAGATGTTTCAATTGTGGAAAGTTTGGTCATTATGCTACTGACTGTAATGTTCCCAAGAATGAAAGTTATGAAGATAAACAGGATTCTAAGAGCAAGGATTATGAAAAGCACAAGCATCACAGGAAGAACAAAGATGAGCACAAAAATCAAGGAAAGAGGTATTCTCACAAGCACAAGAAGATTTTCTACCTAGACAAAGCAAGTAAGTGTTCAAGTAGTGATAGTGAAAGTTCTTCAAGTGATAATGAAAATGAGATGTTGTTCATATCAGAAAAAGAGGAAGAACCGAAACATAGATTCATTATCATGAAATGTCTTAGATGTGGAAACTTTGGTCACCTCGAGGATGATTGCACAAATAATGATTTGGTTTCTAGTATGTATGAGGATGCTTCAAAAAACTATAAGGAAGATGCATGTATGGTTTTTGAAAAGGGTAGCACCTCTAGTGATAAGAAATCTGAAAAAGGCTTTGATGATTCAAAAAACAAACAAATAGAGGAAGATATAGAGGAAGGTGAAGTAGATCTTGAAGGTGAACTTATTAGTGCTCTTATTGCTTTGAAAAAGGAAAGAAAGAATAATGCTAGACTCAAGGATAAGTTAGATGAATGTTATATGGAGAGAGATGATCTTATAGAAAGTCTTGACTTCTCTATAGCTAAGACACAAGAACTCAAGGATGAGTTAGAGTCTAAGGTTCTTGAGTATAGTGAGTTAGAACAAAAAATGGCTTCTTTGAAAGAGGAAACTAAATAGTACAAGGATAAGCTTTACAAGTTTCAAGATAGCTCCAAAAAGGTTAAGTCACTCATCAAAAGTCAAAGAAAGACAACAGATAAAACAGGTCTTGGTTTTGTTAAGCCACATAAGGAACAAGTTGGACAGTCTAGTAAGAGACTCCAAAAGGAAGAGAGTTCTGATGAGGAAAATATTTCAGAAAAGGAGTCCTTGAATGATAGATGCATAGAAATAGAAAACAAAATTCAGAATGAGAAGAAGAAGTTTTTAGAACCTAAGAGGTCAAATAAAGGAAAGTTTCAAGGCAGATGTTTTGCTTGTCATAGGTTTGGTCACATGGCTTCACATTGCATGGCTCAAGTGAAGAAGGTAAATGACAATTTCAGAAGTGCTAGTTTCTTTCAAGGTATTGCTACTCTTGTCAATAGTTTGGGCACAAGGCAGTTTATTGCAAGGAAAATAACAGGAATAGATTTGATCAAAACAGGTTTGGTCAGAATAGGTTTGGTCAGAACAGGTTTGGTCAGAACTGGTGGATTCAAAGATCAGGTTTACCTCAAAGAAACAACATCATCAAGTGTTTCAAGTGCAACAATGAAGGTCACATAATTAGACAGTGTAGAGCTGAAATTCTAGAATACAGGAATAGGAACAGTGGCATGATCAGGTCTAAGGATCAAGGCATGGACAAGAACATGGATGAGAACAAGAACAAGAACGGTGACAAGAACAGGAATATGGACAAAGAGTTCAAGAGAAGGCCCGACAAGGAAGTTATAGACACTAATGATGATCAGTGCCTAATGGGAGTTTTAATCCCACCCCAGAATTAATCACCTCATCAGGAGGTGGGGGAGGGACTAAGATAAGAGGCTCATTCTTAGTCTCGAGCCCCAAAGGTGACCCTTTGCCATTGATGACAAAGGGGGAGAGATATGAGTAAGGGGGAGAGCTTCAAAGTGAAGAGGAGAGCTTCAAGTTAGGGGGAGCAAAACTTCAAAGGAATATTCTCAATTGTGGGCATGGTTGGTCAGTTGTTAGCACAGTTGGTTTCGGTTTTGGCTCTTGAGAAGTGTTTTCAGTAAAGTTTTGCCATCAATGACAAAGGGGGAGATTGTTGGCAATTTTGGGTACTTTGGGTACATTGCCTTTGCTCAAGTGTATAAGTTGTCATTGATGTCAAGAAGCTCTTGAAGGAATTTGATTTGATGTCAAATAATTTGTTTTGATGAAGGTTACAGCATGACAGTTTCAAAGGTCTTTTGTAAACCCCAAGTTGGCAGCTTTAAAGATTACAGGTGGATGCATTAGTTTAATGCATTTGGGTCCAGGAGGAAGTATTTATTTAAATAATTAAAAACCTTGTTAAGGTTCCATTTAATTATTTTTAAATAAATATTAAATTATTCTTTGCAATGGGTTCTCCTAACCCATAGCACAAATGTCTTAACTATGATGGCGCTATGTTTTAAGATTGTGGGCGCTAGCCAAGACCTCCGCAAACATGTTAAACTCCTCGTCGACATCAAGAGCTAATGGTGAAAATGCATATAAATCTCCCTCGATGAAAATTAGGAATTATCCCATCCGTATTTTGAAAAAAGTTGCTCGTTGTGATTTCATGATCCGTTGTTTGGATTTCTTCTCTGATTGTGTCATCAACGTTTGTCGTAAATCTGTCGTAATGTTTTCGTCTTCATGTCCACGTCAGAAGAAAGGGAGGCACTGTTATTTTATTTAATCCCTGGCATAGAAGGAACAAGGCTATCAGCGTGAGGTTTAAACCTCATCGGGCGCCTTTGGTACACCGGTAGCGGCTAGGCTATTGGCGTGCTACCCGAATGGGAGGTTTTGCATTCAAATAATGCGAAAGGGTTTTTCACCATGAAGTGGACGCAGCGGGTGGTGTTAGAATTTGTGCACAATTACTCCATAGCATGATTTTTGATGTTGGCCAAGGTATTTTCGAAATTAATTTTTTGCTAAGTATATTTTGCGGATGGAGGAAGTTTATTAGAGGGAAAAACAGCTTAGGAGTTATAAGGAGTTTAAAGCTTGTTTTATTTTGATAAAATATTCTTTTGAAGGTGTTTTTTGAAATATCATATTGCATTCTTATGAGAGATAAATTTTATTTTTGATAAGACTATAAGGGAGAAATAAGGTGTATAAGGGATAAATTTTTCTTGTAATGTTGAGAGTGCTTTTGGTTGATTATAGTAATGAAAGCATGATGTTTTAAGGTTAAAATTGCTTCTTGTGTGAAGTTGTGAAACCTTAAGTGGGCAGCTTTGAGATTGACATTTGCTTTCATTAAATTGGTAATAATCAAGCTATTCTTTACTTAGTTAAAATGTTGGGCTTACTCCTTTGTTGATGATTTGAAAAGTTGTTTTGTGCTATTGTGATTTGAGTTGGTGGATGCTTTTTGTTCAAACAATATTGGAGAGAAAAGGAGTTCTACTTGTTTCCTTTTTCGATGTTGATTGTGAAATGCTTCAAGGTTGTGTTTTGAGTTGAATGGTGTTGATTGAACCTTGTTTGATGAGCATTGTTGTTGAATCCCTAATTGATGGTGAAAAGAACATGAGTATCATTGTTATGTGATTCTTTGCATAGTTGGCAATTGTTGGGGTTTCATGTTCTTGAAAGAAAGCATTCTATCCTATCCATTTCAGATATTGAGTTGAGTTTTCAGATTTGAGATTGAGTTTGAGCTGAGTTGATTTGAGTTGAGTTTTGAGATTGGGAGTTGAGTATAGAACATATTGAGTCTCTAACAATTCTCTTTATGCTTATATGAGTTTGAAAAATCACATTGGGTCTCTAACAATTCACCTTGTGATTTCCTACTAAGAAAGTTTTTTTTTGGTGAGCTTGCTGAGTTTTGGACAGGTTTCGGTGGGGACTTGTGAGCAGTCTTGGACAGGTTTCGGTGGGGACTTGTGAGCAGATTTGGAAAGGTCCTAATAGAGGACTTGTGAGCTGAGTTTGATAGTTCTATTAGAGAACTTGAGGAGAGAGGTGCACTAGTTCTTTGAGAAGAACCTGAGGACATATTTGGCAAGTCTTTGAGAAGGCTTGTGTGCAGAGGATTGATTTGTTCAAGATCAAGAGCTGGACAAATCTGACAGACATAGGAAGACTTGTACTAGACCGACTGAATGTGTTTGGTACAGGTTTTTGAGCTGCTATGGATGTGATCATAGAAGGTAGAGGTCTCTTAGGCTAAGCATTGAGGACAGGAGGTCTTCGATGGAAAGGAGTTCCACATGCTGGCAAGAGGTAGAGGCAATTGATCTTTTGAGGGATCATTTCCAGAGCAGAGGGGAAGGTATCTCCTTTGAGCAGAGGCTCATAAATTCTGATTGGGGGAAGGTATCTCCTTTGGGCCGAGGCTCATAAACATTGTAATTGGGAAGGATTTCCAAAAAACTTTGAGATAACTTTTAGAGAAAATTTTTGTGGATGTAGCCCAGCCATTTTGGGTGAACCACGTTAAAATTGGTGTCACTTTGTGGATGATATTGTGCATTGCTTTGATATTGCTTTGGGTATATTGCTTTGTTGTTTTGAAGTATAAAGGAAAAAGTAAAAAGAGGTCTTATAATGTTCACCCCCCCTCTCTCAGTATAAGCTTGTGTTCTTCAAGGTATAGAAGCCCAATTGTTACCATATTGGAATGGGAAGGTGAAGGATTCTTACTACATAATTTGAATGAGAATTCTTGTTGTGCTAATATTTAAAGACCTTAATGGAAATTCAAGATAACTCTCATTGTAAACACATTTGATATTAATACAATTCTAGGCTTCTTCTCTTATAAAATCTCTATGTTCAGTCTTGTTTGTTGTTTTATTTACATATTACATTATTTGAATGTGTATTTTATGCTTTATCATTGATAACCACTTATGTTTATTACATCATTTGAAAGAATATAATTGGCTCAATATATCCCTTTTTTCTTTTTCTCATATGAATGTATCTTAAATCTTGCTATAATAACCCAAGGATAAGGCATTGATTATACATTAAGGTATAATAAAAGAGCTACAATAAATCTTGGTCAAATAATAATAACTTTTACACACTTTTTATCTAGATGAGCATGAACTTATATTGTCAAATATTTAAGTTTACCTCAGGGGTATCCTTACCCTCCCTAGTCTATCTAGAATCATAAAGAAAATTTATTCTTGGGTTAAAGAGGTAGGTTGACTAGAGCCTGCAATATTATTGTATCATGAGTTATTCTATGACAATACCACTAGAATTTTATGGATATAGAATAAAACTCCAATATATTATTGTGTTGTTTCTAGGGACTCAATATTTATAAATCAAATTTCATAAGGTGGACCCTAGAATTTTATTTGTGATTATATTTTCCCACCAATAGTAGGCCAACAGATTATGGCATTGTTGTTAGGGACTCAATCCTTATAAGGAAAAATTTTGTAAGGTTGACCCAAGGAGTTTATTTATGATTATATTTTTTGAGCAAGGTGCAGCAATAGTATTGTCATTGTTGTCAACACAGTCAGATAGATCTGTTGATGCAGTGGACAAGAAGTTCAAAATCTATTTAGATGCAGAAGACAGGAGTTCAAAGGTTATTTAGAGTATGTATAGTGATTTTCCAAGAAGACCGAAGTGGCCCATATGCAAAAGATCAAAGAAAAATTAAAGTAAGAAAAGTGTCGTGATATCGCGACATATACAAGGAAAGAAAAACTGTCGCGATTTCGTGACATGTTGGAAGAGAGAGAAAAAGTAGGAAAAACTATCACGATTTCGTGACATGTTGAAAGAGAGAGAAAAAGTAGGAAAAACTGTCATGATTTTGTGACATGTTGAAAAAGAGAGAAAAAGCAGGAAAAACTATCATGATTTCATGACATGTTGGAAGAGAGAAAAAGCAGGAAAAACTGTCGCGATTTCGCGACATGTTGGAAGAGAGAGAAAAAGCAAGAAAAACTATCGTGATTTCGTGACATGTTGGAAGAGAAAAAGGCAAGTGGAAAAACTGTCATGATTTCGCGACATGTTGGAAGAGAAAGAGAAAGCAAGAAAAAGTGTCGCGATTTCACGACAAGTTCAAAGAAAGAGAACAAGTAAGAAAAGTGTCGCGATTTCGTGACATGTCGCATTTTCGTGACTAAAATAGGAGAGAGAAATTAAGTTTTAAAAGTGTCATGATATCATGACATGTCACATTTTCACGACAAAAGAAAGAGATGAAGCGTACGAAAGCAGGACTGTTGTGATTTCACGACAAGTTCGAAGAAAGAGAACAAGTAAGAAAAGTGTCACAATTTTGCGACATGTCACATTTTTGGGACTAAAATAGGAGAGAGAAAGTAAGTTTGAAAAGTTTCACGATATCATGACATGTCACATTTTTGCAACAAAAGAAATAGAGGAAGTGTACGGAAGGAACTGTCATGATTTCATGACAAAAGTAGAAAGCAAGACTTCAGAAGCAGAAGTGTCACAATTTTGTGACAAAAGCAAAGAAATAAAGTACGAAAGCAGAAGTGTCATGATTTCATGAAAAAAGTAGAGAAGAAGACTTCGAAGGCAGAAGTGTCATGATTTTGCAACAAAATCAAAGAAGCTAAGTATGAAAGTAGAAGTGTCACGATTTCATGACAAAAGCTAAGTTGAAGACTACGAAGGCAGAAGTGTCGTGATATCACGAAAAAAGTAAAGTCAAAGTCTATGGAAGCAAAAGTGTCATGATAGCATGATAAAAGCAAATATGAAGTATACGGAGGCAAAAATGTCGTGATATCATGACAAAAGAAAAGACGAAGTCTACGAAGGCAAAAATGTCATGATATCGTGACAAAAGAATAGAGAAAGCATATGGAGGCAAAAGTGTCACGATATCATGACATGTTGTATTTTCATGGCAATAGCAACAAAAGAAGCTACAGAGGCAAAAATGTCACAATTTTGTGACAGGTCGTAAATGCACAAGTCAAGAAGGAGAACCCGACTAGAATCAGAAGTATGACAGTGGACCGACATCACTACAGCATTTACAGGGGCAGTTATAGAGTGATTTCATGCTGCTAAAATACGAAGGAGTGTTACTTGTGTTACTATTGTGTTCTCTATCATTGTGTTTTCATTGTAGGTATAAAATCTAAAATTTTAACTAACATCTGGTATGAGAGCTTAAGTTGTTTTATGAGTGGGAAATAAAATAATGATAGGTGTAACCAAGTTTTAGATTGAGAAATTTTATGGTAGGAACTTCACTCTATAGAAGATAAAGGTGGAGGATTTTTTGTTTCAGAATGACCAAGCTCTAGCCTTGAAAGGGGTCACGAGCAAACCAAGCAACATGAAAGATGAGGAGTGGGCATCGCTATATAGGAAGATTATCTCTACAATCTATCTCTACCTAGCAACCTTTATCTTGTTCAATATAGCTAAAGAAAGGATTGTGGAAGCCCTTTGGAAAAATCTTAAAAAGTTGTATAAGACAAAATTAGAAACAAACATGGTTTTTCTAAATAATTAGCTTTATATCTTAAGGATGAAGTAAATTTCATCTGTGATAGATAATTTGAATGAGTTTAATACTCTTATCATTAAAATGGTTTTACTTAATGTGAATATGAAGTATGAGGATAGAGCTATCATCCTACTTTGTTTCCTCATGGACACCTACGATCATATGGTGATGACCATTAGTAATGCATAATCAAGAGCTCTTAAATTTGATGATGTGGTAGCCACTTTATTGGTAGAAGAGTTGAGGCCAAATAAATCTTTAGAACCCTCAACCAATGAAGCCCTATCTATGAGAGGTTGATATTTTGAGAGGATTAAACAAGGTAGATCACATTCTAGATCTAAGTCTAAAGGATGGAAGCAAAAAGGGAAGTGTCAACATTGTGGGAAGCTAGGGCACTCAAAGAAGGATTATTGGAAATTAAACAATGGTGAAAAGCAAAACTAGTCATTAGTTGAGGCTAGTACAATAGATTTAGGAGATACAGCAACATGTAAAGCCTTTTGTATTAGTAACAACATATCTATTTTATATACCTGAGTTTTGGACGCAAGTGCATCTTTCCACATGTCTCCCCATAGAGATTGATTTGACAAATATCAATCATACTATGGTGGAATGGTCTACTTAGGTGATGATCATCCTTTATAAATTATGGGAAGAGGGTACATAAGGATCGAGCTAGATTATGGTAGAGAAAGGATGTTAAGTGATGTGCGACATGTGCCTGATTTGTAGAAGAATTTTCTCTCAATCAAGATGATGGATAAGCTAGGGTATTATATCACTTTAGGTAATAACTACTGCAAAATTACTAGAGGAGCTCTTATAGTAGTAAAAGGAGAATATTATGGGACCCTATATCATTTATGAGATGATATAGTGACAAACCATGCAGCAACAACTTCTATTCAGGATGTAGTAATGGTATAGCATCAATTCTTAGGCCATATGAGTGAAAAAGGTCTAAAAATTTGGCATGATAGAGGTATGATTTTTGGTATTAAGTCTTGTAATTTATACTTGTGTGAATACTGTATTTTTGGTAAACAAAAGAGGGTTCAATTTACTGCAAGCCCTAGTAAGAGTTATTATTTTTTACAACTTATACATTCATATATATTTGGACCAGTCCCCACTCAGTCTTTAAATGATGTCATCTATTTTTTGACTTTTATAGATTATTATTCTAGGAGAGTGTGGGTTTATTTTCTAAAGAATAAGTCATAATATTTTCATAAATTTAAAGATTTCAAAGCACGGGTAGAGAAGAGTTTGGGCAAGTTGATTTTATGTCTCAGGTTGGATAATGGGGGTGAATATTGCTCCAAGAAATTTGATAAATTTTGTATGCAAGAAGGTATTAAGCACAAAAATACTATACCATATACTCCATAATAAAATGGTGTGGTTGAATAGATGAATCATATAATCATAGAACATTCAATAAGCATGCTCAATGTATTCATGTTGGATAAAAGGTACTAGGTAGATGTTGATAATACAACTATTTATCTTATTAACATGTCACCCATAGTTGTGTTGGATGGACAAATTCTGGAGGAGGTTTGGTGTTGTAAGCCAATTGATTACTCTCATTTACATACCTTTGGTTGTCATGCATTTTCCCATGTACCAAAAGATAAAAGGTACAAACTTGATCCAAAGTCAAGCAAGTGTATTTTTCTCGGCTATGGAGATACAATGAAAGGGTATAGACTGTGGGATTCTACTGCCCACAAGGTAATTATTATATAGGATGTTATTTTTAATGAAAATCCATATAAAGGAAGGAGGTACAACAAACTCCTAATGTTGTACCAGTTGAAGTAGATATGAATGAAGGTGAATATAAAAATCAATATGCTAAAGTTTTTTATTAGCATTCAGAATAGCAAGTAAAACAACAAGAAGAACAACAAGTAGAGCAACCACAACGATCACAAGACCAAGATCCACAATAAATAGATCATTGGATTAGAATATCTACACATCCACAAAAGTGTCCAAAAAGATATTCTCAAGTTTATCAGTCCTCTTTTGCTTTGTTAACTAATTATGATGAGCCTAGTTCATTTTAGAAATATAAAGAGTCAAGAATGTATAAAAGTGAAGGAAATCCATGGAGGAGGAAATCAAGGCACTTTGCAAGAATAAAACGTGGGAACTTGTGTATCTCCCACCTAGAAGAAAGGCTATTGGAAACAAGTGGATTTACAAAGTAAAGAAGAATAGTGATGGGTTGTTTGAATGCTATAAAGTTCACTTGGTGGCAAAATGCTATGTGCAAAAGTCAGGTATAGACTTTAATGAAACTTTCTCTCTAGTTATGAATATGACTACCATTAGAGTTTTAATTGCACTTGTAGAAGCACAAGATTTAGAACTACAATAGCTTGATGTAAATACTACTTTCCCGCATGGTGATCTTGAGGAGGAGATTTATATGGATCATACTGAGGGCTATGAAGAAAGAGGTAAAGAGTATTTCATTTGCAGACTAAAGAAATCACTGTACGGATTGAAACAGGTGCCCAGGTTGTGGTACGGGAAATTTGACACCTTCATGAATATCCAAGGTTTTAGCATGAGTGAAGTTAACCGTTGTGGATACTATAAGATGTTTGGTAATGGTAGTTTTATTATTTTTTTGTTATATATTGACTATATGCTAGTTGCAGGCCCCAACACGAACAAATTCATTGATCTTAAGGCTTAGTTGGCTAGGACATTTGAAATAAAGGATTTAGGAGAAGCAACCCAAATTTTAGGGATGAATATACATAGGGATAAAAAAGGAATAAATATCTAGTTAAGTCAAAAGTTATATATAGAAAATATTTTGCAGTGCTTCAATATGCAGAATGCAAAACTAGTTAGTACCCCACTTCTTTCACACTTAAAATTATCTTCCAATTAGTGTCCTATAATAGAAGCACAGAAGATAAGCATGTCTCATGTACTATATTTATCAATAGTAGGAAGCCTCATGTATACCATGGTGAGCACCAGATACGATATTATCCAAGAAGTGGGAGTAGTCAGTCAGTATATGGAAAATCTTGGTAAGGAGCATTGGAATGCGGTGAAGTGGATATTTAGATATTTAAAAGGCACTTCAGATGCTGCTATTTATTATTGATAAAAAAGTTCACAAGTTAAAGGTTTTTTAGATTTTGATTATGGTGGAGATAGAGATTGGAGAAATTCCACTATAGGATATACTTTCACTCTTACTGGTGGAGTTGTGAGTTAGGCTTCTAAGTTATAGTCTATGGTGGCTTTATCAACCACTAAAGCAGAATATATTGCATTGACTTAGGCTAGTGAAGAGGCAATTTGGCTAGAGTGACTATTGGGTGACTTCAAGATAATGTAGGAGAAAATTACATTGCATTGTGATATTCAAAGTGATATTCAACTAGTGAAGAAACCAAAATTCCATGATTTCAAGAAACACATTGATTTCAAGTACCACTTTATAAGAAATGTGGTGGAAAAGGGTAGGATATTGTTACATAAAATCCACACTAAAGTGAATCATGCACATATGCTTACAAAGCCAGTCAAGACAGAGAAGTTTGAGTGGTGTAGAACTTATCTAGGCTTGCTAAAAATATAAAAAGGGTATAATTGGGTAATTGGCACTAGATGAAAAACATTGCTAAAAAAAATTTACGTATACTGACTTCAAGTGGGATAATGTTAGGAGGTGAAGTCACTATGAAAGGTTTTAGTCAGTAGAGGTTGTTGTTAGATGTCTAGGCAACACTGCTAGACGTCTAGGCAACATACGCCTAGGTTGCTATACATCTAGGCAACACTACTAGACATCTAAGTAGAACTGCTGGACGTCTAGGCAGCATACATCTAGGTTGCTAGACATCTAGGCAACACTACTAGACATCTAAGTAGAACTTCTAGACATCTAGGTAGTAGTGCCAAATGTCTATGCAACATTTCTAAACATCTATGTAGAACTACTAGATGTCTATGTAGCACTTCTAGATGTCTATACTGCTAGACGTCTAGGCAGTAGTGCTAGACATCTAGGCAGCACTGCTAGATATCTAGGTAGTAGTTCTAGACATCTAGTTAGCAGTGTTAGACATCTATACAATAGTGCTATACATCTAGGTAGTAGAAATTTAGGCTGCTAGACATCTAGGCTATAGACATCTAGGTTGCTATATATCTAGGCCAAACATCTAGGTAGTAGATATCTAGGTAGTATTTTGTGTTAGATGTCTGGATATGGAAGACGAACATTTTCAAATGCTTCTCCTTGGGAGTGGAAACGAATAATTTTTAAGGCTTCCTTTGGGACAAAATAAAAAATTTTGGTGTCTTCATTTTCTGCTTTATAAAAGGAGAATGATCCCTTGGATGTGAATGTTGTTGAGAATGTAAATTTTGCTGAAATAAATAAAAATAAGAAGTTGCCATTACCCAGTGGTTTTCCTACACATTGCAGGTTTCCATGTAAAATCTCTATGTTACTTGTGTTATTGTAGTGTTCTCTATCATTGTGTTTTCATTGCAGGTATAAATCTAAAATTTCAGCTAACACTTCTGATTTAAGACCCAAAAATGTACAATATATGTTTTTATAAGAATGCATTTTTGAGAGATTTTAACTATGAGTTAAGATAAGAACAAGTAGCTACCATTGATTTATGCATGGAGAAAGCAATAGAGATTGAAAGAAATATGATATATAGTGGTAAAATGAAGTTGTATTCATTAGAGGTGAATGAACCTAACAAGAAACCCAAGAAGGTAGGATTCAATTTGTTAAGAAAAACTAAGAAAGATCCAATGGAAAAATTGGCAAACCAGATGACTAAAATTTTTAACACAATGAATATTAGATTAGCAAGAATAAAGAGAGAAAAAAATAATAATGGCAAATCTTCACACTCTTAAGGTGAAAAACAACAAGGAGATAACATACCTCCATTTAGAAGAAATTTTAATAGAGGATGAAATAATAATAACTCAAATGAAGGTAATAGAAACAAAAATAATGGTAATGGTTGGAAAAAGAGGGAAACTAAGAAAGATGTAGATGTTGTCCTGAATCCCATCCTTTATGTTAATGTAACTATATATTTTCTATTTTATTGCTCTCGTTGTGATGCTCCACATAATTCATCCAACTATGGAATTTACTTAAGTAATGTCAATCTTGATGATAAATCTAAAGAAGATATTAGAATAAATATTTTTTGGACTCGATAAGATGAATCTAGAGAAAATTTATTTGATAAAAACATGGATTTATATGCTACAAATCATCATCCTAAAATTTTAGTTGATAATATAAATATTATGCAAATATCACAAGACTCTAGATATGAAAAAATGAAGCAAGGAAAACTAATTCCAATAGCTAAAGAGAGAAATTAGAAAGAATTCATGCTATAAATATAAGAAATAAAATAGCGCTAGGAAAAGCAGAAAAAGCATTTACTAGTGAGGATAAAGGGTATACAGACCCAAATAAATTTACTTATAAATATTATCAAAAAATAAAAAAGTTATACCTAAAGTAGTTGAAGTGAATGAAGAGCAACAAACAGAGGAATGCACAAGAACATTGGATGTTAGAAAAATCAAGTTTGATGTTGGTTCAAAATTGAGTAGACAAAAAGTTAACATAACTTTTGGTGAATTAATGAAAGTTCAAAAATATAAAGAGCAAGTATGCAAGGCTTTTGGTTTGATAGAACAAAAATAAAATCAATCATGTAATGCTTCTAGACCTGATAGTCATGATACTATAACACCTTCATCAACCAAATATTTCTATATATCTCTCAGATATAATTTAGATTTATGAGACATTATGTTATTCACAACTACATGCTTGATAGCGGTGCTTCATATAATATTATACCTAAATAAATAAAATACTGATTAGGACTCATTTACTCAAGATATTATCCTCTTATTTCAGTAATGGGTAGTAGACAGATACCATGTGTAGGGGTGATCATCAGCTTACTTGTGTTATTAGATCAACACCCAAAGAAAGACATAATGATGGATGTAGTAGTTGTATATGTGGACCCTTTCTTCTCTTTACAGATAAGAAGACATTGAGCTGAGTAGTTGGGTGGTTCACTTTAGTCAGTTAATTTTGTTTAAGAGAAAAATGGGGGTATACTCAATCTAGCATACTCCATTCTTAACGGAAGTGCATAAGGTAAAATACATGGATCTAAAATCAATAGCTACAATTGATAAAAAATCCACTAGAGTTCTAACTCAAGAAATTTGGACCATGAATTTTAAAGGAGAAAAGTCATAATTTGGGGTAGGTGCAGGAATTAATCTAACTGATATCAAGGGTAACTACTTAGGCATTCCATATAGACTGGATTTTCCATGTACAAATAATGTAGTTGAATATGAGGTATAACTATTAGGACTAAGAAATGTAAAAGATATAAGAATTAATTACTTGACTGTTATTGGTGATGTCGAGTTAATAGTTCAACAGGTAAGAGATAAATACCAAGCCAAACATCCTAGATTAAAAATAGTATAAACTAATAGTACCAGAAGAGATAAACAAGTATTTAGAATTCAATTTATCATACATTCCTAAAGAACAAAATCATATTATAGACTTGTTATCAATAAATGCATCCAATGCAAATTATCTAAATATTGATACAGAATATATGGAAAGGTTCCCTACTATTTTTGTTTGTAACCCCTCTATGCCAAAAAATGTTGTTTATATTTAGGTTTTTCATGATGGCATAGATATAAAATATTTCATGACTCTTCAAAATCAATATGCAGATGTAATATGTGATGAAAAAGATGAAGAGAATGGGATGAAAGTAGGGATTAGGGTTTATTGGGAGTAGGGAGATGATGATGGGCGGGAAGTCCTCTACGGGGGAGCTCGGGAGTGGCAATGGTTCGATCCTTGGGCATAGCAGAGCAGTCAGAGGGCACCAGGAGTCCGGAGGTTCAGAGGCGTCCTTACCAAATGAAGGAGATCGGGTTGACGTCGATGTCAGTCGAGGTAAGGACCCACTTGAAAAAGGTGGAGGTGGGCCACAAAAGTATTATGCCCAGGAAACGGCTTCAGAAACCCTAAACAATTTTTCTACCAAGGAGTTTTTTTTGATTGGGAATTATCTGGACATCTCAACGGAAGTCCTTTCAAGCTTCATGGATTTTGAGAAATTTACCCTCATAGGCAAGTTCATTGGCGGTCGTCCCAACATGGAGACCATTCGAAAGTGGGCGACAAGAAAATGGAGGACCTCTAGTCATATGGAGCTGGCGGCCCTATCCTAGGGTTTTTTTGCTATTAGATTTAACAATAATGAGGATTACTGTAAAATCCTAGCTGGTGGCCCATGGTTTCTGGGCTGCAAAAGCTTGTTCCTTAGAAAGTGGGGCATGGATTTCAATCCTGACACCCAGAACATCAACATTGCCCCAATATGGGTTAGACTCCCAAGTCTTCCCCTCTTCGGATGGCATGAAAATGTTATAAGAGGTATTGCACACTCCATATGGGAGTTGGTCACCATTGACCAGCCCACTCGAGCTCAAACAAGGTTCGTCCAAGCCCGTTTTTGCGTATTGACGGATCTGGAGGTGGAACTCCCAAATTCCATCACTCTTTGGTCTAGAGGTACCATTCTTCATAAACAAGCTATTGTCTATGAAAATAGACCAGCTTTCTACCCCCAGTGTTGGTCCCAAGGGCACCTCCAGTCTCATTGTCCTCTTCAAAAGCCGGGTAAGCAGAAGCGTGAAACCTGTAACCCCCTAGAGCATGGTGAAGGTCAGGTGAAGCAGTCAAATCTTCCAAACATGAAAGGCCATGAATCTCTAGGCCCCTCTAGAGACCACGATGAATTCTCTCATCCTAAAGAGAATTTCACCCTCCAATCAGACCCTATGCAATTTGGATCTGACAATCAGCAAGGAGCATACTCCCACCTGAAAAGTGAATCACAAGAGGAGAAGGACTGGATCCCATCCCAAAATATCACTCAGTCTAATTCATAGCTCCAATACCAGGGCCATCCCGATTTCAACCAGTCGTAGAAATTGCTAGAAGATTACCTTTTAGGTAGGAGGGGTGAACAGTCCGGTCATATTAGCCCCCGAAATATGAGGAGCCAAAAGCAAAGTGTGGATTTTGGTAGTGAGAGGAAGCAGGGCCGTCCTCCTAACAAAGACAAGCGAGACAAAGAGACAGCAATAGACGTTGCAAATGGAACCCAATGTTTGTTGGTTCTGGATGACTTTGATGCTCATACAAACGAAGTGCATGCATCAAAACCTCCCCCCAACAAGGAAGGGGAGGCAATAAAAACCTCAAACTTTCCAGATGAAAGTCCTCTCATGGAATGTGAGATGATTGAATGGTGCAGCCAAACGAAGGTTAGTTGCTAATCTCCGTAAGAGGACTAACCCTTCCATCCTTATTTTGCAAGAGACCAAGATCGATGCTATATCCTCTGATAAAGTTGTGAAGGCCATTTGGGCCAAGGTAAATTTTTTGTCCAGCCCTGTAGTGGGAACAGTGAGAGGGCTCATGGTTCTATGGGATCTAACAAGTTTTGAGGGCAGCCTGCTGTCAACCTCCAACAGAATCATCAATGTGCTGTTCTAGTCCAAAACCACCAATTTTTCCTAGCATTTTTCCAATGTTTATGCTTCGAATTCTGCCATAGAGAGAGTAGAAATGTGGAAAGCTATCTCTCATATGAGGGAGAATTTTAGTAATTTTCCTTGGGTCTTAGGGGGTGACTTCAATTGTCCCCTTCATCCTTCAGAAAAAAAATGAGGGTTCGACCATTCCAGCCGTAGCTTGGAGGACTTCAAAGATTTTGTCTCTACTAATGGCCTGCTTGACATCGAACTCAAAGGGGCTTCCTTCACATGGAGTAACAGAAGGATTGGGAGCAGCTTGATTCAAGTTAAGCTTGACAGATTTTTCATTTCCCAAGAAGCCATTCCCATCCTTGGTGGGGCTATTCTTTCATCCCTACCAAGGATTGGGTCTGACCATAACCCTATTTTCTTGGAGGTGGACGATGGGCCTATTTTTAAGACCCCCTTCAGATTCAAATCCATGTGGATTTCTCACAAGGACTTCAAAGGATTGGTTTCATCATGGTGGCAACTGAAGGTGGAAGGAAGCACTCCTAAGAGAGTGGATTTAAAGCTCAAAATGGTCAAAGAGAAGCTAAAGGTATGGAATAAAGAGGTTTTCGAAAACATTTTTGAGTCCAAAAAATACATCTCGAAGAACCTGAAGGTTTTGGAGGAAAGGATGGAACTCGAAGGTTACACTGAGGGTATCAAGGAGGAAGAGCGGAGGCTTTTGGTGGATTATCATTCTATTATCGCTAGGGAGGAAATCTTCTGGTGCCAGAAATCTCATGACCTTTGGTTGAAGAATGGAGACTCCAACACGAGGTTTTTCTATGCGTCTACCATGAGGCACAGAGGGGTCAACAATATCATAGAAGTGGCTTGCAAGGATGGGTGTGTTACCAAGGAGATAGAGAAAATCAGGAGAGAAGCAGTTGACTTTTTTCAAGATTTGCTTGGCACTCCTCCCGACAGCAACTTTCAGGTCCAAAAATCTCTGCTTGCCAACTTTTCGACTAAATTTCCCCATGAGGTAAGCATCAAGCTTCTAGAACCTTTTTCCTCATCCGATATTAAAGAAGCTTTGTTCTCCATGCAACCAGACAAGGCCCCTAGCCCCGATGGTTTTCCCCCTATTTCTTCCAAGTCATGTGGGATGTTGTGGGTTCGGATGTGTGCGATGTTATACGAGTTATTCAAGCTTCCAGATCCATTCACCCAAAACTCAACTCCACTTTTCTCGCCCTCATTCCTAAGTATCTCACCTAGAAAATTTTCTCTGACTATCAGCCCATCAGCCTGTGCAATATTTTTTACAAGATTCTCACCAAGTCTATAGCCAATAGACTCAAACCCGTCCTCCCTCTCTTGATTGACCCTTGTCGAGGAAGCACTATTAAAGACAGAAACATTCTTGATGGTGTCATCACTGTCCATGAAACCCTTCACTCTGCTTACCACTCCAAGAATGCTGCTCTTTTTCTTAAGCTTGATATGAACAAAGCCTTTGACCGGGTTGATTGAAGATTCTTATGTGTAGTCCTCCTCAAGTTCAACTTTCATCCTCACTGGATTGACCTTGTCTATAGCTGTATATCCACTTCCATATTTTTTGTCCTGGTCAACGAGTCCCCTGCTAGGTATTTCCAAAGCACTAGAGGCCTCATACAGGGTGACCTGTTGTCTCCCATCCTTTTTCATTCTTTTGACGGAGGTTCTAAGCTGGTACATGAAAGAGGTTCTTCGTAAGAACAAGATTTCTTACATTCTGCTGACTTCTAGAGTTGAATCGGTCACTCATCAACAATTTATGGATGACATCCTCATCTCCATTGGGGTGTCAGTTGCCCAAGCCAAATCTCTCAAGTGGATCCTTTCCCGTTATGAGCAAGTTGTCGGGCAAAAGGTCAATTACATCAAGAGCAAAATCTACTTTATTAACACTCCCCTGCGTAGGCAACTTCGGATTGCTAGAATTCTTGAATGCACTATTGATTCCCTACCTACGTCCTATCTGGGGTTGCCTTTGTCTTACAATGGGTGTGCTAGTGGAGGTATGTGGAACATGATCCTGGAGCGCCTTCACAAGAAACTTGGCACTTGGAAGGGCAAACTCCTGTCACAAGCTGGGAATGCCACCCTTACCAAAGATTGTCTTCAGGGGATCCCAACTTAATTTATGTCGGTGTTCATACTTCTAGATGTTGTTCACTCCAAAATTGATAAGATTCAAAGGACCTTTCTATGGTCTGGCAATGACGAGAAATCTAGAATCCCTCATGTTGCTTGGGACAAGGTGTGCTCACAGATAGACCAAGGCGGCTTGGTGTTGAGAAGATCAAGAGTTATGAATTCAGCTCTAATCGTGAAGTATGCTTGGAGGATTCTATCTAGTGACCCGGTGGAGTGGGTTAAGCTGGTCAAAAAGAAGTATCTTGGCTCCAATTCCTTCTTTGATGTTGATACCACCCCCATAGCGTCGGCTTTTTGGAAATTTGTGCTCCAAACTTGACATTTGATCAGTCTAGGAACCCACTAGATTTTGGATGATGGCAACCTCATTCTCTTTTGGAAGGACAAGTGGGTGTCTGAATAAGCTCTTGGGTCGAGGTTGGACCTTGCTGGGCTGAGAGAGCTAATCGACCCAAACTCCCAACTCAGGATGGCGAATTTCATAGACCGGAGCACCCGTTTTCCTCAGTGGAAACTTCCAGTTGTGGAAGGGTTTAATAATGAGGTTACCTTTCTAGAAAACTTCCTCCAATCGGTTTTAATTCCATATGCCAGGAGGACTAATAGAATCATTTGGAGTGGTATGGAGGATGGTCTTTTTTCTATTAGATCAGCCTATGAGTTTCTTACCAACAAGACTGCCTTGGATTACCGATGGAAAATTGTCTAGAGGAAAGGGGTCATCCCTAAAGTGAACTTCTTTGCATGGATCACTTTCCACAACAAAGCCTTAACCATTGAAAACCTTCACAAGAGAGGTTTTGCCTTCCCCAACAGGTGTTACATGTGTCTAGCAGATTACGAGATGAGGGATCATTTATTCCTGCACTGCCCTTTTTCCCACTCGGTTCTCAGCATTGTCCTATCCTCCTTCCAAATCCTCTGGTGCTCTCCCCACTCCCTTAGAGATGCTTTCCATCAATGGCCTAATCCTTTCAAGAATCCTAAACTCCACTTCCTCCTTGAGGCCTCCTTCCATCATTCCATTTGGAAAATTTGGTTAGAGAGGAATGCCAGAATCTTTGGCAAAGCCCCTAAAGTGTCTCCTTTTGTTGCTCAAAGGGCCTTATCCTATGCCATCAAGAACTCTAATGCTATTCCCAGTCCCTGTCCCCACATTTCAAACGAAGAAGCAATTTTCAAAAAGATGAATCTTTGGCCGTTTTTGGATGTTGTTAAAGGGCCCTGTCGAAGAAGTGTTATTTGGACCAAGCCCCCCATGGGGTGGATTAAATTAAACTTTGACGGAGCGGCTAAGGGTAATCTTGGGCTTGCTGGTGCTAGGGTTGTTAGATATCATGATGGGAATCCTGTGATGGCCTACTATGAATATTTGGGCTCCCATATGAATCACTATGCCGAAGCCCGAGGCACTCTGAAAGGTATCCGGATCCTCGACCTCTTATTATTGAAGGTGATTCACTCAACATTGTGAATTACCTCCTTGGCACAAAAAATCCATCCTAGAGAGTCTAAAACATCGTTCTTGAGGCAAGAACACTTCTTTCCCAACATGGAAGGTGGAAAGCAAATCATATATTTAGATAAGGCAACCGTGTGGCTAACCACATGGCCAAAAAAGGGCTCGCGACCATGTGTCTGGTCATGTGGCGGTCTCGCTTCCCATCCGAGGTGGAAATATTGGCCAGAGCAGACATCCCTTCATGAGGTTTTCCTCACGTAGATTTTGAAAGGCCCCTCTCGATGAGTATCAGGGTAGTGTGGCAATTCTATCCAATCCCTTATGTGATTGTGGGCGCAAGTGTCTTGTGAAGCACAGTCCTATTTCCAAAGCTATTTGTTTTCAAGTTTCCAAGATGCACCAGATTTGGTGCCTTGTAGGCTATCAGCACATTCTTCTCCACCAAGGCGGTCTTGCTATTTTTTTCCATTCTTGGCATTGGTTCAAGGTTGGCATTTCAAAGTACCCCTTTCCAACAATGCCCATGTGTGTTTGGGACATTGGCGGTGTGCGGGAATGTTTGGGCTTGGATCTTGCCAAATCCTTGCCTTGGATTTGGCACGCTCTTTTCAGTCCTTCCCATGCAAGCAAGGAGGATGATTTTATGACAAAAGAGGTGGCAAGACCACGTGGCACATTTAGATAGAGGATGGGTGATATCGGGATCTGTGTGGTACCTTTCCTTTTTGGCCTTGGCTTGCAACGGTGGATCCAGGTTGATTGTGGGAGGTGGCTCACAGTTATATTTATCCTCCCCCATCCCATTTTATATTTATGATTTTTTGTTTCAATCTCTATTTTTGGAGTATTTTGTAGGTGGTTAACCATGGCTGGTCCCTTCATCAAGCCCTCTACCCTATCCCTTTGTGATGAGGCGTGCATGTTCATGAAAGCTAAGAAGTTGTTGCCCTTCCTAGAAAAATTTGCTGGCCCTAACCAAGAAATTTTGCAGAGCTTCATTGACACTTAGACCCAGGGTGATGTGGTTGTGAAAGGTATTAATATTCATGTTTCAGCTGTTTTCGTGGCGAAGGTCACTGGTTTGTCGGTCCATGGGCGGGTCATCAGGAGAGATAACCACAATTGGGCCAAGGAGTTGGAGCAGCTCCCTGATAAAGGGAAAAACCTCGGATGGGACAAGTCATGCCTCCTCCGATCTGCCCTCCCTAAGCCATACAGGTCTGCCATGATTCCTATCATGCAATATATTACATGTGATGATCCCGATAAGCCTCTTCGAAGCTTTCACATTAGCTTCTATAACCACCTCTGTGATGCCAAGCAAGTGAGCTTTCTCGATTACCTTATGCACTCCCTTGGCCTTGCCATTGAAAATATTAGGAAAGCTTCATCCCCTCCCATCCATCAAGGCCTCATGGTAGTCATTTACAGGCATGCCCTGGCCATTCGCCCTCCTCCTCATGTTGTCAACCCCTTGAATTCCCAAGCCCCCAATAATGTGTCCTCTCTTATGCAAGGCCAAGCCTCCAACCCCTCCATAAATAGCCCTCCTAGTTCTTACAGACCTTCCCCCTACAGCTGCTTCGTTCGTTCTCGACCAAAACATAATATTGGTGGTAAATCCTCCATTCCAGGCAGATCCTCCCAGCGTCTGAGGAAATCCAGAAAGGAATAGAAGTATGTCCTTCCTCAGTAGATCCCATCGGACACTGAGAGTGATAGGGAGATTCATCTTGGCAATTTTCTTTTGGACCTAGCTTCAACCATTCTCACTACCACCAATTCCATGATTAAAATCCTGAAGCAGGACTAGAAGTGCCAGAATTCGAAGGATCAAGAGGATCAAGATTAGCAGTTCCTGGTGTCTTAGTTGTTTTGCTTTCGCTTTCCTTGTTCCAGTTTTTTTGGCCTTTACTTGTTGTTCTCTTGGGTTTGTTTCATTTCATTTTTTGGTTTTCCAGGCCTAAATGCCTTTTTTGCAGCCTCCAAGATTTTAGTCTAAGGTCTGCTTTACTTGCAATTAGGCTTATTTTTATAGCCAAGAGGTATGATACATCATTAGATGTTTGGCTAATTTTGTACATAAGGTTTTGGGATCCTCTATAAAAACCCACTATTAATATATTAAAATAATTACAAAAAAAAAAAGATGAAGAGAAACTAAAATATGTTATTAGAGAACAAGTAGAAGTAATCCAATTAAAAAAAATAGAATTTCTAAAGGATTGGTTTCTCTAGAAAGTTTATTTGATGACTTTGACAAAGCATACAAGTCACTCTTCCAAGAATTAAAAGTTGATGATGTAAATATTAGGATAGTAGAAGAGCCCAGACTAATTAAGATAAATAAGGCACTGGTAGAAAAGGAGAGGCAATAGTATATAAGCTTTCTAAAGAAAAATAAAGATGTTTTTTCTTGGAGCTATGAAGACTTGAGGACATTCAACACAAATTTTATGATACATATCATACCTCTAAAATAAGATGCAAAGCCCTTTAGTCAAAAACAAAGGAAATTCAATCCCACTCTACATCCAGTCATGTAGAAGGAAGTACAAAAATTATTGGATGCTAAAATTATTAGGAAAGTAAGATTTTCTTCCTAGATAGCAAATATAGTACTCATGAGGAAGAAAAATGGAGACATCAGGCTATGTGTTGACTTTAAAAACCTAAAAAAAAGTTCACTAAAGGATAACTATCCCCTTTCCAATATGGAATAGTTATCGTAGGTAGTTGTGGGATTAGCTAGAATGTCTTTGTTAGATGGTTTTTTAGGGTACAATCAGATACAGGTCAATCTAGAAGATAGGTATAAGACTACTTTCACCACTCCTTGGGGAACATTTGAGTATCTTAGGATGCCTTTTGGTCTAATGAATGTAGAAGAAATTTTTTAGAGAGCTATGGATTGCATTTAAAGGGATTATGTTTGAAATTGTTGTTGTTTATCTTGATGATATCATTGTGTTTTTGAAGAATTCTAAAGATCATTTTGAGCATCTAACCACAGTATTTTCCAGATGCAAATAATATGGAATATCCCTAAATCCAAAGAAATGTATTTTTGGAGCAATACAAGGAAATATATTAGGACATATAGTATCAAAATAAGGGATTAACATTGACCTAGAAATAACTTAAGCTATTGCAAATATCCCTCCTAAAAACATAAAAAGAGTAAGATCTTTCTTTGGTAAAATCAACTTCTTAAGGATATTTGTACCTAATTTTATTGAGATTTCCAAACCTATTAATGACATGATCAAGAAATATGGTGATATAATATGGATAGAGGAGAATACTAAAGCTTTTTAGAATATTAAAGATGCTATTACTACTACCCTAGTGTTGAATTGTCCTAATTATTTCAAAAAATTTACATATATTCTTTTGCATCTGAGCATACTATTGTTGTAGTTATGTCTCATAAAGATGAAGAGAACAATGAAAGACCTATAGAATTTATGAGTACAGGACTAAAAGGAGCCCAAATGAGATATACAATGATAGAGAAATAGGCTTATGTTGTAATCAAAGCACTAGAGTATTTCAAGGGTGTTTTTGGATCAAATAAAGTCATATGTTGCATTCCTTACATAGCCATAAAATATGTTTTAACACAATTAGAACCCACAAGCATTCCAAAAATATGGATGGTCAAAATACTACAATATGATATTAAATTTAAAGCAATTCAGTTTATCAAAGAATAGGGATTGGCCAAATATTTGGCAAACAGAGAAGGTGAGAGATTGAATAATGTTATCATGATATATGAAATGCATAACATTAGGAAAAATAATGTAGAATGTAAATGGTATGATTACATTTTTCTTACCTTCAAACTTTGTCTTTCCCTAGAGGTATGTCTACAAATAGAATGAGATCAGTGAAGCAGCAATCACAAAAATACTATGTTCAAGAAGGCAAATTGTATTGAAGATATCTAGATGGAGTACTATTGCTTTATCTATTTGAAAAAGAAGTCCTTTATGTGATAAAAAAATATCATGATGGAGTCTATGGAGGTCATTTTGCACCTAAATACACTACCAACAAAATCATAAGGGTTGGCTTTACTGGCCTTTCTTATTCAAAGATGCCCATCAATATGTAAGAGGTTGTCATAACTGCCAAGTTTTTGTAGGGAAGAAAATTTAGCAGCTATGCCTCTAAATCTAGTAATCAGAAGCACCTTTCACGCAGTGGGTAATAAAAATTATTAAATAAATAAATCCTAACTCCTCAGGTGGGCATAAATGGATTATCACAATAATTGATTATTTCACAAAGTGGGTAGAAGCTTCTCTGAAGAAGTCAACAATAGAAGTAGTAATCAAATTTTTAGAAGAAAATATTTTGACAAGATTTGGGGTCCCAAAGAAATTGGTAACAGATAATGGTAAGTACTTTACTTCATTTGAAATGATAGAATTCTATGTTAAATATAGTATAGAGTTATCTCATGCTACAAACTATTATCCTCAAGGTAATGGTCTAGTTGAATCATCAAACAAGAATCTAATAACAAGGATTAAGAGGTCATTGGAAAAGAATAAAATAAGTTGGGACAATGAAATTAAATTTTCTTTTTGGGATGATATATTATCCATAAAAATAAATACTAGCAAGTCCCCATATGAACTTATGTTTGGATAAAATGATCTATTACTTCCACAGGTAGAAAGAAGTGTCCTATCCTTACTCTATGATCATGAAAATCCATATGCACCATAGAAAATATTAGATCATGTTACGCTACTATAGGAGGAAATAAAATAATCTCTAAATAAGATTACTGAGCAAACTCAAAATATGGTGCAACTATTCAACAATAAATTCAAAGGCACACCATTTTTTGAAGGAGATATAGTCATCTATGGGGACCCCAAAAATGATAAGCATGGTGAGAAAGGAAAACTAGAGCCCAAATGGCTTGGGCCATATCAATTTTTTTAGGTTGTTGGACAACATACATATATACTACAAACACTAGGAGGAGAATATATGAAAATCCCAATCAACAATCAACACCTGAAAAACTTTATTAGCCTTGCTTTGAGGCTAGAAGAGAGTGAATTTGCACTCTACAACAAAAAAACAATTAGAAAAGAAAATAAATATTTCAAGTGCTTGTTTTATTCCTTAAGTGATTAAGTAGAGGAAGGTATGTTTTAGTTCCACTCATTCACAATCTCCCATTTCCAATTTTTAGGTAACTAGGAAGTAAAGTATTCCTTTTTCCATTTCATATAGGTGATTATATAGGAGAATTATTCTGGTTTATTTTTTGTTTTTACTAGGTTATTAGGTAGGAAAATGTTTGTTTGTCTATTTTATTCTAGCTTGTTTTAGGTGATTTTAGGGAGAGCATAACCAGAGATTCTAGGGTTCTCAAATGCTTCAATTTTTCACCACTTGTCCTAGTCAGAGCCTATGTTGGATCCTCAAAATCCAACTTGAAAAGTACCCCTAATTTCAAATTTTGAAGGGTCTTGTAAAGTAAATTCCTGGGTATAGGTGCTTTTGTCAAAAATCAAAAAATTGAGTCAATAAAAGTGGTATAATTCAAAATTTTAGGTCATAAGTCCTCAAAGTTTTATTAAGGTCGTGAGTCCTATTCCTCCAAATGATAGATTTTTGGTCCCTAAGGTTATCACCAAAAGAGCCTCAAATGTCATCATCCCTTCATTTTCCCCATGGTCCCTTAGGTTCCTTTAAGTCATCACTTCCTATTATTTTCTTCTAGGTCTAAGACCTCATTTTATTTCCTAAAGTCGTTTTTCATTAAAAATTCCATTTATCCTTAAGCCTAAGTTACCAAATTAATATTCCTAAATTATAAGCCTCAGGTTGTTCGCACATCAATTTCCCTCTTTCAAATATTCCTCATAGTTATAAAATCTAAAATTCTAAGGCTTGGGCCTATACCCCTAGGTCTTTGACCACGAACTGATAATATCCTAAGGTTAATACCTATTTGTCTAAAATTTGCCTATGGTTGATTATTGCACCTAAGAATTGGCCAACATTGAATGACTGAGCAAGTTGTAGAGCTTAACCGGGTTAATATATAGAGAAGGTTGGCTCCTGTGAGGTTCTAACTAGCTAAAACTATGGTGGGTGTTGAAAAGAGTGTTGAAAGAGAATAAATATAGTTGAATCTAGAACTCAATATGGTACATATTAGACAAAAACAAGAAATGCATAAATATAATGAAGTGAAATAATCATTAAAACCTCCTAACAGATCAACCAATTTTTATCTCATGTAGAATAATCTTAGTCAATATTTAGTTCAGCATACTATACATTCCAGAACTAGAGAAAAAACATGTACAAGAATCCAAAAAGTAGAATTTATGTCATGCACATTCATCTAGCTAAATAAAAATATTCATACATACATTTTTTGCAAGATGTTGAACCAGAGGCCAAATAGATATTTCCTTTGTATTTCTTCTTCCAAAAATATTTATACATGCAACTTGTAAACATCTAAAAGCCAAACATTGCACAAGAGGCCATTTATCTTATTTATAATATCTCTATGGTTCAATATTAAAAATACAAAAATAGTTTTTATTAAAAATTGTTACAACAATATGCTAGGTGATTAGGCTGGTAAAGCCATTGTGCAACACCATTGATCCAAAAATAGAACAGAGTGCTCAGCTTCTAATAGTAGGTTAAAAACTTCATGCACATGGATAAGTAGTGGATATGAGCTTGAAATCTAGTTCATTCTTCATTATTTGGAATCGTCTATCACTGTTGATCTTGTAAGGGCCATAGCAGACTAAAACCTTCATAGAATATTACGTTTATTGTAACCTATGATGGTCATGATACAAAGACATGTCACAATACCACATCTCTTTTTTATCCTTCGGATTCTCTAGCCTTTATGACCATGATATGGGAAAATGTCATGATGTTGCACCTTTTCCTACCTTGAATCCTTTTAAACCTTTGTGACCATGATGAGGAGACATGTCATAGTGTCACATAATTATTTTATCTCACACACTTTTGGAGTTCCTATGATCATGACATATGAACATGTCGTGATGTCATGGCACTTTTCAACTAGCAAGCCTCCCAAGACTCGATGATCATAATGGAGACTATTATCATTATTTCATGACACTCTTCTATCCTTGAGTCCTTTCTAACCTTCATGATCATGATATGGCAACAAGTTGTGATACCACATTATTTGTTCACTTTGAGCCTCCTTAATCTTTCATGACCACAATGGGGAAAAAAGTCACAATTTCATGACACTTTTCTATATTTGGATTCTTTGGGCCTTGGTAACCATTACATAGACTCATGTCATGATTTCATAATACTTTTCTACCTTGAGCCTTTTCGGTCCTTGGCAAACATGACATCAAGACATGTTGTGACACCGTGCTCAATTCTAGATTTGGGACCCTTCAAGCTACTTAACCACAACATCCAAACATGTCATGATGTCATACCTAACCTTTGAACTTCAAAAAAAAATAGAGGTTTATCACCTTATTTCTCTTGATGTAGTCATTTTTACCTACATTATTGGTGTCTCCTGGGGTATTTTTCCCATAAAATTTTAAAAACTTAAGGCCTTATCCATTAGGTGAACGAGGTATTAAAAAAAGCATAAATTGGGAGTGATGTATGAATGAAAAATTTGAAGGAAGGGGGATGAATGGATTATGAGGATTGAAAGAGGATGAATGAAATGGCAAAAATTGAATGGATGATTCTTTTAGTCAACCCTTTGATCATCGAGGTATTTTTCTCCTTCTACTCCTCTATCTTCTTCATATTTCTCCTTATTTGTATCCCCTCCAACTTCTTCCTCTATTTCTCCTCCAACTTCACCCTCTATCTCTTCTTCAACTTCTTCAACTACCTAGATCCTATTTTTAGCACTTTGGTCTTGAAACCTCTTAGCAATTTCATTGTAGGCTCTGTAAGCCTACTCCTAGGTTTCATCATCAAGGTTTGAACACTTTATGAATTATTGATAGATGAATTCTATCTCAGGGATCTTATCATAGGAGAAGCTTTTGGACTTTAGAATCAGCTCATATAGGTAATATTTTATCTAATTGAGGTCCTACACAAGTTTTAATACATGTTCCCATTGCACAAGCTCTTGCCACCCATCTATTTTGGATTCATCATGTATAGTTGCTTCTAGGGTAGCTCTGAGTTCTTATTCTCCTAAGATGTTATAATTTTCACCCGAGAATCCTAGGAATCCACATTTTTTTTCCAGGTTTAAATATTTCAATATCCCCTTGGATTTGGCTTTGATATCTTGGATGAGTTGCCAACCTTAATTCATAAGTTTGTGAATCTTGAAAAATCTTCTAGCCACTATCTTCGCCCAAGACCATATTTTGTTGGGGACTCTATTTTCTACTCCCTCATATCTACTTTTAGTTAGAGATTGAATTTTTGTTGTTGTGAGTAATCTTGACTAAATAAAACCCTCGGGATTCTTGAATTCATTTTCTGAGGTCTTCAACACTTCCTTCATATCCTCCATGTAAAGTAACACAGGTCATACTTTAAGGCTCATTTCCAAAATATCTTCAGATATCTCTCTTCTTAATTGCTTGGCCTTTAACTTGGAGAACCTTATGGCTTTGGCTCTCTCTTCTTAAATCTGTTTTTGAATATCCTTGACCTATTCAATCAGAATTTTATTTTACTTGTTGGCATCTTTAGCCTCATTTTTGTATTTTTCCATTTCATGGAACTCATCTTATCATTTATTTGCCTCATTTTTCAAGGCTTTTTCAACATTTCTTTGTTCACTCAGTGTTGTCTCAAGCTCCTTAATCATATCTTTAGCCTGTACAAACTTATCCTTGTAGTAATCTCCATGCAAAAATATGGTACCCATGTGAGATTTGGCAATCACCAACCCATCTTGCATTGGAAGTTGAGTGATATCTTATGTTATCGCTTTGACCTAGTAGTATTCTATGGTCATGTTACCCTTTGGTTTTTCAACCAAGGACTTGATTATCATTTTGACAAGTTAGAAGGTGGTTGGATCTAGTGCAATCATATCCTTGGAATAGGTAGACTGCATGGAATACTAAGCAACTTTTGTATTCCATCAATCATAATCATTTTTTATGGCTTTATTTAATTTTTTAAACTCTGATATGGTGGGACGAGTCTCATTAGAAGAGGTAGGTAGGGACTACAACAATGGGAAGTGAGTATCAGGGGAAAATGGAATTGTTACAAAAGTGGAATCCATACTTGTGGGAGCTACAATGGGTATTGATACAAAGGCTACAGAGGTAATAAGGAGTGATACTGTAGGTGGGAGTGATGAAGCATGAACTATTTCATTTGGGATAGATGAAGAAAGTGGTGGAGATGGTGGTGGTGAAGGTGGATGTTATGGAGGTGAGGATGAATGTTGTGGAGGTAGAGATTGAACATATTTTTCACCAAAAAGGGAAGGATATTTCTCTAGGGAATTAGTAGAATAAGGAGAAGGAGAGGGAGGAGTATTTATCATACCTAACATCGATGCCTGAGGCTATGGTCCTCCTTATGTACCTACTATGGTTAGATGTTGTTAAACCACCTCTACCTACCTAGAGGTACTTACATCTTGTTGTCGAGGTAGCTATTTAGCATTTTCCTCCTATCCTAAGGCACTTATATTCTATGAAATCTCATCTTGCTTAATTTTATTGTGTGTACCTTCATCAGCCGTATCCCTTACCTTACTCTTGAATATTATTATAATAGGAATGGGATCGAAATCTATTTTTACATCTTGATGTTGAGCCTATGGTGGTGTCATCTTGATTAGAGGAGGTGATACCCCAACAGGTGTTACAAAATTTGGATGGACCAACTCAAAATTCTTACCCTTTGAATTTCTTTCTCCTAGGACCACATGTTTTGACCTTTTGTGCACCTGAATGGGTTTGGTAATTCCTCAACCATGTTTCCCAAGGCCTTCTCCAGTATAACCCATTTTTTGCATTATATTAGGTGCTTTTGAATATATTTCAAATTGTTCCTATGTAGGGGTATACACAATAGTATTTCCCTTATGATAAGTAGGAGCTATAACTATGATAGTTTGTTGTTGAGCCTAGGAAATTACTTTCCCTTTACCTATATCTACTTCTTTTGTAGTGTCCCTCACAACATATTCTTCTCTATATGCACAACAAAAACTTAGAGCAATCTTGTTTTTAATGGTATCTATCCAGGTCTTGTAGTGCTCATCATATCTAAGGGAAAAATCATCATCACTCTTGAGGCCATGCCTTGAAGGGATGGTATTATTATCAACCCTCATGATCCACAAAGCATGCATCTTGGCCTCAATCCATTCATGCTTTCTCTACATCTATTGAATTTTAAGTTTTTACGGGACATGAGTTGGGTTATTTTTAGAATTGTAATCTACAACCTACTCATACAAAATCATACCATGGGAGAAATGACTACATCTGATCCAAATTCCATTTTAACTCTTCATATTTCATATTTTTCCTTTATTTCTCGATATGTTCCTTAGTTGTTTTGCAAAACTTTCAAGTCCTAGTGTTATTAATAATTGATAGTCTTTCTGCAAATTTATAATCATGGTCATAGCTCCATCTTTGTGGTAGTTCTACTAGGCACATATCTCTCATGGCCTAAGAAACTTGTTTATGTTTCCATTTCCTTATTATTGCTATACCCTCAAAATTGATTGGGTAGGTGCAAGTTACCTTCTTGCATATATCGATACCATATCTATAGTTAATATACTCCGTCTATCTGTAATACTCCATTGCAAACATTCGGTATGTAACATAATGAGGGAGTAAAAATGACTTCCTAGTGAACCCATATAATCTAATAATTATACCCTATGTCACAATGAACCAGTCTCCTTCCTCTGCATGTGGATTCTACAACATGTTCCTAGCCTTGGAGGAAACCTACTCATTTCCTCATGAAAAATTTTAAGGGCAGGTACTAAGAACTCCCTATTAAAGTTGTAGGAAGTTTTAGAGGTGGGGAGCATAGTGGTCCATGAATAAACCAGCAATGGAATCCCTTTCTCATATCTATATACCATGGCTATAAAAGGTATTTCTTGTGCCATGAAGTAGAATAAGATCTAGGCTAGGTGAGAACAATATCTAAAAGATATTTGGGATATTATTTTCAATTTAGACAATTTATCATGGATTTTTTAGCACAAATAAGCAAGCCAATTAAATAAAAGAGGTCTAGTTTTCTAGTCCACAATGGCAATGTCATAGAACTTAGGGTTTGAAATGCATTGGGCTATGGAAATTTTCCAACCATGGACCTCCTCATCTAAAGGAAACCCTGTTATTACCGTTAACATTGAAAATAATTTAGGATTATTGAATTTGGTAATGGGTATGGGGTTTCTATAAAATTTCTTCTTAATGGCTCTATTTTTAGTTGTAGCTCTACAAAAGATCTTATACAGCTACATGGGGCATAATACTTTACCTACTAATCGATATGAAAGTCTTTATATTTTTATTGGGAAAAAAGCCCACAGTAAAGGCAGTTGAGAAAGCATATGGGCTAAGTGTGAGGAGGGTTATTCCTTTCACATTTTGGATAACTTTACATTTAGACTTATAATATATGGCTATGGCACACAGCAGTTCAGGGCATGGGTGAACTAGGGTGCATACATAGAAAGACAGTAAGGAATTAAAGGTGAAGGAATTAGGACTCTATAGGAAAATACCTATCAAAATCTTATCTTTGATGTTTACTCTGAGCCATTCAGCACCCTTGTAAGTGACCATAGTGTCTGCAATTCTTACATCTCTATATTGAAACCTAACATTCTTTTCATCCTTGGTTTGTACAATAGTATTGATAGTTAAGGATGAAGTTTCCATTATGGTACAAATATTTCTCTAAGTATTGTCTCACTAAAACTTATTTTATTGGTGCAAGAGAATATTTTCTTAGTGATATAAGGTAACCTTGCAAGAAAATTTTAGCAAAGTGAAGGGTTGCTATGGTTTCTTATCCGTATACAAAGTTTCTACAAGAATTAAAGCAAAATACAATTATTGTAGTGGTTTGTCGTTTGCTTCGACGAGTTAATTAGGATGATATTTCTGCTTCAATTCATTCACCACCCTTCTTGATGAATCATGGTTGACTTGCATTTATGTTTATCATGCTTCCTATTACTTTTGTGAAATTCCAAAATAGTTTTCCCTCTCATTGCATAGTCATGGCCCTTATTAATCTAGATATTTTTTATCCTTTGACCGTGACATGACGATGCGTCATGACGTTGCATGAATTTTCCTTTTTCAAGGGCTTCCATTCTTTGTTACTGTGATATTTTGACTATCACAATATTGCACACCTTTTTCTATCTACACCTCTGAGACATGTCACAATATTGTGATATCTATAAAAATACACATTAAAATACATATGATACATAGAATACAAAGGATGGGGACCCTTTACTAAAACTACAGTTTCAAATGGAAAACATTGACATGGATAGGTTGAGTCCTCCCCTGTTCATCCTATAGTTGAAAAGCATTATGTTGTTTCTCAATGATTATTTTGAATGGACCTTCCCAAAAGGAGTCAAAAGTTTGGTGATTTCCTGTTCATCCTATAGTTGAAAAGCATTATGTTGTTTCTTCCTTGAATTTTTTAAAATTGATCTTTCTATCAAACCAACCCTTGGTTTTCCCTAGATATTTTTGATATTGTACATAAGCCTGCTCCCTTTGTTCCTCTAGCTAAAAAAATTGCATCAATCTATCTCCAAATGGGTCACCTTCTGTAGTATGAGTCTGATCAAGCAATTTCAAATAAGGTTTTTTCATATGTATGGGGAGGATAAACTCTTTTCCATATACTAAAGCATAAGGAGAGGTGTTTATGGAATTCTTAATGGTGATTCTATCATCCCATAGAACTTGATTTATTAGTGAATGCCAAATTCTCTTGTTATATTTTAGAATTCTTTTCAAAATTCTAAGTAAATTATTGTCGATCAATTTTTCTAGGCCATTTCCTTGTGGATAGTAGTTGGCAGAAGTCTTTAAATAGATGCTATATTTACCAAAAAAATAAATCATCTTTGCTCTAATTAATAATGGACCATTACTAACCAATGCATCAGGTATGCCAAACCTTGTAATTAGGATTTCAACAAATTCGATCACCACCTCCTGGTCAGCCTTTTTTGTGGATATTTCTTCAACCCATTTGGTGAAATAGTCTATAGCAGTCAAAATATACTTGTGTTCTACTGATGAATTTGGTTCTATCACTCCTATGAAATTCAAACCCTATTGCTGAAAAGGTTCTTCCACTCGAATGGACTTGAGAGGTAAATAAGCATTCATATTTTTTCCTATATACCTTTGGCACTCTTCACATGCCTTAGTAACTTTAAAAGCATCAAAGAAGATAATTGGCTAGTAACAACCTATTCTTAGTATTTTTAATTAGTTGTTCTACTTGAATAGTGTCCGCATTATAAGCCCCCATGTAACTCTCCCAAGATCTTCTATTTTTTATCATCTTTGATACATCTCAAAATAACACCATCCAAATTTTTTTGTGCAAGCCCTCAAGTAATAAGACATATTTCAAGGCTTGCAATCTGTATCTCCTTCTTTTTGAGTCATTCAAATTTTTTGGGTATTTTCCTATTTGGAAATAGTTTATGAGTTCATCCACCCAATCTAAAATTTCTAAGGATTGTCTAACTTCTTGATCTGATCCTGGTGCTTGACATGCTACATATTTTGTTTTAGCTCTTTTTGCCAACTCTTGACATAAACCTCTACCTCTTACTAGCTTAGTTAGGTGAATCTCTACATCATATTCTTGGATATTTGACACCCATCCTACTATTTTTTCACCAATATTTCCTTGTGTTATAAAATTCCTAATATTAGGATGTAGCTCACACACCAAGGTCTTGCTTTGGGACAGAAAATATCTAAATTTCTTTAATGAATTTATGACTACATACATATATTTCTCAATGAAGTTGTATCTTTCCTCATGATCTTGCATAGTTTGACTTAGGAAGGAAATAGGTCTCTCCTCATTGTCTTCTCCCTTTTGATTAAGAATTGTAGCATAACTTTCCTATTAACCAATAACGTACATAATGAAATCTCTTGAGTAATCAGGATTTATTAGCACAGATACCTGAGAGATTACCTCTTTGATATTTTTGAATACTTCTTTCCACATATTTTTCCACCTAAAGTCTAAATATTTCTTAAGTAGTTCAATCATAGGCTTCACTATTTGTGTAAAGTCTACAACAAACTTTCACACAAAATTGATTTATCCAAATAAGGATTGCAAACCCTTTTTATTCAATGGTAAGGTAATATCCAAGAGGAAATTCACTCTATTTAGATCAATGGCTAGTCCTACTTCAAAAATAACATGTCCCAATAGAATTCCTTCTTGTACAATAAATATATATTTCTTTGGGTTTAGGGAAATACCAATTTCCCTACACTTTTCAAAAACCACCCTGAGATGCTCAATATGTTTTTCTATTTGTGGGGGAACATGGTCATATCATCCAAATAAATAACTATTACTTTATTTACAATTTATTCAAAAGCTAAATCTATTTTCCTTTGAAAAGTAACCCCTACATTTAATAGACCAAAAGGCATTCGTTGATATGTAAAATCACCTCATTTAGTAGTGTAGTCTTATGTTGATCTTCATCTTTGACATAAACCTTATTATAACTAGATAATCCATCCAACAATGAGAATATCTTTGCTCCTACTATAGTATGTAGTATTTGATCTATTTGAGGTAGGGGATAATGATATTAGAAGGATATCCCATTCAAATTTTTGAAGTCCACACACAATATGATATCCCCATTCTTTTTTTAATTTGCACTAGGTTAGAAACCCATGTGAAGTGTTTGATAGGATAAACTATTTTGGAATTGAGTAGCTTCAGTAACTCTTTCTTCATTAGGACTTCTATATTTGGGTTGATAGGCCTCCAATTTTATCAAATCAGCTTTGAAACTGGCTTGGGTTCAATGGTGAGTTGTATTGTTTCCTTGTTGTACACCTTGAGGTCACCGTACATCCAGGCTATAATATCATTGAAATATTTGCATAATTCTTGAACCTGGTCTACCTCTTCTTCTAAACATTGAACCCTGACCTTGAGCACTTTTTGAGGCTCTATCTACATTTCCTTGTATTTTTGCTTATCAATATTTATCTTATTTCCTATTGGCTAATCGCTATTTTCAAACAAGCTTTCAAGGTTTATTAGGCCTTTTGCTATATGTTTATTATTGAGTTGGATCAGCCCTTCATCTTCTTCATCTTCTAATACTTGATCACCTGAATAGATCATTTCATGTATTAGGAAACTCAACACCTATTCATAATTTTTAAAGACTTGCTATAAGGTGTATTTATCTAGGATTGAAGGCCTATATATTAGACTTATCATTTTTTATTTGTGTATGACATTGGCTATTGGGCAATAGTTGGCTCCCATAGATTCCAATAGATCGGCACGAGTATTACGCTCCCTGGGAATAGCCTTTATATTTAGAGCTTCAAATAAATCCCACACTTTGTTCTAGTAGTCCTTGAGGTAATATTTTTTTCTGATATATTTTTTGTGACTTGATTCATTATCAACTCTGAGTCTCCATATATTTGCAACTATTTGATACCTAACTTCTCAACTTTTCTTAAGCCCATACATAGTGTTTCATATTTTGTTGCATTATTTGTGCAGCTCCATGTCAACCTATATGAAAAAATTTCTCAACCCCAGTTGGTGAGATCAGTACTATACTTTCTTCATCCCCATTTTTACATCTGGCACCATCAAATAATAGTTTCCATATTTGACTTACAGGGGAATCTTATTTTAGCAAAGCAAAGGGTTCCACATTTTTTGGTTTTGTGATTGAATAGATCCAAATACCTATTTCAATCATGGCATTTAAATCCTTTAGAGAAAATTGGTTTTCAATTTGAGGCTCCTCTAGAACTTCCTCCATTAGATCTAACCCTTCAATATTTTCAGCAATCACATTCACATTATTAGCGTGTTTGTTGTCTTATTCAATATTATCAATATGAAAGAAATAAGGTTTTCATTGAATATCTTAATCCTTATACCTTTATATGGAATATCCACATGTGAGTAATCAAGAGATAAATATCCTCCTATCTTTGCCATGAACTGCCTTGAAAGACACATCCTAAAGTAAGGCTCTAGGTCTATCACAACCACTTATTGTATAACTATGATCTAGAGCATCCTATGAGATACTATAGGAATATCTTTGATTACTCCTATAGTCTTGATTGGAGTGTCATACAACTATAGTACTCTTGGGATACTCTTGGTATATTCCATACTCATAATATCACATACAAATTTAGGCATCACTATAGTTGTTGCACTTGAATCTATCATGCAATTATGTACCACCCACCCTTCCATTTGTAGGAATAAATAGAAAGGAGGAGGTCTATTCTTTCTTGTGGCTAGTATTAAACTATATTGAGCTAGATTCAACTGAGTATGATGCTTGAGTTTATTTTTAATTGATTTGAGAGACTCTTGTAGTAAATCAATTTTCTCTATAATAATTAATGCATCATACATGCTTACATTTGAAGGTGTCCTTTTCAATTCTACTATGTTAAATACAGGTGTATAAGGTTGCTTATATTTTTCTTTCAGAGGTGGATCATATATATTTCTATACCCTTGGATTGCTTCTACTCTTTAACACTTGGTTAAAGAGGATTATCTCAATTTATCCCTCACTTGTTCTTGGATCTCAACTTCATTTTGTAGAGTATCATTCATGCTTGTTTCTACTCCCTATTTTTGGGCTAGATTTTGAGATGTAATATCATGATAATTTCTCTTTTTAGCCTAATATTTTGTCCCTGTAGATACTTTCAACAGACTAAGCTCATTAGGATCCACTTGAAGGAGCTTATTCCCTGATCTACTCGAGACTACAACCTGCTCTACAAATGGCATCATGAAATTATGGTCCATCTCTCTAATCATATTAATTTGTCCCTTCTGAGCTCTCTCTACTTTTTCAATAGATATATTTTGTAAATGGATTTGGTGAATCATGCAATATCTCTCACCATGTGGATAATTACATGTGGAACACTGGTAATCATATTCAAAAGAGGGTGTGGAGTCTTCATTATCTTGATTTTCATACATTGTACCTAATATTTCTTGATATTTTCTAGTTTAAGTAGCTTGATATTTTTCCACCTGTTGGAATCTCCTTGTCTAGAAATTTCTCTAAACTTCCTACCTCTTCATTGAAGTGATTTCATTGGTTAAGTTTTTCATGGTCATTTTCATTTCTGATGCACCTTATCGGAACCAGAACTTGTGAACCGTACGCCCGTTTGCCTTGAAATTTAACAGGTGGTTCCGCATGTGTGTTCTGCATTAGGAAGATCTTTGATCCTCTTGACCCTCCAAAAATCATGTTTTTGGTACCTAACTCTGACATCTAGTGCCCCAAAATTAGCTTTTAGAATAGGTTCTCAAGTTTTTTGAGTTTTTTTTGCTGTTAGAAGCTTATTATCTTTTGTTATACCTTAATTTGGGACCTAATATTTTAAATTAAGGTTCATTATTGTAAGAGGGAAGTGTACACCAAATTTGGGTGCAATCAGACTCATTTCTATTTTTAGCAGTTTTTAGGAAAAAGATATATTTTTAGCAATTTTAGAAAAAAATTATTTTTAGGGTTTCTTTGGTTTTCGGTTGCTATATGATGGATTTTAATATTTTGTAGAAGGGGTGTGAATTTAGGAATTAGAATAATATCAATTGGCAATTGTATTTCATTATTGCATTTGTGTTATATGATTGGAGTCCATTTTGTTGGTCTCTTGTACCTGAGTTTACACCAATTTATAGGAGAACTACAAACTAAGGATCAGGGGTTGGTAAAGCAGGTACTGTAGGTACTAGATGAAAAGCTATAAATATAGGGAGAGCTTGTATTGTTGGGATAGTTGGTACTTTAGGCCATTTTGGGAGATCTAACATGGGGGCAGTAGTAGGATATGATGCATTTGCACTAGGGACCTGAGAGAATTTTGGAAATATAAGCATTATCATTTTAGGTAGTAACCTTTAAATAGCAATAATATATTTTTCTACCTTCAAGACATCCTAAAATATTTGTGGAAAGGTGAAAACCTGATACTATCTTATTGTCATGCCTAATCTGAGTTGAAAGCCCTCATATAATAAAACTTTGCTTACTCATTTGTTAGTCTAATACCAACAGGTACTCTCTTCCATGTACGATTGAATCAGATATTAAAATCAACTATATCTTCTTGGAAATGTTTTTGTATGATAGTAAACTATGTAAGTAGGGAGAAAGGATCTACTTCATTAAATTCTTCTACAAGTTTACCAAAAAGCCCTGCCCATGTGGTGATTGTTTGATCAAGGAAATTTATGTATTAGTACAACATCTTTTCTCTTAATTATATAACTAATAACATTATCATCACATTTTCCTCTATGATGTTATGTATGGTTGCTAATGATGTCACATCCTGACAAAGTTCATATGTGGTCTTATTTGTGCCATCATATATTGGTAGCACCTTCAAAGCTATTGGAGGAATATAATTTTGAACAGTCAGGTTTAGGGGACCCGAATGATTCCATGTAGTATAAGGCTAAACGTTTTGGTTTGGGTTAACAACCATTATTGCTACTATATTGATACAAGTTGTAGGAGCAAAATTGGTTATATTATAAGATCCACCAATGATTGTAATGAGAGGATTTGAGGGAGTAGGATTGGTGGTGTTAATCAATCCTATAGTGATAGTGGAATATGGAGTAGATCTGGAAGATAAAATGGGATGCACACTAAGGCTACCAAGATGTAACTCTAGAAACTCTATGGGTTCTTCTAAATTTTTAGCCTTTAATTTGGTGATCATGTATTTCAAGACTTAACCAATAAGTGGATATAAAGCTTTTTTGGGTTTGATATTTTGAATGGAGTCACCAGGTGATTTAGATTTGAATATAGCAAAGATAAATACCAAATATCTAACCTACGTAAGTAGTGGGATTTGGTACCACCGGGTGAGCCAAAAACTTTTGGTCCAAAATCTACCTATGGTTTATTATTATGCCCAAGACTTGGACAACATTGAATGGCTAGGCAAGTTGTAGATCTTAACCGAGCCAATATCCAAATAAGGTTGGCTTATGTGAGGTTATAAATAGCTAAAACTATGATGGGGGGAGAAAAAGAGTGTTGAAATAGAATAAATGTAGCCCAAAGCTAGAACTCAAGATGGTATATACTAGACAATATCAATAAATGCATAAAGATTATGAAGTGAAACAATAATTAAAATCTACTAACAGACCAACCAATATTCATCTCATGTAGAACAATCTTAGTCAATATTTAGTTCAATAGACTATACATTCTAGAACTAGAGAACAAACATGTAGAGGAATATAGAAAGTAGAATTGATGTCATGCACATTCATCTAGCTAAATAGAAATATTCATCCATTCATACATACATTTTCTATAATATGTTGAACCAAAGGCCAAACAGAGATTTCCTTTGTATTGCTTCTTCCAAAAATATATACATGCAACTTATAAATACCTAACAACCAGCCATTGCACAAGATTCCATTGCTCTTATTTTTAATACCTCTATGGTTCAATATTCAAAATACAAAATTATTTTTTATTGAAAATTGTTATAAAAATATGCAAGGTGATGAGGTTGGTAAAGCTATCATGTAGCACCATTGATTCAAAAATAAAATAGAGTGCTTGGCTTCTAACTATAGGTTAAATACTTCATGCACGCAGATAAGTAGTGGAGATGAGCTTAAAATTTGGTCCATTATTTATTATTTGGAACCACTTGTCACTGATGATCTTGTAACAACCATAGCATACTAAAACCTTCATAGAAGATTCTATTTTCTATAGCATGTAACAACCACGACACAAAGACATGTCATGATATTGCATCTTTTTTTCATCCTTTAGCTTCTCTAGCCTTTGTAATCATGATATGGAAACATGTCATGATGTCACTCCCTTTTTCTTGCCTTGAAGCCTTTCAAACCTCTATGATCATGATGTAGATACATGTCACTGTGTCGCTTCATTATTTTATCTCATGCATTTCTATATTTCTTGCAATCATGACATAGGAACACATTATGATATTGTGGTACTTTTCAACTAGAAAGCCTTGGAAGACTCAAGGACCATGATGGTGACTCATATCATGATTTCATGATACTCTTCTACCCTTAAGTCCTTCTTGACCTTCATGACCATGATATGGTGATAAGTCACAATGCTACATCAATTGTTCACCTTGGGCCTCCTTAATATTTCATGATCATAATGGGGAAAAGAGTCATGATTTCATGATACTTCTCTATATTTGGGTTCTTTGGGCCTTGGTGATCACAATGGAGACTCATGTCATGATTTCATGACACTTTTTCTCCCTTGAGTCTTTTTGTACCTTGGCAACCATGTCACTGAGACATGTTGTGACATCATGCTCAATTATGGATTTAGGACCCTTCAGGCTACTTCAACCATGGTATCCAAACATGTCATGATGTTGCACCTAACCTTTATACTTCAAAATTTTTCAAAGGCTTATCACCTTATTTCTCCGAATCTAGTCATTTTGACCTAGTATTCCCTAAGTCATATCTTAATAAAAATTAAGCCTTGTCCAAATTTATTTTTCCTAAGTTCATTTCCCCCTTCCTTATCTTATTTTGTATCTAAAAACCTAAGTGCAATACCATGGAATAAATTATTTTTGCCACCATAGTTTTTCTTGACATAAGATGAGCGACTGAGAATGTTTGACTGATCAAAGATGAGCGATTGAGAATGTTAGATTGAAGGGAGATGTGTGGTCAAAAATTAATTGACCAAAATAAAATAAGTAGCTCATATTATTTTTATCAAATAAGGATGAAAGGCACATAACATTTAGCCAATTGGAGATGGGTGGTCCAATATTTTTGGTTGAAATAAATTCAATGACCAATCCAAAGTGGGAGCACTCAAATGAAGGTTATTATCGACACATGTGTGACTGAGGTCTTTTGGATGAATAAATATGTATGGCCAAGATGAATAAACTAAATGGATATGTGTGGCTAAGAATCATTCATTCAAACATAGATAAATGACCTAGAATATTTTGGATGAAACCAAATAAACGGTTAGGGATAGTTTAACCAAAAAATTTAGTCATGCATAAATTG
Source organism: Wollemia nobilis (assembly GCA_028583015.1). Classification (NCBI taxonomy): domain Eukaryota; kingdom Viridiplantae; phylum Streptophyta; class Pinopsida; order Araucariales; family Araucariaceae; genus Wollemia; species Wollemia nobilis. The sequence goes on along the minus strand of JAQPPZ010003077.1, from coordinate 14,392,770 downwards.
TCACCTTCCATTGGCCAAATGAGAAGATTTGGTGGGATCCCTACTTGAGAAAGAAAAAAGGGATATTATAGAACATGCTTTAATGAGAACTCTAATGACTCATATGAGGGCCAATCAGAAGAGTTACAAGTACACAGACCAAAGTACAAGTATATTTTCATATTATGTTAGGCACATACCTTATTGCAACATGGTGGAACCTACAATCCATATTTAAATAGATGTCCAATAAAATGGCCACCTTATGCAAGCCAATGAAAGAAGAGAAAATCCATGACAAGTCAGACCGTTATGGAGGGTGATGTGTCAATATAAATATGGCAAAAATGAAAGGGCAATTGATGTAGATTTAATACACTGCATACCAGGAAATAATTGAAAATCACACTATAGCTATTTTGTAATTACCACTAGCATTCATAGTAAGTGCAGAGAGCTAAGATATCGAGCTGATAAAAGTGCTATGAGAATTACAAAATTCATAGAGCTACAGTAGACAAATGGCTTCCTCTAGTGCCACTCCCATCACCAAAATCAAGGTCAAAAAATTAGAAGAAGATTCATCATTTTAAAGTTTTCCTAGGAAGAGCATCATTGAATAGGAATAGGGAATAAAGAACATTGTTGTATTCAGCTTCAAATCAAGCATGGAGGATTGGCAATGACACCCAACCCTATTGAGTGAATTTTTCAATAGAGCTTATAGATATTGAAATGGCCCAAACCCATACTATAACAAGTGTATGCGTAAACTTGCTAAATTAATTTTCCCCAAAGTGTACTACTCATCTGATCTCTTATCGTGGCTTGCAATGGCATATGACCCAACAATCAAGGCAATAAGGAGTAGCATGAACTAAGTCCTATTTAGACTAATGCCAAAAAGGATTTGTAAACTTTTTCTGTTAGAGAAGGCTACATTGATTTTCAACCAAAAGGTAATTACTACACAAGCTATATACATGGTTGGGACCTCCCTTTATGCCAAGTTATTTGATTACAATGAACCGTGTCAACTCATTTTTCCATTCATAAATACACACTATGTAACTAGGCAAAGGATTACACATATATAATCAAAATATTAATGGGGACTAAAGATCTAAGTTGAATTGAAAAATAGATTATGTTCTTAATTTTTCAATGCAAAAATAAGGGGTAGCCTACTGTGTACAAATGGAAAAACTTAATCAGTGATAATATTAATAGAGAACTCATAGAATTACAAAAGACCATAATTGAAAATAGGGAAATAATTGCATGTTTCTCACATTATTCCTTCCTCATACACCTAATAGTGGGACACCTAGATCAAAAGGCAAAAACTAAATTGGTATGAGTATATGATGGATTGGTTCAATATAAACTTCCCTAGATATAATAAGGAACATCAAGTTATACCCAATTCTTTGTTATATTCCTCCCCTTCATATATCACTCACTTTGCAACAAGATCCCTTATAGGATGAGCCTAGGGATAGAAAAAAATTACATGAAAACAATGTAGGAGATTACTTATTTATAGAAGACCTCACTTATATAAATATATATAGGGCTAAATTCCCTCCTAAGGCATTGCCTACTTTCGGTCTTATGTCAATAGCTACAAGGCAAATTGTACAAGATGCCAAATTAAGGGTGATAATAAAATAGGCTAGAATCCCATGGGTCACTATTACATTTAGGATTGAACACTATGTGTATAGAGGGTACCCAATTTTACTCGGATCCTTGCAAAAATTGGACTCCTATGGTTTTGTTGAGCTTACATGGCGACCATACGATCCCCATGGATACTATAAAAAGTATGCTTATGATAGGAAGCCTATGACTCATTAGGAGGAAATATTTGAAGAAGACTTCCAATTGGCCCTAAGGAAAGACCAATCCCTAGATATCATATGGTAAAAACACATTGGGAAGGGGCCACATACACAGATTGAAATAGTGGAAAATTATCCTTTAGAGTTAAAAGTGTTGAGGGCTTCCATAGTTGATATAGTTGCTCTCCTAATTCCTATTATATCTCCAAAATAATAACATGACCTCATCCTAGAGATTTTCAATGAGGAGCCTAAGCAAATAGAAGTGTTAGCATAAGTGGTTTATCACACTACAATAAAAACAAAGGGTTCCCCTATTGCTTAGATCACCCACAGTATTAAATATATTGGGAAAGGTAAATAAATTGGTATTGTTTCATCCTCCTTAGATCGACCTATTATGGAAGACTTTTCCAAAGCAATAATGTTACCACAACATAAGAAATAACTAGCCACAAGTTTTCCCAAGGTAATACCCACTACCTTGATAGTAAACAACAAAGAAAATTTGTAGTGACATTGAAGAGAATACAAGAGGTTGAAGGTTTGGCTAACCTCCTCAGATAACATCATATCAAAATCCAAAGTCCTCCTAGTTCACTGACACATAAAAGGGCCAAGATATAGTTTTATACTATCACTCCTAAAAGTTTTACTCTGATCAAGGTAGGGAAGGCTATTCAGTTCACTCCTTCAGAGGAAGAGCATATTCAAACATAATAGAAGGAAGGGTAACTAAAATTTAGCATGAAGATAAGGGAGAAATCTTAGGCCCTACTTCAACCACAATAATAAAAATTCTTAAATAAGGTATAGAGGGATTTCAATTCAACTTGACAACAAGGGATGTAGATATCATAGGGAATACAATAAGCTTGATGAGGTCTAGACTCTATGCACAAGCACAAATGACACTTGCAATAGAAAAAGAGATGGCAGAGTTGAAGGTCAAAGCAACTAAAAGTGACCAATTATAGATACCAAATGGTAACCTACAATTAAAAAATACCAATTTATAAGCTGAAATTGACAAGCTCCAAAAAAAAATGCCACAAACTAGCAAGCAGTTTGACAAGTCCCTATTCACCAAGAAGTACAAAGAAAAGATCATTGTAGAATTTAAAGTAAATATCAACACAATCAATCAAAGTGGTAAGGATATTAGAGAAACAATGAACATGAGTAATAAAATAAAACCTCTTCTAGATGAAATAGATAAAATGAATGCGTTCATCCTTCCAATCCATGGAAAGTGTGGAGATAAATACAATCAAATAAATACCAGGTAAGTAACTATAGTCGATGGTCAAATTCACAACTATAGAATAGAATTTGACAAGATCACCACTTTTGTGAATGAAATGCCTCGATTGAAAGGCACAATTTGTGAACTATAAAGTTGGAAATAATACATCAATAAAAGAAGAAAACAGACAGGCATTAGCCTTGGAACTTTTTAGTGCAGAATGCTTTGAAAATTTGATTATCAAAATAATAGATGTATAATATGATGATACAAATGAAGAGAAGCTGGATAAAAAACTTATCACTTTTTCCAATATAACTCAACAGATAATTAATTTTTTCAAAAGTAATGAAGCTACAATAAAGAGCACAAAAATAAATCCTTAAGGCTACTTGATAGGATTGCTACAATGAGCTCTTTCTATGATGAGGCTTGGGTACAAATTGCTGACTTGATTAGAGTAAGTCAAGCTGAAAAAGATAAAATAAAAAAACCCATCCAAATTTCATTAGAAATAGCTAGCAGTGTGGGAGCCACAACAAGGGAAAAGAAAGAGCCAAAAGGAAAAGAAAAGGATATAGGGATAGGCCAACAATAAAATCCAAGTGATGGACAACTATATCCAATTTTTAAAATTAAAAACAACCAATTATCAATTTTTGAGATAGCTAATATCAGAATGTAACACACCCAACCAATCAAATTTAGAAGATGATGATAAGTGAAGGATCTAGAAGGAGGCATTTGTGGTAGTTACAAAGCTATTAAAACTATAAAAATGACTGCCATGGTTAGAATCAATATCAAGATTTTGCATAGCATATTTTTTCTAGAGGTATACTTGAGTGCCCTTATCTTTGCTATTGTATTCCCTTTGTGTCTTTCTCATTTTTATATTTTATTCCTCCCATTATTGTGCAGGTTTTGATAGAGAAGTGCTCAAGAACTAAAATCATTTCTAGCTATTGATTTGGAGGTCTAGAGTCTCAACTGTTACCAGATTGGAATTGGAAGGTAAAGGATTCTTATTACATAATTTGAATTAGAATTCTTGTTATATTAATCTATGTAAATTCAAGCCAACTCTCATTGTAAACACATTTGATATAAATACAATTCTAGGATTCTTCTCTTATCAAATCTCTATGTTCAATATTTTTTGTTGTCTTATTTACATATTACATTATTTGAATGTGTACTTGATGATTTCTTTCATTGATAACCAATTATTTTTATTACATCATTTGAATACATATAATTGGATCAATATATCCTTTGTTTTTATTTTTCTCATATGAATGTATCTTAAATATTACTACAATAACCCAAGTATAAGGCATCAGTTATACATTTAGGCATAATAAAAGAGCTCCAGTAAATCTTCGTTAAATAATAATAGCTTTTACACCTTTTTATTTGGATGAGCATGACCTTATATTTTCAAATATTTAATTTTACCTCAAGGGTATCTGAAGAACACAAGCTTATACTGAGAGGGGGGTGAACAGTATAAGACCTCTTTTTACTTTTTCCTTTATACTTCAAAATAGTAAAGCAATATACCCAAAGCAATATCAAAACAATGCACAAAATCATCCACAAAGTGACACCAATTTTAACGTGGTTCACCCAGAATGGCTGGGCTACGTCCACAAAACTTTTCTCTAAAAGTTATCTCAAAGTTCTTTGGGAATCCTTCCCAATTACAATGTTTATGAGCCTCGGCCCAAAGGAGATACCTTCCCCCAATCAAAATTTATGAGCCTCTGCTCAAAGGAGATACCTTCCCCCAATCTGAATTTATGAGCCTCTGCTCAAAGGAGATACCTTCCCCCAATCTAAATTTATGAGCCTCTGCTCAAAGGAGATACCTTCCCCTCTGCTCTGGAAATGATCCCTCAGAAGATCAACTGCCTCTACCTCTTGCCAACACGTGGAACTCCTTTCCATCGAAGACCTCCTATCCTCAATGCTTAGCCTAAGAGACCTCTGCCTTCTATGATCATGTCCACAATAGCTCAGCAACCTGTACCAAACACAGTCAATCGGTCTAGTACAAGTCTTCCTCTATCTGTCAGATCTGTCCAACACTTGAACAAATCAATCCTCTACACACAAGCCTTCTCAAAGACTTGCCAAATCTGTCCTCAGGTTCTTCTCAAAGAACCATTGCTCCTCTGTCCTCAAGTTCTCTGATAGAACTAACAAACTCAGCTCACAAGTCCTCTGCTAGGACCTGTCCAAATCTGCTCACAAGTCCCCACCAGAACCTGTCCAAAACTGCTCACAAGTCCCCACTAGAACCTGTCCAAAACACTGCTTACAAGTCCCCACTGGAACCTGTCCAAAAACTGCTCACAAGTCCCCACTGAACCTGTCCAAAAACCTAGCAAGCTCACCAAGAAAAACTTTCTTAGTAGGAAATCACAAAGTGAATTGTTAGAGACCCAATGTGATTTTTCAAACTCATAGAAGCATAAAGAGAATTGTTAGAGACTCAATATGTTCTATACTCAACTCCCAATCTCAAAACTCAACTCAAATCAACTCAGCTCAAACTCAATCTCAAATCTGAAAACTCAACTCAATATCTGAAATGGATAGGATAGAATGCTTTCTTTCAAGAACATGAAACCCCAACAATTGCCAACTATGCAAAGAATCACATAACAATGATACTCATGTTCTTTTCACCATCAAATAGGGCTTCAACAACAATGCTCATCAAACAAGGTTCAATCAACACCATTCAGCTCAAAACACAACCTTGAAGCATTTCACAATCAACATCAAGAAAAGGAAACAAGTAGAACTCCTTTTCTCTCCAATATTGTTTGAACAAAAGCATCCACCAACTCAACTCACAATAGCATAAAACAACTTTTCAATTCATCAACAAAGGAGTAAGCCCAACACTTTAACCAAGTAAAGAATAGCTTGATTATAACCAACTTAATGAAAGCAAATGTCAATCTCAAAGCTGTCCACTTAAGGTTTCATACTTTCACACAAGAAGCAATTAACCTTAACACATCATGCTTTCATTTCCATAATCAACCAAAAGCACTCTCAACATTACAAGAAAAATTTATCCATTATACACCTTATTTCTCCCTTATAGTCTTATCAAAAAATAAACTTTATCTCTCATAAGAATGCAATAAGATATTTCAACAACACTTTCAAAATAATCTTTTATCAAAATAACAACAAGCTTTGAAACTCCTTATAACTCCTAAGCTATTTTTCTTTTAACAAACTTCCTCCATCCGCAACATACACTTAGCAAAAGATTAATTTCGAAAATACCTTAGCCAACATCAAAAATCACTTTGGAGAAATTTGCGCCCGAAATCTAACACCACCCGTTGCGTCCACGACGAAAAACCCTTCTACGTGATTCGAACGCGAAACCTCCCATTCGGGTAGCGTGCCAACAGCCTAGCCGCTACCGGTGCGCCAAAGGCACCCGATGAGGTTAAAACCTCATGCTGTTACACTTGTCCCTTCTACGTCAGGAAAAATAAAACACAGTCCTCCCTTCCTTCTGACGCGAACTCCCAGACGACAAGCTATACGACGGATTCGATAAACGACGAGACAAACGAACGAACAATGGATTATGAAAAATGGTGAAGACACAAAATGATCAGCGGATTATGAAAACGGTGAAGACACACAAATGATCAACGGATTACAAAAATCGACGAAGACACAAAAACGATCAGCGAGCAACTCTTCAAAAATCGGATGGGATTCATCTTTGTTTTCATCGAGGGGTATTAATATGAATCCTTGCCATGAGCTCTTTGACGTCGACGAGGAGTTTACCACGTCGACAGAGGTCTTGGGCTAGCGCCCACCGAGTTTAAAACATAGTGCCCACCTAGACATTTGCGCCATGGATTAGGAGAACCCATTGCAAACCATAAATTAATATTTATTTAAAAATAATTAAAGGGAACCTTAACAAGGTTTTAATTATTTAAATAAATATTTCCTCCTGGACCCAATTGCATTAAATTAATGCATCCACCTAAAATCTTTAAACCTGCCAACTTGGGGTTAACAAAAGACCTTTGAAACTGTCATGCCGAACCTTCATCAAAACAAGTTATTTGACATCAAACCAAATTCCTTCAAGAGCTTCTTGACATCAATGACAACTTATACACTTGAGCAAAGGCAATGTACCCAAAGTACCCAAAATTGCCAACAATCTCCCCCTTTGTCATTGATGGCAAACCTTTACTAAAAACACTTCTCAAGAGCCAAAACTAAAACCAACTGTGCTAACAACTGACCAACTATGCCCACAACTAAGAATCTTCCTTTGAAGTTTTGCTCCCCCTGACTTGAAGCTTTCCTCTTCACTTTGAAGCTCTCCCCCTTACTCATATCTCTCCCCCTTTGTCATCAATGGCAAAGGGCCACCTTTGGGGCTCGGGACTAAGAATGAGCCTCTTAGCTTAGTCCCTCCCCCACCTCTTGATGAGGTGATTAATTCTTGGGTGGGAGTAAAACTCCCATTAGGCACTGATCATCATCAACGTCTATAACTTCCTTGTCGGGCCTTCTCTTGAACTCTTTGTCCATATTCCTATTCTTGTCACTGTTCTTGTTCTTGTTCTCATCCCTGTTCTTGTCCATGCCTTGATCCTTGGACTTGATCATGCCACTGTTCCTGTTCCTGTATTCTAGAATTTCAGCTCTACATTGTCTGATTATGTGACCTTCATTGTTGCACTTGAAACACTTGACGATGTTGTTTCTCTGAGGTAAACCTGATCTTTGAATCCACCTGTTCTGACCAAACCTGTTATGACCAAACCTGTTTTGACCAAACCTATTCGACCAAACTTGTTCCTGTTATTTACCTTGCAATAGACTGCCTTGTGCCCAAACTATTGACAAGAGTAGCAATACCCTTGAAAGTAACTAGCACTTCTGAAATTGTCATTTACCTTCTTCACTTGAGCCATGCAATGTGAAGCCATGTGACCAAACCTGTGACAAGCAAAACATCTGCCTTGAAACTTTCCTTTATTTGACCTCTTGGGTCCTGAAAACTTCTTCTTCTCATTCTGAATTCTATTTTCTATTTCTGTGCATCTATCATTCAAGGACTCATGATCTGAAATACTTTCCTCATAAGAACTCTCTTCCTTTTGGAGTCTCTTACTAGACTCTCCAACTTGTTCCTTGTGTGGCTTAACAAAACCAAGGCCTGTTTTATCTATTGTCTTTCTTTGACCTTTGATGAGTGACTTAACCTTTTTGGAGCTATCTTGAAACTTGTAAAGCTTATCCTTGTACTCTTTAGTTTCCTCTTTCAAAGAAGCCATTTTCTGTTCTAACTCACTATACTCAAGAACCTTAGACTCTAACTCATCCTTGAGTTCTTGTGTCTTAGCTATAGAGAAATCAAGATTTTCTATAAGATCATCTCTCTCCATACAACATTCATCTAACTTATCCTTGAGTCTAGCATTCTTCTTTCTTTCCTTTTTCAAAGCACTAAGAGCACTAATAAGTTCACTTTCAAGATCCTTTATTTGTTTGCTTTCTGAATCATCAAAGCCTTTTTCAGATTTCTTATCACTAGAGGTGCTACCTTTTTCAAAAACCATACATGCATCTTCCTTATAGTTTTTTGAAGCATCCTCATACATACTAGAAACCAAATCATTATTTGTGCAATCATCCTCAAGGTGACCAAAATTTCCACATCTAAGACATTTCATGATAATGAATCTATGTTTCGGTTCTTCCTCTTTTTCTGATATGAACAACATCTCATTTTCATTATCACTTGAAGAACTCTCACTATCACTACTAGAACACTTACTTGCTTTGTCTAGGTAGAAACTCTTCTTGTGCTTGTGAGAATACCTCTTTCCTTGATTGTTGTGCTCATCTTTGATTTTCCTGTGATGCTTGTGCTTTTCAGAATCCTTGCTCTTAGAATCCTGTTTATCTTCATCACTTTCATTCTTGGGAACAATACAGTTAGTAGCATAATGACCAAACTTTCCACAATTGAAACATCTTATATTTTTCATACTTTTGTGTTTTCTAGAGAACTTGCCTTTCTTGTTGTAATATGCCTCTTCATCACTAGAAGACTCATCACTATCTTGAAGTTGTTTACCCTTGGATTCCTTGGTAGCCTTGAAAGTCTGCCTCTTTCTTGACATCAACCTTCACTTGAGTTCTCAACTCAAATGCTGCAAGTATACTATGGAGCTCATCCTTTTTTAACTTATCCAAATCTTTAGCTTCCTCAATAGCAGAAATATTTTCACTAAATCTATTAGGAAGAGATCTTAAAATCTTATCACAAACATCATTTTCAGCAAGCTCAAGACCTAAGTCTTTCATGGAGTTAACAACCTCATCCATACGAAGCATGTAGTCACTAATATTTTCATCATCATTCATCTTGAGTTGTTCAAACATACCTTTGAAGTGTCTCAACTTGGCCTTTCTGACATTTGTATCACCTGTATGAACCACCTTCAACTGTTTCCACATTTCACTAGTTGTCTTGCGGTGAATCACTTTGGTGAGATCTGCTTTCCGTAAGCCTTTCAGGATTGCATTCATTGCTTTTGAATTGTTGTGATGTAGGAGCCTTTCTTCTTTAGTATTAGGACCATGTACAGGAATAGTGTACTCATCTTCAATCACTTCCCATACCTCATTACCAAGTGCCATTAGATGAACCTTCATCCTTGCACTCCAAAGACCAAAATCTGACCCATCAAGAATAGGTGTTGCATTGCCACTTGAATGATCCATTGTGTTCTTTACTAGCTTTTCCTTCAAGTCTATTAAACTTTTCGAAGGCACCTGCTCCGATACCAATTGAAGAACACAAGCTTATACTGAGAGGGGGGTGAACAGTATAAGACCTCTTTTACTTTTTCCTTTATACTTCAAAATAGTAAAGCAATATACCCAAAGCAATATCAAAACAATGCACAATATCATCCACAAAGTGACACCAATTTTAACGTGGTTCACCCAGAATGGTTGGGCTACGTCCACAAAACTTTTCTCTAAAAGTTATCTCAAAGTTCTTTGGGAATCCTTCCCAATTACAATGTTTATGAGCCTCGGCCCAAAGGAGATACCTTCCCCCAATCAAAATTTATGAGCCTCTACTCAAAGGAGATACCTTCCCCCAATCTAAATTTATGAGCCTCTGCTCAAAGGAGATACCTTCCCCCAATCTAAATTTATGAGCCTCTGCTCAAAGGAGATACCTTCCCCTCTACTCTGGAAATGATCCCTCAAAAGATCAACTGCCTCTACCTCTTGCCAGCACGTGGAACTCCTTTCCATCGAAGACCTCCTGTCCTCAATGCTTAGCCTAAGAGACCTCTGCCTTCTATGATCACGTCCACAGTAGCTCAGCAACCTATACCAAACACAATCAGTCGATCTAGTACAAGTCTTCCTCTGTCTGTCAGATCTGTCCAACACTTGAACAAATCAATCCTCTACACACAAGCCTTCTCAAAGACTTGCCAAATCTGTCCTCAGGTTCTTCTCAAAGAACCATTGCTCTTCTGTCCTCAAGTTCTCTGATAGAACTAACAAACTCAGCTCACAAGTCCTCTGCTAGGACCTGTCCAAATCTGCTCACAAGTCCCCATCGAAACCTATCCAAAACTTCTCACAAGTCCCCACTGGAACCTGTCCAAAACTGCTTACAAGTCCCCACTGGAACCTGTCCAAAACTGCTCACAAGTCCCCACTGGAACCTGTCCAAAAACTCAACAAGCTCACCAAGAAAAACTTTCTTAGTAGGAAATCACAAAGTGAATTGTTAGAGACCCAATGTGATTTTTCAAACTCATAGAAGCATAAAGAGAATTGTTAGAGACTCAATATGTTCTATACTCAAATCCCAATCTCAAAACTCAACTCAAATCAACTCAGCTCAATCTCAATCTCAAATCTGAAAACTCAACTCAATATCTGAAATGGATAGGATAGAATGCTTTCTTTCAAGAACATGAAACCCCAACAATTGCCAACTATGCAAAGAATCACATAACAATGATACTCATGTTCTTTTCACCATCAATTAGGGCTTCAACAATAATGCTCATCAAACAAGGTTCAATCAACACCATTAAGCTCAAAACACAACCTTGAAGCATTTCACAATCAACATCAAGAAAAGGAAACAAGTAGAACTCCTTTTCTCTCCAATATTGTTTGAACAAAAGCATCCACCAACTCAACTCACAATAGCATAAAACAACTTTTCAATTCATCAACAAAGGAGTAAGCCCAACACTTTAACCAAGTAAAGAATAGCTTGATTATAACCAACTTAATGAAAGCAAATGTCAATCTCAAAGCTGTCCACTTAAGGTTTCATACTTTCACACAAGAAGCAATTAACCTTAACACATCATGCTTTCATTTCCATAATCAACCAAAAGCACTCTCAACATTACAAGAAAAATTTATCCATTATACACCTTATTTCTCCCTTATAGTCTTATCAAAAAATAAACTTTATCTCTCATAAGAATGCAATAGGATATTTCAACAACACTTTCAAAATAATATTTTATCAAAATAACAACAAGCTTTGAAACTCCTTATAACTCCTAAGCTATTTTTCTTTTAACAAACTTCCTCCATCCGCAACATACACTTAGCAAAAGATTAATTTCGAAAATACCTTAGCCAACATCAAAAATCGCTTTGGAGAAATTTGCGCCCGAAATCTAACACCACCCGCTGCGTCCACGACGAAAAACCCTTCTGCGTGATTCGAACGCGGAACCTCCCGTTCGGGTAGCGCGCCAACAGCCTAGCCGCTACCGGTGCGCCAAAGGCACCCAATGAGGTTAAAACCTCATGCTGTTACACTTGTCCCTTCTACGTCAAGAAAAATAAAACACAGTCCTCCCTTCCTTCTGACGCGAACTCACAGACGACAAGCTATACGACGGATTCGATAAACGGCGAGACAAACGAATGAACAATGGATTACAAAAAATGGCGAAGACACAAAAAGATCAGTGGATTACAAAAACGGTGAAGACACACAAACGATCAATGGATTACGAAAATGGTGAAGACACAGAAGTGATCAGCGAGCAACTCTTCAAAAATCGGATGGGATTCATCTTTGTTTTCATTGAGGGGTATTAATATGAATCCTTGCCATGAGCTCTTCGACGTCGACGGGGAGTTTACCACGTCGGCGGAGGTCTTGGGCTAGCGCCCACCAAGTTTAAAACATAGTGCCCACCTAGACATTTGCGCCATGGATTAGGAGAACCCATTGCAAACCATAAATTAATATTTATTTAAAAATAATTAAAGGGAACCTTAACAAGGTTTTTAATTATTTAAATAAATATTTCCTCCTGGACCCAATTGCATTAAATTAATGCATCCACCTGAAATCTTTAAACCTGCCAACTTGGGGTTAACAAAAGACCTTTGAAACTGTCATGCCGAACCTTCATCAAAACAAGTTATTTGACATCAAACCAAAATCCTTCAAGAGCTTCTTGACATCAATGACAACTTATACACTTGAGCAAGGGCAATGTACCCAAAGTACCCAAAATTGCCAACAATCTCCCCCTTTGTCATTGATGGCAAACCTTTACTGAAAACACTTCTCAAGAGCCAAAACTGAAACCAATTATGCCCACAATTGAGAATCTTCCTTTGAATTTTTGCTCTCCCTGACTTGAAGCTTTCCTCTTCACTTTGAAGCTCTCCCCCTTTGTCATCAATGGCAAAGGGCCACCTTTGGGGCTCGGGACTAAGAATGAGCCTCTTAGCTTAGTCCCTCCCCCACCTCCTGATGAGGTGATTAATTCTGGGGTGGGAGTAAAACTCCCATTAGGCACCGATCATCATCAGCGTCTATAACTTCCTTGTCGGGCCTTCTCTTGAACTCTTTGTCCATATTCCTGTTCTTGTCACTTGTTCTTGTTCTTGTTCTCATCCCTGTTCTTGTCCATGCCTTGATCCTTGGACCTGATCATGCCACTGTTCTTGTTCCTGTATTCTAGAATTTTAGCTCTACACTGTCTGATTATGTGACCTTCATTGTTGCACTTGAAACACTTGACGATGTTGTTTCTCTGAGGTAAACCTGATCTTTGAATCCACCTGTTCTGACCAAACCTGTTTTGGCCAAACCTGTTTTGACCAAACCTATTCTGACCAAACCTGTTCTGACCAAACCTGTTCTGATCAAACTTGTTCCTGTTATTTACCTTGCAATAGACTGCCTTGTGCCCAAACTGTTGACAAGAGTAGCAATACCCTTGAAAGTAACTAGCACTTCTGAAATTGTCATTTACCTTCTTCACTTGAGCCATGCAATGTGAAGCCATGTGACCAAACCTGTGACAAGCAAAACATCTACCTTGAAACTTTCCTTTATTTGACCTCTTAGGTCTTGAAAACTTCTTCTTCTCATTCTGAATTCTATTTTCTATTTCTGTGCATCTATCATTCAAGGACTCATGATCTGAAATACTTTCCTCATAAGAACTCTCTTCCTTTTGGAGTCTCTTACTAGACTCTCCAACTTGTTCCTTGTGTGGCTTAACAAAACCAAGGCTTGTTTTATCTGTTGTCTTTCTTTGACCTTTGATGAGTGACTTAACCTTTTTGGAGCTATCTTGAAACCTGTAAAGCTTATCCTTGTACTCTTTAGTTTCCTCTTTCAAAGAAGCCATATTCTGTTCTAACTCACTATACTCAAGAACCTTAGACTCTAACTCATCCTTGAGTTCTTGTGTCTTAGCTATAGAGAAATCAAGATTTTCTATAAGATCATCTCTCTCCATACAACATTCATCTAACTTATCCTTGAGTCTAGCATTCTTCTTTCTTTCCTTTTTCAAAGCACTAAGAGCACTAATAAGTTCACTTTCAAGATCCTTTATTTGTTTGCTTTCTGAATCATCAAAGCCTTTTTCAGATTTCTTATCACTAGAGGTGCTACCTTTTTCAAAAACCATACATGCATCTTCCTTATAGTTTTCTGAAGCATCCTCATACATACTAGAAACCAAATCATTATTTGTGCAATCATCCTCAAGGTGACCAAAATTTCCACATCTAAGACATTTCATGATAATGAATCTATGTTTCGGTTCTTCCTCTTTTTCTGATATGAACAACATCTCATTTTCATTATCACTTGAAGAACTCTCACTATCACTACTAGAACACTTACTTGCTTTGTCTAGGTAGAAACTCTTCTTGTGCTTGTGAGAATACCTCTTTCCTTGATTGTTGTGCTCATCTTTGTTCTTCTTGTGATGCTTGTGCTTTTCAGAATCCTTGCTCTTAGAATCCTGTTTATCTTCATCACTTTCATTCTTGGGAACAGTACAGTTAGTAGCATAATGACCAAACTTTCCACAATTGAAACATCTTATATTTTTCATACTTTTGTGCTTTCTAGAGAACTTGCCTTTCTTGTTGTAATATGCCTCTTCATCACTAGAAGACTCATCACTATCTTGAAGTTGTTTACCCTTGGATTCCTTGGTAGCCTTGAAAGCTGCCTCTTTCTTGACATCAACCTTCACTTGAGTTCTCAACTCAAATGCTTGCAAGTATACTATGGAGCTCATCCTTTTTAACTTATCCAAATCTTTAGCTTCCTCAATAGCAGAAATATTTTCACTAAATCTATTAGGAAGAGATCTTAAAATCTTATCACAAACATCATTTTCAGCAAGCTCAAGACCTAAGTCTTTCATGGAGTTAACAACCTCATCCATACGAAGCATGTAGTCACTAATATTTTCATCATCATTCATCTTGAGTTGTTCAAACATACCTTTGAAGTGTCTCAACTTGGCCTTTCTGACATTTGTATCACCTGTATGAACCACCTTCAACTGTTTCCACATTTCACTAGTTGTCTTGCAGTGAATCACTTTGGTGAGATCTGCTTTCTATAAGCCTTTCAGGATTGCATTCATTGCTTTTGAATTGTTGTGATGTAGGAGCCTTTCTTCTTTAGTATTAGGACCATGTACAGGAATAGTGTACTCATCTTCAATCACTTCCCATACCTCATTACCAAGTGCCATTAGATGAACCTTCATCCTTGCACTCCAAAGACCAAAATCTGACCCATCAAGAATAGGTGCTGCATTGCCACTTGAATGATCCATTGTGTTCTTTACTAGCTTTTCCTTCAAGTCTGTTAAACTTTTCGAAGGCACTTGCTCTGATACCAATTGAAGAACACAAGCTTATACTGAGAGGGGGGTGAATAGTATAAGACCTCTTTTTACTTTTTCCTTTATACTTCAAAATAGTAAAGCAATATACCCAAAGCAATATCAAAACAATGCACAAAATCATCCACAAAGTGACACCAATTTTAACGTGGTTCACCCAGAATGGTTGGGCTACGTCCACAAAACTTTTCTCTAAAAGTTATCTCAAAGTTCTTTGGGAATCCTTCCCAATTACAATGTTTATGAGCCTCGACCCAAAGGAGATACCTTCCCCAATCAAAATTTATGAGCCTCTGCTCAAAGGAGATACCTTCCCCCAATCTAAATTTATGAGCCTCTGCTCAAAGGAGATACCTTCCCCCAATCTAAATTTATGAGCCTCTGCTCAAAGGAGATACCTTCCCCTCTACTCTGGAAATGATCCCTCGGAAGATCAACTGCCTCTACCTCTTGCCAGCATGTGGAACTCCTTTCCATCGAAGACCTCCTGTCCTCAATGCTTAGCCTAAGAGACCTCTGCCTTCTATGATCACGTCCACAGTAGCTCTGCAACCTGTACCAAACATAGTCAATCGGTCTAGTACAAGTCTTCCTCTGTCTGTCAGATCTATTCAACACTTGAACAAATCAATCCTCTACACACAAGCCTTCTCAAAGACTTGCCAAATCTATCCTCAGGTTCTTCTCAAAGAACCATTGCTCTTCTATCCTCAAGTTCTCTGATAGAACTAACAAACTCAGCTCACAAGTCCTCTGCTAGGACCTGTCCAAATCTGCTCACAAGTCCCCATCGAAACCTGTCCAAAATGCTCACAAGTCCCCAATCAAGTCCCACTTCAAAAACCTCACAAGTCCCCACTCGAACCTGTCCAAAAACTCAGCAAGCTCACCAAGAAAAACTTTCTTAGTAGGAAATCACAAAGTGAATTGTTAGAGACCCAATGTGATTTGTCAAACTCATAGAAGCATAAAGAGAATTGTTAGAGACTCAATATGTTCTATACTCAACTCCCAATCTCAAAACTCAACTCAAATCAACTCAGCTCAATCTCAATCTCAAATCTGAAAACTCAACTCAATATCTGAAATGGATAGGATAGAATGCTTTCTTTCAAGAACATGAAACCCCAACAATTGCCAACTATGCAAAGAATCACATAACAATGATACTCATGTTCTTTTCACCATCAAATAGGGCTTCAACAACAATGCTCATCAAACAAGGTTCAATCAACACCATTCAGCTCAAAACACAACCTTGAAGCATTTCACAATCAACATCAAGAAAAGGAAACAAGTAGAACTCCTTTTCTCTCCAATATTGTTTGAACAAAAGCATCCACCAACTCAACTCACAATAGCATAAAACAACTTTTCAATTCATCAACAAAGGAGTAAGCCCAACACTTTAACCAAGTAAAGAATAGCTTGATTATAACCAACTTAATGAAAGCAAATGTCAATCTCAAAGCTGTCCACTTAAGGTTTCATACTTTCACACAAGAAGCAATTAACCTTAACACATCATGCTTTCATTTCCATAATCAACCAAAAGCACTCTCAACATTACAAGAAAAATTTATCCATTATACACCTTATTTCTCCCTTATAGTCTTATCAAAAAATAAACTTTATCTCTCATAAGAATGCAATAAGATATTTCAACAACACTTTCAAAATAATATTTTATCAAAATAACAACAAGCTTTGAAACTCCTTATAACTCCTAAGCTGTTTTTCTTTTAACAAACTTCCTCCATCCGCAACATACACTTAGCAAAAGATTAATTTCGAAAATACCTTAGCCAACATCAAAAATCGCTTTGGAGAAATTTGCGCCCGAAATCTAACACCACCCATTGCGTCCACGACGAAAAACCCTTCTGCATGATTCGAACGTGAAACCTCCCGTTCGGGTAGCGCACCAACAGCCTAGCCACTACCGGTGCGCCAAAGGCACCCGGTGAGGTTAAAACCTCATGCTGTTACACTTGTCCCTTCTACGTCAGGAAAAATAAAACACAGTCCTCCCTTCCTTCTGACGCGAACTCGCAGACGACAAGCTATACGGCAGATTCGATAAACGACGAGACAAACGAACGAACAACGGATTACGAAAAACGACGAAGACACAAAAATGATCAACGGATTACGAAAATCGGTGAAGACACACAATGATCAACGGATTACGAAAACGGCGAAGACACAGAAGCGATCAACGAGCAACTCTTCAAAAATCGGATGGGCTTCATCTTTGTTTTCATCGAGGGGTATTAATATGAATCCTTGCCATGAGCTCTTTGACGTCGACGGGGAGTTTACCACGTCGACGGAGGTCTTGGGCTAGCGCCCACCGAGTTTAAAACATAGTGCCCACCTAGACATTTGCGCCATGGATTAGGAGAACCCATTGCAAACCATAAATTAATATTTATTTAAAAATAATTAAAGGGAACCTTAACAAGGTTTTTAATTATTTAAATAAATATTTCCTCCTGGACCCAATTGCATTAAATTAATGCATCCACCTGAAATCTTTAAACCTGCCAACTTGGGGTTAACAAAAGACCTTTGAAACTGTCATGCCGAACCTTCATCAAAACAAGTTATTTGACATCAAACCAAAATCCTTCAAGAGCTTCTTGACATCAATGACAACTTATACACTTGAGCAAGGGCAATGTACCCAAAGTACCCAAAATTGCCAACAATATCCTTACCCTCCCTAGTATGACTAGAATCATAAAGAAAATCTATTTCTATATTAATGAGGTAGGTCAACCAGAGCTTGCGATACTATTATAATAAGATTTTTTATGTGGCATGACCACTAGAATTTTAAGGACACATAATAAAACTCCAATAGGGGTATTATATATTATTACATTATTTATTTCCTTTCAAGTGCCTTGTAAGTATTTTATAAATACTTTGTAAATCATTTTCAATGAGTTTACACAAGTTTTTATGAGGGGTCCTTGTCCCTTCATACTAAGTGGGGTTTGAACCTTGGACCTCTCAAAGAGAAAAATACTTTGTAAATAGTTGGAGCCTAGGAGTCTTGTAAATATGTGTAATTTAGTAATTACTAGATGTTTGTCATTATTATGGAGTCAATAAGTATATTTCTCCTAAGAGAAATATGAAGAGCCATATCTCCTCTGAGATTGAGGCGATGAAGAGAGTTGAAGTTGAAATTTCAAAAGACTCATTGTAAATGCTATTAATAAGGATAGCATGTGAAAAATAATGTAATGAGAAAATGTAGTACTTCATTTGTACATAAATAGTTATGTATCATTCATAGGAATATAATGAGTTTTTTTATGGCTTAAATAAACACCAACAAAGATGTTTTAATAATATAAAAAATGTTACTAACAAATACATGTCGGTATCACTTATTTATTCTTCTCAATAAATGATAATATTTAGTGAATACAATAATACTAATTGTAGAGTGTGGCACATGTTGCAGTTGGAAGGAGATGATGCAATTATGCATAGCAGGCTTAATTATCTCAATATTAGCTTACAAAATTACTATATATAGCTCAATATAGGAGAGGATAGGTTCTTTTGGGGTCCTAACCCTAAAGGAGTATTTATTTTTAACTCATATTTTGCCTTTGAAAGGGATAAGGAGAATCAAAATTTTCACATAGAGTTTACATTTAAGATATCCTACCAAAGGTGTCTTTCTTTCTTTGTCTAGAATTACAAACTTGGATATTGATAGTGGATAATATTAGAAGAGTAGGGATGATCATTTCTAATAGGTTTTATTTATGTTATGGATATGAGGAGACAATTGATCATCTTTTTATCCATTGCCCCCTTTCTTTGGAGGTTTGACATGTGCTTCTTTAGTCTTTTAAAACTAAATGGGTGACAACATTATCTTTAGAGTTCTTATGAGAAATTTGGGTTAATCCTTTTCATAGCCCTCGATTGAAGAAAATTTATATCTTTGTCTTATCCCATTTCATTTGGTAAATATGGAGGGATAGGAATAAATGAGTGTTCCAAAATAAGTTTAATAGTGTCGAGGTCATTATTAGGAGTATCAAAGTTTTTTTTGCTAAAATTGAGGCTATTAATATGGATAACCAAATATATGAAAATGAGTTGGAGGAAGAAATAAAAGCAGATTAGGATTTTTGAGAGCTACAGGGAATCAAATTATCTAGACAAAGAGAAATGTGAGATGGACTTCTCCCTTTCAAAAGTGGGTAAAACTAAAATTTTATGGAGCCTCTAAAGGTAATCCAGGGAAGGCTAGAGGGGGAGGGGTTCTGAGTTCTAGCTCAAGGGTAGTGATATCTTGTTATGTGGTGAACTTTGACTATACATAAAACCATGTAGCATGGTAAGATCCATGATTACAAGAGTAAGGCTTACAAAAAAGATGAATATTAAGAAACTTATAGTGGAAGGGGATTCTATAAATATCATTAATAGTTTGAATTCCAAGTAAACCACTAGCTAGAGCATTGAAAGTATTATTTAGGTTGCAATGAATATACTATAAAGCATAGAGTCATTTGTGATCTAGCACATCTATAGGGAAGTTAATGTTGTGATGGATTTTATGGCAAACATGGGAGTTTAGATTGATGAATCCAAGGTATGGAATGATGTTTTCCCAGAGGATTTGATAATTATAACCTTGAAAGAGAAAAATACTTATGATGTTGTTGAATTAGAAGTTTCAAATCCTTACGGGAATTGATCACTATACAATATCTATTAGGTAGGGGATAGTTTTACCCAAGTGTTGTAGGTGATTTGGAGAGGAGAGGGCAATCCTCCAAGGGAGGTCCCAGGTTCAAATCTCCACCCTACCAAAAAAGCTAAATTGGGTATCTAAAATCCAATTGATAATGTTGGTGCGAGCAAGTTCGGGTGCGACCCTCGAGTGACTTTGATGGTATAGAACCCCCTGTTTGTGGTCTCTTAGACCAAGGCAGATCCACAAGGGATTTTTTTCTTAAAAAAAAAAGGTTGGGATGGTTTTCAAGGAAACTAAACTAGACTGAAATTAGAAACTGATTTAAAAATACTATAGTTTGTGTATCGCTCCAAATTTTTTGCATCCTTACCTTCAGGTTATAGGATCCGTTCTCGAAAGGGGGATGCGAGAAGGATGGGACAATACCTCAGACTGAGAGGCCCTTTGAAGGTCCTGCCTCTCAGGGGAGGAGTATAAGGGTGAATTTTTGATGGATGGTGGGTTCACCGAGAAAATTTTGAGTGGCAGTTTCCACGCCTAGGTTGATAGTAAGTTTGATGTGTTCATTTTGCGCTTTAATCATTCAATTCCTAGGTTTGGCCAAGATGAATCTAAACTATTCTATATGCCAATACAGATTTAGGTGAATACAAAAAATAGGAATGAATGCTAAACACAGAGAATATGCTAACTAGAATAATACATACCTGATTCCGGATGTTTGATGAAGATTATGAGTTTTGTAGCAGTCCAGATCGTCTCAACTCGTACGTAATCGTCTGAGATCAGACGATATCGTTATCAATCTGATGAATTCATCAGACGAATTCGTCAAAAACCTACAATCATAGGAATAGATACAAAATACCAAATATGCAACTACAAAAGCGAAGGAGAATGATAGGAACAACAACAAATAGGCCTAAATAATAAATTCAAATAACAAATAAGAGAAATGCAGTAGATTTAATGATCGATTTTAACTTTACCATGCGGTTATCCTAAATGAGGTGAACTCCAAGATGCATAAATATAATAACTAAAATAATGTATAAAGAAATGCAGAAAACAAATAAAAAATGCAAACTCTGGACTCTGATTGCCCCCAATCTGGACTACAGTTGGGATCGCCTCCAATCGTACGAGATCGTCTATGCTTCTCGACAGGATCGTCTGAAATCGCCTGGAATCACTTGCGACGATCCGAGATAGCTTCGACTGAAAAAAATAAAGTTCCTGCAAGAAAACATGAAATGTAGGATGCAAATAGTGGTGTGAGGATGCTCTGAGGTGCATGGAAATTCTGGGGGAGTTCATGGGAGTCAATCAGAGGGATAAACTGGAAAAATACCAGTTTATATAGGATTAGGGAGAGGTTAGGAGGTTGGAGATCATCCCAATTTGGGAGATCTCCAACGGGGGAGACTCTAACTGCATAGACACGCTTTTTGCCCAGGTTAGAGAGGTCATTGAAATAGAAGCTAATTATGAAAATTTGGTTTTGGGACGAAATCGTCTGGACGTTCTATTCCAGATGAATTCGTCATATCTGGGATGATTTCGTCTAATCTTAGACGATATCATCCAACGATCAAAACAAATCCTAAAAATGGCGCGAAAAACAAGGAAAGCGGGTAACGGGCGGTTTAACGAGCGGTTTAGGGTTAAAATTTGAATTTTAATCTTTTACTAAGGTTTAATTGCGCCAATTTTAGGGTGCTACATTTTTCCCCCTCTTTAGCGAATTTTCTAAAGAAAATGCGTTAAAGACGAGTTTTTCCCGTTTTACGAGAAAGCAAAAATGTACTCAATTTTTTAGATGACGATTCTTGGTCGAATCGTACGACTGCTGACTATGGTGCCCCCTCCGTGTTTTTACCCAAATCGAACGTTTGAGGTAAAACCACAAAAAAGCAAAAATTAAAAAAATTATTGTTTTTAAATAAAATTAAGAAAAATAGGGTAAAACCCTAATTCATTGTTACTGTTTATGGTATTATTGAGCGAGGCTATCTGCTCACTATACAGAGATTGTATTTATTATTATTATATTTTTGAGGGGATTGAGTATGCCAGGGTATTGATTGTGGCATACCAATCCAGTTTTGATATGATGTACATAATTTGTTGATATATATATATGGTCTTTTTGATGATATGACTTGTGTATGATGCTTTAATGTTGAATTTTGCAATTGATTATTGATGATTCATGTGATTATGTATTTTTAGAAATATTATAATTTTATGGCATGTTGTAAAATTTAAATGAAATAATCTGATGTAAACAATTGGTTGTTTTGGTGTGATTTAATGAAAATAAAAGGGACTTCTAACAATAATTTCAAAGGAGGTGAGTTTTGGGTGGGGTGTTTTTGTATTTTAAAGACGAGATGCATTGTATTTTTTTTTTTAATTTCAAGCATTGTCGCTGTTATAGACCATTTCATGGAGTCGTCGCTTGCTCGGTCATCAAGCTAATCCCAGTCTAGAAATATTGCTAAAAGTAAAAGAATGCTTAAGAGACTGTCTTAAGACTTTGTGTTGTGATGGTGATGATTTGTTTTCAGATTTTCATAAAAATAGTATGCATGAAATACTAAAATATGATTTTGCTAGGCATAAATTCCTAAGTGTGATAAAATTTTGAACAATTCCTTAGAAATTATACCATGGTTGCAAAAATTGAATGTTGACATAATGACATGAAATAGAATAATTTGCGTTCTTTTGAGAGCACAATTGTGTAACATAATGATGTAAGCCATATGTTTTTATAAATTAAAATGAATGGGAAAATAAAATTAGAGCAATGGTTTGCGCTAGGCATAGAATTATAGGCATAGACTTATACCATCATCACGAAATCCAAAGAAGAAATTGATATTTTTAGTTTTATTGCATGATTGATTTTTGATTTTGAGATAAACAGAAAATAATAATATATAACTTGACTTTATTTACTAGATTTTGTAATATGTTGTTTGAAAAGAATTTTGGATTTTTTGAAAACAATGTATGTAATTGTTTTTATACTAAACAGATGTTCTAAAATAAGAATAAAATTTATTCCAAAAGAGTTGCAGAAATATTTTAAATTATCTCAAAGACAAATGTAGATTTGTAAGGAACCCTCATGTGCATATGTGAGTTCATTGCCGATCTTGATTTATCATAATGATAGAGAATCTCTCAAATACAAATGTGTGTGCAATTGTATTGTTCGTTCACCAATTTTGAGCAAGATAATTTGATACAAGTAATTTGAATTAACCAAATGAATGTTCGTTGACCATGATTTATATGCATGTAACCATACCAGACTACTATGTAAGTCGGGTTATCAAGAGCTAGCTAATCCATAAGCCGACATAGGTCTGTACAAAATAAGGTCGCTAATGTGATAGACATATCACCATGCTAGGGATTACCCAAGGCCAAGCGGGTTGGGCACAAACCACCTGTTATGGGGCTTACCTCACAGTTTTCGAATAATTGAGAATTCTAGGGATTCAAGCTCATTCACCCTTCTTTTCTTTTCAAGGGGTAGGGAAAGGGATTTATTGCATTTTGCTTCTTCTTTTCTCTTTCTCTTCTTTTTTATTTTTTTTTTTGTATTTTGCTTGGAACTTGAGATAATGCTGAAATATTGCTGCGATGGTACAAAAATGATATTTTTCTTTTTCTCATTTTCTTTGACTTTTCTTTTTCTTCCTATGCTAGGGATACTTGCTCGGATTAGCTGTAGAGCAAGGGATTTTTATTCTGGGTAGGGGTGAGCTTGTCCTTTTGTCAATTCTCAAAGATTCTAGACCATGTGCATGATAGGATAGTAGGGGAAACTTTTCGCTCAAGAAACCACTTTTACTATGTAGCATCATATTGAATTTGCAATGAAATCATTTTAATGTGAAGAGATATATTTGGTTCAAGTAAATAACAAGATCAATTCTCTATGCTCAAAACTTTATTTAATTCAACTGTGGACTTTGATATATGAGAGATTAATAATCATACCAAATAAAATCAAGATATTTATTCATGTGAATGTGAAAGTGCGGGATTCCAAATAAATGCTAATTTATCCAAAATAATTGAAAATATAACTGCAACACTTCAAGAATTGACAGGTATGAAAATAAAATATGTTTTTGAAGATTTTGATGATTTTGATGTTTTTTATATTTTGATTTTAATTTATGAATGGAAAGAATAAATACCATTATTGTTTTGAAATTTTTATATGGATGACTAAAATGAAACAATATGCAAAATAACAATATATACAATGATGAAATGACCAGATTTATGCATAATAGCGTTTAAGATGCATAATGTTCATAGGTTCTTTAAGATCTTTACCATCTAAGGTAGCTAATCGATATGCGCCCGATCCAAATTTAGCAGTGATGACATATGGTCCAAGCCAGTTGGGCTCAAATTTACCTTTAAGGTCTTTAGTTGCATTAGTATTTTTTTATTTTCTTTTAAGACAAGGTCGCCGATCTCAAAGGATCGCTGATGAAATTTCTTGAGGTATGCTCGTTTAAGCTTGTTTTGGTAGGCACGAAGATGCTCCAAAGCATTGATGCACTTTTCATCTAGGAGTTCCAGCTGACTAAGTCTACCAACACGATATTCATCTCCTACTTCAGTATCTTGAAGTAGCAAAGCCAAAGAAGGAACTTCTAATTCAAAGGGAAAAATAGCTTCAGCGCCATAAACCAAAACAAAGGGGGAAGTGCCTGTGGGAGTACGAACGCTAGTTCGATAAGCCCACAAAGTAGGATATAATTGAATATGCCAATCTCGACCAGATTTGGTGACCAGTATTTTAAGGATTTTGATTAATGTTTTATTAGATGCTTCTGCTTGGCCATTACCCTGAGGATAATAGGGAGTGGACCAACGATGTTGAATTTTATACTTTTGACATAATTTCTTAACATCTTTATTTTTAAAACAAGTGTCATTATCTGAGATGATATTTGCAGGAATTCCAAACCTACAAATAATTTGATTAAAAATAAACTTGGAAACTTGGGTTCCAGTACAAGAATCTAATGGCATAGCTTCAACCCACTTCGTGAAATACTCAGTGGCGGTTATGATAAATTTGTGCCCATCAGATGACACAGGGTTAATTTTTCCAATGATGTCTAAGCCCCATTTTGAAAAGGGCCAAGGAGATGAAATAGCTTGTAGCTCTTATGCAGGCGCATGGACAAGGTCAACGTGTTTCTGGCACTTGTCGCAATGACGCACATAATCATGTGCATCATTCTCCATGGTAGGCCAAAAATATCCTATCCTAAGGAGCTTTTTAGCAATGGCGCTACCACTAAAATGCCCCCCACAAGATCCATTGTGGGCTTCACTCAAAGCTGATCTAGATTCTGCTAGATTCAAACATCTCAATAGGATGCCTTCAAAAGATCTCCTATACAAGGTATTACCAATAATCACGAAGCGACTTGCTCTTCTACGTAACAACCTGTGCTGGTTGCTATTACAACCTTCAGGAAAGGTCCCATTTTGTAGAAAATTAAATATATCAGTGTACCAATGTTCAGGAGTAGTTTCGTTGATTAGAAACACATCCAAAGGTTCTAAGCATGATTTGCTTGAATCGGGTTCCTGGAGTCGATGAATAATTATGGTAGCATATTCGTCATCTAACTCCAAGGGCAAAAGAGATGCAGCTATAGCCATAGCGTCAACCGCACGGTTATTAGTTCGAGGAATAGCTTCCAAGGTAACTTGATCAAACAAAGATAATAATTGTAAGGCATATGCTTTGTATGGACGCAATTTATCATCTCGGGTTTGATAAACATCATTGATTTGATTTATGACAAGTTGAGAGTCACCAAAAACCAATAGATTTTTAATTTGTAGCGCTAAAGTAGCTCGTAATCCAAGGATAAGAGCTTCATATTCAGCAATGTTATTAGTACAAGCAAATGTTAGTTTGAAGGACAGAGGTATAAGATGTTTCTACAGAGATATTAAAATAATACCTGCACCAGCCCCACTCATACATCGGGCTCCATCAAAGTATAGGGACCATTGCTCTGGATGGTCTGCCTCTATTTTAAGGCATTCATCAAGAAACTCAATGATGAGGGGATGGGTAGACTCTAAGGGTGCAACAACTAATTGATCTACTATGATTTGACCCTTAACAGACTTCTGTCCTATAAACATGAGTTCAAACTCGCTTAGCGCAAGAACCCACTTTGTTGTGCGACCAGATAAGTACGGTCGACTCATGAGATATCGCAAAGGGTCGAATTTAGCAATAACATACGTTTTTTGGTTGAGCATATAATGTCGTAGTTTCTATGTAGAAAATATGACTACTAGACATAACTTCTCTAATACGGTATAGCGAGTTTCATAACTGATTAAGGTTCTACTGATGTAATAATTAGCACGTTCTTTCTTCTCATCGTCAAGTTGAGCTAACATAGCTCCTAAGGCAAAATCGAAAGCAAAAATGTATAAAATAAATGGTCGATCAGATCTAGGTGGTGAAAGCACCGGTGGTTTAAGGAGATATTGTTTGAGGAGTTCGAATGCTTCCTGACATTCATCGTCCCAATGAAAAGAGACATCTTTCTTAAGAAGCTTAAGAAAAGGTCCGGTTTTTTTTGCCAACTTATCAATAAAGCGGCGAATAGCTTGAAGCTTACCTTGTAGACTTCGTAATTCTGATATATTTGTGGGTGCGGGCATATCGGTGATAGCCATGATCTTGAGAGGGTCAATTTCAATGCCACGTAAAGAAACTATAACCCCTAATAATTTATCGGACTTAACTCCGAATATACATTTAGTTGGATTCAATCGGATAAGATACTCCCTTAACCGATCAAATACTTTTCTCAAGTCATCTAAATGATCATCTTCTTTGATGGAACGAGCTATAATATCGTCTACATAATCATGTAGAATATCATGCATCATATCATGAAAGATATAAGTCATGGCTCGTTGATATGTTGCACCTGCATTCTTTAAACCGAATGGCATCACTTTCCAACAAAAGGTTCCCCAAGGGGTAATAAAGGTTGTTTTAGCCTAATCTTCAGGAGCTATCCTGATCTGATTATAACCAAAAAATCCATCCATTAGGGATATCATTCCACTCCCAAGCAAGTAAAGTCAATGATCTGATCCATGTTGGGAAGAGGAAAATCGTCTTTAGGGCATGCAACATTAATATCTCTAAAGTCTGTGCAAACCCTAACTTTAGTGGCTTCTTTCTTAGTTACTGGAACTACATTCGAGATCCATTCAGCATAATCAATGGCTTGTATAAAAATAACATTTAAGAGTTTTTCTAATTCTCCTTTGACTAGTAAGGCCACTTTAGGATGCATTTTTCTAAGTTTTTGTTTAACAGGTTTAGCATCCGGATGGACTACTAGGTGATGCATAACTATAGAAGGGTCTAATCCTGGCATATCTTCATATGTCCAAGCAAAGACGTCTTCATATTTCTTAAGGAATGCAATGTATTTATCTTGTTTTTCTTGACTCAATTCTGATCCAATGTTGATTATGTGAGGGTTATCTTCGGTTCCAATGTTGATTTTTATAACGTTTTCCACTTCCATATGTAGATCTCTCTCAAAATTAGATGGGGCGGGTGAAACGCCTAATTCTTGTAATTCTTCCAAGGTTAGCTTGGATAATTCATCTTGAGGAGCCGTGGCCTCAAGCTGGGCTATACTAGGTATAGAGCCATCGAAATAAAATCCGTTATGTAACAATTCCTCAATGGAGACATCATGAAAGATATCCCCCTCCAACTCATCGTCGGATTCGAAAATCATCTCAGGGTAAGCTATGGATAACATATTACATGTAAGAGGCTTAAAATGCAAGACATCCCATTTATCCAGATAATCTTGGTAACATATGAGGTGGTCATCATCCTCGAATGGGAAGGGCTGACCTTTACTAGGAAATAGGCCCACACCACATCGGGCAGGCCACGGTTCTACCTCAAAAGGTTCTTTCATACCATTCTGGAAAGGTCCCAAACCTTTCCCTTTATATCCCAATTTAAGCATTATGGGCTTAGCTTTAATATACTCATTAGCAAAATAGCATCTAGCATATCCATCACAATGTGTCTTGATGTTTCTAGGTATTCTTCCCCAATCATATCCCTTATAAATAAAAGCACAACTCCCGACTTGGTAAATACTTCCCATAGGCTGTGGGAGGCCCAAGGTACGAGGAGAGGGTGGGATTTTATTTAAAATAAGGGAATCTTGCATGGCAGTGTTTGTTTTTTCTAATATAAGAATTTTAGATAAATCGGGCAAGAGCTCATCAGTAAGAGCATAAGAGGTAGAAGGAACATTTCCTGCATCGTCGGATGTGGAAAGTATGCCTGTAGTGGATGTAGATGCTATAGAGATATCAATGGATGAGTCTATAGGTATGGAAGTTATAGGAGTAAAACAAGAAGCATTGGTTGTAGTTTTATGATCTTTTTGAGGTCCTAATGTGGTTTGTTCAAAAGATGGTTGAGCTATATGTAGAGGTGTAGTTGATGGGGAAAAAGTAGATGATGTTATGGGTGTGTGTTTCACACGTTTGGTCGGTTGATGAGAATTAGGATGTGTGGATGACAGAGTAGGGCAAAATTGAACTCCAACCGGTTCTGCCAAAGCACACATATCAAAGGGTCTAGGATCACCATGAATGGTAACCAACTGATTTTTAAATTTGAATTTAACACACTGATGTAAAGTTGAGGGAATAGCTCGCATTGCGTTGATCCAAGGGCGACCCAAAAGTATATTGTACGATGCAAGGCAATGTACAATAAACACGATCGTGTCCAAGGTTCTCGGACCAACTTGCAAGGGGATAGTAATAACTCCACACGTTTCTTGTGTTTCGTCATTGAAGGCTTTTATAATCATATCGGTTCTTTTCATTTCATCACTTCTAAACCCAAATATTTGGTAGAAGTCAAAAGTGCATATGTTTAAAGATGAACCATTATCAATCAAGACTCGTTTAATGGCTACATCCCCAATTAGGGCAGTAATATATAAGGGGTTATCCTTATGTAAACTATGTTGTGGTATATCTCTATCCTGAAAGTCAATACAATCGACTTCTCGAGTTATGATAGTATTGGACATGGCTTCAGGTTGAATATTTTGTGGTACCATCATTTGGCTTAATGTGAGCATTAATTCATCCCTATGGGTAGGAGAAGATCTTAAAAGGTCCAAAAGGGAAATTCTAGCCGTAGTATTTGATAATTGTTCATTAATATTATAAGGAGGCTTAGGTTGAACATTAGGCGCATGATTCCCTTTATTGGGATTTTTCAAAACAAATGGAGCTGATCCATCATTCTGAGTTTGATCCTGTTGAGAGTTTTGAGCCTGTTGCCTGGTAACGGCTCCGATGGTACCTACAATATTATTTTGTGGATGATGAATGGGTCTTGGTCTAGCATTTATGGCTTGTTCATTAGAAAGTAATTGGTGAGAAGATGGTCTAGTAGTGACTCTTCTAGGAAATGGTTCTTCTGGAACCATAAAACTTGTGATAGGTTGAATAGGATCTGATTCATCTTCAGAGCTATTCGATTGATTTGAGGTGATTTCCATGTCACTTTCAGTCTCATATTCGGTATCACTAAGGTCAGGGGTCCGAATATTACATAGAGGTCTGGTCGTAACCATGGATAAAGTTGTGTCAAATACTTCCACATCATGAGTAGGTGAATGTCCACTAATAGTTCCTACATATCGGGTAGGAGGGGGAACATTATGATGCTCAATTTGATTAGCCACCTCTTTACCATGCTTTGGTAAAGGATGTTGAAATATGTCCAGTGACTGATTGGCATTCTGATTCTGATTTTGAGGGATGTTCTTTTGAGCATTATTAGAAGGATTTTGTTTAGGTTGAAAGGCTTGTACCTCCATCTCATTGTTATCAATCAGGTCTTGTATTTTATGTTTTAATATTTTACAAGAATTGGTAGCGTGTCCAGGTCCTCTATGGAAATCACAATGTAAATCAGCTCTGTATCCGGGTATAGTTGGATCAGGTTCCCGGATATTTGGTAACTGAATCAAACCTCGTGCTAATAGTTGCGGGAGAATGGTTGATAAGGGTTGATTTAACCTAGTAAATTCTCGAGGTGGTTTATCAGGAGGTTTCAATATGAACTTCTCTATTGTTTTCGCAGTATTAACATTGGCAACGTTTCTGCTATCAATGACTCCATCACCCACAACTTGTTTATTTTTATATTGATTTTTGGATGTTTTCTCATCATCTTTCTTTTTAAGCTGACCTCTCCTAATAAGAGCATCTTCCACTCTTCGGGCTAAATCTATAGCTTGATCGAAGGTGGTCAAGGTAGCAGTTGATAACTCATAGGATAACTGTTCTTGTAAATTATTGATAAAGATATCAAGCATTTCCCGATAAGGTAACACAAAGTGTAATTTTCCTATCAACTGCCTCCATCGAGCTAAGAAGTCAGCAAAACACTCATCTTTGTCTTGTTTTAGGTTGTACAAATCTTTAATAGTTACATGCCTTTCAATATAGGCACTAAATTGATGCACAAAAGACTCGGCGGTCTCTTCGAAATTTCTCAAAGAATGAGTGGGTAATTGATAATACCACTCCAATGCCATCCCTCCTAAACTTTTTGGGAACATTTTTAGTAATAACAAGTCATCATGTGATATATCATGACATGCTATCCTAAACATACGAAGATGCTCTATGGGATCTTTAGTTCCTTTGTATATAGGTAGGACAGGCATAGGAAAGTGTTTGGGATATGGTTGTGCTACAACTATAGGATCTAGAGGCTGACTACACATCTCTCGATAATTGTACGAGGGACGGTAGGGATCTATCTGGTCCATGCGGGAGACTAACTATTTCACCATGGCTTCCAGATTACCAGTTTGCCCACCATATTGGTTCGGTGGTACATTAGTATGGGATTTGTGAGCATATGCTGGTGTGACATAAGGATTAGATGCTATATTGTTGTTATGCAAATGGTTGGTAGGAAGAGTATTATGAAGAAGATTTGTTGTAGCATTATGTTGTATCCCAGATTGTTGGAAATTGGTATTTGGTTTTGTTTTAGGCTTTTGTTGATTTGAGGTATACTGATCAATAGCTTGGCAAAATAGAGCAGTGAATGAAGGTTTCTTTTGTGTGGGAATAACCCTAGGCTTGGTAATAGGCACTCTAGGTGGTTGGGTAACCTGTTGTTGTTGCATGTTCTGGATTATAGCGGCCATATCCAAATTGGATGGTCCAGCTTGATCACTTTCTTGATCAACGAAGGACAAGGGATTAGTGCGTGTGTGATATATGTCTTCTAGGGTTGCTTGAGTGTCACTAATTTGATCTTTGTCCATATGGACTGCTCTATTAAGAGTGCCCATATTATTATTGAGGAACTTCCAGAAATGTTCCATGTTCTCAAAAGTAACAGCTCCTTCTGGAGATATTTTAGGGGATGAGGATCCTTCCTCTCTATCATTTTCTTTTTGTTCATTTCCTACAACAAATTCTTCTTCTTGTTGGTCAAAGGTTCCTTCTTCCCGAATTGGGTCTTCGGGAAGGACATCTCGGGTTATTTCCTGGTTTTCTTAACCAATCTTCTTCTACTTCAGTCTGTTTTCCATTCCTGAGTCTAGTCATTATGTCTAACTTTAGATTTTAGCAAATATATATTAATATATTTGCAACAAATTTGGGAGGTATATATTTTAACTATATACCTACTATAATGCTTAAAAGAAAATGTTTTGATTTTTGTTATGATTTTGTTTTGTTTTTATTTTTATTTATTTATTGATTTTTGTTTTTTTTTTTTTTATGCTTATAAAGACAACAAACAACACACTAAATGCAAGAAATAACAATAATAAAAGAATAGCTTAGTTTTCTATAAATAGTTTATAGATGTCATTGATAGGATCAAGTTCATCAGGAGTCATGAAATGCTCCTCTTCAAATTGGAAATTGTTTTTCAGGAACTTAACAAAGTGTGCTATGGTGATATTATCTGCTTCATATTCGAACTTGTAAAAATAGATTTCATGGCAATACTCTCGATATAACACAGCTCTAGGGACTCTATTCCATATTTTTCTATCTGTAAGAACGACCTCTTGATCCTCTATACGAGATAGAAATTTATGTACTACAACTGCATTCTCAAGGTATTCTTCAAAGGTGTACAATTATGAAGACACAAGTGCTCTTTTGTCTGCTAACCACCTATGGCAAGCTCTTTGAAGTTCATGATATAAGGTCACTTGATCAGGATCCAAGATTCTATCTAGGACAAACCTCTTAATTTGCCTAAGTTCTGTTGCCCTAGATCCAATGATACCCAATCTCCTATCAAGTTCGTCCCACAAAGGTTGAACCCTATTTGTTTGAGGTACTCTAAGTACAAAAGTAATCTCTATAGCTGCTATTTGATTCTCAACATTAATGGTGACAACTCGTATTTTATTATAATCTACCATCTAAATATGATATGCAATCTTTGATTCTAAATGCATTTATGTTTTGTTTTTTTTTTGGATTGTTTTCAAAAGGTTTTTAGTTTTCACGTCGGGTTCACCAAAATGTATCGCTCCAAATTTTTCGCATCCTTACCTTCAGGCTATAGGATCCATGCCCGAAATGGGGATGCGAGAAGGATGGGACAATACCTCGGACTGAGAGGCCCTTTGAAGGTCCCGCCTCTCGGGGGAGGAGTATAAGGGTGAATTTTTGATGGATGGTGGGTTCACCAGGAAACTTTTGAGTGGCGCTTCCACACCTAGGTTGATAGTAAGTTTGATGTGTTCATTTTGTGCTTTAATCATTCAATTCCTAGGTTTGGCCAAGATGAATCTAAACTATTCTATATGCCAATACAGATTTAGGTGAATACAGAAAATAGGAATGAATGCTAAACACAGAGAATATGCTAACTAGAATAGTACATACCTGATTCTAGATGTCTGATGAAGATTCTGAGTTTTGTAGCAGTCCAGATCGTCTCAACTCGTACGTAATCATCTGAGATCAGACGAGATCATCGTCAATCTGACGAATTCGTCAGACGAATTCATCAAAAACTTGCAATCACAGGAATAGATACAAAATACCAAAGATGCAACTACAAAAGCGAAGGAGAATGATAGGAACAACAACAAACATGCCTAAATAATAAATTCAAATAACAAATAAGAGAAATGCAGTAGATTTAATGATCGATTTTAACTTTACCATGCGGTTATCCTAAATGAGGTGAACTCCAAGATGCATAAATATAATAACTAAAATAATGTATAAAGAAATGCAGAAAACAAATAAAAGATGCAAACTCTAGACTCTGATTGCCCCCAATCTGGACTACAGTCGGGATCGCCTCCAATCGTACGAGATCATCTGCGCTTCTCGACAGGATCGTCCGAAATCGCTTGGAATCGCTTGCGACGATCCGAGCTAGCTTCGACTGAAAAATAGTAAAGTTCTTGCAAGAAAACATGAAATGCAGAATGCAAATAGTGGTGTGAGGATGCTCTGAGGTGCGTGGAAATTCCGAGGGGTTCAGGGGAGTCAATCAGGGGGATAAACTAGAAAAATCCCAGTTTATATAGGATTAGGGAGAGGTTAGGAGGTTGGAGATCATCCCAATTTGGGAGATCTCCAATGGGGGAGACTCTAACTGTGCAGACACGCTTTCTGCCCAGGTTAGAGAGGCTGTTGAAACAGAAGCTAATTATGAAAATTTGGTTTTGGGACGAAATCGTCTGGACGTTCTGTTCCAGATGAATTCATTAGATCTAGGACGATTTCGTCTAATCTTAGACGATATCATCCAACGGTCAAAACAAATCCTAAAAATGGCATGAAAAACAAGGAAAGCGGGTAACGGGCGGTTTAACGAGCGGTTCGGGGTTAAAATTTGAATTTTAATCTTTTACTAAGGTTTAACTACGCCAATTTTAGGGTGCTACAGTTTGAATGATGACTAGGCAGAGGCTTTCAAAGTTCTTAGGAAATGAATATTTGGAGATCTAATTTGAAGCTGATAGAGAATTTATTAAAGCTCCTGAAGATTCTAAAGAAACTAGATGGATTGAATTTAAGAAATACGGATTGAATTTAAGAAATACTAAGTCCCCATGGGATAGATTTAAATCAAAATTGTTGTATCTAAGTATGTAGTTTACTTATTTTTATTCCAATTTTATTATTATGTAGGTATTGGAAGTAATTTTCTATTATGCAATTGTAAAAGGTTTGGGGCCCTTTCAAAACCCCTTTCATTTTCCATAATCTAAAAAATATTATAATGTTTTTTTTTTGCATTTGGTATTATAATAAAGGTATACCCTTATGGTTCTCAATAAAATACTTATTAGTGCCAATAAGTTTGTCAATGTTGATATATTAAATTATGTCTTTTGTTTTATTGTATGATAAGTTCTCAAATGCAAGAGTTAAACAGGACCTTCCTATTGAAACGATATTTCCTATTAAATTTTAGTAATTTGATCATGTATCTCCAAGTTAATACACAATTTAATGAGTTTTCTATAGTAATCCAAAGTTCCAATCCTATGCATGAAACTTAACATATATGTCCAAAGCATTGTGGAGCAATAGTAAATGGGATGCAATCATATGAGTGCAACCCAAGTTCAAATGGACACTCCTAAATGCAACCCATAGTAATAAGGTATTTTTGTAATACAATGAATATTATAAATATGTAATATCGGTGAGAAAAGTTTCAATCACATAAAGTCAATTTATAATAATAATAATAATAATTAATTAATTAAAACTTATAAAAAAATCATCAAATAAGTGTATATGGGTCTCAAAGGAAAATACAACCAAATGATATTTTCCCTTTTTTATATGTTTATTTTAAAGGGTTTTTCCATTTGTTATTTAAATGTATTTTTCACTTTTTGTAAATTTTCAATGTATTAGACTCCAATGATTTTGATTTGATTATATCAAGTGTTTTTTTGGGTTTATGTTGAATAACTTTTTTCTTTTTATTGGTTGAAAGAAAGGGTTTCGAAAGGATAATTTAACCTTTTACAATAGGAAACAATAAAAGAGATGTTGTCCTAAATACTAACTCTAGGAGACAAACAAAAAACTGCTAAAACAAGGAGACAACCTTAGCATGACCTACAAAAAAGAAACATGAAATTTGAAAATGGTTTACCACCTAAATCAGGAAAAACAAGTAAAAATAGAGCTCTAAAATTTGGAGGATTCCTGCCCAGGGAAATTTTCACTTGTAAACCAAAAAAGAAATGAGGTCTCCCACCTAAGTAAACCTTCACCTATAGCACAAAAAAATAAAGGAGGTTTCCTACCCATGGAAGCCTTCGTCTATAATTCAAAACTTGGAAAGAGGTTTCCCACCCAAGGAAACCTTTGCCAGCAAACTAGACCAGAAGAACTACACTTGTAGTTCTGATATTTGAAAAGAGATTTCCTATCTAGGGAAACCTTCAATAGCAATTCTAAAATTTGAATAGAGGTTTCCCACCTAAGAAAACCTTTAGTAGTAGATTTGAAATTTGAACAGAGATTTTCCACCTAGGGAAACCTTTAGCAATAGCCCTAAAATTTGAATAGAGGTTTCTCACCCAGGGAAACCTTTAGCAATAGCTCTAAAAATTGAACAAAGGTTTCCCAGCCAGGGAACCCTTCACCAACAAGCAGAGCTTTAGAAGCTAACAAAATATATCTCCAAACATCAAACCAAGAAGCCAAATCCAAAACCCCATCTACAACATGGAAGCACCAAGTTCCCCTCAAGACCTCATAGATCTACAAAAAATAGATTTTATAGGAGTAAGATTCACTTCAAATGAAATAAAGGTTCCTAACATCCAAATATCACACCCAAGAATCCAATATTGAACCCCTCAACTACAGTCATCATGAAAGCATGAGGTCTCTCCCCAGATGAGACAAAATAAAATTGTAGAGAAAGGCTCATTAAGGCTTCCTCACCAAATGGGCAAAGGACAAAGGTTGTATTACCAAGAGGTGATCTCTAATACCCCTACTCTGTGAGCAGTGATAAATCCCCTGGTTTCCTATCCAAGACCACAAATAATCACAAAGAAATAGATCCATCAAAACACCTCTCAAGAAGACTACACAAGATTGCACAACCATTTTCCATCACTGCTAGACCAAGAGGTCATCTAGAAAAACCCTCCATGTTAATAAATTGCTTGGTCTCTCCTCAAAAACCACCTAGAAACATGGATAAAATTCCTACCATACCACCTCATGCATCAGGAAAGCAGAGGATAAACCAACCACCAAAGAGGTGATACTGATCTGCATCAAATAAGACCATGCATAGCAGCCCCACCTACAAAAAAAAAAGAGAGATAGAAAAATATTAAAGAAGTAGGGGAGGGAGTAGAAAATTTGGAATGGTGGTCTTCCACCTAGAGCAGTAGGCCTCTGTTGAATAACTTGTTTTGATGGGTGAATCTAATTGTATTTATAAACCACATTACAGGTTTATAAACATGACATTCAAAATACAAAGAAGATGTCAAATGCTTATACCTTAGAATTTTTCATAATTAGATTTATAAACCATTGTTTTTAAATTTACAGTAATCTAAATAATGAAAAGCATCAAATGACTTGGGCTTAACTGGTTAAAAATATGAACTTAAAATATGGATACTTAGGTTCAAATGTTTATCGGTAATATATGCTTGTAATATCACTATGTTATTCATGAAAATATCATAGTAAAATAGTTATAATGTAGTATGGGTGCGGTCAGTTTCAATCCCATGTAACCAATTGTATATATAATCATTAAAATTTGACCTAACTTAAAATATAAGCTTATAAAAAATTTAAAAATGATAAGTAAAACTTGATTTTTTTTACTTGGTTAGTGTGATAAACCCCTATAACCAATGCTTACGGTTGAGCATTCCCATCCTAGCGATGACCCCTTGCAATATCGAGAGCTAAACTTATTAATATAGGATTAACACACAGTCACATATACGGTTTGAACCTTGGACCTCATGAAAAAGAGGCAAACCCTTAACTAACCCACATCGTGGTTTGAACCTTAGACCTTCGAAGAAAAACTATAAAACATGATATTTTACCATATTATTTGTTTTAAATCTTATTTATAAGAGGTGAATAGAAACCTATTCCCTCAAATAATGATTCCCATGCTAATCCACAAGGCTATAATATAGTACAAACCTTATGTGATATAATGATATGAAAACATTCATTTTTAAATAAATAAGCAAGAATTACAAATCAAATATCATCTACATATGTGCTAATGATAATTAAAAAAAGTGCTCACAATTTAGAAAATAAATGCATTCCATACGAAAACAAAACATTCATTTAAAACAAAATAAGCAAGAATTGCAAATCAAATCTCATTCATGTATGATAATTAAAAATGTGTTCACATTTATCCGCCCATGTAGAGGAGTTGGAGAGCAAGTGGGTAGTTAAACCTCTCTAGTTGCTGAGAGGGCCAAGTTCAAATATATCGCCTCACATGTTGCAGATATGTTATGTAATGGTTCCCTCGTGGTCACAGTCTGTTTACCCCTTGTGGCCACCACCAAAAAAAAAAAATGTGTTCACATTTTAGAAAATAAATGCATTCCATAAAAACAATTGAATATATAATGCATAGATATCACTCGTGTATATACACCATGGGATACAAAAAGACATAGCAATTGCCATGATGTCATCGTTCTATTGTATTTTTAATTTTTATCTATACATAAACTTACAACACATTATT
Organism: Wollemia nobilis; assembly: GCA_028583015.1. Lineage (NCBI taxonomy): Eukaryota > Viridiplantae > Streptophyta > Pinopsida > Araucariales > Araucariaceae > Wollemia > Wollemia nobilis. Next base: position 14,354,831 of record JAQPPZ010003077.1, on the reverse strand, counting down.
GATTTTCTTTTAAGTTTGTTTTATTTTAAATTTATTTTCAAAATTTGATCAACATATTTTTCGTAACCCTCCCTCCACATGAACTACACCCATGCACAAAAACTACTCACCAATACCCATATACAACACACTTACACATATTACATGAACTCATGTGTGTATTTACATATAGAAAAGATGCATATATCTTTGTTTATCTAATATACATTTAATGAAATAAAACTTAGAAATTTATAAAACTTTAAATATTAACATTTCAAAAATTTAAACAATTTAAAAGAGTCATACATTTGCATATATATTATATTACTAATGAAATGATTTTTCATGCTATTCATAAACTATAGACTGGTAAAGCAGTTGATATTGAAAATTTGAAGACAAAATTTCTTAATCATAGCCCTAGAGTCTTGGTGGTCCATATTACCAAACTCTTAAATAATATAGTTACTCATGGGTTCCCACCCTCTTGGTATTTGAATATAATACATCCCATCCCTAAATCTAGATATCCGCTAAATCCAAACAATTACAGAACTATTATGGTTGGTCATACTCTTGCAAAACTTTTTGCAATAGTTCTTGATGTTTTTATCTCTGATTTTGTTAAGGCTAAGAAACTTCGTGCAAAGGGGCAGGTAGGTTTCAAAATAAATCATCATCCTTGTGATCATATTCTAACTCTCAAAGCTATCATTGAAGAAGCCAAAGGCAATAAACGTAGGATTTATTGTTGTTTTGTTGACTATAGGAAAGCATTTGATACTGTTCCCAGACAATTACTACTTTAGAGGTTGAAGGATCTAGGAATTCCAAAGGAGGTTACTTTTTTGTTTATGACCTTATATGAAAAAGTCACTGGATAGGTTAAAATTGTATCTTTCATAACAAAATATGTTCATAGTACTATTGGGGTTAAACAGGACTGCCCACTTTCACCTACACTCTTTAGATTGTATATTGATGAATTGGAGGTTCTCATTATGGACTCTATGGCTAAGAGTACAGGTTGCTTACTTTTTGGTAGTGTTATTGCCATTTTGCTATTTGCTTATGACATTATCCTAATGTCACATACAGTAGGACTTCAACAGTAGTTGGATGTACTTGGCACATAATCTGACTTGCATGGATTAGAAGTTAATCTCCAGAAAACAAAAAACATGACATTCAACCTACCCAAGAAATATCTCTCTTCTGTTCACATCACATATAAAGGGAAGGTTTTTGATATTGTCACATCGTACACATACTTGGGAGTTATTTTCATAGGACCTACCTTCAACTTGATCCCTACATCTCAAACAAGGTTAAACAAAGATTATGTTGTCTTAGCCTATCTAGAAAAGAAATGCTTTCAACTCTAGTTTCAATATATAAGTACAAAGATCAAACTCTTCCACACTCTTGTTATCCCTAAATAGCTCTATGGCTATGAAGTTTGAAGCCCTAGCCTCAGATAGTTGGGTTGGTCTCGTATGAAGGTTTTTGAGATTGTCACATCATACACATACTTGGGAGTTATTTTCATAGGACCTACCTTCAACTTGATCCCTGCATCTCCAACAAGGTTAAACAAAGATTATGTTGTCTTAGCCTATCTCGAAAAGCAATGCTTTCAACTCTAGTTTCAAGATATAAGTACGAAGATCAAACTCTTCCACACTCTTGTTATCCCTACATAGCTCTATGGCTATGAAGTTTGGGGCCCTAGCCTTAGATAGTTGGGTTGGTCTCGTATTTAAAGGGTCCTCATCTCAATGTTTTCCAAGTTCATTCATTCCAAAAGAACTTGTTGGGCACTGAATTGCACCAAGTTTTCACTCAGTACTACAGCTGTTTATCTTCCTATTTTTTATCCAGGATTGCACCCAGTAGCTGTAGCTTAGTACTCAACATTGGATAGACCAAAACATGGGTTTCCAATCCAACCTCCAGAGTAGGTTGGTTCCTTGTCAACTTAGCAGGTTGTTGACACAATTATGCTCACTTACGATTTGGATTTTAGGGTAAGAGAAGGTTAGGGTTAGAGAGATGTATATAACAATGGATGGATAGATTAACAACATTGTACCATCATAAAAATCTCCTAAAAAACCAGATTAAGGACATATGCTCAAATCAACATTTATATCACAATAGATCATTTCATATATTTAAAGCATAACAGAGAAATGTTATAACAAGAAATTTCAATACCCAAGGAATGATAATCCAAATAAAAAAATTCACCACACTTAGATTTTATAGAAATACACTTTCCAATAACATAGAATGAACTCAAAGCAAATTTCAATTACTCACAACAACTAGTAATCCAAAACAGGCACAAACTAACCATCTAAGTATTTACAAAAATGAAACTATGAAATATGAACCTCTGACATCAAGAAAGAGAACATGAACTTAAGGTAAATATCAATGTATTGCTCCTTTCATTCAGCTCTTCAATAATATTTACAATAGCACAGGCAAACACACTAGAGCCGACCCTTCAAAATGAGGGTTTGACCTCTACTTATAGTTTTCTTATTACAATAATCAAGAAGCAATACACACAATCATGTTATAATAGTACAACAAAGATATTAGCTAGCATCAACTCATTGGTCTGTCCTCTGAGAAATCCATTGAAATAAAATCTACCATGACAGCTCGAGGTCTCTACAACTTGTTGATCATTTAGTGGAACTGAAGTTCAGGTGTTAAAGATCACGCATTTTTGTCGATCCTTCTTAGGACTGAATTACCATCATTGATCTCTAATCACTTTTGGTTTTATCTTCTTGGAAACCCTTGACGCTTCATCTCCCAAAATATTATTATAATTCTGATACAACAATGTCTTTAAAACAACCAAGATTTTGAAGCTTAACCTCAACTGTCGATCTTCTTCATCACATGATTCAGATTCAATCCGGCATAAGCTAAATGCCAATCTGATTTAAAAATTATGACATCATATTTTCTTATCAGAATCTCCAATCCATATCTCTGAATCTCAAATCCACTCGGGATATTAATCTTCAGTATTATATCCTTCAATCTGGGTCCAAAGCTAGTCACATACTTCTTCATTTTGAAATTCATGCTTTCATTATTCTGCCACCCCATCTTATATTCATTCTGGAAAGGGAAGACTTATCCATTTTGGAATCACCATTCCACACTTTTTTACCACTGACATCATCATATCTTAGGAACTTTTGTAGATTTTTAAATTTAAATCATCCCAGAGTCGAAAACAAAAAGGACCTTCCCAGAATTGTCATTCCACACTTTTTCGCTACTGACATCATCATTTCTTAGGAACTTTTGTAGATTTGAGATATCTCTTCTTTCTGGAGCAGAGTAAAATCACCCAAAATCGCTCCAAACAAGAAAAATTGACTAACTTCTAAGTGAATTCATATCTTCTGACCCGATTTAGGACAAAATCATAAAGCAAGGTTTGTGGAATGATGATTTTGTCACTTAGTCAAATTTGTACAAAATTTTACTAAGTATGTGGCCATTTTGGGCCTATAGAATTGTTCCACATTCCATAATTCTAGCTAATTTTATGCTCATCCATTGCTTACTATAGAAATATTTTTTGTTGTCTCTTTACTGCATAGATTGCATTGTATGTCAGACATGAGAAGATATCTATATTTAGCACTACAATCCTCAAGACAGTTGGCAAATAAAAGCATCAAGAATTATTGGCATGCTCAGACTACTACTCTACTTTAATCTCTTAGTCTATACATCATGAGACCTCCTCCTACTAAAGCATCAATCAATGCACCATACTCTAATAAGGATTTTCGAGATGAGATTTACTCAGCATATATAAAAACTACTTGGACTGATCCAAAGGAACCTCTTTCACCAAAACCACTCCACTACTCTCACTTTTATCTGCAACCAGAGAATGGATTGATCACTACTCCAAAATATAACTTGATACAGATGTCACACAACCTCAGGTTTCCTCTAGCTTAGCTACGAGTTTACTTCCACCAGTTGTGTATTAAGACAGATCATCACCTCCCTAGAGATCGATGTATTTGTAGATTATGCAGTCTTGATGAGGAATTCGAGGAGCATTTTATTTTCAGCTATCCTATCTACTATGACATACGAGGTAGATATTATTTCTTATTCAGAGACACCCATACACTAAAATCTTGGATTAATTATGAATATCAGAGATGCATTGCCCTTTTCATCCAATAATTATTCAATCTCAAGAAAGAACTACTTAGTAATAATTTGCAGAAGATAACAGGATCTCGACTTATCACTTCATTCTTCCAACCTCTAGAGGCCACGACCAAGAAAGCCCCAAGGTGATCATAGAGATACAACAAGATCAACTCATCGTCAACTCCAAAAAATAACATCTACAACGACATCCAACTCTTATATCACTCACTTCTCTTCAGCCTTGAATGTTGGGAGTAATCCTTGATCTATAGATCTTGTATATCATATGTCATTTTGTTTACTATTTTTCTTACTTTATTTTCTCTGGAGCTACATTAGGCACTCCCATTGCTTTGTATATGTCTTACTTTACAATCTTATTGACCTCTTTTGGTCACCGATGGACATTAATACAAATTCAAATTCATATGTTAACTAACTTAAAATTCCAAGATGTGATAATAACTAGTATATTGTATAAAACTCAAAACTGTGTAATGTGTATAAATTATGAATATGTAAGCAATTGTCAAGAATATAAATTAGTTCTTTCAAAATTGAAGTGACTTACTTTATAGTGGTTTATAGAACTACTTTGATAATTGTCATATCATGGTTACACAATAAAAGTATATTCCACATATAATATCAAATAAATTGAGTTTTAGCAAATGTAGAATATCAAGAAATGTACTTTAAATTTAAGAAGACAATGATTATATTGAGTATTTTTAAATTATTATATTAAGCATGATATCTTCTATAGGTCTTTATTCTATACTAATGTTGTGGCTTAATAAAGTATCTAATGAAGATAATATAATTTTATTATTGAAAAAAGCTAGTAAGCATTGACTTTGATATTGTAATGGTGCCTAGATCCATTTGAAATAACTAGATAATTATCTATATTTCCAAATCAACCACCCTACATTTGGAATTTAGGATTCCAATTTTTTTAACAATGATGAGATTTTATCTTCTATATTCAATGAATGATAATATTATAGATAACAAAAAGAGTGTAAATTTTGATGTAATGCATTTGCTACAAAGGCTATAAATAGAATAAATGAATAATTTCAAATAATCACTATGATAATACAAACAGTGAGAATAAAATTTTTTAGATGTATGCAGTCATATTTAAAGAATAGTATACTAAAAAAAAATTAAAAGGATATGAAATATAAGGACGTTGATTCACAATAGAAGGAATATAATATACAATCAATATTATCCACCTCCAAAAAATCAATAACAAGGGTAAATACATATTGATATCCTAGTTAGCCTTCTAATGTATAAGCTTATTTGTTTGATCTTTGATTATATCCACTTTGATGCAATTTTTCATCACCTACATCAAAGGTATAATTGATATTCTCTACACACACCAACTTCATATGTACTTTATAATAACAATAGTAAATCAAGTGGAGCATCATTACACACATTTTCCTCATTCATTTTTGACATGAGAATGTAAGTGAATTATTTTTTGGGATAGAGTTGTTAATGGCATAACACTCTCCAAAAAAGACATTGAATTTGTTATATGATTTCTAATTTAAAGACTTTCCTACAAAGAGTTATTTTGATATAAATATTTATACTATATCCTATAACAATATTTAAATGGTAATCATTTTTATTGTTCCACTATTAATTTTGTTCTTCTCATATATCAACTCATCATACATTTAGTCCTCCAATATCTTCAATTATTTGATTACTATATTGCATGAATAGAACCAATTGTTCAAATAACCCAACAAAAATATTGTTTATCAAATTGTTATCAAATTAATAATGTTAGTTTAAATACTTTATTACACACACACAAATAGAGAGAGAGAGAACAAAATGTAATATTGTCTAAAATAGTAAATATATTCTCAAGAACCCATGAGTTAATGTGTTAATGATACAATATATTACACAAGGTAAGATATGCTATTTAGAACTAAATATGTTAATGTAATGTCTACTTCTTTCAAAAGTTTGGAAACGATAAATCTTTATTATTTGATCTAATGACCAACTTGATGGCATGTTATACATTTATATCAATTCATTTTGAAGTTACTAGACTTTCCAACAACAAATTATTGTGATCTAAATCTTTATACTATATCTTATAACAACCTTGAAATGGTAATAATTTCATTTATTTCGTATATCAAATCATTATACATTTTTTCCTCCAACATATTCAACTCTTTTATTTCTATATTGCATTACTAGAACCAATTATTCAAATAACCTAACAAAAATGTTGGTTATCAAATTGTTCTCTAATTAAAAATGATAGTTTAAATAAGTTCATATATATAGCAAAAAGTAAGGCTATTTGAAATAGTAAAGGGATTGTCAAGAAAAAAATGAGTTATTGTATTGATGATACAATATATTATACAAGGAAATAAATGTTATTTATAACTAAATATGATAATTTAATGTCCACTTCCTTCAAAAATTTTGAAAGGATAAATCTGTATTAGTTGATCTAATGACCAACTTGATGGCATGTTATATATGTGTACTAGTTCCTTTTGAAGCTACTAGTCTCGTAACAATATATTACAATGGTTTTTATTCAATGACCAATTATCTTAGTCAAAAGATCCAACATTAATAAGAGTCAAGTTAATATTTAATAGTGTGAACTTCCTACTATTTCAACCCATGCACCATACTTCAAAATTCACCTAAGGTCAATTTTTGTAGAGTATGTTTATCTATTTTTACAAGTTTGGAATGTGAAACAAAAGTGAATAATAAAATAAAGCAAATAAGGAATCATAAGTACACAAACATAGGGTGGTGATAATAGGCACCATATGGATACAAAAGACTAAATAATTGACCAAAATAATACAATAGCTCAATATCATGGATGGATACATATTGACATATTTATATATTCCAAAACATAAAATGATGCACTACAAAGCAACATAAGTCAATTATACATAGGCTATCATCCAATTACATGAATTAAACATGAATGTATTATTAAATGCATCTTTATGTTATGGTGTAAGGAAGAGGAATATAGCATTATTTCATCTCTTCTTGATGTTATTTTATATAGCTTAAGAATTTCATCTAAGCCTATGAATTTTAGATTCTAGCAATGGCTTGGTAAAACTATTAGCAATATAATCACTTTCTTTTTATAAACTTCATTGAAACAATCCCCATATTAATCAAGTCATGAATGTAATGATAATGGACTTCAATATGCACTGCTTTATTTTTGACAAGTAAATTGTATGCCAAGTTGATAGCACTTCAATTTTTACAGAAAATAGTAGTTATTTTTTGTTATGCAAATCTAAGATTTTTAAAATATCTCAAATTAAAACCACATCCTTAGACAAGATGAACATGTCATGGTACTTTTATTCAATAGTGATTAGTGTCTCAACATTGTGTTTCTTGCAAGGACACATAATGGGCCTTGATTATCTAGGTAGAGGTGACATTTATTAGGATAATAAAACTAAAATTGTATTCACCTCTGTAGCACCCCAAAATTGGCACAGTTAAACCTTAGTAAAAAGATAAAAATTTGAATTTTAACCCCAAACCGCCCGTTAACCGCCTGTTACCCGCTTTCCTTGTTTTTCGTGCCATTTTTAGGATTTGTTTTGACCGTTGGAAAATATCATCGTAGATTAGATGAAATCATCCCAGATCTGACGAATTCATCTGGAATAGAACATCCAGACGATTTCATCCCAAAACCAAATTTTCATAATTAGCTTCTATTTCAACAGCTTCTCTAACCTGGGCAGAAAGCGTGTCTGCGTAGTTAGAGTCTCCCCCGTTGGAGATCTCCCAAATTGGGATGATCTCCAACCTCCTAACCTCTCCCTAATCCTATATAAACTGGGACTTTCTCAGTTTATCCCCCTGAACCCCCTAGCTGATGGATTTCCCTACAAATTCAGTTCCTTGTGCCTTAGAACACCTTCATACTTTTGTTTGCATTGCATATTTCAAGTTTTCTTGCAGGAATCTTACTGTTCTTCAACCGAAACAAGCTTGGATCATCGCAGGCGATTACAGATGATTTCGGACGATCCTGTCGTAGATCGACGATGATCTCGTACGATTGGAGGCGATCTCGACTGTAGTCCAGATTGGGGGCAATCAGAGCCCAGAGTTTGCATTTCCTTATTGTTTTTCTGCATTTCTTTATGCATTATCTTAGTTATTATATTTATGCATCTTGGAGTTCACCTCATTTAATATAAATGCATGATAAAGTCAAAATAAATTGTTAAATTGATGCATTTCCTTTTAATTGCTATCTTGATTTATTATTTAGACAAATTCATTATTATTTCTATCATTTCCCCTTGCTTTTGCAGTTGCATTTTTGGTATTTTGTATCTATTTCTGTGATTGCAGGTTTTTGACGAATTCATCAAATCGACGATGATCTCGTCTGATCTCAGATGACCGACTGAGATCTGAGATGATTCTGTGCAATTCCAGATGATTACGTATGATTTGAGATGATTTGGACTGCTACAAGACTCAGAATCTTCATCAGACATCCAAAAATCAGGTATGTTCTATCCTATTTAGCATATTCTCTGTGTTTAGCATTTATTCATGTTTTCTGTATTCATAAAATCAGCATTGGCATATAGAATAGTTTAGATTCATCTTGGCCAAACCTAGGAATTGAATGATTAAAGCACAAAATGAACACATCAAACCTACTATCAACCTAGGCGTGGAAACTGCCACTCAAAATTTTCTTGGTGAACCCACCATCCATCGAAAATTCACCCTTATACCCCTCCCCCGAGAGGCGGGACCTTCAAAGGGCCTCTCAGTCCGAGGTATTGTCCCATCCTTCTCGCATCCCCCTTTCGGGCGCGGATCCTATAGCCTGAAGGTAAGGATGCAAAAAATTTGGAGCGATACATTTTGGTGAACCCGACGTGAATAACATAGGCATATTTCTGATTCAAAAATATAAAAAAATATATATATATATATATATATATGTATGTATACAAAAAAAAAAAACAAACAAAATCATCATTTCAAGTTTGTATGTTTTAGATTCAATTCTAAATAGTAGATACTAAATATTACTTTTAGAAGTACTAAAGAAACCATGAGTTTTTACTCAAATCAATATGAGCCCATCAGTAATGTTGGAAGAATTCAGCCAAATACATTTGTTGATTATGACCAACCTCATCCCTATTCAACATCACCTCCATCACACTTTTCTCATTTTTCATCATTACCCCAACAGGACAATCCCTTTTCCAATCCTCTTCATAACGATATTATCTATTCTCCCATATATCCATATTATGTCTATCAATCCACATACAATCCTCCTCCACCCTTTCAATATTCTTCTTTCAATACAACACATCCATTTCAACAAGAAAATACTTATTCTTCCAATCCTACCATGCACTCACATCATACTTCACAATCTTCCTATCATCATTCTACCCATAACAAAGAAAAGAGAGGTAAAAAACCATTAGGTCCTTTTATGACTGAACTCCTAAGGCACTTATCAAAAACCTCTCGAAAACCTTCATCACGTACATTTACAAAGCTCAATCAACCAATGGATATAATTCTCAAGCATTTACTTGATACAAATAAGATTGAACTCCCTTCCATAAGACAACTTGATACCACAACAGATTGGTTTAAACCTGAGCTACATTGTGAATATCATAGAGTAGATGGACATATGACACAAAATTGTAAAGATTTAAGATGTGCAATTCAAGATTTGATTGATGAGGGTCTTTTTAATATAAAGGAATTACAATCTACAACTGATTATAAATCTCCAAGTAAACTATCAAACTCCTACACAACAAATACCAATAATCAATCAAGACATGGGGATCTCCCAAGAACCCCTATTCAATTATCAACAATAGGAAACCAATCAAATATTGCATGTTAATGTGTCCCATCATGATGATATTACTAATATTGTAACAAAAACTACAAATGAGCAACCTCAAGTTCAATCAACTCAATCTGATATTCAAGATATGGATTCCTCATTTGACCAACCTTCAAAACTATCTTTGGCTCTAGAGAATGATCCAAAATGGAATGTAAGCATAGAAAGCTCATCTTTAGAATCAAAATCTCAATCTGAAATCCACTTTGATAGCCAACAACAAGTGATTAATCCTCAAGCAAAGATATCCCTTTTAGAAGTATTACAAAGTTCTCATAAGGAAACTTTGTTCAAGATACCTAGCCAACAATTTGTTCCTCATGATATTTTCCCTAAGAACATAATTAATGGTGTAAGCCCTCTTGAGGTTAACCATATTTCATTCTATGATGAGGAGATTCCTTCCTCTACTCCACAAGAAGACTCCTCTCTTTACATTACAGGATCTAGTAAAGAAACACCTGTTAAAACTATCATGGTAGATAATGGCTCCTCTCTTAATTTATGCACTTATCAATTATTCCAAAAACTCAAATTAAAGGAAGAAGATCTTAATGAATCAAATGTTATTATAAAATATTTTAACAATGAAATTCAAGAAGCTCAAGGTACTATAATTCTTCCCCTTAATATTGGATCCAAGATCCTGGATACTTTGTTTTATGTAGCATATTGCCCTTCACCTTACAACCTACTTCTCGAAGTCCTTGGATTCATACGATGAGGGTTGTCCCTTCTACTCTTCACCAATGTTTAAAGTTTGAACTTGCAAGTAAAATTGTTACCATACATAATGACCCAACACCATTTGAAGAATATTTAACGGTTGAAACATCAAGTTCTATACATTCTCCATTGTCACAATTACCTTCTATCCATCACTTTTCTTCATCCATATATGATCATCCTTGTTTACCAAATAACACCCATGCATATCTTTCACATATGCTCCCTCCATATTATCAAGACTTGGAAGATAGTGATAAGAATGAAGAACCTTCTTATCCTTCCGACATTTTATTTTGTAACATGATCAATTTTACACATATAAAAGTAAAATCTTTTGCTACATTATTCTACATTATAACAAAGCTTTTGTTATCACTACCTTTTATTCATCACCTTTTGTTCTTACCTTCACCACAACCAAATTATCCTTCAAAACCTCCTTTGATTTTGAAGCAACCTTAGACATGCTATACTCAAATAACCTTGTATAGTGTATATAGATCATCTTGTATATACCACCAATTCCATCATAAATCAAAATCAAAATATAAAAACATCAAAATCATCAAAATCTTCAAAAACATCTTTTATTTTCGTACCTATCAATTCTTGAAGTATTGCAGTTATATTTTCAATTATTTTGGATAAATTAGCATTTATTTGGAATCCCGCACTTTCACACTCACATGCATAAATATCTTGATTTTATTTGGTATGATTATTAATCTCTCTTATATCAAAGTCCACATTTGAATTAAATAAAGTTTTGAGCATAGAGAATTGATCTTGTTATTTACTTGAACCAAGTATATCTTTTCACATTAAAATGATTTCATTGCAAATTCAATATGATGCTACATAGTAGAAGTGGTTTCTTGAGCGAAAAGTTTCCCCTGCTATCCTATCATGCACATGGTCTAGAATCTTTGAGAATTGACAAAAGGACAAGCTCACCCCTACCCAGAATAAAAATCCCTTGCTCTACAACCAATCCGAGCAAGTATCCCTAGTATAGGAAGAAAAAGAAAAAGTCAAAGAAAATGAGAAAAAGAAAAATATCATTTTGTACCATCGCAACAATATTTCAGCATTGTCTCAGTTCCAAGCAAAAATACAAAAAAAAAAAAAAAAAAGAAAAAGCAAAAAGCAATAAAATCCCTTTCCCTACCCCTTGAAAAGAAAAGAAGGGTGAATGAGCTTGAATCCCTGGAATTCTCAATTATTCAAAAACTGTGAGGTAAGCCCCATAACAGGTGGTTTGTGCCCAACCCGCTTGGCCTTGGGTAATTCCTAGCGTGGTGATATGTCTGTCACATTAGCGACCTTCTTTTGTACAGACCTATGTCGGCTTATGGATTAGCTAGCTCTTGATAACCCGACTTACATAGTAGTCTGGTACGGTTACATGCATATAAATCATGGTCAAGGAACACTCATTTGGTTAATTCAAATTACTTGTATCAAATTTTCTTGCTCAAAATTGGTGAATGAACAATACAATTGCACACACATTTGTATTTGAGAGATTCTGTATCATTATGATAAAGCAAGATCGGTAATGAACTCACATTTGCACATGAGGGTTCCTTATAAATCTATATTTTGTCTTTGAGATAATTTAAAATATTTTTGCAACTCTTTTTTGGAATAATTTTATCTTCTTATTTCAGAACATCTGTTTAGTATAAAAATAATTATATACATTGTTTTCAAAAATCACAAAATGTTTTCAAACAACATATGACACAAATATAATCAATAAAGTCATGTTCATATTATTATTTTCTGTTTATCTCAAAGTCAAAAATCAATCATGCAATAAAACTAAAATATCAATTTCTTCTTTGGATTTCGCGATGATGGTATAAGTCTATACCTATAATTCTATGCCTAGCGCAAACCATTGTTCTAATTTTATTTTCCCATTCATTTTAAAAAATTCATAAAAAACATATGACTTACATCATTATGTTACACAATTGAGCTTTAAAAAGAACGAACACATATTCTATTTCATGTCATTATGTCAACATTCAATTTTGCAATGATGGTATAGTTCCTAGGGACTTATTCCAAAATTTTATCACACTTAGGAATTTATGCCTAGCAAAAATCATATTTCTTTAATATGTCATGCATAATATTTTTTATGAAAATCTGAAAACAAATCATCACCATCATCACTTCCATCATCACAACACAAAGTCTTAAGACAGTCTCTTAAGCATTCTTTTACTTTTAACAATATTTCTATCCTAGGATTAGCTTGACGACCTAGTGAGCGACGACTCCATGAAATGGTCTATACCAACAACAATGTCCTTTGAAATTATTGTTAGAAGTCCCTTTTATTTTTCATCAAAACACACCACAAAACAACCAATTTATTTACATCAAATTATTTCATTTACAATTTTATAGCATGACATAAAAATTATAATTTATTTCCAAACGACATAATTACATGAATCATCAATCACACAAATCCAAAATTAAAGCATCATACAACATATACACAAGTCATATCATCAAAAAGACCATATATATATATATATATATATATATATATATATATATATATATATATGATATATCAAGACATATATGTACATCATATACAATGAAATTGAATAGTAAAAATGAATTAGGGTTTACCCTATTTTTTTAATTTTATTTAAAAACAACATTTTTTATTTTTGCTTTTTCGTGCTTTTACCTCAAATGTTCGATTTGGGTAAAAACACGGAGGGGGCACCATAGTAAGCAGTCGTACGATTCGACCTAGAATCATCGTCTAAAAAATTGAGTACATTTTTGCTTTCTCGTAAAACGGGAAGAACTCGTCTTTAACGCATTTTCTTCAAAAAATTCGCTAAAGAGGGGGCAAAATGTAGCACCCCAAAATTGGCACAGTTAAACCTTAGTAAAAAGATAAAAATTTGAATTTTAACCCCAAACCGCCCGTTAACCGCCCGTTACCCGCTTTCCTTATTTTTCGTGCCATTTTTAGGATTTGTTTTGACCGTTGGACAATATCGTCGCAGATTAGACGAAATCGTCCTAGATCTGACGAATTCGTCTGGAACAGAACGTCCAGACGATTTCATCCCAAAACCAAATTTTCATAATTAGCTTCTGTTTCAACAACTTCTCTAACCTAGGCAGAAAGCGTGTCTGTGCAGCTTAGAGTCTCCCCCATTGGAGATCTCCCAAATTGGGATGATCTCCAACCTCCTAACCTCTCCCTAATCCTATATAAACTAGGACTTTCTCAGTTTATCCTCCCGAACCCCCTAGCTGACGGATTTCCCTACAAATTTAGTTCCTTGTGCCTTAGAACACCTTCATACTTTTGTTTGCATTGCATATTTCAAGTTTTCTTGCAGGAATCTTACTGTTCTTCAGCCGAAACAAGCTTGGATCGTCGCAGGCGATTACAGATGATTTCGGACGATCCTGTCGCAGATCGACGATGATCTCGTACGATTGGAGGCGATCTCGACTGTAGTCCAGATTGGGGGCAATCAGAGCCTAGAGTTTGCATTTCCTTATTGTTTTCTGCATTTCTTTATGCATTTATTGATCTTAGTTATTATATTTATGCATCTTGGAGTTCACCTCATTTAATATAAATGCATGATAAAGTCAAAATAAATTGTTAAGTTGATGCATTTCCTTTTAATTGCTATTTTGATTTATTATTTAGACAAATTCATTATTATTTCTATCATTTCCCCTTGCTTTTGCAATTGCATTTTTGGTATTTTGTATCTATTTCTATGATTGCAAGTTTTTGACGAATTCATTTGATGAATTCGTTAGATCGATGATGATCTCATCTGATCTCAGATGACCTACTGAGATCTGAGACGATTCTGTGCAATTCCAGATGATTACGTATGATTTGAGATGATTTGGACTGCTACAAGACTCAGAATCTTCATCAGACATCCGAAAATCAGGTATGTTCTATCCTATTTAGCATATTCTCTGTGTTTAGCATTTATTCATGTTTTTTGTATTCATAAAATCAGCATTGGCATATAGAATAGTTTAGATTCATCTTGGCCAAACCTAGGAATTGAATGATTAAAGCGCAAAATGAACACATCAAACCTACTATCAACCTAGGCGTGGAAACTGCCACTCAAAAGTTTCCTGGTGAACCCACCATCCATCGAAAATTCACCCTTATACCCCTCCCCCGAGAGGCGGGACCTTCAAAGGGCCTCTCAGTCCGAGGTATTGTCCCATCCTTCTCGCATCCCCCTTTCGGGCGCGGATCCTATAGCCTGAAGGTAAGGATGCAAAAAATTTGGAGCGATACAACCTCCTCATAATCATATGGAACTTCAACAAACAACTATACAAAGGCTATGGACTACTTATGTAAATTTGGTTAACATCTATCCTTAGAATTATATAGTGAATTCTTTATAAATTTCACATAATAGACCTATCATTCCATTACAATAGGTATCAAAGACACACTCTTGAACCTATGGTTTAACTTCAGGGACTAGACATTTTTGGGCTTTTAGCCTATACTCATTTCTTATTTCTTATTGATATTTATCTCACCCACCCAATTTCCACACAATATCTACTAGTTGTCAATCTAAAAATAAAAGGGTGCTACCTAATAGTGAAAAATATGTGATTGGATATACAAAAGGGTGTGACCTAAAACACAAAAAAGAATAAACCCATAAATCATTATACTTTTTTTCCTCCAACATATTCAACTCTTTGATTTCTATATTGCATTAATAGAACCAATTATTCAAATAACCTAACAAAAATGTTGGTTATCAAATTGTTCTCTAATTAAAAATTACAGTTTAAAGAAGTTCATATATATAGCAAAAAGTAAGGCTATTTGAAATAGTAAAGGGATTGTCAAGAAACAAATGAGTTATTGTATTGATGATACAATATATTATACAAGGAAATAAATATTATTTATAACTAAATATGTTAATGTAATGTCCACTTCCTTCAAAAATTTTGAAAGGATAAATCTATATTAGTTGATCTAATGACCTACTTGATGGCATGTTATATATTTGTACTAGTTCATTTTGAAGCTACTAGTCTCGTAACAATATATTACAATGGTTTTTATTCAATGACCAATTATCTTAGTCAAAAGATCCAACATTAATAAGAGTCAAGTTAATATTTAATAGTGTGAACTTCCTACTGTTTAAACCCATGCACCATACTTCAAAATTCACCTACGGTCAATTTTTGTAGAGTATGTTTATCTATTTTTACAAGTTTGGAATGTGAAACAAAAGTGAATTATAAAATAAAGCAAATAAGGAATCATAATTACACAAACATAGGATGGTGATAATAGGCACCATATGGATACAAAAGACTAAATAATTGACCAAAATAATACAATAGCTCAATATCATGGATGGATACATATTGACATATTTATACATTCCAAAACATAAAATGATGCACTACAAAGCAACATAAGTCAATGATACATAGGCTATCATCCAATTACATGAATTAAACATGAATGTATTATTAAAAGCATATTTATGTTATGGTGGAAGGAAGAGGAAGATAGCATTATTTCATCTCTTCTTGATGTTATTTTATATAGCTTAAGAATTTCATCTAAGCCTGAGAATTTTAGATTCTAGCAATGGCTTGGTAAAACTATTAGCAATATAATCACTTTCTTTTTATAAACTTCATTGAAACAATCCCCATATTAATCAAGTCATGAATGTAATGATAATGGACTTCAATATGCACTGCTTTATTTTTGACAAGTAAATTGTATGCCAAGTTAATAGCACTTCAATTTTTACAAAAAATAGTAGTTATTTTTTGTTATGCAAATCTAAGCTTTTTAAAATATGTCAAATTAAAACCACATCCTTAGACAAGATGAACATGTCATGGTACTTTTATTCAATAGTGATTAGTGTCTCAACATTGTGTTTCTTGCAAGGACACATAATGGGCCTTGATTATCTAGGTAGAGGTGACATTTATTAGGATAATAAAACTAAAATTGTATTCACCTCCTCATAATCATATGGAACTTCAACAAACAACTATACAAAGGCTAGGGACTACTTATGTAAATTTGGTAAACATCTATCATTAGAATTATATAATGAATCCTTTATAAATTTCACATAATAGACCTATCATTCCATTACAATTGGTATCAAAGACTGTAGCACCCTAAAATTGGTGCAGTTAAACCATCAGTAAAAAGATTAAAAATTTGAATTTTAACCCCGAAACCGCCCGTTAATCGCTCACCTCATTTTTTGCGCCATTTTTAGAATTTGTTTTGACCGTTGGACGATATCGTCGTCGATCTGACGATATCATCCCAGATCGGATGAATTCGTCTAGGATAGAACGTCTAGATGATTTCGTCCCAAAACCAAATTTTTATAATTAGCTTCTATTTCAACAACCTCTCCAACTCGGTAGAAGTGTGTCTACGCGGTTGGAGATTCCCACGTTGGAGATCTCCTAGATTGGGATGATCCCCAACCTCCTAACCTCCCCCTAATCCTATATAAACTTGGGATTTTCCCAGTTTATCCCCCTAGCTGATCATTTCCCTACAACTCTAGTTTTGTGTTGTATTAGAACATCCTCGCCCACATCATTTGCATTTGTATTTTCAGGTTTTATTGCAAGAGTTTACTGTGTTTCATCCGAAGGAAGCTCGGATCATCGCAGGCAATCCAACATGATTTCGGATGATCCTAACGAGATCGGCGATGATCTCATACGATTGTAGATGATTTCGATTGTAGTTTAGATTGGGGGCAACCAGAGCCCTGAGTTTGCATTTTCTACCTTTCTCTCTTATTTAATTATGCATTAGATCGATTTATTTTTGTTTTGCATCCTGGAGTTCACCTCATTTAGCATATTTGCATGATAAAATTTAAAATAAGTTATTAAAGTAGTGCATCCCATTTGATTTGTTATCTGGATTTATTATTTAAGCATCTATACTATTATTTCTATCATTTTGCATCATTATTGCAATTGCATTTTTGGTTTTTGGTGTCTGTTTCCATGATTGCAGGTTTTTAACGAATTCATCTGACGAATTTGTTAGGTCACTGATGATCTTGTCTGATCTCAGATGATCGCCTATGATTTGGGATGATTCTATACAATTAAATATGATCCTCTCATATCCGAGATGATCTGGACTCCTACAAGCTTCAGAATCTTCATCAGACATCAGGAATCAGGTGTATTCCTTTCCATTTCACATAGTCTCTGTATTTAAGATTCATTCATGTTTGTTGTCTGCATATAAACCCAAAATTTCATATAGAATAGCTTAGATTCATTTTTGCCAACCTAGGAATATGAATGATTGAATATAAAATGAACACATCAAACCCATTCTCAACCTAGGCACGGAAATTGCCACTCAAAGTTTCCTGGTGAACCCCACCATCCGTCGAAAATTCACCCTTATACCCCTCCCCCAAGAGGCGCGACCTTCAAAGGGCCTCTCCGTCCGAGGTATTGTCCCATCCTTCTTGCATCCCCCTTCCAGGGCATGGATCCTTTAGCCCAAAGGTAAGGGTGCAAAAAATTTGGGCGATACATTTTGGTGAACCCGATGTGAAACTAAAACACCTTTTGAAAACAATCCAAAAAAAAAAACACATTATTAAGAACATCTAGAATCATTAGAAACTATTAAATTTGCATATCATATTTAGATGGTAGATTATAATAGAAGACGAGTTGTCACCATAAATGTTGAAAATCAATTAACGGCCATAGAGATTACTTCTGTGCTTAGAGTACCTCAAACAAATAGAGTCCAACCTTTGTGGGACGAACTTGATAGGAGATTGGGTATTATTGAATCCAGATCTACAGAACTTAGGCAAATTAAGAGGTTTGTCCTAGATAGAATCCTGGATCCCGATCAAGTGACTTTGTACCATGAACTTCAGAGAGCTTGCCATAGGTGGTTAGCAGATAAAAGAGCACTTGTGTCTTCAAAATTGTACACCTTTGAGGAATACCTTGAGAATGCAGTTGTAGTACATAAGTTTCTATCTCGTATAGAGGATCAAGAAGTCGTTCTTACGGATAGAAAAATATGGAATAGAGTTCCTAGAGCTGTGTTGTATCGAGAGTATTGCCATGAACTTTATTTTTACAAGTCGAGTATGAAGTAGATCATATTACCATAGCACACTTTGTCAAGTTCTTGAAAAACCACTTCCAATTTGAAGAGGAGCATTTCATGACTCTTGATGAACTTGATCCTATCAACGATATCCATAAACTATTTATAGAAAACTAAGTCATTCTTTTTACTATTGTTATTTCTTACAACTAGCATGTTGTTTGTTATTTATATACTTGTGAAATAATAATACAAAAAAAAAATAAAAACAAAAAACAAAAAAACAAAACATTTCCTTTTTAAGTATTATAGTAGGTATATAGTTAAAATATATACCTCTCAACCCTATCGCATATATATATATATAAGTATATATATTTGCTAAAACCTAAGTTTAGCACAATGCCTAGACTTAGGAATGGAAAACAAACCGAAGAAGAAGAAGATTGGTTAGGAAGACCATTAATTGACCAAAATGTCCCTCCTGAGGACCAAGTTCAGGAAGAAGAAATCCTAGACCAACAAGAAGAAGAGCTTGCTGTAGCAAATGAACAAGAATAAATTAATAAAGAGGAAGGATCCTCATCCCCTAAAATGTCTCCGGGAGGAGCTATCACTTTTGAAAACATGGAACAATTTTGGAAGTTCATTAACACAAATATTGGTGTTTTTAATAGAGCAGTCCATATGGACAAGGATCAAATTAGTGACACTCAAGCAACTCTAGAAGACGTATTTCACACATGCACTAATCCCTTGTCCTTTATTGAACAAGAGAGTGATCAAGCTGGACCATCCAATTTGGATATAGTAGCTATGATCCGGAACATGCAACAACAACAGGTTACCCAACCACCTAAAGTGCCTGTTAACAAGCCTAGGGTCATTCCCGCACAAAAGAAACCATCATTTACTGCTCTATTTTGCCAAGCTATTGAGCAACATACCTCAAATCAACAAAAACCCAAAACAAAACCAAACACCAATTACCAACAATCTGGGATACAACATAATACTATTACAAATCCCCTTCATAATACTCTTCCTACCAACACTTTGCATAATAGTAATATAGCATCTAATCCTTATGCCACACCATCATACACTCATAAATCCCATACCTATGTCCCACCGAACCAATATGGTGGACAAACTAGTAATATTGAAACCATGGTGAAACAGTTAGTTTCCCACATGGACCAGATAGATCCCTACCCGACCCTCGTACAATTATCGAGAGATGTGTAGTCAGCCTTTAGATCCTATAGTTGTAGCACAGCCGTATCCTAAACATTTTCCTATGCTTGTCCTTCCCATATATAAAGGAACGGAAGATCCCATAGAGCATCTTCGTATGTTTAGGATAGCATGTCATGATATATCACATGATGACTTGTTATTACTAAAAATGTTCCCAAAAAGCTTGGGAGGAATGGCATTAGAGTGGTATTATCAATTACCCACTAATTCTTTGAGGAATTTTGAAGAGACTGCCGAGTCTTTTGTTCATCAATTTAGTGCCTATATCGAAAGACATGTGACCATTAAAGATTTGTACAACTTAAAACAAGACAAAGATGAATGCTTTGCTGATTTCCTAGCTAGGTGGAGACAATTGATAGGAAAATTGCACTTTGTGTTACCTTATAGGGAGATGTTGGACATCTTTATTAATAATTTGCAAGAGCAACTATCTTACGAATTATCAATCGCTACCTTGACCACCTTCGATCAGGCTATAGACTTAGCCCGAAGAGTGGAAGATGCTCTCATTAGGAGAGGTCAGCTTAAAAAGAAAGACGATGAGAAAACATCCAGAAATCAATATAAGAATAAACAAGTTGTGGGTGATGGAGTCACCGATAGCAAAAATATTGCTAATGTTAATGCTGCAAAGACAGCAGAGAAGTTTGTACTGAAACCTCCCGATAGACCTCCTCGAGAATTTACTAGGTTAAATCAACCTTTATCAACTATTCTACCACAATTATTAGAACGAGGCTTGATTCAATTACCAAATATCTGGGAACCTGATCCAACTATACCCGGATACAGAGCAGATTTACATTGTGACTTCCATAGAGGACCTGGACACACTACCAACTCTTGTAAAATATTAAAACATAAAATACAGGACTTGATTGATAACAATGAGATGGAGGTACAAGCCTTTCAACCTAAGCAAAATCCTCCTAATAACACTCAACATAACATCACACAAAACCAGAATCATAACGCCAATCAATCATTGGACATCTTTCAACATCCTTTACCAAAACATGGTAAGGAGGTGGCTAATCAAATTGAACATCATAATGTTCCTCCTCCTGCCCGATATGTAGGAACTATTAGTGGGCATTTACCTATTCATGATCTGGAAACCTTTGACACAAATTTATCCGTGGTTACAACTAGGCCTCTATATAATATGCAGATACCTGATCTTAGTGATACAGAATATGAGACTAAGAGTGATATGGAAATCACATCAAATCAATCGAATAGCTCTAAAGATGAATCAGATCCTATTCACCCTATCACAAGTCATATGGTTCCAGAAGAACCATTTCCAAGAAGAGTCACTACTAGACCATCATCCCACCAATTACTTTCTAATGAGTTAGCTATAAATGCTAGACCAAGACCCATTCATCATCTACAAAATAATATTGTGGGTACCATCGGAGCTGTTACTAGACAACAGGCTCAAAATTCTCAACAAGATCAAATTTAGAATGGTGGATCAACTCCATTTGTTTTGAAGGTTCCTAATAAAGGGAATCATGCACCTAATGTTCAACCTAAACCTCCTTATAATATTAATGAACAATTATCAAATATTACAACTAGAATTTCTCTTTTGGACCTTTTAAGATCTTCTCCCACACATAGAGATGAATTAATGCTCACATTAAGCCAGATGATGGTACCACAAGACATTCACCCTCAAGACATGGCCAATACTATAATAACTCATGAAGTTGATTGTATTGACTTTTGGGATAGAGACATACCGCAACATAGTTTACATAAAGATAACCCCTTGTATATTACCGCCTTAATTGGAGATGTAGCAGTCAAACGAGTTTTGATTAATAATGGTTCATCTTTAAATATTTGCACTTTTGAATTCTACCAAATATTTGGGTTTAGAAGTGATGAAATGAAAAGAACTGATATGATCTGATCCCTTGTAGTATCTCATGAGTCGACCTTATTTATCTGGTCGCACAGCAAAGTGGGTTCTTGCGCTAAGCGAGTTTGAACTCACGTTTATAGGATAGAAGTCTGTTAAAGGTCAAATCATTGTAGATCAATTAGCTGATGCACCCTTAGAATCCACCCATCCCCTCATCATTGAGTTTCTTGATGAATGCCTTAAATTAGAGGTAGATCATTTAGAGAAATGGTCCTTATACTTTGATGGAGCTCGATGCATGAGTGGGGCTGGTGCAAGTATTATTTTGATATCTCCATAGAAACACCTCATACCTCTATCCTTTAAATTAACGTTTTCCTGTACTAATAACACTGTTGAATATGAGGCTCTAATCCTTGGATTACGAGCTGCCATGGCACTAAAAATTAAAAATCTATTAGTTTTCAATGATTCTCAACTTGTTATAAATTAAATTAATGATGTTTATCATACTAGAGATGATAAATTGTACCCATATAAAGCATATGTATTACAATTAATATCTTTATTTGATCAAGTTACCTTGGAAGCTATTCCTCAAACTAGCAATCGTGCGACTGATGCTATGGCCATAGCTACATCTCTTTTACCCTTGGAGTTAGATGACGAATATGCTACCATCATTATTCATCGACTCCAAGAACCCACTTCAATTAAATCATGCTTGGAACCTTTGGACATGTTTCTAATCAACGAAACTACTCCTAAACTTTGGTACACTGACATCCTCAATTTTTTGCAAAATGGGACCTTCCCTAAAGGTTTTAATAGAAACCAGTGCCGGTTATTACGTAGACGAGCAAGTCGCTTCATCATAATTGGCAATACCTTATATAGGAGATCTTTTGAAGGTATCCTATTGAGATGTTTGAATCTAGAAGAGTCTAGATCAGCTTTGAGTGAAGCCCATGATGGATCTTGTGGGGGACACTTTAGTGGTAGCGCCATTGCTAAGAAGCTCCTTAGGATAGGATATTTTTGGCCTACCATGGAGAATGATGCACATGATTACGTGCACCATTGCGACAAGTGCCAGAAACACATTGACCTTGTCCATGCGCCTACACAAGAACTGCAGGCTATTTCATCTCCTTGGCCCTTTTCAAAATGGGGCTTAGACATTATTGGAAAAATCAATCCTGTGTCATCTGATGGACACAAATTCATCATAACCGCCACCGAGTATTTTATGAAGTGGGTTGAAGCTATGCCCTTAGCTTCTTGCACTGGAACTCAAGTTTCCAAATTTATTTTTAATCAAATTATTTGTAGGTTTGGAATTCTTGCAAATCTCATCTCGGATAATGGAACTTGTTTCAAAAATAAATATGTAAAGAAACTATGTCAAAAATATAAAATTCAACATCTTTGGTCCACTCCCTATTATCCTCAGGGTAATGGCCAAGCAGAAGCATCTAATAAAACATTAATTAAAATCCTCAAAATACTGGTCAATAAATCTAGCTGAGATTGGCACATTCAATTATATCCTGCTTTGTGGGCTTATCGAACTAGCGTTCGTACTCCCACGGGCACTTCACCTTTTGTTTTGGTTTATGGCGCTAAAGCTGTTTTTCCCTTTGAATTAGAAGTTCCTTCTTTGGCTCTGCTACTTCAAGATACTAAAGTAGGAGATGAATATCATGCTGGCAGATTTAGTCAGTTGGAACTCCTAGATGAGAAGCGCATCAATGCTTTGGAGCATCTTCGAGCCTACCAAAACAAGCTCAAACGAGCATATCTTAAGAAAGTTCATCATCGATCCTTTGAGATCGGTGACCTCATCTTAAAAGAAAATCAAAAAAATACTAATGCAACTAAAGACCTTAAAGGTAAATTTGAACCTAACTGGCTTGGGCCATATATCATCACTTCTAAATTTGGATCGGGAGCATACATATTAGCTACCTTAGATGGTAAAGATCTTAAAGAACCTATGAACATTATGCATCTTAAGCGCTATTACGCATAATTCTGGTAATTTCATCACTATATATATTGTACATCTTGTCTCATTCTTAGTAAATTCATATAAAATTTTCAAAAACAGTCATATTATGTATTCTCTCAATTCATAAATCAAAATAAAAATCATCAAAATCTTCAAAAACATCTTTTATTTTTGCACCTATCAATTCTTGAAGTATTGCAGTTATATTTTGAGTTATTTTGGATAAATTAGCATTTATTTGGAATCCCTCACTTTCACACTCACATGAATAAATATCTTGATCTTATTTGGTATGATTATTAATCTCTCTTATATCAAAGTCCACAGTTGAATTAAATAAATTTTTGAGCATAGAGAACTGATCTTGTTATTTACTTGAACCAAGTATACCTTTTCACATTAAAATGATTTCATTGCAAATTCAAAATGATGCTACATAGTAGAAGTGGTCTCTTGAGCGAAAATTTTCCCCTGCTATCCTATCATGCACATGGTCTAGAATCTTTGAGAATTGACAAAAGGACAAGCTCACCCCTGCCCAGAATAAAAATCCCTTGCTCTATAGCCAATCCGAGCAAGTATCCCTAGTATAGGAAGAAAAAGAAAAAGAAAATTAAGAAAAAAAAATCATGAGAAAAAGAAGCATTATTTCAGTAGCATTTTGTACCATCTCAGCAATATTTCAGCATTATCTCAGTATCAAGCAAAAATACAAAAAAAAAAAGAGAAAAGAAAAGAAAAAGCAAAAAGCAATAAAATCCCTTCCCCTACCCTTTGAAAATAAAATAAGGGTGAATGAGCTTGAATCCCTGGAATTCTCAATTATTCAAAAACTGTGAGGTAAGCCCCATAACAGGTGGTTTGTGCCCAACCCGCTTGGCCTTGGGTAACTCCTAGCGTGGTGATATGTCTATTACATTAGCGACCTTCTTTTGTATAGACCTATGTCCGCTCATGGATCAGCTAGCTCTTGATGACCCGACTTACATAGTAGTTTGGTATGGTTATATGCATATAAATCATGGTCAACAAACACTCATTTGGTTAATTCAAATTACTTGTATCAAATTATCTTGCTCAAAATCGGTAAATGAACAATACAATTGCACACACATTTGTGTTTGAGAGATTTTGTATCATTATGATAAATCAAGATCGACAATGAACTCACATATGCACATGGGGTTCCTTATAAATCTAAATTTTGTCTTTGAGATAATTTAAAATATTTATGCAAATCTTTTGGAATAATTTGATTTTATTACTTGAGAATATTGGCTTAGCATAAAAACAATTAAATACCTTTCTTTTCGAAATCCAAAATTTTTTCAAAACATGTTCAAAAATTTAGCAATAAAGTCACATTTATATATTTTCGACTTTCGCAACGATGGTATAGTTCCTAAACCTAAATTGAAATTTTATGCCTAGTGCAAGTCCTCATCTTATATTTTCTATTTATCTCAAAATCAAAAATCAACTATGCAATAAAACTATTATATCAATTTCTTCCTTGGATTTCGTGATGATGGTATAAGTCTATACCTAAAATTCTATGCCTAGCGCAAGCCATCATTTTAATTTTATTTCCCATTTATTTAAATCCATAAAAGCATATGGCTTAAATCATTATGTTACACAATTGTGCTTTAAAAAGAACGAAAACTTTCCTATTTCATTTCATTATGTCAACATTCAGTTTTTTTTGCGACGATGGTATAATTCCTAGGCAATTGTTCAAATTTCTATCACACTTAGGAATTTTATGCCTAGCAAAAATCATATTTTTAATATTTCATGCATAATATTTTCATGGACATCTGAAAACAAATCATCACCATCATCATTTTTCATCATCACAACACAAAAGTCTTAAGAAAGTCTCTTAAGCACCCTTTTACTTTTAGCAATATTTCTCTATTGGGATTAGCTTAATGACCTAGCGAGTGGCGACTCCATGAAATGGTCATGTAACAACGACAATGTCCTTTGAAATTATTGTTAGAAGTCACTTTATTTTTTTATCAAATCACACCACAACAACCAATTTGTTTACATCATATTATTTCATTTAAATTTTATGGCACGACATAAAAATTATAATATTTTCAACGACATAATTACATGAATAATCAATCAACAATTAAAATATTAAAGCATCATAAAACATATGCACAAGTCATATCACAAAAAGAATATATATATATATATATCAATAAATATATGTACATCATATCAAAATGGATTGGTATGCCACAATCTATACCCTGGCATACTCAATCCTCTCAAAACTATATAGTCTATAGTCAATATGCAGCTAGTCTCGAGAAGCCCTCAAGCTCTCAGCCTCATCTCCTCTCCCACCCTAAGGTGGAGGAGGTGGCCCCATCGAAGTCCGTCCTATGTCATGGGTCCTCGACATCGATCGTGAGGATGTCCTCGACGACCCCATCCTGACCGGCTCTTTAATGTCGGCTGGCAGCTATATCCTCTACCCCTATAGAACTAGCTAGAAGTATGCTCCCTGATAGAACATAGTTTGAGAAATAGCCCATGCCAGCTCTCGCATGCTCACCCCTCTACTCTAAGCCCTGAGTCGTGTAGCCTCATCCTATAGCATCTACACGCTTGTAGGCGGGCATTATCTAATTGAAGAGCGGCCATCTCACTGCTCTCCCCCACCTCGACACCCTTGCCCTTTGTCAGGCGATGGTGGCCTCTCCCTCTGTTGAGAAGGGAGTCCCTCCTCCCTCCTCTCTGGCTGCTATGGTCTCTTCGAAGCCTATGGCACTCTCTGGCATCTCTCCTAAGGAGGCCATCACTGATCCCTCCCTCTATGACTCCTCACTGCATCGATGGTAGCCTGGTGCCACCTCCCCATATGTTGCACAATAGCATGCATCGGACCCTGTGCCCTCGTCATCCGAGGAGGGTGGATTCCTGCATACCAGGCATCATATCCATCTGCCACTCCAGCATCATCCCCATCCACTGGCTGAATGGGGGCATCATCAGCATCCTGACTCTAGAACCGTTGCATGTCTAGAGCCCCGTTCAGTGTAGTATTATCCCGGATAGTCCGGGAGTACTCGTAATCCCTAAGAGAAGGGATCCCCTACTGTAGACCGAACTACCTCAAAACTCGATCATAGCGATGGAGCTCTACCTCTCCCCACTCCATCCTCAACCAAAAGACTTGCCTGATGTGAGCTAGCTCCTATCCATCCTCTCCCCACCTTGGATGCTCTCTCCATGGCCTCTAGGTGATCTTATCTAGGATGAGGTCATCTAGCAACCTCCGAGACATCGGTAGATCTATCCACCATTGTGACCCTTTCTAGAGCCACCAATAGAAAACCCGGGGTCTCTCCCGATCAACTCCTATCAGTGGAAGCCCTATCGGCCTCTGTACCACAATGTGCTCCCAACACCAAACCTATAGTAGCGATGTCAGTACCAGACATCGACCTCCCTTGTATACAACCCCATAAAGGATCCTATACAAGCGACATAATACAAAATTGCCCCAAGCAAACCTGTAATCGTGGTCTCTCATGTCATAGACCACATTTGAGAGGAGCCACGATAACCTGCATCTGCTCTGATGGCATAGAAGTAGGCCACCCACCACCCTTACCAAAACTCGGGTCAATCGAGATGCCCCAAGCATCTGCCTCAATGCCTCGATGTTCACTCTACCCTTCTCTAAGGTGAAGCTCGGATCTATGCACAATCTCATCATAGCATGGCCCTGATTGGCCGAAGGAGTCATGAATCGCCCATGTATGGGGATCCTCAAGATCCTCCATACATCCTCTAGAGTGGGAGCCATCTCCCCTGTCGATAGCCAAAAGCAGGATGACCCCGGATACCATCTCTCTGTTAGGGCCGTCAGTAGCCCCATGTTCGTAGGAATTTGTGGCATCTCTACCACATGTTGTAATCCAACCTCTGCTAGCCTATCTCGCTTGGCCTGATCGAGCATGGCTACATCATCTCTGAGCCCCCCGTATTTCCATTCCTGACTCTTTAGTAATCCCCTCTGCAAAATAAACAGTAAAAAATCAAAATCATTAGTACATAATCATTAAAATCGATTAAAATTAATTTCATCTCATAAAAAAATGATATCGCCCATTATTGGATGATATCATAAAATTTAGCCAAATCGTCCTTAATAGGGCAAATTCTTCTTCGATTCTTCAATTTGGGAATCGCCTCTTATTGGACGAGATCGCCCCTATTTCTTCGATTTCGTCCTCGGACGAAATCGGCGATCTAGGGACGATTTTGACAGAATTGGGACGATTTCGTCCCGACGTCGTCGACGGCCTAAAAATGGCCACGACACCCAAAAACAATTAAAATTCAACTAAAAAATTAAACAAATTAAGCTAAAACATAATACACTAGGTTTAGATCCTTACCCGCAACCCACGTCGGACCTCTATCGATTTGTGTGTCGTTTCCACCATTTCGCCTGCAGAGATCTAAAACAGTGAAGGTGAACAGTAAAAATGAATTAGGGTTTTACCCTATTTTTCCTATTTTTATTTAAAAACAACATTTTTTTTTAATTTTGCTTTTTCGCGCTTTTACCTCAAACGTTCGATTTGGGTAAAAACTCGAAGGGGGCACCATAGCAAGCAGTTGTACGATTCGACCTAGAATTGTCGTCTAAAAAATGGAATAAATTTTTTCTTTCTCGTAAAGCATGAAGAACTCGTCTTTAATACATTTTTCTTCAAAAAATTTGCTAAAGAGGGGGCAAAATGTAGCACCCTAAAATTGGCACAGTTAAACCATCAGTAAAAAGATTAAAAATTTGAATTTTAACCTCGAAATCGCCCATTAACCGCTCACCTCATTTTTTGTGCCATTTTTAGAATTTGTTTTGACCGTTGGACGATATCATCGCCAATCTGACGATATCGTCCCAGATCAAACTAATTCGTCTAGGATAGAACATCTAGACGATTTCATCCCAAAACCAAATTTTTATAATTAGCTTTTGTTTCAACAACCTCTCCAACTCGGGCAGAAGCGTGTCTACGTGGTTGGAGATTCCTACGTTGGAGATCTCCCCGTTGGGATGATCCCCAACCTCCTAACCTCCCCCTAATCCTATATAAACTTGGGATTTTCCCAGTTTATCCCCCTGGCTGATCATTTCCCTACAACTCTAGTTTTGTGTTGTATTAGAACATCCTTGCCCCTATCATTTGCATTTGTATTTTCAGGTTTTATTGTAGGATTTTACTGTGTTTCAATCGGAGGAAGCTCGGATCATCATAGGCGATCCAACACAATTTTGGACGATCCTAACGAGATCGGCGATGATCTCGTACGATTGTAGATGATTTCAACTACAGTTCAGATTGGGGGCAACCAGAGCCCTGAGTTTGCATTTTCTACCTTTCTCTCTTATTTAATTATGCATTAGATCAATTTATTTTTGTTCTGCATCTTGGAGTTCACCTCATTTAGCATATTTGCATGATAAACTTTAAAATAAGTTATTAAAGCAATGCATCCCATTTGATTTGTTATCTGGATTTATTATTTAAGCATCTATACTATTATTTCTATCATTTTGCATCATTCTTGCAATTGCATTTTTGGTTTTTGGTGTCTGTTTCCATGATTGCAGGTTTCTAACGAATTCGTCAGGTCACTAACGATTTTGTATGATCTCAGATGATCGCCTATGATTTGGGATGATTCTATACAATTACAGATGATCCTGTCACATCCGGGATGATCTGGACTCCTACAAGCTTCGAATCTTCATCAGACATCAGGAATCAGGTGTATTCCTTTCCATTTCACATAGTCTCTGTATTTAAGATTCATTCATGTTTGTTGTCTGCATATAAACCCAAAATTTCATATAGAATAGCTTAGATTCATTTTGGCCAACCTAGGAATATGAATGATTGAATATAAAATGAACACATCAAACCCATTCTCAACCTAGGTGCAAAAACTACCACTCAAAGTTTCCTGGTGAACCCCACCATCCATCAAAAATTCACCCTTATACCCCTCCCCTGAGAGGCGCGACCTTCAAAGGGCCTCTCCATCCGAGGTATTGTCCCATCCTTCTCGCATCCCCCTTCCAGGGCATGGATCCTTTAGCCCGAAGGTAAGGGTGCAAAAAATTTGGGCGATACAAAGACACACTCTTGAACCTATGGTTTAACTTCAAGGACTAGACATTTTTGGGCTTTTAGCCTATACTCATTTCTTATTGATATTTATCTCACCCACCCAATTTCCACACAATGTCTACTAGTTTTCAATCTAAAAATAAAAGGGTGCAACCTAAGAGTGAAAAATATGTGATTGGATATACAAAAGGGTGTGACCTAAAATGCAAAAAAGGGTAAACCCATAAATTATTATACATTTTTTCCTCCAACATATTCAACTCTTTGATTTCTATATTGCATTACTAGAACCAATTATTCAAATAACCTAACAAAAATGTTGGTTATCAAATTGTTCTCTAATTAAAAACGACTGTTTAAATAAGTTCATATATATAGCAAAAAGTAAGGCTATTTGAAATAGTAAAGGGATTGTCAAGAAACAAATGAGTTATTGTATTGATGATACAATATATTATACAAGGAAATAAATGTTATTTATAACTAAATATGTTAATGTAATGTCCACTTCCTTCAAAAATTTTGGAAAGGATAAATCTATATTAGTTGATCTAATGACCAACTTGATGGCATGTTATATATTTGTACTAGTTCATTTTGAAGCTACTAGTCTCGTAACAATATATTACAATGGTTTTTATTCAATGACCAATTATCTTAGTCAAAAGATCCAACATTAATAAGAGTCAAGTGATGGGGAGCCAATATTAACAACAACAGAAAACTCAATTTTATTCAGAGAACATGGAAAGATTACAAAGTACAGGAGAAAAATACAATGCAGTCTCAATCTACGTCTTTCCAGCCTCTCGAATCCTTCAAAAAAATCCCCTTTTATAATCTAGGCTTCTTGTTGCAACCGTCGTTCGTAACCATCGTAACAGCTTTTGGAACTGCCACATGGAACGACCTTAACTGCTTCTGGAACTGCCACTTGGAACTGTCTTAACGGCTTCTAGAATCGCCACCTGTCATTCTGCAACAGTCCGCGAAAAACCCATCTTCTCCTTCTTAGCCAGGTCACAAAAACACGACATGTCACGATTTCGTGACACTTTACTACCCTTGGTTCTCCTTCTCCGATGTGTCGTGATATCGCAACGTTTTTCTGCTTTTGGTCCTCTTTCTCCAATGTGTCACAATATCATGACGCTTCTTCAACTTTTGGCTTTGTCTACCAAAGTGTCGTGATTTCACGACACTTCTTTGGCTTTTGGCTTTGCTTGCCAAAGTGTCATGATTTTGTGACACTTCTTTAGCTTTTGGCTTTGCTTGCCAAAGTGTCACGATATCGTGACACGTCTTTGACTTTTGGCTTTGGCTGCCAAAGTGTCGTGATATCGTGACACCTCTTTGGCTTTTGGCTTTGGCTGCCAAAGTGTCACGATATCGCGACACCTCTTTAGCTTTTGGCTTTGGCTGCCAAAGTGTCACGATATCGTGACACTTCATTGGCTTATGGCTTTGGCTGCCAAAGTGTCACGATATCGCGACACTTCGTTGGCTTTTGGCTTTGGCTGCCAAAGTGTCACGATATCACGACAACTTTGATGTCGTAATATCGTGACCATTTATGTTGCGCTTGCCATGGTTCCAAATACGTTTCGATATCGCGACGTATTTTGTGTCACGATATCGCGACCATTTTTATACTTAGAAAATTTTTGCAAAACTTCAAACTTTTTTTCTTTTCGGTGATGCAAGATTGCTATGCTGCCCTGGATGCTCCTGCATCAGACACCCGGGGTAGATTTTTAGAAGTGATCCTCACTTTTGGGCGGTCAGAGGAAAACCCAAACGATCAACCTCTAATTTGGACAACCATGTGGCATCTTCGATAGGTCGGTTCTTCCACTTGACCAAATACTTCGAATATTGCCTGTTTTGGGTACTTCTACCTTCACGAGTGTCGAGTATGTCTTCAACTTCTTCTTTGTCTAGAGTGGATGTAGGAATGTTCCACAGATCCGGACTGGGTGGTTCACTACAACTTCCTGCATGATATTCAACCAAGTCTAAAATATTGAAGATAGGTGAAATATTCAGTTCACTTGGTAGATCAACTTCATAGGCATTGCCTGAATCTCATTTACCTATGATCCGGCATGGTCCAAACTTCTTCATCTTCAACTTATTGTATGTTTTGCGAGGAAAATGTTCCTTATGCAAATGAACCATGACTTCATCCCCCACCTGGAATTCTTTAAAACGTCGCTTCTGATCTGCTCTGGCTTTGTAAGTAGCATTCATTTGATTGATATGCTACTGTACCTCTTCATGTAAAGTCTTCATGTGTGCTATAAAGTCTTCAGCTTCAACACTGCACTTATCTGCTTTATCCATCGGTCTTAACTCAGAAGCATTTCTCGGGTTGTACCCAATGCACAATCTAGAATGGTGATTTACCAGTACTACGATTGACAGAATTTTTGTAAGCAAACTCAGCCTGTGGTAAAATCAGGTCCCATCCCTTAGGTTTATCTCCTACCAGACAGTGTAGAAGATTACCCAAACTTCTGTTGACTACTTTGGTCTGTCCATCAGTCTATGGGTGGTACGCAGAACTGAATTTCAATTCTTTTTTTAGCTTCTTCCATAGGGTTCTCTAGAAATAACCCACAAATTTGGTATCTCTGTCCAAGACAATTCTTTGGGATAGACCATGAAGTCGGACTACCTCCTTGAAGAACAAGTCGGCAATGTGAACCACATCACTTGTCTTCTGACATGGAATAAAATGGGCCATTTTTGAAAACCTATCAACAACAACAAAAATGGCATCATTTCCACGTTGTGTTCTTGGCAGACCAAGAACAAAATCCATGCTGATGTCTTCCCACGGTCTCTCTAGTACAGGCAATGGCTGGTACATTCCTGTATTTTGGCTGACACCTTTTGCCATCTGGCACACTCTGCAACCCTGCACAAATCTGGTCACATCTTGCTGCAACTGTGGCCAATGGTAATTCTTACTAACAAGAGCAATGGTCTTATCTCGACCAAAATGCCCTGCTAGTCCATCGCTATGTTTTTCTTTGATCAAATTTTCCCTCATGGAACTTCGTGGAATGCACAACTGGTTCTTCCGAAACAACATCCCATATTGGATCATGAAATCCAACCACTTAGTGCGATCCACAGTAGTAGGAGACACACATGCTGTCCATGCCTCTGCAAAATCTGGATCTGTTAGGTATAAACTCTTGAGTTCATCAAACCCAACAACCTGCACTCTCATTTCTATCAACAAATTATGCCTTCTACTCAAGGCATCCGCAACTCTATTAGATTTGCCACTTCTATGCTTTAGTACAAAGGTATAACTCTGCAGGAATTCAACCCACTTCAAATGTCGTTGGTTAAGTTTACCTTGACTATTTATATACTGCAAAGCTTGATGGTCAGTATATAAAACAAACTCTTTGGTTAGCAAATAATGTCTCCATTTCTTAAGAGCCTGAATTATAGCATAGAATTCTTGATCATAAACATAGTATTTCTTTCTAGCATCATTCAATTTTTCACTAAAGTATGCAACGAGTTTACCTTCTTGGCTCAACACAGCTCCAATGGCACTACCACTGGCATCACAGTCAACCTGAAACACTTCATTAAAATCTAGAAGTTCCAGAATGGGGTGTTCTGTCACTTTCTTCTTCAATATGTTCATACTAGTATCTGCCTTGGCAGTCCATTTAAATTCTCTCTTATCCCCTCTCATAGTTTCTGTTAGGGGTGCACAAATACTACTAAAGTCTCTAATAAACTTTCTATAGAAACTAGCAAGACCATGAAATGATCTTACCTCTGTTACATTCCTTGGGGCGGGCCATTCAAAGATAGCCTTCACTTTCTCAAGATCCATTTTTAGACCCTCCTCTGAGATGACAAATCCCAGGTATATCAACTCTTTCTGTACAAAACTACACTTCTATATATTTATCAATAACTGCTCCTCATGCAGTTTTTCAAAAACTGTCCGAACATGCAACAAATGTTCATCCAAAGTTTTACTAAAAATCATAATATCATCCAGATAAACTATCACGAACTTTTCTAGGAAGTCATGCAATACCTCATTCATCAGCCTCATAAATGTACTGGGTGCATTAGTCAATCCAAATGGCATAACTAACCACTCATACAAACCTTCTCTAGTTTTAAAGGTTGTCTTCCATTCATCACCCTCTCTAACATGTATCTGATGATATCCGCTCTTCAAATCAATCTTAGTGAAGTATTTAGCTCCACTCAAGCAATCCATTATATCATCCATTCTAGGTAATGGAAAGCGATATTTAATGGTAATTTTATTAATGGCTCGGGAATCAGTGCACATTCGCCATTCACCATTCTTCTTTGGTGCAAGTACTGCTGGCACTGCATAAGGGCTCAAACTTGCTCAAATCAAACCCTTCCTCAACAATTCCTGAACTTGTCGATTCAACTCTTCATTCTCAACAAGAGAAATTCTATGGGCTGCCTTATTGGGTAAGCTAGATCCTGGCATTAATTCAATCTGATGACTAATCTTCCTCATTGGCGGCAAACCCTCAGGTACATTGTCTGATATAATATCAGGAAATTCTACTAACAGATGTTCAACTTTTGCTAGAATGTTAGTAGTATCTTCTCTTTTTACAGTAGGAATTAATGCATAACACATTGAATCCCTCTTTAAACCATCCAAAAAAAAATTGCCATCTACTAAACAAATTCTAGCATTATTGCATACCTTTTCCTCAACCTCCTTCAATGGCTTCAGTTTGTGGTGTACTCCGTCTTTTGTCAGGGAATAGGTATTTGCATGTCCATCATGCGTTGCACATCTGTCAAATTGCCATGGTCTTCCAAGAAACAAATGGCAAGCATCCATCAGCAAAATATCACACAGGACCTCATCCTGGTATCTTCCAATTTGAAACTTGACCAAGCATTGTTCACTGACCAATGCTCTATGATCCTTTTGCAACCATGCAATCCGGTATGGATGCGGGTGTTGTCTTCTTTCTAGCTTTAACTTAGCTACCATTTCCTCAGAAACCAAATTATCTGTACTACCATTATCAATAATAATATTACAAATTTTACCTGAACATTTGCACCTCGTGCGAAATAGGATTTTTTGCTGATCTGGTTCCTTCTCTTCATTCAACAAGGTTCTCCTGGTGATCATCACGTCTTCGCACTCTGCTTCTTCAGAATGCTTAGATTCAACACATCCTCAACAACTACAGTTCTGGCATTACCTTAAGGTCTTCTGTTTGGTGTTTCTTGGTGTTTGGGACACTCAAATGATCGATGCCCTTCTTCTCTGCAATTAAAATAGGTTCCATAGAATCTGCCTCTGCCATATCCACATCCACCTCTACCTCGTCCCCTTTGATAATCATTGTTCTGATTACGGGGTCGATAAACATTCTCCTCTTTCTGTTCCTGGCAATTGCTGGTTTCACCAATTTTTTTTTTATCATCATATTTACCTCCACTGGTTCTTCCACCAGTTCTTCCACCACGACCTCTTCCTCTTTGCTTACTGTCAAATCTGCGGTTCAGTTTCTCTTCCACTTTTAGAGTAAACTGGTAAGCATCTTCAATGCTATTCATGCAAACCAGACTCAATTCTTCTTGCACGCTGGTTCTCAACCCATTAATGTAATGGGCTACTCTCTCTTTATTTGCTTTCGTATGATCGGTTCTAATAGAAATTTTAAAAAATTCTTCTATATACTCTTTAATAGATTTGTTGGACTGGCGAAAACTCTACATTTTTCTCAGCAGATCTAATTCATAATCTGTCAGAATAAACTATCATTTTAGTTTTTCCACCATTCAATCCCACCTGGTGATCTTTTCTTTTCCTCTTCGATTTCTTTCCAGTTGCACTCCTTTCCACCATATGCCAGCATGGCCTTTCAATTTTGTTCTGGCAAATTTAATTTGATTTGGATCTTAAACTTCCTCATATTTGAAATATTCCTTCATGTCATTAATCCAGTCGATTAATTCTTCTAAATTTAAATTTCTAGAATATGTGGATACATCTAGCTTCGACCTTTTTCCAAATTGAGAAATAGCTTTAATCATTCTCGATTATGTGGCACTCATTGCTTCTTCTTCTTCTTTAGATGAGTCTTCAACTTCGTCATCATCGTTGTGGTCTTCTCCTCTTGGCTCTACTCCTCTGTGCAATTCTTCCTGCAAAGCCAACACTTGTCTTTGCAATGCTTGAAAGTCTCCTTCAGGAACCACATTCCTCCTAGCACCATGATTTCTTTGCGATGACATTCTGCTTCACTGTTACTCAGAACCCGTAACCCCAAATCCTGGTGTGAGCTACCTCACGTTCGGTGCTCTGCTCACACACTCAGAATCTTGCTGCTCTGATACCACTTGATGGGGAACCAATATTAACAACAAGAGAAAACTTAATTTTATTCAGAGAACATGGAAAGATTACAAAGTACAAGAGAAAAATACAATGTAGTCT
The DNA here is from genome assembly GCA_028583015.1 of Wollemia nobilis. NCBI lineage: Eukaryota > Viridiplantae > Streptophyta > Pinopsida > Araucariales > Araucariaceae > Wollemia > Wollemia nobilis. Next base: position 14,317,972 of record JAQPPZ010003077.1, on the reverse strand, counting down.
CAATCTACGTCTTTCCAGCCTCTCGAATCCTTCAAAAAAATCCCCTTTTATAATCCAAGCTTCTTGCTGCAACCGTCGTTTGTAACCATCTTAACGGCTTCTGGAACTACCACATGAAACGGCCTTAACTACTTCTAGAACTGCCACTTGGAACTGTCTTAATGGCTTCTGGAATCGCCACCTTTCGTTCTACAATAGTCCACAAAAAACCCATCTTCTCCTTCTTAGCCAGGTCGCGAAAACATGACACGTCATGATTTCGTGACACTTTACTGCCCTTGGTTCTCCTTCTTCGATGTGTCGCGATATCGTGACATTTTTCTACTTTGGTCCTCTTTCTCCAATGTGCCATGATATCGCGACGCTTCTTCGAATTTTGGCTTTGTCTGCCAAAGTGTCATGATTTCATGACACTTCTTCGGCTTTTGGCTTTGCTTGCCAAAGTGTCACGATTTCGCGACACTTCTTCGGCTTTTGGCTTTGCTTGCCAAAGTGTCACGATATCGCAACACTTCTTTGGCTTTTGGCTTTGGTTGCCAAAGTGTCACGATATCACGACACCTCTTTGGCTTTTGGCTTTGGCTGCCAAAGTGTCACGATATCACGACACCTCTTTGGCTTTTGGCTTTGGCTGCCAAAGTGTCACAATATCGCGACACTTCGTTGGCTTATGGCTTTGGCTGCCAGAGTGTTGCGATATCGTGATACTTTGTTGGCTTTTGGCTTTGGCTGCCAAAGTGTTGCGATATCACGACAACTTTGATGTCGCGATATCACGACCATTTATGTTGTGATATCATGACAACTTTGATGTCGTGATATCACGACCATTTATGTTGCACTTGCCACGGTTCCAAATATGTCGCGATATCGGGATGACTTTTGTGTCACGATATCGCGACCATTTTTATACTTAGAAAAATTTTGCAAAACTTCGAACTTTTTTTCTTTTTGATGATGCAATATTGTTGTGCTGCCCTGGATGCTCCTGCATCATCAAGTTAATATTTAATAGTGTGAACTTCCTACTATTTCAACCCATGCACCATACTTCAAAATTCACCTAAGGTCAATTTTTGTAGAGTATGTTTATCTATTTTTACAATTTTGGAATGTGAAACAAAAGTGAATTATAAAATAAAGCAAATAAGGAATCATAAGTACACAAACATAGGGTGGTGATAATAGGCACCATATGGATACAAAAGACTAAATAATTGACCAAAATAATACAATAGCTCAATATCATGGATGGATACATATTGACATATTTATACATTCCAAAACATAAAATGATGCACTACAAAGCAACATAGGTCAATGATACATAGGCTATCATCCAATTACATGAATTAAACATGAATGTATTATTAAATGCATCTTTATGTTATGGTGGAAGGAAGAGGAAGATAGAATTATTTCATATCTTCTTGATGTTATTTTATATAGCTTAAGAATTTCATCTAAGCTTGAGAATTTTAGATTCTAGCAATGGCTTGGTAAAACTATTAGCAATATAATCACTTTATTTTTATAAACTTCATTGAAACAATCCCCATATTAATCAAGTCATGAATGTAATGATAATGGACTTCAATATGCACTGCTTTATTTTTGACAAGTAAATTGTATGCCAAGTTGATGGCACATCAATTTTTACAAAAAATAGTAGTTATTTTTTGTTATGCAAATATAATCTTTTTAAAATATCTCAAATTAAAACCGCATCCTTAGACAAGATGAACATGTCATGTTATTTTTATTCAATAGTGATTAGTCTCAACATTGTGTTTCTTGCAAGGACACATAATGGGCCTTGATTATCTAGGTAGAGGTGAAATTTATTAGGATAATAAAACTAAAATTGTATTCACCTCCTCATAATCATATGGAACTTCAACAAACAACTATACAAAGGCTAGGGACTACTTATGTAAATTTGGTAAACATCTATCCTTAGAATTATATAGTGAATCCTTTATAAATTTCACATAATAGACCTATCATTCCATTACAATTGGTATCAAAGACACACTCTTGAACCTATGGTTTAACTTCAGGGACTAGACATTTTTGGGCTTTTAGCCTATACTCATTTCTTATTGATATTTATCTCACCCACCCAATTTCCATACAATGTCTACTAGTTGTCAATCTAAAAATAAAAGGGTGCAACCTAAGAGTGAAAAATATGTGATTGGATATACAAAAGGGTGTGACCTAAAACACAAAAAATGATAAACCCATAAATGAAAATATATGATTCAATATTCAAAAGGGTGTGACCTAATGTCCAAAACTAAGACAAATAAATAAAAAAAGTAGAAAGGCATTTACTCCTAACTTTCTATGGAAGGAGTATCAAAAGGTTGGTTGAGTACCTATAAAGAAAATTTTATATTATTTGACAGTTTAAAGGAGCTCTATTTTATAGATGTGGTAAGAGAATGATGTAAAAGCTTTGATTCAAATATAAAAGATTATTTAACTTTGGATGAATTTAAAAATCCCTTCTTAGGAAAAAATGTCTAAGAATGTATCAAGGAAAGCAAGTCTAGAATAGGAAGTTTTATCATTAAATAATATGTTAAAGAATAAAATAGTAAAATTCATAGACTAATGAGCTAAATGGAAACATTGTTAAGAAAAAATAAATGTCTACAAAATAATGTAAAATTAAGAATCGACCACCACAAAAATTGCACTAGATTTTATTCAAAAACGATAAAAAAAATGGTTGTACTAAAGAAACATAATCAAATATTCCTTACAATATATTTTGGGCTATGTAAGGTTCATCCCATGCATGCATTTTGTCATCTAGACTCAAACATATGATGGGTCATTAGAGAGTTGTTCATATGCATACCATCTAAAGGAAATGAAATATATTTCATAGGGTCATCTAAGTTAGAACCATCTCATCATGCTCTCATCAATTCAAAGTTGTAGACTATCTAGAGGGTTGCATAAATTAACTAAATAATTCAATGACATAGTTTGAGTACTGACAAAGTCAAGTTGAGGGACATCTAAGAGCCAAAAGAGTAACATCTTAGAGTAGATGTCATCTAGGCAAGGTTTTCAACTTGTTTGTATTATCTAAAGTGTTTTGAGGGAAGTGGAAATAACTCAAACATTGGAGGATGTCACTCTTGCATGTAAATGTTTCTTATACTAGGTATGGTAATGTTATATAGTGAAGGTGTCATTACATTCAAAATACCTCATGTTTAACACTAAATCAACATGAAGGAATGACATTTATATTTGATTGATGTCCAATAGGTTTGAGACCATAAAACAATGTCATCCATAAGACTCTATTTGTTGTGATATGTTTGAGGTAGAGTAATTTGGTAAGGAGACCTAGCCATTAATGCCTTAGGTTTTCTTTACATCCTAAATTAAAAACATGTGTCATTTGATCTTGTAGATCGAGGATGGATTCTTTAAGCCCAATATTATAACTCAAGTGTGAACCGTAATAGTTATGATTTATCTTACAACTGACATAATTTAGTTGAGAACATATGTTTGTTTGAAGGGGAAAAAAGTTGGTCTCGCATGCATTATGGCTGTTGTTTTTGAATTATTGTAAATATATTTATCTCCTCCCAAAAAATGAAGTAAATACAGCAAAGCATATTAAAATGTCCTCTTATTTTGATATATGTGTGGAATATCTAAGATGTATTAAGTGGTATAATCAATTTAATGTTTAAATTTCAAGGCTTGAGCATAAAATAAAATTCAAAATATCAATTTAATAGATTAAATTCTAAGTGATTTGAGCATATATTTTTGCATGGAAAAACATTCCTTTATTTTTGTTAATGAAGTTACATATTTTTTTCCAAGTATAGGTGTATGGGCACTCTTTTGAATGCTCTTTTCAAACCCTATCCACTAAAATTTAAATTTTTGTTTTTTGAAGATTAAATATGGTTCTTAGCACCCCAAAGATGTTTTCCAAATCACAATTATTGAAAGGTGACAACTATTCAAGGCAATTTTAAAAATACACATTGGTTTTGAGGATTTGTGGAGATTCATCTTAGGTGCCATGCAAATACCTAGCATAGATCTGAACAGACAAAGAAAACTTATCAATGTAGACCAAAAAATCATTTGATCATAATGTTTGGTGTGACTAATGAGACTTTGTCATACACTTTTGATGTTATAACAACAAAATATGCATGGATAAACTCAATATGGTGTTTGAATCCAAATATTAAAATCACTTTCTATGCCTACATAGTCAATCACATTAATGGAGGTGAAGAGCAATGAGAAATTAGAGGGTTTTTCAATGGAGAATTACAAATTTCAGAGTCTTTACTCAAATGTTAAGCAAATACCAATGATGATGTAATTATTCTAATTGTGCTTCAAGAATTATCATCTATATTTAGTATTTTGGTGATAACCCTAAATATTACTAATCATATTTTTGATTTTCAGGACTATTGTAAATTTGTTTCAGTAAGAGAAAGAAATTCATGAAATAAAAACTAAAGATGAACATGCTCTAACCATGCATTAGAAAGGAAATAAGCCTATGTATTTGAATAAAGGTAGTAGGCCCCCCAAAAAGAATCAACAAAAATTAAAATAAAAAGGTTATAATCAGTAGTAACAAGGACAAGGGAAATTTTTATACTCCATTTTCACATGTTCTATTTATGGAAAACTAGGACATGTACTTCAGACTATAAGTACCACATTCTCCCATGTGATTTTTCTAATAATAAATAGAAAATATTAGGAGCTAAGTAGATGGATAATCAATGGCAAAGAAATAATGTACCTAAAAACCAACGTGGTGATGGAGTAGAGGATGCCAATTCTAACAAAGACTATCTCCTAATGCAATCATAAAATGTATCCCAATTTGGTATGTTAATTTGGTAGATACTAAATATATAATAGGCAAAAAGGAATGGTTTGTGTGCCTTGACCATGATGTATTTTTAGGTATATTAAATCATAGGTCCCAATATCCAAGATCTAATATAAATCAATATTGAAGCATACAATTTACTAACCAATATAAATCAATCAAATTCATGAAATAATAACAATTTTCACTAATAATACTCATGATATTATTGATAAAATATACAAGATCTTTGTTACAATTATCTTGCTTGATCTAACAATTTTTTGAAGCTTTTTCATTACAATACATGGAGTTTTATCTCCATAATATAACCTTAGAAGATGACTCTTCAATACTTGACTATTGTTCTCCTCACATATCAAAGAGATCCACACATATGAAAAATCTCTCATGTCTCTTGACTTTACATCTTGCCATATACTATGTGACTCTTCACTTGCATACTTGAAACCTACACACATGACTCTTGACTTACCTATATGACACATTGCACACTCTCACATATTACACACTTGCACTCTTTATTACATGACACTTTGCACACTCTTACACTCTACACACTTGCATACTTTATTACATAACACTTGGATTCTTTTCATACATTGACACATACTTTAGGGATAAATCATGCTTCCTAATCTAATAACTCATACCCTAATATAATATTTGCATATGTACAATTGTACCATGGGGGTACATTAACATCTACCAAATAATGTAATATTCTCCAACACCCCCTTGTATTATTATCATGACCCGCCCCAATGGGACCCCTAATGAGGAAACAATATGATTGAGCTTATTGGTTTAATGCCTAACTTTGTTGGTGCTATAGCTATGCATGGATATGATGTTGCATTTGATTATGAATTATGCCTCTAATATTATTTTATTTTATGGTTCTGCAAGGCTAACCATGCTTACAGGTGGACATTGTCAAACCATCGGTTTGATAATATCATTGACATCACCTTTAATTGATCAGCAAAAGAGTTGAATAATATTTATGCTTGCAATGATTTCTAATTTAATTGACTAACCATTTATGATGGTAGGTTATAATTTAATTTTTAGCCTTGATGAATGCTTTAAATTTTGTGGCAAGGGAAATGTCTATTATTCCCTCTTGAATATAGAAGGTTAAATTAAAATGATTAACCTTTGCATTATATTTTAATTGGAAATTAATTATTTGTTTTAATATTGCTTTTAGATTTGATAAACAAAACAATAAATTTATAATTTTTTTATTGCTAAGTATGCTCTCATTATTGTGGCAAGAGCATAGGGAATTTAAAGCATGTTTTTATATATTTAAAAACCTCCTTTGACTTTCCATAGGAGGCAAATATGTAGTCTTATCTTAAAATGATTGCCATTTTTTTGAAATAAATGGATAAGCTTAGGCCATATGGGACTGAGCTTGGTGGATACCATAATGATGTCCTAATCCTACCCCCTACCACCTCAGGAAAGAGCTTGGTTTCCTTGGGAAAGGGGGATGGCTTTGGGGTAGCCATTATGCTGGGGAATGGAGGTTATTTGCAAAACAATAAGTGTTGGATGGAGAAATCAAGCATACTAGGAAAGGGGAGAGAGACTAAGGAAAGTGAAAGGAGGAATGTGGGGAGGCCAAACTAGAAGACTTTGAAGAGGATCAACTAATGCTCATGTTTTCTTTGATATTCTCTCATACTTTCCTTGAGCTCTGAGACCATGAATGTTGAATCCTTTAGAAAGAGGATTGTTAGATAATTTTTGAGAAAATTGTATGTTAACCTTAGCTCAATTTCATGGAGAAATTGACATACATTTGGAATCAATTTTGTGGAGAAATTGATAAATTTTTGGAATCAATTTTATGGAGAAATTGATAGGCTTTTGGGATCAATTTCATGGAGAAATTGATATATTTTTTTGGGATCAATCTCGTGGAGGTATTGAGTGTTTTATGGAATCAAATTTATGAAGGAATTTAACTATAACATTGGTGTATGGATTTGATTTAATGGAAGGATATTTAATGATGCTAAACCTTAGATTAATGAGAGGTTACATTTGAATATAATGAGTTTGAAAATACATTAGTGGATAGTTTATTCCATTGAATTGATGATTTGAAAATGTGTTAGTAGATAATACACCTCTTGAGTTAGAATGACGCATTAGGGGATAATGTTTTGCATTGATCTAAAGATTTATTTTATGCTAGCGGATAGCGTATTTCATGTGATAGAGATATACATTAGTGGATAATGTATTTTCTTTTCTTTATTAGGAGAAATAATGTTAGTGGATAATATGTATCATGTGATAGAAAATACATTTGTGGATAATGTATTTCATTGGTTTGATGATTTTATTTATGCTAGCGGATAGCGTATATCATGTGATAGATATATACATTAGTGGATAATGTTTTTTTTTTAGATAAGATGAATTATGTTAGTGGAGAACATACTTCATTTTTAGGTAATGCATATCATTGGAATGAGATATGATATAAATGTATTAGTGGTTAATATACTTTATTACGGTGGAGTATTTTTAGATAGCCTAGTATATGTTAAGATGTAATAATGATTATGTGGTACATGGAAATGTAGGGGAGGATCTTTCTCCTACTTGGTAGGCTTGCATTGGAGGAACTCATTTGAGAGGATTATGGATTCCTCTCTAATTAGTTGATGTATGCAATGTTATAGTTGATATATGACTACATTGGTCTCCTAGATGGAGGTGATTCTTGAGCTTGGATCGAGGGATCGGGGAGGAGATATCCTTGGGGGTGAACATGGAGTTCACCTGATGGAATTATGGGGTTCCCTAATAGCATTGTAACATGAAATAAAGGACCTATTCATGTATTGAGGACTTGGGATTCATAAAACCTGTGAAGATTCCTATGCACTTATGTTGATGGTTGCATCAAAAGAGATTGTATACTACTAAATCCAATATGGAAGGAGATATTTTATGGTTCGATTTTGAGTTAATGCAAAGGAATAGACTTAGAATAATTTGATACCAAGCATTCCTTGAATAATTAAGGAATATCTATATTTCCTTTTGAAAGAGGACTATCATATCAATTTTGAGAAAATTGTATGTTAACCTTAGCTCAATTTCATGGAGAAATTGAAAAATATTTGGGATCAATTTAATGGAGAAATTGATAGACTTATGGAATCAATTTCATGGAGAAATTGATAGTTTTTGGGGTAAATTTGATGGAGAAATTGATAGACTTTTGGGATCAATCTCGTGGAGGGATTGAGTGTTTGATGGAATCAAATTTGTGAAGGAATTTAACTAGAACCTTGGTGTATGGATTTGATTTAATGGAAGGATATTTAATGATGCTAAACCTTAGTTTAGTGAGAGGTTACATTTGAATATTACGAGTTATAAAGTACATTAGTGGATAGCGTATTCCATAGAATTGATGATTTGAAAATGTATTTGTAGATAATACACCTCTTGAGTTAGAATGATGCATTAGGGGATGATGTATTTTATTGATCTAAAGATTTTTTTTATGCTAGTGGATAGTGTATTTCATGTGATAGAGATATACATTAGTGGATAATGTATTTTATTTGATTTATTAAGAGGAATCATGTTAGTGGATAATATATTTCATGTGATAGAAAATACATTCATGGATAATGTATTTCATTGGTTTGATGATTTGATTTATGCTAGCAGATAGCATACATCAGGTGATAGAGATATACATTAGTGGATAATGTATTTGTTTGATATAATATGAATTATGTTAGTGGATAACATACTTCATTTGCAGATAATACGTATTATTGGAATGAGATGTGATAGAAATGTATTAGTGGTCAAAATACTTCATTGTGATGGAGTATTTTTAGATAGACTAATATATGTTAAGATGTAATTATTATGTGGTACTTAGACAAGTAGGAGAGGGTCTTTCTCCTTCTTGGTAGGCTTGCATTGGAGGAACTCATTTGAGAGGATTATGGGGTCCTCTCTAATGATTTGATGTATGCAATGTTATAGTTGATATACAACTACATTAGTCTCCTAAATGGAGGTTATTCTTGAGCTTGGACCAAGGGAGGAGATATACTTAGGGGTGAATGCATAGTTCACCCAAGGGAATTATGGGGTTCCCTCATAGAATTGTAGCATGAATTAAAGGACCTATAAATGTATTGAGGATTTGGGATTCATAGGAACTATGGAGATTCCTATACACTTATGTTGATGGTTGTATCAAAATGGATCATGGATCCTTTATATAATTGTAATGGAGCCATTAAAAATTAATTAAATGAGAAAGGATATTTTGAGGTTGGGTTTATTCCCCATGAGGGTTCCTAAGATAAATAAGGTGTCACATGTGTGATTATTGATATATCATGATATTTTTTATTATTGCTTTCTAAAAGAGAGCTTGATATGGATTTAGTACTCTAATTTATGAAGGATGATCTTGGTTAAGTCTCTATTAAGAAAAACATGTGGATGGAATTTGTATTCCTTGTTAATCATAATGGTTATGCTTATGGGCTACTAGATTGGTAGGAAGATGATGAGAGAGAGATAGATGAATAGCCTATCTGCAATATGCTTAGTACACCTACGTAGATGGATTTACATATTGTGTAGAAATTGTTAGAAATAGAGTCTATTACATCATTTGGATCATGTAAATGTACCTTTCCTTGGTACATACTTAGGACATTAGATTAATTTAGGGGGAATTTATCTAGTTACTTCATGCAATATAATAACTACACAAGTTTCAAAGTGCAAGTTGTATATGTGCAAGTTATCCCTTGCACATCTAGGTAGAGTGTTGGCCAAGGAACCTATTTCCTATATAAAGGGCCATAGGTATAGAACATAGATATAGAAGTGTGTAGAGAGTGAGTACTACATCAGTAGGAAGTAGTATTGACCAAAGTGGTATGATGTAGCAGTGTGATGTAATATGATGGAGTGTAATATGCTCAATGCCTATTCTTGAGTAGTAGCTCTATTCATGGAGTGTTCATTTCCTCCAAAGCTATTTTGTAAATATCTCCATCATTTCTATATATATTATTTTTAGTCATCTTGCAGATTTACTTTATGTCATATTATTATGCATCTTGTGTTTATATCTTCCATTACATGATGCATAAAAATCTAACAGTGGTATCATAGATATGGTAGATCAATAGGAAAACCACCATTATCATTGACCCTGAGTTTTTTTCAACCTGATGTGCCATTGGACCAGTCATTTTAAAAAATACTTAGGAGAGTCTAGGTGGTAGAATTAAGGAGAGCCACAAGTTAGGACTAAAATAAATCTCGGTTTCTAGAATATTGATATTGCATATGGCTAGAGTCTTTCCACAAAGTTTCAAGGGAAAACTTGTGAAGACTAGGACTCAACATTTGATCCACTAGTTTGATGAATCAACTAGTGAAGCTCATATAAGAGATCTGGAGAAATTGACCTGAAGTTTCTTTTATTGTAGGGAATTAATTCTTAAATGATTGGGACACCTCCTACAACAAAAATCTAGGAGATTTCAACTTTATTTCCTGAATATTGGAGCACTTTCATAGTGCATATATTAGTTACCGCAAGAGAAGAATACTATAGAAGAGACTTTTGGAGCAGAATTATGGTGAAGTTGGGAGATAGGAGATCTCCATTGCTAAATTGGAAACTTCACAAGAATAAAAGGCCATAGAAGCCTTAAAAGGCCATAGAAGTCTTGATCCATAATAAAAGTCCATAGTAGCCTTGATCCATAAGGAAATGCCATAGAAGCCTTGAAGGAAAGGCCATAGAAGCCTTGAAGGAAAGGCCATAGAAGCCTTGGAAAAAGGCCATAGAAGCCTTGGTACTAAAAAAGGCCATGTAAGCCTTGATACTGAAAAATGCCACAGAATCCTTGATACTAAAAAGGCCACAGTAGCCTTGATCCTGAAGAAGACTTCAGAAGAGAGTATCTAATTCAAAAGCATATTTTAGTACTAATATTTTGTTGCAGGAACAAGAAGATTTAGTGAGTTGGGAAATATTCCTACAAAAATGTTAGGAGGATTATCTTCTTTAGAATCAATCCAACACCTAAAGCAAAGAGATGAGGAGAAGATCTCATTGATGAAGAAGGACTAGGAGAGTCCTACTTGAATACAAAGGTAGTAGAATTAGAGATACAGGAGAAGATCTCACCACCAACACTTCTAGAAGTAGAAGGTTGAAGATAAGGTCTCAAGTAAGACCAGAAGGAGATACAGGATCAAAGGCCTTGGAGAGGTCTCTACGAGCATCCAATAAAAGTCTTGGAGAGCCTTGCTGAAGAATTCATCAAAGGAGTTCCAAGGAGAACTCATTGGAGAAATTCACTATTGGAGATAGTGAAATATTTGGGATAATTTTCGCCATCCGACAACAAGCCCAAGAAGAAGAATTTGGCAAGGAGTGCCAAATCTCAGAAGACCTCAAGACATACAGAATCTTGAGAAGAAGATCCTATTTGAAGTTAGAATTCGACAAGAAGCTTGAAGGAAGATTCAGACAGAAGAAGCCTACCAAATCCAGGAGACTTGGATATTACCTCTCATAGCAAGAAGGCACCACTTTAGAATCAAAGATATCTATAGCAAAAATAAGGAGACTACAAGAGGAGAACAAGCCACCAAAATTCTAGGCTCATGAAAAGGGAGACCATATTTTGGTGAAGACAAAGCTATTCAAGGCACCCTATAGAGAGTTGCAAGATCTTATCTAAGGCAGCAACTTGGTGATCATAGACACCAAGATCTACATCCTCTACAAAAGTGGCGAAAAGGAATTTCAAAAAAAGGTAAGCAACTATTGGTGCAAGTAGATTCATTAAGTGGATTACTTATCAGATTTGTTTAAGCACCTTAACTGGATTGAAGTTGCAAAAAGGAGAGTTGAATTAGAGTCTTCAAAAAGGTGCAAAAAGAAAGGATTCTTTAAGGTTCATTTGCACTTTAGGAGTTGATTAGATTTCATAATCTCAAACTATCTATCAACTACCTATTATCTACTTTGAAAAAGAAAATGAAGACTAGCTCCTATTACCTTGTTGTTAAAGAAATTTTAGAATAATTCTTGAAGATTCATTTCAAATTATTCTTGATTAGTTGCAGTAGATTGATTAAGTGCATTAGTTTTTTAGAGTTAATTGGAGTAATAAGGTGATATTATTAGTGCATTAAAATATTATTAGATTTGCACTATTATTGCTCTCAAAAATATTATTGCTTGTGTTCGTAAGAAGGGCACAAAAATAGAATTTATCAAAGTTTCTAAAGATACTATTAGTGCACAAATATTTGCAAATTTGGGTGGCCTGAGGAAGCCAAAAAATAAGCTCAATCCTCCAAGTATTGGATAATAAGGTAACCACCAAAAAAAAGAGCATCAAAGGAAGCATCGAACGAGACTTGGTGAGTCTCAAGTTCAAGGTACAAAAATAGTGCAGAAAAATACAGCAAAACAAAGCTTCCATCATGTGGTTACAAGCTTGGATCCATACATAAAACATCCAAGCTAAAATGGGAAGGTGTCTATTCAAAAATACAACCTTAAAACCCCTATATTGCACTCAAATATTCTGCCTCAAAACCATAAATTTAGATGTAAAAAGAGGAGTGCAAAAGAAGGTGCAATAAGCATATTTTATGTAAAAACTATTTTACATTATATTGCACAAATCCTAATCTAGTTATATAGGGAGAAAATGCAGATTTAAAGGTGCCCCAAAGGCACTACACTTGCTAGAAAAACCAGCTGAAAGTGGTTGTATGCTAGCATCAATCAAATCTTAGCTCAAGGAGCCAATCAATGGGCTCATACTCCTCGCATCCAAGATGATCGAACCTGCAAGATACAACATGCAAAAAAAAGGGAGAAAACAGTGTTAATAAAGAGCAATAAAATCTACAAATGGAAGACGTAAGCAAGCAAGGAATAAAGGAAAATGAAGCACCATTGGAGTGTCACTTACTCCACAATCGCTGGCAAAAATCAATGCTCAAAGCCTCCATATTGTTGCTCCATATCCCAGCTAAAAGCAAGTGCAAGTGAATGAAAGAGGAGTTGGGGATTTTTGAAGCTAAAAGGATCTCCAAAAAGGTTTGTTTGAACCAGTGAAAGGGAGGACATCCATGCAGAGAATAATGTGACACTTGTCACCAAAAGAGAACCCTAACACTCAAGTCAAGAGAGCGCTCATCTTCAAGAAAGGAGTTACACAAATAGGTTGGTGCATTGAGTGTATGGGATACACTTATCCCTTGGAATATTGAATATTTTGCTAAAGAGTGTAATGCTCATACGTTACAAGAAGGAATATGAACGTATCATTTGCACCAAACTCTCCTTAAGCGCTCGATGAGAAATGGACGTGCCACTTGGCACCTTAGACAAGAAGCTTCTCCATATTAAGGATGTCAATGACTGAGGTCAAAGGAGAGGGTAAGTAAATTCTCATCTTGACATTTACACTTCATCATCTACATGCACAGTACAGAATTGTAGCATGGAAAGAAGGTGTTAAATCCTTCAATACTCAATCCAAGAGAGGTCAAAGCAAGAGTCCAAGCAGCACCATTTTTGGAACGCGTATAGCTCCAAGCGATTCCATTGGAGGGTGTAGTCACAGTGTCAAGACATCTACATAAACAACGTGCATCCCTAGCTTCTCAGTAGAACAACACCATATATTTCTTGGTGAAAGGTAAATTTTAATTCCTATTATTATATGCTTTCTTTCCTCGGGAGTCATAAGGTTGTAATTAAAGGAATTTAATTAATTGAAAGCAATTTATCAAAGGGAATACTTTATCAAATAAATACAATATTTGCAATATAAATCCTAGGAGCAATAAGGGTTTCTACTGGAATAAATAATAATTATTTACAAATATTATTGTGATCTAATTTATCCAAATATTAGGGAGTCATAAGGGCTACTACATCAAATTAATTAATTGAAAAATTAGATACACTAAACCTAATTTCCAATAGGTTATTCATAAAAGAGAGGTTTATCATAGCTCTTTCAAAGGTTGGATATTCATAATATTATTATCTCAAACTTATCAAAAGGAGACAAAAGATCCAACATTATTACCTCTTTAAAATTTGGGAACAGTGCTTAGTTCAATAGGAGCAATAAGGGATAATAGGAATTGATTTTGGTATTTACAAAACCTTTACAAAATCAATCAAATATTGAACTATAATTTAAAAAAGCACTATATCAGGGGTTGTCTATAAAACAAGGGGATTTTTTTTTTTTTTATATATCCTAACATAGGGAGTCATAAGGTAGACTTCTAATATTCTTGCAAAATCTAGAAGGATCTATCATGGATGATATCTTAATAAATACCTTCAATAATGAAGAACTACTACATGAAGTAGAATACTACTCCCAAAACTTAATAGATACTCTAGAAGGATATGAGTATCTATCCATTAGTGACAAAGAGAAATTTTCCTTGTTTCTTAAAGAAGCTAAAGAAGGTAACTTTACAACATTGATTGGTTATCTTCATGATATTCTCTTCACAGCATGGTGGAATTCACAAAGATTGTTACATTTTCACCAGAGGAATGTCTGATGGTGTATCTATCACTAATTGTGTTTGTGCTTACTCAACACAAGGAACAAGATAAATAATAATATTATTGTGATGATAAACTAACTTTTCATGAAGCAGAAATTCTACCAGCACCAATGCAGAATCACAAGAGGAGAAGAAGAAGAAAAATGAAGAAAAGATATGCTAAAAAGAAACTTGGCATCATGAAGACTGAACCAGTTGAACACATGCAACAATCAGAATAACCTCCAATCATAGCTTACTTTGCATCATATGAAGACATAGATTATCTAGTGAACCTAATCGCAATGAGCAATGAAGGAGAATTCAACTTCCATTATCCGATGGAAGAAGATCCACATTGAAGACTAAAGTCTTCAATATCCAAATAATGTAATACAGGGGGTGTTAGAAATAGAGTCTATTACATCATTTGGATCATGTAAATGTACCTTTCCTTGGTACATACTTAGGACATTAGATTACTTTAGGGGGAAGTTATCTAGTTACTTCATGCAATGTAATAATCACACAAGTGTCAAAGTGCAAGTTGTATATGTGCAAGTTGTCCCTTGCACATCTAGGTAGAGTGTTGGCCAAGGAACCTATTTCCTATATAAATGGCCATAGGTATAGAACATAGATATAGAAGTGTGTAGAGAGTGAGTACTACATCAGTAGGAAGTAGTATTGACCAGAGTGGTATGATGTAGCAGTGTGATGTAATATGGTGGAGTGTAATATGCTCAATGCCCATTCTTGAGCAGTAGCTCTATTCATGGAGTGTTCATTTCCTCCAGAGCTATTTTGTAAACATCTCCATCATTTCTATATATATTATTTTTATTCATATCATAGATTTACTTTAAATCATATTATCCTGCATCTTGTGTTTGCTATATCCCATTACATGTTGCATCAAAAGCTAACAGGAATAAATGTACCTTCTAGATAAGCTAGCTCATCATGGATATGAGATAGATAGCTTATTTTTTTTATGCCTAGTGCACCTATGTAAATGGACTTACGCAAGGTAGAGATATGTGTATCCCTAATGAATGTAAGACAAAAATAATTCTCTCTCGAGTTGGGTTGGAATTTTTGGGTTGTTACAATTACATTATTTGGTTTGAAGAATTTTATTCTTCAATATACTACCTTTAAACCTTTTTTCTCTTCTTCTTTGTCTTCAAATTTATTTCTTTGGTTCTTTATTTTATTCTTCTTTTGTGTCTTTGCTATCTACTTCTTCCTAGTATTGTTCTTGATCTTGTTTTTTGACTGAATTAGTAAATCATTACAATAGTATATTCTATGAATATTGGAATTTAATGATTCCACATTAAAATCAACATATGTTGAATTCATCAACATATTCAAATCTATTGTATCACAATTGGCATCTTTCATTTCATTTTTTCCTTGTATTTTTTCTTGATAAATCTCAAAAGTGAGTAATGTCATGTAAATCACTATGCCTACTTTAGTAGGTAATATAATAGCATTTTGAGAATTCCACCATGAACTAAAAAATAATTCATGAATATAATTGATGAATATTGCAAGATTTTCATATTTGCATTTTTTAGAATCAAAGTCAATTTCTTCTTCAAGTCATCTAACATATCTCTTTGCTCATCAAAATTATCCATCAGATTTTGAGTATAGAATTTTAGATTTTTTAACATCTCTTCACTATCTTATGAAAATTCATTTATCATAATTTCTTCCATGATGAATTCCTTTGATGTGGTAATCCTTATTTCTCCAAAATTTGAGTAATCAATAAAATTTCAAACAATACCTTCAAACAAAAAAATTCATTTTTTCAATCAAGCAATCATTTTCTTATAACTTCCACAAATTCTTTCAAATAAAATTTTCAATTTTCAAACTTAAGCCATCAATTTTGCATTCATCAAGATTCAATTTTTCAAATTCATTCATAAAATTATTCAATACTTATCTCTCCAAATTAATTCAGTTTCAAATATTGTATTTCATTTCTCCCCAAAGTAAATTTCAATATAATTTTAACCAAATAATATTTTCAATATTTTTATTCCACTTATTTCTTCTTAGTTAAAAATAAAATGATTATTTAAATATACTCCTTATAACTCCAAAAATGTGTGCCTAAATTTGAAATAAAATTGTCTAAAATTTCATTTTATTAGTTGTGTGCTTTAGTCTTCTAACATCTCTAGTTATGTCAAGTAGGGACGAATTAAGTCTGCTACACGTTAAACAAAAATATCTTAAAAATATAATGCTTGCATGTGTTTTTTTTTCCTCCTAAGCTCTTTGCTCTACATTTATTTTAAGGATTATTGATGTTTTGTATATTACTTTTTCAATTTCTTATCACTACTTAGGCATCTAGGATTTGACTCTTTACATTTATGCAACATGTCTCCTCATTCATAGATAGGTATTACTTCTTCAAATGGCCTTTGACTACTCTCTTTGCACTTTAGGTGAATTTGGATTTCATCTTCTCTTTTCACACCTCATGTAGCTCCACACATTCCTCAAGTGGTTTTACACTTTCCTTAGGAAAAGTTATTTTCTCTTCTACTCGAGGAAGGCTTCGATATTAAGAACCTTCTATTAAAAATAATTTATTCACATAAATATTGCAATTAAAATAGAATTTTATGAAATAATAGTATATTGCAATATATAATGTAAATGCATAATTAAAGTAATCTCACAAAACAACATAAAATTGTAGGTCTCTTCAAGAGGGCAACCTCCTTCGATACCTTCATTAATTTACAAAAATACACATCATTAATAGATCCATATCTTTTAGATATATACTTCATGTAACCCTAGCCTAATGCTAAAGAGTTGGGTTACATGCAAAATACCACTCAAACTAGAATCCTCTACCAAACATCGATTACATTATTGATAATGGTTACATGAAATAATCCCACTTGTCTAGGTACCTTACTTGCCACATGCCATTACAAAGTATTACAAAATAACATTATAAATGGGTCCCCACATTGGAAGGGGGTCATTACATAATCATATGAGAATTACAAAAATAGTGTTAGGATGGGGTCCTAACATGCCCTTCCCCTTCAAAAATATTTGTCCTCAAAGTTGTAGATGATGAAACTAGTGTTGTAGCTACTAGAGATACTCCCAAGTGGTATCTTCTAGTTGTATTCCATGCCATTGAATAAGAACCTCAATGATTACATGATTTTAAAGAGTGTGTGATCTACAATCCAATAGTCATTCTAGCTCGAGCAAGATTGAACCCTCTTCATCCAATTTGGGTAAAGTATATTGAACTTGTACTTGATTGCCCATAACCTTATTGAGAGAGGATACATGAAAGATAATATGAAGCTTGGATGTATATGGGAAGGCAAATTTGTAAGCCATTGCACAAATTTTTTGTAAGACCTAGTAGGGGCTATAGTATTTGGTAGCAAGTTTTTGGCACCTGCAAAGTTGGAGTGATGACTATTTATATGGCTACAAGTAGAGGAAAACCATATCACTGAAATCAAAGTTGCACTCAAAATGGTATTGATTAGCTTATTGGCACATTCAAGTCTGGGCTAATTCTAGATTCATCCTTAGTTGATGGAGGACTATGGCATATTGGTGGAGTATAGTGTCAACAACATGGGCCTTCGAGCTGCTTGGAATGTAGGAGGAGGTATTGATGGAGGTCATTCATAAATTGCTTCAAAAGGGATAACCTTTATCGCAATGTGATAGGATATTTTATACCACCATTCGGCCAAGGGAAGCCACTTCGTCGATTATGTAGGATGATTAGAGGTAAGTAAATGAAGATATATCTTCCAGTATTTATTGAAAAATTTTATTTTACCATCCCTTTGTAGATGATATTTTGAACTCATTCTGAGCTAATTTCCCTGCAACTTAAATAAATTTTGCCAAAAATTACTAGTGAAGGTAGGATCTTGATCGAACACAGTGGATGTGGGAATGCAATGAAGGCAAAAATAATAATCTAGAAAAAATTAGGCAATAAATGAGGTTGTGTAAGGATGGGAGAGGGAACAAAAATGAGCATACTTCATGAAGACGATCCACTACCACCAAAATAACCTATTTTCCTTTGAACTTAGGTAACCCTTCAATAAAGTCTAAGGAAATATTTGTCCAAATTTTCTTGAGAATAGACAACGGATGAATAGTTCCTGGGGAATGCACCATTTCTTCCTTCATCGGCTAGCATATATCACACTCTACCACAAAATTTTGAATGTTCTTCTTCACACCCTTCCAAAAGAAAGTATTCTTAATCGTATTCATAGGTCTTGAGAAACCCATAATGGCCTATAGTGGGTGAAGCATGCATCTCCTTCAAGATGAGCTCTTGTAGTTGAGAAGTGTGGAAAATAACAAGGCATTAGAGATATCTCAAATCTTGGTCATCCCAAGTGTAGCTTGGATATGAGGTAGGCATTGTATGAAGTGTGAAAATCAAATTTAGCAATCCTAATTCCTTGAGTATACCCTTGTAGAGAGAATAATCCAATGAGGTATGGGTGAAGATATGGCACATAACATACTTTGAGTATCAAATTTATGAAAGAGTGCATCTTCCATAATGTTCTGCATGAAAGAGTGCATATGCCATACTTTGAGTATCAAATTGACTTTTTTATAGGTAATCTCATAACCATAGCTCATAAGTTTAGAGACCCACTTTTATTATTCTAGGGTGGTGACCCGCTACTCTAGGAAGTACTTGAGACTTTGGTGGTTTGTTTTGATGGAGAAGTGAATCCTAATGAGATAGGATTGCTAATAGTAATTGCATGCAATATTGTGAGCATCTCCTTTGCATAAGTTGATTTTTCTAGATTTTGACTTGAAAGTGCTTGACTAGTGAAGGCCAAGGGTTGTCCTTCCTACATCAACATGACTCCAATACCATTACTTAAAGTATCACTTTCAATTACAAATGTTTTGGATAAATCATACATTTCTAAGACTGGAGTGGTTGTCATAGCATTCTTTAGATCAAGAAAAGCCTATTTGGTTGGGCCTATCCAATTAAAATAATTCTTGTTAACATGGTCATTAAAGGAGTAGCAATCTTGCCATAGTTGTGGATAAATTTGTGATAATAGCCTATGAGTTCCAAAAATCCATAAAGACCCTTAAGAGTGTGAGGCTTTATCCAATCTTGAATGGCTTGAATATTTTTAGGGTCAACTTTAACTCCCTCTAATGAGTGTCATTAAAGCTCATCATTTAACTTAGTCTATCAATCAAGGGAAGTTTCCTAAGGTTGTATATGATATAGGATATTAGAAATGCAGCTTGGAAATCAGAGCACTAGGTTACCTATTGGAAACAGAGAATCATAATGTCTTCTCAAAAAATAAACTAGTTAACACATTTTTCATAAATAAAACTAACTACTTACAAAATTTGAAATTACTGAAGGAAAATTTGCTAAATAATGACAATAAAATAAAGTACTTGAATTAGAAAGACAAAATGTAAAATGTTGGAAATTAATGCTACTAAACTAGGAGATTAAAACAGGAAATAAATGTTAAAAAATAGTAAACTAATCTTGAGCAACGGTGCTTTAATAGAAATAAAAAATATAGAAGTAAATGAAATTCAGCTAGCTAAAACAATATACAAAAAACTCACATGCATAATAGGGGAAAACAGAGTTTCTAATCTACTACAATAAATTTCATGAAAATAATAATAAAACCTACAATTTATGTTACAAAATTCCCTCCACCAGACCTGAGAGTGGACCCTTGCTCCTAGTTCTAGTAGAAGGAATTATCTTACCAAATCCTAAGCTAAACTATGAAGTCGAATTAAATTAAAAGACTAATTATGAAAATGTTGCACTTTGTTGACTTAGTTCACTATTACATCAATGGTTGATTGAGTTCAGATTCCTCTATCCGATTTTGTAATATCCTATTGACTTATTTCCTATTTCTATCGACCTTTCAATGAAGGCAAATAATGAATATATATACTAAATTATCCCCTTACATTTACGATTGCTTTGATGTTATTGACTCCTACAGTTTTGCAATCAATAAATATTTTATCATGATTTAGGATAAAACTATGTTGTGGATAATTATCATATATTTTGCATCTCCAAATGCTATGGAAAGTTCTAAAATAGATCCAAGGAATTTTATGTTGATTACCAACATGCCACCCTGCTTTTCCTCCTTAAAAATTGGTTAGAAGACAAATTTTGTTGTTGCTGCAAAAAATCTTGTAGCAAATCTGTCTTTTCCATAATTAAAACAATAAGCTAAAATAGAGAGATTCCCTCATTTTTATGCCTCCAATCATTATGGGATACCTTGAAATAGTCTTATAAATATTTTTTCCAAATCCTAACTTTCTAGCTCACCATTTGCACCTTCAAAATGGTCAAATCAATTCTATTTCTAGTGCAGGAAATTATGTAGTAAATTTTGACTTTTTTAATTTTAGAATAGTATATTAAAACAGATGAAGTGCCTTATTTTCACTCCTCCATTTGTTTTGAAATGCTTTGGAATAGTCAAAAGGAAGAATTTTTCTAAATTTCATCTTGCCAACTCATCATTTGCACCTTCAAATTGGTCAAATCAATTCTATTCCTAATGTAGGAAATTCTACAACTACTCTAGAACATCAGGTTGATTAATAGCTATGTGCAAATGCATTGGAAATCATGTGATGAGTCAATCTCCAATGGTTAGTCATATTCTCCTTTATCTATTTTATATTTATAAGGCGTTTGAAATCCAAATTTGGCATGCAACATTTATTTCCTATAATCTTGCAGGTTGCTACCTAGATGTTCTAGAGCAACCTGCATTTTTCTGTTATAAACTTGCACTTTTTCTAGCTTTTGTGCAAAATGCATAGTTTGACCCAGATTGTCATAAAAATGCAAAATTTAAGCAAAAAATAGTTCAAACATGTGAATGCAATATGTCTTCAAACCCTATGACCAAATTTTTCACTTATGACACTTTTTATTTCACTTTATTACATACCTAATAAATATTAAAATCATGTGAAATAACCATAAAAACTGCAGACTGCCTATTCAAACAACAACATATCATTTTCTGTAATTTACCATATTAACATCAACATAAATACAAATAAAAGTTAAACTACTTCGCATTAAACTATAGTTTTTTAGGCAAATCAGGTAGTTTTATGTTAAATAGCACTTAAATAATGAGACATTCTATTGTCTCTTCATTCCCCCCTACTTATCTTGATATATGTCCTCATGCATCCTAGTGGGCTATAATAGCATTTAGGTCCAACTCTCTGAATGACATCCTTTTTTCCTTTTTATTTCTTCTAACCAAATATTAAATTGTTTTTTTTTTTTAAATACTGAAATGTTGAAATTGTTGAATATGCTGAAAATGTTGAAATTGCTATAAATGTTGAAATTCCTAAAAATGCTAAAAGTATTGCAATTGTTGAAATTGTTGAAAATGTTAAAAATGTGGAAAATACTAAAATTGCTACAATTGCATAAATTGCTCTGTTTCAAGTACTGCTAAAACCTTTTTTCACAACTATTTTTCAAAATCTATAATTTCATTCCACTATAGCTTTTAGCAACTATAGTTTTCAATAACTGTAGTTTTTAGCCATGTTGTTCCAAAGCAGACTGCATTTTATTTTCTCTTTTTTCACTTTTTTTTTTCTTTTCTACATTTTTTAGCTTGCTATTTTGGAGCAAACTACACTTTTTTTGTAATTTTTCAACTTGTTCTGAAGCAGTCAATATTATTTTTTTCAATTTTGCAATTCTATATGTTCTATATGTATCAAAGCACTTACTTGTAATTCTATTTTTATACCTGTATATTTAGAAGCACTTCCTGTAATTTTGTTTTTAGGCTTGTATGTTCCAAAGCACTTCTTGCAACTCTGTTTTTAGGCATGTATGTTCTGGAGAACTGGTAGAATACACTATTTTGTGTCAAATTATTTTAATAATATAGAAAAATGGGCTAGAAATATGTGCAATTCATTTTTTCATCATTTTTTGAAACACTTTATTCTTGCACAACTATGTTGAGTTCTTCCATGTCCTTATTTTCAACCCTTTCATACACAATTGTTATGTTGAATCATCTGGAGTAACTTTTTTTCTCATTTTCAAACCTTTCAAACATGAATCCCCCATAACCAAAGGTATACCAGAACAACTTTTGGGAGTACTTAGTAGGGTGTTTAATTTTTTTTTTTTTTTTTTTCTATCCGCCCATGTAGAGGAGTTGGAGAGCAAGTGGGTAGTTAAACCTCTCTAGTTGTTGAGAGGCCCAGGTTCAAATCTCTCGCCTCACATGTTGCGGATATGTTATGTAATGGTTCCCTCGTGGTCACAGTCTGTTTACCCCTTATGGCCACCACCAAAAAAAAAAAAAAAAGGGTGTTTAATTTTTTTCATTTATAAACATAAGTGTGCCAAATTGTTAATTCTTACTAATGTAATGTTAAGGAGTAAAGTTGAAGAAAATGCATATCTTGTCATTGAAGAGATTTCATGCACCTGTTTGGATTACTTGTTGATTACACACTTATGGTTTTTGAATTTGAAAAGTACATATATGTAATAATTAGACTTTGTAAAAATTTTGGATAATCTTCAAGGTAAATAAGTCAAAAACCTATTTTTATGTAAGCCTTAATTCAATAGTTCCTCAAGGAGGTTTTTACTATTGAATTATTCTTTTTTTTTAGAAGAGGCCATCATTTCTAGTTTTCAACCTTCTTTTGTCTCGATTGCATCCATGGAGGATTTTCACAATCGAGATTTTTTCTTTTTTTTATTAGAAGAGGCCGTCATTTTTTATTTTCAACCTTATTTTGTCTTGATTATGTCTATGAAGGATTTTCATAACCAAGATAGTTTTTTCTTTTTTCTTTTTTTCTCTTTTTTTCTTTCTTTTTTCATGAGCTATAATGAGATAGAATATCTCTCATTTTTATTTTGATAAGTAAAATTCTTATTTCGCAGAAGCATACATGTCTATTTTTTTTGCATGAAAACAATAACAAGAAACATCAACCTTTCTTTTTGTATGAGCAATAAGAATCCTCTCATGTCCTCATTTCCTCCTTATTGATAAAAATGAAGTATTAACTTCATTTCTCCTCCCCTCTACTAAAATTGATGCATATCCTTATGAATATTTATTTTGTGGGATATGTCTTATACCACAATTTTTTTTATTTAAAAATATGATCATTCAAAATCTCTGTCATAAGAGGAAGCCTCTTCTATCATGTGCAAGATTAACTATGAGAAATATCAAGTGAATTCCACCTTTGTTAGTTGCTTATCGTACAATCATAAATGTGTTGAACAAGGTACAACAAGAGTATTGTCATTGTTGTCAACACAGACAACAATTGATGCAGTTGAAGCAATGGACAAGAATTCTGAAGTCAGTCAGATCAAGTACAGTAAATTTGCAGGAAAACAGAAGTCACCAAGATTCAAAAAATTACAGAAAAGACCAAGTAAGAAAACTGTCGCGATATCGCGACAAGTTTTCTGTCACGATATCGCGACAAGTTTTCTATCATGATATCGCGACAGGTTGAGAGGTCCGTTAGCAGAAAGAAAAATTGTCGCGATTTCACGACATAACCGAGGAGAGAGAAAAGGCACGCCAAATGGTCACGATTTCGTGACATGTTCGAGGAGAGAGAAGATGCAAGCAAATTTGTCACGATTTTGTGACATGTGGGCAGAGAAGGAAGCAAGGTGAAAAGATGTCACGATTTCGTGACATGTTGGAGGAAAATGCACTAAGTCAAGGAGTTGTAGCGATTTCGCTACAAGTTTGAAAGTCAAGGCGAAAGAGTGCAGCGATTTTGCTGCATGTTGAAATGAAGGGCAAAGAAGGTGTAGCGATTTCGCTACAAGTTTGAAAGTCAAGGTGAAAGAGTGCAGCGATTTCGTTGCATGTTGAAATGAAGGGCAAAGAAGGTGTAGCGATTTCGCTACAAGTGAAAAAGCACAAACAAGAAGGTGTAGTGATTTCGATGTATGACAAAATGCATGGAAACAAAGGTGTAGCGATTTTGCTACCATTCAAAGTTGCAAAAATTAAAGATGTAACAAGTCAAAAGCACAAGGCACAAAGTTGTAGCGATTTTGCTACTGCATGAAGCAAAGAGTGTACGAAAGCCCAAAGTGTCACGATTTCGCGACATGTTCCATTTTCGCTGTTGCTGGCAAAGGAGAGTGTACGGAAGCGAAGCGTCGCGATTTCACGACAAGAAGGATGATGACGTCAGCAAAAGCCGGAAGCATCGCGATTTCGCGACAAGAATGATGATGATGTCAGCAAAGTCAGAAAGTGTCACGATTTCACGACAGGGTGCAAGGAAAGCTGCTGGAAGCCGAAAGTGTCACGATTTTGCGACAACATACAGGATGACGTCAGCAAAAGTTCTAAGTGTCGCGATATCGCGACATGAACAGAGGGAAAGCTTTCAAAGCCAAAATGGTCGCGATTTCGTGACAACATACAGGATGACGTCAGCAAAAGTTCTAAGTGTCGCGATATCGCGACATGAACAGAGGGAAAGCTTTCAAAGCCAAAATGGTCATGATTTCGTGACAACAAGGGCATGAAGTGTACGGCTTCAAAAAGTGTCGCGATATCGCGACAGGTAACAGTCTGGCAGGTAAAACCCGCAGGAGCATGCAAGGTGACATGTGTCAAAAAAAGCATACAAAAAGTCATGCAGCCTGTTACGTAAAAAGTAACTGATGTCAGATCGACAGTTACACGTTGACAGGTGTCGGACATGCATGGGAACAGATGTATATTCTTGATTGAAAAAGCATTCGATGCATCACATATGCAGTTTCGAAAAAGCATTCGAAAAGCCGTATTTGAAGAAATTGAAAAGCCGTATTTGAAGAAATTGAACAGCCGAATATGAAGGATCAGAAAAGCTTTCAAAAAGATGTATTTGCAGCATTTAAAACAGTCGTATTGCAAGGAATCGAACCGCCGTATTGCAGGGTTTCGAACAGTCGAAGTGCATGGAATCAAACAGCCGTATTGCATGGATTCAACAACCGTATTGCAGGGTTTCGAACAGTCGAAGTGCATGGAATCGAACAACCGTATTGCATGGATTCAATAGTCGTATTGCAGGGTTTCGAACAGTCGAAGTGCATGGAATCGAACAGTTGTATTGCATGGATTCGAATAGTCAGAGTATGTGATTCGACTGCATGCAGGATTGATAGGTTATAAAAGAATAGTCGTACAAAGAAGATGCTGCTACTGTTAGAGAGAAATTGCTATAAAATGTGGGTTAGAAAAGAGTCAAGAGAAAATTTAGCAGAGCCATGAGAGTGTGCAGAGTTGGGTTAATTGCAGACCAGTCAGGGTCGTGCATGAAGTGAAGACATTTTTATGTCATTCTAAATTGATCAGAATTGCAGTCCAAGTTGGTGCTTGGTACTAGGGGTTGGTGCTCCATCTATTGCAGTAGAAAATTACAGGGGTTGGTGCTCCTTCCAGTAAATGCTGGTAAAGAATTTGTAAAATTGGTATTTTGCAAAGACTGGATTTGGATTGAAGTCCAAGCAGTCAATTTTGAGGAGTAGCCAAATTGGTGAACCTCATTATATTGTGTGTTGTGGTGTGCTCTCATGTTCAATTTGCTTTTCTGGTTTTAAAGTTCTCTGTGCTTCAGTTTTTGAATGCTGTTGTTTTGAATTTTAAAATAACTACACTGATTCACCCCCCCTCTCAGTGTCATTGTGTGAATATCAAAATGATGTTATTTGACCACCAATTTCCTCCTTGAATCATCAATTAGAGAAAGTTGTACAGTCTTAGCCACTGAGTTTGTAGCTTGCCAAAAAAAATTAGCATAGCAAGAGTCAAATGACAATGCCCAATATCCTAGTTC
Source organism: Wollemia nobilis (assembly GCA_028583015.1). NCBI lineage: Eukaryota > Viridiplantae > Streptophyta > Pinopsida > Araucariales > Araucariaceae > Wollemia > Wollemia nobilis. The sequence continues at coordinate 14,291,481 of JAQPPZ010003077.1, read as the reverse complement.
ATCCTTATCACTCCTAATGTGACTATCATGCCATATTTTTTGTGGTTGTTGAATGATCTCTATTTGGTGAAGTACCTTCAACCAATGTTCATCCAATGCATTCAATTACAAACTTCTTTTATTTTGTATCTACAACAAATCGATGCCAACTTCTAAAGATATATGAAGTGTTAGTAATTCAAACTTAATGAGAAAAAGAGGTTTCTTACCATATTAGTTCATAAGATGTAAATTTTGTAGTGGATTTATGTGTAGTATTGTATACCCAAATTGCATTTTATAACCTCTTCATCCAATTTTTCTTGTGAGAAGCCACTATTTTTGTTAAAATATTCATGAGTTCTCTATTTGTGACTTCTACTTGACCATTTGTTTGGATTTGTGTTAGGATCCCACATCCTAAAATTTATTAATTATATTATTAATAATATAATTAATTATTATATTAATAATAATAAATAAATGATTTATTTATTATTAATAATAAGATAATTAATTATTAATTTAATTATATATTTCATTATTATTGAAAAGTCATAATTGAAAAGTCTATATATGATATGAGCAAAAGCCATATCAAATCATCAAAGGAAAAAGGAATTTATTATTTAATGTTTTAAAGGAGGGAACCCTCTTATAAATGGAAAAGTGATTCAAACCCTAAAAAGTGATTCGACTTAATGATATTATATTTATTTATTTATTAAATATTTATTTAAAATCATAAGTTTCTAACATTTGGTATCAGAGTCATGTCTTGGCAAGATCGTGTGGATTTGATCAACGAAGTTAGGGAATGTCTTAACAATATTTGGAGCCTAGTCAGGGGATGTCAGAGCGACATAGCATACATAAGGAAACTCACCAAGCCCTGGGCAGACTTGAGAAGTTGGGATATGAATTATGTGCCTTCCAAATCTATAGAAGTATATGAGGAATAGGTTATAGCAGATATGGTGTCAATGGTGGTGTTAGGTGAGCAAATACATGAAGATAAATGAGACTTTCATGTTAATAAGACTTTCAACCCTAATAATAATTGTAATCATCCACTTCATGTACACTTGCTTCCTCCTGAATCTATCCACGGTTATGGCTATAACCAAAGTGCCTTCAATCTTTACATTCCTATTTCTGGATTTAGCGGTCACTCACACTACCACAATCGCCCCTTCTCCCCTCAACAGCACACAGCCAACTATTTTGGGCATTGCCGATCAGATATAAATTCTAACACCCATACCCCTGGGATTGTGGGGAGTAGCAATCCAGTCCAACATAACCATGGTGATCCAGATTTCTCCAATGCGTTTGCTCTATTTTTGTAATAAAGTTGTACAATGAATATGGTGATGCATAGAGCTATCAAGGTTATCTATTGGAGGTGTTGGACAACACGCAACTCTCATTCTTGTGGCCTCCCTTATGGTTGTGGCCTCCCCCATGGCCACCTCCTTCTCTATTGCACAAGAAGCTTCCAACTCCTATCGCATGTAGAGAGTAGCCTCGTGTCATACATATAGTACCACAATATAGTTGGTGCAAACATCATGTGATAGAATTAAGGATAGATAACCACTTGGGAGATTTCAAATAAGATATCCTCAGAAACCCTATTTGTAGAACTGCAGTGACAAAACTACAACTGTAGCCAAAATGTCCACAAAGGATTTTACTGGGCACCATGAGAATACGATGCACTAAAGTAGAACCTTACCAAAGGATACAATGTCTAGCTTGGACGTGAAAACCTCATGGGATAGATCCATGCCTTTCACCAAATTTTGAGGTGACCTTAAGATTATAGTTCAAAACTACAACGTAGCAATTTTTGACGATGACCTCTACGATTCAGTAGGCAAATCTAAAGTGGTTTAATTTTCCCCAATATTAGATTTGGAAACCTTTGCTCTATCCACCAGTTGAGACATGTGAGAAGTTCAAAGGAACCAATCTCAAAAAATTTCATCCAAAAGAATGTTGGAATATTTTACATACCTGTGAAATATTGGGGATTCAACACTATGAAGGAACGCCAAAATCTTGGAATGATGTTCATCCATGGTTACAAGAAATTGGGGCCACATATCTCACTCTCACTCTTTGGTATGTTAGATTTTTGAGTTTTTTCCAATAGCATTATTGGCATCGAGGCAAATTTCAACCATCACTGGAACATATGCAGCATAGTATGTGATGCAGGCAAGAATAATTTAGCAGAATAACATAAAAAATATTACTCTTACATATCTATAGTGAGCTTTCTATGAAATACCAATAAATAAATTTATTCAATTAACCTTGCATGGGTTTCTGAACTTAAAAATTAAGCCATGGAGACATAATTTTATAACACATGGTATTGCAATTATTTCAAGTTTGGTGGTGGCTACTGGCTATCGTCAAAGGAACTTCTGGTGTGGGATAATTAATTATCATTTTCTCGATGATCTTATCATTTGAATTACCATTTTTCCTTATTTCTTGGTTGATGTTTACAAGCAACAAGATATTTTTAATATGGTGGTATCCATATTTGCGATGGTTCATTTTTGGCCTATAGCAATACAATTTATAATATGCCCGTAGTTGACGTTGAAAGAACAATATTTTATAGAGAAATAGCAACGAGGATGTATTTCGCTTTGGCTTATGCATTTTCTCAAATTATGGTAGAAGTGTCATACATATTTTTTCAAGCAATAGTGTATGTGATGATCGTCTATGCAATGATAGATTTTAGATGGAGTATAGCCAAATTTGATATTCTCAAAGTTGATTACATTGTTATCACCAAAATCTGTAGTTGCTTGTTCAATGCCATCATTGCATTTTTTGGGATCAAAATCCATAATTTGTACTCATTGCATGTTTGTAGAACAACTCCTAAGTTGTACACACCATCATGGCTTGTCCACTTTACAAGTATTCTTATCATTTTATTTTTAGCAGACCAGGATATATCAGTAGCTCTAAAGATATAAATTTCTAAATAATGAATATGGGGCTAGACAGATAAAGGAAACAATACCTAGAGCCCCCTATCCACATGCATGGGTTTTGTATATGATTATTTCTAGCTACCTAGAAGTTTTTACATTGAGTTGTGTTCTGAATTTTCTTGACAGCAAATGTGCTTTCATCATCCATGACCAATTTGTAGACCGTACCAAAGCCTCCTGAGCCAATAATGTTTGCATCATCGAGATTTTTAATCTTCTTTATTATATTCAGAGATGTATATGGAATATTTCCATGGAATATGACTAGCTTAGCATATGTTGCTTCTCCGTGATTAAACTAAAAATGTTCTATCCACATCTTCAATAAAAATATGGATGTTTATATGGATACGCTTTTGACAACTGTAGGCCTAAAGTGCATGATTAAATAAATAATTGGGTTTTTGTGGCCTCCATAGTAACTCCTCACAATATGGGAATAGGCACTAGGAATTTGGAAATTTGTATGATTTCTAGTATTTGCATCTTAGCTTGACTATTTTTGTGTGGATTGCGAAGCTCCAACACTCTACATAATTGTAGTAAAATTGTATGCTAGTCTTGACCTAATATGGATCAAGCAAAATCTATCACATACCTAATGCTCCTTCAAAAATTCAATAAAAAATAGCTATAGTAATATAACAATTTGTAGCATTCCGTAATTAATAACGTCCATATAATCCAGACTTGAATGGACGACAATTTACATTTATTAAGTATAAATAATTTGAAGCAATGTCGCAACTACATAAAAATAATCAATTGAGAGATAAGAACAAAATAAAGTACCCTATTTTCCAAATTATATCAATTTGGGTCCCTCTCCTTAAGACCTCAAATATATAAGAATCCATGCAACAAAGCCTCTTAACGTTGGAAACGAAGCGGAGAATGGAGACTACCAATATGGAATCTCAAGCTTGGGAAAAACCTTTGTGAGACCAATGGTGGTGGTTTTATATGGATACGTGAGGTGTTTGGAGTCCAGCTATTTTAGGCGAAAACCTTGCAACAATTTTGGTGCCAATTTCTCTATTTGGGACTTGCTTCATCAGTTTCAACAACCACTTTCTCATTTTCAAACTTTGAGGATAAAGTTTTTCTAGGAAGGGTGGCATGTTAGGATCCCACATCCTAACATTTATTAATTATATTATTAATAATATAATTAATTATTATATTAATAATAATAAATAAATTATTTATTTATTATTATTAATAATATAATTAATTATTAATTTAATTATATATTTCATTATTATTGAAAAGTCATGATTGAAAAGTCTATATATGATATGAGTGGAAGCCATATCAAATCATCAAAGGAAAAAGAAATTTATTATTTAATTTTTTAAAGGATGGAGCCCCCTTATAAGTGGTAAAGTGATTCAAATCTTAAAAAGTGATTCTATTTAATGATATATATTTATTTATTAGATCTTTATTTAGAACCACAAGGTTTTAACAAAATGATTGATCCACTTGAATGATGTACTTTGTTTAACTAATCGTTGTTTTTCTCTCAAAGTGAAATGAGAGGGAACATTTTCTATTGTTAGATAGTTGGCAATATTAGAAAACCATGGTATTTATATTGATATTGCAAATAACCTTTCATTAGAAATAGAATTCTCTACTAATTCATCCTAACTTGTGATGTTTAGTCTTAACAAGAAATCAATTAGCTTTGACAAGTTTGTCTACTATAATGATATCAAATTCTTGTAGTAGTAACAACCATTGTATTATTTTCCCATTAACTAATGGTTTTTTCATGAGGTTTCTAATTACAATGTGATTAGTGTGAACAAACACTTGATATCTAGTAATACAATGGCAAAATTCATTAATGGCACATACTATAACTAAAAATTATTTTCAGTAATACTATAGTTTTTATCAGCTCTTGTCAAGTTTCTACTAATATAGTAGATGGTATAATGCTTTCCATTTCCTAATTGACCTAAATCTACTCTGATTGCAATGTTAGATGCATTGGTTTGAGAAAATTTCCAATTTGGACCTCGTAATATAGGTGTAGTTAAATTTTCTTTTAAGGTGTAAAATACAATTTGACACCTACTTGTCCAATTAAATTTAGAATATTTAGTTAACAAGGCAAACATGGGACTTGAAATTGTACTAAATTTCTTAATTAAATAATCATAGAAACTATTATGGTCCAAGAAACCCCTAACATTTGTTTGAGTTTGAGGTATAGGCAAATTTTTGATAATCTCTATTTTCTTAGGATCTACTTGTATTCTACTAAATGAGATATGGTGTATTAGAACAATTCCTTCATCTATCATCATAAAATATTTCTCAAGTTTTAGGTTTATTTTATAAGTTTCATAGTGGGTTAATATTTTGTCAGTATTTCCTAAATTTTCATCAAATATTTCACCGCACGCTATGAAATCATTCATGTATATTTTGACACAGTCGATGGTCAAGTCAAATAAAACATCAAGAACAACTCGTTGGAAATTTGTTGGGGCATTGCAAATTATGAAAGGTAAATTTGATAAGCAAAATTTCCCCATGGGTAAGTAAAATTTGGTTTCTCTTGATCCTTAGAAGTAACCTGAATTTGATTATGTACACTAAATCTATCAAGAAAATAAAAATACTTCTTTCCAATGAATGTATCTAACACTTGATCTACAAATGGTAATGGAAAGTGGTCTTTATGTGTAACGTTATTTAATTTTTGATAATCAACACACTCATATATTTTCATTTTTCTTTGGAATGGTAAATAATGGTGGAATCCATCAGCTATCAAAAATAGGATAGATGAATCCTACTTCTAACAATTTTTCAATTTGCTTTTTAACAATATCTTGTAGAGCAAGATTCAATCTCTTTTGTAGTTGTCTTACAGGTTTAACATCCTTTGTATAAATATGATGAGTACATATGTTCATATGAATTCCTATAATATCTTTGTATTCCCATGTAAAAGCATTGGAATTTCAGCTCAATACATCAAACAAATTTATTTCTTGGTCGTTAGTCAACCAACTATTGATATTCAAAAGTTTTTTTGGGTGTATTTCAATTTTTTTGTACCAAGATGTATTGAATTTATTCTTTCAAAATTATTTATTAATGAGTTTAAAGTACAATGGTGTGATAGAAGAGAATGGAATATTTGTGTTCTTTATCAAAAGTAATTCTTGATGAAATTAGATTTGATATAGGGCAATAAAAAGGTGAAATAAGATGATGATGTCATCAATATGATAAATGAAAGGAACTATCTTGTATTAGAATGGATGATAAATATTCAGACTCCTATTAATGATTCCATAGTAATTTTTGAATAGTAACTAGTTCATCTTCAAGTCCTAAATAATGAAACTTGTTGATCAAAACAATGTCATCTTCAAAAAGAACCCTTTTGGATAGATCCAACTCTTCTATATGATTCTTTACAACTATGGTGACCAAAGTTGAAATATTCTCCTTATTTTCCTCATTCGATTCAAGAAATCATATACTTCCTGGATTACCATACTTAGGAGGTGGAATAAGTTTTTTTGCAAGCAAGTCTACTAATTTTCCATCTATTTGTATGCTTTTAGGATATACTTTCTTTTGTTTTCCCAGTTTCTTAATACACATTTCTTGAACAACCTGGTTAATCATTGGTGCATCTTTAATAGCATGTAGTAGAGGGATTATAATATTTAAATGTTTTAATTCCTTCATCAAAACTAATTTTTAATATGTTGTCTCAAATTGTTTAGAATATGGTACTTTCTCCATTAAATCATCTTGAGGGAGGTTTTCTTTTTTTTTTCTTTTTCATGTTCTTGTTGTTGTGTCAATGTAGATGGGTTTTTTTGTTAATTACCTTCATCTCCCATTTCTATAGTGATAGGTGGAATAGGTTCAAGAAGTGTTCTTATTGAATGCAATTTAATGTTGTCACATTTAATGACATTTATTATGGTTGTATCTTTTGATTCAACCATATAGATAAGGATTGCCTATTTAACATTACTGGGATTAACCACATGTTGAACCAAAAGTGGAGGTTATTTTACTTGTTGTTGTTGTTCTTGAGAGAAATTATGGGTAGGATCGGGTAATAAATAACATTGGTTTGTAGGATATTCCTTTTCGCATATGCTACATATGGCAGATATAGAAGTATTATTCAAAGAATGTTCATGAAGAGAATGATTTTTCCTACATCTTAGATAATAGACGATTAAAGGTTTTGCTTTTATTTCATATTATGTTGTGTTAATATGCACTAAAATATCATCTCTTAGATTAGAAAATTCTTCCACTAATTCTTTCAAAGCATTTCTATTGTTATCATTTTTACGATTTTTTGTATGGGAATAATTCCTACAAAGTTCAATGATTTTGTGAAAATCAAGTTTATTTGCTTCTCTTTTTCCCTTAAGATCTAATACATATCTAGATTTGTCTTGTAATCCTCTCAAGAATATGATTTTTGTAATTTTTGGTTCTACACCTCCACATCTCTTATGAACAAGGTAAATCTATCTAGATAATCTTCTAAAGTTTCACCTTCCTCTTGTTTTATCTTAGACAATTCATACTTTTGAATTTTTTGATTGATAGTATTTTTGGCATTTTTTCAAAAATACTTTTTCTATTTCATCCCAGTTTTGAATTAAATTTGGTGCTAAGTCCATGAACCATTGTAGGGTTGAGCTTTTAAGAATGGAATAAAATAATTTGAGCTTTTGATTGTCATTGACATAGTTAGAAGCTTGGCATACAATCTTAAACTCAAATAGAAACTGATCAGGGTCCTCAGATGCCACTCCCCTAAAATTTGGTAATACAAAAGGTGAAATTACTTTCATGGGAGAGTTTTTATTAGGATCTAATTGATGGGGTATTGAAAATTTCTGGTAGGTGTACTAATTTCACCAAGGTGAAGCGCATTACTAGCTTTTCTTGGATTTTCTTGCAAGCCTACCATTATATGTTCTCGACATCAATTATAAATATTTTTTAATTTTCCTAATCATATACATTTATCAAAGGAGGGTGATGTTGAACTAACATTTTTTTCTTCTTGTAATGTTTTCTCAAGGGATTTTTCACTTTCTAAAGTAGATGATTGTGATTCTTCTAAAATTCCAATGTTTTTTAGAATCATTAATTCAAACAACTTTGACATAGGTTCAACCTCTTATCATGAATGTTTGCTTCTTGTGGTTTATGAGAAGTTATTTCATTTTGTTTATTTTGTCTCTAAACCTATTCATACATCCTATTAAAGCAAAAACTCTTATTCTAGTGTCCAAATGTCCAAAATGCAATCCCAAGTAATGCAACTATTTTTAGGTGAAGTTGTCAATTTTATACAACAATAGTTAATATTAAATTACTTGTTTGTTCTCTAAAAATACCAATTGTTTCCTTTATAACGACACCAAAAATGATGAGTGTCATTAATGCTCATCATTTAATTTAATTTATCAATCCAAGGTGGAATCCTAAGGTTGTATACGATAGATAATATTGGAAATGCAACTTGGAAATCAGGGCACTAGGTTACCTATTGGAAATAGAGAATCACAATGTCTTTGTAGAAAGTAAATCATTTAACCCGCTTTTGCATAAAGAAAACTAATTACTTGGAAAATTTGAACTTGCTGAAGAAAAATTTGCTATATTACATTTGTTGAATTGAAATGACAAGAAAATAAAGTACTTGAATTGGAAAGATAGAAATATAAAGTGTTGGAAATTAATGTTGCTAAACTAGGAGACTAAAATAGGAAATAGATTCTAAAAAATAATAAATTAATGTTGAGCAACAGTGCTTTAACAAAAATGATAAATACAAAGTATTTAAAGTCAGCTAGCTGAAGAAAAAAGATACAAAACACTCACATGTGGAATAGAGAAAAATAGAATAAAATAAAGTTTCTAATCTACTACAATAAATGACATGAAAAACAATAATAAAACCTACAGTTTATGTTACAAATTTCTCTCCACCAGCCTCAAGAGTGGGCCCTTGCTTCTAGGTCTAGTAGAAGGAATGAGCTCACCAAACCTAAGCTAAACTATGAATTCAAATTAACATAAAAGACTAATTCTCAAAATTTTGCACTTTATTGACTTAGTTCACTATTACATCAATGGTTGACTAAGTTCAAATATTCCTCTGTTTGATTTCGTAATATCATATCGACCTATTTCTTATTTCTATCAACCTTTTAATGAAGGTAGATAATGAATATTTCTACTAAATTCTCCCCTTACATTTAGGACTGCTCTAATGTTATTGACTCCTACAGTTTTCTAGTCAACAAATATTTTGTCTTGATGTAGGATATAAATCTATTGTGGACAACTGTCATGTGTTTTGTGTCTCTAAATTCTATGGGAATTCCTAGAATAGGTCCAAGGAGTCTTATGTTGATTACCAATGTGCCACCTTAATTTCCCTCCTTAAAAACCGATAAGAAAATAGATTATGTTTGTTGGCATTTAAACCTTTTTTTACCTCCACCTTTCACCTTGGTTGGATGGCAGATAGCTAGGGTGGACGGCAGAGCACTTTTCGAAAAGCATCGGCATAGGAGTTAGAGAGTTTAATTTGAAATTTCTATTTCCTCCCTATTTTCTCTCTTTCCTAATATCTCTCTCTAATTTTTCTCCAACTGCATTATGGGCACTATATAAACATTGTATTTCAATTATTCAATTTTTAATGAGCATTCACATTTTATACTTGGTATCAGAGCTTTGGATTGATGAGGTCGAAGTCAAGCACGTCGAGCGGGAGATCGGCTAGGCCAAGGAGGGCCCGCATCTCGAGGTCGAACGGGAGCTGATCGGCCAAGTCAAGGAGGGCCCAAGCTCAAAATTCGAGGCCAGGCCAAGGAGGGCCCGCAGGCTCGAAAGCCAACAAGTGGACCAGGATACCACTGACCGAACATGGAAGTTGAGGCAAGCGAGGGCCCACGGAAGTCACGGGAGTCGAGGAACTGACTAGATGCGGACCCAGAAGCCGAGCCACTGACCGGACATGGAAGCCGAGGTGGAGCAGACAAGCACCAAGGTAGAGTAAACAGTAGAGCCATCACAGCGGACATGTGGCGAGACCAGAGAGTGACACATGGAGGGCAGACATGTGGACACGTGGAGCTGACTGGACACAAGACACATGGACACGTGGAGCTGACTGGACACATGACACATAGGCATGTGGGACTAACTGAATGTGGATGTGGTCGTGAGGAGGAGAGAAGTGACACATGGCAGGTGATTACTAGCTCATGGATTGGCAAAAGAGGGTGGTTGATTGCCCGAAGGCAATCGAACCAAAAGGTGCGAGTTGAGATTTTTAAATGCCTCAAAGCTCCTCAGCACGGAGCATGTGGGACTAAAGTCCCGTAGTTTTTTTTTTTAAAAGCGTGAAGGCATCGCCTTCAAATAGAAGGCGCCCTCCATGCCTTCTTGTCGAGTGCTCTAGCTCGACTGGCTCGAGGAGCCAACCTTAAGGTGCTCGCCCCCCTCCAAGTCGCGGGTTCGAAACCCGACGGTGACGAAGATAAAGATTTTAAATTCTTTTTTAATGTGCCTGCCCCGAAAGCTAAAAATTAAGGTGTAAGATGCTTGAGTTTCATCGGCCAAGATTGTTGAGGTGGTAAGGAGTCTTTATGCTGTGGAAAAGGTCATGGGTTCGAGTCCCGACGGCTCTAAAAGTTTTTTTTAAATGCCCCCCTTTAATTTTTACATTATATTTGCAAAAATTTTATTAAACTTATTAACTTAATTAATAATTTAGTTTAAAATATTAATTAAAATATATTTTTTAAATGTTTTAATTAAATATTTACTTTATTATTAATTAATACTTTAATAAAGTTTTATAAAATCTTTTTTTTGCAACTTTTATGGGAAGGCATATAGAGATTTCCTAAGAGGAAATATTGTGTAAAAGCCTAAGAGGCTTAAAATTTCTTTGTAAAAGTCTGAGAGAGGCAAAGCATAGAAGACTTGAAATTTGTGTAAAAAAGTACATTGAAGGGCAAAATTCATGATACGCTCCACAGGTTGTTATCATGCCCTCTGTGCGCTTTTGGTAAGAGAAAATGCCGAAAGCTTTGATGAAAAAGTGCGCACTTATGGACTACATACTGTGTTTTGTCAATTGCAGAACGTAGTAATAGCCCATCAGAGACATCCGGACTCAGGATACGAGGCAGACTTTGAAGATAACTCTTTAGGTAGCAGATTTGAGCAGTCGGAATCTGCACCACAAGAACCAGTAAATCCACAATTCAGCAATGATGACTCCATTGAAATACTAGAACCAGAATCACCAGAGATAATCTTGATTAGTGACGACGAAGAACAAGTAGCAGACAACTTCGTGAATCAAGTGATAGAAGCACCTCAACAAGAAGAACAAGCCATCAGTGAAAGAGTGAATCAAGCTAGATTTGATCTAAATTTGTAACTTCTTTTTTCTTTCCTTCTTTGAAAAGCAGAGTGCTTTGATTGTAATAGAGAAATAAAAGAGTGTTTCTAGTTTATTTCTAGCAGCTATGGCCTCAAATAACAATCTACCTATTCCAAAATTTAATGGGTACGATTATGAGTACTGGTCCATAAAAATGAGGACCTTACTCATAGGCAAGGGATTATGGGACATTGTAGAAGAGGGTTACACAGAACCCATATATTGGGCTACATTAAGTGCAGCAGATAAGAAAACAAAGAAAGAAGCACAAAAGAGCAACTCTTCTGCTCTTTATCATCTCCAAGCAGCATTGGAGAAAAGTATTTTCCCTAGAATTGCCGCTTGTTTAACTGCACAAGATGCATGGAAAGCTTTGAAAGATAGTTTCCAGGGAAGCGATCAGGTGAAGCAAGTGAGGCTTCAAACCCTGAAACGAGATTTTGAAAATCTCAAAATGAATGAAGATGAAAAAGTTGGTGACTACTACGTCAGAGTCAAAGCAGTTGTCAATAAAATGGTTACTCTTGGCGAGGAAATTAAACCTGAAATAGTTGTGAAGAAAGTGTTGCGAACACTTCTTCAAAAATGGAATCACATAGCCATAATCATTGAAGAGTCAAAAGACCTTTCCACTTTAACTTTTGATGCATTAATCGGTTCGTTAATGTCTCATGAAGAGATATTACAGGGATCTCCTTCAACAAGTTATGGAGGCGATGATAAAGCCTTCGCATCCAATGAGGGTGCTGGAAGAGGACGTGGAAGAGGTCAAGGCAGAGGTCAGAGAAGAGGTAGAGGTAGAAGCACCTACAGAGGAGGCAATCCTAGCAGAGGCAAAAATCAGAACAGAGGTGGAAACCAAAATAGAGGTGGAAATCTAGGCCGAAGTGGAAATCAAGGGTGAGGAGGTGACAAATCCAAAAAGACTTGTTTCAACTACGGTAAACCAGGTCACTTTGCTCGTGACTGTTGGTCCAAATATTCTCAAGGAAGCAACAGTCAATATGGAAATTATGGTGAAGAAGATGAAACTTCTAATATTTTTCTTTCTTATGGACAATCAGAACAAAATCTAAATGATACATGGATTTTGGATACTGGTTGCTCCAACCATATGAGTGGCAAAGAAGAACTCTTTGCTACAATGGATTCCACTTACAAATCCTGAATCAAGTTAGGGGATGACAAAGCCTTGCAAGTTGAAGGCATTGGAGCCATGGAGGTTCCAATGAAAGAAGGCATAAAGAAGGTGAATGACATCTACTACACTCCAAAGCTCCAACACAATCTGCTAAGCATTGGGCAAATGATGGAGAAGAATTACAAACTTGTTTTTGATGAAGGAAAATGTGTCATTTTTGATAAAAACAATTGTAATCGTGTCATCACACAGGTACCAATGACCAAAAATAGGTTATTTCCTCTCAAGTTTGGAGAACCAGGGGGAGCTCAACTTGCAAATGTTGCTATAACAAATCCAAGTGTGCTTTGGCACTTGTGATATGGTCACCTTAATTCAGCCAGCTTGAAATTGTTAACTTCTCAAGCTATGGTGACAGGACTTCCCAAAATCAATGAACATAAGGAGGTCTACGAAGGATGTGCTTTGGGAAAGCACTCCAAGTCTAAGTTTCCAAAAGGACAAGCATGGAGGGCCAGCTATCCACTTCAATTAGTGCATTCGGACATCTGTGGTCCAATGCAGACAAAGAGTCTAGGAAACAATTCTTATTTTCTCACTTTCATAGATGATTTCTCTAGAATGTGCTGGATCTATTTCTTGAAACACAAAGATGAAGCTTTTGATTGCTTCATAGATTTCAAGAACAATGTAGAGAAACAAAGTGAGTTTTATGTAAAGTGTCTTAGGACAGATCGAGGAGGCGAGTACTCCTCAAAAGAATTTTTGAAATATTGTAAAGCAAGTGGGATCAAAAGGCAATTCACCACCGCCTACACCCCACAACAGAATGGTGTGGCAGAGAGAAAGAACCGCACCATAGTCGATATGGCAAGAACGATGCTTCAAACTAAGCATCTAACTAATATGTATTGGGTTGATGCTGTCAGAACCAGTGTATATATTCTAAATAGGAGTCCTACTTCTAGTTTAGATGGAATCACTCCTTATGAGGGGTGGTATGGAAAGAAGCCAAATGTAAAACATTTCAAAGTTTTTGGTTCTTTAGCATATGCACACATTCCTGATGAAAAAAGAAAGAAGCTTGATCCCAAGAGTCAAGCATGTATTTTTATAGGATATTGTGAGTCTACCAAAGCATATAGACTCTACAATCCAAAGACGCACAAAATTGTACTTTCCAAGGATGTAATTTTTGATGAAGGGGGAGAATGGGGTCATCAAAGAATTTTTGTTGATGATGAATCCCAAGATGTAAGTTCTTCACAAATACAACAGGTGTCTCCCAAGAAAAACAAAGGCACACCCCCTCCAAGCCCAAGCAGGAGTACTACTTCGAGTACATCAGCAACCACTCCAAGTCCTTCTCCATAGAGATCAGTAAGTTCTTCACCTATGGATATTGATTCTCCATCAAGAGGAAAAAGAACATTACAACATCATCCATCTTTTCAAATGTTGGATCAAAATTTCCAAAAAAGATACACTAGAAGCCAAGCTAGTGAAATGAATTCAGTTTTGCAGAAACTTGAAAATCTGCATATGTATGGGGATGATGACTCCCAAGATCCTAAGGGAGATGTAGTTAATTATGCTTTATTAACTAGTGCACAACTAGAACCATCTAGCTATGAGAAGGCATGTACTCATAATGTATGGCAGGAAGCCATGAAAGAGGAAATAACCTCTATAAAAAATAATGATACTTGGGAGCTAGTAAAGCTTCCCAAAGGAAAAAAATGTGTTGGATGTAAATGGGTCTACAAGACCAAATTCAATGCTGATGGAAGCATTGAAAGGCACAAGGCAAGACTTGTAGCAAAAGGTTTCACTCAAAAATATGGCATTGACTATGAGGAAACCTTTGCTCCTGTTGCACGACAGGAAACAATCAGATCTGTTCTTTCCTTGGCTGCCCACAAAGGATGGAACATTCAGCACATGGATGTGAAGAGTGCCTTTCTCAATGGGTACTTGATTGAGGAGGTTTATGTTCAACAACCTCAAGGCTTTCAAGAACAAGGTAAGGAGAACCTTGTTTATAAATTAAAAAAGCACTTTATGGCCTCAAGCAAGCACCAAGAGCATGGTACTCTCGCATTGATGGCTATTTCAAGGAGTATGGTTTCACTAGAAGCAAAAGTGAACCTACTCTTTACTACCTAAAGCATGGTGTAGACATTCTCATAGTTTGTTTATATGTGGATGATCTAATATTTATGGGTAGTAATAATAAGATGAATATGGAGTTCAAACACTCCATGATGAAACAATTTGAGATGAAAGATCTTGGTTTAATGCAATACTTCCTAGGCATGGAAGTTCATCAATCAAATAGAGGGATCTTCATATGTCAACACAAGTATGCTCGTGATATGATCAAGAAATTTGCCATGGAGCAATGCAAATCAGTTGCAACTCCAATTGGACATGGGATCCAACTGAGCAAGGATGATGGAGCACCAAAGGTTGACATGACCACTTACAGGAGCATGGTTGGGAGTTTGATGTTTCTCACCAACACAAGACCTGATATACAATATGTTGTTTCTCTAGTTTCAAGGTTTATGGCTAGTCCATCTGAGCTGCATCTACAAGCAACTAAAAGAATCCTAAGATATGTAAAGGGTACATTGGATTTTGGAATCCATTACCACAAATGTAATTCTGTTAAATTAGTTGGCTTCAGTGATAGTGATTGGGGCAGCAATATAGATGATAGGAAATCTACATCAGGGAACTGTTTTAGTCTAGGGTCAGGACTAATTACATGGAGTTCCAAGAAGCAGATTGTTGTAGCATTGTCATCTACTGAGGCTGAGTATATAGCCATCACATATGCTAGTACTCAAGCCCTATGGTTGAGAAAAGTCCTTGAAGAGATTGGAGAAAGACAAAGTGGTCCTACCAGATTGTATTGTGATAACATGAGTGCCATTCAGTTGGCATATAATCCAATCCACCATAGCAGATCTAAACATTTTGATATGAAGTATCACTTCATCCGAGACATGGTGGAGCACCAGATTGTTGAGCTTAAACATTGCAGCACTTTGGACAACATTGCAGACATCTTCACCAAAGGCATGGCTAAAGCTCAATATATAAAGTTGAGAGACTGTATAGTCAGTCCTCTCAACTTTAAGGGGGAGAATGTTGGTATTTAAACCTTGTTTTACCCCCACCTTTCACCTTGGTTGGACGACAGACAGCTAGGGTGGACGATAGAGCACTTGTCGGCAAGCGTCGGCATAGGAGTTAGAGAGTTTAATTTGAAATTTCTATTTCCTCCCTATTTTCTCTCTTTCCTAATATCTCTCTCTAATTTTTCTCCAACTACATTATGGGCACTATATAAACATTGTATTTCAATTATTCAATTTTTTAATGAGCATTCACGTTTTATAATGTTGTTGTTGCAAAAAACTTTGTAGCAAATTTGTCTTTTCCATAGTTAAAATAGTAAGCTAAAACATAAATATTCTCTCATTTTTATGTCTCCAATCATTATGGGATGCCTTAAAATAGTCTTAGAAATATTTTTGCCAAATCCCAACTTTCCAACTCACCATTTGCACCTTCAAATTGGTCAAATCAATTCTATTTTTAGTGTAGGAAATTCTACAATTAATTTTGACTTTTTTAGTACAGTATATTAAAACATATGGATTGCCCTACTCCTCCATTTGTTATGGAATGCTTTGAAATAGTTATAAGCTTAGTTATCAAGTTCGAGTCCATGCTCGAGTTCGACACTCTTAAAGTTTGAAAGAAATTCAACATTTTAAAAAATTTGAATAAAATTCAATATAAAATTTGATGTGCATATATTATTTTAATGCTATGTAAATAAATTAGTAATTAAAATTTTGAAATGGATACTTGAAACAAACATTAATAATTCCCTTGTCATATATTTCCAAGCTTTTGCAGTAGATTTTAGTGGTGCCATTTTAAATAGTTTTTCAAAAAAATAATATACCATTTAATTTTACTTTCAACATTTAAATATTAAATTTTATTTAAATGTATTAAAATAATGTAAACCTACTTTCTATATTTTTAATATAAAACTTTTACTCAACTGCATGCAGTCTCTATTGCCAAATTATGTTTCCAAAAATCAAATATAAAGGCAAAAAAAAAAATATAAAGGGGAAAACACATGCAAAAAAAAATTCGAATGCATTTTCTTCTCCCGCGTGTTTTGCCCCAGTTTTTTTATGTGGAATTTAGGGTTGAAAACACATGTGAATTTTTTCGGTATGCATTTTTCCATTCCCATGTGCATTTCCTGCATGTTTTTTACCCTGTTTTTTTTCTTGCGGATTTTAGGGTTTATTCACCAAACTTATTTGTTAGAATTTTAAATTTTATGAATTTCGAATTTTATCTAAAAAATTAAATGAATTTGATAACTAAGGTTATAAAGAAGATTTTTTTCAAATTTCATCTTTTCAACTTGCCATTTGCACCTTCAAATTGGTCAAATCAATTCTATTTTTAGTGTAGGAAATTCTGCAACTACTCCAAAACATCGGGCTGATTAATAGTTAAGTGCAAATGCATTAGAAATCAGATGTTGGGTCAATCTCTTATGCTTGTTCATATTCTCATCTATCTATTCCATGTTGATAATGCATTTGGAACCCAAATTTGGCATGCAACACCTATTTCCTATAATCTTGTAGGTTGTTGCCTAGATGTTCTAGAGCAACCTATAGTTTTTTGTCATAAACCTACACTTTTTTAGCTTTTGTGTAGAATGCATAGTTTGACCCAGATTATCATAAAAATACAAAATTTAAGTGAGAAATAGTTCAAACATGTGAATGCAATATGTCTTCAAACCCTATGACCAAATTTTCCACTTATGACACTTTTTATTTCACTTTATTACATGCCTAATAAATGCTAAAATCATGCAAAATAACCATAAAAACTGTAAAAAACTTGTCCAAAGAACAACATATCATCTTTTGTAATTTACCATGTTAACATCAACATAAACATAAATAACAATTAAACTACTTGGCATTAAACTATAGTATTTTAGGCAAAATAGGTAGTTTTATGTGAAATAACACTAAAATAATGAGATATTTTATTGTCTCATCATCCTCTTTGGTGACAATGTATCCCAAACACTTTACTTTGGTCGACCCAAAAGAACAATTGGACCTCTTGGCATAAATTTCTAGGCCAAAAGCTGCAAAGTCTGGTCCACATGGATGAGATGCTCTTCCCAAGAGTGACTATAAACTAAAATATCATCAAAGAAAACCAAAATGAATTTACGAAGGAATGGGAAAATAATGTTGTTCATAAGGCTCTTAAATGTGGAAGGGGTATTTTTTAAGCCAAATGGTGTAACCAAAAAATCATAATGGCCCTCATGAGTGTGGAATGTTATTTTGGGAATATCCTCATCCTTAAGTCGTATCTGATGGTAACCCGAGTGAAGATCTAACTTAGAAAAAATATAGTGTAGACATCAAAAATATGTCCTTTTATGATTCCCTTATCAACCCATCAAACTTCCCAAATCCATCTCAAATTTCCCCAATTTTATTCAAAATCACCAAATTCCCTTCAAATTCATCTAATCTCTTATAAAATATTTAGATTTCCTCCATAATCCCTAATCCTCATTTAAATCAACCTAATTCCTCTAATTTCTCCTTAGTCTCCCTAAATCCTCTTTACTTCCTTATAATTCCCTTCTAATACCTATAACTTCTTCTAATCCTCTCTAATTCCTTTATAGTATTTCTAAAATTACTATTCACTATTCACTATTCACTATTCACTATTCACTATTCACTATTCACTATTCACTATTCACTATTCACTATTCACTCTTCACTAAGCCCCCTCATACACCTAGCCTTTGGTCACCATGTGACCATCCCCCTATTATATGTGCACCCTTAACCATATTCAATGCTTAACTTTGGTCAATCCTTAACCCTAGTTAGCCTTAACTCATGCTCCCTCTACCCCACTTGCAAATAAGACAAGCACCTTGTATTTCACCAAAATAATCTAGATTTGTTAGAGTTAGAGTATATTACATCATTTGGGTCATGTAAATGTACCACCTTTGGTACATAGTTAGAGTAGGAGATTACTTTAGCAGGAAGTTAGCTACTTACTTCAAGCAATGTGATAAATGCACAATTGTTAGTATGCAAGTTGTAATGTGCAAGGTGTCCCCTTGTACAACTAGGTAGAGTGTTGGCCAAGGAATCTCTTTTCCTATATAAAGGGCCTCATAGTGAGATATCAAGTACGTATCAAGCATATCGAGTGCATTATAGTAGAGAGTAGTAGATTGTGGTAGAACTCTTGTAGGGAGTACAATGTAGTTCTTTAGCTTATATTAATGGAGTGACCATCACCTCCATACTAAATTGTATTTTTGCCACGTTCTATTTATAGTATATTTCAGTCATATTGCATAATCACTTTCTCTCATATTTTTTCCATCTTAATAGGACATGTGTTAGATCTCTCCCACTGCATATATCCTCAAAAGCTAACAATGGTATCAAAACCATGGTGAATTGAGAATAGAAGGGCCTACATTCATCATAGTTCCTCTTTGCATTTTTGCAACCCAAACTCACCATTGTGCACCATCGCTTGCAAAATTCATCATAAGAGGAGTCTAGTAGGTCAATAGGAATAGGAAGAGTCACATTGCTACTATTGGCTCACACTTCTCAAAATCAAGGTGTTTAAAAACATCATTTCTTCACGTCTAATCTAGCCCTAGAAGCAAGCATTTCACCTACAATATTGGAGCCATTACAAGAGGCTATTATCATTTGAGTCTACGTAGAGAAAGGATAGCATTTTTTAGTGTTAATTTTACCCCATTGTAAAATTATACTCTCCCTTAGGGTTTGGATCCCAAAACTCTCTCTTGCAAAGAAGTTAAACAAACTTCTCCAAGGTCTCCACTATATTAGCATTTGCATATGTGTATTAGTAGTTTCAATAAAAATATATCAATTCAATGCTAGGAACACCTTAGTAATTGCACGTAACTGTAAACAAGGGGCATGTGTTGGTTTATTTTACCATGCTACTTTAATGATTGTTCATGAACCCAAAATAAAAGTAGATGTGAATTGGCCCTCATATGACTATGATGTAGTACCTTAATTCCTTTTATCTTGAGGATTTTAAGGTAGATTTTATTTTCTCTTATTAAGTGGATTTTAATCAAGTTTTATCTTGCATTAAATCATACTTTTCAACAACAAAGTAAAGATTAAAATCTATCTATGAATGTGAATCCGAAATGATGAATAGCTTCTTAAATGTAGCTTCTTATCATGAAGATAAAGAGAGCCTTTGATATGAATAATAAATTATTTCTCTTTGGTAAAATTAATTTTCACAAATACACAATAATTTATAGCCTTGAAATAAGGGCTTTAAAATATCATTTAATTATCCCTCTTTTATGAAATTGAATTTTCATAAAGAAAAATAATGTAATGCTTTAAAATAACAGCCTTTGATGTATCATATAAAATTACCTCCTTCAATGAAATCATAATTTTCATGAAGAATGGTGTATTAATTGCTCCGAAAATGAAGGCTCATGAAATGCCATGAAAATTTTCCCTCCTTTTATGAAATTGAATTTTCATGAAGGAAAGGTCATATTATGCCTATAAACAAAAATGCATAAATTAAAAATCTGATTTGCCTCCAAAACTTGAAAAAATAAATTTTTGAAATTATAAAAATCCTTAAAAATAGCAGTTTTCAAAAATTAATATAAAATTGACATGACATCAGAATGAGTCCGAATATATTGTGTATTGAATATTGATATTCATTCTAGGGCTCCATGTAATTATTTTTATATTTTGAAATTTTTTTAACTTTTATTTTAATGCCTACAAATTTAAAAAAAAAAAAAAATTGTAAAATAAAGTTTGAAAATTTGAAAAATAAAAATCTGAAGTAAATTAAATTCTGAAAATGCATAAATGCAAAGCTCCATCAGTTTGATAGCACCCCGTCCTGCAAAACCGAATATGTGAGAAATTCATACATGCAACCTAGTTTATTCGACCTACGTTTGCACAACCGAAATAAACTAAGTGCTAGCTCCTAGGGTTCAAAAATAAATTTTAGATTTAGACATTCACATGAAGTAACCAAAAAATTGCATAAACTTCATCTATAAATCCATAATCTGAAAGGGGAAAAATGAACAATTAAATTCGAGCATGCAGAAAAAATCTTTCTTTCTTGCTAACAAGGCTTGAAATTTTTGAAAGAAAATCCTTGCATTAAAATGTGTTTCCATTTTTACATTTCAACTCCGACAACATTTGGCCTTCCAAAAGGTCCAGCCCTTTGTCCTCTGTTTGTCTCAGTTTTTAAAGTTTTTTTTTTCAAACCATTTGTTTCCTTTCCATGGCTTTTCTTTTCCTGCCTTTTTGGGTTTCAAGCGTCTGGGCTTTTCTCTTTCAACCACAGGTTTCATCTTCGTAACACTTATTCCAATGATCTTACGTTATTTTTAATTTATGCCAAACAACCCATCCTTTATTCATTACGAAATCATTTATTTAGTACTATAGTGTTACGTATGTATATAACATGACAAAGGACATTTAAATAAGACTCCCTTTTTGCTTATTCGAACATTGTAGAATTAATAATCAGGCCCTATGATATAGTGCGTAGTGCATGGTCTCTTTTGGGTGTATATGAGTTTAGGATATTACTATTTTTGTCTTAGTTTGCACTTCAAACCGTTGGAGAAGCCACATCCTCCGTCAGAGACTTGCTTTGAAAACCCTTGAAACTATCGTTCAACGTCGCCGAACACTCTTCGCCACTACTGCTCGAATTTGCCTTCCATCGGTGTCTGACTTGGTCCAAAGATCCCCGTTGGTCTACTCTCCTACAGTGGACATCATGTCTTATAATCAACCTATACTAACCTCCTCATCTGTGTTCAAACCACATCATCAATGACTGCTTGCTGGTTCGCTGTTAGTCGTTACGTCCAATCAGCGTCTCCAATCGGGCAGCAGGGTCTACCCTTCCCACTCTACATTGTCAGGTTATCCGTCGCGATATTGAAATCTACCACCGACATTAAGATCTATCTTGCAGTGATCATCGTGATCCATATAACTGTCGCTAACCCATAGATTGTTGCGCTTCCTATTCGTCCCATCGCATGGTGTGGGGTGGGCATTGTTCCCTTGGCCACCTATGGCACCTTGCTACAAATCCTTCGCTCACATGGTCTGCAATAACACCAAACCAACCTTTAGAACATGCAACCTTACTTTATAACCTTCAACGACCTATACATACTAAGTGGAACTAAAGAAAATGAAATATGATGTAAAGCAAACTTTATATATATATATATATATATATATATATATATATATATAATTGTTTATTATTTTTATTTTTATTTATTTATTTTATTTATTTTTGTCATTTTTTATTATTATCTTATAAACATATATTTATATATATAAATATCATATATTGGAACCAACAACTATATTCAATAAACATTAAAGGTCCTTTCATTTTTATTTTATTTTAAACTTTTACATGTACATATAAAAGTTTTTATTTTTATTTTATAAATTTATATATATATATATATATATATATATATATATATATATATATATATATAATCAATCCCATTCCAAAGGAACAATCCAACCACACTAAAATCAACATAAAAAACAACCCAAAAAGTCAAAAACAAACAAAATGCAAACATTATAAAATAAAGACCGAAAGGCCACTCTGCACCACCCAAGGCTACGATGTAACCATGGAGGCTACAGAAAAACTCCATAGGAGGAATTTTATCAAATATGATTGCTCAAAGACAAACAAAATTCCTCAAAACAAAAATTAAAAAGGTGGGTCCCCAATTTTGGGGCTAGTTGTGGAGCAACCACAACAAATGGCGACTCTACTGGGAAATGCTCCTGAGCATTTTGGTAAGAACCCAACCTGAAAACACACAAAACCCCAAATATTAGAATTACAAGCATCAACAAGTATCCAAAGAATGAAAATAGACCAAAAAAACATGAACCATCAGAATCATTCAACATCAGCTCAATGTGTGCAAAGTGATTCATTCCTTATCGTCTGAAACCATTCAACATTCCATCGTCAGTTTCACATGGATGTTTATGTCTTCATGATTTATGCATATGATATGTTATGGATGATTTATGCAGGAAAGATGCTATAATATGAACGACCTATTTTGCAGAGACTCAAACATTCTAGTACCATAAACAAACACACTAAAACTATCTAACCCTCTTAGGACCAAATGTGTGTGTAGTGAATTCATTTACTAGATCAAGAGCTCAGTTATGAACCACTACAATCCAGAACCAGTGTGTGCAAGTGGACTCAGAGCTTTGGGGAATCAGATTCTCAACCTAAGTATGATGAGAATTTGACCCTATCCTTACTACTCTGATTTTGAGTTTATTACCTCATTTTGACCAAAATGGTTAAACCTGTTATGGATGAAACCACAAGGCTAGCCTATCCATTTGAGCGGTCAGAGGTCTCACTTTTAAATGAGACATGTCACCACGCATGAGCATACTCCACTGCCATTCAAGCGTCTATAGCCCCGATGGAGGTTAGCCCCATAGTCCATGATTTTGCTTTTGATTTCTTGAATCTTAGAGATGACTACCCATCCTTCTAAGGGGACATGTAGTATGATCCTTACAATCCAATAGTCAGTGGTGTGTGATGCAAGCAGACTCAGAGCTTTGGGGAATCATATTCTCAACCTAAGTATGATGAGAATTTGACCCTATCCTTACTACTCTGATTTTTTAGTTTCAAGTATTGTGGAAGTGGTGAAAACCACTATTTTATGGACTATGTTGCATGATAGGACTGACAAGGATGACCCTTTTCACCTCACATTTTCTCCCAAGGATGGTTTTGACCATTTTACCCAAGATGCTTTTAATATGTGCAAATTGTGTTTGGTTCAAGATAGTTTCGGCATCAGTTCCCAATCTCAAGATCTTCTTAGTGTATATTGTGCAATGATCCTAAGAGAATTTGACATGTTTTTTGGTGATTGTCTTTGAAATGTAGATGCAAGTGAGATGCAATGTTTATGCAATGTGAAATGTACCATGAAATACGTATGAATGAGATGGAGTATACAAAATATTTCACCCTAATTTGCAAAATTGACAACTTCACGCATCCCAAGTTTCAAACGATATTCTTTAATGTGTTTGTGGTACTCGTGGAGCCTTCTATAATACAATTTTGATGCTTCATATTCTCCTTATCTTAGTTAACATTCATGAGGACATGAGCTGACATCTCACTCTAAAATACTAGAAAACAACCAAAACTTGGAAGCGAATGAATACAAAACACACAAATCAAACTTGCAAACATCAAAAAAAAACCGAACATGAAAACCAAAATCTATATACAAATGTACAATATGGTACAAAATGATGCAACATTTGAACTATCACTTCCCTGGATCCCAAACATGATTAGAGCATTTCAAAAGACAAATAACATGATACGCATGCCAAATGTTGTAGGAATCCAACAAAAACCAGATTAAGCCAAACAATGCAACAAACTTCAACTTGCCTCTCTCACCCCACCAATTTAGCATAGTTCCATTAATAATCCCATAGGTGAGATTCAAATCATTAAATTGATTAGACAACATTTGATTTTCAATTGTTTCTTGTCTATTCTTTAAAATGTCAATTTCACAACTCAATTCTAAATTTAGAACTAGGCTTTCTTTTTCAAATATGAAATCTTGCAAACAAGAGCCTATTTCTAAAAATTTTAAAGCCAATTCATTATTCATGTTTTTAGGCCAATCAAATTTATGCAAAAATTTGCAAGCATCTAGGATATTTACTAAATGAGAATCATTATAAGTTTTTATCCTAGATTCAATAATTAATTGTTGATGAATTTGATTCAACAATTCAAGTGCATCAACTTCTTTTTCATTCATCAAAGCAATCTTATTAAAGGTGTAAGTAGAAATTAATCCTTGTTCTTCATTCACCTTCAATGGCATTTCATCATAAACATCATTCAAATTCAATAAATGGTCATACAAATTTTCACCTGAAGCTTGGATGCTTGGACACAAAAGGTTAGATTTTACCTTTTGCACATTTTCATTTACCAAAGCTTGGTGAGGATTTGCAATTTCTTCATTGATTACCTGTTCATCAAACATACCAAAATTGGGCACCCAATTGAAAACATGTCCATCCTTTTCAACCCTTAAATCTTGTTGGTCAAGGTGTGTATCAAGTAACCCATCTTGATGATCAATCATTTGAGTTGTTTCCAATAAATCAACCTCTTTGTCATTTGATTCCAACTCCTTGTTCACTATCCATGGTATCTCTTCATTTGAATCCTCAAAACAATCATGCGAATTAGTATCCAAATTTTCAATATCCTAAAATGAAAGAGTAGATTTTACCTCTTCCTCATCCAAAATAGATGAGTCATAAGAAATTTTTACCATTTCTTCCCTTTCTATTTCAACAAAATTTTCAATGAATTTATGTTCAACATGATCGAATTTTGTAACCTTCTCAAATCTTGTGAATGTAATATCTTCATATGAAGTAGAAGTTTCAACCTCCTGCATATCAAGTGGAATAGAAGTTTCATCAATAGGGGTGTGAGAAAATAACACATCTTCATATCTCCCCCAACCATTGTAAAAATTA
The DNA here is from genome assembly GCA_028583015.1 of Wollemia nobilis. Taxonomy (NCBI): domain Eukaryota; kingdom Viridiplantae; phylum Streptophyta; class Pinopsida; order Araucariales; family Araucariaceae; genus Wollemia; species Wollemia nobilis. The sequence continues at coordinate 14,266,068 of JAQPPZ010003077.1, read as the reverse complement.
TCATCCAAATTCATGGGATGAAACTCTATGGTATCTGTGACATGATATTTTGATTCATCCATCAATTCTTTTTCTTCTTTGTCCTTGGTAGTAGGATCATTATCATCTTCCAAAATTTGATGAGATTCCAACCCTTCTTCCAAAATATTCTCAAATTGTGCAGGAGTTGTAATATCTTCCTGTGAGAAAGTGATTGTGTTATCCTGCATATCAATTGACACAAAGGGTTCATTAGAAGGTTTAGAGTGAGTATATTCTTCCAATTTCTTCCAAGAATCATAGTGATCATCTTCCAAAATCAAGTTGTGATGCTCAACTACTTCTTCAACATCTTCCAATTCATCAATGTGTTTCTCATCAAATTCACCTTCACCTTCCTTAGATGGTTCAATGATTTCCAAAAGTGGGTTATTTCTTGAATTCAAATTTGTAAGGCTATCATAGTCCAAATTTGTAACCCATGATTCAATTTTATCACAATTTGGAGGGTGAAGAATTTCTTGATCATTAGTTTCAAGCATCTCATCAAGAGTGTCTTCCAAGAACAAGTGGTGAAATTCTATCATATCTTCAAATTCATTTATTGATTCTCTTCCAATTTCACTTTCAACCACTTCATTCAATTTTATGGTAGGTTCTGTCCTATCACATATCTCCAAACTAGTTAGATTTAGGACACCATTATCTGAATACTCATGCACTTCTAGAAATGAATCCATCTCTACACAATCCTCATTGGTGGATGTTGGCTTGGCAACTTGCACCTCCTCTTGGGCAATATCTAAGGTGGTTGTAATATTTGGACATTCAAATTCATCCCCTTGATCATTCACCTTAGGTATCATTGGAGTGGAGGGTGCTATATTAGATGGTTGGTGTAGGTTGGCATCAATAACTCTAGAAGAACAATCTTTCATGGGAACATGTTGTGCCTTCTTCCATTTCTGAATCACACCGTTGTTCTACCTTTTCTAGGATCTCATAGATTGTATCTAGATATGGGTCATCAAGATTTTCCCTTAAATACTTAGCAAGTTTGGGGTGTATGGCTCCCATGTATACTTGAATAGCTTCCTCTTCTATTGTGTTAAAATTTTCCCATATTTGAGAGTACAACTCATGAAATCTCCCATTGAATTGACTCAAGGATTCATTAGGCTCTTTACGAATAGAGGTAAATTGATTTTGCAACATATCTAAGTCAACTTGATTACCAAAATGATAAAGATATGTTGCTTCTAGTTGGATCCAAGAAGTCCTAACCTCCATGGGTAATTTGCCATACCAAAAGAATGATTTATCATCCAAAATGTATGAGAAAAACCTACAAGCAACATCCTCATAGAAAACTTGGCATTGAAATAACGTGCTCTTGTAGACATGCAAATTTTGTAGGTATCCTGATGACACCTCTTGATTAAACAGTCGTAGAAACTCCAATAACATTTCAGGAATTTGATGGGGTGTCCCATGCATAGGAAGAGCCTTATAATGGTCCCCCATCATAGATACCATTCCTTCTCTTAGAGATACCACTTCAGCTCTTATATCACATGTCGCCATTAGTGAAACTCAAAGAATAACTTTAGAACCAAATTTGTTAGTCAAATAAAAATATCTTGCAAATAAGCATAAAATGACTAACAATTTTCAAATGAGTAAACCACAAAGATCATCATGTTAGCATCATCCCAAAAGATATGCATCAATTAAACCATGACATGAAAGAACATTCTCAAATTTGCCAAAAGGTTAGTATTAACACATCATCAAATAGAGAATGTTAGAATCAATGAAAGTGATCAACAAAATTTCATTAGTCAAGACCAATGTCTTTGGATAAATATTTCAAGTAACATGAACAATTTAGCATCTAAATAGCAATAGAATAAATCAACTCAAACCCTCTTAGCTCCCAAAGTGTTGAGTGCTAAAAGATTACCAAAGATGCTAATCAAATGAACTTGAAATATTTAGCAATTAAAACTCTCAAAGTTACACCAAATCACATCATTCATGTATGAACAATCCAAAAGCGTTAGATCAATGAAAACCAATGCATGAATTGCTTAGCATAAATAAAATAAAGTAAACCAATTCAGGCCCTCCTTCTAGCGCCAAAATGTTGAGTGTTAATTTTACCCAATTGTGAAATTACACTCTCCCTTAGGGTTTGGATCCCAAAACCCTCTCTTGCAAAGAAGTTAAACAAAACAACTTCTCCAAGGTCTCCGCTATATTAGCATTTGCATATGTGTATTAGTAATCTCAATAAAAATATATCAATTCAATGCTAGGAACACCTTAGTGATTGCAAGTAACTGTAAACAAGGGGCATGTGTTGGTTTATTTTACCATGCTACTTTAATGATTGTTCATGAAACCAAAATAAAAGTAAATGTGAATTGGCCCTCATATGACCATGATGTAGTGCCTTAATTCCTTTTATCTTGAGGATTTTAAGGTAGATTTTATCTTCCCTTATTAAGTGGATTTTAATCAAGTTTTATCTTGCATTAAATCCTACTTTTAAACATGAAAATGAAGATTAAATCTATCTATGAATGTGAATCCGAAATGATGAATAGGCTCCTTAAATGTAGCTTCTTATCATGAAGATAAAGATAGCCTTTGATGTGATTAATAAATTATCCCTCTTTGGTGAAATTAATTTTCACAAAGAGACAATAATTTATGGCCTTAAAATAAGGGCTTTAAAATGTCATTTAATTATCCCTCTTTTATGAAATAATTTTCATAAAGAAAAATAATTTAATGCTTTAAAATAACAACCTTTTAATATAACATATAAAATTACCCCCTTCAATGAAATCAGAATTTTCATGAAGAAAAGGTGCATTTATTGCTCCAAAAATGGTAATTTGTGAAATGCCATAAAACATAACCCCTTCAATGAAATTGAAGTTTTCATGAAGGAAATGTCATCATAGGCTCATGAATGAAATATGCAGAAATTAAAAATCTGATTTGCCTCCAAAACTGAAAAAAATGAATTTCCGAAATTATAAAACCTTTGAAAAACAACAATTTTTAAAAATTAATATAAATACGAAATGACATCGGAATGAGTCCGAATATGTCTAGCGTATATGGAAGTATGAAGTACATTCTACGCATCCATGCAATTATTTTTGGATTTTGAATTTTTTTAATTTTTATTTTAATGCCTGAAAATTAAAAAAAATCTGTAAAATAAAAGTTTGAAAAATAAAAATCTGAAGTAAATTAAATGCTGAAAACGCAGAAATGCAAAGCTCCATCAGTTTGATAGCACCCCGTCCTGCAAAACCGAATATGTGAGAAGTTCATACATGCAACCTAGCTTATTCGACCCACAAATTTGCACAACCGAAATAAACTAAGTGCTAGCTCCTAGGGTTCAAAAATAAATTTTCAGATTCAGACATTCACATGAAGTAACCAAAAAATTGCATAAACTTCATCTACAAGTCCAAAATCTGAAAAGGGAAAGATAAACAATTAAATTTGAGCATGCAGAAAACATCTCATTCTTTCTTGCTAACAAGGCCTGAAATTTCTGAAAGAAAATCTTTGCATTAAAAATGTGTTTCCATTTTTTTTTTTTAAATTTGAAAAAACTTGTATTAAAACAAAGATCAATTACAATATGGGAAGAGATTCTTCCCAGCCAAATTCAGAGAGAACACAAGCTTAATGTGTTTCCATTTTTGCATTTTAACTCCGACAGCATTTGGCCTTCCAAAAGGTCCAGCCCCTTGTCATCCGGTTGTCTCAGTTTTTAAAGTTTTTTTTCAAACCATTTATTTCCTTTCCATGGCTTTTCTTTTCCTGCCTTTTTGGGTTTCAAGTGTTTGGGATTTTCTCTTTCAACCACAGGTTTCATCTTCGTAACGCTCATTCCAATGAGTTTAAATTATTTTTAATTTATGCCAAACGACTCATCCTTTATTCATTACGGAATCATTTATTTAGTACTCTAGTGTTATGTATGTATATAATATGACATTTGACATTTAAATAAGATTCTCTTTTTGCTTATTCGAACATTGTAGAATTAATAATCAGGCCCTATGATATAATGCATAGTGTATGGTCTCTTTTGGGTGTATATGAGTTTAGGACATTTTGTCACAAAGTGGTTTCCAAATGCCCTAGTACCACACGCGTGGCTTTACTGTTCTTGCTAGCTGACCGGCCATGCTAGCCATACCTGCTATGAAACCCCCACTGCCACCACGGCAATGCACGTCACATTCGACATACACCTTATCCAGATAAACCTGCACCAATGTCACCTGCTATGCATTTTCGATACCTGAAAACACTACCGTGGACACCTCCGCCAGCAAGTTCCTTGCTAAAAATGTTGCGTCCCCGGATTCCAAGCTCTCTCCACCGTAATGTGCGCTCATAGGCCCAAAATGTGATGGAAACCAATTGATTCATCAAAATCTTTGTCTATCTATCGTCGTCATCTAATGTTGCCCTGTCAACTTTGGAATGATTTACCTACAACCTCGTCCAACGTGGCAATCCAGCATTGTCCGAAAAAATGGGAACTCCGCTATAATAGCAACTCGTCATGCTGATCATCTATGTCTTTGGTCCTTCAACCTGCAAAAGAAAAACAATAAACATTAATTTTATATTAACTTAAACAACAACCTTCATATAGTTTACCCAGTGGGTGTTGCAAGGTAATGTTGTTTGATGCCTCAATCTGTCCATGTGTCTATTAGCATTGAACCATCAGTTGTCCACATATGCAGGTTCGCATCGCGCTGACATTTTTACCATGAAGATCCTGCTCGGCCCAGTTTACCCACACACTGTCTGCCATGGCTTCGACATTCTACAAGCCCATATCAAATTTTGTCTTACGCTGCATTAACCCATCAGTTTTGCCTGCACAATCACCTATTTCATATCTACTCTCTAAATCCCCATCACTTATGGTGTAATACCAATTGGCATCGTTATTATGGTAGTCTGTCCTCCATTTATTTTATTTTAAAACTTATGCTCGTAAATCATCATTAAAATCGATGGTCGGCTAAATCTAGGTCCACTTCTCCAAATCATGACACCGTGCCAAAATGTCTTGTCCACGTCTACGTCACCATCTACTCTTGTTCACATTAGCATTAAACATAGGGATATTACTATTTTCATCTCGATCTGCACTTCAAACTGCCGAAGAAGCCACATCCTCCATCGATGACTTGCTTTGAAAACCCCTGAAACTACCGTTCAATGTCGTCGAACGCTCTTTGCCACTACTGCTCGAATTTTTCGTCCATCGACGTCTGACTTGGTCCAAATATCCCTGTTGGTCTGCTCTCCTACGGTGGACATCGCGTCTCATAATAAACCTATACTAACCTCCTCATCTACGTTCAAACGACGTCGTCAATGACAGCATGTTGGTTCACTGTTAGTTGTTACGTCCAATCAGCATCTCCAGTCGGGCGGCGGGGTCCACCCTTCCCACTCTACATTGTCAGGTTGTCTGTCGCGATGTTGAAATCTACCACAGATGTTGAGATCCGTATCGTAGTCATCGCCATGATCCATGTGACTACCGCTAACCCGTAGATTGTTGCGCTTCCTGTTCATCTCGTCGCATGGTGTGGGGTGCGCGTTATTATGTTGGCTGCCTACAACACCTTGCTACAAATCCTTTGCTCACATGGTCTGCAATAACACCAAACCAACCTTTAGAACATGCAACCTTACTTTATAAGCTTGAACGACCTATACATACTAAGTGGAACTAAAGAAAATGAAATATGATGTAAAGCAAACTTTATATATATATATATATATATATATATATATATATATATATATATATATTTTTTTTCACTTTTATTATCATCTTATAAACCTATATTTATATATATATAAATATATATCATATATTGGAACCAACAACTAGGTCCTTTTATTTTTATTTTATTTTAAACTTTTACATGCACATATAAAAGTTTTTATTTTTTTTAATAAATAAATATATATATATATATCCCATTCCAAAGGAACAATCCAACCACACTAAAATCAACATAAAAAACAACCCAAAAAGTCAAAAAATAACAAAATGCGAACATTATAAAATAAATACTGAAAGACCACTCCGCACCACCCAAGGCTATGATTTAACCATGGAGGCTACAGACAAACTCCAGAGGAGGAATTTTATCAAATATGATTGCTCAAAGATAGACAAAATTACTCAAAACCAAAAGTAAAAAGGTGGGTCCCCAATTTTGGGGTATGTTGTGGAGCAGCCACAACAAGCATACGGAAGGAGATTATCTACGTGGAGTAGCACTATCAAGCTAAGCACAAGGGGCTACTACAAAGGATACATATCAGCATTCAAATAGGTTACAAAGGCTACACAAATAGTATTTTATAAGCATCAAGATATAAGGGATAAAGTGTTATACCCAAGGCCATTACTTGGAGAGAACGACCACCAAAAAGGAGCACAAAAACATCTGCCACAAGACCACCATTAGGAGCATCATAGAACCTTGGAGCATTACAGCTAAATCCACCCATTATCCTCATCAAGATAGCATGCAAAAGGAGAAGAGGAAATGCTTACATTCCAAGAAACATAGCAAGCCAACGTACAATACAAAGATATAGGCAAAGATAGGGTTACAATGCTCATCCTTGGAGCATTAGAAGAAAGGCTTACATGCACAAGCCTTGAGTGCCACTTGGCACAATATTTCTAAGCACTCTAATTTTCATGAATAATCCAGCACTCACCTAAAAAGGAGTTACAAATCTTTGGGAGGTTACCACCAAATTCATCATTGCATAAAGGTACGTTGGAGGAATATCATCACCTACTTAGTAATACCCAAGTGACACTTATCCGCAATCTACAAGGAAATAGTCCTATTTAAGGCACTCATTTTGGAGGAGGAATAATGAGGTCAAAGGAAGTCAAGAATTGAATGGTGTGAAGCACATTCATAGGGAGAAGGCTAATTCAAGCATGTGCACCATTCAAAGGTGTAATTCTGCATTTAAGAAGTTGTCATAGACCAATGATACCAATTCCCCATTTGTGAAGGATATTTATCATAGACCAAGCATTCCTTAAGGAGAATATCAACGTTATTTATGAGGGAGAGAAGTTATACTCAAGGGAGAAACTAGTATCGGTCAAAGAAGGCATTGACTACCCATGAGCACAAAATTTCAGAAGGTTTTAAATATGCCACCTCATAGCATCAAGGAAATATAATCCAAAAGGGTTATTAAGGTAAAATCTCATATTATTTATTTCTTGCTATAAACTAAAGTTATATTGGAGTTATAAGGGTACATTATATTTACTATTGCAATCATCCATTTAACATTAGTAATATATTAAGCAAGCAGATTTCAAGAATAATTACATTTACAAATAATAAAGTTGGAGGTATAAGGGTTTCAACTTGGAAATTAAAACCCTATTATTGAAAATATTATTGTTTTCTAATTTTCCAAATTAGGGAGTTATAAGGAATACTACACCAAATAAATTATTGGAATTTAGAAACACTAAATTATCAAACATAAAAGGCTATAAAAGGAGGTTCATTAAGGATTATCAAGAGTTGGAAATTAATTGGTATACTTTTCTCAAAACCATATTAAAGGGATAAAAGAAATCCAACCATTAGGATCTCTAAAATTAGAAATTGCTTAAGTTCAATAGGAGTAATAAGGTGTAATAAAGTTGATTTTTGCTATTTACAAAACATAATAAAATCAACTCAAAAATGAACTACTATCCTTAAATAGCACTTTCTCAATCATATAGCATATCCAAAATCACTAGGGAGACATAATGCATTCAACAAAACTTGATAATAATAACATTCATCAAAGTTTATCAAGTACTCAATCCATTTTGGGAGTCATAAGGTTTCTACAAAATATAAATTCTACAAGAATTTTATCAGATTAATTCACATATCTTAACTAGGGAGATATAACGAAGCCTACAAAACCTAAGCTCTAAAAAGGTTTTATCAAATCAAGCTCATATACTCTAAACTAGGGAGTTATAAGGTAGACCACTTAGAAGATTCTATATCATAAGATACAGGCTCTATCAAAGCATTATATACTCTAAGCCAGGGGTTATAAGGATGTCTACCTCAAGTAATACAACAAAAAAATACATGAATAACCCCTTTAGAAAGGAAAAATCAAGTGCCATAAAAATTGGAATCATGAATCTACTTATAAAGGGTGAAGCATATTTAGATCTTACTTCAAAAATGATTCATAGTGAAGCTTTAGATGATGACTTTGATACCATGGAACATTATCTACAAGCTTGACTCAATGAAGCAATTGAAAATGGAAAGGATGACATTCTACTTTCCTTAGATTTTGTAAGCATATTGTATATGGCATTACTTACATACAAATGCTACAAGAATGAGAATGTAGAACTAAAAGGATTGATAGAAGCTCATAAAAAGAAAACATAACTAAGTGAATCATACTTAGAAAAGATATTTCAATCCTCATGCAGTATTGGTACTTCAAGTTCTACTAATTCAATATCTTATCTTGATGTCTTGAGAGGTTTTTCAGAAGCTTCTCTATAGATTAAGGATAAATAAGGAGAAAAATATTTGCAGGAATCAAGCAGCAGTACTACCACCTATAGGAACGCAGAGACCATATTCAAAGGCAAATTTAAAGAAGAAGATGAAGATGAACTAGATAAAGAAGGTTTACAGTGTAAAATTCAATTGATGAAATAACTTGATCAAGCCAAAGAGCATCCATAGGAAGAAGATCCATATTGAAGATTAAAATCTTCAATACCCAAATAATGTAATATAGGGGGTGTTAGAGTTAGAGTATATTACATCATTTGGGTCATGTAAATGTACCACCTTTGGTACATAGTTAGAGTAGGATATTACTTTAAGGGGAAGTTAGCTACTTACTTCAAGCAATGTAATAAATGCACAAGTGTCAATGTGCAAGTTGTAATGTGCAAGGTGTCCCCTTGTACAGCTAGGTAGAGTGTTGGCCAAGGAATCTCTCTTCCTATATAAAGGGCCTCATAGTGAGATATCAAGTACATATCAAGCATATCAAGTGCATTATAGTAGAGAGTAGTAGATAGTTGTAGAACTCTTGTATGGATTACAATGTAGTTATTTAGTTTATATTAATGGAGTGACCATCACCTCCATACTGCATTGTATTTTTACCACTTTCTATTTATAGTATATTTTAGTCATATTGTAGAATCACTTTCTCTCATATTTTTTGCATCTTATTAGGACCTGTGTTAGATCTCTCCCACTACATATATCCTCAAAAGCTAACAATATTCTCCACTAAGGCATAATACAAGCATCTTTTCATTCACCCAAATAGTCTAGACTCTTTACTCAAGAATAAGATAAGCATCTTGTCATTCAGCCAAATAGTCTATATTCTTCACTCAAACATAAGATAAGCATATTTTCATTCATTTAAATAGTCTATATTCTTCACTCAATCATAAGATAAGCATCTTGTTATTCATCTAAATAGTCTATATTCTTCACTCAAGCATAATATAAGCATCTTGTCATTCATCTAAATAGTATAGATTCTTCACTCTAGCATAATACAAGCATCTTGTCATTCATCCAAATAGTCTAAATTTTTCACTCATAAGCATGATACAAATACATTTTCTCCCACCCAACCCACCAACATGTCATACCCATGCTTCACCCACCTCATCTTATCTCCTACCAACACCTTTTATAATTTTATATTCCTCACTATCTTTGTTTTTATCCCCTCCCATCCAACATATGGGCAAAAAAGGCCCATACCCCACTCACCTTACATTTTCCCCAAAGTCTACTCATATGCCACATCACTCTCACCCTCTCTCCCCTCTAAAGCTCTATAAATATCCATCCATTTATATCATTTGCAAAAAGCAAAGAGAGCATAAGAGAACTATGTAGGAGTTGTAAAAATAGCTTCATTTTTTAGTACTTTAAGCCTTTTTTTAGAGTTATTATTTTGATTCTTGTATAAAGTTTGGGTATAACCAAGGTAGGCCATTTATGCTACTAATATCTTGTTGTTTCTTATGTGTAGGTATTGAGAGACTCTACTCAACCAATTATGGTCACTAAAAACCCACCAATGATTGTGGCATAGAAAAAGGATTACACCATAATAGTTGTTTTGTAAAGGGGATCACTCCCTTATTTAGACACATCTGTTGTAAATATCCTAAGAGGATTCTATTGTACTCAAAAGGACTCATTTGAAATATCATATTCCATTTGTTCTCATTGCATGGTGCTTTTCTATGTCTACAAAATGTCACACCCAGTGGAATCCAACATAGACCACACTTGGGATTTCCTATTTTGTAGGCAGTAAAATTAGTTACTTTCTTGTTATCTTTCATTTTTACATGTGTTGTGTGTTCTTTCAATATCTTTACTTTCTTGATCACTTTTATGTATTTTGTATATTTTTCAGGCTTGAAACAACGTCAACACAAGCCTCAAACCAGCACTAAACCTCAAGTAGGAGACTTTTATCCTCAATTTTTTAGTCTGATTTCATAAAGGCTATCACATCTCATTAAGGATTAATTTTAGGATAATTGATCTTTATTACTTTTTAATCCTACACTCTAAGCAAGAGTAGCTTCTCCTACTTGTATGCTCTCCTCTCACATTCATAGGACGATCTTGAGGATCAAAAGGGAGGACACTCTTGGGGTTAAGGAATTTGTATTTATTTTGGCTATATTTCCATATTTTATCCCACTTTTCATTCCACATGAAGAAGGATTTTGGCTCTATGTATACTCCCCTCTTGCACCCTAGTGTGACCTTGGGGATCAAAAGAAGGCCATAATTTCTAAGGCAATGAATCCCACATCATATTTCACATTAAAATATAGGTATACCTTGTATGCTCTCTTCTTGCACCCTAAGGTTATCTTGGAGATCAAAAGAGCATCTATCCTTCTAGGTTAAAGAACCTCACTTCGCATAAGCATATCATGCTAAAAGAGCTTTCTACTTTGTGTATGCTCTTCCCTTGCACCTTGTACAATCTTGGGAATAAAAAATGGGTAGGTCACCCAAGGGTAACAAACCTCATAATCTTCATCATCATCATGTTTTCTTAGAATATATTTCATTTCACATCCATTCCTTGATTTTGTTAGAATGGAGTTTCTTTCAAGTTCTATCCTATTTTCTTAGATTAATTTTCTTTCAAGCATCTTTCCTTGCTTTCTTAGAGTCGACTTTCCTTTTCACGTACTTTTATTTCTTTTAGTGTAAGTCTTTTCATGCTTTCTTAGCTTAGTTTTGGTTTTATTCCCTATCTTTATTTCTAGATTAACTTCATTTCAAGTTAGTTATTGCTTTCTCATAATAGTTCCTTTTCAAGCAATTTATCACTTTCATAGAGTAGCTTCATTTTTTGTTTTTATATCTTAGTTTACTTTCAAGTCCTTTTTTTATGCTTTCATAGAATAGAATTTAATTTCATGTTATTTACTACTTTCATAGAGTAGAATTTAATTTCATGATCTTTTATTGTTTCCATTGTGTAGACACCTAAAACATGTCATGTTTAGGAAACCACTCATATGAGCACATCTGAAGACCATATGTCCAATTTTGGACCTTTCCAAGAGCAAGCAATGGTCCTAACCACTCAAAATGGTAGTTTTAGCCCATTTAAGCTTAGTTGTTGTAGACTAGAGCGGCCAGCCAGTAGTTGTAGCTAGCTGTTGTAGACTAGAGCGGCCAGAAAATCTTGGCCATTGTAGGCTAGAGCGACCAACAGTAGCTGTAGCTAGTTGTTGTAGACTAGAGCGGCCAACAATTTTGGCCACTATAGGCTAGAGCGGCCAATACTTAGTCACTGTAGGCGACAGCGGCTAAACATTAAATAGCAATTTGCCAACAAATTGGCCCAATCATGGGTGAAAGTGGCAGTCTGCATGCAATAAGTGAGCGGGGACAACTTTGCATTCCCCCTCATGACCAGTTCACATGGGAGACTTGAGTCTGAATTTAGACTTCAGTTAACTGGTCTTTAAACATAGAAAAGACAAAAGCTTCTCATGCTAACATTCACTACGCATGAGGGATTCAATCCTAGGGTTTTGAACATAGACCTAGGGTTTCACACACTTTAAAAGGTGCAAGCCTGAGAGCACCAAGGGATCCATAATCATCAATTCTGGGACCTTCATCATATTGTAGCAATCTTCTTTGAGAGAGCTTTTCTTGGAGAGCATACACAATGAAGCCCTGTCAGATTGGAGAGCATATCTGAGCACCCTTGAGGAGCGACGAAGTGCTAGCCGATTAAGGGTTTACCATCTACAAGATATTCAACACACCGAACAAAATGACAACCATTTCAACATCGACAACAAGCTTAAGATCCATAACCTTGGAGCAAGAGAACAAGTTTCATTCTAGCGGCCACTGTCTTGGATAGTGGCCCGCAGGCCTAGTCTAGGGTTTTGGTATTAGCTTCTTGTATTCTATTTTCCTTCATGTTTTCATATCATTAGCATAGACTTGCATCATTTACTTTAATTCATAGCACTAGCTTCATTCATTGAGCATATTTCCTTTCATTATTATATTTATTGCTAACAACCTCATCCAGGGAGGCAATCTCGGACATCTAAGCGTGTGTTGTTGTTTCATTGCTTACAGGACTACAGGTTCATCAGATGGATTAGCAACATTCGAAAGCACAAAGATCCCTCTAGGAATCAGACTTGGAGAAGGAGGCATCTGTAAGCCCTCATACATTTCCATGTGCATCATCGGGAAGCCTGTTAAAGTACACCACCCTCTTGCAAGGGGATATTTTATACATCCACTACCCTCTTTGTGTAAAATCATGTATCAAACGAAGGGTATCCCTTAGAGGTATTTATATGTAACCGAATCTTGTAAATATCAATACAAAAGCATTCATTCATTTATTTCTTAGCATTATTTATATTTTATTTATGCCTTTCATTTAATGCATATTAAACATTAAAATATCAAGTAAAATTGCAAATAGAGTAGTGGACGGTGCGTCGCTTCCTCGGGGTCGCTACAGATGGCGATCACGGTGGGACCCCGCCAAGTTTTTATTTTTTACCACTTTACTGATTCATTTTTTGTGTGCAGGTTTAGCCGCTCTGGTCTACAGTGGCTAAAAATCAGTCGCTCTGGTTTATAAGGCCGAAATGGCTACTCTGAAGCCAAAAATCAACCGCTCTAATCAACAATGGCTAATAGAGAAGTGTAGTAGAGGGTAAAATTTTTGTCATCTGAGTGGGATTCAAGGTTGGTACCCCTTCCCTGTATTTCTCTGATTTTCTGTCTACATTTGATTTCTAGAAACAACAAGCATAAACATAGATTAATTAGGGAAAATGAAAGAAAAAAGAAATAAAAATTGCATTTTGCATTTCCTAGGTTTCTTTTAGATTTCCTCTAGGTGTTGCTAGGAACAGTGGACCTCTTCCTGTAAGGTCCACCCTAGTCTCCAGTGTGCTAGGCCATTGTGTTTTGGTTTGCTTGCATGTGGCCCAATCAGTGGCTATTTTCATCACAAAATAGGAGAGTGCATTAAAATCATATAGACTAGTTATAGATGCATTTGTCTGAAAATGAAACGTTCTTTTTAGGCATTGTAGGAAAGTAGTCATGAATGTTGGTTGATGCATCACTTTCTATTTCAAAATCTAAAAATAATCACACACACTCGCACGTATCATTTTAAACATTGGGGAGTTGGATTTCATCACCAACCCCCAATTCAGTCCGATGACGTTGGAATTCACCTCCTTCCATCGGCTTGCCCCCTAGATATCCTAGAATGGAGTAAGGCACTTACTCATAGTGGTACTAGTTACTTATGTTCAAACTATCTCCCACTATTGGAACAATCATTGGTTCATAGTGGAAGAGCTAGGCGAACCCCCCATTGGGATTTAAGCGGTGTACCCTAGTCTCTTTTTGAGAAAATCATGTTTGGCATGGGTGTTCTTGGTTCCCACTATGGATGAGTCCCCTCATTCTAAATCCAAAGCAAGAGCAAGAAAGCAAAAGCAACAACAAATCTAAAACACACTAAAACAAGTTCTTAGGATACACATTTAATCCTTAAAAAGAGATAATCATATTGTCTGCTTTGTGTGTTTCTTCATTGTTGGGGTAATCAACCTAACCCTAATTTTTCAAAGAAATATATGACACCCACAACCTTTTTTGAAAGTCAAAAATTTTATAACAAAAATTATGGTCGGGAGACCTCCCATGGTGAGCGAGACCTCCAATCTAGAGAGGGAATCAGGTTCCATACCCACCACATCTCATTACACTGAGAGTTCAAATCAGCCCAATGAGGGGTAAGATAGAGGGAAGAGAGTTGTCGACCTTGTTGCACAATTTGAAATAGGCAAGAACCCTCGCACAGAGTTGTAGAGTCATAGACCCAACACAACAAACCGATCAAATCAATCACATGGGTCACACACAATTCAGAGAGAACAAATGCTCCAAGATCAATTGGATGAGTGGGATCAAATTTATTCAAGACCGACTTCTAGAACCATAGCCATATAATATTCTACATCTAGAAGCTCATGAAGCGTGACTGCTAAATGCACCACTCAACCTGGGGATGCTTCAAAGTGACCCCACAAATCTCATATAGAGTCTGATCATAGAGACAATTATCAACATACAGAATACACTGAACAAGTTACCTTAGCTAGTAAGAGCAAAGAAATAGCTAAAACCTCTTCGATGAGTCAAAACTACTAGAATAGAGTCATATAAACATGAGTCTTCTATGATAGCGCAAGTTAACCGCATGCGACGGTTAGAAAATGCATTGCATAAAGAGTGAGAGCTAGTGGAAGCTCTCGAACATGATAAACAAAGAGAAAGATTTTTGCACCAACATGAGCAACATTTAAGAGAGCAAGTTGAGCAACTAGCTCGTATCAACCTACAAGCAAATAGTAATGATCATCAAAGAGATAAACGCAATGACTCACCAAGAGAAGGGCACACTAGACAAGAAGAAATCCCACAATGAAACCACCACTTAAACCATGAACAAAATCAACCTGGTGGGGAAAGGGTAAACATGATAAATCAGGATCAGACACATCTTGAATCCCCTCTTAGGAGGGAGGAGAATAGAACAAGACAAGTGGATAGAGGTTTATCTCCATTATCACCATGAGTGGGTCTACAAGAAAGAGGAGCTCCTTGCCTCAAAGGCATTCCAGGAACTTGCTGAGAAGATCAAATCCTTTGAGAAGCAAGATGTGGCTAGGCACCAACCAACACTGAGTAAGATACACAACCAGCCATTGTGCCCATCAGTTCCTAGCCCTGCATATCCTAAGCACTTTGAGATGCCTAGGTTGGAAAAATTCAAGGGTGAAGAGGATGCACAAGAACATGTCACCAACTTTATCAATGCATGCTTTCATCTAGAAGAGAGTGATGCCCTTATGTTGAGAACCTTCATTATGACATTTTTGGGTGCTGCCACTCAATGGTTCAACCAACTGCCCAAGCACAACATATCCACTTTTGAACAACTAGTGAATGCATTCTTAAAACGTTTCTCTTTTGGTGCTAAGAAGAAGGTGAATCTCTCAGACCTGGCCAACCTAAAATAGTATGATGATGAGCCAATCATGGATTATGGGGATAGATGGAGAAAAATCATGGCAAAGTTATCATTTTCCATCCCGATCGAAGAGCTAATCCGAATGTTCACAAAAATTTATGCCAAGCACATCTCGTTACTATTGCAACTACAATAGTATGATACATTCGAAGAAGCCTTGGCTCAAGCCAAGCTTATTGAAGATATAAAGCTAGAAGAAGGAGACCTAAAGCTCCATAGTGAGAAATAATGGAATGAGAGCATACAAGATCAATCACAATAGGCCGAACCTATGCATGTCAACCAGATTGTGTTAAACATTCCAAAAGTAGCATAGAGTCAACAACAAGAAAACTATCAGGCTCAACCTCCTACTGTGCATTACAACCAACGCAACAAGAATCAAGGTAGGGGCAAATAGAAACAACCCCCTCGTAACTATACACCATTGCCTGAATCCTTGGCATCAATTTTCAACCACCTTCTTGAGGCCAAGGTTTTAAACTTGCCTAAGGAGCGCATCCTGGATCCTAATTGCCCCAAACCTAAGGGGTATAGGGAAGATCTCTATTGTGTTTATCATCGACAAAATGGCCATGATATCCAGGATTGTGTTGCATTCAAGAATATAGTGCAGGATATGTTGGATAAGAATGAATTACAAAACATCAACATATTCAAAAATCTTCTCCCCAATCATGGGGCCAACAACAATCAAGTTGAGCATGTCAATGAGGTGCACATAGCCCCACCTGAAGAGGGTTTTATCGGTATGATCAATACTACAATAAGAAGAAAAAGATACCTTGATCAGCCCAACATACCAAAAAAGTCAACTAAAGCTGATAATCTATCACAGTCCACACCAACAATAAGTTCAATGCACTTACAAAAGGACCCTGTGATTGCCTTTCATAGGCAGGAGATTAAGACAATCTCTCAGGATGAACTTGATCCTCCACTCCACATCATAGTAAGCATCAATCAAATTCCATACAAGAGAGTCTTGATTGACACTGGGTCATCCATCAACATCATCACAACTACAGCTTTGAAGCATTTAAATCTGCCACCTTCACGCATTAAGGACACAACATTTACATTGAGGGCCTTCAATGATGCTACTTCCCCAACAATTGGCACAATAATCCTACCTATACAGGTTGGGATAAAGATGATACCTACATTGTGCCATATCTTGGAAGGTGAGAGGTAGTACAACATATTGCTAGGCAGACCATGGATGAGGGATATGGAATGTGTACCTTCCATAGTGCACCAAAACCTAAAATTCATACATCAAGGACAAGTGTATGTGGTCCCCCATGATCCTGAGCCATTCAAATATTACAAGAAGGTCGATGAGCCAAAAGATAGAGTGCCTTCTCAAAATCTCGTGGCAATGGTTGACATCAAGTTAGAAGACCGAGTGACTCTAAAGCAAATAGAACAAGACATGGGGCAATCAGATGTGGCTTCCATGTTAAAGGGGTCAAAATCATTGGCATTAGTTACCCCAAATTCATTTCTCATAGTGCCTCCTCAAGAGCAAGAGCAGGTATTTTCCCCACATCATATTGGGGGTACTCAAGCTGGCATAACACTCAAGTGAAAAGAAACATGAACTAAGTCATAAACATGAGCATGTGGATACCACTAACAAAGTGGATCATCATGAAGCCTCCACATCAACTCAAAGGAAGGAAATGGGTGAGTTACAGTTACCTGGTGGATCTTTAGCATCTCCTTCAATAGATAGTGTTATTTCGAACCAATCACTAGAAATACACATGGGAGCCTTATCAGTATTGGAGCATATGCAAAATCACCTCTATAATATAGAGGCACAAATGGAGAAACAAAATGAGGCATTGCACTTTATCATGAACCAACTTGAGAGATAGAAGCAACCTTTATCTAAGGTCAAATTGTCTCCTGGGCAGCCATAAGAGAAGCCTCAACAAGAGCCCCCTGGGCCAGCAAGTGACATACCTAGGGCTCAACCTGGTCCTCATACCAGGCCAAAGCATGCTAAACAATCAAAGCAACAACAATGCATTTGGACTCCTTTAAACGAGTCTATGTCAAATATTTTTTAAAAGCTACAGGAAGCTAGGGTCATCACCTTACCCGACATAAAGCCTCTATACCCAAATAGAGCTAAACCCAAGGGTTATAGGGAGGACCATTACTGCATCTACCATCAAATAAAGGGCCATGACATTTGCAATTGCCATGGATTCTAAAATGTGGTCCAAGACCTTTTAGAACGAAATGAGCTCCATCCAGATGGTTCACTCATTCCTCCCCACCCAGATAGGGGCACCTCACAAAGATCTATGCCCCAATTGGGAGAGTTGATTTTAGTCACTCTTCCTAAGCAAGTTGATTACATTGCAGTGGACAACATGCACAATGGGGGTCTTAAAGGTAAAATACCTTCCCCATCATCCACATCAAGTTCAATGAGACAAAGTGAGGGTTCTAAAGGTATCACACCTTCCTCAATTTCATTTAGTAGCACACACATTGGAGGTATTTAAGGTGTCACACCTCCCCCCCATAATATATCAAAAATACAAAAACATTCAAATATATCAAAAATACAAAAATAATATAAAACATAAAAATACAAACAAATCAGAAAATAGTAAAAATAAAAAATGAAAGGCACCAGGGGTATTTTCATGCCGCTTGGTCAAATTAATCAAAAATGCTCCAAGGACATCTTCATGTCTCGCTTGGTCACCTTAATCAAAAATGACCCAAGGGTATCTTTATGTCACTTGGTCAAAATTCAAATTAATCACAAAAGGCTCCAAAGGCATCTTAAAGCCCTTTGGTCAAATAAATTCACTCCAAAAGGCATCTTAAAGCCCTTTGGTCAAATCAAATCACAAAATGCTCCAAAGGCATCTTAAATCCCTTTGGTCAAATCAAATCACAAAAGGCTCCAAAGGCATCTTAAAGCCCTTTGGTCAAATCAAATCACAAAAAGCTCCAAAGGCATCTTAAAGCCCTTTGGTCAAAAGCAAAACATAAAAGCATAAAAACAATTTAAAATCAAAAGTTCAAAAACATTCAAAATAATCAAAAGCTCAAAAACAATTGAAAGCATCAAAAATCCAAAAACATTTGCATTTCGCACTTACATTCATTACATACATTCATTTGCATCCATTGCATTTACATTAGATACATATATGTTCACAATCTTACAAATGACACCACATTTGTACATCAATCATTGCATCATCAAAAATCCATCATCATCCATCACCCATGTGTGTAACTATGTTTTTCAACACAACCCCTCTTGTTGCTATAAGGAATATACTAGGGTTTTTGGTCACTCAACCATACCTAGTGGTTTTATCAAAATTTGTAGAAAGTTGTCTTTGCTTTTGATAGGTGAGGTTTAGTTTTGATAGCACCTGGTATATCTTAGAATCCTATCACTAATTGAAACACTAAAATCCTAGCTGGTACAAGGGAAAGATGAAAGTTGCAAAAGTGGTCTAGGTTACCTTAAGTGAAAAGGATCTTCCTTGCTTATCCCCCTGTGTGACCGGTTCAAAGGTGTTGAGAATTGGCAAAAGGACAAGCTTCGCCCTACCCAATTAAATCCCTTGCTTAAATCAAAATGAGCAAAAATCCTAAAATAAAGTACAAATTCAAGATTCCAAAAGTACAAATTCAAAGTACTCAAAAGCACAAAAATAAAGCAAATAGTGATTATCATCACTACATGAATCCCTTGCTCAAAGGAAAAAAAAAAATCAATAAAAAATAAATAGTGATTTTCATCACTAAACATGAGCAAGTATCCCAAATAAAATGAAGAAAAGAAGGGAATGGAGCTTGAATCCCTGGAATTCTCAACATTATACAAAATCGGAAGGTGATCCCGGCAATGGTGGTATCCTTACGCATGATGATATGTCTACCACAATAGCTTCTTGCATTTGTATAGACCAATGTTTGAATGTGGATGAGCTAGCTTTAGGTAACCCAATACTGCCTAGTGGTATAATCCAACTAAGTCCAACATAAGGATCAGATGAACACTTGAGGATCCCCGATCTTAGCAATGGGCTGAAAGAATCCCACCTGACATCGGAGGAAGTGCTTGAGTTCTATCTAAATATATTCACTTGCACACATAGGGATAATGAGTATCTAGGTCTTCATAATAAAACTTTATCCTTCAGAAGCTCTGTATGGTCAGTATACAACTTTTGATCGAGTAACTAGGGTGTTTGAGTCTCATGGAAATCCTCAAAATTTCCCTTATAGCAACAAATCATTCCATCAAGGCAAATCATACATATCATATCATCACGTTTCATATTTTTAATATCTAAATGATTAATTCTTATGCTAAGAGTTATTCACTATTCATGATTGTTATACATTCTGTGGTGTCACCCATTAGATTGTTAAACTCATATTACATTCATTCCTTATGTTTTAAAAGTACTTAAAGCATATAGGTTCATTCACATTAGATCATCAACATAATGCATAACACATTTAATTTACCATATCATAACAACATGAGTTAGATTCATACAATACACCAAAATTAAACATGCATCCACATATGCATCCATCATCATCATCTAGATCATACCATCTAATCATATATTTATCATCTAGCTAGTACATGTCATCAATACATTACATACATATAGCATAATCAAATCATTATCTAGGCATTGCATCCATCATTGCATCCATAACATAAAATCAAAACAAAAATATTTGTAAACATCAACTAGGGCAATATTGGTATCATACCTCCCCTAGTCAAAAATCAAATAGTTAAGCAATCAATTTGCAAATGCCCCAAAGGTATCACAAGCCCTTTGGTCAAAAAAAATGCCCCAAAGGGCATAAGCCCTTTGGTCAAACAAAAATGCCCCAAAGGTATAAGCCCTTTGGTCAAAAACAAATGCCCCAAAGGACATAAGCCCTTTGGTCAACTTAACAAAATGCCCCAAAAGGCATAAGCCCTTTGGTCAAACAAAATGCCCCAAAGGAGATAAGCCCTTTGGTCAAAAAAATCCCCAAAGGACGTAAGCCCTTTGGTCAACTTAAACAAAAATGCCCCAAAGGACACAAGCCCTTTGGTCAAAAAAATCCAAGGTCTAATCCCCAAAGGGATAAGCCCTTTGGTCAAAAAAAATTCCCAAAGGGGATAAGCCCTTTGGTCAAAAAAATTCCCCAAAGGGGATAAGCCCTTTGGTCAAATAAAAATGCCCCAAAGGACATAAGCCCTTTGGTCAACTTAACAAATGCCCCAAAGGACGTAAGCCCTTTGGTCAACTTAACAAATGCCCCAAAGGACATAAGCCCTTTGGTCAACTTAAAAATGCCCCAAAGGACGTAAGCCCTTTGGTCAACTTAAAAATCCCCAAGGACATAAGCCCTTTGGTCAACTTAACAAATGCCCCAAAGGATAAGCCTTTTGGTCAAAAAATCAAAGGAGTAAGCCTTTGTAAAATCCCCAAAGGATGTAAGCCCTTTGGTCAATTAAAAATGCCCCAAAGGACATAAGCCCTTTGGTCAATTAAAATGCCCCAAAGGACGTAAGCCCTTTGGTCAATTAAAAATGCCCCAAAGGGGTAAGTCCTTTGGTCAAACAAATCCCAAAGGGATAAGCTTTTAAAATGCCCCAAAGGAATAAGCCCTTTGGTCAACTTAAAAAATGCCCCAAAGGACATAAGCCCTTTGGTCAAATTAAAATGCCCAAAGGGGATAAGCCCTTTGGTAAAAAAAATGCCCCAAAGGGGATAAGCCCTTTGGTCAAACCAAAATGTCCCAAAGGGGATAAGCCCTTTGGTCAAACCAAAATGCCCCAAAGGGGATAAGCCCTTTGGTCAAACCAAAATGCCCCAAAGGGGATAAGCCCTTTGGTCAAACCAAAATGCCCCAAAGGGCATAAGCCCTTTGGTCAAACCAAAATGCCCCAAAGGTAGCATAAGCCCTTTGGTCAAACTAAAATGCCCCAGAGGGGATAAGCCCTTTGGTAAAATCACCCCACAAACATATCAGTCTATGTTTTTGCTCAACGTTGTGTTTTCCCACATAGCGCATCCCAAAAAGGGGCATCTATAGACACCTAAAACATGTCATGTTTAGGAAACCACTCATATGAGCACATCTAAAGACCATATGTCCAATTTTGGACCTTTCCAAGAGCAAGTAGTGGTCCTAACCACTCAAAATGGTAGTTTTAGCCCATCTAAGCTTAGTTGTTGTAGACTAGAGCAATAAGTAGTTGTAGACTAGAGCGGCAAAATATTGGCCATTGTAGGCTATAGCGACAAATAGCTATTGTAGACTAGAGCGGCAAATTTTCGCTATAGGCTAGAGTGGCCAATACTTAGTCATTGTAGGTGACAGTGACTAAACATTAAATAGCAATTTGTTAATAAATTGGCCCAATCATGGGTGGAAGTGGTAGTCTGCATGCAATAAGTGAGCGGGGACAACTTTGCATTCCCCCTCATGACCAATTCACATGGGAGACTTGAGTCTGAATTTAGACTTCAGTTAACTGGTCTTTAAACATAGAAAAGACAAAAGCTTCTCATGCTAACATTCACTACGCATGAGGGATTCAATCCTAGGGTTTTGAACATAGACCTAGGGTTTCACACACTTTAAAAGGTGCAAGCCTGAGAGCACCAAGGGATCCATAATCATCAATTTTGGGACCTTCATCATATTTTAGCAATCTTCTTTGAGAGAGCTTTTCTTGGAGAGCATACACAGTGAAGCCCTGTCATATTGGAGAGCAGATCTGAGCACCCTTGAGGAGCGATGAAGTGCTAGCCGATTAAGGGTTTACCATCTACAAGGTATTCAACACATCGGATAAAATGACAACCATTTCAACATCAGCAACTAGCTTAAGATCCATAACCTTGGAGTGAGAGAATATGTTTCATTCTAGCGGCCACTGTCTTGGATAGTGGCCCGTAGGCCTAGTCTAGGGTTTTGGTATTAGCTTCTTATATTCTATTTTCCTTCATGTTTTCATATCATTAGCATAGACTTGCATCATTTACTTGCATTCATAGCACTAGTTTCATTCATTGAGCATATTTCCTTTCATTATCAGATTTATTGCTAACAACCTCATCCGAGGAGGCAATCTCGGACATCTAAGCGTGTGTTGTTGTTTCATTGCTTGCAGGACTACAGGTTCATCAGATGGATTAGCAACATTCGAAAGCACAAAGATCCCTCCAGGAATCAGACTTGGAGAAGGAGGCATCTGTAAGCCCTCATACATTTTCGTGTGCATCACTAGGAAGCTTGTTAAAGCACACCATCCTCCTGCAAGGGGATATTTTATACATCCGCTACCCTCTTTGTGTAAAATCATGTATCAAATGAAGGGTATCCCTTAGAGGGATTTATATGTAATCGGATATTGGAAATATCAATACAAAAGCATTTGTATCGCTCCAAATTTTTCGCATCCCTACCTTCAGGCTATAGGATCCGCGCTCGAAAGGAGGATGGGAAAAGGATGTCGCGATACCTCGGACTAAGAGGACTTTGCGAAGGTCTCGCCTCTCAAGGGAGGTGTATTTTGGTGATTTTTCGACGGATGGTGGGTTCACCAGGAAACATTTAGCGGCAGTTTCCACGCCTAGGTTTTGGAATGTGTTTAATGAGTTCGTTTTAATCTTAAGCATTCATCCTAGGTTTGGCCGAATGATTCTAAATTAAACTATATGAAAATGCAATTTTTCATGAATACAATGAGACAGATTTAAAATCGGAGAACGAGAGAATTTACAGGAGGAAAACGGAGAATACCTGATCCGTATGTCTGAAGAAGATTCTGATTTTGAAGCAGTCCCGATCGTCTGAGATTCGACAGAATCATCTGCAATCAGACGAGATCGTCTACGATCTGACGAATTCGTCAGACGAATCCATCAGAAACCTGCAAAACATAGAATAGATGCAAAATGCAAGACATAACACTATGCTAACAGAGGCAAATTACACCAAATGATAATATGAATGTTGAACACTATTCAAGAATAGAAATTAATGCAAATTACTGTGCTTAAATGGCAGATCATAAACTTAGCATGCAATCTAAGCTAAATGGGTGAACTCCAGATGCAAAATAGGATAAAAAATGAATGTATTATCTAATTTGCAAAACAAAATAACAAAGACAAAGTTGAGAAAAGCAAACTCCAGGCACTGATTGCCTCGATGTGGGTGCGTAGTCGAGATCGTCTCGTATCAGTACGAAATCGTCTCGAATTCGACAGGATCGCCTCCGATCTGGACAGGTTCGTCGACGACGATAGGTGCTGGCTCCAGTTGAAAATCAATGATGTACCTGCATCAAAATTGCTATGGGGCTAATGCAAAAAATAAGATTATGATGTTTTAGCGCAGAGGGATTCAATTTGTAGATAAATTCAGCCAGGGGTTGGGGAGGGAAAATCCTAGAAGTTAAATAGGCTTAGGGGGAGTTGTTGGGAGGTTGGAGATCATCCCAATTTGGGAGATCTCCAACGGGGGAGGGTCCCAACGGTGCAGACACGCTTCTGCCCGGATTGGAGACCCGTTGGAATAGATTCCAACTATGCAAATTCAGTTTTGTGACAAGATCGTCTGGACGACCTAGTCCAGACGAAATTGTCAAATCTGAGGCGATATCGTCTGATCGGCGACGATATCGTCAAACGGTCAAAACAACCTCTAAAAATGACGCGAAAAAGGGGGAAACGGATTTCCCGGCGGTTAACGGGCGGTTTGGGAGGTTAAATTTGATTTTTAAATTATTTACTAAGGTGAATGTAAATTTTATAATTTTGACTACGCCAATTTTAGGGTGCTACATTTTGCCCCCTCTTTAGCGAATTTTTCGAAGAAAATACGTTAAATATGAGTTCTTCTCGATCTACGAGAAAGCAAAAAATTATACCCATTTTTAGGCGACGATTCTTGGTCGAATCGTACGATAGCTTACTATGGTGCCCCCTCCGTGTTTTTACCCAAATCGAACGTTTGAGGTAAAAATGCGGAAAAGCAAAAAAATATTGTTGAATAAAATTAAAAAATAGGGTAAAAACCCTAATTCATTATTACTGTTCATTTTTCTTGTTTTAGAGCTCTGAAGCAAAAATGGTCGAGACAGCGCACAGATCTGCAGAGGTCCGACGCGGTCTACGGGTAAGGGTCTAAACTTAGTTTAGAACTGATTTAATTTGAATTTACATGCTTTTTAGATAGTTTTTAGGTGAATTTTGAGCATCGCGACCGTTTTTGGGTCGTCGACGTCGTCGGGATGAAATCGTCCCGATTTCGACGAAATCGTCTCAATTTCGACAATTTCGCCCGAAGGCGAAATCGTCGAAAGGGGGACAATTTCATCAAATTAGGGACGATTTTGAACTACGAAATCGAATACGATTATGCTCAGATTTGGGACGATATCGTCCAATAGTGGGAAATATCATCAATTGCAAAAAAATTGAATTTTTAACTTGCATTATTGATTATGTGAATTATTGATTAATGATTATTTGTTGTTTATTGTTTATGTTGTTTATGTTTGTAGAGAGGATTACTAAAGAGCAGGGAGTGGAAATATGGAGGATTGAGAGACGACTTGGCCGCGCTCACACAGGCAAAGCGAGATCTGCTGGCACAGGTCGGCTTGCAGCATGTGGCGGATATGCCACAAGTATCCACAGATATGGGGCTACTGACGGCCCTAGCAGAGAGATGGTATCCGGGTTCTTCCTATTTCCGGCTACCAACAGGGGAGATGACTCCCACACTGGAGGATGTATGGAGGATTCTGAGAATCCCCATACAAGGACGGATGATCACTCCTACGGCCAACCAGGGCCACGCTATGGGACGGTTGTGCGGTGACCCGAGCTTCGCCCTGGAGAAGGGCGGAGTGAACATCGAGGCACTACGCCAGATGCCTAGGGCATCTACACTCACACGGGTACTATCTGGGGTGGTTGGTGGACTTCTGCTGTGCCACCAGAGTGGATGTAGGGTACCATGGATGCTCGTAGATGTGAACTACGATATGCAGGACCATGGGTACAGGTTTTGTTGGGGCAGCTTTGTTCTATGCCGGTTGTACAGGATCCTGTATGGGGTCGTGTACAATTGCGGCCAATGTCTGGTGATGACATCACTACTACAGGTTTGGTGCTGGGATCACATTGCGGTGCGGAGGTCGGTAGGGCTTCCACTGACAGGGGTAGACGGGGAGAGGCCCCGAGTCTTCTACTGGTGGCTCCGGAGAGGGGCACAGTGGCGTATTGACTTGTCGATGTCCCGAAGACTACTTGATGAGTTGATCCTGGATCAGATCACCTGGAGGCCGTGGCGAGGGCACCTAGGGTGGGCCGAGGATGGACAGGAGCTAGCTCGCATCAGGCGAGTCTATTTGCTGTGGATGGAGAGGGGAGAGGTGGAGCTCCACCGCTACAACCGAGTTTTGAGGCAGTTCGGTCTACAGCAGGGGATCCCATCTCTCAGGGATTATGAGTTTTCTCGGACTATCCGGGATAACACCACGGTTAGCGGGGCTCCAGACATGCAGCGATTTTGGAGTCAGGATGCAGATGATGCCCCCATCTAGCCAGTGGATGGAGATGACACAAGGGTAGCTGACGGCTACGATGCCTGGTACACATGCATCCGCCCTCCTCGAATGACGAGGGCTCAGGGTTCGATCCACGCGATCGTGCGTCAGATAGGGAGGTAGCGCCAGGCAGCGATAGAGGTGGCCCAGGGTCACGATGAGAGAGAGCAGAGGAGGCCACAGGCACAGGAGCGACCACGATAGCGGGAGAGGAGGGAGGAGAGACCCCCATCTCCATAGAGGCCACCATCGCCCGATAAGGGCAAGGGTGTGGACATAGGAGAGAGTAGCGAGATGGCTACTCTCCGGGCGAAGAGAGATCGTCTGCAGGTTCAGGTGTAGACGCTACAGGATGCGGCTGCACGACACCATGCTGAGGTGTCACAGTTGCAGGATGAGATTACACGCCTCAGGGCATGGGGCGGAGGGGCGAGCTCAGGAGAGTTGACATGGGCTATCGCCCAGTTGACATTTTATCAGACACTGTATCACCAGCTGGTGCCAGAGGCAGATAGACTACCCCTGCCAGCTAACATCGTAGATCCGATCAAGATCGGGTCATCGAGGACCACGTCCCGGTCGAGGACTAGGATGACACAGATTGCGATGGGGCCACCTTGTCCACCTCAGGGCGGGGGAGGAGATGAGGCAGAGAGCTCGAGGGACTCTCAAGGCTAGAGGGCTACACATTGATGTTGTATTATATATATTTTTTTGTTTGATAGAGGATTGAGTATGCCGAGGTACATATTGTGGCATACCAATCCAGTTTTGATAATGTACATATATTTGTGACATATATAGATGAGATATTTTTGATCATATGACTTGTCTTATGTATTTTTATGAGGCTTTTAATATTTTGATTGATTGATTCGATGACTCATGTAATTATGTCATTTTGAAACATTATAATTTTGATGTCATGCTGTAATATTTTAAATGAAATAATCTGATGTAACAAATTGGTTGTTTGTAATGAAAATGTGATAAAAAAATAAAATAAAAAGAGACTTCTAACAATAATTTCAAAGGACATTGTCGCTATTATAGACCATTTCATGGAGTCGCTGCTCACTCGGTCGTCAAGCTAATCCCAGGATAGAAATATTGCGAAAAGTAAAAAGAGTGCTTAAGAGACTGTCTTAAGACTTTGGTGCAATGATGAAAAATGATGGTGATGATAATGATTTGTTTTCAGATTTTCATGAAAAATATTTGTACATGAAATATTTTAAAATGATTTTTGCCAGGCATAAATTCCTAAGTGTGATAAAATTTGTGAATAATTCCTTAGGAATTATACCATCATTGCAAAGTTAAAGGTTGACATAATGATATGAAATAATGAAAATGGGTTTGATTTTAAAAAGCATAATTTGTGTAACATAATGAAGTCATATGGTTTTTATGATTTTTGATAAATGGGGAATAAAAATTGTTACAATGGTTTGCGCTAGGCATAGAATATGTAGGTATAGACTTATACCATCATCGCGAAAATCCAAAAAAAAGGTTTTATGGCATGATTGATTATTGATGAACAGAAAATATGAAAATGAGGACTTGCGCTAGGCATACAATTCCAATTTTGGTTGTGGAGCTATACCATCGTCGCGAAAGTCAACCAGATATATATGATTTGATTTGTGTATTTTGAAAGAAATTTTTGATTTTTCTATGATATAGTTGTCTTTGTGAAAACAAGCTGTACTTGATTTATTCCCAAACAAGTTGCAAAAATAATATTTCAAAGTATTTTGAAGACAAAAGTTAGATTTATAAGGAATCCCATGTGCATATGTGAATTCATTTCCGATCTTGATTTATCATAATGATAGACAAAATCTCTCAAATACAAATGTGTGTGCGATTGCATTGTTCATTTACCAGTTTTGAGCAAGATACTATGATACAAGTGATTTGAAGAAACCAAATAAGTGTTCATTAACCATGATGTAGATGCATATAACCATATTAGACTACTATGTAGGTCGGATTATCAAGAGCTAGCTAATCCATAAGCAGACATAGGTCTGTACAAAATAAGGTCACTAATGTGACAGACATATCGCCACGCTAGGAGTTACCCAAGGCCAAGCAGGTTGGGCACAAACCACCTGTTATGGGGCTTACCTCACAGTTTTTGAATAATTGAGAATTCTAGGGATTCAAGCTCATCAACCCTTCTTTTCTTTTCAAAGGGTAGGGAAAGGGATTTTATTGCTTTCGCTTTCTGCTGAACTTTGCATATTTTTCTTTTGTATTTCTTTTGCTTGATAATGCTTGGAACATTGCTGTAATGATAAAAGAACATTTTTCTTTTCTCTTTTTCTTGAATTTTTTTTTTTTCTTTTTCTGTTTGTTCTAGGGATACTTGCTCAGATTAGTTGTAGAGCAAGGGATTTTTATTCTGGGTAGGGGTGAGCTTGTCCTTTTGCCAATTCTCAAAGATTCTAGACCATGTGCATGATAGGATAGCAGGGGAAACTTTTCGCTCAAGAAATCAGTTCTACTATGTATCAAAACATGGAAATTACAAATATAATCATTTTATTGTGAAAAGATGTGCTTGGTTTAAGTAAATAACAAGATCAATTCTCTATGCTCAAACTTTATTTAATTAAATTGTGTGAACTTTGATATAAGAGATATTAGTAATCATGCCAGATAAAATCAAAATATTTATTTTTTGTGAGTGTGCAAGTGAGGGATTCAAAATAAATGCTAATTTATCCAAAATAAGTTGAAACATATAACTGCAATAATTGTAAGAAAATATATATAAACACTTTTGAGAAGTTTTGATAATGTTGACTCTCTCTTTCTTCTGTATATTTTTTTGGTTTCGAAAGAGTCAAGCATATAGCTATTTTTAGATTTTGATTTTTGATTTTAGTTTTTGAGCAAACAATTTAACAAGTGCTTTAAATAAATGCAATAGATAGTTTTTGAAGATTTTTGGAGATTTATGAATGTTTTTGATGTTTTTGGATAAATTGAAAGAAATACAAGATAGTAATTTTGAACAAATATATACATGGATGAAATGACCAAGTTTATGCATAGTAACGTTTAAGATGCAAAATATTCATGGGTTCTTTAAGTTCTTTACCATCTAAGGTAGATAATTTATATGCTCCTGATTCAAATTTTGCAGTAATGATGTATGGTCCGAGCCAGTTGGGCTCAAATTTACCTTTAAGGTCCTTTGGTTGCATTTGTATTTTTTTGAAGATTTTGAGGATTTTGATTTTTTTTTTTTTTTTTGTATTTTGATTTTAATTTATGAATTGAAATTGGTGGTATATACAAGATGATCTATATACACTATACAAGGTTATTTGAGTATAACATGTCTAAGGTTGCTTCAAAATCAAAGGAGGTTTTGAAGGATAATTTGGTTGAGGTGAAGGTAAGGACAAAAGATGATAAATAAAAGGTAGTGATAACAAAAGCTTTGTTATAATGTAGAATAATGTAGAAAAAGATTTGACTTTTATATGTGTAAAATTGATCATGTTACCAAATAAAATGTAAGAAGGATAAGAAAGTTCTTCATTCTTATCACTATATTCCAAATATTGATAAGATAGAGAAAGTATATGTGAAAGATATGCATGGATGTTATTTGGTAAACAAAGATGATCATATATGGATGAAGAAAAGTGATGGATAAAAAATAATTGTGACAATAGAGAGTGTATAGAACTTGATGTTTCAATCGTTAAATATTCTTCAAATGGTTTTGGGTCACCATGTATGGTAACAATTTTATTTGTAAGTTCAAACTTCAAACATTGGTGAAGAGTGGAAGGGACAACCCTCATCGTATGAATCCAAGGACTTCTGAGAAGTAGTTTGTAAGGTGAAGGACAATATCCTACATAGAATAAAGTATCCAGGATCTTGGATCCAATATTTATGGGAAACATTATAGTGCCTCGAACTTCTTGAATTTCATTGTTAAAAGATTTTATAAGAACTTTTGATTCATTAACATCTTCTTCCTTTAATTCGATTTTTTGGAATAATTGATAAGTGGATAAATTAAGAGAGGAGTCATTATCTACCATGATAGTTCTAACAAGTGTTTCTTTACTAGATCCGATAATGTAAAGATAGGAGTCTTCTTGTGGAGTAGAGGAAGGAATATCCTCATCATAGAATGAAATATGGTTAACCTCAAGAGGGTTTACACCATTAATTATGTTCTTAGAGAAAATATGATGAGGAACAAATTGTTGGCTAGGTATTTTGAACAAAATTTTCTTATGAGCAATTTGTAATACTTCTAAAAGGGATATCTTTGCTTGAGGATTAATCAGTTGTTGTTGGTTATCAAAGTGGATTTCAGATTGAGATTTTGATTTTAAAGATGAGCTTTCTATGCTTACATTCCATTTTGGATCATTCTAGCCAAAGATAGTTTTGAAGGTTGGTTAAATGAGGAATCCATATCTTGAATATCAGATTGAGTTGATTGAACTTGAGGTTGCTCATTTGTAGTTTTTGTCACAATATTAGTGATATGATCATGATGGAACACATTAACATGCAATATTTGATTGGTTTCCTGTTGTTGATAATTGAATAGGGGTTCTTGGGAGATCTCCATGTCTTGATTGATTATTGGTATTTGTTGTGTAGGATTTTGATTGTTTACTGGAGGTTTATCATCAGTTGTAGATTGTAATTCCTTTATATTAAAAAGACCCTTATCAATCAAGTCTTGAATTGCACATCTTAAATCTTTACAATTTTGTGTCATATGTCCATCTACTCTATGATATTCACAATGTAGCTTAGGTTTAAACCAATCTATTGTGGTATCAGGTTGTCTTATGGAAGGCAGTTCAATCCTATTTGTATCAAGTAAATACTTGAGAATTATATCCATTGGTTGATTGAGCTTAGTAAATTTACGTGATGAAGGTTTTTGAGAAGTTTTTGATAAATGCTTTAGGAATTTTGTCATAAAAGGACCTAATGGTTTCTCACCTCTACTTTCTTTATTATGGGTAGAATGATGACAGGAAGATTGCGATGTAGGAGGTGAGTGCATGGTAGAATTGGAAGAATAAGTATTTTCTTGTTGAAATGGATGTGTTGTATTGAAAGAAGAGTTTTGAAAAGGTGGTGGAGGATTATATGTGGATTGATAGACATAATATGGATATATGGGAGAATAGATAATATCGTTATGAAGAGGATTGGCAAAGGGATTGTTTTTTTGGGTTATGGATGAAAAATAAGAAGAGTGTGATGGAGGTGGTGTTGAATAGGGATGAGGTTGGTCATAATCAACAAATGTATTTGGCTGAATTCTTCCAACATTACTGATGGGCTCATATTGATTTGAATAAAAACTCATGGTTTCTTTAGTACTTCTAAAAGTAATATTTAGCATCTATTATTTAGAATTGAATCTAAAACATATAAACATGAAATGATGATTTTGTTTTTGTTTTTCTTGTATAGATATATATATATTTTTGTTTTTTTGTTTTTGTTTTCAAAAGGTTTACAATGCATTTACTATCTTGGATAGTGGCCCGCAGGCCTAGTCTAGGGTTTTGGTATTAGCTTCTTGTATTATATTTTCCTTCATGTTTTCATATCATTAGCATAGACTTGCATAATTTATTTGCATTCATAGCACTAGCTTCATTCATTGAGCATATTTCCTTTCATTATCAGATTTATTACTAATAGCCTCATCCGAGGAGGCAATCTCGGACATCTAAGTGTGTGTTGTTGTTTCATTGCTTGCAAGAATACAGGTTCATCAGATGGATTAGCAATATTCGAAAGCACAAAGACCCCTCCAGGAATCAGACTTGGAGAAGGAGGCATCTGTAAGCCCTCATACATTTTTGTGTTCATCACTGGGAAGCTTGTTAAAGCACACCATCCTCCTGCACGGGGATATTTTATACATCCACTACCCTCTTTGTGTAAAATCATGTATCAAACGAAGGGTATCCCTTAAAGGGATTTATATGTAATCGGATATTAGAAATATCAATACAAAAGCATTTGTATCGCTCCAAATTTTTTGCATCCCTACCTTCAGGCTATAGGATCCGCGCCCGAAAGGAGGATGGGAAAAGGATGTCGCGATACCTCGGACTGAGAGGACTTTGCGAAGGTCCCGCCTCTCAAGGGAGGTGTATTTTGGTGATTTTTTGATGGATGGTGGGTTCACCAGGAAACATTTAGCGGTAGTTTCCATGCCTAGGTTTTGGAATGTGTTTAATGAGTTTTTTTTAATCTTAAGCATTCATCCTAGGTTTGGCCGAATTATTCTAAATTAAACTATATGAAAATGCAATTTTTCATGAATACAGCAGACAGATTTAAAAGCAGAGAATAGAGAATTTACAGGAGGAAAACAGAGAATACCTGATCCGGATGTCTGAAGAAGATTCTGATTTTGAAGCAGTCTCGATCGTCTGAGATTCGACAAAATCGTCTGCAATCAGACGAGATCGTCTACGATCTGACGAATTCATCAGACGAATCCGTCAGAAACCTGCAAAACAGAGAATAGATGCAAAATGCAAGACATAACACTATGCTAACAGATGCAAATTACACCAAATGATAATATGAATGTTGAACACTATTCAAGAACAGAAATTAATGCAAATTACTGTGCTTAAATGGCAGATCATAAACTTAGCATGCAATCTAAGCTAAATGGGTGAACTCCAGATGCAAAATAGGATAAAAATTGAATGTATTATCTAATTTGCAAAACAAAATAACAGAGACAAAGTTGAGAAAAGCAAACTCCAGGCACTGATTGCCTCGATGTGGGCTGCAGTCGAGATCGTCTCGTATCAGTATGAAATTGTCTCGAATTCGACAGGATCGCCTCCGATCTGGACAGGTTCGTCGGTGACGATAGGTGCTGGCTCCAGTTGAAAATCAATGATGTACCTGCATCAAAATTGCTATGGGGCTAATGCAAAAAATAATATTATGATGTTTTAGCGTAGAGGGATTCAATTTGCAGATAAATTCAGCCAGGGGTTGGGGAGGGAAAATCCTAGAAGTTAAATAGGCTTAGGGGGAGTTGTTGGGAGGTTGGAGATCATCCCAATTTGAGAGATCTCCAACGGGGGAGGGTCCCAACGGTGCAGACACACTTCTTCTCGGATTGGAGACCCGTTGGAACAGATTACAACTATGCAAATTCAGTTTTGCGACAAGATCATCTGGACAACCTAGTCCAGACGAAATCGTCAAATCTTAGGTGATATCGTCTGATCGGCGACGATATCGTCAAACGGTCAAAACAACCTCTAAAAATGGCACGAAAAAGGGGGAAACGGATTTCCCGACGGTTAACGGGCGGTTTGGGAGGTTAAATTTGATTTTTAAATTATTTACTAAGGTGAATGTAAATTTTATAATTTTGACTGCGCCAATTTTAGGGTGCTACAGCATTCATTCATTTATTTCTTAGCATTGGTTATATTTTATTTACGCATTTCATTTAATGCATATTAAACATTAAAAGATCAAGTAAAATTGCAAATAGAGTAGTGGACGGTGCGCCGCTTCCTCGAGGTCGTTACACATAGGATAACGTTATTTTCATGCCTTTATCACTTTCATAGAGTAGATTTACTTTTTGGCCTTTCATCACTTTTGGAGATTAGATTTACATGCCTACACTTTATTGATATCAATCATTAACTATCAATCAATCATTAATTGTTAAACATCAATAATCAATCAATCATTAATTACTAATCTTTTATATTTTTCCTAGTTTATATTTCGTTTAGTTTCATTTTGAGCATTTGCTCACTTTCTTAGATTAGTTTTTTTATTTCATTGTCTTGATTTTTCTTTCTTAGATTAGTTTGATTTCATATCTTGATCTTGTTTTCTTAGCTAATTTTGATTTCATGCATTGCTTTGCTTTTCTAGATTAGCTTTCATTTCATGTGTGTTCCTTGGCTTTCTTTAGTATATGAAATCGGTTGGCCCTCCACATTTACTTCCATCACTTATCATCTAATCATGTTAATATGCCAAAAATTTCAATAAAAAAAATTAATCGTAAGGTTTTAAGGTTGTGCCCTTTGCTTTATCTCCATCAAAAATCAATCACAAAGTTTTAAGGTTGTGCCCTTTGCCTTACCTCATCAAAATTTTTAATTTCATTTCAAAGGCTCCAAAGGCACCAAACCCCTTTGGTCAAATTTTAATTTTAGTTCAAAGGATCCAAAGGCACCAAACCCCTTTGGTCAAATTTCAATTTCAGTTCAAAGGCTCCAAAGGCACCAAACCCCTTTGGTCAAATTTTAATTTCAATTCAAAGGCTCCAAAGGCACCAAATCCCTTTGGTCAAATTTCAATTTTAGTTCAAAGGATCCAAAGGCACCAAACCCATTTGGTCAAATTTCAATTTTAGTTCAAAGGCTCCAAAGGCACCAAACCCCTTTATTAAATTTTACTTTCAGTTCAAAGGCTTCAAAGGCACCAAACTGATGCACCTTGCCAGAGCCATAATTTGTGAACTGTACGCCCGTTGGCATTGAAATTTAAAAGGTGGTTCTATGTGCGTGTCCTGCATTAGGCAAATCTTTGATTGTCCTGACTCTCCAAAAACATGTTTTCGGGACCTAACTCCTCCATATAGTGTCCCAAAATTAGCTTTTAGAATAGGTTCCCGAGTTTTTTGGGTTTTTTTGAATGTTATAAGTTTATTATATTTTGTTATACCTTAAGTTGAGACCTAATATTTTAAATTAAGGTTCATTATTGTAATAGGGATGTGTGCACCGAATTTGGGCGCAATCCGACTCATTTCTATTTTTAGCAGTTTTTAGAAAAAGTCATTTTTTAGGGTTTCTTTAGGGTTTCTTTGGTTTTCGGTTGTTATATGATGGATTATAATCTTTTGGAGAAGGGGTGTGAATTCAAGAATGAGAATAATATTGATTTGCAGGTTTCTTCCATTATATCGCATTTGTGTTATGTGATTGGAGTCCATTTTGTTGGTCTATTGTAGTTGAGTTTACACCACAAACCCCTTTGATCAAATTTTAATTTTAGTATAAAGGCATTAAACCCTTTTGGTAAAATTTCAATTTCACTTCAAATGATCCAAATGCACCAAACCCCTTTGGTCAATTTTCAAATTTAGTTCAAAGGCTCCAAAGGCACCAAATCCCTTTGGTCAAATTTCAATTTTAGTTCAAAGACTTCAAAGGCACCAAACCCCTTTGGTCAAATTTTAATTTTATTTTAAAGGCTCCAAAGGCACAAAATCCCTTTTATCAAATTTTAATTTTAGTTCAAAGGCACAAAAACCCTTTGATCAAATCTTAATTTCAGTTCAAAGGCTCCAAAGGCACCAAACCCCTTTGGTCAAATTTCAATTTTAGTTCAAAGACTTCAAAGTCAAATTTTAATTTTATTTTAAAGGCTCCAAAGGCACCAAATCCCTTTGGTAAAATTTCAATTTTATTTCAAATGCACCAAACCCCTTTGATCAAATCTTAATTTCAGTTCAAAGGATCTAAAGGCACCAAACCCCTTTGGTCAAATTTCAATTTCAATTCAAAGGCACCAAACACCTTTGGTCAAATTCTAATTTCAATTCAAAGGCTCCAAAGGCATCAAACCCCTTTGGTAAAATTTCAATTTTAGTTCAAAGGCTCCAAAGGCACCAAACCCATTTGATTAAATTTTAATTTCATTTTAAAGGCACCAAATCTACTTTTGTCTTTTCTTTTTTTAGATTAGATTTTTTTCAAGCATTTTTATGATTTTCTAGATAAAATTTATTTTCATATATTTTTCTTACTTCCTAGGTTAGTTTTCTTTTCATGGAATTTACTTGCTTTCCTAGATTAATGTCCTTTTTTTAGTTTGCTTGCTTTTTGAGTAAACCTCGTAAGTAGTGACTACTCTAGTATACCTAGCAGTTGCAGCGACTAGTTATCCATGCAATGCGGTAGGATGAGAAGATTACCATAAGGACACTCTTAGTTGTTAAAGCAAAGTGGAATTATAGTTATGCATACCAATAAATAAATAAACAAATCCACTAAGAAATCCCAAATCCCAACATGAAACTAAAGCAAACTTACAAGCAATGCCAAACAACACAAACACACCCTTGAACATCAAAACCATCATTATTGGTTTGATTGGTTGTTGGTATTCTTTTTTTATAGATAGCACATTCTTTTCACAAAATAAAACACCATCTAGACCACCACCAAAACCTCCAACACCACTCTCAATCTCGTTCCTCTTACATCCTCTTCCACTCTCACTAACCTATGGTATTGACTCGTAGTCAAGCCATAGCCCAAGCTCAAGCCTCTATGGATAATTATGAGTTAGTCCCTAACTCCTTGGTAACTTTGCCAACCCATTTGGATGAGATGCCTCTCATGCCACCTAGTCCCTCCCCCATTATTAGTCCTTTTACATGTCCACCTACCATGGTTTCTTCTCTACCATCACATTCTAACTGAGGTCTATTTTTGCATGCCAATCTAATGTAAATGCTTCCTAAGAAGACCCCTCCATCCTCCTTACATAATCCACCCTCATGTCTTCCATATATTCTTCTAATCCCACATCTTCTACCTCTCCTTCTAGTATCACCTCTTCCCCCTCTTCTCCACACCCCCTATCCCTTACCTCACCAACCCCTACAACCTTGTCACACCCCTTCTCCTTTATATCATGTCTCTCATGTGGGCCAACCCTCACAACCTTACCATTTTTCTTATCCTTTTCACCTGCCTTTGCCTTCTCCATTTTCTATTCCCTACCAACTTAACCTTCACCCTTGTGTTAGGCCATCCACACCTATCCTACCAACTCTAATTCCATCTCTAAGTGATCTACAATAAATATCATACCTACTCACCAACCTTGTACTCAAATTAAGTCATCATGGAACCCTTGCATCCTCTTCAAACCTCTCCTTCAACCAATCTTTCTCCACTCCCCCTTCTTCATCTCATCCTTCCAATCGAACTCCTCAACCTCCTCATCATCCATCTCATGTACGGTTGCCCCTATCAAAGCCATTTTTAAGCATTTTCTAAAAAATATATGGCACAAATGTTATCTCCTTACCTAACCTTCACGCCAAGCAAATGAAAATCCAAAGCCTAGATGGTACAAGAAAAATAAAATATTGCATCTATCATTGCTAAAAGGTTCATGAATAAAAAAATATCTATAGTTCTAGCATCTAATGCAAGATCTGTTAGATCATAGGGAATTAACTATCTCATCAACATTATCCTTTTCCAATGGCTTATTTATTTTTTGATCTTCTCCTCTGAATTAATTTACCTCTTTTACCCGTCTACATCTTGCACATAAAAACCCACCAATTATATGCATCCAAATCACACCCTACCACAAATAACCTCATCACTTGATTTGGATGGCCTTACCTAACCAATATTATCATGACCTTGCTCAATCTCCAACACCCATTCTTTCAACCAATGTATATCCAAGAACCTTGCTTGAAACTATCATGAACTCTACTTTATTATGTCTAATTGTAGGATTGCTCCTTCCAACATAAAATATAATCAAATCTAATTTGCTACATGTCATACCTATGTCAGTATGGTTTCACATGTCATGGCTTTAACTGCTTTGGTCATTGGATTGTGACTTACTCCTATTTGTTTGCTTCAAACCAAAATTTGATCGCAACATAGAACCCTACTCTAGGCCATGATTTACTTTCCACTTTAGTACACTTTCACCAAGTTTTACTGTAGCTTAGAGCATGTTTAAGTGTCACACAGTCATGACTTCCACCTCTATGTTTACCCTAAACTAAAATTTGATCGTGATGTAGAACCCTGCTTTGGACCATTATTTTAACTTCAAAAATAGCCAATTTGACAACACTGACCATGACCTAGAGCCTATTGTGCTAGGCCATGATTGCAGTTGTGAGACACCCTTCAACACTTAATAAAAATTTTGAGAGTTTGAAAACTTTTCTAAGGATGTAGCCTTTTGGACCTATAGGAAACACTTTTATTCATTTAGTATGTCTACCTTAAAAGGATTGTTCTATACTTTTGGAGCAAAAAATATAATTTTCCCTTTGTTCTAGCTTTTGAGGATTCTTTCATAAGCATGTGCTTGTGATATAGATTTATCAAAGTCTATTAATCAAAGGGCTTTCACATCACCCTTCAACTCTTCATGCATCCCATCAATAAACAAGTATGCTTGATGAGTGTTAGACATACTTTGAACTAACATGTATTCTTCTAAACGTTGTACTATAATCCTCCATAGAATATTATCTCTAATACAGATTATGAATTTCCAAATACTTCTCATCAATTTTGTTTTACTAGAAAATAATAATTAACTTAGAAAACTTATATTAGGTGAATAACTCATCACATTGACCATCTTGTATGTCTAGGTCATAACGATACTACAATTTGTAGGATTTTCTCTCATGAAGTTAAGTAATCTAAATTTTATCCTCATCATTTATGGGGTG
Source organism: Wollemia nobilis (assembly GCA_028583015.1). Classification (NCBI taxonomy): domain Eukaryota; kingdom Viridiplantae; phylum Streptophyta; class Pinopsida; order Araucariales; family Araucariaceae; genus Wollemia; species Wollemia nobilis. Next base: position 14,227,159 of record JAQPPZ010003077.1, on the reverse strand, counting down.
TATTTTGAAGTACACCTCTTATTTATACAACCATGTTTCTAGAATAATTTTCAATATACAATCACATTATGGAATCTCAACATTTGGTATGTAAGGTTGTGGCCATGTCCTAGTATGGTCTTATCCACCAACATCACTTCTCATTACTTTATATACATTTTATTCATACAATACATAAAACCCACATCTTTATCCATGTAAGCCCTCCAAATACTTCTAATAGTGTTAACATTGAAGTCTTTGGCTTCCTATCTAGGATTTAAATATGGATAAGGAGATGTTGGTCTACATGGGTTCTAATGGAGAGATTGAGGCAACAAGGTCTGAGTACATGAGATGATTTAGCTCCATGGTAAGAATGGTTATGCATTGTGATTAGTTCTTGAAACGCTTGAGATAAATCTCTTACACTTTCTACAATTGGTTGTATACTCACACATACACACTTAGTAAAGAGTTTTCATGTATTAGCTTGTTGACAATACTCAGTAACATTCTCAATTCACATGTTGATAAAATTAGTGGCTCTATTATAGCTATTATAAACCTATAATATCTAAAACTTAAACCTCCTTAAGTGAATTTAAAAAAAAATAGAAATTCTAAAATCTAAATTCTACACTCATCATATAGCCATAACATAGATATTTTCTTAGAGATATTATGATAAAAACTTACAAAATGAAATAGATCTAAAAAATATACTTTTATTAGAAGAACAAAAGAAATATATTTTACTTGTGACCAATAAATAGAATATCCCAAGCTTGCAAGTGAGCAACTTCTAATTCAATAAGACAACCAATCTTATTTCCTCTCTTGTCCAAATACCATTTTTTATTTAGAAAATGATTCCTTGTTCATGAAGTGATTCCTTTTATAGATGGAGTACTTTATTTTAATTTTTATTTGATTCCTCTATTTGTACTTGCTCCATACTTATAGCATTACTTTCCATATTTTCTAACTACTATTTTTATACTATTCCAACTGCACTTGCTTTTTTCTCTAATTTTTGTTATAGTTTCCAATTATACTTGCTTTATTCTCCAACTCTGCTTGATCTATTCTCTTAACTTGTGTACCTTATCCTAACTTGTACTTTCTTTATTCTCTTTTAGAAACTATTTCTTATTCCTCTATGCAAACTTTAAGCTTATTTTACATAACTACCAATGTATTATGACATGTTGAAGTTGGATGTAAGGTAGAGAAAGTATCACATATGAATATGAAGAAGCATAGAGTAGAATGAGATGAGCCATAGAATATGGCAGGGACCAAAAAGAAGGATACTAAGAAAAGTGTGATAAAAGTGGTAACTGTTGAATTGTAGAAATTTCTAACTTCTAATGTACCCATAATTCCATTCAAAAATTAGTAGAAGGGATATTGTGCTCCCTGCAACCTTTGGATTCATTCTAGCTCCCAACTATCTTCACTAATTATAAACTAATCTAATCTAAATGCAAAAAGTAAATGCAATAACTAAATACATAAAAGAAAATTTTAGAATGTTAGGGTGTGAGAGATCAAATAAAATACAATATAGCCATAACAAGGAGAGTGTATGATCAGTTAACACATGAGAAATTGAATAATAATGTATCCCACACATATAATGGCAAGAGGATGAAATGATAATGCAAAAATCATCACACATTCCACAATATAAAAGAGTAATATAACAATTGGAAAGTAAAAAGTCTTGCATAGTCTCTTATTATCTCCAAAATATCACCACATACAATATGGGACTCACAAAGAATAGTTATAATTATCTCAAGGTCAAAACATATTTATAATGGATCCCATGGATCCTATTTATAGAAAATAATCACCCCTAAGTTACCTTAGGTGAGAAATTATTACTTGTAGTAAAAGTAATAGTTCAATGGCATATTTAATAAAATTATGCACTTCTAAATATTTCATACCTTTGAATGCCTTACTAACTAGAGTATAAGCCTTATAAATAAGTTATAATGCTACAAAAGACCAAAATTTGTTTTCCAAGAGATCTTCCTCAAATTCTATGCATCCTTGTCTTGTTGACCTATTGATGAGTGAATTGCTTTGGGATAAGGAAGTGAATTGCTCTAATTGTTTAAGCAAATCACTCCTCTTGGAGAAAATTTCTCTTCTTGGAGCAAATCATCCCTTTGAGAGCAACCACATATTTAAAGCTTACTAGAAATTTTGTCAATTTTGTAAACTTTATTAATTTGTAATTTTTTTCCTAGGATTACAAAATTGAATTATCTTTGTCTTTCATAGCTAATTCCTTAGATGAATTAGAAGATAGTACCCACTATACTACATTTCTAAAGACTTTAATATAGTCAAATTTATTTCAAACCAATAAAAGAATGAAAAAGGGAGAAAGAAGGATCAAGTATCTGTGTGGGTACATAGAGATGACAAGTTGAAAATAAATTTGATTTCCAATCTAGTTAAATTAAAAGGAAAATGTCTAATGGAAGATCAATATAAAAATCATGTCTAAATAATTGCATTTTCATAATCATCCTCTGGTTTTTTACTATGATTTTATCTTCTCAAATCAAACTTGGGAACCTACTACACCTGTAACCACCCCATGTGATCAATAATTTGTTATACAAAATTCCTTGAATGAAATAGGCTTTATCAAATATGTCACAATCCATTAGTCTAATTGGGCCTATAGTTGGTGTACTAAATTCTCCAAGTAATTAATTTCCATTGTCCTCTAATGCTCAAATTGGAGTGAGTTAACCATTGATATATAATATTCAAAATAATTGTCTAATTAGTACTATTATAACTCAATTAATGCCTAGGTCTAGTTAGAAAACTAATATTTCAAATATGATGACTCCATTGAATCAACCTCCACCCTTGGTACAATTCAATCCTCCCAAAACTAGCACTAGTAAACCAATAGTGTAAATAGCATTCTAGTTTCAATCTAAAGTATTTTTGGAAATTTGAGCAAGTTTTGTTGTCATTGATGTCAAGAGGTTGATGTCCAGTTTTATTTTCATTTGATGTCACAAGGTTGATTTTCCAAAAGGTAAGGAAGTGGTTAAAAGAAAAAGGATATAATATTTATTTTAAATATTATATACCTAAAGAAGCCTAAAAGGTAGAAGACCCAAGGAAAGAGAAGCAGGTTTAAAAAGAAATAATAATATTATAATATTTAATATTATAATATTTTAGGCAAAAGGATGAGGTGAAGAAAACCGAGGTCCAAGGAATCATTAAAAAATATATCCTTGAAAAGACCCATTGAGCAGATTATAAAGGTTAATATTTAATTTATTTAAATTAAAATATTTTAACCTATGGTTAAAATTTTAATTTAAATAATTATAAGGCGCCAAAGGTTTAAATTTAAATTTGAATTAAATTTGAAATCATATAAGCTGACGTATTGGAGTACAAAGGACAATGTATAAAAAGGGGAAAATAATTTTTAACACCAATGCAATTTTTGAATGCCCAAGTTAATAAAATAATCATGCGTTGCATTCTGAAGGGAGAAGAAGATTCATTTGTTGTAAAATTTAAAGAGGCGAACTTTTGTTTAAATCTATGTGGAGCGCCAAAATTATCCAAGGTGTTGGGTAGCGCAGACGGTGGTCAAAGGCTGGGTAAGAGGTTTGCATAGGGTAATTTGTGGGTTCAATTCACATCCCCTTCATTTTGACACATAGTAAAGGTTTTTGGTTGTTTTCAAAATTCATAGAAGGCAAGGCATTAAGAGTGGATCGTGTGCTTTGAGTATTGTGTGGGCATGTAGCCTAGGTGGTAGCTTAGCCTTGGGCTAAGACGCTACAGTGGTGGCTGGTCGCGGGTTCAAGTTTGGGCACAGTCATAAAGGGCACAATAATTTTGTTGAAGACGTGGGCACAATAATTTATAAAGGGCACAATAATTTTGTTGAAGACGTGGGCCAACATTTATAAGGTAAGTGCTTTGATTTTAATTTTTGCCAAGGTTTTGAAAGGTGCAAATTACATAGAGGCCACGTGATTATTTTTGCAAAGGTGGAATGCATAGGGAGTCATAAGGTTAATTGAATTTTTTTTTTTATTAGAAAAATAAATAAAAGGATTGGAGTTATAAGGTGTTAACAAAGAAATTGATTTTTATGTTAAATGTTATTTTGAGAAGTTTGGAGTTTATAAGGTGTTAATAAAGGAAGTTGATTTTTATGTATTGAATATTATTTTGAGAAGTTTGGAGATTATAAGGTGTACTTGAGACTTGATATTTTTTATGGTGAAATAATTATTGAGGAGAATATTTGTGTGGAAATTTTGAGATAGATTGTTGCTATCTAACCTTGAAATTGGCAAAGAGGATTTGATTGTGATTAAGACAGGTTTTGAAGACATATCTCCATCAAAGCAAAAAGGTATGGGCACATCATATTTTGTTTGAAATATTGGAATGAATGTTGTGAAATACAAGGTGGAGTGAAAAGGATTGTTTGATAAGCATTGTTGGAAATATTGAGTGAATTCTTCTATGTTTCATTGGTGAATTTTTAGAGAACATTTGAGATAGAGATTGAGGACTATTTGAGTTAGGGTTTGAAACCCACTTTTTGCACCTTGTTTGAAGAAGTATTAAAAAACTTTTTTAGGGTTTGTGAGCAAGTTGTATTTCATTGATTGAATGAATGAGTGAAATTCTTGAGCATTGGTTTTGAGTGATATTGAAAGTGATTGTGTAAACTTTAGAAACCAGATTTGTGATAGACTTAATGATTGAGTAGAACATATTGATTTTTTTATAGAGTACATCATTCTCTCTATGTTCTAGGGGTTAAACGATTTCTAAGTAGAATATGTCTAAACTACTTCAATTTAAAGGAATTACTTTGAAGGTTGAACAAAACAACTGATAATAATTATGTGCAATATTTGAGATTGATTGAGCATATCTTGTGAGTTGTTTTGAGCATGTGTTTGAGCAGATTTGAGTAAGCTTTTGTTAGCTAGAGCAGTGAGGATAGAGGTATTCTGAGTGAGGATAGAGGTCTTTTGTGGAGAGAGATCCACAAGCCAGTGCAGTGGGGGTAGTAGTCTTCTAGAAGATCATTAGCCAGAGCAGAGGAGAAAAAGTTCTCTTATGGATAGATATCCATGAGCTGGAGCAAGGGAAAATATTTCTCCTATGGAGAGTGATCTGTGAAGTAGCTGGGAAGATAGAGTTATTCTATAGAGAGATCCACAAACCAGTTGAGGATAAAGAGTTCTCTTGGGTCAAGTTCCATAAACCAGAGAAAAGGGGAAAGAGTTCACCTATGGAGAGAGATCCACAAATCATAGCATTAGGGGATTGATGACTCCTTTGGATAGAAGTCCATAAAAATTATAATAGGGAAGTGATTCCCCGGAGGATTTGTTGAGAAAATTTAGTAGAAATATTTTTTCCATGGAGTAGCCCACATTGGGTGAACCACATTAAATTGGTATCTCTATTATGTGTGATGATTTATGCATTGCTTTGATTACTACTATTGATATTGCCATTGATAATATTGGATAATATTGTTTGGGAAAGAAAAGTAAAAGTTGGTCTTATATTGTTCACCCCCTCTTAGTATAAGCATGTGTTCTTCAATTGGTATCAAAGCGAGTTCCTTCGAAAGATTTTAACAGCTTGAAGGAAAATATTATAGGAACACAGATGGAATCTCAGAGTGGATCTTCAGCAAATAAGTCACCATTATTTGATGGGAATAATTATGCATTTTGGAGTGTAAGAATGAAGATTTACCTAATGGCACAAGGAAATGAGATATGGCAAGTAGTTGAGGATGGATACACACCGCCAGCTACTCCTCCTACAAATAAATATGGTAAGCTTCTACATCTAAATAATTCAAAGGCAATGAATGCAATCTTAAGTGGTTTACGTGAAGTAGAGTTTGTAAAAGTTATGCATTGCACATCGATAAAAATATTTGGGAAAAGTTGAAGAAAACATATGAGGAAGATAAAAAGGTCAAGATGGCAAAATTATAAAATCACAAGAAAACATTTGAAGACTTAAAGATGAATGATGAGGAAGACATTGCTACATACTTACTTCTTGTGGATGAGATTGTTAACTCCATGCAAGGACTTGGGTTTAAATTTTAAGAATCAAATGTTTGTCAAAAGGTTTTAATGTCACTCCCTAAGAGGTATAGTGAAAAGGTTTCATTCATAGAAGAAACAATAGATATTGAAACTTTGACTAGGGATGAGTTACATGGAACTTCACAACTTTTGAGATGATAATAGGAAAGGATCATATCCCCAATATAGAGCCTTCAAAGTAGCAAAGAAGATAGGATAATAAGTTAGATTCAAGTGATGAGTTATCCAGTGATGAAGAAGCAAACTATGGTAGATGGAACAAGGACTCAAGAAAGCACAAAGGTACAAAAAAATTTAAGTGTTTCAATTGTGGTAATTATGGTCATTATGCATCTAACTATCCAGAAACTAGAAGTATCAGTGGTGAAGAGAAACAAGATCATAGAAATAGGGAAGCAGGAAAATCCAGGCATCAAAAGAAAAATAGGTATGGATAAAACAAGCATGAAAAGAAGTTTTTCTAGAGGCATAAGAAGAGCTTCTATGTAGATAAGATATGCAATAGTTCAAGTTATAGTGATGCAAGATCCTCAGATAATGAAGAAGAAATTATATTTCTGGAAGTAGAAAAAGATGTTGAAAAAGAAGCTAAAAAGGAACCAGAAATACTCAAATGTTTCAGGTGTGGTAAATTTGGTCATCTTGAAGATCATTGTATAAGGTGTTGGCAATTTGAGTTATTTTATGTTGTCATTGATGTCACATGGATTATTGATGTCACATGGATCACATTGAGTTTTGGTGGCGGATCACATTGAGTTTTGGTGGCCAAATGATATTTTGGAAAGCATGGATAAATACAGGGTTTTTGTGAAAACCAAGGTAGGAAAAATAAAAGGTTTTATTTAAAACCATGGATGGTAGATTTGAACTAGATTTTTCTTAAAATCCAAGTTGGCCTTTCATTTCATCGAAAAATGTGCCCCGATGATGGAGATATTTAATTTTTAATATTTAGTTTAAATTTTAATTATTTAAAATTTAAATTTAAATTTAAATTTAAATATGCAAGATTTCCGTCAACATCATCAAAAATAATAAGGAGGCTATATAAATGGGATACCTAAGGTTCATAAATTGATCCTTGCTCATGGTTAATAATTGTTGGCTAAGCATCCAAATTGAGCTCATGCAAAAATATTTTAGAAAGCAGAAGCAACGAATAAACGAAGGTTGGTCGAAGTCCAAAGTCATCATGGGCAGAGTGGCACATTGGCAGTTGGCTTCTGGCTAAGGTGTGTGGCAGCACAAACATCAAGGTTTTGAATCCCCTTGACTACGTTCGGAAGGCATTGGAAGAAAAGTGCTTGAAGCGCTTTTGATTTGCGGAAAGGGAGGAAAGGTTTTAAGGCACATTGTGCCTTTCCCTTTCGAATGAGCGGCTAGCTCATGTGGTAACCTTAGCCGTGGCTAAGGCGCTCATGGTGTGGGAAATTTGAGGGTTTGAATCCCCTTGAGGAGGTAAATACGTTTTTGCTCTAATTAATTGTGTTAAGCCCTAAGTTGGAGTTATAAGGTGGTTAGGAATAATTAAAGTTTTTAATTAAACTTTGTTTTTATAAGGGTTGTGATTATTATTTCAAAGGTGGATGAGTTGTTGATTTTATTTGATGTTCATATAATTTAGAATTAAGATTTAGGAGAAATAAGGAGTTGTTATAAAATAATTTCTGAGAGGTTTATTGATTATTATTTTGATAAGGATTTTTATTAAAAAAAGGACTTTGGTGGATGTGTTTATGAAGTTGGAGTAAAAAGGTGTAAATTGAGTTGTGCTTTATCTTGTGATTATTATTTGAAGTCCACTAACTCTTATTGAGATTATAAAGGAAAGTTGTGTTTAGTGTGGCAGATTTTATGGACAACTTCTTGGCATCATAAGGTATGAGCACATTATCCTATTGATTGTTTATGGTGGTTGATTTCTGAAATATCATTGGATTGAAAAGGATTGATTGTGGTTTCCTTTTCGAAAGTGGTTGGTTGAATGCTTCAAGGTTTTCTGGTTTGAGAGTTGTGTTTAAACCTTGTTTTATAAGCATATATGTTGAAGCTCATTGGTTATGTAAATAAATTGAAAAGAACATGAGTATCATTGTTATGTGAGATTTGTGGTTGAGTATTTTTGGAAACATTTGAGTTGGTTGATACATGCTTGGACTAGGGTTTTGTGAGAAATAGTGACCCTTGTGGTGATTGGTTGAGTTGAGTTGATTGAGTCTAGTCAAGTGATTGTGTGAGGTGATTGTTCAAGTCCCATGAAACAAACTATTCTATAATTCTGATTTGAGTTGAGATTGAGCTTAGAACATATTGAGTCTCTAACAATTATCTTTATGCTTCTATGAGTTGACTTGAGTTGAGATTGATTTGAGTTGAGTTGAGTTGAGATTGAGCTTAGAACATATTGAGTCTCTAACAATTCTCTTTATGCTTCTATGATTTGACTTGAGTTGAGATTTATTTAAGTTGAGTTGAATTGAGATCATTATGGATCATTGTTGTCATCCATTGTTGAGTTCATATTTGAGCCTTGCATTCATAGATTTGTGGATGATATTTGAGTACTACTTGAGCATGATTGATTGAGCCTTTGAGAAGGCCTTTGGGATATATTTTTGGATAGATTTGTGGTAGTTTGTGTATGATTGATTGAGCCTTTGAGAAGACTTTATGGACAATTTTCGGATAGATTTGTGGATAGTTTTAGACATATTTATGGATAGATTCGATACAGATTTTGATGAGGTTCTGAGTGAGCCTATTGAGCATAGTTGAGCAAGTTCTTGGTGAGCTTGCTAGAGCATATTTGGACAAGTTCTTAATGAGCTTGTTGGAGCAGATTTGAGCAAGTTCTGTGTGAGCTTTTTGAGCAGATTTGGACAAGTTCTGTGTGAGCTTATTGAGCATGTTTGGACAAGTTTTGTGTGACCTTGTTGAGCAATTTTGGACAAGTTTTGTGTGAGCTTGTTATGCAGATTTGGACAATTTCTATGTGAGCTTGTTATTGCCTAGCTTTGAGCAGATCAAAGAAATTTAGACAAGTTTTGTGTGAGCTTGTTGAGCAGTTTTGGACAAGTTCTGTGTGAGCTTGTTATGCAAATTTGGAAAAGTTCTATGTGAGCTTGTTATTACCTAGCTTTGAGCAGATCAAATAAATCATTGTATTGGATAAGGATCCTTATTTTTGTGTGAAATATTATAAGGATATTATCTTGTGGAGTACCCCACATTGGGGGAACCATGTTAAATATTGTGTCTCAATTGTGTATGGTGACTTGTGCTCTTGCTTACTATTGCAATATGAGTTAGTAATGCACATAGATATATTTGGTTATTGCAATTAAGGACATTAATTGATATTGGTTTGGAAAGAAATTAAAAAGTGGTCTTATACTGTTCACCCCCCTCTCATTATAAGCTTGTGTTCTTCAATTGGTATCAGAGCGGGTTCCTTCGAAAAAGCTAACAACTTGAGGGTAGATTCTACAAGAACACAGATGGCTTCACAGAATGGATTATCTACAAATAAGGTTCCACTGTTTGATGGTAACAATTATGCTTTTTGGAACATGAGAATGAAGAACTACTTGATATCACAAGAATATGAGGTATGGCAAATGCTTGAAAAATAGTATAGGGTTGAAGGTAATCCCGAGGTAGATAATACTATCAGGAAATTGGTTGAGATCAATGCAAGAGCAATGAATTGTATTTTGAGTGGGCTACGAGAGACAAATTTTACAAAGGTTATGGTATGTAATTTAGCTAATGAGATGTGGACCAAGTTGTGGAATACTTATGAAGGATATTACAAGGTAAAGTTGGCAAAACTACAAAAAGGTAAAGTTGGCAAAACTACAAAATCATAGAAAAAGATTTGAGGAATTGAAAATGAAATATTCTGAAGATATTACAAGGTTTTTACTTCGAGTTGATGAGATTACTAACACCATGAGGTCTAGGATTTTAGATGAAAGAATAATAAGTTACTCAAAAGTTTTTGAGATCACTTCCCATGAAATATTATGCTAAGGTTTCAGTAATAGAAGAAACAATAGATATCAACAAGTTAACAATGGAAGAATTGCAAGGAACTCTCACAGCTTATGAGATGAGGGTAAGTAAGCATCAGGTTCCAATAAAAGAGATTGCATTCAAGGCTTTAGAAAAAAAAGAAAGGAAAAGTTCCAAAAATAGATATATTTGTAGATAATGATGAGGAAGCTAACTTCATCAAAAGGAATAAGGACTCAAGGAATTTTAGATATATAAGGAAAGTTAGATGCTACAAGTGTGGTGATCTTGGTCACTATGCATACAAGTATCCACAAAAATAAAATAGTGATGATGAAAAATAGGGTCACAAAATAAAATAAGATGGAAAGCATAAGCATGACAAAGATGAAAGATACAAGCAAAACAGGTATGAGAAGAAGAAATTTTTTCGTAAGGCAAAGAAATCTTACTACATTGTAGAAGCAAGTGATAGCTCAGATCATAGTGATAGAGATAAATCAGATGATGAAAATGAAGAACATATATTCCTAGGAATAGAAGGTGAAAGAGAACAGTGTTTTGTGTGTGGTCAAAGAGATCACAGATCATGATATTGCAATGGTTTCAATGATAATGAAGATGAGATGACACATCACGAAAATAAGCATGGTCAAAGAAATCTTGAGATTTTTTTTGCTATAGAATATTTTAATAGTATCAGTAACAATGAGTATAAAGAAATCTCATTTTTGGTAATAGAAAAAGAAGAGGATGAGCCAAGAAAAAAAATCAGAGGTCAAAAGGCTAAAATAAGAATACAAGAATCTTGAAAACAAGATTTGAACGGATGTCAAAATCAAAGAAGAACTACTACAGACAATCAGTAATCTTAGATAAGAGCTTCAAAATGCAAAAATAATAGAAGAAAGGATGAATTAAGAACTAAGGGTAATAATGGCAAGACATGACACATTAGATGAAAAGGTTCAAAAAGGAGTGGAAACTTATTTTAAAACTGTATCCTATTTCCAAGAAAAGTCACACTCAAAAGGAAAGGAAGTTCTAAAAGATGAAAGCAAGGAAGCACCTAAGTGTTATGAAGAAAATTCCAAAGTTCCTATGGCTCCAAAAATTTAGTTTTATTCTTGTTTTGAGATAGGTGAATCAAGTTCAAAAGGAAAATAAATACTTGAAGAGAAAAACAAGAAAGAAACTAAGGAAGAGGATTTAGATACTACAAAGAAGGTTCAAGGATGCAATGCACAAGTTGAAAATGATCATAAGGATAATGGTCAATAAAGGTATGAGGAACCAAGGCATAAACAAAGGGCTTTTCAAGGACATTGTTTTTCTTGTAATGGATTTGGACACAGGGCTATACACTGTAGGGTCTATGGATCAAAGAAGTTTGATTTTGCTAGAAAGAACATCAAAGGAAGAAGGTATGGTTTTCAGGGACATTGCTTTTCATGTAACATGATTGGTGATAGAGCTTCTCAATGCAAAGTAAATGAGCAACATGGTTTTGGTTTTAGAGCTACACAATTTAGAAGTCATGGTTATAATGGTCATGAAAATAGAGCTTCACAATACAGGGTTCAGGAAAGGAATGGATATCGAAATTATTTCAAGAAATATTTTAGGATATGGGCACCATCCAAAGGCTACAATATCAAGTGTTTTAACTGCAATAACTTTGGACATATTGCAAAATGGTGTAGGAATCAATTCCAAACAAGTTCAATGCAATAAGGTCAAACAAGTTCAAGGCAAGAAGGTCAAACAGGTTCAAGGCAAGAAGATCAAGAGAAGGATATCAGAAAAACATGGAAGGAAGTTGATAAAGGAAATAAACAATGTAATATGGGAGTAAAAGTACTCCCACTCCAAAATTAATCACCTCAAGATATAAGGTGGTGAGGGGGCTATGCTTAAGAGTCATATCTTTTAGCCCCATAGGTGTCCCTTTTGCCATTGATGTCAAAGGGGGAGATATTTGAGTAAGTGAGAGAGCATTGAGTTAGGGGGAGCAGCCTCCAAAGAGAGCATTGAGTTAGGGAGAGCAGCCTCCATAGAGAGTATTGAGTCAGGGGGAGCAGCTTTGATTCTCAGAGATGGTTTTTGCGGTGATTATGGTTTTTGCATTAGCGGTGTTGCCATCAATGACAAAGGGGATATTGTTGGCAATTTGAGTTATTTTATGTTGTCATTGATGTCACATGGATCATTGATATCACATGGATCACATTGAGTTTTGGTGGTGGATCACATTGAGTTTTGGTGGCCAAATGATATTTTGGAAAGCATGGATAAATGCAGGGTTTTTGTGAAAACCAAGGCAGGCAAAATAAAAGGTTTTATTTAAAATCATGCATGGAAAATTTGAACTGGATTTTTCTTAAAACCCAAGTTGGCCTTTCGTTTCATCGAAAAAGGTGCCCCGATGATGGAGATATTTAATTTTTAACATTTAGTTTAAATTTTAATAATTTAAAATTAAATATGCAATATTTCTATCGACGTCATCAAAAATAATAAGGAGGATATATAAAGGGGATACCTAAGGTTCATAAATTGATCCTTGCTCGTGGTTAATAATCGTTGGCTAAGCATCTGAATTGAGCTCGTGAAAAAATATTTTCTAAAGCAGAAGCAGTGAATAAACGAAGGTTGGTCGAAATCCAAAGTCATCATGGGCAGAGTGGTGCATTGGCAGTTGGCTTTTGGCTAAGGTGTGTGGTAGCATAAATTTCAAGGTTTTGAATCCCCTTGATTGTGTTCGGAAGGCATTGGAAGAAAAGCGCTCGAAGCACTTTTGATTTGTGGAAATGGAGGAAAGGTTTTAAGGCACGTTGTGTCTTTCCCTTTCGAACGAGTGGCTAGCTCGTGTGGCAACCTTAGCCATGGCTAAGGTGCTCGGGTGTGGGCAATTCAGGGGTTCGAATCTCCTTGAGGAGGTAAATACGTTTTTACTCTAATTAATTTTGTTAAGCCCTAAGTTGGAGTTATAAGGTGGTTAGGAATAATTTAAGTTTTTAATTAAACTTTGTTTTTATAAGGGTTGTGATTATTATTTCAAAGGTGGATGAGTTGTTGATTTAATTTGATGTTCATAAAATTAAGAATTAAGATTTAGGAGAAATAAGGAGCTGTTATAAAATATTTTCTGAGAGGTTTATTAATTATTATTTTGATAAGGGTTTTAATTAAAAAAATGACTTTGGTGGATGTGTTTATTAAGTTGGAGTAAAAAGATGAAAATTGAGTTATGCTTTATCTTGTGATTATTATTTGAAGCCCACTAACTCTTATTGATATTGGAAAGGAAAGTTGTGTTTAGTGTGGCAGATTTTATGGACAACTTCTTGGCATCAAAAGTTATGGGTACATTCTCCTATTGATTTTTTATGGTGGTTGATTTATGAAATATCATTGGAGTGAAAAGGATTGATTTTTGGTTTTCTTTTCAAAAGTGGTTGGTTGAATGCTTCAAGGTTTTATGGTTTGAGAGTTGTGGTTAAACCTTTTTTTATAAGCATAGTTGTTGAAGCCCATTGGTTATGTAAAGAACTTTAAAAGAACATGAGTATCATTGTTATGTGATATTTGTGGTTGAGCATTGTTGAAAACATTTGAGTTGGTTGATACATGCTTGGACTAGGGTTTTGTGAGAAAGAGTGTCTCTTGTGGTGATTGGTTGAGTTGAGTTGATTGAGCCTAGTCAAGTGATTGTGTGAGGTGATTTTTCAAGTCCCATGAAACAAACTATTCTATAATTTTTATTTGAGTTGAGATTGAGCTTAGAACATATTGAGTCTCTAACAATTCTCTTTATGCTTCTATGAGTTGACTTGAGTTGAGATTGATTTGAGTTGAGTTGAGTTGATATTGAGATTAGAACATATTGAGTCTCTAACAATTCTCTTTATGCTTCTATGAGTTGACTTGAGTTGAGATTGATTTGAGTTGATTTGAGTTGAGATCATTGTGGATCATTGTTGTCATCCATTGTAGAGTGCATTTTCATTCATTGTTGAGTTCATCTTTGAGCCTTGCCTTCATATATTTGTGGATGATATTTGAGTACTACTTGAGCATGATTGATTAAGCCTTCGAGAAGGCCTTTGGGATAGATTTTTGTACATATTTGTGATAGTTTGTGTATGATTGATTAAGCCTTTGAGAAGGCTTTGTGGACAGTTTTTGGGACAGATTTGTGGACAGTTTTAGATAGATTTGTGGATAGGTTTGGGATAGATTTTGATGAGGTTTTGAGTGAGTCTATTGAGCAGAGTTGAGTAAGTTCTTGGTGAGCTTGCTAGAGTAGATTTGGACCAGATCTTAGTGAGCTTGTTGGAGCAGATTTGAGCAAGTTTTGTGTGAGCTTGTTGAACATATTTGGACAAGTTTTGTGTAAGTTTGTTGCGCATATTTGGACAAGTGTGAGCTTGTTGAGCATATTTGGACAAGTTCTATGTGATATTATTGAGAATTTTTGGACAAGTTCTGTGTGAACTTGTTATGCAGATTTGGACAAGTTCTGTGTGAGCTTGTTATTGCCTAGCTTTGAGCGGATCAAAGAAATTTGGACAAGTTTTGTGTGAGATTATTGAGCAGTTTTGGACAAGTTCTGTGTGAGCTTGTTATGCAGATTTGGACAAGTTCTATGTGAGCTTGTTATTGCCTACCTTTGAGCAGATCAAAGAAATCATTGTATTGGATAAGGATCCTTATTTCTATGTGAAATATTATAAGGAGATTATCTTGTGGAGTACCCCACATTGGAGGAACCATGTTAAATCTTGTGTCTCAATTGTGTATGGTGACTTGTGCTCTTTCTTACTATTGCTATCTGAGTTATTAATGCACACAGAAATATTTGGTTATTGCAATTAAGGACATTAATTGATATTGGTTTGGAAAGAAAGTAAAAAGTGGTCTTATACTATTCATCCGCCCCTCTTAGTATAAGCTTGTGTTCTTAAATTGGTATCAGAGTGGGTTCCTTCGAAAAAGCTAACAACTTGAGGGCATATTCTACAAGAACACATATGGCTTCATAGAATGGATCATCTAAAAATAAGGCTCTACTATTTGATGGTAATAATTATGCTTTCTGGAGCATGAGGATGAAGAACTACTTGATATCACAAGGATATGAGGTATGGCAAATGGTTTAAAAAGAGTATAGGGTTGAAGGTGATCCCGAGGTAGATAAGACTATCAGGAAATTGGTTGAGATCAATGCAAAAGCAATTAATTGTATTTTGAGTGGGCTACGAGAGATAAATTTTACAAATGTTATGGTATGTAATTCAGCTAATGAGATGTGGACCAAGTTGCGGAATACTTATGAAGGAGATTCCAAGGTAAAGTTGGCAAAACTACAAACTCATAGAAAAATATTTGAGGAATTGAAAATGGAAGATTCTAAAGATATTGCAAGGTTTTTACTTTGATTTGATGAGATTACTAACACCATGAGAGGTCTAGGATTTGATATGAAAGAATAAGAAGTTACTCAAAATGTTTTGAGATCACTTCCCATGAAATATGATGCTAAGGTTTCAGCAATAGAAGAAACAATGGATATCAACAAGCTAATAATGAAATAATTGCAAGGAACTCTCACAACTTATGAGATGAGGGTAAGTAAGCATCGGGTTCCAATAAAAGAGATTGCATTCAAGGCTTCAGAAAAATATAAAGGGAATGTTCCAAAAATATATAGAGTTGTAGATAATGATGAGGAAGCTAACTTCATCAAAAGGAATAAGGACTCAAGGAATTTCAGGGATATAAGGAAAGTCAGATGCTACAAGTGTGGTGATCTTGGTCACTATGCATACAAGTGTCCACAAAAATAAAATAGTGATGATGAAAAATAGGGTCACAAAAGAAAATAATATGGAAAGCATAAGCATGAAAAAGATGACAGATACAAGCAAAACAAGTATGAGAAGAAGAAAAATTTTCGTAAGGCAAAGAAATCTTACTACATTGTAGAAGCAAGTGATAGCTCAAATCATAGTGATAGATACAAATCAGATGATGAAAATGAAGAACATCTATTCCTAGGAATAGAAGGTGAAAGAGAACAGTGCTTTGTGTGTGGTCAAAGATATCACATATTAGGATATTGCAATGGTTTCATTGATAGTGAAGATGAGATGACACATCAAGGAAATAATCATGGTCAAAGAAATTTTGTTTACTATAGAAGCTTTTAATAGTATCAGTAACAATGAAGATAAAGAAGTCTCACTTTTGGTAATAGAAAAAGAAGAGGATGAGCCAAGAAAATAAAAATCAGAAGTCAAAAGGCTAAAATAAGAATACAGGAATCTTGAAAACAAGATTCGAACAGATGTCAAAATCAGAGAAGAACTACTACAGACGATCAATAATCTTAGATAAGAGCTTCAAAATGCAAAAATAATAGAAGAAAGGATGAATGAAGAACTAATGTTAATAACGGCAAGACATGACACATTAGATGAAAAGGTTCAAAAAGGAGTGGAAACTTATTTAAAAACTTTATCCTATTTCCAAGAAAATTCACACTCAAAATGAAAGGAAGATCTAAAAGATGAAAGCAAGGAAGCACCTAAGTGTTATGAAGAAAGTTCCAAAGTTCCTATGGATCCAAAAATTCAGTTTGATTCTTGTTTTGAGATAGATGAATCAAGTTCAAAAGGAAAAGAAATACTTGAAGAGAAAAACAAGGAAGAAACTAAGAGGATTTAGATACTACAAAGAAGGTTCAAGGATGCAATGCACAAGTTGAAAATGATCATAAAGATAATGATCAAGAAAGGTATGAGGAACCAAGGCATGAACAAAGGGCTTTGCAAGGACATTGTTTTTCTTGTAATGGATTTGGACATAGGGCTATACATTGCAGGGTCTATGGATCAAAGAAGTTTTATTTTTCTATAAGGAACATCAAAGGAAGAAGGTATGGTTTTCAGGGACATTGCTTCTCATGTAACATGATTGGTCATAGAGCTTCTCAGTGCAAAGTAAATGAGCAACATGGTTTTGGTTTTAGAGCTACACAATTTAGAAGTCATGGTTATAATGGTCATGAAAATAGAGCTTCACAATACAGGGTTCATGAAAGGAATGGATATCAAAATTATTTCAATAAATATTTTAGGATATGGGCACCATCCAAAGGCTACAATATCAAGTGTTTTAACTGCAATAACTTTGGACATATTGCAAAATAGTGTAGGACTCAATTCCAAACAAGTTCAAGGTAAGAAGGTCAAACAGGTTTGAGGCAAGAAGGTCAAACTGGTTCAAGGCAAGAAGATTCAAGAGAAGGATATCATAAAAACATGGAAGGAAGTTGATAAAGGAAATAAACAATGTAATATGGGATTAAAAGTACTCCCACCCCAAAATTAATCACCTCAAGAGAGAAGGTGGTGAGGGGGCTATGCTTAAGAGTCATATATTTTAGCCCCATAGGTGTCCCTTTTGCCATTGATGTCAAAGGGGGAGATATTTGAGTAAGGGGGAAAGCATTGAGTTAGGGAGAGCAGCCTCCAAAGAGAGCATTAAGTTAGAGGGAGCATCCTCCATAGAGAGTATTGAGTCAGGGAGAGCAGCTTTGATTCTCAGAGATGGTTTTTACAGTGATTATGGTTTTTGCATTAGAGGTGTTGCCATCAATGACAAAGGAGAATATTTTTCGCAATTTGAGTTATTTTATGTTGTCATTTATGTCACATGGATCACATTGAGTTTTGGTGGTAGATCACATTGAGTTTTGGTGGCCAAATGATATTTTGGAAAGGATGGATAAATACATGGTTTTTGTGAAAACCAAGGCAGGAAAAATAAAAGGTTTTATTTAAAACCATGGATGGCATATTTGAACTGGGTTTTTCTTAAAACCCAAGTTGGCCTTTTGTTTCGTCGAAAAAGGTGCCCCGATGATGGAGATATTTAATTTTTAATATTTAGTTTAAATTTTAATTATTTAAAATTTAAATTTAAATTTAAAATTAAATATGCAAGATTTTCGTCGACGTCATCGAAAATAATAAGGAGGCTATATAAAGGGGATACCTAAGGTTCATAAACTGATCCTTGCTCATGGTTAATAATCATTGGCTAAGCATCCGAATTGAGCTCGTGCGAAAATATTTTAGAAAGCAAAAGCAGCGAATAAACGAAGGTTGGTCGAAGTCCAAAGTCATCATGGGCACAGTGGCACATTGGTAGTTGGCTTTTGGCTAAGCTGTGTGGTAGGACAAATGTCAAGGTTTTGAATCCTCTTGACTGTGTTCGAAAGGAGTTAGAAGAAAAGCGCTCGAAGTGCTTTTGATTTGCGAAAAGGGAGGAAATTTTTTAAGGCATGTTGTGTCTTTCCCTTTCGAATGAGCGGCTAGCTCGTGTGGCAACCTTAGCCACAGCTAAGGCGCTCGCGGTGTGGGAAAGTTGGGGGTTCGAATCCCATTGAGGAAGTAAATACATTTTTTCTCTAATTAATTTTGTTAAGCCCTAAGTTGGAGTTATAATGTGGTTAGAAATAATTTAAGGTTTTAATTAAACTTTGTTTTTATAAGGGCTATGATTATTATTTCAAATGTGGATGATTTGTTGATTTAATTTGATGTTCATAAAATTGAGAATTAAGATTTAGGAGAAATAAGGAGTTGTTATAAAATAATTTTTGAGAGGTTTATTGATTATTATTTTGATAAGGGTTTTTATTAAAAAAAGGACTTTGGTGGATGTGTTTATTAAGTTGGAGTAAAAAGGTGTAAATTGAGTTATGCTTTATCTTGTGATTATTATTTGAAGTCCACTAACTCTTATTGATATTGGAAAGGAAAGTTGTGTTTAGTGTGGCAGATTTTGTTGACAACTTCTTGGCATCAAAAGGTATGGGCACATTCTCCTATTGATTTTTTATGGTGGTTGATTTCTGATATATCATTGGAGTGAAAAGGATTGATTGTGGTTTCCTTTTTGAAAGTCGTTGGTTGAATGCTTCAAGGTTTTCTAGTTTGAGATTTGTGTTTAAACCTTGTTTTATAAGCATATTTGTTGAAGCCCATTGGTTATTCAAAAACATTTTTGAGAAAAATAACTAAAAGAGAAACTTTCATAATTTCAAAAGGATGAGCACAATAATCCAAGCTTGGAAGAAAGGGAGTTAGTGAATATCATAATATTTTGAGTAAGGAAGAGAAATTTTGGAGATTAAAATTAAGATATAATTGGTTAAAAGGATATAGAAACACACAGTTTTTTATAGGATGGCAATAGTACAAATATCAACATCTAGAATTAGTAGAATTAAATCAATAGAAGGGGTTTTGATTTGAAAATTAGAGTAAAATCAAAAAGGAGACAAGACCTTTATACCAAAATATTATAGGATCAAAGGAGATTGAAGTTCCTAATGATAAGTTGCTACAAGAAGTATCTTCAGTTATAAAAGATGAAGACAATAGCAAATTGATGGATCCTATTATTCTATAAAAATTTTATTTAGCTCTTTTCTCTTTTAATAAGGATAAATCCCCAAGTCCAAATGGACTCTCTATAGCATTCTATCAGCATAAATGGAAATATGGACTCTTTATTGGTGTAGTGGAATAGTATAGGATAAAATAGTACATACCTTATAAAATAAATGTAGCATATATTACCCTACTTCCAAAAAAGGAGGATGTAGAATTGTTTAATTCAATTAGGCCCATAAGCCTATGTAATATGGCATATAAGATAATCTCCAAAGTGATGGAAAATTGGTTAAGACCACTATTAGACAAAATTATTTTAGAAGAGCAAGAAGTATTTGTGAAAGGAAGACAAATTCTCGATGGGATCATAGCATCTCATGAAGTAATGCATTCAATAGCTTCTAGAAAAGAGAGCAATGATCTTAAAACTTGATATGAATAAAGACTATGATAGAGTTAAATGGGATTTTATTTTTCAGTATTTTAAAAGTTTATATTTGGAAAGAAATGGGTTAGATGGATTAAATCTTGTGTCTTTATAGTATCATATTAAATTTTGGTCAATGGGATAGTAACAAAATCATTTAAATCCAAGAGGGGTCTTATTTAGGGAGATCCTCTATCACCATATATGTTTTTTACTATGGTTGAGGTATTGGAAAGAAACCTAAAGAAGGTATACATAGATGGGCTAATAAGCGGACTTAAGGTTAGTAATAATATTGGCAACACCCATCAATTTTTTATAGATGATACAACCCTTTTTGGGAGGGTATGGAAAATGAGTCCAAAGCTTCAAATAACTAATTAAAGGAATACTAAAGATCATCTAGGAAAAATGCTCATAGGACAAAATCCAAATTTTACTTCCTAAAGACTAGCTAGAAACATAGTAGGGATATTCAAGCTACTGCAAATGGAGGAGGCAAATTTGCCAACAACATATATAGGGATGCCCTTATTTGAGGGGAGAATTATTACAAAACTTTATTCTTATTAACATAAACAATCATTCATCAATATACAAAAATATCAAATCATTCATCCACAAATACGAATCCACACAATGAGATAGAGATAGATAATACCCATAAGGTAGGGCAACACCAATAATACTCCTTAAAGAAGGAAAACTCCATAAGATCTCCCAAGATGAGAGTGCCATTTAAAGAGGGTAAAGTCTCATAATCCACTTCATAGTCAAAGATTATATGCAATACTCCATATGAATGATATTCATGATTACAATGATAATATATCTTCTTTATATACTCTTCTTTTTAATTTTACTTTGGGGAGTTGACTACTAAACGCTCATCCTTTTTTTTTCAATTATTTTACACATGTTTTTATAAGGGATATTAATCCTCTTATAATAGGTGGGGTTTTAACCTTGAACCTATCAAAGAGAGTCCAAAGCCCTTACCACTGCAGTAAGCTTACAGCTTAACCCTCATCCTACTTATTATTATAATATAATATAATAATATAATCAACCTTAGGTTTTGTGTGGCCCATGCCAATCTTTATACAATATAATACAATATCCCCATATACCTATTCCTAGGTACCATAACATTCTACCCTCCTTACAAATATTTCATCCTCAAAATATGAGAAGAAACTAAATAATATGATCTTATAAGAAATGCTGAAAACTAGTACCAATCTTGATCATCCATCCATCCAAGTGAAATCTTGATTGGTGGTGATCTTCGATGATGCTAAAGTATCATTGTGATATTGGAATGTCCATAATTGTGTTGTTATCTTCATGCTTCTGCTGCTCTACTCTGATATTTTGAATGACTGGTCATATTTTTCCCTAATGTTGTTGAACCACTTTGAAATCTAGAATCACTTCTACCAAAAATTGTCATACTTGATGCCTTTTTACTCCATGTAGATCAATAATATTGGTACCCGATTCCATGCCTCCAAGATTGTTACCGCTCAGGGTGATGTAGGTGGTGATATGTTGCAACCTTAACCTGATATTTTGTTTCTTTTGATTCTTCAACATTTTGTTTAAATTCTTCCTCATGCTCTTCTCTCTTGATCCCTTATTTTGGTGCATCCTTGTGTGCTTCTAACAAAGCTTCCTTGGAATTTGTTGTTACTTCTTCCATGGACTCTATTATTACTACTACTGTAGATTTAAATTTTGATTCTTCTATTGGTTCCTTAATGTGTTCCCCTACTATAACTACTTCTTGCTTCTTTGATCCTTAAGCTAGAAATAGCCTTTAGTGTTATCTTCTTTTTCTATACCGTAACTTTAGAAATTTCTTTTGCACATTAATATTAATAGTACCTAAAGAATCCAACCAAGGATAACCTAGAATAATATCCACATCATCCATATCAATAGCATGAAATTTGAATGTAAAACATATTTATCCATGGTGATCTTCAAAACTTAAAAAATCTAAACATTATCACCCTCAAGATGTATGTCCTTTATTTTTGTTGCTTGAACCTACAACCTCTTAGCCAAAGCAATATTAATAAAATTATATATGCTACTAGGATTAATGGAAATAATAACCTTTTCCTTTTGAATGCATCCATGAACCTGCAAAATAGAATTTTTAGATGAATTTAGACCCTTTTGATCCTTATCTTGATTTTGTAAATCCAAATATGTGGCTTCTACATTCTTCTCACTATCTTCCTTAACATTTTCCTCTTTCTCTTCCTTGAGTAATTTTATTTATTTTTCATAGTCTTCATTATGTTCTTGAAAAAATCTCGCTCTCTTTTCATTTTCTTTTTCAAACAAGGTATCTCTTTATATTGGTCTAATTTACTGAAGAATGCATGCTCCATTTCATCCCAAGTGAATACATAATTAATTTCTTTACAAAACTTTATCCGCCAAGAATAAGCTTCCTCTTTAAATATTCTACTAAGGAAGAATTTACAAAAAGGATAATTAAGATATAGAGACCTAAACTTTTTCCACCATTCTCTAGCATTAATATCATCCTCTCCAAACTAAAAAAACTTCTCCATAAGTTCATGTCCAAAGATAAAGATAATGAAAACTAGGGTTTTATGTACTAGGATTTCATAAAAATATATATCTCCTTACTAATTTAAAGCTAAAGTTCCACATAAATAATTAGATCTGCAATTTTTATTCAAAACAAAATAAAGTGTAACCGATTTGCTTACCCCCCTTGTTAAATTTTATCTTTTAGAAAAAAAATTGAAAATTAGCCATTGTCGTATTCTAGATGGTTGATATCATAGGGTCATATCTCCCACAATAGTGTTCAGATTCCTTCATATGACCACTCATTTTAAAACTCTTCAAATGTTACATAAAATAGTCCAATATTTATCTAAAATAGACAAACTTTCAAAAAGATATAGTTCCTAAAAGATGAGATATTTTTTTGGAAATATTACCCTAAGATTACCCTTGTTCCAAATGGCTAACTTCATAAGGTTGTATCTCCCTCAATACTACTCAAATTCCTTCATATGACCACTCATTTTAAAGCTCTTCAAATTTTGCATAAAATGATCCAAATATCATTTGAATCAAAAAAAATTGCAAAGATATGGCTCCTGAAAGATGAGATATTTTTTTTTAAATATACCCTAACTCTATAATCCACAAATAACAATCTCAAATTTTTTATAATCATTGCTTTAATACCACTTGTTATAAAAAATTATTCTTATTAACAGAAATCATTCACCAATATGCAAAAATATAAAATCATTCATCCACAAAAAATAATCTCAATACTAATCCACGCAATGAGATAGAGATAGATAATATTGTTAACGTAGGGCAACACCAATAATACTTTTTAAGGAAAACTCCACAAGATCTCCCAATATGAGAGCACCCCTTAGAAAGGGAAAAGTCTCATAAGCCACTTCCTGGGAAAATATGATTACAAGTAGTACTCCATATGAATGATCTTCACTATTACAATGACAATATATCTTCTTTATATACCCTTCTTCTAATTCTACTTTGGGGAGCCAACTACTAAACCCTTATCCCACTCATTATAATATAATATAATAATATAATCAACCTTGGGTTATGTGTGGCCCATACCAAC
The DNA here is from genome assembly GCA_028583015.1 of Wollemia nobilis. Classification (NCBI taxonomy): domain Eukaryota; kingdom Viridiplantae; phylum Streptophyta; class Pinopsida; order Araucariales; family Araucariaceae; genus Wollemia; species Wollemia nobilis. The sequence continues at coordinate 14,203,450 of JAQPPZ010003077.1, read as the reverse complement.
CTTTATATAATATAATATCATATCCTCATATACCTATTCCTAAGTACCATAACAAGAATGAGGATAGAATTGTGAAATCTAGCTATAAGTAAAGTTCAGAATTAACTACCGGTATGGAAATATAGATGGTTACCATTAGCAAGAAGAGTGCAACTAATTAAATTAGTCTTACAGGTCATTCCAACATATTAGATATCCTTATATATTATACCAAAGTCGATAGAAAAAGTTTAATCTTTATTATACGGTTATTTTTGTGTTCATGATTACATAATAAGAGGAAAAATCCTTTGGTGAAATGGAGCAAGGTGTTTGATGATAAAACTAGAGGAGATCTCGATTTAAGAGATATTATGGATGCAAACTTAGCTCTAAGGGGAAAAGTAATTTAGAGATCGTATAAAGAGAGTCAAATACAATGGGCAAGAATTCTTCTGAGTACAGACTAATGACCTAAGCTTAATATTTACTAAATTTTCATTACCATATGGTTCTACATTATGGAATGATTTAAAAAATAATTCATCTAGTGATTAAAGGTCTAAGGTGGGTGGTGGGAACTGGAGAAAAAAATTCTATTTGGATGGAAACTTAGTGTGATAAAAACCACTCAATGTAGATCTAATTTTGAAACCATGAATGAGATTACTTCAAGATAAATATGGTGATAGGGTTTCAAACATTATGTACAAGGATCAGGAAGGAATATACAGATGGAGAGGATATTATTTTTACATGTATACCAAACATTGTTGTTAGGAGGCAATTGACCAAAAGATAATAATAGTGATTATTTCAAGGGGATCCAAGGATAAGTTGATTTGGGAGTTGAATAGCTCAATAGGATACATATCAATAAGCAAATATAATATAAAGCACCAAAAAAATAGGAATATTGCAAGAATATAGAGATATATGGGATAGCCCAAGCATTCTAAAAGTCAAAATGCTTATATGGCTAGTAGGTCATAGGAAAATTTTATGCTGGAATAGCCTAATGAAAAGGGGTTTTCATGGCCCCTCACAATGTGTTCTATTAAAAAGGAGAGTATAGACCATATCTTGGGACACTACTCAAGAGTTTGGGAACTATGGCAATAAATTATTTATATGTTTGGTAAATGCATGGTGATGAATGGTAGAATTGAATAATGGTTAAAGTAATGGTAGAGCACTTTTATAAGTGAGGCATTACGAACAATTTGGGATACATAAAAATATATAATAATTTGGATTGTGTGGTTGGAAAGAAACAAAAGAATATTTAAAGGAAAGGAAAGCAATTTAGAGGTAATGAAAAGGAATATATCAACTCACCCAGTCCCTAATCTTGAAGTAGAGAGCCTTAATAGATGGAGTCAAGTCATCAATTGGAATTATGGTGATGGGTACAGGAGAAAAAAAAGAAAGGCAAAAATATGAAGCGAAAACCATCACAAGCAGAGTTGGTCAATTTTAATTTTGATGGAGATTTTAAAGCAAATCCAGGACCAGCAGTAGGAGGAGGAATAAAAAAAAAATATGGATGATATTTTATCACATTACGCTTTTAGTAGTGGATTTAAGACAAATGATAAAGCTGGAGCTTGGGTAGACTTATAAGGATTAAAAATATGTAGACAAATGAAATGGAACAAAGTATGGGTGGAAGGCAATTCACTAATAGTAACCAATGCAATTTTGAGAAAATAAAAGGGTTCATAAAACATACAAGATATCATTGTGGAAATATAATACCTTGCTATAAAGTTTGAATAAATCAAGTTTACACATACATTAAGAGAAGGGAACAAATGTGCAACTACACTAGACAATAGAGGGATTTTAATAGAGGATCGTGAAGTTAAATTATATTTTCTATGGTTAGAGGAAGTAGTAAGTTTAGTTGAAGCTAACAAGAAAAATCTAAAAGGAGCAAATTCAAAATAATGTTCTAGAGGACTACAAAATGTTTTAGGGGATCCATTTATAGATCAATGTATTTGAGGAAACTAACAGTCTAGATTTGGTAAAGCAGACTATGATTTCATGAAGCGAGTAGAATTTTTGTATGCTGAAGCAGAAGAAGATGATATTTGATGGACTTCATGGCTGAATGGATTATTTAAGTTGTTGGTTTTTAGTTAGATTATGGGACAAAGTATGGAATGTAACTTTCAATTTTTTGAGACTATTAAACCATTTATTAAAACAATACCATTATTATTTGTTAAAATGCCATTATAATATGAATGAGTTTCATTTCATAACTCATTAAATTATAACATGTTTTTTAAATTGGTTATTTGAGATTAAAATAAATTCCACTTGTATTATATAATGACCCATAGTTTAGTTATTATGCATATATTCCTTGATAAGATTTAATCATGAACTTTTAACTTTTTAAGACCACTAAACTATTTATTATAGTTATTGTGGTTGCACTTATGCTTTAGGAAGAAAACTAATAGTCTAGATCTGGTAAAGTGGACTATGATAGCACAAGGTTTTGGAAATATTACTCTACTAAGATGATGTTCATAGACAGTAGAGGTGGATTTTGGGTATTGTGAAGGCCACTGCAAGAAAATATCAAAAATAATGATGCTAAATTTTGGAATATTTGTATTTACAAAGAAAATTGAAGATCCAAAAAATAAAATATGGGCTTCAAAAGTGGAATAATGAATTATCAACCAAAAAAAATGAAGAGACATTTTTTTTAGGACTGCCCAAACTACCGAACTTGTTTCAGCCATATTTCACTCATCCGAACTTAGATTAAGCTAAAATTTTGGGGGTAGATGTATGACAAACCCTAGAACATCTCCACCAATTTTTAGATCATTTGGGGCAACATAGATCCTATCGCATCCCTATGTGTGAATAATATTTTTGGCAAGTGACTATACGAGGGTTTCATCTGGGTTGAGTACAAACAGCTCCAGAGGTTGTTTTTCAGAACCTTTGGGCCCTAGTGGCCAACATCTTTGTGATTTTTGCTCAATATTTTAGTAGGATATGTTGTAGGGGATCCAATATGAGTTAGAAATTTGTCTTTCAATAGATCATAATATGAACTTGATTGACAATGGCTTCCAATTTGTTACACAAAACAAAATTGAAAAGCATACCTTTCCTCAACGTCTAGGCATGGATTAAAGAGATCACAAAATAAGTTTCAAGCAACTGATCAAAAAATGATTTAGATCTCAAGTGAATTTGGTGCTAAGGTGCACCCCCAAAATAAATCCACAATGGAAACTCCTTTCAAAGGTAAGGATTCCCAAGACTCGGCCCCAAAAATAAATTTTAGGGATGTCCTCCATGGTGGATAGCCTTAGCCTAATTCTTTTTTTTTTTTATTTGTGGAAAACATCCCAAAAGGGATGCCACTTTCGGGTAAGACCCAAGGAGGCAGGGGTATCCATTCCGCCAAAAACGCCCAGGACTCGGACCTAGCCTACCACCTTTGACATACTCAAGGAGCAAACAAACACACAAAACCAAATTAAAAAAAGTAAATAACAACAAAAATAATAAAATAAAATAAAAAACATGCTCCTTGAGTGTGTCAAAACCAAAAGCACAACCAAACACGCACAATAAGATAAAAGAAACCACAACACAAACCACATAGAAAAACACAAGAACCACATAACAAAACACAAACAAGACAAAAACAACAGAACACTACAAAGACATAACCCAAAAAAACATGAAAAATAAACACAACCAAAACCTAAAAAATAAAATAAAAAAATAAAAAAACAACCAACAACAAACAATAAACAAAAACAAAAAACATAGAAAACACTCACACATAAAAAAATGAAATAACACAAACAAAGAGAAACCCAAGAACAAGAACAAAAAAACACAAGAACAATAACAAAAAACATAAAAAAAAACAAAACAACAAAAACACAAGAACAACAAAAAACAACACAAAGAACACAAAAACAACACAAAGAACACAAAAACAAAACAAAACAAAAGAACCCACCCACCTTAAAAAACTAAACAAAAAAACAAAGAAGACAAAAGAAAAAAAATGAACAAAACAATGACCTATCTAGACCAGAAGACTATTAATGCAAGAATCAACAAAGGAAACAAAATAAAGAATAGAATGAGCTAGGGAACTAAAAAAATTGAATGAACCAAAGAGAAAAAAAAAAAACAAGAAGAAACTAGGTACCTTCAGAACTGGAGCCATCCAAAGAAATGATAGAAAGAAGAGCTTCCCTAATTTGAGAAGCCCACCATATAGGAGGGTGGCCATAACAAGTAAGATCACCTTTGTCCAAAGCCCAATTAGCTAAAGCATCAACACTCTTGTTTTGATCTCTCGACCACATGATTGTAATCAACTTTCAAAAATCCCATCTGGATTAACTCGAATATTCTCAATAATTCTTTTTATTCTCTAATCCACCTTATGATTCTTAGAAGGAGTCTTCAAGAGATTAATCATAAGTTGAGAGTCCTTTTCCCATCCAACCTTAGTAGCCTCCTAAAGGCCTCTAAGGATACCATACCCCTCAACAAGGTTATTGGAAAGAATACCCAAATTCTCAACAAAAGCAAAAACCAGGGAGCCATCCGAAAGTCTACCAATTCCTCCCACATCGGCTTTTCCAGGGTTCCCTCTAGAGGCTCCATCAGGATTGACTTTTCCAAAATCCTTAGGAGGAGGTTGCCAATTTCTAGTCCTATCCATCTTACTAATACTCACATTCCCTTTAAGTTGGTTGCCCTTAGAAGGTTTAATCTTCAATATTTGCATCACTTGATCCCATCTTTGGTGGGAGTTTTGGGGGTGATTAAGGAGTTGATGGACTGATTCAACTAAGTTGGCTATGGTCTTTTGCCAAATATAGTGAATATCCTTCCTATCTTGATTAAAAATTTGGTTGTTCCTTTCATTCCAAATATTCCAAAGAAGAATGGTAGAACCCATCCAAACTACTCGCCTAATAAAATGATCAACACCCTCTTGATTAGGCCAATCCCTCCAAAGTTGTTCAAAAGTGAAAAAATTGGACCACTCGTAAGCCAAGTAAAGTTGCCATTCTCCTCCATAGCTCAGAGGCTAAAGTACACTCAATAAAAATATGGTTGATATTTTCTACATTCTCTTCACACATTTCACATCTAAAAGGGCCATGAAAACCACGCTTCATAAGTTGCTCACCAAGTAAGCACCCTACGATGCAATAAAAGCCAATTAAAGAACCTCACCTTAGGCCAGAGCTTTTGAGCCCACAATTGAGAAAATATGTCGAAGAATGGTTGGGATTATTATGGCATAAGGTCAAATAACCTTGAGCAACCGAATACTCACCCTTAGTAGTGTTGTTCCATCCAAAACAATCTTTTTCATGGGACCAAGAGAGGGATCTCATATGAAGGATGCCTTGGATATCTTGTCTTTGCCTTTCTAGGATTTGAATAGGCCAATCCTCAATAGGGATCCAATATCTACCAACCTTTGAATTACCAGTATGGTACCGACAGTAATTAGCCACCTTTATCCAATTAGCTCGGTGAAGCTCCTCCATCCAAGGCCTCCAATCGGGAAACCGAGTTATCAAAGGCTTGTGACCATCCCAAGAATCTATCCAAAAATTTGCATGTTGACCATTATGAATGATCCAAAATAATTTTTTCTTTATCAAATCCTCACCAGTCTTAAGAACTGCTAAAATGGGAGAACCTTTGGTAGGAAGTTGATAGCGAACAAGGTCTTCAGGACTTTTGTTCTCAGCATATTTAGCATGGAGATTATTGGCCCAAAGAGCATTGGGGTTATGCAACATCCTCCAATATAATTTAGCAGCTAAAGCTTTGTTGTTATTAATTGAAGACCGGAATCCTAACCCCCCTTCACTCTTAGGAAGACATAAAGTATCCCATTTCACCAAGGCCCATTTTCTTTTCTCCTTAGTACCACTCCAAAGGAAACGATGACTGATTTGATCCAATTCTCGAAGAACAACCTTTGGGATATTCAAAACGGAAGAAACATAAATAGGAATAGCTTGAAGGACTGATTTTACCAAGGTGATTCTACCCCCGTAAGAAAGCCACTTGTTGGTCCACTTTCCAATTTTCTTCTTGACTTTGTCCAACAACCAATTCCAATCTTTATTTTTCTGCCTTTGAATATTTATGGGAATACCTAAATAAGTGATTGGAAGAGAGGTCTTCTTATATCTTAATTTATCCAAGACCATGGATTCCTGTCTAGCAGAGCAGTGAAAGAAAATAACTTTAGATTTGTCTTCATTGATCAACTGCCCAGTAGCCTTAGAAAAACAGCTAATGATTTGCTTAATATTAGAAGCTTCCTTAATTGTAGCTTTACCTAAAAGGGTAGAGTCATCCACAAATTGAAGATGAGAGATAGGTCTAGCTCCATGAGCAATGGTAACTCCCTCAAGGGTTTTGTTTTCCCTCTTTTTGGTTATAGTCCTACCCAAGCATCAAGCAAGAATGATGAATAAATAAGGGGATAGCGGGTCACCTTGCCTAATACCTCTGGAATCTGGGAAATACTGAGAAGGCCTGCCATTGATAAGAACTAAGTAGGAAACTAAAGAGATACATCCCATAATCCAATCCATCCAATCCTTAGAGAAACCAAATTGCCTCAAAACTTTGATAAGGAAGTGCCAATCCACTGTCATAAGCTTTGGATAAGTCTAACCGGATGAACATAGAAGGAGAATTTTGCATATCCATGGAATGGATGGCTTCCTGAGCAAGAACTATCTCATCTACTATTTGACGTCCTTCCACATATCCCCCTTGCTCTGGGAAATAATCTTATGCAAAAGAGGCTTCAACCTTTCTCGCCATGATTTTAGTAATAATTTTGAGAAGAACATTACATAAAGCAATAGGTCTAAAAGTTGAGATATGATCAACCTCTTGAGCTTTTGGAACAAGAGTAATATAAGTTTTATTGATAACCTTCAAAATTTCTTTGGATTTCCTGGCTTCTTCCACCACCTCTAATAAATCAACATGAAGGATATCCCGGAACTCTTGGTAGAACTCAATAGGAAAACCATCAGGACCTGGGGTTTTCCCTTTTTGCATTTTAAAAACTACTTGTTGAAGCTCATTGATAGTAACAGGAGCAGTCAAAATAGAGTTCTCCTCGTAAGTGATAAGAGAAGGGATTGCTTGAAGAACATTTTGTTGTGAAGTCGAGTCAAGAGGAGTAGCAGCAAAAATATTGGAAAAGTAATCAACAACAATAGAGTTCATGCCATCCCAAGTATAAACAACATCTCCATAATCTGATTTTAAGGAAGAAATAAAGTTGTGAGATCTTCGAGCTAGAAGAGATTTGTGGAAGAAATTTGTGTTTCGATCTCCTTCTTTGAGCCATTGAATTCTAGATTTTTGCTTCCATAAGATTTCTTCTCTTTTTTCCCATTCCTCTAACGGAGTTGTGAGTTTAATTTCATCTGCACTTCTCTTCTCTGTGAGGCCATCTAAATGGATTTTCTTATTCAAATTTTCAATATGAGCAATAACTTCATGTTTTTTTTTATGAACATCCCCAAACTCTTTCCAGTTCCAAGTCTTGATTTTGGATTTAATGTATTGCAGTCTTTTGGCAAAACAGAACATCTTAGTCCCATGCCTAGGTTTACCTTCCTTCCACCATTGTTGCACACGAGGTCTGAAGGAAATGTCTCTAAGCCACATTAATTGAAAACAAAAAGGAGAGAAACTCACATTGGTTTTCCACATTTCCACCATGATCGGCCAATGATCCGAACCAACATTATTAAGAGTCTTCACTTTAGGAATGTGACCATGGATTAAGAAATTTTCAGAGAGAAAAAACCTATCCAATCTCTCCATTATACAAGCTAAGCCTTGCCTTCTATTAGACCAAGTCATAAGGCCATTATCTGGTTGGATATCCACAAGATGGAGGTTTGCAATATATTCGCTCATGAGGTCAATACTTTTGTCCAAATTTCTATTTCCCCCCTTTTCTCATCCAGAGAGAGGATGGTATTGAAATCTCCTCCGATCAAGATCCAAGCTTTAGGAAAATGAGAGATAATATGAGTAATATCCTTCCACTGTCTTCTTTTTTCCTCCAAAGAAGTCGGGGCATAAACAAGTAATGCAGAGCATAATCTGGTTGGAATGTCTACTTTGAATAGCTATAGCCAACAAACCCCAACTGCCAACCATATGGTGAATAACTACCTCTTTTGGGTCCCAAAGACAAGCAATGCCACCCGAAGTCCCTTGGGAACTGAGGGAAACCACTTTTCCAGCTGGCCAAATTTTACTAGCAATTAAGTCCATATCCTCCATTGACATCTTTGTTTCTTGAAGGAAAACAAGATGTGGATGATTTATCTGAATCATTCTTCTAATTTCATTTTGTTTTGAAAGACTCCCTTTGAGTCCTCTAATATTCCAAGTGATGATCTTCATTAATACCAGGGCTAAAAATGTTGGGAAGGGCATTAATCTTACCTTCCTCTACAAGCTTTTCACCTTCTTTTACCATATGATATTGATTGGTCTTGCGACCTACTTTTTGATTAGAATCCATCTTCAATTTTTTTTCCCTGTTTCTTGACTTATTCCAATTGAATCCGAGATGGCTTCTAACCTTGAAGAATGCTCATACACAGCCAAAATTTTACTAGATGGTTCAATGGAGTCTATATTGGGACCTGCATTATTTGAAGTTTTGACATTTGAAATATTGTTTTTCTTGTGTAAATTTTCTCCTTTTTTTTCTCGTTGAAAACCTTTGATTTGTTGGTTTGTCTCTGAGTTCTTTCCTTCATATTTAAATTGTGTTTCTAAGATTTTAGTTTCCATTATTTCCTCTTCCTCACTTGGGACATCATTTGTGGAAAGGATTTCAAACATATTAGCAAATGACTTTGATTGATCCTTCATTACAGGTTTTTTCTGAGTGTTCTTCTTCTTAGGTATTTGGAAACCTCGCTGAGTTTATATCTTCTTTATTTTGATCATGAATTTTATTTGGGCAAGCATAGGCCAAATGACCATATTCATGGCAAATTCTACAATGAAAAGGAATGTTCTCATAGTCCACTACTTGCTCCCAAGTGTCTTCCCCAAATTGTAATGTGATATTTTTAGGTAGGGGTTTGTCAAAATCCATTAAAACACAAATTTGAGCATAAATAATATGTTCAAAATTTTGAGTACAATCAAAAGTCATCATAAAAGTTCCTAAAGAGTTTCCAATTGAAGAAAAAATAGTAGGATTCCAAAATTCAATAGGGAGGCCAAAGAGTCTAACCCACACGGGAGCTATAGAAGGCATCTCTTCTTCGGCTTTAAATTTAGTATGCCAGGGCTTCATGAAAAGCCCCGCCCTTCCAAAAAACCAAGGACCCCCTTGAAAATTTTTCTCTCTATCTTCATTATTAGCAAATAAAACAAGAAAATAACCATTTGGATAAATAGAGATTTGTAACTCACCTTTAGTTTTCCAGCTTTTTGCAGCCCAGAATTTGAAAGCAGATAGACTCGGACGAAAACCCACGAACCGACAAATTAGTCCTCTTTTTTCCAAATCTTCAATGCCAGTCTAAATGTTACCCATATCAAGCTTAACAATAGGAGTTCCATCAGCTTCTTTAAGACATCCTGACTCCGTTTTCTGGGATCAATCTTAGGCATTCTTAGAGGTTTATGAGAAGCCCTAATATTGATATTAGCATTGGGCTGAGGTTGTCCACCACGAAGGGCATCCCTAAAATTCATTTTTGGGACTGAGTCTTCAAAATTCTTACCCTTGACAGGGGTTTTCACAGTAGAATTATTTTGTGGGTGCACCTTAGCACCATATTCACTTGAGATATGAGCCATTTTTTGATCAACTACTTGAAACTTATTTCGTGGTCTCTTTAATCCTTGCCCTAGACGTCGTGGAAAGGTATGGTTTTCACTTTTCTTTTGTGCAACAAATTGGAAGTCGTTGTCACTCAAGTTCACAGTATGATCTATTGAAAGATAAATTTCTAACCCATATTGTATCCCCTGCAACATTTCTTGCTAAAATATTGAGCATAAACCACAAAAATATTTGTCGCTAGGGCCCGAAGGCCCTAAAAACCAACCTCTAGAGCTGCTTGCACTCAACCCAGATGAAACCCTCGCATAGTCGCTTGCCAAATATATCGTTCACACATAGGGATGTGCTAGGATCTGTGTTGCTCCAAATGATATGAAAATTGGTGGAGATGTTCTAGGGTTTTTCAGGCATCTACCCTCAAAATTTTAGCTCAATCCGAGTTTGGATGAGTGAGATATGGTTGAAACCTTAGCCTAATTCTAACATTAATCTTAGGGATTCCCATAAACCTCTAAGAATGCCTAAGATCAATTCGAGGAAAATTAAGTGAGGATGTCTTAGAGCAGCTGATGGAACTATTGTTAAGCTTGATATGGGAAACATTCAAACTAGCATTGAAGATCTGGAAAAAAGAGGACTAATTTGTTGTTTCTTGGGTTTTCGTCCGAGCCTATCTGCTTTCAAAGTTTGGGATGCAAAAAGTTGGAAAACTAAAGGTGAATTACAAATATCTATTTATCCAAATGGTTATTTTCTTGTTTTATTTGCTAATAATGAATATAGAGAGAAAACATATCAAGGGGGTCCCTCATTCTTTGGAAGGGTAGGGCTTTTTATGAAGCCTTGGCATACTAAATTTAAAGCTAAAGAAGAGATGCCTTCTACAGGTCTCGTGTGGGTTAGACTCTTTGACCTCCCAATTGAATTCTAGAATTTAGTTGTTTTTCTTCAATTGGAAACTCTTTGGGAACTTTTATGATGACTACTGATTGTACTCAAAAAATTGAACATATTATTTATGCTTAGATTTGTGTTTTAATGTATTTTGACAAACCCCTACCTAAAATGATCACTTTACAATTTAGGGAGGCCACTTGGGAGCAAGTAGTGGACTATGAGAACATTTATTTTTGTTATAGAATTTGCCATGAATATGGTAATTTTGCTAGTGTTTTCCCAAATAAAATTCCAAATCAAAAGAAAGAAGATACAAATTCAGCAGGTTTCCAAATACCTAAGAAGAAGAACATTAAAAAAAAATCAGTAATGAAGTATCAATCAAATTTATCAGCTAATATGTTTGAAATTCTTTCCACAAATGGTGCCCTAGGTGAGGAAGAAGAAATAATGGAAACAGAAATCTTAGAAACACAATTTAGAGATGAAAGGAATAACTCAAATACAAATCAATAAATCAAAATTTTTCAACAAAAAAAAGGGAGATAATATACACAAGAAAAAACAATCTTTTAAATGACGAGACTTCAAATATTACAGGTCCCAAGATAGACTTTGTTGAACCTTCCAGTAACAATTTGACTTTGTACACGCATTCTTCAAGGTTAGAAGACATCCCGGATTCAATTGGAGTAAGTCAAGAAATAGGGAAAATAAAAATTGAATATGGATTCTAATAAAAAGTTAGGTTGCAGACCAATCAACAATATATGGTAAAAGAAGGTGAAAAGCTTGTAGAGGAAGGTAAGATTAATTCCCTTACCAACTATTTTAGCTCTAGTATTTATGAAGGTCATCACTTGGAAAATTAGAGGACTCAAAGGGAGTCTTTAAAAAACAAATGCAATTAGAAGAATGATTCAGATAAACCATCCTCATCTTGTTTTCCTTCAAGAAAATAAGATGTCAATAGGAGAAATGGATTCAATTGCTAGTAAAATCTGGCCGGCTGGAAAAGTTGTTTCTCTTAGTTACCAGGGGACTTTTGGTGGCATTGATTACCTTTGGGACCGTAAATATATAGTTATTCACCATATGGTTGGCAGCTAGGGTCTTTTAGCTATTGTTATTCAAATTAGACTTTCTAACCAAATTATGCTTAGCATAACTGTTTATGCTCCAACTTAATTTGAAGGAAAATAGAAGGCAGTGGAAGGATATAAATTATATTATCTCTCATTTTCCTGAAGCTTGGATATTGATAGGAGGATATTTCAATGCCATCCTCTCTCTAGATGATAAAGTAGGGGGAAATATAAATTTGGATAGGAGCACTGACCTCATGAATGAATATATTGTAAACCTTCATCTTGTGGACATCCAGGCTGATAATGGCCTTATGACTTGGTCTAACAGAAGGCAAGTCTTAGCTTGTAACATGGAGAGATTGGATAGTTTCCTGTTGTCTGATAATTTTTTAATCCATGGTCACATTCCTAAAGTGAAGACTCTTAACAATGTTGGTTCGGATCACTGGCCATTCATGGTGGAAATTTGGAAAAACAATGTGAGTTTCTTTCCTTTTCATTTTCAGTTAATGTGGCTTAGAGACAGTTCCTTTAGACCTCAAGTACAACAATGGTGGAAGGAAGGTAAACCAAGATATGGGACTAAGATGTTATGTTTTTACCAAATGGTTGCAATATATTAAATCCAAAATTAAGACTTTTGACTGGAAGGAGTTTTGGGATGTTCAACAAAAAAAAACATGAAGTTATTGCTCAACTTGAAAATTTGAATAAGAAAATCCATTTATATGGTCTCATAGAGAGCAGAAGTACATATGAAATTAGACTCACAACTCAATTAGAGAAATGGGAAAAAAGATAACTCTTATGGAAGCAAAAATCTAGAATTCAATGGCTCAAAGAAGGATATCGAAACACAAATTTCTTCCATAAATATCTTCTAGCTCGAAGATCTCACAACTTTATTTCTTTCATAAATTCAGATTTTGAAGAGGTTGTCTATACTTGGGACGACATGAACTCTATTGTTGTGAATTACTTTTCTAATATTTTTGTTGCTACTCCTCTTGACTCGACTTCTCAACAAAATGTTCTTCAAGTGATCCCTTCTCTTATCACTTCTAAGGAGAACTCTATTTTTACTACTCCTATTACTATTAATGAGCTTCAACAAGTGATTTTTAAAATACAAAAAGGGAATATCCCAAGTCTTAATGGTTTTCACATTGAGTTCTACCAAGAGTTATAGGATATCCTTCTGCTGATTTATTAGAGGTGGTGGAAGAAGCCAGGAAAGCCAAAGAAATTTTTAAGGTCATCAATAAAACTTGTGTAAATCTTGTCCCAAAATATCAAGAGGCTTATCATATATCAGCTTTAGACCTATTGATTTATGTAATGTTCATCTCAAAATCATTCCTAAGATCATGGCAACTCAATGAACAACTTAGAAATGAAGAGAGACAGGTTCTTGCAGACTATCATAATGTACTGGCTAAAGAGGAGACTTTTTGGAGGCAAAAATCAAGGGCCCTTTGGCTCAAAGAGGGGGACTCTAACATAAAATTATTTCATACCACTACCCTTATGCATCGAAATTCAAATAAAATTAAAGAATTAACCAGAAGTGGTGGCACCGTCATCAAGGATATTTTTGAGATCCGAAATGAAGCTTCGTCTTTCTTTGAAGGCCTTTTGGGAGCCAACCCCCAAAATACTACCCAATATGGTATAAAATTGCTCCACCATATTCCCAGCCTGGTCACTTTAGATATGAATTTGACTCTTATCAAACCCCTCACCCCTAATGAAATTAAAGAGGCCCTTTTTTCTATGCACCCTAATAAAACCCCAGGCCCTTATGGGTTTTCCCCTTGGTTCTACCAAACCTTTTGGGACATATTTGAGCCTGACATTTGTAATGCCATCATAATAGCTTTAATAAACTAAATCTATACCCAAAATTATCAACTCCACTTTCATTGCCTTGGTTCCCAAAGGGTCTAATTGCAAATCTATGTCAGATTTCAGACCCATTAGTCTTTGCAATGTTCTTTACAAAAATCTCACTAAAGCCATGGCTACAAGACTCAAGGAGATACTTCCTCATATCATAGACCCTTGTCAAGGTAGCTCTATCAAAGGAAGAAATATTACTGATGGTGTTATCACGTTACATGAAGTCCTTTATTCTGGCAGCCTTAACAAAAAATTTGCCATGTTTTTAAAAATTGATATAAATAAGGCATTTGACAGAGTTAACAGATATTTCCTTATTATTTTCCTTCTCAAATTTTGATTTCATAGGAAATGGGTTGATCTTGTTCACAATTGCATCTCTAATCCTTGGTTTTCAGTCCTGGTAAATGGATATGCAGCAGGGTTTTTCCCTAGTAACAGGGGCCTCGATAGGGAGATCCTCTCTCTTCCATCCTTTTTATCATTCTTGTTGAATCCTTGGGTAGAGCACTCAAAAATACCTGCTCCAATGGCATAATTTTAGGCATTAAGGCTGCATCCAATTTAAGAGCCCTATCTCACCAGTAGTTCATTGATGATACCATCATTGCTACTCATGCTTCTGTGTGGGAAGAAAAAGCCATTAAGAGTATTCTTGATACTTATGAGGAGGTTGAAGGTCAGAAAATAAATTATATTAAAAGTAAAATCTATTTCATCAACACTCCCCAAGAGAGACAAGCAAATATTACACGTATTTTTTAATGTGTTATATCTTAGTTACCTACTCAATATTTGGACCTCCCTCTTTTCACCAGTGCTTCGAAGGAATTCATGTGGAGTAATGTTATTGAGAGGATTAACAAAAAACTTATAGGTTGGAAAGAGACCCTCCTCTCTCAAGTAGCCAAATCCACCCTGACAATGGCTTGTATCCAAAGTATTCTTGTTTATTTCATGTTCGTCTTCAAAGTTCATGATCCTGTCTACATGAAAATTGAGCAAATACAAAAGATATTTTTGTGGGAAGTTTCGAGGATAGGAAAATATTTCATTTGGTCAGTTGGGACAAGGTGTGCTCCCCAAAAAGTCAGGGGGGATTGGGGCTCTGAAGAGTTTTTAATATGAACGCATCCTTGTTAGCCAAGCAAGCATGGAAGGTTTTCACCAACAACAACCTTGAATGGGTCTCAATTTTTAATAGAAAATATCTTTAAAATCGCTTTCCTGAATTATGATATTTCCATATATGGGTCCACTTTTGGAAATCAATTATCCAAACTATATCTCTTATTCAGAATGGGATAAGGTGGCAACTAGGCACAGGGAATAAAATTAATTTCTAGACTAATAGGTGGATTTCTAATCAACCACTTTTAGAGAATAATAAAATTGTTGTCTTACAACCTTTCCTGGATACTTTAATTAGTAGTAATATTGAATATTTCATTGACATTTCATCGAATTCCAAGTGTTGGAAATATTTTCATATTCCATGTGCTAATGGTCAAACCGCTGATGCCTCAGAAGTTCTCAAAACCATTCTAAATGCAACAGTCATCCCCATTGGTAATTCCTCTGACTCTCCTTTTTGGAAATAAATTGATTTTGGGTTGTTCACTGTTAAATATTCTCATGATCTGACTATTGATTATCAAGTGGTCCATATCCCTTATGATCGAGTGTAGATTAAATACCTCATTTTGAAAGTTGCTCATTTCAGTTGGTTGGCCATTCAAAATAAGATTCTAACGATTGATAACATTATGAAAAGGGGTATGTCTACCCCCAACAGATGCCATTTTTGTATGAATATCTGGGAATCTACCAATTACCTCATTCTAAAGTACCCTTTCTTCAAGACAGCTTTGGATCACCTTATGTCCACTTTTTATATCTCTTGGGTTCCTCCTAATTCGTTGAGTCACCTTTTCACCCAATGGCCTGCTCCATTCGAAAATCTCAGATTATCTCTTTATGGAAAGTGAGTCTTCATAATATCTTATGGTAATTTTGGCTTGAAAGAAACAACAGGGTTTTCTCTTCCTCCTCTAAGGATCCCATATCTACAGCCAAAAAAGTTATTCCCTTTGTTGTTGATAATTCCCAACTCTTCCCTTATCCCAAACCACCTGATTCTAGATTGGAGTCTATTTTGTTCTCTTCTTTAAATATTCCCTACAACTCCAATTCTAGTTTACCAACCCCCCATCCCATAGTGGGTACCCATTGGATTCCTCCCCCAAGTGAGTGGTTGAAACTTAATTTTTATGGTGCCTCTAAAGGAAACCCAGGGGATGTTGGTGCAGGTGGCCTTGTCAGAGATAGCAGTGGTCAAGTTATTATGGCTTATGCTGAGTATCTGGGGTGCCAAACAAATAATTTTGTTGAAGGTCATGCACTATGGAGAGGGCTAGATCTTCTCAAGGATTATAAAGGTAACCTTTTTATTGAGGGAGATTCTTTGAACATTATAAATTCTCTTAAAAACAATAGGGTGTCCTCTTGGAATATCAGAACTATTATTCAGGAAGCTAAGAATTTATTCCAAAATTTCAATGATATCTCTATCAACCATGTGTACCGCAAAGCTAACAAACCTACAAATATTCTTTCCAATTGGAGAGTTACCCAAAAATCTCTGTTAATTTGGAAAGAAAACTTTCCCTAAGAAGTTTTAAATGCTACTAATAATGATTTGGTTTGAAATTTGTGGTCATAGGTTTTGGCGGGTCAACTTCTCCAATGCTAACTCTACCCTTTTCAGCATGATGTGTTTATTTGGTTCTAATTCTTATAGCAAAATTTTTTTGATTAGTGTGACTCTCTGCCTTGCTATCAATATTGGCATTTGGTTCTCTCGTTTCCCTTCCGTGAAGTATGCAATGTCTATCAGTGGGTTTACATTATGGTTGTCTTCTCCAAGCATGTCAAATCTCTGAGTAGGTCTAGGTTGTGCAATTGGATGTTATCAAATAATGTCAATATGCGTCAAGTCTTGAGATGCTTAATTTTATGTCTTGTGAATTTTGAGATTCATTATTTCAGTCATTTGGCACTCCCAATCCTATCCCAGCCCTATCATGTGTGAAGTCTGTCCTATGCCATGTCTATTTTTTTCGGTGTCGGTTCCCTATGGAAAATTATTATGTGGTCTACCAATCACACCAATTCAGCTTCTAAAAGAGTGTCTATTATATCAAAAAATTCTATATTTACATCCTTATTCCGTATAAGTCCATTATCATCTAGTTTTATTCACCGTTGTGTGTCCTAGGTAGTAAGAAGCTTATGCGGTTTTCCTTTCTTCTCAGTCTTGCCAATATGGTCCTGCTTGAGCCATCTACCCTTCAACTTGATCCCCTATCTCACACATTTCTAGAAGCTCATGGTCTCATTTCATTTCTAAGCAATTTCAAAGGGGTTGAGCAAGATATCACTGAAGCCTTTGTCATTTCGTGGAATAATGGTTATGTTGTTGTGCGTAACCTCCATTTCAGAGTTACTGTTAAGCTGATGGCTGAGGTGATAGAACTACCAATGAAAGGGTGAGCGGTGCGAAGAGATCATCATAATTGGGAACTTGAGCTCCAGGGTTTCCCAAATTATTTGAAAATTTTCAAGTGGAAGGGTGTTGTTGTTGATCATGAGTCGTGTTGCCTATGCTCTAGTCCACAATGTCTATTATAGTTTTTATGGATCTTTTGTGAGCTTCCCCTGTGCGGGTTTTTGTCATAGCTCCTTTACAGGTTTTTTAGATAGTTACTTCTCTTAAGCAACCCCTACGTGGGTATTGCTCGGACTACATTTTTGTTTTTTTGACATTAGGCATCCATCCAGCCTTCTCTACTATTGTTTGGACCTTTTTCTTTAGGTTGTTGTTGGCCAATATGTAGGCTTGTATCATCTTATGCTATTGTTTTAGCTACCAGTTTATGTACTTGGTTTTGGGGCCCATTTAAACCCCGCACTTAATCAATTTTACCTACCAAAAAAAAAGATCATGGTAGAAAGGTTAAATCATGTTTTGTGTAAGATTATTTCCCCTGAATAAGGAGGTTATGTGGAAGGGTTTCAAATAGTGGATGAGATAGTTCTTGCTCAAGAAGACATCCATTCTATGGAAATACAAAAATATCCTTCTATGGTCATTCATTTAGACTTATCCAAAGCTTATGATAGAGTGGATTTGCACTTCCTTATCAAAGTTTTGAGGCAATTTAGTTTCTCTCAAGATTGGATGGACTAGATTATGGTTTGTATCTCTTCAGTATCCTACTCAATTCTTATCAATGGTAGGCCTTCACAACTATTCCCAACTTCTAGAGGTATTAGGCAAGGTGACCCCCTCTCCCCTTATTTATTCATCATTCTTGTTGAATGCTTGGGTAGGACTATAACAAAAAATAGAGACAAGAAAACCCTTGACGGATTTACCATTGATAATGGAGCTTTGTCTATCTCTCATATTCAATTTTTTGATGACTCTACTTTGTTAGGTAAAGCTACAGTTAAGGAAGCTTCTAAAATTAAGCAAATCATTAGCTGTTTTTCTAAGGATACCAAGCAATTGATCAATGAAGATAAGTCTAAAGTCATTTTCTTTCACTGCTCTACCAGACAAGAATCCATGGTCTTGGATAAATTAAGATATAATAAGACCTCCCTTTCAATCACTTATTTAGGCATCCCTATCAATACTCAAAGACAAAAAAATAAAGACTCGAATTGGTTGTTGGACAAAGTTAAGAAGAAAATTAGAAATTGGACCAATAGGTGGATTTCTTTTGGGGATATAATTACCTTGGTAAAGTTTATCCTTCAAGCTATACCTATTTATTTTTCTACTGTGTTGAATATCCCAAAGGTTGTTCTTCGATAATTGGATAAAATTAATCATCGGTTCCTCTAGAGTGGTACTAAGAAGAAAATAAAATGGGCCTTTTTGAAATAGGACACTTTATGTCTTCGTAAGAATGAAGGGGGGTTAGGATTCTGATTTGCTATTAATAACAACAAAGCTTTAGCTGCTAAATTGTATTGGAGGATTTTACATAACCCCAATGCCCTTTGGGCTAGTAATCTTTGTGCTAAATATGCTGAGAACAAAAGTCATGAAGACCTTGTTCGCTATCAATTGCCTACCAAATGTTCTCCCATTTTAGCAGTTCTTAAGACTAGTGAGGATTTGATTTAAAAAAATTATTTTAGATCATTCATAATGGTCAACAGGTAAATTTTTGGACATATTCTTGGGATGGTCACCAACATTTGATAACTCAGTTTCCTGATTGGAGGCCTTGGATGGAGGAGCTTCATCGAGCTAATTGGATAAAGGTGGCTAATTACTATTGATACCATACTGGTAATTCAGATTTTGGTAGATATTGGATCCCTATTGAGGACTGGCCTATTCATATTCTAAAATTTCAAAGAGAAGACATCCAACACATCCTGCATATGAGATCTCTTTTGGTCCCATAATAAAGATTGCTTTGGATGGAACAACACTACTAAGGGTGAGTATTCAGTTGCTCAAAATTATTTGGCCTTATGCCATAATAATCCCAACCAATTTTATGACATATTTTCTCAGTTATGGGTTGTAAAGCTCTGGCCTAAGGTGAGGTTCTTTATTTGGCTTTTATTGCATCGTAGGGTGCTAATTGATGAGCAACTTATGAAATGTGGTTTTCATGGTTCTTTTAGATGTGAAATGTGTGGAAAGAATGTGGAAACTCTTAGCCATATTTTTATTGAGTGTACCTTAGCCTCTGAGCTATGGAGGAGAATGGCCATCTTACTTGGTTTACAATGGTCCAATTTTTCTACTTTTGAACAACTTTGGAGGGATTGACCTAAATAGGAGGGTGTTGATCATTTCATTAAGAAGTTAGTTTGGATGGGTTCTACCATTCTACCTTGGAACATCTGGAATGAAAGGAACAACCATATTTTCAATCAATAAATAAAGGATATTCACTATATCTAGCAAAATACCATTGCCAACTTAGTTGAATCAGTCCAACAACTCCTTAATCACCCTCAAAACTCCCACCAAAAATGGGATCAAGTGATGCAAAGATTGAATATTAACTCTTCTAAGGGCAACCAACTTAAAGGGAATGTGAGTAATTTCAAGATGGAAAGAACAAGGAATTGTAAGCCTCCTCCTAAGGATTATGGAAAAGTCAATACCAATGGAGCCTCTAGGGGGAACCCTAGAAAAGCTAGTGTAGGAGGAATTGGTAGACTTTTAGATGGCTCTGTGGTTTTCACTTTTGCTGAGAATTTGGGTATCCTTTCCAATAACCTTGTTGAGGGGTATGGTATCCTCAGAGGTCTTCAAGAGGCTGCTAAGGTTGGATGGGAAAAGGTATTGGTTGAATCTGACTCCCAAATCATGATTAATCTTTTGAAGACTCCTTCTAAGAATCATAATGTTGATTGGAGAATACAAATAATTGTTAAGAAGATTCAATTAATCTAGATGGTCTTTTTGAAAGTGGATTACAATCATATGGTCAAAGAACAGAACAAGAGTTTTGATGCTTTAGCTAATTGGACATTGGACAAAGGTGATCTTACTTGCTATGGCCACCCTCCTAAATGGTGGGCTTCACAAATTAGGGAAGCTCTACTTTTTATCCTTTCTTTGGATGGCTCCAATACTAGAGGTACCTAGTTCCTTTTTGCTTTATTTTTGCTTCTCTTTGGTTTGGTCAGGGTATTTTAGTTCCCTAGCTTAGACATATATTTCCTATGTTTCCTCTGTTGAATCTTGCCTTAATAGTCTTTTGGCCTAGAAAGGTCATAGTTGTGTTTTATTTTTTTGTTTTCCTTTTTTTTTAGTTTTTCGAGGGGTGTGTGTTTTTTGTATAGTTTTGTTTTTGTGTTGTTTTAGTTGTTTTTTTTTTTTTTGTTTTTTTTTATGTTTTTGTGTTTTTTTTCTTTTTTTGTGTGTTTTTGTTGTTTTTCATGTTTTTGTTTTTTAGGTTTTGTGTTTTTGGTTTTTTTTGAAGTGTTTGTGTGTTGTTTTTATGGTTTTCTTATATGTTTTATGTTTTGTTGTTATTTTTTATTTTATTTATTTATTTTTTTGTTTTTTTATTTTTTTGTTGTTTTATGCTTTTATGTTGTTTTGGTTTGTTTTGTGGTTTTTATTTTTTTGTTTGTTTGTTTTTTATGTTGTATTTTTTTGTGTTTGTTTGCGTTTTATGTTTGTTTGTTATTGTTTTTTTTGTTTTAGGCATGCTCGTTGAGTGTGCCAAAGGGGGCAGGCCAGGTGCGAGTCTTGGGTATTTTTGGTAGAATAGATACCTCTTCCTCCTTGGGACTTACCCAAAAGTGGCATCCCATTTGGGATGTTTTTCACAAACAAAAAAAAAATGAAAATCAAGAAGCCATACTTTTTATGAAAAATATGTAGGTATCTAGCTATAGCAATTCAATTGAGATGAGAATTGAATCTTTTTATAAACTATCAAACTCTAAAGGAGAGAATTGTGATTTGTCAAAGGTGAGGGACCAAGTACATCTTTTTCCCAAGAAATATATATATATATAATTGCCTCTCTTGCATAATGTTCATATATATGGTGCTCATCATGGAAAGTTTATAGTGTGGAAAAAGAGGTGTCAGCCACTTGGATATAGGATTTGAATATACATGGAAGGGTCATATGTGAAAATGATTAAAACAAAGGATTTGTTTCAATCTATAGTAAAATAAAAACATCCTTAAATTGGGTTTATCAAATTTAGCTTTTATGGTGCTTCCAAATAAAACTTGGGACAAGTTGATGGAGATGATGTTTTTCAAAATAATGAAGAAAAAAATTCCCATTTATTGAGAATCATATGGAACTTCAACTAACAACTATGTAGAGGCTAATGCAGTTATTATAGGGTAAAATTTACAATTGAAAAGAGATGGCAATATATTTCAATTGAGGGGATTCACAAATTATCATTAATGCTCTCAACAAAAATGGATGTAAGGATTGGATAAAAATAATATTATTGTTGAAGGCAATGTCTTGAAAATGTGAGCATATCTATAGAGAAGGAAACCAAGTAGGTAGTATATGATTTAGACAATCATAGTGTTGATTTTTGTCTTAATGAAATTCAAATTTTAAAAGACAACTTGCCAAGTGAGATTTGATCTCTTAATGAAAATGATGTTATGGAGGAGTTGATTGTGAAAACAGAACACTTTGAGAAAAATGAAGAATATATTTCATAGAAAAGGAAATGAAGAATATATTTGATAAAAGGGGAAGCTAGATATAGTTTGCTTGACCTAACAAAAAATGTAATATTTTAGAATTTTTATGGGAGTGGCCCCTAATAGGAACCACAATTAGTTTAATTAGAAAAAGTTAGGTGTAATTAATTTATGAAAAAAATGTCTTATAATTTACCACTAATATTTCTTGATTTTTCAATATTTTTTTAATAAATTTAATAGGAATAATATTAATTATATATATATATATATATATATATATATATATATATATATATATATATATATATATATATATTGCTTGAGAAAAGGGGTTATACCGGGGTCCCCCACCCTTGACAAATCACAACTCTCTCCTTTAGAGCTTGATATTTTACAAATATATTCAATCTTATCTCAATTGATATGCTATAACTAGATACCTGTATCTTTTTTATAAAAAGTTTGAAGTCTTGATATTTATTTTTTTGGGTCTTCTTCAATTTTCTTTATAAATATAAATATTTGTTTTCAATTGGTTATATGGGATTGAAACGGGCCCCACCCATATTACATCATCACCACATAGTGGTATTATAACATAGCTTGGATATTATCCATGTATCAATTGGTAAGATTTGAACCTTGGTCTCCTCTTTTAAATATAAGGAATCTAACCGATTGAGCTAATACCACTTGATTTTGTAAATACAAATATTTAACATCCTTCTTGACATTTTTCAATCTTGTTCATCTATCCATCCAATTGAAATCTTTATTAGTGGTGATCTTGGCCATTGTGCCACTTGAATATCCATAACTACTCAGTTGGATCCATGCTTCTGTTGCTCTGCTCTGATATTTCAAACAATTAGTCTTGTTGTTTCCTGATGTTGCCATGCCCCTTTGAAATCTGGAATCACTATACTTTTTCTACCAAGAATTGTCATAGTTGATGCCTTTCTGACTCCATGTAGATCCATAATATTGATGCTTTAATCCATACCTCCAATATTATGACCACTCAGGGTGGTGTAGGTGGAGATATGCTACAACCTTAACCTAACATTCTATTTTCTTTGATTTTTCAGAATTTTGTTTATTTATTTTAAATTCTTCTTCACAATCTTCTCTCTTGTGCCCTTCTTTTGGTGCATCCTTATGCACTTCTAATAGAGCTTCCTTGGACTTTGTTGTTGCTTCTTCCATGGACTCTATTGTTGTTGCTACTATAAATTCAACTTTTGAGTCTTTTGTTGGTTCTTCAACTTGTTTCCTTGCCATAAATACTTCTTGCTTCTCCTTGGATGCTTACCTCTTAGGCTTTTCTTTTTAATGCAACCATGAAATTGCATATTATCATCTATATTTTTTCCTTCTATTATATCCTCTTTATTTATTTATTTTAGTTTCCTTTGAAGACTTTTTTTATTTATTTTTCATATCCTTTGATTATGACCTTCAAACAAGGGTTTTCGAAAATTAAAAAAAATAGGGTGTTAAAAAAAATCAAATATCCTCTGTTCCTTGTTATCAACAAATAATTTTATAGATTTTCTTCAAAAAATATTAAACTACAAGTAATTTGCTTACCTTGGCTAACAAAGATATCTGTAATTTCATTTTTGCTATTTGAAAAAAATCCTCATTGTCCTTGTTTCGAACAACTAACTTCACAAAGTTGTATCTCCCTCAATACTCCTAAGAATAATAATATTTTAGTTACTCATTTGAATTGATTTTTAATAATTTTATTTATCTATTTTACGAATTAAATATATATATATATATATATATATATATATATATATATATATATATATATATATATATATATATATATATATATATATATAATTAAACTTTTATATTTAACATTGAAATGGATAAAATGAAAAAAATATTTTTTTTATGGATAGAGGAACCGATAACTACCTTTCCTTTTTAACAACTGGTCAGCGTTAAGTTGCATTGTCTCCGATCATAGCGTAAAATCATGGTGCTACCACTATAATATCTATCTCGCCTCGGTAAACATGATCCAAAATGAGAGAGACCTCCGATGAATTGGGGTTGGTAACACCATCATCAAGCTGGTGCACAATCAATGAACTCAGATCAGACTACTACCTTTGCCCAGATTGAGCATACCCCCGAGGTTTGAACCTAGGTCTCCTCTTAGTAAGTGCCCAACATCTTACCAATCCACCTAGCTCTCACGGACCCTCTTGTGGCATAAGAAGATAAAAAAAATATAATTTTATATATTAAAAATACAATTTTATAAATTTACTTATCTTAAGGAAAATATTAAGTGTATAAATGGACGAGAGCTTACTACATTGGACGAATGAGTTTTGGAGGAAAAACTATGAGAATTTCTTATAAAATCTTAAAAGAAAATCCTAGATAAGTTTGGAGGTGGTAATTATGCTCGTAAAACACGTGTAAAAGAGAAGGAAATGACCAAGAAAAAGTCAAATTGATAGGGGAATCCTTAGTTGAGTCTATCTGATGTTGTTAAGACATTAGATTCTCACTTCTCTATTCCCCCAAAATGAAAGTGATATCTTGGAATGTTAGGGGTTTGGGTAGCATCCCTAGATAAAAAGCTACTCAGAATTTGATCAAAGATCATAGACCTGATATTGTTTTCATCCAGGAAATAAAATTATCTTGTGAAGATATGGTTAGAATTGCTTCTAAGGTATGGAAAGGTGGTCATTGTCTTGCTATTGGAGCCCAGGGTTCGGCGGGTGGTGTTGCGTGTTTGTGGGATCCATGAAGCTTAACTCCCTCTTGGTGGGTGGGTAGCAGGAACTGTATCTCTATGGTTGCTACATGCTTTTCATCTGGATCTTCTATTCTTCTATCTAATGTGTATGCCCTTAGTGATTTATCAGGTAAAATTCTCTTATGGAATCATCTTAGATTCATTCGATCTCTTGCTCCCAATTCTTCTTGGATTGTGGCTAGGAATTTTAATTCTATCATGTCCCTGGAGGAGAAGAATGGTGGTGTGGAGTGTTTGGGCCCTTCTTCTACTTTGATGCAGGATAATATTTCTTTCCTTAATCTTGTTGATGTGAAGCCTCAAAATGGGCTCTTTACTTGGACTAATAGAAGATGTAGAATGGATTTTATTTTATTTTTGAAAGATTGGATTGGTTCCTTGCTTCGGATAGTTGGTTTGATGGTAGCTAGAATTTGTTCTCAGAGATTCTAGGCTGGAGGGGCTCTGATAACTGGCCCATTCTCTTTCAGTCCTTGAGATTCTCATTGCCAAGAAATCCACCTTTCAAATTTCAACTTATGTGGCTCAGGGATAATGATTTGTATGAATATGTGGAGAGGTGGTGGGTTGAAGGGAAACCCAAATTTGGCACTGCTATGTTTACTTTTTTTAAAATCCTCGAGTTTGTCAAAATCAAACTCAGGTAATGGAACAAATTTTCTTTTGGAAATATTTTTCAAAAGAAAAAGCAACTACAGGATAGCCTGGAGGAGATCACTTTTCAAATTAAATATGAAGGATTGACAAAGGATCTGTTGGAAATGGAAGCTTCCCTTTCTAGTTAGCTTGCTGAATGGGAGCTTCCTGAGGAGATTTTTTGGAATCAAAAATCTTAGATTGACTGGTTTTTGGAAGGGGATGGAAACACCTCTTTTTTTCACAATTCGGTTAAAGACCGCAGGAATGGTAATGCTATAGTCTCACTTACTTCTGATCAGGGGGAAACTCTCTCATCCTTTGAAGATATCTCTAATGAAGCAGTTAGGTTCTTCTCCTCTCTTTTCTCTGAGCGAGGTCCTCATGATGTTGTTAATATGAGGCTTATTTTGGATTGTATTCCTAGACTAGTCTCTAATGATATGAATAAGATGCTAATGGACCCCATATCGATGGAGGAATTTAAAGCGGTGGTTTTTCAAATGAAAAAAGGTAAATCACCTGGACCTAATGGTTTCCCTATAGAATTTTTCCAAGAATTTTTGGAAGTATTATCTTTTGATCTTCTAAAATTTATTCAGGAATCCCAAGTCAATAAGCAAATGCTTAAAGCTATTAATTCAACCTTCCTTGCTCTTATTCCCAAATCTGAAAATGCTAGCTTGTTGGGGTCTTTCCATCCTATTTTCCTATGCAATGTTACTTACAAAATTATTACCAAGATTATTGCGGATCAATTGAAGAAAGTTCTTGGTTTTCTTATTTCCCCTGAGCAAGGTGGGTTTGTTAAGGGTCGTCAGATTTTGGATGGTGTGGTGGTTTCTACTGAAGCTATTCACTCTATGGATATCTCTAAGGAAAATGTTATGTTCATTAAGCTTGATATGTTCAAGGCTTATGATAGGGTTAGCTGGCCTTTTTTGTAGAACATCCTTCAAGATTTTGGGTTCTCGTATAATTGGATTGAATGGGTCATGAGTTGTGTGACTTCGACCTCCTTTGTAGTTTTAATCAATGGTTTACCATCCACTTTCTTCTCAACATCTAGGGGGATTCGTCAAGGATATCCCTTGTCCCCCTATCTTTTCATCCTTATGGCTGAAGGTTTGGGCAAACTTCTCAAGATTTTTTAGAATCGTGGTGCTATACATGGATGGTCTTGAGTGGAGAATTCTTTATCCCAGTCTCATCTTCATTTTGTTGATGATACTGCTCTGATGGGGAGGGAAAAAATTGAGGAAGCAGTGAATTTTAAGAAGAATTTAGATATTTACTTATCTACCTCTGGTCAAATGATTAATTAAGAGAAATCAAAGATCTTCTTCAATATGGATGGTAGTATTCAACGTAGATTGCTAATATTTTACATTTTCAGGTGGGCTATTTGCTAGTGGAGTATCTGGGGATTCCTATATCTTCTAAAAATCTTGGAAGGGCTTACTGGAAAAGTATTTTGGATAGATTTCGATTAAGGGTTAATCATTGGACTTTTCGATGGCTATCCTTTGCTGGTAGATTAACGCTTTTGAAGTCTGTCCTTCATGCTTTACCTATTTACGGGTTTTCTATCTTGGCTGCTCCTAAGTGCTTTCTCAAATAATTTGATTCTCTTTCTAGAAAAATTTTATAGGCAGGAAACCTAGATTGTAATAAATGGAGCCTGGTCAGTTGGGATATTGTGTGTTGCCTAAAGAGATGGGGGGTCTTGGTTTGAAGCAATCTGATTTGAATAGTCTCACTTTGGCTGCTAAACTTTATTGGAGGTGGTGTAGTAATCCCGATTAGCTTTGGGCTAAAATTATTAGCCTCAAATATTTTGGTGGTGCTCCGACTGATGAGATTCCAAGATTGGAGCTGAGGGGGAAAGGTTCCACTTTTTGGGATACTCTTAAAAAAGGTGTCATACTTATTAAGCAGGGTCTCTTTTGGATTGTTAATAAGGGAAAAAATACCTTATTTTGGAAATATTATTGGCATAATCATCCTCCTATCCTTTCTTCTTTCCCCCACCTTCTTCTTCTTCGAGATATTTTTCTGATACGGGCTGGTCTAAGGTGGTTGACTTCAAGCGACAAAGTCCTCTTGGAAGTTCTTTTACTCACTACTGATGGGATTCGTAGGGTTGGATAGAGGGTGGTTGTCCTAAGGATCGTGACACTCTAGCTTCTATTTTGGCTAAGAGATCGTGTTTTTCTGTTGAAGACTTTGATATTCTTGCTTGGGGCCATAATTCAAAGGGGAAATACACCATTGCTCTGGGTTATCAAACCCTTATTATGTAGAGAAGAGATGAGATTATGTCCCCCTGGTGGAAGAATATTTGGAATAAGTTTGGTTGGCCCAAATGTAATTTTTTACTTTGGCTTCTGTATCAGAAGAAATGTTCAACTTGGGATAATATTTAGAAAAGAGTTTTTCAGGGTCCTTCACTATGTTTTCTTTGTGGAAAGAATGAGGAAACCATTCCTCATATTTTCTTCTAATGCTCATATTCCTTGGAGGTCTAGAACTTGTGGTGGCAGATATGGAAAAGACCCATCATCCATGCTACTTCTATTTTTGAGTTTTGGGAAAGCTTGGGTAGACCCCCTGCCTCTGCTTCATGTCTTCAAACTGCCTAGGATTTTGGTCCTTCCTTCATCTTTTGGTAAATTTGGTTGGAATGCAACCGAAGAATTTTTCAAGGATGTCAACTTGGAGCCTTACAAGTATGGCTCAAAGTCAAAAGGATGGTTAAGGAGACTATTGAGGCCAAGTGTGTTATGATTTCTCCTCTTACTTCCTCTAACTGGTATATTATCAATAGATTGGATATTTCTTTATCATCACCAGCTGCAAATAGAGGCCCTGTTAGGGGGATTGGTTTGTTGAAGGTCAATAGATCTAGGAAGTGGAGTCCCCCCTAGGGATGTTATCAAAATAAACATGGATGGTTATTCCAGGGGTAACCCAGGTAATGTTGGTATAGGAGGAATTGGTCGTGATAGTGAGGGTGTGGCCCACCTCTTTTTCTTTGTGTACAAGGGAATTCATTCGAATAATCATATGGAAGCGTTGGCAATTCTCCATGCGTTGGAAACAACTTTTTATTTGGGATGGAGAAGGGTTATTTGTGAATTTTATTCCATGATAGTGGTGTCTCTTCTGAACAACAAGCATTTTCAAGATGCTTCCTGGTTTATGGCTAGAATAGTGAAATAGATTTTGAGCTTGGCTGGTAATTTTGTTGAAATTTGTTTTGTTCATATCTCAAGAGAATAGAATAGAGTGGATGATTGTTTGGCGAAGTGGGCTTTTGAAGGATTCCCTTACTGGAAATTTTATAGATGGAATGATCTTGATCAGGAGAAATCTAGACTCCTTAATCAGTTAATTCATGAGGACCAGGAAAGATAATTTCAAGGTGGAGGAACCCGATTGTCATGGGTTCTTGTGTCCTGTCGAAGTTGTTGTCAGAATGATCCAAGGATTTCCTTGGTGGATTTATTGTATTTTGTATGATGTTTTGGCTTGGATCACTTGGAAATCCTTGTGGAATGTATTGTTTTAGATTCTAAATTTTTTCCCCTAAAAAAAAAAGAGAAGGAAATGATTAGATATATCTATAAACTTTATAAAAAAAATTAATAAATTATAAGACAATTATTTTTTTATCAATACTTTATTTTAAAGAATGATATGAAAATAGGCCATAATCCTTTTGAAATGGAAAAATACATCATTTGATATCTAAAATGATTAATTTAGAGGCTACACCTTTATTAAACATTTTAAATTATATAAAACACCAAACGATTTCCATGCAAGGTAGTTACCTATCTAAAAGCATAGTGGAATAATTAATATAAAAAATAATTGTCATAACCAATAGTTTGTTTGGCAAGTTGTTAGATATATTTTGGATAAAAATAATTATATCATGATTTTCTTTATCAATGATTCAAAGTTATTTGAAAATATGATGTGAAAATAGATAATAATCATCTTCAAATGGATTAAATATATAACTTACATATTTTGATAACTAAAATGATTAAATTAGATTATATCTTTAATAATAATAATAAATTGTTAATTTGAGTAGTATTTACAAAACGGGTTTTGAAAGGAACCCAAAACCTTATTACAATCAGGGCTAAACCGTCGTACGCAGAACCAACATTTTCAAAAAGGTACTACCACCCACCCCAAAAACCCTCAACGACCTAGAGGGAAGATCACTAAAATAGGGTATCAATTGAAAAAAAAAACAAACAGTAAACAGAAAAACCACCACTAAGACACAGGTTTCCTTCAGACAGGGGTGAACCCCAACAACTTGTTGAAACAGATTCAAAATTCCCACTTGACCACTGACACAAAAATATTTTTTACTAGCAAACCGAAACCAGCCTTCACGCCATCGCCCTGGGAAGAGGGTCCCGCTTCTATCAGTTTTTGCCATCTTCCTTTTTCTTCGCAACATAGCGGGTCAGCATCTTGGAGGCCTCCTCCAAGTATTTGATCGAGGTGCAGATGGTGGATGCCACTAGCTCCAGTAGCATCTGGGAGCTCTGATCCTCCTTGTCACTCGTGGAGTCAAAAATGACGTGGGTGGAGGAAGAAGACGACTCCACCTTAGGTTTTTTAAGCCTAGTCGAGGATCTGCCCGTTAGGGGGTATTAGACACCGTTGCTCATTTCTTCTACCTTGTGCTCCTGAGAGGGGAGCCCTTGGACCGCCCCCCAACTGGACCAGGGCCACCAGGGGACTCACCAGGGTGATTGGGCGATGGGGGAGCCTCATCAGGGGGACTAGCAGAAATCGGTTTGATGTTGTGAACTGGAGGCCTGTTGGCTAAGGCATGTCTAAAGATAATTGCTAAAAGGCCCTGGTGCAATGGCTTCCCACCTGACTTTTGGCACTTTTCAATGGTTAGGGAAAGGGAATACAATAGGTAGTCGGGAACACAAACTGGCTTACCATCCCGAAGATGGTTGACGAAAGCTAGGTGAAAGCTTTGCAATGGCTTCTCCGGGTCATCACACGTAACAAACTGCATTATGGGGACGATGGCGATGTTCCAGGGGGCTGGGAGGGAAGACACATGCAAGGTGGACTTGTCCCAGCCCAAGCACTTCCCTTTGTCAGGGAATTGATCTGTCTCCTCTTCCCAATTATGCTTATCATGCCTGATAAAGCACCTAGATAGTGGGAAGTCGATGATCTCAATGAGCATATCAATTGTCACCTTGAAGTGGACCCCTTGGACTATGACCTCACCCTGGTTCCATGAGGAAACAAAATCTCTGGTAATATGATCTTCGGCTCCGAAGAATTTCATCAAGAAAGGGGTAAACCCCTTGGCATCCATAAAGATCTTAGCAACAGGGTCAAGATTTAGCTGGGCGGGCTCAACAAAGGCCATGCTTTTAGGAGGGGGATAGGGGTAAAAATAGGGATACAAGAGGTGGACGGGGCCAACAGGGAAGACCAGTAGAGCCAAAGCAGGGAAACCAAAGGAAGTACAGGTAGAAATACTGAGTCCAAGGCTGGTTAAATAGGGGTGGGTCAAGCAGAGGAGGCTGATAGTGGTGGGAGCAGATTGGATGAAACTGTGGTGGGGGAAAGCATGGGATACACCTTAGAGGATATTAGATTAGAGTGAACAATCATTCCCTACCATGGCAAGATCGACCTCGACCGACTCAAGATACGAAAGATCAAAATTCACGCATGGGGCCAGGGAAGCTTCCAAAAAAAACTTTGTAAGGGGAGATGGGGGTTGTTTGGAAAAGCAATGGACATCTTGGGAAGGTAGCAAGGTCCAGGGAAAAATACCATGATTAGCGGGGTAGGGGCAAAAATGCCTTTCCAACTTTTGGTTCTTCGCCACGTAGCAAGAAAGGTGCCTGGCACTAATAACTTGGAGCACAACGGCTTGGGAGGTCCGCGTGCCGATGGTCTTGAATTTTGGATGGCACCTTAATTCAGTCGAGTGGGGAGTGTGCCAGTTTCCCCATGTTTTGCCACCCAAGAGCGTGATCCTGAT
Source organism: Wollemia nobilis (assembly GCA_028583015.1). NCBI lineage: Eukaryota > Viridiplantae > Streptophyta > Pinopsida > Araucariales > Araucariaceae > Wollemia > Wollemia nobilis. Next base: position 14,171,992 of record JAQPPZ010003077.1, on the reverse strand, counting down.
GACATAATTGGTCCACACGTGGCATTTACCTACAAACTAGGGCAAAGGTCTAGCAAGCCCGCCCATGGTGAGAAAAGTCCCTACACTTAGCATTGTTTCAAGCTTCAAATCCTTGGGACCTACCATCTTGAATTTTACTTCTTTCTCGACTTGTTGCATCAGATATTTCTTTGGGAAAGTTCTCTCTCCATATTTTGAGGTTGGTTGACGAGGCTGCCAGGTTGGCCATGAGATCAGCTAGTTGATTAGCCTCCCTAAAATTGTGGCGGATGGTCATCTATGGGAGACTTCGAAAGATTTTCCTGGACTCCTGGATGGTGTTGAAGACTTTCTAGGATGGAGTCTTGTCATTCATCATATAGTTGATTATGTTTAGGGAATCACCTTCAATGATGGCCTTTCTGGGGTCCTCCTAAAGTAGGACAAGGCCCCGCCATAGAGCCATGGCCTCCATAAAATTGTTAGTCTGAGGCCCAAGGAATTTAGCATACGCAAGGATCATGGTGCCTTCATGGTCTCGGATGACACCTCCTACCCCTACAAGCCCAGGATTTCCCTTGGAGGCTCCATCAAAGTTCAGCTTGACCCACCCTTCCGGAGGCGACATCCACTTGAGATTGACTCTGGGGTTGGGCCTTGGCTGAGCTCCAGGGTCTTCGTCAGGAATACCAAGGGATTTGAAAAGGGCTCGCTCAAGAGCTTGGGAAGGGGCCAAGGAATAGGGGATGAGCTAGATGTTTTTAATAGCATAGGCAATGGATTTGGAAGCCACAACTATGGGATCCCTAGGGGAGGATGAGAAGGCCCTGTTGTTGCACTCTAGCTAGATTTTCCAGATCAAATGGTGGAGGTAGAAGGACCAAAGGGAGCGGAGCTTGGGATGGCTAAATGGGTTCGACCACTAGGAGAATAGGTCAATAATGGAATTGGGCTGGACCCACTGAATGTGGAAGGATTTGAGCAAGTGGTCGAGGGCTACGAAAGAGAAGGCATAGTTGGTGAAAAGGTGATTCATGGATTCCCAACTTGAAAGGCATAGGTAGCAATGGTTGGGGATCATGAAACCTCTTTTGGCTAGATTCTCAAGCGTGAGGATCTTGTTCTAGATGGTTGTCCAAGAGAAGAAACTAATTTTGGGGATGAGTTTCTTCCTCCAAATGAGGTTGAAAGGGATGGTTGCAACCTGTGTCGGCTCTTGGAAGGTGTAAGCTGACTTTATAGAGAAGGACCCTTCATCAGTTCCTCTCCAGATGGGCCTATCCTCCACCTCTCCCATTGGAATGGTGACTGCATTGAGTAAGCTAGAGAGGCCAACAACTTGGTAGGGGAAGTTGCCCTCATCGATGGATCTCCACTTGGGCTTTCCATTGTGATTGGTGATAAAATTTGCAACCTTGCTTCCCATGTTGATGTTAGTGGATGGTTTAAGGACCCCCAAATCCCTGTCCTCGCTCAGAGGTTCTTCTTGAAGCCACCTATCATGCCAGAAGTTGATGGTGCTCCCATTCCCTAGGATCCATCTGCTACCTTTTTGAATGAGACTTCTGGTCTAGGTGATGGATTTCCAAAATATTGAACCATTCTGGGGTCCTTGATCACTTAAAAAATGATGATTTTGCAAGTATTTCTTTTTTACTATCTGAACCCACTCGACATCATTGTTGGTGTAAACCTTCCATGCATGCTTGGCTAGGAGAGCGAGGTTCATTTGGGATACTTTTTTGAGCCCGATGCCTCCTTCGCTCTTGCTGTGATAGACCAAGTCCCAGGCCACCAAGGGGATTCTCTTCTTATCCTCACTCCCGGACCAGAGGAACCTCTTTTGGATTTGCTCTATCTTGGAACTCACAGAGGCTGGGATTCTAAAGATAGACATGAAGTAAACCAGGATACTCTAGAGGTAGGCCAAAGTGAGGGTGGCCTTGGCTGCCTGGGAGAGGAGGTGACCTTTCCAAGAGGCCAACTTTTTTTGGATCCTTTCAATGACATTATTCCACATGGGTCTAGTGGGATTACCAGAGAATAGGGGAAGCCCAAGGTAGGAAGTGGGGAGAACCTCCGGGGAGCACCCAAGGATCCACGCAATCTTAATTTTCCTGGACTAGGGGGTGTTGATGAAGTAGATTTTGCTTTTGAGGAGGTTGATCTTCTGGCCTGCAACATTCTCATAAAGGCAAAGGATGTGCTTAATGGTCTTGGCCTGGGCAATGAATGCTGAAGTGGCCAAGATAGTGTCATCAATGAACTGTTGATGGGTAACTGGATTAAGACCAGAGGTAGTTTTGATCCTTGAGATGAGCCCTCTCCTACCAGCACTTGCAATGGTCCTCCCTAGAGCCTCGACCAGGATGATGAACAAAATTGGGGATAGGGGATCTCCCTGCCTCAGGCCTCTGGAGCTAGGGAAGAACCCAACAGGGGACCCATTGACTAAGATGGAGAACCATGGAGAGGATATGCACCTTTTGATGAGGTCAACCCAGGTTGGGTGGAAGCCAAATTTAAGGAGGACCTCAATGAGAAACTCCTAGCTTACCCTATCGAAGGCTTTGTTCATGTCAAGCTTGAGAAGGAAAGTTGGTTTCTTGGCCAAGGTGGCAGAATGTAGGGCCTCATGGATGGTGATCACTCCATCTATAATGACTCTCCCTTTGATAGAGTTACCTTGGAAGGGATCGATGATGAGGGGGAGGATCCCCTTGAGCCTGTTAGCTAGAGCTTTGGTTAGGATTTTGTAGAGGACATTGCAGAGGCTGATAGGGCAAAAGTCAGATAGAGATTTGGAGGCTTGGACTTTGGGGACTAGGGCAATGAAGGTTGAGTTGATCCCTCAGGGAATGGCCTTGGAAGACTAAATATCTCTAACTACTGCACACACCTCAGGCCCGATCAAGTCCCAAAATGCTTGGAAGAAATATAGAGGGAATCCATCTGGTCCAGGGGACTTGTCAAGCTGCATAGAGAACAGGGCTCCTTTGATCTCTTCAACGGTTAGAGGGCTGATGAGCATTTCATTGGTGGAAGGAGAAATGGAATGGGGGATATTGTCCAAGAGAGTCTTGGCCTCCTGGGGGGAGACCGGGAGGGGGTGCCCAGGAGGGACTGGAAGAAGTTGGCTGATTCATCCTGGATCTCAGAGATATCCCTTGTGACCCTCCCATCACTGCAGGTGAGTTCTAAGATTTTGTTGGAGCTCCTATTTCTCAGGGTAGATGCATGGAAGAATTTGGTATTCGAGTCACCATCCCTGAGCCATAGGGCTCTCAATTTTTACCTCCAATACATTTCTTCTCTGGCCAGGATGTTGTGGAATTCTGCTAGCAGTTTGCTCTCTTCAGCTCTGGAGTTGTTGTCTTGATTGCCTTCCTAGAATTGTTGTTCTATGAACTCTAGCTTCTCTTTGATCAACCGTTTGCTTTCAAAAATATTTCCAAAGGTTTCTCTGTTCCACGCCCTAATATTTTCCTTGATAAACCTGAGTTTTTGGTATAGTTGCCTAGACGGGGACCCTTTGAAGGGTTGCTACCACCACTGAGCGACTTGGTTCCTAAAGTCTGGATGGTGGAACCACATCGCCTCAAAGCGAAAGGGGCTCTTGAAAGAGGGAGCTTTGGTGGCTTCAAACAGAAGGGGACTATGGTCAGAGCTAATTTTGGGGAGGGGTTTGAGGGTGGCATCCCCAAAAATAGGGATGGCCTCTCTCGAAAGTAGGACCCTATCCAATTTGACTTGGATGAGATTTGTTCTAGCCCTTCTATTACTCCAAGTGAACTTTACCCCCTTCAGCTGGACATCCATGAGTTCGTTCGCATCTATGAATTCCCCAAGTTCCTCCATGCTTCTGGTAATCAGGGTGTTGCCTCCTCTCTTGTCTAATGGGAATAGGGGGCTATTGAAATCTCCTACGAGGATCCAGGGGATGGTTTTGAATGAGTTTCTCATGTGGCTTATCGAGTCCCACAACAAGGCTCTTTCCAGAGGGTTATTGGGGGCATAGACATTGGAAAGGATCCAAGTGTTGTTGCTGGTTTTATAGTGAAACAACATGTTGATGATCCTGTTGGAGGAGGAAATCAGTCTTCCTTCAACTTTTGATGGATCCCACATACATAACAGTCCTCTCGAACGTTCCTTGGGTAGGGGTGAAGACAAATTCACCATTGTTCCATATTGCTTTGGCAACTCTAGGGGAAGAAATCTCATCTACTTTAGTTTCTTGCAGAATGAGGATTGAGGGATTGTGTTCTTTCCTTAGATTTGTGGCTATCCGCTTCTTGGGGGCCCCATTGAGCCCTCTCACATTCCAAGTGAGAATCTTCATTTAAAAATTTTTGAGGGATTTTTTGCCTCCCTTCCCCTGCTGGGAAGGAGGTTTGGATTTTTTAGGTTCGTCTCTTATCAGATTGAGAGAGTCGGACAATAAGGTGGCTTGAAAGTCATTTGCTATATCATCTTCCGCCTCTTTCCTTCTCTGCTCGACAAGGGATGGTCTTCCTCTCTTCTTGTCACTTCCAAAATCGGTGATGGATTTTTTGCTCTGGGTCCTCTTGGGGTTGAAGCCTTCCAGGGCTGACTGGGATGGGATAGGACTTCCCTCTTCTTCGTCATCAGAAATGAATGGAAGTTGGTCCGGAGGTTTCCAGTGGGGGGAGGGAGGGACCTGATTTGGAAGGGGATTCAAAAAGAACTATTTCTATCATTCCTATCTGGGGAGGATCAGAGTGGGAGGGGGAGGGGGATCAGCCAAGGGGGGTCCACATTATCCTCAAAGAAAATAGGGTTAGATTCAGGTGGTGGACATACCTGTTCAGGTTTCTGAGCTGGAGGAGGATCGATTTTTTGTTTCCCTTTGTCTTCTGAGGACTCACCTCTCCTTTGCCTTGGAGCTTGGTTCGCCTATGCGGCTGAGGCAATTTTTTGGGGAGCGGGTCACCCGTTCTTTGGATGATAATTTTGAGGTGGATGGAACCGATTTTGGGGTCTAGGGGGAGCCCTCGGGAAAGAGTCACCATCCTCGGTTTCCTCTGTAGGTTTAGATTTGAGGAGAGGGCATTGGTTCCTGAGGTGGCCTTGCATGTGGCACTGGACATAGAAGGCTGGTTTGTTTTCGTATTCCAATGGTTGGCACCATCTGAAGGACCCCGAGATCAGGTTAACAAAGGATGGAAGCTCAGACTCGAGATTGGCATTTACGCATATGCGGGCGTGGACCATTCTGGAGCCTGCTTTGGTTGTAGAGTCAATGGCCACCAGCTCATCGACTATTCCCGCAATAGCTTTCAGGACCTCCTCTTGCCAAATATGGAAAGGCAGATCTGGGATGCAGACCCAGATGGGAGCAAAGTTGATGCTCTGGGTATTTGGATTGAAATCCACCATCCATCATCTGAGAAACAAGCTTCTCCTACCTAGGAACCAGGGCCCTCCTATTAGTATATGACTTGCATCATCATGATTGCCTAGTTTTATGACAAAAAACCCCTGGAGAGGGCTACGATCTCCATGTTTCCTGAGGTCTTCCATTTGGAGAAGGCCCAATGCCTTATTGTCTCCATATCTGGCCATCCCCCAACAAACTTCCCGATCAGGGAGTAGGAGGCCTTGGAAACATAGTTGGAGAAAACCTCTTCTGGGATGATAATATCCGGTCCAACCTGAGTTAGGTGGGCATCTGAGGTTTTTGGGGGGATCGGCTCACCAGAAGTGACTTGCGCGTAAGACGACCTACCAGGGTTCCCAGGAATGGGGCCCTCAGTAGGTCTTTTTTCGGGAGGCTCCTTGTCCCGAGGACCCACGTGGGGCATCCCTCGGGATCCCGCTTCTCCTTCGATGGCACCATTCTTACCTGGACTCGGTCCTCCCTCCGTCGTTCCTGCATTTCGGATCCCATCGTCGCCATCGCTGCCCTTCGTCTCCACCATTGCCCAAATATTTCCTTTGTGATTTATTATTTAATAAAAATTTAAATGATAAGGACAACTAAAATTATATGAAATGTGTTCCTAAACTATTTAGTAGTGAGGTAGTATCTATTTAGAAATATGATAGAATAAACAATATAAAAAAAATAATCATAACCAATAGTAGTAGTGAGGTAGTACCTATCTAGAAACATAATGGAATAAATAATAAAAAATAATAATTATCATAACCAATAGTTGATATCATAAGGTTAGCTTGAGAAGCCTAGAACTATGTGGCATCATGCACATTTGTTAAGCCTTCCTAAAAAGGGTAAAATCGTTAAGTGTCATGGTATATATCTTATAGTGTCTTAGTGTTCACCTACACAACACAACCAACCAAGCACAATGGAATAGACTTATATGTTACTTGGGTTATCACAACATAATAATTATGCACTTGTGATGAAAATAAAAAGAGAGCACATTCACCACAAGAACACATAGTTCGGGGAACAAGAATGTTTTATATTGTTTCATAAAGGGACTAGCGATCTAGTATTGTAATAATAGCATGAGGTCAACAAAATACCATTTACAACATCATGGATAAGACACCTCCCACCAAGATCAGAAGGACCCAACAATAAACCAATAACAAGCCTAACTTAGACTCAAATCACTCGCTAGGCACATAGGTCCCAAGCCTAATGGATTGACCTTTCTCCCAAAGACTTAGCACAAAGTTGGGCATACAGGCCCCAAGTCCCCATAGCACAACATGATACTTTATCTTATTTGTATATCTTTCCCATCTTTCTTAGCACTCACTCTAAGCATGGGAACCTCAAGAAAAGAACCATTCATTCACAAAGATAGCAAGAAATATCATAAGTGTGGATATGGATGTTTGAGATGAACATCCATCATAGACTTCATCACTTGAAATTGATGATGCTCTTGACACATGTATAGTCTTGTCGTACCCCTCAAGATAAGATCTAATTGAAGAACTCCTTCACCTTATCCATACTATTCCGCATCTCTTCTCACTCCCAACTCACCACTGGATCATCCACCCAACTCACAAAGAACACTTTGCATATCAATTGTCTACATATCCAAGATATGCTCCACCTCCCACTTTGAATTGTTCACCATATTTACAAGGGTTTGATGAGGCTAATTCAATTTGGATTTATTTTTGTTAGGATTGTATGACTTCAACTTCCTTACAGAAAAGATAGGGTGTACTCATGTTTTAAAGCAACTTCAAATTTTAGGTAACCTTGTCCACTTTAACCATAATCTCATATGAACCTTCGTACTTAAAAAATCAAGGCCCAAGCTTGTCTAGGAGGCACCTTGAACACTTTTGGCTTCATCCTCAGTATGACCTTATCACCCACAAAAAATTCAATGAGTCGTCGGGCCTCATGAATGTATTTTCTCATGTGCTCTATTACCTTTAGCAAATGAAATCTCAAAACATCAACTCTCTATTGCCAACCCTTCAAGTAGTCAGTGGTCAAGAAACATCCACCAAGATATCCTATAATAATTGTGTGAGGCAACAAAGGTTGTTGGTCCATTGCTAGCTCAAATAACGAGTGTTTTCTCAACTCATTTTTTTAGAACTTGTACGTGAACTATGCAATGTCAAAGAGGTTAGGCCAATTTGTTTGGTCACTTCATACATGGTGTTGTAAGTTAATATTTAGCATAACTTTAACCCTCTTATTCTAGCCATTGGTCTCAAGATGATACTTTATGGACAACAACTTTATGCCCATCAACTAAAACAATTCCTACCAAATTTTATTGGTAAAATGAGCATTCATGTCTAACATGATGCTCAAGAGAACTCCCTGGTACTTCATCATATTTCAAAATAAATACCCCACTATGACCTCTATCAAGCAAGGGTGTTGGCATGTAGTGAATGTGGTATACTTAGAGAATTAATCCACACCCACAATGAGCCTGTGATAAAGTCCATGCTTACACTCACCCATGGTCTCATTGGAATTGGCAATGGATGTAGAAGCCCTCTCGATAACAAATTGTTAGGTTTGTCCTGTTGGTTGATCAAATAAATTTGGACATACTCTTACACATCGTCCCTCATATTAAGCTATTAAAAGCCCTACTCTAGTAAATCCAATGTATAATACTGCCCTAGGTGTCCAACCCACAAAGAGTCATGACATTGTTTCATTCACTCTCTATGAAGGCTATCCTACTTAGGGACATAGATTCAACTCTACGCATACCACAATAATCCATCAACCATGCTAAAATTATTTTCCCTACCTTTTTGTATTTGGTCCTCGATGGTTTTCACCAGTGTGGAAGCTTGAAGATCTTGGATCAAGCCCTCCTTAATCCTCCATCAACTCTTCGACCAGCTCTAGTTTGCTCTTTTCATAAATAGACATTAGACTAACCAATGTTATCATAATTATCACCAACTATTGCTTCTTTTTGAGTTTATATGGCACCACATTTATTTTCTTGATAATATGCATGATCTCCTTATCAAAATCAGCCAAAAATTATTATCACCTTGTCTATTTGGATGTGAGCTTGCTTTGAGTTAAGAAGGAATTTGAGACATTGTCTATTTTCACAACAAAGTGAGCACCCAAAAAGTAGTACCTTCGTGTTCTCAAATAGTGAACCAACGTTATAATTTCCTTCTCATGAATATGATACCTTATATCAGTGTCATTGAGCTTTCTTGACTTAGAAGCAACAAGGTGTCCATCCTTTATGAGCACTTCTCTAATGGCAAAATTAGATGCATCTGTGTGCACCTTGAACGACTTATTAAAGTTTTCCAAGGCCAATACTGACAAAGATATCAGCTTCTCTTATAAGATCTTAAAGGTCGTCTGACACTTTGATGTCCACTCCCATTTCTTGTGCTTCTTCAACAAATATGTCAATGATCCTATGATCTTTGAGTACCTACTAACAAAATACCTTTAGTAATTTGCAATACCCAAGAATCATCACACACCATGTATGTCCTTGAGTTCCTTCCAATATTTGATCATTTCAAGCTTCCTATAGTTTGGCTTAGTATTCTCGTTGCCAACCATGTGACCAAAAAAATTTACCTCCTTTTGGGAAAAGTAACACTTTTCTTTCTTCATGAACAAATCATGCTCTTGCAACAACTTGGATACTTTTGCAAGATGTACCTCGTGTTCCTCTAGACTCTTAGAATACATCAAAATATCATCCAAATAGACCACCACACACTTGTCTAGTAGTGGCCTGAACACATCATTCATGAGCTTACAAAATATTGCTAACATGTTGCACAACGCAAAGGGCACCATAAGGAACTCATACATCATGTACCTCACCACATACGCTATCTTTTCTTCATCTTCTAGAGCAAACCAAACCTGATAGTAACCTGACCTCAAGTCTATCTTGGTGAAGACTATCACCCCTACAATATAATCAAAGCAATATGTAATTAATGGAAGGGGCTACCAATTCCTTATACTCATCTTATTTAGGACCTTATAGTCAACACATAGTCTTATTGATCCATAAACCTTTCTTTGGAACAACATTGCGGTTCCATATGGGGAGTGTGAAGGGTGAAGATAACCACCAACTAATATCTCATCTAATTTCTTCTTCAACTCAACCATCTCTAGCCTAGACAATCGATACAAATAATTTGTTGGAGGAGCTACCCTTGGAACCAAATCAATGTGATGGTTTATTGCTTTCCTTGGTGGAAGATAAGGTGGTAGCTCCTTGGGCATGCAATCTTGGTACTCATAGAGAAAAAAACTAGAGTAAAAAAACCCTAAATTGGAAAACTATAACTCTAAGCACCAAGCAAACTTATTGCTCCGTCATCTTGTGTCTGTTCAAACCCAACGTCGCAAAGCTGTTGGAATTGTTGTTGGGTCGAATGGATGAAACCATTTTTGGGTAGACTGTCTCCATATTATTTCCTCTATCAAGGACTACAAGAATATCGAAACCACATAGAAAGGGAGAAATCTTTAGATTTTGCTTCCTCCATAGGAATTGCCAAATCCATTGATGATGGATCTACATCCAATGACATATCCTCATCATTGCTAAGATACTCCAACACACTATAGTTGTTGAATGAATAAAAAATATAACTGCCTAACCGAACACTAGTCATATGAAATCGCTTCTCTGGAGCGACATCTTCTTTTGTAGAACCCCTTATCGAGTTGTGAGAAAGCCTTGCATTAGCCGAGGGGATGTACTGGAGGACTGGTCGGATGGGCAAACTATGAAGCAACCACTTGAATCTATTTAGACTGAGGAGCCTCATTGTTGGTAGTTTCAACTAGGGGACTAACTTTTTCCTTTTCATACCCTTTTTCTATTGCCTTTGAGACATGTGCTGACTTTGTCTATGTACCTTTAGAAACAACCAAACGTGTATTTTTATGCCCTCCCATAATTGTCCAACCATCCTCTTAAGGTTGAGGAGTGGGTGCACTCAATGTGGTGGGACTTTGTTTATCCCTATTATGTGGTATCAAAGGATAATCTTTGATCTTGTGTGCTAAAAATTGATACCAAAAACATGTGTTGGGTAAATTAATATAGAGGACCCACTGGGATAGCACAATGTCACCAACTTGTATGTCAATAGTCTCCTTGAGATCTCAAGAAATATCAATCTCAATGCAAACATGTTTTTGAGGGCATGCATGAAAAAAATTGTTTGCGTCCACAAAAATGACACGCCTTAAAGGGGTGGCTATGTGACTGAGAAAGGGACACAAAGGTAGAGGGAGTCTTGGGAATTCCACCCAAAGGTAGAGAGAGTCTTGGGAATACCACCCACACTGGGACTTTGGTAGATATTTTTCCTTAGAAACTAAAAAGTCATAGGTCCAAGGAGAAAAAACAAGCAAAGGGCTTCTCATGTACCAGGGGCCATGCTTGTAAATCACATTAGCATGGGTCGTTTCCTCAAATTGAAACAAAAAAAACCTTTTGTAAGGTTTTGAACCATCGTTAGCTTAACTTCATGAGGAGTCCAAACTGCGTTAACCCAAGCCCTAAGGGAAGACTCATTAGGGATGTGTCCAATGAAATACCCAATAAGGGTGAATGATTCTAAATAGTGACATGCAAAATCAAATTCAAGCAATGGAAGAATTACATCAAGAGAATGAAGTTACCTTGTGGGCCATTCTCAACATACACTTGCATATTCGGTTGAGAGGAGCCATTATCGCATGCATTTCCTTTTGCTGCACCAATGCTATGAATTACGATACCAATGTTGAGCATTGGTCCACCAGGGTTGAGGACCATATTGATACTCAAAACCTTAGCCCAATATCTTTATTTTTATTTTTTTAATATCACATAATGAAAAAAACCCTAAGAAAAGACTCATTAGGGATGCGTCCACTGAAATACCCGACAAGGGTGAATGATTCTAAACAGTGACATGTAAAATCAAATTCAGGCAATGGAAGAATTACATCAATAGAATGAGGGTTACCTTGTGGACCATTCTCAACACAAACCTACACAGTTGATTGAGAGGAGCCATTATCGCATGCATTCCCTTCTGTGGTGCCAACGTTGTGCATTGGTTAACTAATATTGGGGACCATATTGATACTCAAAACCCTAGCCTAATATCTTTATTTTTATTTTTTAAATATCACACAATGAAAAAAACTTAAAAAATGTTGTAACATTGTAACAACCATGTTAAAGTAAAGTCCTGCGGGGATACCCTAATGATATGTATGTGGGTTTTCATCTAAATTCCGAGACAAGAGGACTAGGACCCTTTCAAAAAAATCCATATTTTATTCTAAAATATTGTCCTTTTTGGAAAACCATAATGATATAGGTTTGGATTTTCATCAAAAGACCTAGAATCAAGACCCTTTCAAAAACCTACACTTTACCCTAAATTTAATTTAGTCCTTGTTGGGACATCATGACTACTACACAAGGAATCCAAACCCTTTCAAAAACCTACACTTTACCCTAAAATTTAATTTAGTCCTTATTGGAACACCATGGTGGTATGGCTTTGGGTTCTCATCCAGGAAGGAACTAAGATCCTTTCAAAAAATCTTGCTTTACCCAAACAATTTACCCAAAAGAAATGGTCGAGTGCCAGTGGACTGCCCCAATTTGATTCCCTTGGATCAGTTGACTTCATATTTATCTAATAAACTAAAGTTTATAAAAATTTTCTTAACCAAAAAGATAATAATGATTAAAATATATTAAAAAATTATATTTGACATAAACAAATTTATAGCATAAATCTAAATTCTAGGAATCGTGATCCTTTCAAAAACCTACACTTTACCCTAAAATTTAATATAGTCCTTGTTGGGACACCATAGTGGTATGACTTTGGGTTCTCATCCAGGAAGGAATGAAGATCCTTTCAAAAACTCGTGCTTTAACAAACAAAAAAAAAAATAGCCAAAGAGATGACCAAGTGCTAATGGGCTGCCCCAATTTGATTCCCTTGGATTTATTGACTTCATCTTCACCAAATAAACTAAAGATTTTTTTTTTAAATATATATATTAAAATAAATATTATTTAAAATATTATATTTGACATAACAAAATTTATACCCTAAATCTAAAATCTATTACTATGAATTTAAAAATGATTTAAGTGTATGTATGAATTAAGACTATTTTGAAGTAGATGATTGTAACTCAATTAGTTGGTTTTGAGCAAGGGTTACCTTGACCATGAACTTAAGGCTTTCAAAATTCTCACCTCTCTAAAACTAAATAATCTTAATTACTTATACAATGTTAAAACTAAATAATCTTAATTACTTATACAATGTTAATTTGAAAAATCAAATGATATTTAATTTAAACTTCAAAATTAAAAAAATTGAATTTGAATTTAATGTATAATCATATATTTGTTGAAATTTTGATAAAACAATTTGAATTAATGTCCATCGATGATCAAAAGAGGTCAATTTTAAATTGAATTTGAATTTAATGTATAATCATATATTTGTTGAAATTTTGATAAAACAATTTGAATTAATGTCCATCGATGATCAAAAGAGGTCAATAGGACTATAAAGTAAGACATACACAAAGCAATGGGAGTGCCTAATGCAGCTCCATAGAAAATAAAATAAGAAAAACAGTAAACAGAATGACATATGATATACAAGATCTATGGATCAAGGATTACTCCCAACATTCAAGGCTGAAGAGAAGTGAGTGATATAAGAGTTGGATGTCGTCGTAGATGTTCTTTGTTGGAGTTGACGACGAGTTGATCTTGTTGTATCTTTGTGATCACCCTGGTGCTTCCTGGTCGTGGCCTCTGGAGGTTGGAAGAATGAAGTGATAAGTCGAGATCTTGTTATCTTTTGCAAACTGTTACTAAGTAGTTCTTTCTTGAGATTGAATAATTCTCGAATGAAAAGGGCAATGCATATTTGATCTTCATAATTAATTCAATATTTTAGTGTATGGGTGTCTCTGAATAAGCAATAATATCTACCTCGTATCTCGTAGTAGACAAGACAAATGAAAATGAAATGCTCCTCGGATTCCACATCAAGACTGCACAATCTGCAAATACGCTGATCTCTAGGGAGGTGATGATCTGTCTCAATACGCAGCTGGTGGGAGTAAACTCGTAGCTGAGCTAGAGGAAACCTAAGGCTATGTGACATTTGTATCAAATTATATTTTGGAGTAGTGATCAATCCATTCTCTAGTTGGAGATAAAAGTGAGAGTAATGGAGCAGTTTTGGTGAAAGAGGTTCCTTTGGATCAGTCCAAGTAGTTTTTATATATGCTGAGTAAATCTCATCTCGAATATCCTTATTAGAGTATGGTGAATTGACTGATGCTTTAGTAGGAGGAGGTCTCATGATGTCTAGACCAAGATATTGAAGTAGAGTAGTAGTCTGAGCATACCAGCAATTCCTGACCCCTTGATTTGCCAACTGTCTTGAGGATTGTAGTGCTAAATATGGATATCTTCTCATGTTCAACATACAATGCAATCTACGCAGTAAAGAGACAACAAGAAATATTGTTGTAAGCAATGGACGAGCACCAAACTCAACTAGAATGATGGAATGTGGAGCAATTATTTTGGAACGAATGGACTTGGACAACATTGAGATGATGACCCTTTCAATACGAGACCAACCCAACTGTCTGAGGCTAGGGCCCCAAACTTCACAACCATAGAGTAGTGTAGGGGTAACAAGAGTGTGGAAGAGTCTGATATTCATACTTATGTCCTGAAACTGGAGCTGAAAGCATTGCTTTTCCAAAGAGGCTAAGGCAACATAACCTTTTGTTTAACCTTGCTTGAGATGCAGGGATCAAGTTGAAGGTAGGTCCTATGAAAAGAACTCCCAAGTATGTGTATGATGTGACAATCTCAACAGTCTTCCCTTTATATGTGATGTGAACATAAGAGAGATCTTTCTTGGGTAGGTTGAATGTCATGATTTTTGTTTTCTAGAGATTAACTTCTAATCCATGCAAGTCAAAGTATGTGCCAAGTATGTCTAGCTGTTGTTGAAGTCCTCCTGTTGTATGTGACATTAGGATAATATCATCAGCAAATAGCAAAATGGCAATAACACTACCAAAAAGTAAGCAACCTGTACTCTTAGCCAGAGAGTCCATAATGAGCACCTCCAATTCATCAATATACAATCCAAAGAGTGTAGGTGAAAGTGGGCAGCCCTGTTTAACCCCAATAGTACTATGAACATCTTTGTTCTGAGAGATCCAATTTTAACTTGTCCAATGACTTTTTCATATAAGGTCATAACCAACAATGTAACCTCCTTTGGAATTCTTAGATCCTTCAACCTCTGAAGCAGTAATTGTCTGGTAACAATATCAAATGCTTTCCTGTAGTCAACAAAACAACAATAAACCCTGCATTTATTGGCTTTGGCTTCTTCAATGATAGCTCTGAGAGTTAGAATGTGATCACAGGTATGATGATTTCTTTTGAAACCTACCTACCCCTTTGCACAAAGTTTCTTAGCCTCAACAAAATAGGAGATAAAAACATCAAGAACAAATTTTGCAAAAATATGACCAACCATAATAATTATGTAATTGTTTGGATTTAGCGGATCTCCAGAGTTATGGATGGGATGTATGATATTCGAAGACCAAGAGGGTGGGAACCCATGAGTAACTATATGATTGAAGAGTTTGGCAATATGGACCGCCAAGACTCTAGGGCTATGATTAAGAAATTCTACCTTCAAATTTTAAATATCAGCTGCTTTACCAGTCTGTAGTTTATGAATAACATAATAAATCATTTCCTCGGTAAAGAAGTTACAATGTGATGGTCGTGGATTGGAGATAATTGGGACATGGTTTGGGATATCATAGAGTGAGCCAACAAAGGTGTACCAAGTGTGAGGGTAAAAAATGGGACATGTTTTCTTTTTGGGATATCATAGAGTGAGCCAGCATAGGTGTACAATGTAAATCTTATATAATTTATAGTTTTTTATTTTTTTTAATCAATTAAAAACAATTACTTCCCGAAAAGATTAAAGTTAAATATATGTCAAGGTCTAAAAAATTAAAACAAATGTTTAAGATTTAAAAAAATTATAATATTGTATGTTTTTAGATTTTTATTTAGAAAATTCAAGTTCAAACCCGATATAACGAACCCTTTCGAAAACCCATGCTTTACCCTTGATCTGTAATTTATTTTTAATTTTTTTAATCAATTAAAAAAACAATTACTCTCCCAAAAGATTGAAGTTAAATATATGTCAAAGTCTAAGAAATCAAAAGTAAGTGTTTAAGATTTTAAAAAATAATAATATTATATGGTTTTGGGTTTTTATTTAAAAAATCCAATATCAAACCGGAATTAAAGATCCATTAACTTTATTTTTACCAAACAAACTAAAAATTATAAAATTTTCGAAAAAATAAAAAATAAGGAAAACAAGTCCCATTCAATAGGGCTTGCTTACCACTTACGTGATTCTTGCTATCTTATTTAAAAAATGTCCCAAAGTCATCTATTCAATACGGCTTCTAGTATTATCTATTTAAAAAAAAAATACCGGTTGTAGTATCGAATACGGCTTGCTTACTACTTACGTGATTCTTGCTACCTTCTTGACAAGCGTACCACTACTCTTACTTGGTACTCCGTGACCCAACTGCCTACAACATCCGTCCAAAAAAAACCAGTAACATTTCCATTTAATTAATTAAATCACGGAGAATTGGAGGATTCCATTCCAAATTGTCAATGATCCCAAACCATAAAATAATGGCCCAAGAGTCCTGTTTGATCGCTTTCCCTCTTATTTCATTTACCACTCTTTGCTGTACTTAACATAATCACACGCATCAAATTCCAAATTTCTGTGCTTGAAAGCACAGCAAGGCATAAAATTTCGCAATTTGAGGTCCCATTTATAGCCTTCGTAGCTCAAATTTCCCTCCAACAGGTCTCCATCATCTACTTCCCTTTAAATTCTTGAGCAGTTCCCGCCATCGGTAGCATCACAAGAGTAAGAAAAGAGCTCTCATAAACGGTGGCCAGAGTAGAGATCATAGCAAGGAACAGATCCATCTTTGAAGAAATGGAGTTGCCTGTGATTGATCTGGAGCCGTACTTGAAATTCATTGGCAGATTTGGGTGTGGGTCTGATGGCCCAAATGAACCTGATCTTAAACAAGATGGAGAATTTGAGCTCAGGCCGGAGTTGAAGAGCTTATGTCAGGAAGTGGGTGAATCTCTGAAGGAAACAGGGGTGTTGCTGGTGAGAGATCCCAGATGCCCGGCCGAGGAAAATGATAGGTTCCTCGACATGATGGAAAAATATTTTGAGCAACCAGATGAATTCAAACGCAAACAGGAACGCCCACAGCTGCATTATCAGGTTATAATTTTATTGTTTCAGTTTTGGGTTCTCAAATACTGTTAGATATTTTTTTCAATTTTGGGTTCTCAAATACTGTTAGAATTTTTTCAATTTTGGGTTCTCAAATACCGGTAGAATTTCCCTTAAATTCGAGTTAAATGGATGATGGGAAACTCACAAAAATATATATTTGATTATAAGAATAATAACTATATAGGTCGCCGGAGTTCTTTCTGCTCAGTACCCAAATTTTTTCAAATGTTCCATATTGGGTTTTCAGTATCATTTTAATTGAGTCTTCTTTATATCTGAATCTCCATTATGAAATTCCAGTCTGCACATTTTTCTTCTTCTTCATCTTTTATTGGTGATACAGGTAGTGGGCCCCTTAATTATCAGGAAGAGGAGCTTCCTTCCTCAATTTAATATTTCTAAGCTCTTCTATCTGATTCCTGAATCATAGAAATTAACTTCTTTTTCCTTTTTACAAGCTTAATTCCCATTCATAGCCGTTGGAGCTCAAATTTCCCTTCAGCAGGTCTGAATCATCTACATCATTGTGGCAATAAGTTCCGCATCTCACCATTAGACCATGACTGATGGATGGAGATTAAATTCCAATTGAAAATTGAAGTATTTAAGCAATTTCTGGATGATAGTGGGTCTCATTAGTTGGTTAACGTTGAGGGTGCCTGTATGGATTTAAGGGGATGGCTTGTCCAGGTCAACCAGTCTTTGGTTTGTATTGTGCATATTGCAGGATTTAAGTACAATGTATTCTTTGAGATCATGAAAAGCAATCAAATTTGAAGGACAAAAATCTTTGGATTTGGTCGTGATAAGGACCTACGTGCCTCTTGTTTTGCTCCTTCAAATGAAATGCAATCCCATGATAGGAAGAGATATTCCTGGAAATTCGATCATTATCTTTAGACAATGGTGAAATTGATGAAATCGTTCTTTGTATCAATGAACAATGTAAGAGGTACAAAGAGGCCCCATTGGGAAGAAACCGTTGAAAGCTTGCGGTCGGTATCTTATTCATTCAAGTAGGACGGAGTTGGAGGGAAGGATAGCCAAAGATACATCAGAGAAGTGACGTTCTTTTGATGATTTGCTCCTGCAGGTTTATGGCTTTAGGCCTTGTGCCTTTTCCGTTAGAACATGACATTGGAGGCCACATCTGTTTATTTTCAGCATTCTTGACTTCTCCCTAGTTCCATTAAGAAATGCATCTCAAAGGAGTTAGCTGCTTTTTTGCCTTCTCCACCAAAGTATCATCAGCTGTCTTTGTCCAGTCTCTACAAAAGCTTGCTTCTCAAGATTGATCATTAAATTCACTAGGTTCTTATTCCTTGTGATTGCATCCTGATCTGGACCACGAAGGGCTGATAAGGTTTGAAAGTAAAAGCATGTATTGGTCGAATGCCCTTTTTATATCAGGAACACTATGTTCATCCAAGGAGCCTTCCTGCTGCCATACTCTCCTTTCTTGTATCTTATTCCATTTTAGATGCATCTTTAGAAGGTTGTAAAATATCACTATTTTTATTTGTCTACTTATACTAGTTTCTACTGTCAGACTTGGTTCAACCCTTTCATTTTTAGATCATGATCAAGCTAATGCACCTAGTTCAAGCACTAAATCTTTTCTTATTGTTTTGCTCTTTTGTGCCAACTGTGCTAGGAATGTTCTGTACCTTTCTTGGGCCAGACCCAGGTTCTCCACCTTGCGTAGGCCACATTCAAGTCTATATTTACATCTAGGGTGTATTTTAGATTATTTTGGGTCATTTTCTTTTTAAATATTTAGAATGTATGTAGGTCTTACTTGTATCAAAGGGATGTAGCATCTAGAGATAGAAATTCAAATACTGAATTATGCCAAAACCAAAGGAGCAGAAGTATTACCCAAAGAAGTGAAGAAGAAAGGCTAATTGCAAGAGTATTTAGCCTTCTATCCAATATTTTGCAAACAACCCTGTTGTCCCCATTGTTCAAGGACACCTTTTCAAGACAGCCTTTGTCTTTTGGGTTCAAAAAAACCATCATGAAATAAGCTCTTCACAACATGATAATAATCGCCTTTTTAAATCTTCCAATTAGCATTTTTCCATTGTTTAATTGTTTTGATATTGTCCAAATTCACTTGAAGTCAGTCAAGCCCATTTTATTGAGGATCATACTTTCATTGATCAACTGGGTAAGTTCGAGAACAACAAGAGGTGGGGAGTCAGACTGTTGAGACATCCAGCTTTCGTTTGGCTATTGGACAACTTTTGCTTGGAATTTGGCTTTCTTTTTCAACATTTTGGCCAAGTTCTCTATGGAGTATGAAGGGGAAGAACTTGTCCCCCGCTTGAGGACTTGTATCACATCAAACTACGAGGAGAACTGCAGAAATGAGGGAGGGGGAAACAACTCCTGAAAGGTTTGCCCTCCCCCCCCCCCAAAAAAAAAAAAGAGAGAAAAGAAGAAGAAGAACAGTTATCCAATAATAGAGTGCAAATCTGAGAGAGTTTGTTGGCTATAACTGTAATAGTAACCTTGTTACATAGTTCTTTGAAGTTGCATGCTAAAGGAATGTTTGTTGGATTAAAAAACAATAGGATGTAAGGTTATGTTTCTCTGCTTTTCAATGAGGTTCTGTTTTGATCGTAATGTACATGGACCACCTCTGGGTGGTAAAACTATAGAGATGATGGATCATTGCGGTAATTGCAACATCTTGAACATTACCATTTTCAAAGAGACCCACCAATAGCAAGGCCTGATGTTTTTGATTATGGTAGAATTTAGGTCAATTTGAGAATACATTTTATGGAATACATCCCAAATTGCATTTGAGACAGAATGAAATGGTGTTACAGTGGTTGGAAGAAAGTGCAGTGTTTAGTGTCCTCATCAAACTAGGTATGCAATGCACATGCCACAAACCACTGGTCCAATGTGTGACTATATGGTTGAGTCGTTGAGTGTCAGGGTTAATATGAGCTCATACTTGCATTGCCTAGTCTGAACCTATGATCAGATGCAGGTAGAGCAGCTCATATTTAAGTCATGCAACCTGTCTGAGGAAATCCTAATGTATTCTATTGTCTCAATTCCAAAACGCATCTTTGCTTCAAGGAAAAACATCTATTTTGGAATACATTCTAAATTGCATGTGAGATATGTTGCGGTGATTAATTATTTATGGATGATGGGTTTGTACGCTAGCGAATTGTTCATTAGAGAATACAAAGGATCAAATGAACTATGTAGGAGATTACACAGTTGAAACGTTGCATATAATTTGACAGTATTTATTTTTGGTTTATCATGATGGAAGCTAACGGGCAATAATGCTTGTCTTTCACTTTCTGCTTATACTTTGTGTACATTTTGAATGTGCGTATTGGAAGGGATGCCATGTAATATTACAGAAAACATTTGGTGCATGTGGGATTGTTTTCCGAGGAAGTTTTGAAATATGTTTGCAGTGAGTCTGTATTGTTTGTAGCTTATGTTTGCAAGTTTAAAGAGGTAATATAAATGGGGACAGTGGTGTTGGTGGATTAAACTTGAGAAGAGAAGAAGATGTTGAAAGTTAGAAATATCACATGAGCAAGAATCAAAATGAAGAGGTTGCAAAGCCAGGAGCTGAGCCATGGATGTTATTTGAATGCAAGAGTGATATAAGCCATTTGTATATGTGAATAGTGGTAGCTTTTAAGTTCAAACAAGGACAATAGTGAAGGACACATTGACAATGAATAGTGATACATTTGATCGAGGCCTGTTGTAATTAGTATATGATTAAATGCAACACCCACAGAAGTGACACATTGTGAATATGTATATATGGCATGCCTCCCTGAGTAAGTTGTAGTCTTAGATCTATGAATTGGAGAGAAGCATAGAACGGACAAAAGACATGAATTTAAAATGGACAGTCATGAGAATACATGTGCTTGAATGTTCTCAGAGGGGTAATCAGATTCTAACAGAGATCCAATGATATTCTAGCGGCAATCTGGTTGAAAATGGATACATGAAAAGTTGGAATTATGAGGGCATAGCATAATATTGAATGTAGTACTTAAAGGGATAATGACTTACAGATATGGTGATGTGGGAAGAAATCATGTACACCAAAATAGAAAACGAATTTTAAAGATAAGACCGAGCATATGGAAAACAAAAAAAATGAAGTGTTTGTTGAAAAAGCTAACAGGACAAAGATGAAATATGAATTAATTACTGAACAACCGGAGTGGGTCTGACATGGATGAAGTTGCTGCATTTTTTATGCTCGTCCATTCCCATTATAAATTTTAATCACATTTTCATATTATATTAATGTATCATCAAGCCAGACATGTTCTTTGCTTTGCAAGGCCATGACTGAAATTCTAGAAAATATGCAACAGGAGAAACAAGAAATAGACTGAAAAATTGCTTTAATAAATGTTTTTACTATATGCAACGAGCGTACATAGGTCAGTCCAATAAAAAGAATTTAGGATTAAACTGTCAACCTCTGGGTATATAACAGGCAAAAAACAAAGATAGATGGAGCTGTGTTTTTCATGCACATTATTTAACTTTGTTGATACAAAGTCTGCTGGGAAATCCTTGGGAATATAACTTGAAATATCTTTGCTCCATACAGTCTGTGCTTGGTCTAATGGTGGCTTAGTGACTGTACACATTAAGCATATTTCTTTTTAATTGGTTATATGGGTTTGAAACAGTCTCACCCATATTACATCATGACCACATAGTGGTATTACAACAACTTGGCAATTATGCATGTATCACTTGGCAAGATTTGAACTTGGGTCTCCTCCTTGAAAGTCAAGGTATTTAACTGGTTGAGCTCATGCCATCTGATGTACACATTAAGAATGTTTTTTTTTTAATTGCTTATATGTGATTGAAATGGGTCCTACCCGTATGACATCATGATAACATAGTGGTATTACAACAGCTTGGCAATTATGCATTATCATTTGGCAAAGATTCAAACCTGAGTCTCCTCCATGAAAGTTAAGGAATTTAACTGGTTGAGCTCATATTTGATAAAATGTGAAGGTTCACCCATGAGATTTGAACCTTGGTTTAAGATGTGAAAGTCTTCGTTGTTGACCAATTGCTCTAACTCCCATGGGTGTATGCATCAAAAATGTTGCTAAGTTAAAAATATTTCTTTTCTCATGCCAATTTTTTCATGTATAGAACTTCAGTATTACAACAGCTTGGCAATTATGCATGTATCACTTGGCACGATTTGAACCTGGGTCTCCTCCTTGAAAGTCAAAGTATTTAATTGGTTGGGCTCATGCCATTTGATGTGCGCATTAAGAATGTTGCTAAGTTAAACATATTTCTTTTCTCATGCCAAACTTGTCATGTATAGAGCTATATAAATCCTGCAATTAATCTCAACAGTTTTCCCCCTGTTTTTTTGTTAATATTTCAGGCTATAAAATCATTTTACTAGATTGCCCATGCTTTGCTTTGTATATTGGACATCATCTTGTTTGCTGGGGCTAAAGGGGAATGGTTGGTCTAATTGTGGACTTATCAAATATACTGCTTTCATCCTTTTGTCATGGCCTGAATATATCATACAGAAGGTACAGTTGGTCTACTTGTGGGCTAGCTGACTATATGTCTGTACTAGCTAATGATTACCCCCCTGCCCAAAAAAAAAAAAAAAAAAGAAGGGAAAAGCTTCTTTCTCCATAAGTAAAGTGACTGTAGTGATTCTTCATGACTAGAACAGCTGTATTCTATTAGAATGTGCCTCTCTGCTCTGATGTTTATTTTTTTCTGCTTTTGCTATAGGAGCTTTTATTCAATTTGGTGTTGTGTCTGTTTCTGTTAACGTTAATCATTGTACTAGACTAAACAAAGTTTAAAAGCATATTTCCTTTTTAAGAATTTACATGTTTCCTTTGTGTATGATTAAATCCTAAATAGAAGTGATAACTTGTATATAATTAAGGGCACTCATGTCAGGTCAATAGTAATATGTTTGTCCAAATCTTGAAATGTGCCCTAATCAATGGCAAATCAGTGTTTGGGTTTTCTAATATGTTATTTTCAATCTTATAACATGGTAGATCAGGTAGGAGTGACACCAGAAGGAGTTGAGATGCCTAGATCTGTGGTGGACAAAGAGATGCAAGAGAAAATCCAAAATATACCAGAGAAAGATCGACCTAACATTCCAGTTGGACCTGATCCTAAATGGAGATACATGTGGAGAGTGGGGCCTCGACCATTGAAGACATGCTTTCAGGTTTGATGAAGGATACTATCTTTGTAGTAGATATGCATAGAATTTGGTTGCTACTTACATTATGTACACAATCTCTTATATTCTCCTCTATTGTCCAGGAACTAAATTCAGAGCCTGTTGTGCCAGAAGGATTTCCAGAATGGGTTGATACAATGAATGGATGGGGCAATAAGATGATCTCTGCAGTTGAGGTTGTCTGCATGTAGCATTTTCATTTTAATAAAAATGCTTCTGCTTCAATTTTTGTATTTTTTATTAGACTGTCTTATCTTTTATAGCATTTATGAATTTTAATTTCTGTCCAGGTTGTTGCAGAGATGACAGCTATTGGATTTGGGCTTGCAAAAGATTCCTTTACATCACTGATGCAAGAGGTATTTGATTATCCTAGGATCTTGTACTTGATTAAGTGGATTTCACCATTAAGTCAATTAACTTCTGAAGTGTGTACTCTTTTTGGGCATTAATACTGCTGCTTGTTTCCCTCTGGTTTTCCTCCCTAATGATTGCAGGGACCTCACTTGCTTGCTCCCACAGGTAGTGATCTTTCAAGGCATGGAGAGGAAGGAACTGTGTTTGCAGGCTATCATTATGATCTTAATTTTCTAACAATCCATGGACGAAGTAGATTCCCTGGTCTTTACATATGGTTGCGAAATGGTAAAAAGGTTGAAGTAAGTGTTCCTGTGGGGTGTCTTTTGATCCAAGCTGGCAAACAGGTATCAGAGATCAACCTGCTCCGTGTTTTGACAAATATCAATTTTGTTTCTGGGGAAATCATGTAATGGTATTATCATATTGATTTAATTTGCATTTTCTGCCAATTAGCTTGAGTGGCTTACAGGAGGCCATTGCCTGGCTGGCATGCATGAAGTTGTTGTCAGTAAAAGAACTCTTGCAGCTATTGAAAGAGCACGTCAGGCCAGACACAGCTTGTGGAGGGTTTCTTCCACTGTAAGTGTGCTGTGCTAGATTATTATTTGAGTCTTGCTTTATCAATCTCAATTCTACTGTGAGTGCAGTGATAAATGACTATTCCAGCTCTTCCTTATCAATCTATCATAGAGGTAAAGGGAAAGTAGTTTTTAACATCCACGAGGCCATAGGCCATATGGGATGACCCTCATGGAGGATATTGTTTACCCAATATATGGTTATCCAACCATACTCTGGCTACCGAAGCATGGTGTACAACCCTACCCCCACAAGATTCAAACCTTGGACCTCCTATTTAGAGTTCCAAAGTCTTCACTGTTAGGCCAGCAACGTTAGATAATCTGATTTGTACATTTTGTCATTTTATAGAATGGAAGAGCCTAGCAATGTATGGCAGTTATTATATATATATATATATATATATATATATATATATATATATATAGGGTAGTATTTGCACATGTTATTTAGGCCAAGATGACATTGATTTTCAATTTTATGCCACTGCTTACACAACTTTTTTTTTTTTGGGAAAGGTAAAGAAGGAAATTGTAAGAAGCAAAAAATGTTTCTGAAATGGAAATATTGAGGAACATTTCTTGAAATATTTTTGGCCGTGTTACAGGATTCTCCTGGCTTACCTAAGATCAGCATCTAATTCTTAAATATGGTTTGTTGCATTGGATCTAAGTTTGTGATTATTTTGTTAAAGCCTTGCATACTAAATTTGGGACCCTTTTTACCCCTGCACCTGCCTTATGTCTGCATTCCTGGGGAATGGCAGGAAAGGATCCGTTGTCCAACAACACAGAACATTTGGGCCATTTGAAGTAGACAATGTTATTCTATGGTTACTACCACCATTCACTAATGATGTTTAATCCCTACTTTGGGGGATTTAACGAACAACATACAAAAACATGCATCTTAGAAACACATGGAAAAGCACAAACAGTAAAACACGTGAACCAAAAATATTCCAAATGTTGAATATATCCTGAAATAAGCCTTCTCCTATCCTTATTTGTAATCAATCCACCTTCCAAAGTGAATGAAAAATAGGCTGTTATTTTTTTGTGCAAGTAAAACAAATAATGTATATAGGATTTGCACCTACAAGAGGAGGTGGGCAGGAGGTAGAAGGCTATTGGAGTTGAACAAGGAGGTTAACAGTCTGGAGAAGGGTTTATGCAGCTGTAAAAAGTAATGGACGAAGAAACATCTGTTGCAGCTGAAAGAGGTTGTGAGCACAAGAGGGGTAAGTGAATAAAAGTTAGGTAGATGCCTTAATTTCCAATCTCATTTTAATACTTAGTTTTCTGTGACTGCTTCAACTCAAAGAATGATAGATTCCATAAATTAGAATCTTTGCTCGTGGGAAGCATGTAGAAAAACAAGGAAGTTTGGAAAGAGGCCAATCTTCTGAATGGAGACAGAATAAATATGGTAATATGGTACAAGTTATCTATATAATGATGAGGTTCCTTTTTTTTTGCAAGAATCTGTCATTGGAGTTGATGGGTTAAGGACACTTAAAAAGTTTTCCAAATGAGAGGTTTCTGTAGTACAATTGAAGATGGATGAAGCCAAAGCAAGAAGATTGATGCAAAGAGCATCTGTATTGAAACCTAGAAACCCAACTGCAAGTGAAGGTCCAACCTTTGCCAATGAACCAATAAAGAAGTAAAATTTTGGTGGCTTTTTATACAAATTTCTTGGTGTTAGTGGAAGTAGGTGGCATACTGCATTTATGAATGCAGAATTGCATTGATGTTAGTGTACTAGAGACATACATAATTTTCCATTTTGGGCTTTTTTGAGATTTGGAGTGGGTTGACATTTAAGGTTTTGGAGCTATAGGCAAGTGACTTTTTTTCTGTTTTTCCTGATGTTCAGAAAGAGACATACCAAATTCTTACTTAATGGACTTTTGGCATTTTAAGAGTTTTCAAGTTTTGTCATCTGCTTTGAGTTTTCAGGCTTTCCACTTCTGAACTTCTTTCCTTCAATAATTGGTCTTAGCCATTTTTACTTTGAGTTTGGAATTTCAAAGGTTTGGGACTTGGTCCTTTGAACATCTTCTACATCTTGTAGGATTCTGATGAATTCCCAGAGAGTTTCTGTATATTAGAGATCCAAGAGTTTGGAGGTTTTCCCTAGTTTAACTTTTTCTTTCAAGATTCTTCCAAATTTTGGTTTTTAAAACTTATTGGACATTTGACAAATTTCAAAATTTAACTGTGTGATGAGAGCCCCACCTTGCAGATGTGCTTATGAAGTATAAGCAAGTTTGAATTAGCTACTTTGATTAGGTCTGCATTTTTTTAAAATTTGAAACAAGTGTCCTTGTATGCATGTGGGATGATTCTATTCCCTATTATGCATTTCAACTGGCATTGAATTTTTTGTATTCTGCAGAATTTGAGGAAGGCGATGTCTACCTCAAACTGGGCAGTGTTTTTACTACTTGCAATTCAAAATTTCAAAGATGCCTGCTATCAAATTTTCAGGTGATACTATGCTGGGTGCCAAATGTTGGTCTATGCTATCATCTTTTGGTCTAGTTACTTATAGGCAACATCATTGTGCACCTAGGGCCTTTTTAATACAATAGAGAGAGGTGGTACTCACTCAAAATAGGTTGTTTGTCCCACTTAAGGCTGTTTTTCTACATTAGGGAGAGGTTTTTCTCACTCTGAAGAAGTTAAGGGGGTTCTATCGCTGAATTTTTGCCAGATTGATGTTTATCAAGGTTTCCACTGATCAGAAGAGTTAATGCAGTTTTGCCATTACGGAAAGCTTACAAATTGATCACAGATTTACAATGATGGAATATTACCTAATGGGCATAAGTGATCTACACACAGTAGAAAATATTTGCACTTGGACACTTACATGTGTGCTTTTATGTACACACGTGTCAGCAACAATGATCAACTATTAAGTTTCAGTCATAGGTTGATTGAGTTCTCACAGGTTATAGTGGGGTGTAACACTTTTGTTTTTCTACAACATCTTCATGGTTTTAGTCTTATGTTCATTTTGACACAAGGCTTGGTCACAGCATATCTTCTATTTTGGGACTAAAGATTCTTTATGTTGCTAAGAATATGTATTTTCACCTTCTTTGAAGGTAGCAGCCATGTGCCTTCTTTAGCTGCAATTTAAGTTTACTCACTTGTTTCATTTTTGGTAATATATCTATAACGGGTTAATCTGTCAGTCTATAATCTGTGTTCACACTATTGACGGTTTATTTTTTGCTGATTATCACTCTTTCCAAAAATTCTAAAATGATTGTTACATGGGAAACTGTAAGAATAAAATTCTGTTCATATTTCATGAAAATGTCATTGGTCAAGCTATAATTTATGAAAAGTCTCCTATTGTCTTTAGGCTTGCCTTACCATTCTTCTATCCTTGCAATCTCTTTTGACATGTAACAAATATTGAGCTAAATATACTGCTTTACATATTCATATATAAATAGCTCTTTAATAAATAAAAAGGCCCTCGAGATGAATGACATAGTTGAAAAGAAAATCATTTTTCTCCCTTTCTAAGAGGCGGTTATTTAGAAAAATAAAATATTTAGGTGGCTTGGCTTGTAATGTTCTCAAATAACCATTCTCTTATTCATTATGTTCTCCATTATTCTCTTTGTGAAATAGCCATTGCCCCCTCATTATGGTCTTTTAATTTCAAGCCTTATAGAAGTATCTCAAGATCTTTATAAAACTTTAAAGCAAATATAGCTGCTTTTGCTGAGGCATTTTTGACAAAGTGCCGAGGCTTAGTAAAATCTCAGCATTTCAACTTGATAAATTCTTCCATTCTGTTAGATGTATTTCAAACTATATGCTAGCTCTACTCTAATTGCATCTTTCTTTGTATTTTATTTACCCTGTTTACTGCATTAGGAGTTTTTATTTTTTATTTTTGTAATAACTTCCAGATATTATCTAATATCTTCTTGACTTAACAGGTTTTTGGACACATTGCTTCTGATGCGATCTTAAAACCACTAGACCACTTTGGAGATTCACCTAATGCTCAAAATTATCCTCCTATCTGTGCTGGGAATTTTGTGGAGCAAGAACTTGCAGCCATAAATTTGAAAGAAAAGGATGATGGCACCATAAATCTAGAAAATGGTAACTGTTAGTAACAAAATCTTGAAGAACACCATTTCAAATATAAAAATAATCTTTGTGAATGGAAAAAAGCATAATAGCATCACAAAATTATCAGCTGTTTTGCAGCTTGACTTTGGAGTTGCATGTGCATGGGGATCTAATGTTTTAGATTAAAGAAACTATATATATCCACAAAGGCTTATTACCTATTGCCTGTAACACATTTTGTTATGTTTACACTCTTTTTAAGAAGTCATCTATTTAGTGAAGTATATAATCTGGACAGATTAAAAATATAATGATAATTAAATATTAAGGGTGTCTAATGCCAATTGTAACCTTGGTAGTCTCATGTTAGAAATCTGAATTTTAATTGTATATTTAAATAACCAGCCTTAGGGCAGTTGATTGTTCTTTCCTGCTCTAGTCTGCTACTACCGAATGAGGGGTTGCTTTGAGTTATTATTTATTGTGCATGTGACAATTTTCTACGCCTCTTCGTGGGTTCGAATCTCGCTCTTTGTTGCCACTGTAAACTCCAGTTGCATTGGGTAAACCATTTATGTAGCTGGCTACATTGATGTGACACGCCTACCGGTACTACGGGGCTCGAGAGAATGGAACCTTGGTCTCCACCCTTCTACAGAAACATCTACGAAGCCCAAGAGATTGGAACCCTAGTCTTCACGCTCCTACAAAAACGTTTTGATCGTTGAACCAAGCCCTCTGACCCAATATAATATTATATTTTTAATATTTTATTTATATAAAATTTCATAATTTAAAAGAAAAACATTTAAAAAACTATATAATAAAATATAAGACATGGATTGCACCTGGGGGTGCAGTGCAATGGTTTGGGCTTTGGCTCTTCTTCGGGAGGTCCAAGGTTCAAACCGTGGCGTGGGTGAGTGTGTGAGGGGGTGGGTGTGTGTCTTCTTGGTGGAGTTGTTGTAACAGGTTGGGGGATTCTTGGTCAAAACCCCTATATATTACCAAATATATATATATATATATATATATATAAGACATGGATAAACTTAGATTAGTTTAAGATAATTAAATGCACTTGGCTCTCAGTATTACAAACATATAGTAATCTTTTTAATTACTTTTCATCAGAGTAAAAGAGTGATTGCAATTAACGTTGAAAACCAAGATCCACACACATTCTAGATCAAAGTATTTATTATTGTCTAATAATTTATTTTTATTTATTTTTGGTTACATAGAAGAGTTGGTTACAACCACACTTTTTAGTAACTGATAAGCGTAGGGTTCAAACCACAAGGACTGCTCCCATCAAACCTATTTATTAGTATATGTTTTTTTTGCTGGATAATAAGGGGTTGTACTTGGGTCCCCCATCATTGACAAATTACAACTCTCTTCTCTGAAGCTTTGAGAGTTTATAAAAAAATGCACTTCTCATCTCATTTGAGATGCTATAGTTAGAAATCTACATCATTTTACATGAAATGTTTGAATTCTTGATTTTTGTTTATTTGGATCTTTTTAGTTTTCTCTTTGAATACAATTATTTCAAAATTTAGCATTCTTGACACTTTCCTATAGCAGCCTTCACGGTGCCAAAATTTCACCTGTACTATCTATGCCTTGCATCTTAGTCGAGTAATATTTCCAATATATCGCACTATCATAGTCTGCTTTACCAAATATGGATTGCTAGTTTCCTTCCTAAAACACAAGTGCAACCACAAAAATTAAAATATTAGTTTAAATGAAAAAACATTTTTGTACAAAATAAAGTAGACATTATTTTACAAAATAAAGCAGATATTACCAGTAGAAAACATTAAAGTAAATCTTAATAATTAATTGAATCAGACAATCAACATTTTCTTATCAACTTCAACTAAACTTACTACTTCCTCTAACCATGGAAAGGAGAATCTAACTTCACGATCTTCAATCAAAACCTCGCTATTGGCTAGCTTATCTGCACATTTGTTTCCTTCCCTTAATATATGTGTAGACCTGATTTCTTTAAAATATTTAGCAAGATCTTGAATTTTCACAATTATTTCTTGTATGTTCCATGGAGCATTTGCTTTCCTCAAAATTGCATTTATTACTATGAGAGAATCACCTTCCATCTATACTTTATTCCACTTCATTTGTTTACATACTTTTAACCCTTCTAAAGCTACCCAAGCTTAAGCTTCATTATTAGTCTTAAATCCACTATTGAAAGCATAATGAGACAAAATCTCTCCTTTATTATTTCTAATTATTTCTCCTCTTGTTGGTCCTGGATTTCCTTTAGATGCTCCATCAAAATTCAAATTAACCCACTCCACATCTGGTGGTTTCCACTTTATATTCTTTGCCTTCTTTTTGCTTCTCTTGTACCCAACATCATAATTCCATTTAATGACTTGACTCCATCTATCAAGGCTCTTTGTTTCTAGATTAGGGATTGGGTGAGTTGATAGGGTTGGTTTAGACTCCTTTATGGCTAAACATATCTTATTTTTCATTACCTCTAAACTGCTTTCCTTTCCTCTATATATTCTTCTATTCCTTTCTAACCATATAGTCCAAAGTATTGTATCTTTTAATATATCCCATATTGTCTGTAAAGCCTCACTTTTATAAGTGTTTTGCCATTGCTTTAACCAATCTTCAATTTTGCTATTCATCACCATGCATTTACCAAACATATAAAGAATCCATTGCCATAGATTCCAGACTATTGAACAATACCTTAAGAGATGTCTATACTCTCTTCTTTTTTACAAAAAAAAACACATTGAGGGGAGCTATGAAAACCCCTTTTCATAAGGTTATCCAGGATAAAATTCTTCTATGACCTACTAGCCAAACAAGCATTTTGACTTTAGGAATGCTTAATTATTTTAAACATTATAGATGAAGATTGTTCACATTTAAAGATTAATACAATATTTTTTCTTTTTTAACGTGTTTGCATTAGATATTAATAAAATTAATATAATAATTTGTTTTCACCTTTTAAAATATTTACAAAATAAAGTTAAATTTTTAAATTTATTTTTTTCCTTTAAATTGTTTGGATATTATAATGTATTTTTACTTTAAATTTATCAAAAATATTATTATCATGTCTTTATATACATTAACATTGTGAGTCTCCCTGGTGGAGTTGTTGTAACAGGTTGGGGGATTCTTGGTCAAAACCCCCATATCTTAATATTACCAAAAAAAAAAAAACATTGTATCTAGTTTGTCTTTTTTTTTTTGGTAAGTAATTGTATATTTACAGCGGGTTTTTTGCTGAAGGATCCCAAAACCTTAGATACATAGGAAGCCGTGGCTACAATTGTGATTAAAAATCGGGGCTGCGCCCTTGGGCAATGATCCAGGGCCCAGGGCCCTGGTGCCTACAAAAAGACAGACTAGCTATGAGACCAACACTACAAAATTTGGTCTGAGGCCACCAAAACATGGAAAAACCGCAAAACAACAAACGCCAAAAACGCAAAAACCTGCTCGCCGTCGCTCCGGGAGGCCCTGTGGTCGGGCCTGGCCTGGACGGGGCCCGACCTGACAGATCAGCTCCTCACCCTGTCAGGGCCATCGCCCAGCCTGCGACGAAGTTCGGCCAGGGCATTGGCCGCTGAGGAAGCCGCTTTGGGAGCCAATCGTAATGTCAGGGAGGGCCCTGGACGTCAAATTTTGCATCTTGCTGCCGAAGTCAGAACTGACTTCGGTGGCCTCCGGGGCCTCCACCTTGGCCTTCTTGGAGCTGCCAGCAGCCCTGCTGCTGCCTGGGGCCGGGTCTTTGCGACTTGAGCTGGCACCAGGAGTCGGGGCCCCGCCTGGGCCTTGGACCGAAGATCTGCATTTTCGGGTGTGCTTGCACATTTTCGGGGAAGGGGAGCCTTCGGGGGAGGGGGTCTCCTGGGATTTGGAAGCTGCAGGGGAAGCACGGGGAGCGGCCGCGCATCTTCGGGGCCCCGACGCGGGGCAGGCTAAGGCCCAGGGCCCTCATCGGTGCTGGAATTGTCTTGCGATACTATTTGGGCTAGAGATTCAGGGAAGTTCGTGGTCCAGGTGGTGAAATCTTCTGCTACGGTGGCCTGGTTGGCCATGAAGTCGGCAGCCCTGTTGCCTTCTCTGTACACATGCCGAAGGGCGTGATCAGGGAGCCCTTGGAGAATGGTGTGGACTTCCTGGATGGAGTTGTGAATGCGCCAAGAACAACTTCTCGGGTTGCGGGCAGCTTTGATTATAACTTGGGAATCGCCCTCGATGATGACTTTTGGGGCAGACTCCTTAAGGGCAGTCAGCCCGCTGAGGAGAGCTGTTGCTTCGGCGAAGTTGTTGGTCTGAATGCCAAGCGGAGCAGCGTACGCCAAGATCAGGGCCCCGTGACTGTCGCGGATGACCCCGCCCGCACCCGAGGGCCCGAGATTGCCTTTAGAAGCGCCGTCGAAGTTGAGCTTGACCCATCCGGGGGGCAGTCCACCTTGTCAAAGATCGACGGGAGGGGGCGGGGGGGGACCGGGGGGGAAGCTGAATTCCGAGGGAGGATAGAAGGGTGGCTTCGCCCAGCCGCCGGGGCGCCTCGGTCAAGGGGATGGAGCGGGAATTCTCGAGGGCAAAGGTCACTGCCTTGGTCGCTATCCACAGGGGGAACGGGCCGGGGAGGAGAAGGCCCTGCTGTTGCGCTCCAACCAGAGTTGCCAAAGCATATGGGGAAGGCAGGAACTCTAGAGGAAGCGGATGAAGGGATGGGCAAAGGGGTTGGGCCACTGCAACAGGAGGTCAGATATGGATTTGGGGGCCACCCACTGGATAGAGAATTGGGAAAGGATAAGGCCCAAGACTTCAGACGAAAAGGGACAGTTGATAAAGAGGTGATTGGTGGATTCCCAGGCAGCACAGCAAAGGAAGCATCTATTCGGGATCTGAAAACCCCTCTTGATCAGATTCTCGATCGTCAGGATCTTGTTTTGGATGGCCACCCAAACGAAGTGGCTGATTTTGGGGATCAACTTCTTGGCCCACACCTGTCGGGTTGGAAAGGGAGCCTCGTCGGGGACTCTTTGGAGATTGTAGGCAGATTTGATGGAAAAGACTCCACTGGGAGTACCATGCCAAACGCATCTGTCGTGTCCTCCGGAGGACGGGATGACAGTCACCTTGAGGAGGCACTGGAGCCTGGCAGCTTGAAGCGGGTGCCTGGGATCTAGGATGGGTTTCCAGGTAGCACGCCCCTGGTTCTGGGAAAGATAGGCCGCCACTCTGGGTCCTCTGTCCGCCAACCCTGGTTTGAGAACGAGAAGCTCTCTGTCGGCATACAGGGCCTCATCATGAATCCATCTGTCATCCCAGAAGTCGATCTTGGCTCCGTCCCCGAGGATCCATCTGGTCCCTTTTCGGATTATGTCTTTGGTGGAGATCAGGGACTTCCAAAAGGCTGATCCATCTCGGGGCTGAGATTCACTAAGGAAGGGGTGGCTATGGCAATATTTTCTACGCACGATGCTAACCCACTCATCAGGGGTGTTGGTGTGCACCTTCCAGGCGTGTTTGGCCAAGAGAGCCTTGTTCATGAGGACCACCCGCCTGAGCCCGATCCCTCCCTCACCTTTGGGGCGGCAGACCAGGGGCCAGGAAACCAGGGGAATCCTCTTCTTATCTTCGCTGCCCGACCAGAGAAAGCGTTTCTGAATTTGTTCGATGTGAGCTGCAATGGAGGCCGGGATTCTGAAGACCGACATGAAATATATCGGAATGCTTTGCAAGATCGCCGCCAAGAGGGTGGCTCGCGCACTCGCGAGAGGAGGTGACCTTTCCAGGGGGCCAACTTTCTCTGAATCCGCTCAATCACCCCACCCCACAGGGCCTTGGAGGACGCACCTGTGAATAGGGGAAGCCCGAGATACGAGGAGGGGAGGGAACCAGGGGTGCAGCCCAATATCCGCTCGATTTTGATCTGCCTAGCCAAGGGGGTATGGATAAAGAAAATCGTGCTTTTTCGGAGGTTGATTTTCTGGTCGGCCGCCTCCTCGTACAGGGTCAAAATATGTTTGAGAGTTTTGGCTTGGGGGATTGAGGCAGAGGTGGCGAGGATGGTGTCATCCACGAACTGCTGGTGGGACACAGGGGGTAGGCCCGGCGCAGGCCTGATGCCTGAAATGAGACCGCGGGTCATAGCGCCCGAGATGGTACGCCCCAGGGCCTCAGCCAAGATGATGAAGAGGATCGAGGACAGGGGGTCACCTTGGCGGAGGCCTCTGGAGCTAGGGAAGAACCCGACAGGGGACCCGTTGACGAGGATAGAGAACCACGGGGAGGACACGTAGTTGCTGATGAGCCTGACCCAAGAAGGGTGGAACCCGAACTTAAGGAGGACCTTGGACAGGAAATCCCAGTCAACTCTATCAAAGGCCTTGTTCATGTCCAGCTTGAGCAGAAAGGAGGCCTTTTTGGATAGGACAGCCGAGTGGATGGCCTCATGCATGATGATGACACCGTCAGTGATCAATCTGCCTTTGACCGAACTGCCCTGACAGGGGGCAATAATCAGGGGAAGGATATCCTTGAGTCGGGATGCCATGGATTTGGTCAGGATTTTATACAGGACATTGCACAAGCTGATGGGGCAAAAATTCGAGAGGGATCGGGCTGCCTGGGTCTTGGGGATCAGGGCTATGAAGGTGGAGTTGATACCTCTGGGGATGGATCTGGCAGTCTCCAGGTCCCGGGTGGCAGCACACACTTCCGGCCCAACGATGTCCCAGAATGATTGGAAAAATCGGGGGGAATCCGTCCGGGCCCGGGGCCGCCTCAACCTTCATGGAAAAGGTGGCAGCATGGATTTCGGAGTCAGACAGGGGCTGCACAAGCATCTGATTTGCCATGGCCGAGACAGAAGATGGAATATGCTCCAAAAGGGAATCAACCGCTTTTGGGGACATGGGGGTGTCACCCAAGAGCTCCTGGAAGAATTGAGTGGCTTCAACCCAGATGTCCTCTTCTTCCTTGATGATTCTGCCATCGCTGCCCACCAACTCAACAATTCTGTTGGAACCCCTGTTCCCGAGAGTCGACGCGTGGAAGAACTTAGTGTTTGCATCGCCATCTTGGAGCCACAGGGCTCTCGACTTCTGTCTCCAAAAGGTTTCTTCCCTGGCCAGAATGTTATGATACTCGCTGAGAGCAAGGCATTCCTCTTCCTTGAGCCCCGGGTCTTGGGAGCTTGCTTGAAATCTGGACTCGAGGTCTTCGAGTCTTTCTTTGAGTATCGCTTTGTTTTCGAAGATATTGCCGAACACCTCCTTGTTCCATACCTTGAGTTGTTCTTTAAGGCGTCTCAGCTTGTGGAAGACTTGTTCAGCGGGGCGTCCAGGGACTGGGGGAGCCCACCAGCGGCCTACCTGGGCCCGGAAGTCAGGGTGATGCAGCCACATGGACTCGAACCGGAAAGGCCTCTTGGGGGAGGGCCTGTGATCGGTTTCGAGGAGGAGGGGGCTGTGATCAGACCCGATTTTGGGGAGGGCCAACAGGGTGGCATCGACAAACATGGGCAGGGCTTCCTTGGACAAGAAAACTCTGTCTAGTCTGACCTGGATATGATTTGCTCCTCGCTCTTCCGTTGGACCAAGTGAACCTGGCTCCTTTCAGGCTGACGTCCATGAGCTCGTTGAGGGCGGTAAAGGCTCCAAAGTCCTCCATGCTCTTGCCCTGAACCGCTGAGCCCCCGCTTTTATCAGAGAGGAACATAGGGTCGTTGAAGTCCCCCGGCCAGGATCCAGGGCGAGGGGCAAAGGCTTCTCTCATCGAGCTAATTTCCTTCCATAAGGCCGCTTTCTCGATGGGACTATTAGGAGCGTAGACGTTGGACAAAATCCATGAGCGCCTTGACTTCACGCAATGGACCAGAATGTTGATGATTCTGGGGGACGAAGATATGAGTCTTCCCTCGAAAGATCGGGGGTCCCACATGCACAGCAAACCCCCGACTGAGCCAGCCGCAGGGGTAGACAGGGACTCGCAATTGCGCCAGGTAGCTTGGGCTACACGTCGGGCAGCAACGCCATCTATTTTGGTCTCCTGAAGGAGGAAGGACGGGCGATGATCCCTGCGAAGTTGGCCGAGGATCCTTTTCTTGGGGGCCCCATTGAGGCCCCTGATATTCCAGGTGATGAGCTTCATTTGACACCCTTGAGGGGTCGCTTGCCCCCCTTCCCGGTCTGAGCGGGGGTTTGGGTCGGATGGCGTCCGTCTTGGAGAAGCTTGCCCCAACGTCGGAGAGAGTTGCCCGGGAGCCATTGGCTATGTCATCTTCAATGATCCTTGTCCGCTGATCGCCCAGGGTGGGCCGCCCTCTTTTGAGTTTGTCGCCAAAGTCTGTGGCAAAGGTCCTGCTCCGGGTCATCTTAGGGCTGACTTCGTCGGGCCCGGACGGAGAACTAGCTTCAATCTCTTCATCGGACCTCTCAGATCCGCACTCCAAGGGAGGAAGCCCAACAGGGATCATCGGGAGGGCCGAGAGGGGGTCGAGGGAGGGAGAGCGGGAGTGGGGGGGAGAAGGGGGCCCCGACAGAGGGGGCCGACGGGGAAGGGAGCCCGGACGGCTCGCTTGCCTGGAGGGGGGCGCAAGCAAGGGCCTGCGGGGAGGGATTCAAAGCGGGCAGGGAGGGAGAACCTGGGATCGGGGCCACGGAAGATGACCCAAGGGAGGGAGCAGCGGGAGGGGAAACCTGGGGAAGACCGCCCTCCAGACCGGGGTCCACATGAGAGTCCTTTGGGGCAGGAGGGGGGCCCCTTGGTGGTCCAGGCCTGGGATCTGGGGCCGTCGCGAGGGGGCCCTCGAGACGGGGCCCGACCTGATTGAGAAGGGGGTTTGGGGGGAGGGCCTTCGACCCTTTCCGGAACCGGGCATTGGTGGGAGAGGTGACCCCGAGTGCTCGTAGGTGGGGCGAAAGCGGGTTTGTTTTCGTAGATCAGTGGCTGGCTCCAAAAGAAGGACCCATAAGAGATGGTCACCGAGGAGGGGAGAACGGATTCGAGATTGGCGTTGACGCAAAATCTGGCATGCACCATTCGGGATCCTGCCTTGGTAGCGGGATCAAAGGCCACCAGGTCCCCGACCGACTGAGCAATGAGTCTAAGGACGTCTTCGTGCCACAAGTGGAAGGGAAGGTCTGGGAGACGAACCCAGACCGGGGCGAAGTTGATGCTTTGGGTGCTGGGGTGGAAGTCAGCTCCATACCGCCTGAGGAAGAGGCTTTTGCGCCCCAAAAACCAGGGCCCGCCCGACAGGATCTTTTCGGCGTCCTCACTGTTGTTTAGTTTGATAATGAAGAAGCCCTTGGTCAGGGCAACCAACTGGATGTGCCCGAAAACCTTCCATTTGGTAGCCGCCCATCTGCGGACGGTTTCCATGTCGGGACGCCCTCCCAGGAATTTCCCTACCAGGGAGGCAGAGGAACCAGCTACCAAGGCAGAGTAGACCTCCTCCTGGATAGAAATGTGGGTGCCCTCGAGGGAAAGACCTAGCCCCAAGGCCCGGGAAGGGGCCCTGGTGCCCGCCAAGATCTGCTGATAGGAGGGTTTGGGCCCGCCCGGGACAAAGCCCAGCCCAGGATCAGGGGGCTTTTTCCCCAGCCCTTCGCTCGCATCGAGGCTGGCCTGGGGGCTAGGGCCCAAGATGCCGACCCCACCCTGGCCGCCAAACGGATCAGGCGCAGATCCATCCTCTGGGCCCGTCGAGGGTCCTGCTAGCCCGGGACCGGGCCCTGACGTGCCTGAACCCGACCCCGAGCCCGATCCCGACCGGGAACCTGCACCATGCACTGAACCTGTCCCCAGCCCTGCGTCCGCTCCTGCTCCTGCTCCAGCTCCTGCTCCTGCTCCCGCCATCTAAGATCTTTAGCACTTCCTTTCTTATCCATATAGACTTTTACTTATTCGTATCTAGTTTGTTTTTAAATGCTATTTTTAAATTGTTTATATGAGATTGAAAAAAGTTTCACCTTGATTTTGTCAATGATGGCATTACAATAGTATTCAACAAGATAGCGTGGTATTATAATTTGTATTAAGATAACATAGAAATTTATCATTGATTGGATCTTTGCTTTCAGCCCTTTTTATGAGCAAATGAAATTCTTAGGATCTTTTATAACAAAATTTTCATTCAAGCACATCTATAAGGAACTAAATGAAGCAGGTGGTCTTTTAAAAGATGGTTTGAATCTTTTAGCAAGCACTTGGTAGAAGGAAGTAGTTAGAAGACTTGGGGTTTCTTCAGAGCCTTTGAGGATCGTAGCAAATAACTATTGATAGCAAAAAGGGGTTTTGAAAGGGACCTTTCCCTTTATTTTATAGAAAAACAGGCTTTAGAATAACATTAGCCTTCGGAATTCAAACTTGAGTCCTCAATTTTGGAACTTAGGCAAAAGTCAGTTGAGAACTATGATTGATGAATAAGTTGCTTTGTTTTCCACCAGTTAATCCTATTATTAGGATTTTGTTTTTGTATTGTAAGCTTACTATAGGATATTATAGCAAGGAGGCCAATATTTCTCTCAGTTTAGTTTATACCGACTCCCAGATAGAATGTAACTGAAAGCATTGTATTTTTTTAAAAACTCAAATGAAAGTTAAAGTTTTTTTCTAGGAATATATATATATATATATATACATATTTGAAATTATAAAAAACACACATGTATTATATATTTTTTATAGTAATCTATGGTTTCTAGAAGGGCCACTCCCATCAAAATATTACATTTCACATTATGTTAATTAAACAATGTCCAACTTGCCTTTCTATCAAAGACATTTTTTCTGGCTCATAATACTACTTTCCCTCTGTCAAGTTCTTGATATCATTTTCATTAACACATTAATTGTTTTTCAATGAATTATTTTTTAAATTTGACATTCACAAAGAAAAATCAGTAGCATGGTTGGTGAAATTATTTTCCATCCTATTTCTTTCTCTATAAATGTCTTGGCATTTCCAAGACATTACCTCAATAATAGGTGGATATGGAAACATAACATAATCATCGGTCCAATCCACATATCCATTTTTCTTGACAACATTATTAATAATATGTGAATCCCCCTTAATTGAAATAAATTTCACCCTTGTTCAATGCCAATCTTAATTTTTTGTAATAAGTACCCAATTCTCTTTGTAGTTGCTTGTTGAAGTTTTGTATGATTTTGCATATGTGAGAACTTTGCCTTCATTGTTCCAAGAAAATCATTTTCTCTATTTTTCTAAAGTTTTTTTGGAAGCCTCATCAAAATTAAGTTTGATGAAACTAATTTTTGGATATTTCCATTTTGCAAGGGATTGATGTAGATTTTTTTGCATCTAAAATCATTGTCACAAATGACATTTGCGTGCGTATTCAAATCCTTTAACCAAGACACCAACAAATCATTTTCCACACTCAATACTTTTGATAATGAGAACCATACTTGTAAACATTTTGCAAGAGAGGAAACCGTACAAATCTAAACTTGGATATGATTTTGAGATTTGTTTGTTAATAAATTATTATTTCTTTCAAGCCATAGATTTAAAATGATAAGACGAATCATGTACATAATGCTTAATGCTTTAGCTTTGTAACAGATTCTTGTTTTTTGAAAACATAGCCTAAAACGATGGAAGCAGAAGGAGAATTAAGATGTAGATGATCTAATGTTTCTAATTCCTTACACAAAATACACCTAAAAGGCCTATGTTATTCTCTTCTTTAACAATAATCACCGAAAGAATTTTGATTAGCATTGCTAACCAAAGGAGTGTTGACACTCTAGAGAGGGCCTCAAGTTACCAAATATTCTTCCAAGGAAAATACTTGGGAATAGGGAATTTTAATTACTTCAAAGTTGTATATCCCATCTTGATCAAGTATTCATCATGTTTTAATAGATTGCAAACTAACTCATCCTTCCATGAAAAATAGGAAAATAAAATTCTTGAAGCATATTTTATAGTTCATTCGTTTATTTGAGGTCCTCTTCCTCAACTAGATTGCAAATAGAAATCCAAGATGTGGATTTATTGCTTACATCAATATAATCTTTGATTTTTGAACCTCTATAAACCAAAGAGGCTTGTGCCAATAGTTACCGTTTTGGTTTAGAAAGAAGAGGATAAGGCTATTTGACCACAAATTTCTAGAATCCTTCTCATTAATCAATCACCTAATATAATTTTTAACCAATTGCAAACTCTTTGATATAAAATTCCATGTTACAAAACCCCTAGGTAGGGTTTATTTTCTTGACAAATTTATTGCATCCCCATAACTATTTTCTTCTAACATTTTTCACAACTCTTTCCTTGATCTTTGAATAATCTCCAACCATATTTTCCCACTCATTTCAAACTCAGATATCTGTAATTTCACAAGCTCGTCCCTCCAATTTTCTTTCCTCTAAAAACCCTAT
The DNA here is from genome assembly GCA_028583015.1 of Wollemia nobilis. NCBI lineage: Eukaryota > Viridiplantae > Streptophyta > Pinopsida > Araucariales > Araucariaceae > Wollemia > Wollemia nobilis. The sequence goes on along the minus strand of JAQPPZ010003077.1, from coordinate 14,131,369 downwards.
CCCATTTGTAAAGAGGAAGTTAAAATTTCTCCTCACATCCTCTACAAAGAAAATCTCTTTGAATTTTGTTAAATATGGGTGCTATGAATATTAGTAATCTTGAAAGTGATATCATATATATATATATATATATATATATATATATAGAGAGAGAGAGAGAGAGCATTTATTAGTTATATTTTGGCCATGGTTAACAACTTAACTTTCCATCTTGACAAACAAAATTTCATTCTATCTGGATTTGAGTTCCAAAGCTCCTTTTTCCTTTTATTAGACAAAGGAAGACCTAAAGATGTATTTTAAACCCTAAACTCCCTATGATAATTCATTTTAAATCAAAGGTAATGTTAGTAAAAAGATGTGGGATTATGCTATATTAGTCAATTGTTCAACAAACCTTCTTATAACATGATAGTGTTTATTTTAATTCTATAACCTTGTTGATAAAGGGATGAGCTAAAGAAAAAGTGTCATCAACAAATTAGAGATGATATTTGTAGGGAACATTTTTCATAGATTGGATATTTTTATTTTACCTTCCATTTTGCCTTTAGAAGGATCCTCCTAATGACTCAACTAGAATAATGAAGAGATAAAGTGATAGTGGGTTACCCTGGTAGAGTCCATTAGATTATTTGTGTAGCACAAGTGGTAAGATTCCTGATACTAGGGAAGTGGAATGATAAATTTATGGGTCAGTCAGGACTAGAGTCACAAGACTTTCTTTGTATTCATATGATGTCATCATCATGAGATGGTATGATCTCACTTGTACGGTGCAGTCTTGTACGACACAATACAAGATAATATTTTGCATATGATGTTGCAACAGTTTGAAAACCAGTCCTTTTGTATGACAATAATTGTACAATAGTCACATGTACAATGCCCTAGTATGCTCTAAGCAATAGGACAATAATCTCCCAAGACTATGACACAAGCGTCATATGGCCAAGCCTTCGTACAGTCTGCAACAAATGTGAATTACAGTTCCTCTTCCATGGTGGTTTTACCCTACAACCTGTAACTATAAAAAATATCTATTGCAATACCCTATACATTCACAATAACATGCATGGTACAAACAAAATACAATAGATTACAATTAGACTAAAAATAATTTGCAAGTATAATCAATGTATTGGCAATCAAACAATGTTTGTAGTATACATCAATGACAAACTACAACATTTGTAATTATAACATGTATGGTTTCTCTCCTCAATACTCTCACGATAGGCTTGCATACTCACAACATAGAGTTATGGCATGGAATATCTTATTATGAGTGTTACAAATGAAGGAGGGGATTCTATTTAATGCATGTCCTTAGCCATTGCCAACAATGGCTTCCTAGGACAACACAACCAACTACCACCCTTATTTGGACATGACTTACATATTCCAACATTTAACCTTTATGCCTAAGGTCTAATTGCAATTTATCATTAAATTGCATTACATGTCATTTCATCTATATTTCATATGCCTTTCATTTCATTTACATTTCACTTGCATTTATTTACATTTCATTTCATTTGTATTTCAAAAAGTCTTAACACAAAAACTATACATTTCTACTTCTTTTTCTTCTAGGAAGTTGTTGCTTTACTGCCTACATTTATCCTCCCCTTTAAACCTCTCAACGTCTCTGTCGACGCTTGTTTTCGCTCCTAAGGACACAATTGCTTTTGTTGAGAGCCATGAATAGGGGCTCTTTATTTTTGTTATCTGGAGTTATAGGGTTGTTCGTTCATCCTTCAATTTTTGTGCATAATTGCAATAATGAACATACTCTAGCTTGTGGTGATTGGCTTTATTCTCCACCTTTGCTAATTTTACCACCAACTCCTTTTCCCTCTAAATAGAATTAATTTGTGCCCTTTGCTTTAGTTCAACTTCAATTTTGGTTGTAATAGCCAGCTGTTCATCCTTTTATGTAATCAACTAATCTTTATGCTCTAGCTCATTTTCTCGAGCTTTGTTAACTTGTGTTGTTACTGCTAATTCTGCTCTTAGGTGTGTAATTATCTCATTACACTTATCCATATCCCTTTTCGTTGCAACAAGTTTATCCTCCTTTGCTTTCATTTGCTTTCATTTTCTTTTCAAAACTTTGTTTTAGGCCAACAAATTCTATTTCTACTTCCCTCTTCATATTTTGCATTTCTTCATGACATTGGTTAACCTACTCTTCCTTGGATTGGTATGTCTTTTCTAACCCCACTGTTAACCAGTCAATTCAATGTGTCCAAAATTTGATTTTTCCATACATTGGTGCCAACTCTGGTGGAATCTCATTTTGTATTTGTTGGATAAGGTTCCAAGGTACCTATATTTATGTACACTCTATGGTACCTTATAATTGGTCTATGTACCATTTGGTAGCTTCTTCACTTCAATAATTCTTACCAATCCTCCAACTTGTGTTTCCCATGGTTCTTTCTCGCAAATTTTAGCGAGCTTCTTTGTCCTCTCATCATATTGATACCATTGTACTGCTTTATCCATATCATCATAAACCATGGATTGCCATTGCCTCAGTTGTCCTACACATCCTATCATAAATTATAGTCTTGTAGAGTCAAAAACTTGCATCATTTTTTTGAAGAATTCATCAACTTGATTGTTTGTTTGAGCATCTTCTTCTATTGACAACCTAAAACTAGGTACTTCAATTACGAAATGTTTACCTAATACTTAGGGCATCTCTTCCTATTCTTGTTCTATGCTTGGTTCTATTATATTTTATTCCAACTGCAAAGGTTGTTCCACAGTTTTCTCTTGTGGCTCTAGATGATTTTCGATGTTGGCTGGTATTTGGCTACCACTGCCTCTCTTGATTACTTAATATTTTTTCCTTTTCTTTTTCTCAGGTTCCTTTGTGACCTCAATCTCTTTGTCTCTCATGATTTTTTCAACTACTTCAAGCACCTCTATATCTCCTAACAAATCTTGGGCTACCATAGAAAATTTGAACCGCCTTACATCTAGCATAGGTGGTAATGCCCTAGGATTTATTTGTTGTATCTATTTAGTAATTCCTAGCATTTCTTCCTCCACATTGCTTATTGTCACTATGCTCATCTCTTCCTCCTCAACCACCTCAGTTGTTTCTTATATTGGTTGTGCTAATCCTTCTTATTGCATAGTATTGACTGAGGATTGTTGTTCTTGCAACATTGTCCTTTCCTATTATTTTTACCTCCTTGTCCTTCCTAGAATGCTTTGTTGCCCTTCTTTCCTCTTTCTTTCAGCTATTGCTCTTGGAAAAATTCTTCAATCTATTGTTACAATTTAGACTCTATTCTTTTGTGCCTCTTCTTTCTTCATGGTGCTAGCTTCCTTTGATTCCTCACTATCCTCCTCTTCAACTAAGTCTAATATTTAAAATATTTTATTAGTTCTTGTTTTGACTAGAATGGACTTAGTTATTGATACTACATGTATCCATCTAAGTATCGTGAGTTCTTCTTCTGGAAAATTTCTTAAAGAAGTCAATCCTTGAAATTCCATCTTGGAAAAAGATATTGCATTCAAAATTATTATGATGGCATTGAAAGTTATCTAAAAAATTTGGTTTGTCGCCTCAAGAAATATGCGATATGATAAATAGGATGCCCAATCATACTGCACTCCTTTTACAATGCCCTACACATATTGCACCAGCCAAATAGGTATTTGTAATGATATTGTCTCTCCTGATAGCTTGGATATTATTATATTCATGGTACATCACAATTATTCATTCTTCAACTGACTCTACTTAATTCCATGACTTCCATGACCAAATATCTTACTTCTGTAGGAGTAATATTCATAACTTTGTGGATTTTCTTATTCCACTCATCTATATCCACTAGGTCCTTCCTAACTGGTATCCCTTTCTTTGGAAATCCAAACATTCGTTGAAATTTATTTGCTGAAAACATCACTCTGACTTCTTTTATATCCAATCCTCACTATGCTCACATTTTATTCTAAGTAATAAGATTCAAGAATTTATGGCAAATAATCCATGAAAAAGTCCTTGTCAAACATTGGGACTTGTGTAATGCAACTAACTCTTGTTGTGAATGCAACTTTCAACAGATGATCTAGTGGATTTTCTTGTCACCACTTTTTACAAAATTTCTAAGTTATTTCACTTAGAGGTATTTTCTTTTCCCTTCCTCTCTTTGGTGAATCTTCTCCTCTCGGATTCTCATAACTTCTTTGAGGATCACTCTTCTCTTCCATTTTGTGATCATGTCTTCTTCCTCTTGTGTATTATGTTGGTCCTTGTCTCCCATCGAGTTTTGTCTCCTCTTCTCTTTCTCATTGGTGTCTTTTGTGTACTGGGTCAAGCGCGCATCTACTCTTCTCTACTTAAATCCTTGCTAGTCATTCTTAAAATTTTATCCTTTTGCTCATGCTTCATATGTCATGATTTCTCGTTCTTTGTTATACAAAGACTGTAATTATACGATCAATCTATTATATTCTATATGGGTAACCCCTTCCTCTTGTACGATGACTTTCTATGCGTGTACGATAGTCTCCTATGCTTGTACGATGACTTCCACAATAATCTACTTGGCTTTAAACAACGATTTCTCTTGGTTGTAGATATTTTTCTTTATAATCATTTTTTAATGTAATTGTATGATGATAGGTCTTCACTGAATCATCATCCTCCTTGGATTTATTGTTCATACAATAATTTTATCTTCCCTTCTTTGCACAAACCCTATGAAACCTTAGACTACACTTTGTTTGATGCTCTTTGAACAATGATTACCTGGCGTTCTTCAGTCAATACGAGGGTTTAAAAAATTTAACTATATTCTTTGAACTTTGTAAGAGGTTCTCTTCTTTCATCTAGGTCATCAACCTTTCACTTTTGCACAGGCACCTTTGCCTAGCTCTGGTTTTCTATCTTTCTCACTATTTTTGTATGACTATATAGTTGTTTGTACACTTGCAACTTTTGGAGCAATTTTTTATGAGCAATAAAGGCATATTATGATACCCTATTATGATTCCTCCTTTTTTGATATTTTGCTACAATTTCACCTTCTTCAACGCCTTTTTTCCTCAACATCTTCTCCTCAATGGCATCTTCTCTTCCTGCTCGAAAATGCTCTTCACTATTCTAATTTTTTGTTGTTGGATAATATAGGGTTTTACTCGGGTCCCCCACCCTTGACAAATTACATCTCTTCTTTAGAGCTTGAGATTTTACAAATAGATACACTTCTCATCTTAATTGAGATGCTATAGCTAGAAACCTACATCATTTTACATAAAATGTCTAAATTCTTGATTTTCATTTTTTGGATCTTTTCAATTTTTTGTATGAATACAATTACTCCAGAATTTAGCATTTTTCTTGACATTTTTCTATAGCAGCATTCACAATGCCAAAACTTCACCTCTACTATCTATGCCTTGCATCTTAGTAGAGTAATATTTCCAAAACATCGCACTATCATAGTCCGCTTTACCAAATATGAATTGCTAGTTTCCTTCCTCGCTAAATTCATAGCCCTTCATTGCTCTTCCCATCGTTCGAACCCTAGTTGGAAAATATTTGCAATTTCATTTTTCATGACTTGAAAAATCGTCACTACCCTTGTTTCGAATGGTTGACTTCACAGGACCGGATCTCCCTCAATATTGTTCAATTTTTTGCATATGACCACTCATTTTAAAACTATTCAAATTTTGCACAATTTTGTCCAAGAATCAGCTAAATCAGATAACTCTTCGCGAAGATATGGCTCCTAAAAGATGAGATATTTTTTAGGAAAAAACCCTAATCCTTTGCACTTTGTAATTTTGTTTTTCATGACTTGAAAAATCATCATTGCCCTTGTTTCGAATGGTTGACTTCACAAGGTCATATATCCCTCAATATTGCTTGTATTTTTGCATATGACCACTCATTTTAAAGCTATTAAAATTATGCACAAGTTGGTCCAAGAATTAGTTGAGTCGTATAACTCTTCATGAAGATATGGTTCTTAAAAGATGAGATGTTTTTCAAGAAAAAACCCTAATCCTCCACACTTTGCAATTTTATTTTTCTCATTGTAAGAAGCCTTCCATGCTCCTTCAGCCTTCCCAGCTTTCCATTGTAGCTCCTTCAATCGGCCCAACCTTCCACGCTCTTTCAATCGACCCAACCTTCCATGTTCCTTTAGCCATTCCAACCTTCCACCCAACATCTCAGACTTTCATTGTAGCTCCTTCAGCCAACCAAGCCTTCCATGCTCTTTTAGCCAACCCAACCTTCCATGCTCCTTTAGCATTGACACTCCAAATATCAACTTATCATTCATCCTTCCACGCTCCTTCAACCTCCAACCTTCCATGCTTCTTCAGCATATAGCCTTCCACACTCCTTTAGCCTCTAGCATTCCACTCTCCTTCATCCTCCAGTCTTCCATGCTCCTTCAACCTCCAGCCTTCCACTCTCCTTCAACCTTTAGATTTGTTGATCATTAAAGCACTAGACCATTTCCCAGGCCCCTTAGGGGGCAACCCCCTCCGTTTCACTATTCTAAATTTTCATTACCTCCTTGCCCTTATTTATAATTTTTATTTTGGACAAGAACGGTTATAACTACCCTATCACTCACCACGTCACCCTTGCATGTGCTTATTTATTTATTATTTATGTTATTTTTTATTCAATGTCTAATGTTGATGAGCACCAGAAATGCTCATATTTTGTACATATTTCTTTGATCAATATGCGGTTGTATAATAAGGATTGCGTACTTTTATGAATGATTATATAGATATTTGATATAATTATGCGTGTTATCTAATTTGTGTGTTTTTAGTATGTTTTGTGGAATTGCGGTTGATTTAGTTAGATTTGGAACAGTCGAGGTCCTTTTGATGGACCTGGCACTTTATTTCATCAGGGGTTAATGAAGAGAATACGAGCGCCTCCCTACGAGTCGGAAGGCGCCAAGCGAATACGAGCGCCTCCCTGTAGTCGAAAGGCGCCAACTGAATACGAGCGCCTCCCTGCAGTCGAAAGGCGCCAACTGAATACGAGCGCCTCCCTGCAGTCGGAAGGCGCCAACTGAATACGAGCGCCTCCCTGCAGTCGGAAGGCGCCAACCGAAGACGAGCGCCTCCCTACAACCGAAAGGCGCCAACCAAAGACAAGCGCCTCCCCATAGTCGAAAGGCGCTAGCAAAAGGCAAGCGCCTCCCCACAACTAGAAGGCGCCATTGATTCTTTGCCCGTTGACCAGAGTTGAACGACGTGGACGGCGGCGGTGAGTGCGGTTCCAGCTCTGCGTCATGCGAGCTAAATTGGAGATTGCACCAACGTATCGAAACGTCTTGCGATGCCAGGCAAAGCACGAACCGAACAACGAACACGCCGCCATTAGAACAGAATGCCAGATGTCGATTGCATTTACCAGATTGTCTTGATTTAGTCCGGGACAGATCGACTGTTGTAACTACTTCTGTAACAGAAGTTCTGCGGGTGTGTTATATAAACACACGCGAGATCGTTACGAAGAAATATATAGAAATAAAATAAAGATCCATTTAGATGTACAAAGATAAATTGTAGTGTGTTGACGAATATATTAAAGTTCCGAGAAGTTCTAAGCGCGTGTTCGATCGGGAAGAAGGCTGCTGGAGCACTGGGCCCACTCCAAGCCGGTATTTCTTCCCCATTTCCTTTTTGTTTATTTATTTTAATTAGTTTATTGCTTTCATAAGAACGTTCATTAGTTTACTAGTTCCAGTATTTGCAGTAGATTTATTTTCAGGAATGTGTACATGATTTATTTCTGTAGATTTAATTATGTTCTTCTTACGTAAATCATTGAGGAGTGCGGGAATGATTGACAAACCATTTCAAGAACACCCCCCAAAATGTAGGATTAGCAGATTCACCTCCAGTGGTATTGTAGTAACCTAATTCCGACTCTTCGCAAGTTTATGAAGCTCCCTGGGTTGATAATTAAATGCACGGGCATGTGACAAAAATAGGAAACCATTCACCTTGTTTGGCCCGCAACATTTTGGCGTCGTTGTCGGGGAAGCGTCTTAATTAGATTACTTACAATACCCTGAAACCTTCCATCTGACCTTGTATGAGTTCTTCGAGAAGAAGAGGACCTGACGGTCGCTTTATAAGAACTAATCCATCAGGACCTGAGTCGGTCGAGCATTTTGGATTTGAGTTAGACTCGCTCGAGCCTACCGGCCAGTCCATTGGAGTGAGGAACCGCACTTTGTGCAAAGTGCCGCCTCATCCCATCAACAAGGGGATGAACGAATCATCATAAATCCCCTGTTTAATAGGACTCCTCTAGAGGAAGCCCTATTGTGGAAGGCTGTGGAGGATCAGACGATCTCGCCAGACAACCTTAGAGCATTGACTCAAAAAGTTTTAAACGATCGGAAGGCCATAAACGCTGCATTAGAAACCACATTTCCCAAAAAAATGGTAGATAACGATGAAGTCTCATCTGGCTTTAGTTTCCCAATAGAGGAGGGAGTAGGAGATACCAAAATGAAAAACATATCCCCTGCTCACCTTTCGTCCTTCGAGAGGACACCCGGTCGAGGACCCTAACATATTTATATTCAATTTTGATGTTTTGTGCGAGTCTATGGATTACAAATCAAACACGCAGAAGTTGAAATTATTTCCTTCTACATTAGACGATGTAGCTCTGCGATGGTTCATCGGTATGGGAGACAAACACATCACCACCTAGGACCAAATGAAGAAGCTCTTTCTAGAGCAATATCAAGATTTTGGGAGAGCAAGAGACTCCAGGGAGGAGGTCCTGAGCATGACACAAAGAGAAGATGAGTCTCTCGAGGAGTATTGGGAGAGATTCGGCTTTAATCTTCAACGGTCCCCTCACTCGAAGCTATCTGATAAGTCCCTCAAAAGCATCTTCTTGAGGGGACTTACCAATGAGTCATTGGAGGCTCTCAACATGATCTCTGGAGGTGATGTCTATCAGCATGCTATGGACGACATCCGGAAATTATGCCGGAACTACTCGAGAAGGCGAGGCAAAATCATCGCCGGGACCATGAAGGCGGCTGCTTGAGTCACCAAAATAGAAATAGGCAACATCTTTGGAGGATTTGAAGAGCGAAATGCTCTCATCTCTAGCACTCTGAGATGGATACTGCTACTTGTTAGAAAAGAAGAAACAAGAAAATGACGCGGCATTAGCCTATTTCTGCCCAAAATGGAGAGGAAGGCATGCAAAGAATGCATGTCCAGAAAACAAGGTCAGAGTATGCGTAGTTTGCAGGTTGAATCATAAAACTCGATTGTGCCCACAACTGCCTAGTAACCAGGAAGCGGCTGAGAGCACGGAGGCCTACTTCATAGGCAATAGGAAGAGTTGGCCACAACCCCCCACGGGGAATATACCAACCGAGATGCCATCATATGGGGGAGGGCCATACATGCACCAAGGACCCCCTCAACCACCTAATATGGGGTGGTGGGGACCATCACCCTGGACTAACGCACCCCCGATAGCATTTCTGAATCAGCGGCCATGGATGCCATATCCATATCCTGGGCAGCGAGTGGAGAGGCCACAATGCGTGGAATCGGACTCCACAGAGTGCGGCGCCTGCTCACATCCAACGAACTTACCGGCATTGCCGGCGGCGAGACCTGCACGGGCTACCAGCACAACCGACAACAAACCCAAACAACGAGGTAAATCGGTCGGCATACAACGTAGAAGGTGAGATGTATCATATGTACAATATTCAGCTTAGATCGGGTAGGCGGCTAGGAGTAGAGACACCGCCTCCGGTAGAAGAGGAGGAAGAAATAGTAGAGACACCTCCACTGGTAGAAGAGGAGGAAGAAATAGAGGAGACACCTCTGGTAGAAGAGGGAAAAGCACTTGAGAGAGCGGAGGCTCCATTTCCTAGCCGGTTGCAGGAACAAAGAAAAACAACACAGCCGAAATTTGACATCTTGTCGAGCTTGAAGAATCTCACGGTGACAATCCCATTATTTCAAGCAATTCGAGATGTCCCCATTTACACCAAGGCAATTAGAGAAATGTGTCTAAGGAGACCGGGATGAAAAGCTACCCGGACTATCAACGTCGTGGGTAAACTGGAAGATCTAATGATGGGTGGAACACGTCATCCAAAGTATGCAGATCCAAGCAGCCCAGTGCTTGATCGTAAAAATTGGAGGACATTCCCTGTCCAACACATTGGTTGACCTCGAGGCAGCCATCAACGTGATGCCTCAAGAGACCATGCGAGAGGCTGCGGCTCACGAACCTAGAAGCCAACCACGACAGTCCTGCGGTTAGCCGATCGATCAACCGTGTCGTCGGAAGGGATCTTTGGAAGATGTGATCGTAACGGTCGAGTGCATGGGAATATCCAGCCGATTTTTAGTTTTGCAAACCAAGACCGAGGTTGGGCGGTTACCCGCTCATTTTGGGGAGGCCATGGCTGGCAACAGTGACGCTTACATCGGCTATCGGGATGGGCTAATGACCATCTCCAATGGGCAAAACGTCAAAAAGCTGACCATTTCACCGCTAGCTTAGTCTATGGACTTGGCAGAAGAACCTGGGATCACCGAGCATGGAACTACGAAGTTGTCCATAATCCGGTCGGTGATGACCTTGGAGGAGGTGGCGGGAAGAGGACGAGGATGGTGCTATCGTGGAGTTTCTCCATGGAGAATCGTCCACCCCCACACCTGGATCGCCGTTGATTGGCGCCCAAGATCGGCACATCCGAGCAAATACACGTTGGGCCAGGGAGGATATTAAACGTCAACGAGCGGGTTGACGCCCACACAGCTAGAAAAATTGGAAGAGCTTACGGTAAAACACCGGCAAGCATTTGCATGGGACTACGCAGATATGCACGACATCGGCCCAAAAATATGTACCCATCGGATTTATTTAGATGACCGGGCAACTCCTAGTCGGCAGCCACGAGAGAAGGATGAACCCGGCAATGAAAGACATTGTCGAGAGAAGAAGCTGCACAAACTTCGGCTGCCGAATTCATATATCCGATTTCTGACAGTGAATGGGTATCACCATTAGTGGTGGTCCCCAAAAAGAATGGGAAATGGCGGATCTGCGTGGACTACGGGCGTTGAACAAGGCGACTAAGAAAGACCACTTCCCGCTCCCGTTCATCGATCAGGTCTTGGACACACTCTCGGGAAGAAAATACTTCTCCTTTACGGATGGTTTCGGTGGTTACAACCAGATCCGGATAGGGGAAGAAGATCAAGATAAAACAACGTTCACCTGTCCATGGGGAACGTTTGCCTATAAGGTATTGCCTTTTGGACTGTGCAATGCACCGACCACCTTTCAAAGGGTGGTGCTTAGCATATTCTATGATATGATAGGAGACGGGGTGGAAGTATACATGGACGACTTCACCGCCTATGGAGAAACCTTCGAGGAGGCAATGACAAATCTGGAAAGAGTGCTCGACAGGAGCAAGGAAAATCATTTGTCCCTAAGTAATGAAAAATGTTTTATGATGATGCGGGAAGGCATCGTGTTGGGACACCACCTCTCTGCGAAAGGAATAAAAGTAGACAAGAGGAAGATCGAGGTCATCAGAGACCTACCTAGCCCCAGAACGCAGAAGGAGGTAAGAAGTTTCCTTGGATCAGTCGGGTACTATCGACGATTTATCGTCGAATTTAGTAAGATTGCCAAACCACTGCACACCCTACTTTCTAAGGACGTAGAGTTCAATTGGATGGGAGATTGCGAAGAAGCGTTCCAATTGTTTGAAAGAAAAATTGATATCTGCATCGGTCTTGAGAGGACCGAATTGGGCCATACTGTTCCATATTTATTGCGATGCATCTAACGGTGCGATCGGAGCGGTCCTCGGGCAGAAAGACGACGAAGAATTTTATGCCATCTATTATGTCGAGTAAAAACTTGGCGGGAGCCAGAGCTCAACTATACAGTGATAGAAAAAGAATTCCTCGCAGTTGTCCATGCAATAAACAAATTTTGCCACTATATAACGGGATACAAGGTCTTCATCCATACGGACCACGTGGCTATCAGGTATCTGATGAGCAAGCCGGCCATTGGTGGCGAGAATTATCAGATGGCTGTTGCTATTGCAGGAATTCGACATCACTATAGTCGATAAACCGGGCAAGGACAACGTCGTGGCGGATTTTCTGTCCAGATTGATACCAGCGAGATCATCAAGCGAGTGGAAGATCGGTTTTCGGACGAACATCTGTTCGCTATTAGTGAACAAACTCCGTGGTATGCAGACATAGCCAATTACTTGGCCACCGGAAGGACCTCACCTGCTCTCTCCTATCGAGAAAAGCAGGCGGTCATAGAGAAGAGCGCATCATTCCTTTGGATGGATGGTCTCCTATTTAAAATAGGACGGGACCAAATTATAAGAAGATGCGTAGCAGAACAGGAGTTTTCAGAAGTGCTCAAGGCATGTCACGATGAGCCATGCGGAGGACACTTTGCGGGGAAACGAGCGCCTACAAAATCCTGCAAGTTGGGTATTTTTGGCCCACTCTGTTCAAGGACGCGGCAGCGTATACCGGACAAGTGTGACGAGTGCCAGAGGATGGGTAGACCAACCCACCGAGATGAAATGCCCCTGCAGCCCCAGGTACACCTAGAACCTTTCGATAAATGGGGCATGGACTTCGTGGGACCATTTAATCCACCTTCGATGGGAAGGAGGTTTATTATGGTCTGCACGGATTACGTCACCAAATGGGTGGAAGTGCAGGCATTAAGGGACTCAAAGGAAAGAACGGTCGTCGATTTCTTATTTGCCCATATTTTCACATGATTTGGGGTTCCTCGGGAGATAACAACAGACCAAGGGCCCCAATTCACCTCCAAATTGATTGAGGAGCTGATGGAGCAGTATAGAGTTCGGCACAATAAAACCATGCCCTACCATCCACAGGCGAACGGGCAAGTAGAAGTGACAAACGGGGAGATAGAAAACATCCTGACCAAAACCGTGGAGCAACACAAGAAATATTGGGCCACACGGTTGCCGGAGGCGGTTTGGGCATACAACACCACGTGGAAATCCACCACGGGATGCACACCTTTCCAAGCTGGTCTATGGAAAAAATGCGATGATGCCCATCGAGTTCGAAATCAAAACTACGAGGACGGCTTTAGAATTGAGTTTGAGCTTGGACGAAGCTCAAAAATAGAGGATTCAGACTAGATCAGTTGGACGAAATCCGACTGGATGCTTTGCGAGAGGACGAGAGATTATACAGAAGCGAGAGAAAGAAGTGGCATGATAACCACATCAAGGTGAAGAAGTTCCGGGTAGGGGAATGGGTACTGTTGTACGATTCTCGATTCCAGGAAAGGAAGGGCAAACTTATGCAGAGGTGGATGGGGCCGTATGAGGTGGCAGAGCTCATTAGGAATGGGGCGGTGCGCGTTAAGACAATTGACGGCAGCAACACCATGTTCACAGTCAATGGCCATCGACTACGCCCCTATAATACGTCCGAAACGTTACGGGTGGAATCTGGAATAGGTGTGGGGGAAACCCCATCTTGCTAGATCTGGACCGAACTCTCACAGGTGAAATGGTGGGCACGAAAGTGCTCACCCAAAATTTTTAGTTAATATAGTTTTTTTTTGTAATGTGTGTTTTTGCGGGGACGACGCCCGCATGCAAGCTGCGGGCATCCTAATCCGGGGCCTAACGAGGCATGGAACGCGTCTAACTTGCCTTTATTTTCCTTTCTTTTTTGGTTGCTTTTTGCGGGTGGAGGACCCGACGGCACGAGGGATAGGTATGCGGGAAACCAGGCCTGATTCGGCTCAGCATTCCGACACCGGCTCGTAGGTAGAATCTGGGCAGCATGAAAAAATTGGGAAGGCTTGATCACCCTTTTTCTAGTCAAATCGCCATCCAGAAGAAGGCGCCTTACTGCATCCAGAAGGCGCCAAGTCCAGAAGAAGGTGCCTTACTACATCCAGAAGAAGGTGCCAAGTCTAGAAGAAGGTGCCTTACTGCATCCGAAAGGTGCCAAGTCTAGAAGAAGGCGCCTTACTACATCTAGAAGAAGGTACCAAGTCCACAAGAAGGTGCCTTACTACACCGAAAGGCGCCAAGTCCAGAAGAAGGTGCCTTATTACATCCGAAAGGCACCCATCCAGAAGAAGGCACCTTACTGCATCTAGAAGAAGGCGCCAAGTCCACAAGAAGGTGCCTTACTACACTCGAAAGGCGCCCATCCAGAAGAAGGCACCTTACTGCATCCGAAAGGCGCCAAATCGGAAGACAGCGCCTTCCATCCATTCAGAAGTTCTATTAAAAAAAAAATATATATATACATATGTAGGCGCCTTCCGTGGCAGGAAGGCACCAAGTCTTAAAAAAAAAAAAAAAAGCCAGTCGAATACGCCTTCCAACATCAAGAAGGCGCATTCATCCAGCCAAGATGCCTTCCAACATCAAGAAGGCGCATTCATCCAGTCGAGACGCCTTCCAACATCAGGAAGGCGCATTCATCCAGCCGAATACGCCTTCCAACATCAGGAAGGCACATTCATCAAGACGAACGCCTTCCAACATCGGGAAGGCGCGAACCAGAAGGAGGCGCCTCCCACATTGGGAAGACGCATGCAGGCAAAAGCGCCTCCCACCAATCAGAGGCACCTCGTAGCATCGAAAGGCGCATTCGTTCGAAGAAGAGCACCGACAACGTCGAAAAGGCGCTACAAGGACACCATCCACATGGGAAAGGTACCAAAGAACGCCTCCCGCGTGCAACATTTACATCTATCGGATGCCTCGAGCGGAACGAAGCATCGCACGAATGAGCGGCATCAAAGGACCATACCCCTCCCTCGTGTCACAAGTCAGCAAATCAGTGGCTACCACGATGACTGGAACGACGAATCAGGTACGCGCATACTAAATCAAATCATTTATATAATTATTTATAAATACGCAGTACCAAAAAAGATACCGCCGTCATAGAGATCGTATCCCCCCATAGCCGGAATCGCGTGCCAATGATAGGGCGTCTTCCATAACTGCTAGGGTTAGGCATCTTTTCTATAAGAAGGCGCCTTCTTGAAGAAGGAAGGACAGAAAAAATATACAGCAGTAGAAGGCGCCATGGGAGGAAGGTCCAAGAACCACGCGATCAAGAAGAATGAACCCAGTGATACTGATGGGATCAGAGGGGCAGTGAAGACCCAATTCGAAGCCGAGGGGTGGCTCGAATACTGCACCCTGGTCAGTCAGGGCCAGGACGTGGAGGCAGCTAGAGAATTCACCGCCTCTTTGAGGGGCGATGCGGCCCAAGTACGAGGGGTGGAAATTCCAGTCACCCCTGAGTTCATCTCACAGGCGACTGGATTGCCTCTCACGGGGGAATGTACATACAAGGGCGGAGTGTTAAAACTATACGCCGAAATACTGCTTGCCGGGAGGAAATGTGCAGATAGACAGGGAGGGGTTACTCAAAAATAGTCTCCCCATGAATATGCGGAAGATGTTCGAGCAGATTGCTCGATTTTTCACATGCACAGGAAAGTATACCCATCTGCACATTAATCATGTGCACTTCATCAATCACCTAGTGCATGGGAGGAAATTAAACATACCTTTCTACCTAGCGAATGCTCTGAAAGATGAAGCGGCTCGGTACCAGAAGGGGGCACCGTCCGCCTTAGCCCACCATGGGCTGATATCGGCATTGGTCCGCCACACAGAAGCACAAGGATAGAACCACGACGTAGAGGGAGATGGCGGCCAAATAGAGCAACACAATGCGGTTGCCGAATTAGGGCAAGACGAAGCATCCCCTACAAAGGAGATAACAAACATCGGGCAATTGGCGTTGCCCTATTTTCTAGGAGGAACGGAGCGATCCATCGGTGCCCGAAGACATAGAGGAGAGAGGGCATTCCCCAGTGCCCGAGTATGAGGAGGAAGGAGCGCCACTCGCTAGTGGTGAGGACGAACCAATCCCCAGGAGGAAACGTCTGCGGTGATTCCTCTCGATAGAGGAAGGACAAAGTGACCCGGAGATAGACGTTGCCACCCAAACCCTCCGAGAATTAACGAACCAGAGCCCACGGAATGAAGGAACTTTTGGGAGTAACGACCAGATCGATGCGGCCTTGGAGGAGGCGCTCGAATGGCAAATCGATTGCTGGATGGCACAACAGACTTTGGAAGATTGCCAGAACTAGCATAAAAGGGAATTGGAGGGAAAGAGATAGGCGAATTGCTCGGCTCGAGCAAGCTGGTCCGGCAGTTGCGGGAGGAAAATCAAATGCTCCGGGACGAGAGGAACAACAAGACAGGAGGCGTCCACTCGGGCCGATTGGGCAGAAGAAGTACCGACAAACTCTCCCACATCCGTCGAATGAGTATTCTCTTTAGGGGAGATTTGATCGGACGCCCGATAGAGTAGCCCGGAGGCGGGGGAGAATTCCTCTATTTTCAGGGATGAAAAGGAAAGAAGTCCTACCATGCCCCCTGTCATTGTCCTGAGTGACACGAGAGCGGGGACGAAGGTCTCCGGCAACGAGATAAGACCGAGAGGATAAGGAGGACCTCCCCGAGGCTCGAAGAAGGAGAAGAGCATGAGGGGTCGACACCGGGTGAGACAGGAGAACGAAGGATCACCCCCGGAGATAGCGAGCACGGCCGATCCTTCGGAGCAAGGAGAAGTCCCCGAAGGAGAAAGGAGAGACCCCTAGTCCGAGCCGCCACATTTTCTATAGAAGCCAAGGCAAAGAGGCCCAGGACAGATCGACAGAAGGCAAAAGTGACCTTCGTCGACTTTAAAGAGGGCGAATGGGACATGCAGCCATTTATCGAAAGGCAAAAATATTTTGAGCAGCGGCGCAACGAAATGAAAGCAACCAAGGAGGCCAGGAAGGCATCCTCGAGGGTAAAAGGAGATTATGGCATCTGCGTCAATCCGATAGAAGACGAGCCAGTTTTGGGACATCTATGGTTCATCCCGAGGGCGGCCTTCCATGATGAGGAGGTACTTGGAACGGTGGGGAGTATATGGCCCACAATTGGAGGCCGCTGCGATTGCAAAGGAGAATGCAGGGCTTACCCCTGAAGCGGCCGGATTATACAAGGCCCAAGTAGTGCCTTCCAGAGGGGATAACTCGGATATCCCTCGCGCGGTGGTCGGACCTCCGGACGCCGACCTCCGGCAAGCTATCGAAGCTGCATTTCAATCGGCAGGAACAACGCTGGCTAGACCACCACCGGTAGCGGCCAGAACAAGAAGAGGACAATTGACAGCCACGGTTTCCCATAGGCAAAGGCGAACCACACCTTCAAATGCCAGCACGAAAAGACAGACTCGGGCCGCGAGGGCAGCGAGAATCCTCCAAGAGATGGCGACGATGAAAAGTCGGAGGGCTACCTACAGCTTGGATGCCACGAGGGCGTGGCATATGTTAGGCGTGGGGGGATGATGAGCACCAGAAATGCTCATATTTTGTACATATTTCTTTGATCAATATGCGGTTGTATAATAAGGATTGCGTACTTTTATGAATGATTATATAGATATTTGATATAATTATGCGTGTTATCTAATTTGTGTGTTTTTAGTATGTTTTGTGGAATTGCGGTTGATTTAGTTAGATTTGGAATGGTCGAGGTCCTTTTGATGGACCTGGCACTTTATTTCATCGGGGGTTAATGAAGAGAATACGAGCGCCTCCCTGCAGTCAGAAGGCGCCAACCGAATACCAGTGCCTCCCTGTAGTCGAAAGGTGCCAACTGAATACGAGCGCCTCCCTGCAATCGGAAGGCACCAACTAAATACGAGCGCCTCCCTACAGTCGGAAGGCGCCAACCAAAGACAAGCGCCTCCCTACAATCGGAAGGCACCAACCAAAGACAAGCGCCTCCCCACAGTCGGAAGGCGCTAGCAAAAGGCAAGCGCCTCCCCACAACCAGAAGGCGCCACTGATTCTTTGCCCGTTGACCAGATTTGAACGACGTGGACGGTAGCGGCTGGTGCAGTTCCAGCTCTGCGTCATGCAGAGCTAAATTGGAGATTGCACCAACGTATCGAAACGTCTTACTGATGCCAGGCAAAGCATGAACCGAACAACGAACACGCCGCCATTAGAACAGAATGCCAGATGTCGATTGCATTTACCAGACTGTCTTGATTTAGTCTGGGACGAGATCGACTGTTGTAACTACTTACGTAACGAAGTTCTACGGGTGTGTTATATAAACACACGCGAGATCGTTACGAGAAATATATAGAAATAAAATAAAGATCCATTTAGACGTACGAGAGATAAATTGTAGTGTGTTGACGAATATATTAAAGTTCCAGAAGTTCTAAGCGCGTGTTCGATCGGGAAGAAGGCTGCTTGGAGCCTGGGCCCACTCCAAGCCAGTATTTCTTCCCCATTTCCTTTTTGTTTATTTATTTTAATTAGTTTATTGCTTTCATAAGAACGTTCATTAGTTTGCTAGTTCCAGTATTTGCAGTAGATTTATTTTTAGGAATGTGTACATGATTTATTTCTGTAGGTTTAATTTTGTTCTTCTTACGTAAATCATTGAGGAGTGCGGGAATGATTGACAAACCATTTCAAGAACACCCCCCAAAATGTAGGATTAGCAGATTCACCTCCAGTGGTATTGTAGTAACCTAATTTCGACTCTTCGCAAGTTTACGAAGCTCCCTAGGTTGATAATTAAATGCACGGGCATGTGACAAAAATAGGAAACCATTCACCTTGTTTGGCCCGCAAAAAATGTCACTGTATAAGTATGACCACATAGACTTATACTTTTATGATGTCTACTACTAACATGTCATTTCATCCTTTATCCTTCCATTGTATAGTGTGCATGATCTATACAATTGATATTTGATCGCTTAGTTGTATGGTTCTCTATCGTACAACCCAGAGGAACTTCATTTGTATGAAACCCTATCATACCTTCCTCTTGTACTTGAATTGTATAACACCCTATTGTACACTATTCCTTCTATACTTGATTTGTATGGTGCCTTGTCGTACAATCTCCTTATGCTTTTTTATATGATCATCCTTTGTGTGACTTCTTGTCATATCATTATCCTAGCAGTGCTCCATATGATAGTCTACCCTACATCCTTATTTGTATGATTTTCCTGACTCAGACTTGTATGGTCCTCATTTGTACAACCTATGTTTGAATTCCTTTGAGATAAGTCCACTCCCATACTTAGTGATTAATTTTACCTTCTTCCACTTTTTGAAACATGTACTCTTTCTTGTCTTATACGGTTTTGTTCTTCTACGTTTCTTCTTTAGTATCTCCCTTTACCACTCAACAATGCCATGGCTCTTCCTATTGTCATCAAGTAAATCTCTATATCTTGGGACTGCCTTCTCCCAAGTCTTGGTTGTCTAATATTTATCTGGTTCCTCGATTGTCGATGATGACTTCTTCGATTTTGACATGGTACTTGAGGTGGTCCTAACAACCCAACCAGATGGTCATGTAATAGTTAATTATTTTATGTCAGATTAAAAAATGGTCATTGTTGTCCATTGCAATTATCACGTAGCTTAAGGATAGCATGAGGGAAATATCTTCCCCTTGAGCCACTAGGAGGGAGATCAACCAAACTCCTCCCTTGACTAGGTAATATTAGGCACTCATAAGACTTGACTGTTTTCCTGAGTTGTCTAAGTTAATTCTATTTTATTCTTGTTCCTTGATCCTTGCTGGTGCTTCCTCCAAGCATTTTATTTATCGTATATCTTCATCCAATTGTCTTATAAATTGTCAGTCTTCAATTTTGTGCTAAAAGATTGATTAGTGTATCTCTATATCGCCTCATTAGGAAAAATTCTAAACTTGAAATTTCTATAACAATATTGTTTTCAAAAGGACCTATACTACTTATGCACAAAAAATATGCCATTTTGTTGAAATTTAATCATTGTTACAAAATAGATTTTACAAATACCCCTTGGGCTATAGAATGGTCTTCCAATGTGGAATCCCTAGGCAACACAATCTCTAGCACTCCTACTTTCTTTGACCACCTTAAGAGGGATGGGCTTGCGTACCACTACTGGTTGAGTAGAGTCTCCAAGCCTACAAAACCAAATCAAATATTAGTAGCACCTATTGGGTCCACCTATGTTGGACCCAATTTATAAAAAGGGAAAATAAAATAACTTAAACTAATATAGTAAACATAACTCAAAAGAAGCTAAAAGTATAATAAACCTCTCTACTCACCTATGTGATTGATATGCTATGATGTAACTCACTGGACTTTGCTCTGACAAGAACTGTTCCTATCGGGATAATTATGGTTGTAAAACGTCCCTATCTGGATGGTTTATGTTGTATTAATTTTGGTAAAATTTCCTTTGGTGTAGGCTTTTTGTATGTTGATAGGTATATGTTCTCCAAGTTTGGTGACTGTTGGAGCCCAAATATGCAACTTGTTCACAAAACAAGGATATGCAACAAGAGGCACAATAACTATCCATGGTGCTAATACAAGCTAAGATGGATTCTCACAATACACACAAGTGGGGTCTAGATTAATTTTGACAGAGCTTCTCTAAGCATAATCTCACTCTTTTGCAAATAAAAGGAAAAGGAGGGCTATTTATAGATTTTTGCCAAGGGTGAGGGGGTGGTGAGATGGCATGGGTGCATCGTGCCTCATTAATATTTTTGGGATGAAGTCCTCACCCCACCCATATGCATTAAATGAGCATGGGAGGGGGTGTGGGTGCATGGGGATGTGGAGAGTAGGGGGTAAGGTAGACTAGGGTGATAGGGTAGACTAGGGTGATGTGCACCTAGGCTAGGTGAGTGGGATGGTCACATGGTGACCATGGGCTAGGTGTAGGATGGGGTTTAATGGGACAAAGAGTAAATTATTATTTTTAGGGTAATAATACAAAATAATTAGATATTTGGAGCATTTTACAAAAAAATTAAACATTAACATTGCACAAGGGATAATGTGACATTTTTAGGTGTCTATATTTACCCCTTTTTGTACTACAATGTGTAGACACAATGTAGTGCAAAAACATATGACACCAGATGGGTGGTTGACTATGACAAGAATGGATTGATAGTGGATGACAATGGTTGATCATGACTTTAGGCACGTCGTAACGATAATTGATGGGGGATACATAAGGTTTTCTCAAGTCATGAACAATGTAGGATTCTCCAATTATGAAAGGGATAAATATCCTTGGCTATTTGACTTTGATTTATTTTTAGGCTCATTTGATTAAGATGACTAGCCATAGGTATGTGGTCTCATGTTGCTCCCATCAATTAGATAAGTGGGCTTAAGTTACCACCTCGATGAAGTGAGTGTATAAGTGACCATATAGCCTTGGCATAGAGTGTACTAAATTTGAATTGGATTAGAATTGGAGTTGAGAGAAGAAGAAGAAAAGGAGCTTTGTATTTACCCAAGAAGAGGAGGGCTAGTGATAGTCTCAAGAAAATTCTTGGCTAAATGTGATACTAGGATTGAGTGTTTGGCTATTGGACATGTTCAAGATGACATTGATGAGTAATATTATCCCTCTCAAGTGGTGAGTTGATGGGTGAAGAAGTGAAACTCAACAACAAAGAGCTTGACTAAATATCGTTGCACAACAACAAAGTGGAAATGACAGGAGAAATTGGTAGGCAAAACGATGATAGGAATCCAAATCATACAATCGAACAAAGACCGTATGATCGATAAGAAATTGTTAGGATAGTCATAAATCATACGACCGATAAACAATCATGATGGAATAAAAAGGAGACACAAGGGGTGCACGTGCTCATTTGTATCATGTAATTTGGGAAAATAGAGAGTGAGAGGGACGGGTGAGGCTAAGAATTTGACACAAAGTGTTGCTAGAACAAACATGTGAATGGACGATATGGTGGATGGTGGTGCAAGCCCTAATGATGGAGGGAGTGTAGTGCAGGTTAGTGGGTTTTTATCCTTTCTTTCTTGCTTTGTTATTTTTGAAATAAAATAAGACCTAGGGTCCATTTTTAGAGAAAATAAACTATAGAAGCTTAGGTAAGCATAGGAATGGTAAATTGCATATGATGTTTTGTTTTTTTGGGCTATGGATTTTGTTTTTGTTTTTTAGATTAGGGGTTTTCATAAAACTATGTGAAAACAAACCATCCTTGTTGGAACAATTTTGGTGTTTGTAATATTTATGAAACGTATGATCATACACATGGTTACGAGAATCGTACAAATGTATGGTTTTCATTTTTTAGGTGATGGGATGATGGGAAAAAGAGGATTGATGGGTGGTATGATGGTAGGGGAAAGTGGTGTGGCTGCAACATAGGTTTAGGCCACTCTTGGACAAGATGATGAGGGAGTTAACAGTGGATGATTAGATATGGTTGGTGAGGATTGGGTTTTGGGGGTGGCTTAGATGGAGATGATACATGTTGACCAATCATACATGTCAAACTTGGTTGAGTGCTAGGATATAGATAGAGGTACCTTACATTTCTCCATAGGGAAATGATATTGATATTGGAGGACATGTTAAGATATACTAGTTATTTATGGAGGGATTAACAGTTATAGCAGCAGGTGTGACGTAGCAAAGGATGGTGATGGGATAAATTTTTATAGTAGATTGGGACCAGGTGGAAAGGAAGAGTGGTGGGGTATTGTATGAGCCCTTTTATCTAGATGTGTTAGTATTATGGAGGTAAATATTAGCAATGGTGCTGATATCAAGTTTTGTGCTCCCCAATTCCTCAGGTCCATGATTTTTGTAGAACTTGTTAAGGACCATGTCAGACTTGGTGGAGGCATCGACGATGTATGCATGGGCATCGGTCTTACTGATGCAAACATATAGGGAGTTGTATGGATTGATTAGGGGTGAGCATTGGGGATGGGTTGTAGTTTATTGGTGTAGTTATGTGCTTGGGAGCATGTAGCGATCGAGAGGCCATGGGGCTTATTGTATGATGCTCATGTATTAATGAAGGAGGATTTACCATATGTGTTGAGGTGGTAGACTTACATAGAGGTATGCGAGAGGAGAGCCCATGAGGGACATGTTAAATTATATCATTAGGTATGGATGATCTTGAGGTGATAGGATATTATTTGGTGACCATGGAAAACTAGCCCAATGGACGAAGAGGAGGTTGTGCATCTATGTCGAGTGCAACAAGCAATATGGCTGATTGGCCATAGGCCACTCAGGTGGAGTACTTTTAGTTCACCAGTGTTGCAACAATTTGGGCTAAGACATGGGGTAGCAAATCTATCTATGATATATCGAAGGAGGAGGGATGAGGTTAGGCTAGCACCTTAGGTAGTGTCTATGGAGGGGCATGCAGATGAGGTGGTGCTAGTACCAAATATAGATGATGTTGACACTATGCCAAAGTATGACAGGTGGTGGGTCACATATTAGTGGCATAGAGGGAGAGTTGTGGAGTAGGAGGGGTTAGATGGGGAGGAGGGTTATGATGGTGATGTTGGTAGTGGGGAGGAGAGGAGGAGGAGCCACTTAGGTGGTGAATATACCATTAAGTAGATGAGGGATTGGTCCCATTAGGGAAGAGAGTGTGGAGATGCCAACAACAAATTTTGAGAGTGGAGGGGCACTCAATTTTGATGATACCATGGATCTCAGTGGGTTCGCCACAATGATTGAGAAGGTCAAGATTTTGAGAAAGCATGCATGATGGTTGGAGGCCCAATTGGTAGAACAAGAGGTAGCGTGGGCACTAGAGAGGATAGGGTTATAGGGGTAGCTCGATAAAGTAATAATAGAGAGGTATATTTTGGTGGTGGAGTGAGATGGGTTGCAATGTTAGGTGGAGCAGTTATCATAACAACTACAACATGTGAGGATACAACCACCAATGGTAGTGAATAAAGGAGACAAAGGTGGCATGGAAAATTTATGAGTTGAGATCACGAAGCTATAGCAAACTAGGGATGAGTATAGGTTCAACTAGTTGTAAGAGAGAGATCAATTGTATGAGGATAAGATGATGAACAAGGGTATGGTTGTTCCATTACTCATAGGTTTCAAATCCTTACAAAATTTTAGGAGCACACCATTAGTACCCCATTTTATGGACCCAACAACATTACAGGTAGCATGACCAACTACTTCTCAAGTTAGCAGGAGGCACCAGAGTAGATGTGATGACAGGCAGTGAGAGGAAGGGTTGGATGACAGAGGGGGTGGATAGGAGGAGAGTGGAGAGATTCCAAGGGATTAGTAGTAATGATTCTATTTTTGGTGTGGTATATTGGTTATGATTTGTAGAGCATTTTTTATAAGATGATGAGGATGTATTTATTACAGCCTGTATAGATGGATGTATGATGTAGCCTAAGGGGTAGTTTAAGGTAACCTTATCAACATTGATGATGATGATGTATCATTGATTTTGTATTGATATGTATTGATGAGGATTTGTATTTGATGATTATAATTATATTTTCATGATGTATACACATGATGATTATGATGTGATGCATATGTGTAGCACCCTAAAATTGGCGCAGTAAAATTGTAATAATTACATTCACCTTAGTAAATAATTTAAAATTCAAATTTAACCTCCCAAACCGCCCGTTAACCGTCGGGAAATCCGTTTCCCCCTTTTTCGTGCCATTTTTAGAGGTTGTTTTGACCGTTTGACGATATCGTCGCCGATCAGACGATATCGCCCCAGATTTGACGATTTCGTCTGGACTAGGACGTCCAGACGATCTTGTCGCAAAACTGATTTTGCAAAGTTGGAATCTGTTCCAACGGGTCTCCAATCTGGGCAGAAGCGTGTCTGCGCCGTTGGGACCCTCCCCCCGTTGGAGATCTCCCAAATTGGGATGATCTCCAACCTCCTAACTACTCCCCTAAGCCTATTTAGTCTCTAGGATTTTCCCTTCCCAACCCCTGGCTGAAAATTATCTGCAAGTTAACTCCATTCACGTTAAAACATCCCTATTTTCCATTTGCACTGGTCCCATACCAATTTTATTGCAGGTACATCACTATTTTTCAGCCGGAGCTAGCACCTATCGTCGTCGACGAACCTGTTCAGATCGGAGGCGAACCTGTCGAATTCGAGGCGATTTCGTACTGATGCGAGACGATCTCGACTGCAGTCCGTATTAAGGCAATCAGTGCCTGAAGTTTGCATTTCTCAACCTTTTCTCTGTCATTTTATTCTGCAAATTAAATAGTCTATTCAGTGTTTTATGTCATTTTGCATTTGGAGTTCACCCATTTCGATTAAGTGCATAATTAAATCCTAATTATTATCTAATTAGCACGATTCATTTCTGTCTCTGTGTTTAAGTTTCAGTTTGATAACATTGCTGCCATTTTATATCATTTCCCTCGTTAGCACTGTAGTACCTTTTGTATTTTGCATCTATTTTCGGTTTTGTAGGTCTCTGACGAATTCGTCTGACGAATTCGTCAGATCTCAGACGATCTTGTCTGATTGCAGACGATTCTATCGAATCTCAGACGATCCAGACTGCTTCAACATCAGAATCTTCTTCAGACATCCGGATCAGGTATTCCTCATTTGTATTCTGTAATCTCTCTATTTTTCTGTCTTTAAATTTATTTTTTGTATTCATTGAACTTGCATTTTCATATAGAGTAATCTAGATACATTCGGCCAAACCTAGGATATGAATGCTTAAGGTTAAAAACGAACACATTTAAACACATTCCAAAACCTAGGCGTGGAAGCTGTCGTTAAATGTTTCTGGTGAACCCACCATCCGTCGAAAAATCATCAAAATACACCTCCCTTGAGAGGCGGGACCTTCGCAAAGTCCTCTCGGTCCGAGGTACCGCGACATCCTTTTCCCATCCTCCTTCCGGGCGCGGATCCAATAGCTTGAAGGTAGGGATGCGAAAAATTTGGAGCGATACATTTTGGTGAACCCGACGTGAATGCATCATAACCTTTTGAAAAACAAAAACAAAAAACAAAAACATCTATAGAACAACTAAAACATAGATGCATTTTAAAACATTCAAGTTTGAAAACATGTTTAGATGGTAGCTCCTAAGAAAAGGTTAGCGGTTACTATAAACGTAGAAAATCAATTGGCAGCTATAGAAGTTAATTCTGTCCTTAGTGTGCCTGAAACAAGTAGAAATCAATTCCTGTGGAACGAACTTGATAGAAGACTTAGTCTCATCTCATCTAGGTCCACACAACTTAAGCAAATCAAGAGGCTAGTCCTAGATAGAATCCTGGATCCTCATCAATTAGTTTTTTATCATGAACTTCAGAGAGCCTGCCATAGATGGTTAGCTTATAGGAAAGCTCTTGTATCTTCAAAATTTTTAACTCTCGAGGAATATCTTAACGACACAACTGTGGTACACCCATTTCTAGTTCATGTAGATTCCCTAGAAACTGATCTTATGATTAGAAGAAGATGGAACAAAATTCCTAGAGCTATGTTGTATCGCGAATATTGTCGTGAGAATTATTATTATAAACCAGAATCTGAAATACATGGTATCTCTACAGCTCTTTTCATCAAATTTTTAAAAGAAAACTTTCAATTTGAAGAAGAACACTTCATGACTCCTCGAACAACTCGAACCTATTAATGATATTCATAAATTGTTTATAGAAAACTAGATTATTATTTCAAGTATTATTTCTTGCATTTATTGTGTTATTTGTCTGTCTTTATTATATTGTTTCAAAAAAAAAAAAACAAAGAAAAACTAAAAAACTAAAAAATCAAAAACTTAGCAAAAACTTAAACATTTCATTTTCAAATATTGTAGTAGGTATATAGTAAATATATACCTCTTAATTTGTTGCATATATATATATATATATATATATATATATATATATATATATATTTGCTGAAATCAAAACTTAGCACCATGCCTAAACTTAGGAATGGTAAAGAAACTTTAGGAGAAGGAGAAGATTGGTTACAAGATACAACTAAAGACCCAAATGTCCTTCTTGGAGATTCAAATCCGGAAGGAGAAACTCTAGGTCAATCAGACGAAGACTTAGGTGAAGATAAGGAACAAGAAGGAAGTGTTAAAGAGGATGGATCCTCATCCCCTAGAGTAGCTCCAAATGGAACTATTGCCTTTGACAATGCAGAGCATTTCAAGAAATTTCTCATGGATAACATTGATGACCTTAATGTGGCAATTCGCCTTGATAAAGGGCAAATTAGTAACACTCAAGCAGCCATGGAATATATTTGCAATATGCGCACTAATCCCTTGTCTTTCATTGATCAAGAAAGTGACAAGGCTGGGCCATCCAATACGGATATGGTCACTATGGCTCAAAACATGTCAAAACAACAGGTTACCCAACCTCCTAAGGAGCCTGTTATTCAACCTAAAATCACTCCCATACAAAAGAAACCTTCCTTCACTACTTTATTCCGCCAAACTATTGAGCAATATGCTTCAAGTAAACAAAAACCTAAAACAAAGCCAAATATAAACTTTCAACAATCCGGAATACAACATAATCCAACTTCAAAATTCCTCCATAATACTTTTCCTACCAATACTTTACACAACAGTAACATGGCATCTAATCTTCATGTTCCTCCATCATATGCCCATAACACTCATGTCAATGCCCTACCAAACCAATATGGGGGGCAAACTAGTAATCTGGAAGCCATGGTGAAACAATTGGCTTCACGTATGGACCAAATAGATCCCTACCGTCCCTCGTATAATTATCGAGAGATCTGTAGTCAACCTTTGGACCCCATAGTTGTAGCTCAACCATACCCTAAGCATTTTCCCATGCCCGTCCTGCCTATATATAAAGGAACCGAAGATCCCATAGAGCATCTTCGCATGTTTAGGATAGCATGTCACGACATATCGCATGACGACTTGCTATTACTAAAAATGTTCCCCAAAAGTTTAGGTGGAATGGCATTAGAGTGGTACTATCAATTGCCCACTCATTCTTTGAGAAACTTCGAAGAAACAACTGGAATCATTTGTCCATCAATTTAGTGCTTACATCGAGAGGCATGTAACTATTAAAGACCTATACAATTTAAAACAAGACAAGGATGAATGCTTTGCCGATTTCTTAGCTAGATGGAGGCAATTGACAGGAAAACTGCACTTTGTGCTGCCTTATAGGGAAATGTTGGACATTTTCATCAACAATTTACAAGAACAGATATCTTATGAGCTATCGACTGCTACTTTAACTACCTTCGATCAAGCTATAGATTTAGCTCGAAGAGTAGAAGATGCCCTCATTAGGAGAGGCCAACTTAGGAAGAAGGATGATGAGAAAACATCCAGAAATCAATATAAAAACAAACAAGTTGTCGGTGACGGAGTCATCGACAGCAGAAACGTTGCTAATATCAATGCAACGAAGACAACAGAAAAATTCATATTGAAACCTCCTGACAAGCCTCCTCGAGAATTCACTAGATTAAACCAACCCTTATCAACTATTTTACCTCAATTACTCGAAAGAGGTTTGATCCAATTACCAGCCTATCCGGGAACCTGACCCAACTATACCCGGATATAGAGCTGACTTGCATTGTGATTTCCATAGAGGACCTGGACATTCTACCAACGCTTGTAAAAGGTTAAAACATAAAATACAAGATTTGATTGACAATAATGAAATGGAAGTGCAAGCCTTCCAACCTAAACAAAACCCTCCTAATAATACTCAAAAGACCATTCCCCAAAATCAAAATCAAAATGCCAATCAAACTCTAGACATATTTCAACACCCTTTACCAAGACATGGTAAAGAGGTAGCCAATCAAATCGAACATCATAATGTTCCCCCTCCTACCCGATATGTAGGAACCATTAGCGGACAATTACCTATTCAGGATCCTCAAATATTTGACACGACCTTATCCCCGGTTACGACCAGGCCCTTACATAATTTTCAAACTTCTGATTCTAGTGATATAGAATCGGATAGTGAAAGTGAACTAGACATTACTTCAAACCAATCGAATAGTTCTGAAAATGAATCAGATCCTATTCAACCCGTCACAGATGCTATGGTTCCAGGAAGAACCATTTCCTAGAAGAGTCACTACTCGACCTTCTTCCAATATATTCCTTTCTAATGAAGAAGCCATTAATGCTCAACCGAGACCAGTTCAACGTCTTCACTATAACATTGTAGGTACCATTGGAGTCGTTACTCGACAACAAGCTCAAAACTCTCAACAAGAACCAAATCAGAACGATGGATCAGCTCCATTCATTTTGAAAAATCCCAATAAAGGGAATCATGTTCCTATTGTTCCATCTAAACCCCCTTACAATATTAATGAGCAATTGTCCAATACTACGGCCAGAATTTCCCTCTTAGATTTATTAAGATCCTCTCCCACCCATAGGGATGAGTTGATGCTTACATTGAGCCAAATGATGGTACCTCAAAACATTCAACCTTGAAGCTATGGCCAATACTATCATCACACGAGAGATTGATTGTATTGACTTCCGGGATAAAGATATCCCACAACACAGTTTACATAAGGACAATCCCTTATACATTACTGCTTTAATTGGAGATGTAGCCGTCAAAAGAGTTTTGATTGATAATGGCTCATCTCTAAACATTTGCACCTTTGACTTCTACCAACGATTTGGCTTTAGAAGTGATGAAATGAAGAAAACTGATATGATTATCAAAGCTTTTAATGACGAAACACAAGAAACGTGTGGAGTTATTACCCTCCCATTGCAAGTTGGCCCTAGAACCCTAGAAACAACCGTGTTTATTGTACATTGTCCAGCATCGTACAATATACTTTTGGGTCGCCCTTGGATCAACGCCATGCGAGCGGTCCCCTCAACTTTACACCAATGTGTTAAATTTGAGTTTAAAAATCAGTTGGTCACTATCCATGGTGACCCTAGACCCTTTGATATGTGTGCTTTGGCAGAACCCGTTGGAGTGCAATTTTGCCCTGCTCTGTCATCCACACATCCTAGTTCTTCTTTTTCATCCAAAACTGTGAAACATAAACCCATAACTTCACCTATTTCCCTTCCTTTAATTTCATCCTCCTATGTAGACCAACAACCCTCTAAACAAATCATTTTAGAACCTCAAAAAGATTTTAAATCTACAACCAATCCTTCAAGTTCTATCCCTATAAATTCAAAACCTATAGACACATCTATCATACCTTCCACAGCTAAAGACATAGGTAATAAGCCTTCTACATCTTATGCCCTTTCTGATGAACTCTTACCAGATTTATCTACAACCTTAATATCAGAAAAAATGAATGCTTTCATGCGAGATTCAAACCTTTTAAATGACTTACCGCCATCTCCTCGTACTTTGGGCCTCCCACAACCTATGGGAAGTACTTACCAAGTCGGGAGTTGTGCCTTCATTTATAAAGGATATGACTGGGGAAGAATCCCTCGAAATATCAAAACTCATCATGAAGGATATGCTCGGTGTTATTTTACCAATGATTATATTAAAGCTAAACC
This sequence comes from Wollemia nobilis, assembly GCA_028583015.1. NCBI lineage: Eukaryota > Viridiplantae > Streptophyta > Pinopsida > Araucariales > Araucariaceae > Wollemia > Wollemia nobilis. The sequence goes on along the minus strand of JAQPPZ010003077.1, from coordinate 14,100,801 downwards.
CATGATGCTTAAAATGGGATATGAAGGGAAAGGCTTGGGACCTTCCCAAAATGGCATGAAAGAACCTTTCGAGGTAGAACCGTGGCCTGCCCGCTGTGGTGTGGGCCTATTTCCTAGTAAGGGTCAACCCTTTCCTTTTGAGGATGATGATCATCTCATATGCTATCAAGATTATTTGGATAGGCATGTTGATTTGCCTATTAAAAATCAGTCGTTTTCATGCAACATGTTGTCCATAGCATACCCTGAAATGATTGTCGACCCCGATGAAGAATTGGAAGGAGATATCTTCCATGATGTCTCTGTTGAAGAGATGTTACACAATGGATTTTATTTTGATGGTTCTATACCAACTATAGCCCAACTTGAGGCCACTAATCCTCGGGAATGAATTATCTAAATTAACCTTACAAGAATTACAAGAATTGGGTGTTTCACCCGCCCCACCTAACTTTGAAAGAGATCTACACATGGAGGTAGAAAACGTCATTAAAATTAATATTGGAACTGAGGATAATCCTCACATAATCAATATTGGATCAGAATTAAGCCAAGAAAAACAAGAACAATACATTGCATTCCTTAAAGAGTATGAAGATGTCTTCGCTTGGACATACGAAGATATGCCAGGTCTAGACCCTTCTGTAGTCATGCATCATCTAGTGGTCCATCCGGATGCTAAACCCGTTAAACAAAAACTTAGAAAAATGCATCCCAAAGTGGCTCTGCTAGTCAAAGGGGAGTTAGAAAAACTCTTGAATGTTATCTTTATACAAGCTATTGATTATGCTGAATGGATCTCAAACGTAGTTCCAGTCACCAAGAAAGAAGCTACCAAAGTTAGGGTTTGCACAGACTTTAGAGATATTAACGCTGCATGCCCTAAAGATGACTTTCCTCTTCCAAACATGGACCAAATCATTGACTTCACTGCCGAAAGTGGGATGATGTCCTTAATGGATGGATTCTCCGGTTATAATCAGATCAGGATAGCTCCTGAAGACCAGGCTAAAACAACCTTTATTACCCCCTGGGGTACCTTTTGCTGGAAAGTGATGCCATTTGGCTTAAAGAACGCCGGTGCAACTTATCAACGAGCTATGACCTACATTTTTCATGATATGATGCATGATATCCTACATGATTATGTGGATGATATTATAGCTCGCTCTATTATTGAAAATAATCATTTAGATGATTTAAGGAAAGTCTTTAATCGATTACGAGAATATCTCATTCGATTAAATCCAACAAAATGCATATTCGGAGTTAAATCCGACAAACTATTAGGGGTTTTAGTTTCTTTACGTGGTATTGAAATCGACCCTCTCAAGATTGCGGCCATCACTGATATGCCCGCACCTACTAATATATCTGAGTTACGAAGTTTACAAGGTAAGCTTCAAGCCATCCGTCGCTTCATCGATAAGCTGGCAGATAAAACCGGTCCCTTTCTTAAACTCCTTAAGAAGGATGTCCCCTTTAATTGGGATACAGAATGTAGAGAAGCTTTTGAACTTCTCAAACAATACCTCCTTAATCCACTTGTGCTTTCACCACCTAAATCCGATCGCCCATTTCTCCTCTATATTTCCGCTTCAGATTCTGCCTTAGGGGCTATGTTAGCTCAACTTGATGATGAAAAGCGAGAACGTGCTAATTATTATATTAGCCGAACCTTCATCAGTTATGAAACCCGCTACACAGCGTTGGAAAAACTATGTCTAGCAGTCGTGTTTGCTACGCAAAAATTATGACATTATATGCTTAGTCAAAAAACTTATGTCATTGCTAAATATGATCCCTTAAGGTATCTCATGAGTCGACCTTATTTATCGGGTCGCACAGCCAAGTGGGTTCTTGCTCTAAGCGAGTTCGATCTCACATTCATAGGACAAAAGTCTGTTAAGGGTCAAATCATAGCAGATCAATTAGCTGCTGCACCCTTAGAGTCTACCCATCCCCTCATCATCGAGTTTCCAGATGAATGCCTTCAATTAGAGGCAGACCATAATGAACAATGGTCCTTATACTTTGATGGAGCCCGATGCATGAGTGGGGCTGGTGCGGGTATTATTTTAATATCTCCGCAAAAACATCTTATTCCTTCGTCCTTCAAATTGACATTTGCTTGCACCAACAATATTGCTGAGTATGAAGCTCTAATCCTTGGATTACGAGCTGCCCTAGCGCTAAAAATTAAACACCTTTTAGTTTTTGGTGATTCCCAACTGGTTATAAACCAAATTAATGAAGTTTATCAAACCCGAGATGATAAATTGTGCCCATATAAGGCCTATGTTTTACAATTAATGTCTTTATTTGATCAAGTCACCTTGGAAGCTATTCCTCGAACTAGCAACCGTGCAGCTGATGCTATGGCCGCAGCTGCATCTCTCTTGCCCTTGGAGTTAGATGACGAATATGCCACTATCATTATTCGTCGACTCCAGGAACCCGCCTCAAATAAGTCATGCTTAGAGCCTTTGGATGTGTTTCTAATCAATGAAACTACTCCCGAGCCTTGGTATACAGACATATTTGATTTTCTTCAAAATGGGACTTTCCCTGCCAATTCTAATAGAAACCAACGTCGGTTATTACGTCGACGAGCAAGTCGATTCGTAATAATTGGCAATACTTTATATAGGAGATCTTTTGAAGGTATCCTATTAAGATGTTTAAACTTAGAAGAGTCTAAATCAGCCTTGAGTGAAGCCCACGATGGATCTTGTGGAGGACACTTTAGTGGTAGTGTTATTGCTAAAAAGCTCCTTCGGATAGGATACTTTTGGCCTACCATGGAAACGGATGCACATGAGTATGTGCGCCATTGCGACAAGTGTCAAAAACATGCTGACCTTGTCCATGCGCCTGCACAAGAGCTGCAGGCTATTTCATCTCCATGGCCCTTTTCTAAATGGGGCTTGGATATTATTGGCAAAATCAATCCTGTGTCATCTGATGGACACAAGTTCATCATAACCGCCACTGAGTATTTCACGAAGTGGGTCGAAGCTATGCCTTTAGCTTCTTGCACTGGCACACAAGTTTCTAAATTTATTTTTAATCAAATCATTTGCAGGTTCGGAATCCTTGCCAATCTCATCTCTGACAATGGAACTTGTTTCAAAAATAAAGATGTTAAAAAATTATGTCAAAAATATAAGATTCAACATCGTTGGTCCACTCCCTATTATCCTCAGGGTAATGGTCAAGCTGAAGCATCTAACAAAACCTTAATCAAAATTCTCAAAATATTGGTCAATAAAACTGGCCGTGACTGGCACATTCAATTATATCCAGCCTTGTGGGCCTATCGAACTAGTGTTCGAACCCCCACTGGAACTTCACCATTTGTTTTGGTGTATGGTGTTGAAGCAGTTTTTCCATTTGAATTGGAAGTTCCTTCTTTGGCTCTGCTACTTCAAGATACCGAAGTAGGAGATGAATATCGTCTCTGGCAGACTTAGTCAGCTGGAACTCCTAGATGAAAAATGCATCAATGCTTTGGAGCATCTCCGTGCTTACCAAAACAAGCTTAAAAGATCATATGCTAAAAAAGTTCGTCACAGATCCTTTGAGATCGGCGACCTTGTTTTAAAAGAAAATAAAAAAAATACAAATGCAACTAAGGACCTTAAAGGTAAATTCGAGCCCAATTGGCTTGGACCATACATTATTACTGCTAAATTTGAATCAGGAGCATACAAATTATCTACCTTAGATGGTAAAGAACTTAAAGAACCCATGAATATTTTGCATCTTAAACGTTACTATGCATAAATTTGGTCATCTTTCATCCTTGTATATAACTTGTTTTCAAAATTTTTTATATATTTCTTTCAAATTTATAAAAATCCAAAAACATCAAAAATATTCATAATCATCCAAAATCTTCAAAACTATCTATTGCATTTATTTAAGGCACTTGTTAAATTTTTTCTGCTCAAAATCAAAAATAAAACCAAAAATCAAAATAATGATAAAAATATAATAACAGCTATATGCTTGAAACCAAATAAAATAAAGAAGAAAGAGAGAGTCCACATCCTCAAAAATTTTCTCAAAAGTGTTCATATATATTTTCTTACAATTATCGCAGTTATATGTTTTAAATTATTTTTGGATAAATTAGCATTTATGTGGCATCCCTCACTTGCACACTCACAACAATAAATATCTTGATTTTATCTGGCATGATTACTAATCTCTCTTATATCAAAGTTCACAAAATTCACTTAAATAAAGTTTGAGCATGGAGAATTGATCTTGTTATTTACTTAAACCAAGCACATCTTTTCACAATAAAATGATTATATTTGTAATTTCCATGTTTTGCTACATAGTAGAACTGATTTCTTGAGCGAAAAGTTTCCCCTGCTATCCTATCATGCACATGGTCTAGAATCTTTGAGAATTGGCAAAAGGACAAGCTCACCCCTACCCAGAATAAAAATCCCTTGCTCTACAACTAATCCGAGCAAGTATCCCTAGCAAAAGAAAAAAAGAGAAGAAAAGTTCAAGAAAGAAAAAAAGAGAAAAGAAAAATGTTATTTCAGCAATGTTCCAAGCATTATCAAGCAAAAGAAATACAAACAAAAAAATAAGCAAAGTTCAAAAGAAAGCAAGAAAGCAATAAAATCCCTTTCCCTACCCTTTGAAAAGAAAAGAAGGGTTGATGAGCTTGAATCCCTGGAATTCTCAATTATTCGAAAACTGTGAGGTAAGCCCCATAACAATGTGGTTTGTGCCCAACCTCGCTTGGCCTTGGGTAACTCCTAGCGTGGTGATATGTCTGTCACATTAGCGACCTTCTTTTGTACAGACCTATGTCTGCTTATGGATTAGCTAGCTCTTGATAATCCGACCTACATAGTAGCCTAGTATGGTTATATGCATCTACATCATGGTTAATGAACACTTATTTGGTTTCTTCAAATCACTTGTATCATATTATCTTGCTCAAAACTGGTAAATGAACAATGCAATTGCACACACATTTGTATTTGAGAGATTTTGTGTATCATTATGATAAATCAAGATCGGAAATGAATTCACATATGCACATGGGATTCCTTATAAATCTAACTTTTGTCTTCAAAATAATTTGAAATATTATTTTTGCAACTTGTTTGGAATAAATCAAGTACAGTCGTTTACTACAAAGACAACTATATAATACAAAAATCAAAAATTTCTTTCAAAATATACAATCAAAAACATAAACATATATATCTGGTTGACTTTCGCGACGATGGTATAGTTTCAAAACCAAAATTGAAATTTTATGCCTAGCGCAAGTCCTCCTTTTCATATTTTCTGTTCATCAAAAATCAATCAGGCAATAAAACTATTTTTTGGATTTTCGCGATGATGGTATAAGTCTATACCTACATATTCTATGCCTAGCGCAAACCATTGTAACAATTTTATTCCCCATTTATTAAAAATCATGAAAACCATATGACTTAATTCATTATTTTACACAAATTATGCTTTTCAAAAGCAAACACATTTTCATTATTTCATGTCATTATGTCAACCTTTTGCAATGATGGTATAATTCCTAAAGAATTATCCAAAAATTTTATCACACTTAGGAATTTATGCCTAGCAAAAAATCATTTGAACATCATTTCATGCACAAACATTTTTTATGAAAATCTGAAAACAAACCATCATCATCATCATCATTTGCACCATTGCACCAAAGTCTTAAGACAGTTTCTTAAGCACTCTTTTACTTTTTAACAATATTTCTATAAATGGGACTAGCTTGACGACCGAGTGAGCAGCGACTCCATGAAATGGTCTATAATAGCGACAATGTCCTTTGAAATTATTGTTAGAAGTCTCTTTTTATTTTTACATTTCATTACAACAAATCAATTTGTTACATCAGATTATTTCATTTAAAATATCACCGCATGACATTCAAATTATATCTCCAACGACATAATTACATCCAATCATCACATCAATCAAACATTAAAAGCCTCATAAACATACACAAGACACAAGTCATATGATCAAAAATATCTCATCTATATATATCACAAATATATGTACATCATCAAAACTGGATTGGTATGCCACAATCTGAACCTCGGCATACTCAATCCTCTATCAACAAAAACAAATATAATACAAATACAGTGTCCAGCCCTCTAGCCTCGAGAGCCCCTCGAGCTCTCTACCTCATCTCCTCCCCCGCCCTGAGGTGGACGAGGTGGCCCCATCGTAGTCTGTGTAGTCCTCGTCCTCGATCGGGACGTGGTCCTCGATGACCCGATCCTGATCGGATCTGCGATGTTAGCTGGTAGGGGTAGTCTATCCGCCTCTGGCACCAGCTGGAAGTATAGAGTCTGATAGAATGTCAGCTGGGCGATAGCCCGTGTCAACTCCCCAGAGCTCGCCCCTCCGCCCCGTGCCCTGAGGCATGCAATCTCATCCCGCAGCTGTGACACCTCAGCCCGGTGTTGTGCAGCCGCATCCTGTAGCGTCTACACCTGAGCCTGTAGACGATCTCTCTCCGCCCGGAGAGTAGCCATCTCACTACTCTCTCCTGTGTCCACACCCTTGCCCTTATCGGGCGATGGTGGCCTCTGTGGAGATGGGGGTCTCGCCTCCCTCCTCTCCCTCTCTCTCTATCGTGGCCGCTCCTGTGCCTGTGGCCTCCTCGCCTCTCTCCCACCGTGACCCTGGGCTGCCTCCATCGCCGCCTGGCACCGCCTCCCTATCCGACGCACAACCGCGTGGATCGGACCCTGTGCCCTCGTCATCCGAGGAGGGCGGATGCCTACGTACCAGGCATCGTAGCCATCGGCTACTCCTGCGTCGTCCCCATCCACTGGCTGGATGGGGGCATCATCCGTGTCCTGGCTCCAGAACCGCTGCATGTCTGGAGCCCCGCTAACTGTAGTGTTATCCCGGACAGTCCGAGAAAACTCGTAATCTCTGAGGGATGGGATCCCCTGCTGTAGACCGAACTGCCGCAAAACTCGGTCATACCTGTGGAGCTCCACCTCTCCCCTCTCCATCCTCAGCCAGCAAACTCGCCTAACGCGAGCTAACTCCTGTCCGTCCTCTGGCCACCCTGGATGCTCCCTCCATGGCCTCCAGGTGATCTGGTCTGGGACTAAGTCATCTAGTAGCCTCCGGGACATCGGCAGGTCGATCCGTCGCTGTGCCCCTCTCCGGAGCCACCAGTAGAAGACTCGGGGCCTCTCCCCGTCAACCCCTGTCAGAGGAAGCCCTACCGGCCTCCGCACCGCAATGTGCTCCCAGCACCAAACTTGTAGTAGCGATGTCATGACCAGACATCGGCCGCCCTTGTACACGACCCCATATAGGATCTTGTACAACCGGCATAGAACAAAACTGCCCCATGAGAACCTGTACCCGTGGTCCCGCATATCGTAGATCACATCTGCGAGCATCCACGGCACCCTGCACCCGCTCCGGTGGCACAGCAGAAGTCCACCAACTACTCCAGCTAGAACCCGTGTGAGTGTAGATGCCCCAGGCATCTGGCGTAGTGCCTCGATGTTAACTCCGCCCTTCTCTAGGGCGAAGCTCGGGTCACCGCACAGTCGTCCCATAGCGCGGCCCTGATTGGCCGTAGGTGTAATCAGCCGTCCTTGTATGGGGATTCTCAGAATCCTCCATACATCCTCCAAAGTGGGAGCCATCTCCCCTGTAGGTAGCCAAAAACATGAAGAGCCCGGATACCACCTCTCTGCTAGGGCCGTCAGTAGCCCCATGTCCGTAGAAACTTGTGGCATCTCTGCCACATGCAGTAAGCCGGCCTGTGCCAGCTGATCCCGCTCTGCCTGTGTGAGAGCGGCCAAGTCATCTCTCAACCCGTCGTATTTCCACTCCCTGCTCTTTAGTAATCCTCTCTGCAAACATAAACAACAAAACAACAAGCAATCATTAATCAATAATTCAAGTAAACAATAATGCAAGTTAAAAATTTAATCTTGTGCAATTGATGATATCGCCCACTATTGGACGATATCGTCCCAAATTTGAGCATAATCGTCTCCGATTTCGTAGTTCGAAATCGTCCCTAATTTGACGAAATCGTCCCCCTTTCGACGATTTCGCCCTCGGGAAATTGCCGAAATTGGGACGATTTCGTCGAAACCGGACGATCGTCGACGGCCCAAAAACGGCCGCGATGCTCAAAAATCATCTAAAATCTACCTAAAAAGCATGTAAAATTAAATTAGAGCATTCTAGAACAGTCTGGACTCTTACCCGTAGACCGCGTCGGACCTCTGTCGATCTGTGCGTCGTCTCCACCATTTTTGCTTCAGAGCTCCAAAACCTAGAAAATGAACAGTAAAAATGAATTAGGGTTTTACCCTATTTTTCTTAATTTTATTCAAAAATATTTTTTTGCTTTTTCGCGTTTTTACCTCAAACGTTCGATTTGGGTAAAAACACGGAGGGGGCACCATAGTAAGTTGTCGTACGATTCGACCAAGAATCGTCGCCTAAAAATGGGAATAATTTTTGCTTTCTCGTAGATCGAGAAGAACTCATCTTTAACGCATTTTCTTCGGAAAATTCGCTAAAGAGGGGGCAAAATGTAGCACCCTAAAATTGGCGCAGTAAAATTGTAATAATTACATTCACCTTAGTAAATAATTTAAAATTCAAATTTAACCTCCCAAACCGCCCGTTAACCGTCGAGAAATCCGTTTCCCCCTTTTTCGTGCCATTTTTAGAGGTTGTTTTGACCGTTTGACGATATCGTCGCCGATCAGACGATATCGCCCCAGATTTGACGATTTCGTCTGGACTAGGACGTCCAGACGATCTTGTCGCAAAACTGATTTTGCAAAGTTGGAATCTGTTCCAACGGGTCTCCAATCTGGGCAGAAGCGTGTCTGCGCCGTTGGGACCCTCCCCCCATTGGAGATCTCCCAAATTGGGATGATCTCCAACCTCCTAACTACTCCCCTAAGCCTATTTAGTCTCTAGGATTTTCCCTTCCCAACCCCTGGCTGAAAATTATCTGCAAGTTAACTCCATTCACGTTAAAACATCCCTATTTTCCATTTGCACTGGTCCCATACCAATTTTATTGCAGGTACATCACTGTTTTTCAGCCGGAGCCAGCACCTATCGTCGTCGACGAACCTGTTCAGATCGGAGGCGAACCTGTCGAATTCGAGGCGATTTCGTACTGATGCGAGACGATCTCGACTGCAGTCCGTATTAAGGCAATCAGTGCCTGAAGTTTGCATTTCTCAACCTTTTCTCTGTCATTTTATTCTACAAATTAAATAGTCTATTCAGTGTTTTATGTCATTTTGCATTTGGAGTTCACCCATTTCGATTAAGTGCATAATTAAATCCTAATTATTATCTAATTAGCACGATTCATTTCTGTCTCTGTGTTTAAGTTTCAGTTTGATAACATTGCTGCCATTTTATATCATTTCCCTCTGTTAGCATTGTAGTACCTTTTGTATTTTGCATCTGTTTTCGGTTTTGCAGGTCTCTGACGAATTCGTCAGATCTCAAACGATCTTGTCTGATTGCAGACGATTCTGTCGAATCTCAGACGATCCAGACTGCTTCAACATCAGAATCTTCTTCAGACATCCGGATCAGGTATTCCTCATTTGTATTCTGTAATCTCTCTATTTTTTTGTCTTTAAATTTATTTTTGTATTCATTGAACTTGCATTTTCATATAGAGTAATCTAGATACATTCGGCCAAACCTAGGATATGAATGCTTAAGGTTAAAAACGAACACATTTAAACACATTCCAAAACCTAGGCGTGGAAGTTGTCGTTAAATGTTTCCTGGTGAACCCACCATCCGTCGAAAAATCATCAAAATACACCTCCCTTGAGAGGCGGGACCTTCGCAAAGTCCTCTCAGTCCGAGGTACCGCGACATCCTTTTCCCATCCTCCTTCCGGGCGCGGATCCAATAACCTGAAGGTAGGGATGCGAAAAATTTGGAGCGATACAATATGTCTAGGTTATTTTGATTTTTATGATGGATGGATGTATGTGATTATATAGACATGACATGTTAGATGATATGGATGCAATATTATTATGTGATGTATGATGGTTTCTATATTTATTTATATGGTTTAGACTCATATGTGTTAGTTTAATCACTTTTTGGGTGCCCATGTATGAATTTCACAGTAAAAAATGGTTTAATTAGTCAATGACAAGTTAATAGTTACTATAATACATTAACACAACAAAAGAATACATAAGATAAAATAACAACAATGAACACAAGATAATGAACACAATGAACATAAGATAATAAGGAGAATTGGTAGTAACCATATAAAAAATGGATAATGACTAATTATTAATGATAAAGATCAATACTTAGGACATATTTACATTGAATGGTAGCTAGCCAAGATGTGATTCACCTATATATCCTAGGGTTTTTGGATGCAAGAATAATCTCAAGAAAGTCAAACACCTTAGTTTCAACAATCAAACTCATATAATGGTTAGTCAATATCCTATAGATATCTAGAATATCCCAAATAAGATCAAGCCTATCATGGACCGAAGTGTGTGAAAGGAAGTTCATTTCCTATATTGAATAAGGTTAGACTAACCAATTGTGAACTCAAGCCAATATAAGCTAGCTTATTAATGAACGTTCAAAGGTTTGTACAAAATTAGGTCACTAATATGACAAACATGTTGCCACTCAGAAGGCATACTCCACTGCAAGTCAGGCATCTATAGCCCTGATGGAGGTTAACTCCATAATCATTTGACATAGCTCCACTACTAGCGAAGCATCTATAGCCCCGATGGAGGTGCTCATAATATCTGAAGGGACTAAGGAGAAGCACATTTGGAAGCCATTCTTAATATTTGGATCTCTTTTTTTTTTTTTTAAACTTGCAATTGGATCCTTAGGTTTAAATTATGTGAATGATAGGATGAGAAAGAAAAAATTTGCTTTATGACAAGACTACTCATGGCATTGTCTTCCATAAACTCAAGATTAAATCAAAGTGTGATATGTCATTTAGTCCAATAAAGAACTCAAATCAGTCGGGGGAAGCTTAAAATCTTCTTAGAACACAACAGCGTTCGACAAAGGTTGATTGGATCAATTAGAAACGATTGAATAACATAAAATACATCTATTTCCAAGCAACCTAAGAATATGATTGAACAAGACATCATGATAGTTGGGGTAACTAGTGCATGTCAATTGACAACTTACAAAAGACAAATGATGTTTGTGTGCAACATGGTTGACAATACAACATGACATATGATAAAACACTACATTTAGACAAATGATAATGAGACATGAAAAATGGGCAAAAAATGCAACACCTACAGATTGGAATAATATGTACAACTATTATATGTCATTGATTAATTATGCCAATCATTATTAGGGGATGCATATTTACACATCCAAAAGATGATCAAATTAGCACGTTATGAGTTATGAGTTATTTATGTATAAATGTGATGAGTCAAAAAGGGTGAATTTACTAAAGGGGTTCCCATTTTTTTGTTTCAAATGAAATTAATTAGGCATCAAAATGGGCTTAACTGAGCGAATGAAAGGATTCACGCGGTTACCTATATATCCAATATCGCTAGAAAAATGATAAATTTACATTTTAGAGTAATTGGGGATATTTTTGGATTTTATTTTATTTAAAAAATTTTAAGGGTAAAATTTTTAGGGATACCTTTTATTTGACAAATTTAAAAAGTTGGTTTCAAAAGGGACATATATTTTGATGATGTTAATGGAAAAATTGATGTGAGATGAGCTCAAATGATCTATGGCATGAACATGAATAGATGGAAAGTGATAAAATTTGGAGTGTCAACTCTCCTAGACATAGAATTGGTTTGATTAGGCAAGAAGCCAATGGAAATAACACCTATACTTAGGGACGCGTCTTAAGGACAACCAAAATCTCTAATGGGATCTATAAGAGGAGGGGAGAAAGTTATATAACCTACTCCCCAGACTAGGACTAGGTAAATCTATAGACACATGGGGCAACACTTGAATTGTTGGTCTTGTGGAACTTGAATTTTGATTGGATGAGGTTGGACTTTGAACTTGTGAATGTAAGAGTGGCCATGAATAAGAGGTGTATGGAGGTGGTTGTTGTGGAGGGAGGTAGGTTGAGTCGGGGTCCATGAAGGAGGTTGGGCAAAGAAAGAGGGTTGACTAGAATAGGGAGGAAGAATATTTTGATAAGGTGGGATTAGAACAATTTGGAAAGTAAGACAAGGATGAGGATGAGAAGTGTCAGGTTAGGCATGTTCTAGAGAAGAATGAAGATAAGGAGTTTGAGGATGAGAATAATCTTAAATAAGAGGGGGGAAATGAGGATGAGAATAAGTTTGAAGGGGAGAGAAGAAGGAGGAGTAAAATAAGGTTAAATAGGGGAAGAAGAAGCAACATGCATGATAGTTGGAGGAGGATTGGAAGGAGGATTGGAAGGAGGAGAGAAATGGAAAAAGTAGGATTTTAAGGAGTGCACTCTTGAGAAGGAGTGGGAGGATGAAAGGTGAGTTGAGGGATAGAAGAAGTAAAATGGGAAGCAACATTAGCTCACAAATCATGAAGTGGAGGAGGACCCAGTAAAGCAAATGAGGGTGACATCCAAAGGGGTAAGTTTTTTTGAAAAGGAGGGATTTGATGAAGGGGGATGTTAAGGGTCAAATTGAAAAAGTTGTCTTAAATCATGAACAATGTAAGATACCCCAATTATGAAAGGGATGAATATTCTTGAATCTTTGCCTTTGACAATTTTTTTAGCTCATTTGATTGAGTAAGTTAACCAGCAATAGGTATGTAGCCTCATGTCACTCTAATCGATTAGATAAGTGGGCTTAAGTTACCACCTCGATGAAGCGAGTGTGAGTAACCATACAACATTGGCATGGAGCCTACTAAATTTATATTGGATTAGAGTTTGAGTTGAGAGAAGAAGAAGATAAATTATGCCTTTGCCTTGATAGAGGAGGGCTAGTGATAGTCTTTGGAAAATTTCTTGGACAAATGTGATCCTAGTATTGAGTGTATGGATATTGGACATATTCAAGACAAAATACAAGTGTTAGAGGTAATAGAGGAAATGGAAACAGTGACCATGGCTTGGAGTATGAGAGGAGGATCAGGAATGGATAGGACATGTGCAGTGTGAGGGTTGGTAGATGGGTGAAGGGATACAATGCCTACATCCTATGGTGGAGGGGTAGTTTAAAATTGGGCAAAAGGAGGAAAGGATTGGTTGAGAACATGGAGTGGGGTTAAGGAGACTCAAAGTGAGTAATCTTGTGGAGGATAGAGCAAGAGGGGTTGATGTGAATTATGAGAAGTAGGGGGTAAATGTTGAGTGACATAGGAGAAGAAAGGTTGAAAAGTTCCAGACTAAAAGTATAGAGTGGTTGGGTGCGAAGAGGATGAAGAGGTACCCTCACTAGGAATAGGTAAGAAGATATGGGTAGCCTAGTGGATTAGACCTTATTAGAGTACGAATACTCATGATGGACCATGTCACTCGAATATAGGGTATGAAGGACATGGGATAGACTTCTAGGTAAGGTGAACAGTGCCTCCTATAGACACGCAAGAGGATTCTCTAAAGAATGATGGGTCATTCGAGAGGGATCCATGACATGACACTCTTGTGATCTAGCTTATCCTCTGGTTACAATAATAAGGGGGTATAAACAAAGAAAGCAGTGATGGAGAATAAAAGGGCATGGTTTATTTTATTTTATGTATTTTTTTTCTTTTTGTTGTTTTTAAACAAGTACCTAACTAAGGAAACAAACAATTAAGCACACAAAAATAATTAAAGTGAAGGGTTTTGATGTGATTTTATGTTGTTTTATTTGATGTTGCTTTTGTGTTGATTTTAGTTTGTTTTGTGTTGTTTTAAATATTTTTGTGTATTTTTTGTTAACTACCCCTAAAGTCTACAAAAGGTGGATGGGTGAGATCTAAGGGTATGCCTATGCATGCTCCCTAATATACCTAAGAGTATGTGGAGAGAGACAATACGAATAAAAAACCAATGGTTACCTAAGTCGAGGGTGGCTCAAGGTGTCTAAAAGGCAAAATACCTCTAATATCCCTATTAGGATATGTAATAGGTATCGTTGTCTAAACCTACTCAAGACTTATCACCCTTCACTTCACCCTCAGGCAGGCTCGATCAAAAATGACAACTGTGCACTCACATTTTCTATAGCCCTATGAGCATGGGATCTAGCCTAGACTACCTTGAGCTAATCCCAAGGGTAGTAAGTTTCTCGTTGATGAAATCCAAAAAACTATGCGTAAATAACTAGGGTGTCTAAAAGGGCCAATCGACAGTTGGTGATGAAATCCAACATCGTCGATTTGATTTAAAAGTGTGTGCATGAGTGTGAGTAAACTATGTTTTTATTAATGATGCGCAAACAAGAGCTAATATAGGAATGTAAATACAATTTTTTCTTTTTCCTAAACTAAATGCAATAAATCAAATCCTAAACTAAGAATGATAATTTTTACCTAGAATGTGAGGAAGTAAATTCTATCCTATGAAACAAAATGTGGTTTTCTTTAAGAAAATGAAAAAAATGAAACCTATATTAGGAAAGTAAAATGTAATTGTACTAGCATAAGAAAGCAAAAACCTAGACTAACCAAACAAATGCGATTTTGGAAAGAAAACTCTAAATTAATAAAGCAACAACAAGTTCCTAATCTAATCAAACAAGAAAGCAAATAAATCTAGGCTAATGGACAAGAAGATAAATTTCTTTTCTAAGTTGCAAGAAGCAAATTCTAATCTAGGGAAAGCAAGGTGTGAGTACAAGAAAATTAAAGTAAACTAATGAAAGCAAATGGAAAGACAATAAAATAAATCTATTCTAATGAAAACAACTAACAAAACACATAAGCAAAACCTGCTTTATGTAAGAAAAGTGTGAAACAAGAAAGTAAATAGCAAGAAAGTAAATCTATGCTAATGTAATCTATGAAAGCAAAAAAATTGCATAAAATGAAATCTAATCTAAGAATACTTTTTAAAATTTTCTTTTAGAAAGTAAGTAAAGGTTCCTAGAGCTAATCCAATGCTATGAAAGCAAATTTCTTTCAATACAAATTATATTCCTAAACTAAATACTATTACGTAACTTTACCTAGAAGTGAAGTTAGAAGAACCTACTTGAGGTCCAATGCTCTCTGGATTTTGTATGGGGCTACTTCACAGGATCTATTTTCTTGAAACTCGCTTGTGACAAAAACCATCCTAATCTTGATAATTTACAGCAAAAACCATTAGGGTTCTTATGGTTTATAGCAAAAATTATCTTTTTCTAGATGGTTTATGTTGGAAGAGACTTCAGGTCTTCCTCTCAATTGAGGTCTATTTTTTTGCTATAGAGGATAGATACCCTGGTTTTCCCTACAAAAAACAGAGAACAAAAATTTTAGAATTTGAAAGAAACACAAAAATCAAATAATCCTAACTAGTTAAAATCTAGGAGCAATTTGAAACTACTTTGGTGAAGACCAAATCTAAATGAACAAATTAACAACTTCGTAATGAAATGAGCTAGATGGACTAAATTTTGGAGGAGTAATAGTTGAGAAAGGACACCTTTGAATGCCTCCAAATATGACGTGTTGGCCTAAGAAGTCAATTGACTGATGAAAATGATAAATTATAGTTAGGAAAATGAATCTTACCTTATACGTACATGAAACTGTTATGGTTGTTGTTACCTAACAAGATGGGTCTCGGTTCTCAGTAGAAACCATCTGTGTCTGAACATTTTTGGATGAAAATTGTTTAGGTTTTGATGGTTCGGGCTATACCATCTATAATCATTAAGGTTATGATGGTTCAGGGCTAGAGGAATTTACTTTGGACCAACCTTGACGGGTACCACCGTGATATCCAAAATGTGGACAAGAAAATATTCCATTTCACTAAACTTATTGATATTACAAATTTGATCTTTATAAATGTCTCTTGGTCTATAAAATGGTATTCCAATGAGGAATCCCTTTTACAATGCAATTCTTTCACACTTTTTTATCTCCTTAACCACCTTGAGGAGGGAGGATGGGCTTACATGCCACCGCTAGTTAAGTAGAGTCTTCTAGCCTACAAAAACAAGTCACTTATTAGTAGCACCTATTAGGTTCACCTAAGTTGGAACCAAACTCTCAAAAGTGGTAAATAAAATAACTTCAACTAATACAGTAAATATAACTCAAAATAAACTAAAAGTGCAATATACCTTACTGCTCACCTTTGTGAATGATCTGTTGTGAACCTAGCTCTGATAGAAACCGTCTCGACATGGATAGTTGTGAACCATCTAGGTTGGGCTAGTTTTGAACTATCTATATTTTGATAGTTCACAATAGAGGACTTTGCTTTGGACCAACCTTGGTAGGTCCTAGTGTAGATGGATTTTGATTGCTTTCGGATTTGCAAACACACGTAAAAACATAGAAAGTGAGCAATATGAAATAAAAAGCCAACAAAAAACACACAAGGCAAAAGTGAGAGAAATTATGATTAAAACTAATATTTTACCTATAAAACATATTTACCTATGTGTGGTATGGTGTTTAAGGGTCCCACCGTGATCGCAAAAATGTGGATAAGAAAATGTGCCATTAAATTAAAATTTATTGATATTACAACATGACTTTTACAAATGCCCCTAGGGCCCCAAAATGGTTTTCTAATGTGGATCCTTTTTTACAATGCAATTTTTGGCACTCCCAATTTCCTTGACCACCTTAAGAGGGGTGGGATTATGTACTATCATTGGTTAAGTAGAGTCTCCAAGCTTACAAAACCAGATAAAATATTAGTGGCACCTGTTGGGTCCACCCAAGTTGGACTTGGGTGGATCCAAACTTATCAAAGGGGAAAACAATATAACTCAAATTAATGCAATGGAAAAAGCTCAAAATAAGATAAAAACATAATATACCTTACTGCTCACCTCTGTGACTAACCTGCTATGATGTAACTCACTGAATTTAGCTCTAACAAGAATCGTCCCTATTAAGACGATTTTTGTTGTATCGATTCCCGGTAAAATTTCCTTCAATGGAGGCCTTTTGTAGTTTTTTTTCATTAGATACAAGAAGGGATTTTGAAAGGGTCCCAAGACCTTTTACACCAAGAAGAGCACTGCAAAACTTAGCCCAAGGTCAACTTCATAGAAACTAGAACAAGAAGAAAAAACAAATTGCTGGGAAGCCAACAACCAACAAATCTACACCCACTACAACAAAGGAGGTAGAGCAAGGAAAGGAAACAACAAAACTAGAGATCAATCAAAACAAAGAGGCCTACCGTAGGCTAGAGACCACCACAAAATGAAGTAGACCCTACCAACAACCAGAGGCACAGAAAAAATAAGAGACCTTACATCTATAGGGAATCACCATCCTTCTCGATAGGAGTTGTTTTGTTTCACAACAACATGGACTTAATGTCCTTCGCACAAGCAATAACAACATTTAAAGTACCTATAAGGGAGGACTGGTAATCTATCACTATACTAAGAACAATGTTCAATGAAGCATGGTTCAACTGGTCACTGGAAGCAGTTTATCCCTATGCCTCTTTGGGCTCGAAAATGTCCTTACTTTTTTCTTCAGAGGAAAAATTTCCTCTTGTAATAGGCACCCCTGTTTGCTGCTCTGAAATATCTGAGGGTTTTTTCTTTGTTTCCGTTTTTGTAATGTCTGATTTTTTTTTTGTTTTTTTTGATGTTTTGTTGATAGGTATTATATGCAATTGTTTTGGGGTTTTTGTGCTTTATAATGTGTGAACATATGCATAAAGAAAAACTCTAAATTGCATAAACATAAACTGGAATGAAACAAACTGAAACCCAACACCAAACAACATTATTTTATTCAAATTTCTGACCTGGAAATGCAAGTACAGGTCTGATACAAAATTCTGGAAATAAACCATACACAGCTGAACACACCAAAATGCTCATAACTTCATCAAACGGGCTCCGAATGACATGCCGTAAAATGCAACAATCTTGTACAAGCTAGGCGCCAATGTCTGGACAGCAAACACACCCGAAAGTTGACTGAATTTATTGCACACTTCCCAAGGTAATGGTACAGCCTGTTGGAAAAGGTACGACCAACAAAATAAATTCACTCCAACTCCAAACCCTCATCAAAATGCCTCCATTCTCATCGCCCAAACTTGGAAAACATATGCTAGGAAACCCAAAATGAGAAACTTCCCGGATTAAGAGATATGAATGCTTTACATGTTCTCCAATGCACTCCTAAATGGTACGGCCAGCTCCAAGAACCCTCAAATCACACCACAAAACACTAAACTGAAGCACACCCAGATGAAAATGACCAAAAACTAGAAGACCCAGAAGATCTCCTCAAACACCCACTGAAGTTGCCGAAATCACAAACCCTACCGCTGCAAATCAAGCTCAAATCTGTGTCCCCTGAAGTAGAAACACCCATAACTGACTAGGGAGGACCTTTAACCCCCGAAACCAGTGATACCAATGGAGGTTTTCGTCTCCAAAAGCCAAAGTCTGCAATTGCTGAAGCAAATTTGACAGAGTTTTGTTATGTTGCTAGAAAGAAGATGATGCAAATGAGCTCCAAAAACTCCAATATAAACCCCATGCCTCATTTTAGGTTATTTGGCTCCAAACACATTTCAAAATAATATTATTTTATTGCCTTAAGAACTCCTACGCCCCTCCTTGGCCTAGTAGGACAACGTTGTTTTTAAAAAACATAAAGTTACTTTTTTTTTCATTTGGTCCTTTTTAATTAAAAAGTAACTTTAATAACTTCCAAATATTTCGCCCAACCTTAGCAACTGAATAAATTCATCAAATAAGGCAACCTGAACACTGCAAATGTGGAATGAAGCAGACCAAAGTTGACACTGCCAAAATTAGTAGTTACTATAAATAGTAACTCCATCAGAATCACCCAACAGAGCCCTCGGAAGGACTCAAAACTCCTTAGCACTACTCTGAACAAAAACCCATAAAATTCATCACCACTGAACGTCTCAGCTCCGACTTACTAAAAATAGTAAGTTTCTAAAAATAGTAAGTGGTGGAAGAAAGCTCCGAAACGCCTCCAAAAAGAAGCAAAAGGAAGTTGGCGAAGCACTGATCACCAGGGAACAACTCAAATAGGGTTCCCAATCACCTCAGTTTAGCCTATGGGAACCCAAGAATAGGCTAAATTACCACAACTGACTGACTACTCAAAAAGGGGACATTACAGTCCGCCCTTCCCAAAGATTGCTTGTCCTCAAGCAATACCAAATCATACTCCAATCATCCGTCAACTCCTGGCTACAGTCACAAGTGATACCAGGATCCCATAACATCCTCAAGAAAATTCCACCACACTGATGCTGCACCACTCTGATCACAACAAAGAAAACACTGTGCCAGAACTGCACAAGTCTCAATTGCAACACCATGATAAGATCACCCTCCAGTCTGAAACTGAAATACCGAACAAAACTAAAATGGAATACCTCTCGCCAAGTAATATCAGTGAAAACATCAACATAGGCAACTGCCAAATCATCTCTGGAAATGTGAACTAACA
This sequence comes from Wollemia nobilis, assembly GCA_028583015.1. NCBI lineage: Eukaryota > Viridiplantae > Streptophyta > Pinopsida > Araucariales > Araucariaceae > Wollemia > Wollemia nobilis. The sequence goes on along the minus strand of JAQPPZ010003077.1, from coordinate 14,081,142 downwards.
ATCTTATCTCAACACTCATCCTCACGATGAAAATCAGGTGATCCCCAGTACCAAAGTCAACTGCAATCATCAAAGCATCTTCTGAAAAGATAGCTACCAACATCATAACTAAACTGCAGTGATCACAACACAACCATGTGGGACATAAAATCAACTGCCTGACGCCTGAAGAATTTCCCACACCCTGCTGCTCGCAAGCCAAGAATGAATATAAATCTATCTGCTCATATCCGGCTGTCACCATACTCACTACATAGAAGTCATCCTTGACTTCATAATTGCCCAACTGAAATGATAACTGGGAGATCTTCCTAGTGCACCCAATAGTGAATCCATCTGCAACCATAACCTTGAATTCACTTATCTCCTCTGTTTGAAGGCCTCTACGAGCAACCAAGCCTTCATCAATAAAATTGTGTGTAGCTCCCGTGTCAATCAAAGTGGTAACACGTTGTCCCTTAAGAACACCACGTATCCTCAAGGAATCATTCCTTTGGAAGTTGTGCAACTGTGCCACAATCATCTCCCCTTTTGTCTCTCCCTTTGCCTCACCCTTAGGCTCATCCTCAGGTGTCTCCTCATGCTCTTCTACATCCAAATCAGAATTTTCAGTTTGCTGATCAGAATCTTCTGATTCTGATTCATCATGTGAATAGGCCTCAAGTTGTCTATTTTTTCCCTTATCAGCACACTTATGCCCTGGGGCCCAAGGCTCTTTGCAAGAGTAACATAAATTCCTCTTTCTTAAGTCATTCAAGGACTCTCTATCTCCTCTTGGGGTCTCTTTCTTCTGCTGATCAGAATTCTTAAGGAATGGTTTTTTATTATCCTTGCTTGAAAAAGGCTTTGACTGAAATTTTGCTTTAGGGGCAGCCAACTCCATGTTTCTCGCCTTCTTCATAGCATCCTGAAGAGACAGTGGATCAAATGCCTTGACCCAACCACGAATAGGCTCTGTGAGTCCCTCCATGAACAGAACCGTCAACCTCCTCTCGGAAATGTCTGATACCATCACTGACAAACGCTGAAACTCCGAGATGTAAGTCTCCAAAGACCCATACTGTCTCAATTGAGCAAGTTCTCTGAAATGCAACTCAGGGTCCTTCCTGTCGAACCTGTCTATGAGCTTCTCCGTGAACTCAGCATAGGATGTAATGAACCTGTGTCCCAATGTATGGAGCCCATGATACCACCAATCATGTGCTACGCCATCCAAATGCAATGTAGCGAACTTAATCGCCTCGTCCTCTGGGATAGACCGGAGTGTAACGAAATTGTCCAATTTCTCAACCCATGCCCTCGTTGTGGTCTTCCCACTGCCATCAAAGTGGGGTAATGTTACCTTACCCAAAGCATGATGCATCTCCCGCTGGGCTGGTGGTCCACGCTGATCATGCCTATGTGAATTTCCCCTCGCCCTCCTCTCACGCACAAAATCATTAAGTGTGGTAAGGGCCTTAATCTCATCTGGCAAGGTCTCATACTCTGCATAGGCTTCCCTGTACTCCTCTGCTAGAGTAAGTGGAGGCTCCTGTATCAATGGTGCCTCAACACGAGGAGCAAAAGTAGGTTGTAATGGTCTCAATGAAGAGACTGTGGGACCACGGCTAGTGTGCTGGTTAGCATGACTAGACTCAGTTGTGTGAGCTCTAGTATGCTCAGTATTACCCTGTGTCTGCACTGGTATCCCCTGCTGAAACTTAGAAAGTAGTTGTGACATCATATCCATCATCGCTGTAAACTGTCTCTCACCTCTAGTGTTAGGACTAACTGAGCCCTGTCTACCCTTCTGCCTGTCTCCCATGTCTCTAGGTGGACTAGACAAATTAGGAGTATCCTCTGTAGCACTGTTATTACTAGACCTGCTAGATAAATCCCCTTGTACCTGTTCCTGATCTAAGAATGTCTCCTGGTGAACAAAGACCGGATTAGATTTATTCCTCCTCACATAATATTGGTGTGTATGCATGAGTTACCCAACAGGCTGGCAAGACCAAGATGTGCTTTGATACCACTGTAATAGGCACCCCTGTTTGCTGCTCTGAAATATCTGAGGGTTTTTTCTTTGTTTCCGTTTTTGTAATGTCTGATTTTTTTTTGTTTTTTCTGATGTTTTGTTGATAGGTATTATATGCAATTGTTTTGGGGTTTTTGTGCTTTATAATGTGTGAACATATGCATAAAGAAAAACTCTAAATTGCATAAACATAAATTGGAATGAAACAAACTGAAACCCAACACCAAACAACATTATTTTATTCAAATTTCTGACCTGGAAATGCAAGTACAGGTCTGATACAAAATTCTGGAAATAAACCATACACAGCTGAACACACCAAAATGCTCATAACTTCATCAAACGGGCTCCGAATGACATGCCGTAAAATGCAACAATCTTGTACAAGCTAGGCGCCAATGTCTGGACAACAAACACACCCGAAAGTTGACTGAATTTATTGCACACTTCCCAAGGTAATGGTACGACCTGTTGGAAAAGGTACGACCAGCAAAATAAATTCACTCCAGCTCCAAACCCTCATCAAAATGCCTCCATTCTCATCGCCCAAACTTGGAAAACATATGCTAGGAAACCCAAAATGAGAAACTTCCCGGATTAAGAGATATGAATGCTTTACACGTTCTCCAATGCACTCCTAAATGGTACGGCCAGCTCCAAGAACCCTCAAATCACACCACAAAACACTAAACTGAAGCACACCCAGATGAAAATGACCAAAAACTAGAAGACCCAGAAGATCTCCTCAAACACCCACTGAAGTTGCCGAAATCACAAACCCTACCGCTACAAATCAAGCTCAAATCTGTGTCCCCTGAAGTAGAAACACCCAGAACTGACTAGGGAGGACCTTTAACCCCCGAAACCAGTGATACCAATGGAGGTTTTCGTCTCCAAAAGCCAAAGTCTGCAATTGCTGAAGCAAATTTGATAGAGTTCTGTTATGTTGCCAGAAAGAAGATGATGCAAATGAGCTCCAAAACTCCAATATAAACCCCATGCCTCATTTTTAGGTTTTTTGGCTCCAAACACATTTCAAAATAATATTATTTTATTGCCTTAAGAACTCCTACGCCCCCCCTTGGCCTAGTAGGACAACGTTGTTTTTAAAAAAACATAAAGTTACTTTTTTTTTTTTTCATTTGGTCCTTTTTAATTAAAAAGTAACTTTAATAACTTCCAAATATTTTGCCCAACCTTAGCAACAGAATAAATTCATCAAATAAGGCAACCCGAACACTGCAAATGTGGAATGAAGCAGACCAAAGCTGACACTGCCAAAATTAGCAGTTACTATAAATAGTAACTCCATCAGAATCACCCAACAGAGCCCTCGGAAGGACTCAGAACTCCTTAGCACTACTCTGAACAAAAACCCATAAAATTCATCACCACTGAACGTCTCAGCTCCGACTTACTAAAAATAGTAAGTTTCTAAAAATAGTAAGTGGTGGAAGAAAGCTCCGAAACGCCTCCAAAAAGAAGCAGAAGGAAGCTGGTGAAGCACTGATCACCAGGGAACAACTCAAATAGGGTTCCCAATCACCTCATTTTAGCCTATGGGAACCCAGGAATAGGCTAAATTACCACAACTGACTGACTACTCAGAAAGGGGACATTACACCTCTTTTGTAACCTCAATATACACAAGTGTCTTCTTAGCTTTTATGGATTTGGTGAACAACCTCTTACACATTCTTGCTTTCTCCTCCCTTCCATGAGATGGTAGATTTGCACCAAATCCCTTAGGAATTTCCTTTACTTTCTTACCAATAGTATTAAGGTTGGGTATAATCCCCTCTACCAACTTCAAATTAAATTGACTAAAGCGATCCCCATCCAATGAATCTTTGAGACTCGAAGAATTAGATTGTCGGGTAACCAGGTTGGGGGCCACCCTCTTTGGACCACCCTTGTTAGTCACCACATGTTTAAAGATAAGCAAAATCGGCCCTTAGTGAAGTGGGTCCATGATTTTTCTTCTTTAACTTGCTCTATAGATCTAGTGAATGAGTTGAACAAGAAAGCAATGATATTAATCACCGTATTATGTTGTAGATGGTTCAAAAACATGACATGGTAGCTTCATAGAATATACTTGGTCCCATCCAACGTGAAATAATCCATAATCACCTTTTCCACCCTGTCCCATGGGTTTCTTTTATACCCATTATGAATCTTGGGCAGCTTTTCTCCATCATCCAAGAATTTTCTTAACTCTCGCAAGAGAGTGTTTTTCTCTATTGTTACTGAAACCATCCATAGATAGCCCTGTCACCTCCACAACCAAGGGGATATTGATTTTGAACTCGATACCTCTGATATTAACCACCCATTTTTTCTAGGAGTGCACCACCTACCAAAATATATCCACATCAAAGCCATGCAATTTTAACAAACACTTCAAAAGCCCTCCATTTCCACAATACATAGATAAATAGGTTCCAAAAGGGCACCTTCCATTCTCCTAAAAAAAAAACACAGGAAGGGATTGGACAAAGGGGACTCAGGACTACCAACAACTCTTTTGAGGAAAGACACAAAAGTGGGCTCAACAAAATAACCCTTGGACATCTAAAAACTCATAATCCAACTTTGTCTTAAGTCCACAACTAAACTAGTCTCAGGAACACCTAGCAATTGAAAATCCTTCTTTCCAACCCCAAAAAAATTAGGACCATAATCTAAGCAAAGATGTCCTAGACTCTAGATCCTTCTCATCGTGCCACATTTCAAAATGACCTAGACATCCAAAGGAGTAGTACAGATAATGAAGAGCATAGCAAACCATCAAATAATTAAATAGATTATACAAAAAATACCCCATTAATATGTTTCGTCCTTAAAACATATGAAGAAACAACATAATATGATTTGCTAAGTAATGTTAGCAATTGGTACCAATCTCGATTATCCATCCATCCTAGTGAAACATTGATAGATGGTCATCGTTGTTGATGTTGGTATACCATTTTTCTACTTGAGTAATCAAATCCACTTTGTTGGCTCCATGCTTCACTGTTTTATTTTTATAATTCAAATGATAATGAAGCACTATGAAAAATAGGATCATTATGCTTTCTCTACCAAACATTGACATACTTGGTGCCCTTCTGATTCCATGTAGAACCATAATATTATTACCTTGAACCATACCTCCAAGATTGTTGATGCTCATGGTGGTGTGTATGGTGATATGGTGCAACCTTAACTTGATGTTCTACCTTCTTTGACTCCTCAAATTTTGACTCCATTGTTTTAAATTCTTCTACATGTTGTTCTTTCATGTTCCCTTTGTTTGGTGTGTCCTTGTGCTCTTCTATCAAAGCTTCCTTGGACTTTGCTACTATTATTTCCATGGGCTCGATTGGTAATGCTTCTTCCATGGACTTTGTTGCTGCTACTGCCTTATTGGATTTTATTTCAAGTGCTTTTATTTGTTTTTCAATTTTTTTTATTGGAACCACTTCTTGATCTTCCTTGGATCCTTGCTTCTTAAGTTGAGAAATATCTTGAAATGTTATCTTCTTTTTCCTATACCATAACTTCATAAACTTCTTTTGAACATTAATGTTAATAGTACCTAAAGAATCCAACCAAGGATAACCAAGAATAATATCCACATCATCCATCTCAATAGCATAAAAATATGAATGTAAAACATATTTATCCATGGTGATCTTCAAATAATAAAAAATTTGAACATTCTCACCCTGAAGATGTATGTCCTTTATTTTTGTTGCTTGAACTTGCAACCTTTTAGCCAAAGCAATACTAATAAGATTATATTTGCTGCTAGGGTTAATGTAAATAATAACTTTTTCCTTTTGAATGCATCCATGAACCTGTAAAATAGTCTTTATAGATTCATGCAAATCCCTTTGTCCACTTTTTAACTTATCTACTACCAATGGTAAGTGTCCTTTGTTTGCATACCGAAATTTTTTATCTTTTACCACTTCTTTGAAATTTTCTAGCTCTCTTTTTATTTTCTTTTGTTCTTTTGAAGCACATTTATTTCTTGTTCATATCCCTTGATGGTGACCTTCAAACTAGCTATCTTTTTATATGGGTCTCATTGACTCAAGATGGTTGCTCTATTTTTTTCCAAGTTAGTTCATAATTACGGGTACTATTAAAACTTTGAGACCAAGAGCGAGCTTGTCCTCCAAGACACAGAGGAAGCATAAGTTTCCCAGAATAAACATGATATAAGGATTTAAAATTCTACCACCAATCCCTAACATCAATATCATCTTCTCCAAAAAATGTTTACAAATCCATAGTTCATTCCCCAATGCAAACTAGGGTTTTATGAAAATATGTATCTCCCCACTAATTTGAAGCTAAAATTCCACATAAAAAATTATATCTATAGATTTTCTTCAAAATAAAATAAACTACAACTGATTTGCTTACCTCGATTGACAAATTTCATCTTCCAAAAAAAATTGTGAATTGAAAATTCATCACTACCCTTGTTCCAGACAGTTGACTTCAAAAGATCGTATCTCCCTTAATACTGCTCAGATTCCTTCATATCACCACTCATTTTAAATATCTTCAAATTCCTTCAAAAATTATTTTATAGGCCATTACCTTCTCTAAAAATATATACAGATAATGCCCCATCATTATCACCCCATGAAGGTAATTAAATAGATTATACGAGAATGCCCCATCATAGAGAATGTATTTTCAATTATAGGCCAATTTTATGGAGAATGCCCCATAATTCTCACCCGACCAGTAGATCAAATCCTCTTCATCTCTTGGTTTGATGACCTAGAGCTTCAATTTACTGGCAATAAAGGTCCAAGCTTCCTTCTTAGTAGGATTGAACAATTTCCATTTCTTAATATAATTAATAACCTCTATGAAGTCTACCACTTTTGACCTGAAAGCAGTTCTCATTTTAGGTTCAAAATAAACAAGGCTTGAGAACTAAGAGAGGGGTCTATCTAGAAACCAAGGATTATGCCAAAAATTGATCCTATTTCCCTTACCCAGCCTCCACCTACACCCTTTAGAGATAATGGGTCTAGATTTTTGCAAGCTTAGCCAAAAGATCGATCTTGAAGCCATAAGAGGCTTTGCACGAAAAAAATTCTTGTCTTAGATATTTAGCCAAAACAATACGGACCCAGTTTACATCCACTTACTTGGCCATATTCTAGCCTTGATTAGCCACCAGGGCTTTTTTCATTTGATATATGTCTTGAAGTCGTAAACCTCCTTCCTCTTTCATCTATAGACTTGATCCTAAGCAACCAGATCAAATTTCCTCTTCTCTTATGAGCTAGAACAGAGGAATAACTTTTGAATACATTCATTTTTTAATAAAATATTATTAGAGATTTTGAATAAATATAAGAAAAATGTTTGAATGCTCTAAAGGGTAGATTTCACTAGAGTAGCTTTCCTTGCTTGGCTCAGGAGAGAACCCTTCCACCCGACGAGCTTCCTCTGCATCCTTTCCACTACTAGATCCCAAAGTGAGTCACGAATGCGACCTTTGAAGAGGGACATTCCAAGATAAAGGGATGGGAGAGTAGCAACTTCACAACCTAGAATGCGGGAAATAAACCTCTATCTAGACAAGGGGGTATTTAAAAATAATAATTTTCTTTTAAGGTGATTTTATTTTTTGCCCAACAACTATTTTGAAGGAGCTCAAAATTTATTTTAAGACTTTAACGTATGGGATTGAAGCAAGAAGGGAAAGGAGGATGTCATCCAAAAATTGGTGGTGAGAAATAGGTTCCAGAGGTAATGTGGGCCTACCACCTTCCATAAAAGCTTATGCTTTAATGTATCTTCCAATTACTTCAACCACCAATATGAAGAGGTATGGAGATAGATGACCCCCTTGGCGAATACCTCTAAACTCAAAAAATAGCCAATAGGAGATCCGTTTATTAAAATAATAAATTTAGTAAAGAAAATACAAGCTTTAACAAGACTAATCTAGCTTTAGAAAAAACTAAATTTCTCCAAAACCTTAACAAGAAACTCCATGAGACCTTATCATACACCTTTTTCATATCAATATTGAGGAGAAGCCTAGCTCTACCACTTTTATCAACTGAGTGAATTAACTTGTGGACTGCTATAATTTCATCCAAAATTTGCCTCCCTACCACAAAGTTGTTTTGAGCCAAATCAATTAAAGTAGGGAGAAAGGGTTTTAATCTATTGACAAGAACTTTCATCAAAAAATTATATAAGGTGTTACACAAACTGATGGGTTTGAGAGCACCAAAGTCCTTAACACCAACTAATTTTTGGATAAGCATTAAAAAGGTAGAATTCACTCTAAAGGAATGAACTTGGAAAGTTGGACCTCCTAAAGTGCTTTAACAATGTCCTTACCAATAATATATCAGTATTTCTAGAAAAATAGAGGGGGTAACTCATTCAGACCTAGGGCTTTTAGACCCTCCATTGCAAATACTGCATCCCTGACTTCCTCATCTCTGAAAGCATAAGTAAGAGTAGTATTCATATCAATAGTAATAGGGGTGGGAATATTACTAATAAGCTTATTTTCAATTTTCTCGACTCTGGCATCTTTCACCCCAAGGAGAGAACTAAAGAAACCCATTGCTTCAACCCTTATATCTTGGATTTAAGTTAATCTAGCACTATTCATTTTTGAAATTTCTTTGATTCTATTGGTGCTTCTATTCCTTAAGGTAGTAATATGGAATAACTTAGTATTTCTATAACCATCCTTAAGCTAAATCACCCTTGAGTTTTGTTTCCACATCAATTCCTCCTTGTCTAAGGTATTGTGAAAATCAGACAGTACTAACTTTTACCTACATCTAATTTCCTAGGATAGGTTCCCAAGTTCAATCTCAAATTCAATAGCTTTGATTTAACACTTTATATCCTCCTTATTTTGAGAAATATGCCCAAATACTCTCTTATTCGAATCTTTTAGACCACTTTTAACAAACCTGGGCTTCACAACCACTTTATAAAATCTTGAACCATGGACATCTGCTAACAACCACTCCTTAATTTTTATCTCCAAGTCAGGATAAAGGCACCACATAGCTTCAAACCTAAAAGCTCTAGGGAATCTTGCCTCACTTTGGGCTAAATCAAGATACAACAAGTTATGATCTGATCCAACTTTGGGTAGAGAGGAGAAAGAAATATCCAAAGAGAAGAAGATAATGTTTAGAAACTAACAACCTGTCAAGCCTGATTTGGATGAGTTGGCTTTCCACTTTCCTATTACTCCAAGTGAACCTTGAACCTATCAACTCCACATCCATAAGTTCATTTTGATTCACAAATTCTGCAAACTCTTCCATTCCTATGGAGACTAAAGAGTTTCCCCCTTTCTTATCATACATATAGAATGATGTATTGAAGTCCCATGATAAACATGAAGCTTCTTGCCTAAAGGTACTTCTTATGGAGCTTAGAGAGTCCCACAATAATTTCTTGTTGGGACTATAATTCAAGTCATAGATATTAGACATAATCCATATTTTATTGCTTTCTTGATTGAAAAAAATAATGTTAATAACCCTATCCAAGGAAGAGATAATAGATTCCTCCAACTTGTTAGCATTCTAGATGCAAAGGAGACCTATAGAGGAGACAAAAGCAGGGCTAGCAAAAAAATGGGCTTCTTTCTAGATCATTTTTCTAACATCTAAATTTTGACCATCAATATTGGTTTCTTGAAGGAACAAAATATCTGGAAAAACTTCCTTTTGGAGGGAGGCAACTACCCTTTGTTTAGAGAGCCCATTCAGGCCCCTGATATTCTAGGAAAGGCACTTCATTTATAATGTTTGGGTTTGGGCTTCTTATCCCTAGAGATCCCCTATTTTTTTGATAGGACTTCAATTATAATTATATTACTCCTAGATCCTTTCCTTCCTCAATATTTAGCAGAGCTTAAGACCCATTGGCAATCTTAGAATATGTTTCTCTTCCTCAGAGTTTTATTTAGGGTATTTTCCATATTTTTCTTGATGCCCACATCCACACAACCCTTTCTTTGGCTCCAGGTTTTGGGGCTCAGGGATCCTTTCTCTAGGTGGATCTTCGGTAAGCTAGGTGGGGACTTTGCACCTTAGGTCATCATTTAGACAATAGGTTTCTCAAAGGTAGAGCCTAACCTTAAGTTTTCAAAGGAATCATGAAGGAAAACTTATGAAACAATAGTTTTAGAAAGAGGATTTGAAGGGCCTACCTCAAGCATCTTCAATGTTGTAGGCTCCTCTTTCTCCTCCAGTTGACCTAGGATGGTAGCAAAGATAGGAACCTCCATAAATGATCTCTACCTTAGACATCTTTGGGATTTGAGCACCATCCAGTTGATACTGAGCACCACCCTTCATAGGTTTAGCTGAATTCCCCTCTATAACCTTAGGAGGATATAGGATAAAACTCTCCTTTTGAATCCACTTCTTATTAGCCAATTTTTTATTTTCCATGTTTGCTTGATTATTTGGATGGTATTAGTCTAATGAGTGACCAATGTTTCTACACCCCGAGTAAACACTCGATCTATTCACGTAAATAATGGGTTGAATCCAAGAACCTAGGTACAAAGTGAGCTTAATGGAAGAAGGAAGATCCACCTCCGAGTCTTCCATAACACACAACCTTGCAAACACCATTTTAGATTTAGCTTTGGTCACTGAATTAAATTGAATAAAGTCTCCCACTACCTTAATCACTCCTCTTAGAATGTCATCATGCCAAAGGGAGATGAATTTAAAGGGGCATCAAGTTAACCTTATGAGTAAGCAAGTTGAATTCTAGCTCCAAATTTTGAAGGAATAATCTTCTTTTACCATAGAACTAGGAGCCTCCCCTTAGAATATGATTTGAATCTTCCACACAATTTAGCTTGATGAAAAAAGGCTTTGGGAGCCACAACTATTTCAGTTGCACCTAAAGGCTTCCATTTTTCCAAGGCCCACCTTTTAATCGAATCCAAGTCTGGCCTCGTCCCTTGAAATTTATCCACAAGACTATAATTGCTTTCCCTATGGTGCATTGAATTAGGTCCCTCAGGATACAAATTTCATTATCAATAGGGGAAAGGTCACAAATGATATTTGATCTGACCATATTGATACCTTTAGATGCCATGATAGCATAGGAATTATTAGAGTTAAAGGTTTTGGAAATAATATGGTGGCCTTGGGAATGGGCCCCACTTTCCAACTTACCTTGAGAGGATCCGTGATCTCCCAAAAGAATCAAATGATTGCCCTTGGGAACCTCACCTGAAAATCCATCAACCTAGATAAAAAGTGCCTCCTTCACCTTCAAATCGACCTCCTTTGCCACCTTGAGCACCTGCTCTCATCGTCCTTCCATAGTCCCACATGATCCAAATTCAAAATCTCCCAGACCAACCCTCTCCCAACCTCCTCTCTACCATTCAAAATCTAACTCATGTTCCCCCATTTCAAAAATATTATGTAGGTTGTTAGGTAGTTGTTCTCTAAGTTTGGTGATTGTTGGAGCCCAAATATGCAACCTATTCACAAAATAAGAATATGCAACAAGAGGCACACCATGCTTTCCATGGTTCTAACACAAGCTAAAATGAATTCTCACGATGCACACACGTAGGATCTAGAGTAATGTTGGTAGAGTTTCTCTAAGCATAATCTCACTCTCTTGCAAATGAAAGGAAAAAGAGGGCTATTTGTAGATTTTGCTAAGGGTGAGGGGGTGGTGAGGTGGAGGTGAAGTGGCATGGATTCACCATGCTTCATTTATATTTTTAGGATGGATAAAGTCCTAATCTCATCCATATACATTAAAAGAGCATGGGAGGGGGTGTGGGTACATGGGGATGTAGAGAGTAGGGGGTAAGGTAGACTAGGATGATGGGGTAGATTATGGTGATGTGTACCTAGGCTAGGTGAGTGGGATGGTCACATGGTGATCATGGACTAGGTGTAAGATGGGGATTAGTGGGGCAAAGGTGTTGAGGTGAGTAAATTATTGTTCTTAGGGTAATAATACAAAATAATTGGATATTTGGAGCATTTTGCAAAACAATTAAACATTAGCACTGCACAAGGGATAATGTGATATTTTTAGGTGTCAACACTACTACTTGTATTAGTTACCCAATTTATTTCTACTTATTCTAGGGACATAGATGATTCCATAACATATCTCCATAGTATTTCTACAACCTCTTCCTGACTTAACTGATATTACGTAGGATCATTGAATTCCTCTTGTCACCTTTCATCTTGAATGTGCCTTGGTATTTCTTTAGTTGTTATTTGTTAATCAAGTTCATTTTATTCCTCCTACCTTCTTACTTCTCTTTCATTCAATATTTACATTGTATCATCCAGCTCCTTGATAATCTATGTTGTCATTCTTGCATTATACATACTCAAAGTTTTATAGTCTTTATGCAACCTTTGCTCTTCATCATTCATTCTTTTTTGTAAGAACCCCATTTGAGCTAATGGACTTAATTCCACAAACTCTCCATTCCCAATTCTTCTTCTATTTTCAAGAATAGGTAAATACTCTCTCCATTCTTTAGTTATGTCTAGGAATTGTACGTGCACCTGTACTCTTTGTCATTCATCAGGGTGAGGTACTAGTTCTGGTTGCTCTATTACAGGTTTCACTTCTCTATCTTCTAAAAATAGCCTTTCTATTGCCATATATTCTTCATTCTAATGTTCTTGATTAATTTGACTTGATTCCCTTCTCTCGTGCATTCTTTCTTGTCGTGTTGCTTCATCTATATGAATGAACAAATATTGTTCTTCCACTTTGTAAGGTTTCAACCTTGACCCATTTACTATTTCAAGAATTACTATTATGTCCTATTTCTAGAATTAAACCATGTAATTATTCATAATTTCTATCACTTGAAAGGATCCAAGCCATAATATCTTCAACTTCTCAGGCTTGATGTCCCATTTTCCATTATATCTCAAAACTAAGTCACCTGGTTTTAATTCCATATTTTGTAGTTGTTTATCATGCCACAACTTTCTTCTTTGTTGAGCCACTTTAGTTGCCACTATGCCATAACCCACTTTTCTTCTAGTTGGACTAGTATTGTGAGCCTCTTCTCTAGGCACTCCTGGTCTCCTAAATGGTTCTCTATTGCTACCCTCAAACTGGGTACCAAAAACTCTACTAGCACTACTATCTCATACTCGTACATCAATTGGAATGACATGTGATTTATTGTTGGCTTAAAGGTCATCCTGTACTCCCATAGGATTGATGGTGACTTTTCCTCCCAATCTACCTCTTCTACTCCATAGGTCTTATACATAATGGGTGCCAAAATTTTATCCGTTGCCTCTGCTTGCCCATATGCCCTAGGGTAATACTATAAGAAAATCACCTATATAATCACAGGATAATTTCTATAGGATCTTACAATATTTCTCACACATAAAAAACACTAAAATATTATTGATAAAATCTACTATAGCAATGCATAAATGCAATGCTACGTCAATACATGATACAAATATTTATCTTCAATATATAATTACATGAGACTCTTCATATGCATGTCTCTTGACCTTTTCTCTTCTCTTACATATTACATAATGATAAACTATCTCATTATTACTCAACTCCTACTTCTAAACATTACACCTAACCTACATAACTCACACTTACCTACTTGACACCTCATACTCATGACTCTTCACTTATATACATGATACCTACTATAAACCTAAATACTAAACTAATTCCCTAAATGCTAACACATCCTACACAAAATATTTAGAAAATGACCAAACAATGTGATAACTCCAACATCCCTATTATATTATTTGGTAATATTATTATTTTTTCTTCCAAATAAAAAATAAAATCACTTGGGTGTAATATTTTTTTTTCTTCCAAATAAAAAATAAAATCACTTGGGTGTAATATTTTATTTTCTTCCAAATAAAAAATAAAATCACTTGGGCTTTAGACGCATTTCATGTGCTGCCTCTAGAATTTCCACTTACATATGTGCCTAGAATATGAAGGCCAAATGCCATAGCTTCAATGGTGTTACTTCCAAATGTCTCTCCAATGCCCTATGCATTTATGACATATACATCAACTGCAACATATAGTGGTGCAACATGAACCGTTGTTGACGTCCACAACAGCAACCTTGCAAGCTTAGGGTGGTGAGATATTAATTCTAACATACTCTTCATATAAGGCACCTTGTTGCTCTTTTGAGATTTTAATTATAACATACGCTTGATATAAGGCTCCTTGCTGCTCTTTTATCCAACTGAACCAATCAACAACTTACGTGTTTGATTCCTATTTCTTTCCAAATCAGTGAAGTGTGAGATTGGATGGTGTACTTATGAAGCTTGCATTTTGTACAGGGTGTTATTTCCAAGCAGCCATTGCTGAAATGGTCTTACTTGAGGTATATTTTCCTCTATTGATATTAGGAAAATCAGATAAAACTCAAGAGATCCTGTTGCTCTTTACAATAGGATCTTCACCACCAAAAGCATTCTTGGAAGTTTCTATGGACTACACATGATCTGCATTTATCTTTGGAATAAAATTTTCATCAACTATCATCAAGGTTTCCTTTAGTAAGATCAATTAACCTTTTCTTGGATTGATACTACTAAGAGTCATCACAAACATACTACTTCTGACTTCTCGTAGAGATTTTTTTTTCTAACATTCTTTCAACACTATACAATGGAGTATTCAAGGCAGTTTGTAATCCTGCTACAAAAGCAAGCTCATCGTTGACAGAAAGAAGGACCACTTCTAATGTGAAAGGCAACTTAGTGCCTTCTTCTGCACACTAGGCCAACCATTGTTGAGGTAGCTGCTCACCATTGTTGAGATTATAGCTCTGATAGGAACACTATTGCTTTTACCTTCTATAACATATGTTTGGAGTAATCAAAATATTCATGTTGGTTCTCTATAATCCACTAAATCAATCTGTCCGAAGCTCTTTTATAATGAAGAAGATAATGCTCAGTTCATAATGCAAAAACAATAGAGCCAACAATGATAATGTTTATCATTTCCAAACCAAAAATAACCTCTTTCACAATTGACAATCCAATAACATTATTTAATTTGATCCCATATTGGAAATACAATACCTCACTGTCACCAATATTTTTTTTTGTTTTCACTGACAATCTATAATTGTGTTTTCCATTTTGTTTATTGAAGATCGTCCTTCTCAATTTACAGATTGTTCCTTCCAATTATAAATTTTCAATTAATCTTTGATTTAATCATCAATATTTCAAATTCGTGAATTGTTTTAATTATAATAAGAATATGCCAACCAAAAAAAAACTGCCATGTCTTCGGTTTATTTTCTATGACATGGGCCAATTCTAGCAGTTTTCCTAACTGTGACAGTAAATTAAAGCTTGTGCAATATTCCTGACGTTCTTTCCAGCATACACGTATACGTAACAAGATATTGTAACATTTTTTAAATAGTCAATCGGAAATATATTACCTCTCTATGATTGTTGTTACAAGCCTTCTTTTTAGCTTAAGTTTTCCAAATTTTCCAGGTATTTCAACTCTCTGGCCTGTAAATGACGATTGTCCTCCTTTGCTCAATGTATCTTCCTATGCTTTTCTTAGCGTTCTTTATAATCTTCTCTTACAATCTTTCAAATATTCCAAATTTCCTATTTTTTTTTTTGTTCAATGTTATATTTGGAATTTTCGTTCGAATTTAAAAAGAAAAATCTTCCTTATATTTCCTTTCAATTTCAATTCAAATTTTAAATCTTCTTATATCTCCAACAATTATTCTTTGTTCCTCCAAAATTTTCTTCTCTTTAATAAGATTGTTTTCTTCAAATTAAATCTGCTTTAGGTGGCAATTTTTTTTTTCTTTTGCAATTTCCAGCAATCTTTTCAACTGGTTATCTTCAACTTTGGGCAAACTCAGCTCTTTTTTTTCTTCAATGTTTGGGTGAACTCAATTTGACTTCTTCCTTCTTACTTCTCTTCTTTATCTTCTTCTTTAATCTCCAATCTTTGTAGATGTGTATTTGGATTATCATAGATAATTTCAATGCAACCATAAGCCTTCCTTCTTTAAGACTTGGCTTCTTACAAATAATGTATTCTCACTACCTGTCCTCTACAAATATGGGCTTTCCCTCCTCAAGGCTTGGCTTCGTCAAAAAAATATCTTATTGTTATCTCTTTCAAATCTGTTACCAATGTTAGAAAATTACCTCTATATTCATATGATAATTTCCATAGGATCTTACAATATTTCTCACATAGTAATGCACACATAAAAACACTAAAACATTATTGATAAAATCTACTATAGCAATGCATAAATGCAATGCTACTTTGATACATGATACAAAGCTTTATCTTCAACATATAATTACATGAGACTCTTCATATGCATGTCTCTTGATCTTTCATTTTCTCTCATATATTACTTAATGATAAAGTTTCTCATTATTTCTCATAACTCCTACTTCTAAACATGACACCTAACATACATAACTCACACTTACCTACTTGACACCTCACACTAATGACTTCACTTACACACATGACACCTACTATAGACCTAAATATTAAACTCACTCCCTAAATGTTAAACACACCCTACTCCAAATATTTAGAAAGTGATCAAATAATATAATACCTCCAACAAATACATACTAGACAACAAATGCAAAATCTTGAATTTCATTGTTAGCTTCTTACTTACTTCATTCACAAAGTGATCTCCTCTATCACTTGTCAATTGTAAAGGGATTATAAATCAGGTTATCACTTATCCATACAAAAACCAAGCTATACTCTTTGTCAAGTTGTTTGGTAGTGCCCTAACAACTACCCATTTTGTTCGGTATTTAGTTGCCACTACTATATACCAGCACTTCCTCCTCTAACTTATCCTTAGAGATCCCATAAAATCCAAGCCCCATATTTCAAATAGTTCCTATGGAAGGAATGTATGTAATGGCATGAAGTCCCTTTGTAACAACTTTTCAACTCTTTAGCATGTATCACACACTTTAACATTTTTTTTTGCTTCACGATAAAGGGTGGGCCACCATAGCCCTACTAGAAGCACCTTCCTTGTGGTTGTATTTGGTCCTATATGTCGTCTTGCTATACCTTCATGAGATTCCTTTTAAAGTTAGCTTTACTTTTTCCTCCATTAGGCATCTCCTTAAATTTCCATCTGGTCTCATCTTGTACAACAACCCAACTGTCAATTGAAAAGGTCTTGACTATCTAATTATCCTTCTCCTTTCTACTATTGGTATATCCTTTGGCATCTCTCCTATGGATATATACTCTCCAATTAACTTATACCATGATGGTATAACACTCATTGTAAACAATTGAGTGTTAGGAAATTCATCTAACACTCCTATAGATTCTTCTGAGTGGATCCTTGACAATTGATTTGCTATTTCATGTTTCTTTCTAGGTCTAACCACTACCCAAAATATAAGTTCTTATAAAGTCACAAGCCACCTGCTAACTTGTCCATGTATAGTTGGTTTATTTATTAAGTACAACAACATCTAATGATCTACACAAAAGGTGAAAGGGTTGGCTAACAAATAATGTCTAAATTTCTATATAACATAGATCATTCCAAGTGCTTCCCTTTTGGTTGTACTATAATTATTTTTAGCTCTCGACATCAACTGACTTGCAAAGTAAATAGGTTCGTCTAGCCTAAATTACCCCTCTTGGACAAGTGCACATCCAATTATAAAATTGGATGTCTATGTGGACATGAAACTCTTTGTTCCAATCTAGAAACACCATAATGGGTATGCATACTAACTTTACCTTCAAATCCTCAAAGCTTACTTGATGTTCCTTTGTCCACTTAAAAGGAATATTCTTTCTCGTCAATTAATCTAATGGGTGTAACACATGGGAAAAATTTCTAATCAAGATTCTATAGTATCTTATCAATTCCAAATAATATCTTCAATGAAATTATGTCATATGGTTATTCCTTGTTCACTATGACATGAATCTTATTAGGATATGTTTTCAGCCCTTCTCTACAAATCGTGTCCCAATAGTTTACCATGTGGTATGATTTACTTCTATTTACCTGGGTTCAGTGCTAAGCAAGCACACAACCTCATGTATTCCTCAAGTTATTGTAAGTGCTCTTCCTTCTCCTCATATAACAACCAATCATTTGTGAAAGCTTTCAATTTCCTATCAATAGTTTCTCAAATATATACAAAACAATCCTTTAGAATGTGGTGGGGGCATTACACAATCCAAAATATTTTCTATTGTATGCATAAATACCATTATCCACAACAAATATTATCTTCAGTTTGTATTTCTCCATAATACTTATCTAATTGTAGCCAAAAAATCCATCTAATGAGTGGATTTCATGTCCAACTACCTCCTCCAAGATTGAATCAGTAAATGGTATTGGAAAGGGATCCTTTATTGTTACAACATTTAGACTTCTAAAGTCTACACATATGCATATTTTGTTCACTTCATTCATTAAAATGATGATAATTAGTGACACCCATTCGCTCATTATGACTTCAAAGATTATGTTGATATTCAACATCTTGTCAATTTTTACACTCACCAAAGTTGTGTACTTAGGGTTCATTTCGTATTGCCTTCTTCTCACTGGTAAGACACCTAGGATCAACTGGATCTAGTGTACACCCAGCTTTGGAGGTATCCCTTTCAAATTTGTATGTCCATGCAAAAAATTCCTTGTATTGTAAGAAATTTTTGAAAGCTACTTCTTTCAACACTAGGTCCCACTCATCTTCATAATGGATTATCTTTTATTCTCCTTCAATTTCCAAGTTTACCTTGACCATATTTGGCTCTTCATATTTCATATTTTCAGGTTTGTCTATTTCTTTTCCCAGTGAAGGAGTCCTCTATCTGATTGATTATCATCCTCACTACATTCTTCAAGGTGCAAATTCCCTCATTCAATTTATATGTGCTATCTTCATCTAAATAATTGCTCAACTCATCATTCATCTCAAGATTTTCACTTATAGTCTAATTCTTCAAATTATTTATATATTTGTGTTTTCCTTTCTTGAATGTAATCCTATCCTTTTCCCAAATATGATTAATGTATTCCATTCTCAACCATCCTCTTCCCATCAACACATCGTATGTTGGTTTTTGTATTGTTATTACAACGAAGTCCATGATGAATTACTGGTCTACAATATTTATCTTTTGAGTCATTAAGAATCTCTTAATTTCAATTCATCCACAAGATTAACACTTGATAAAAATCTCTTAATTAAGTTTTCTCTATAGGAAATTTTAAAATAAAAATGGAGCCCCAATCTCTTTCCAGGTTTTCTCTAATAGCACATTAACACTTGATCCTTCATCCACAATGACTTGTGTGAACTTATGGTCTAGTATATCAATGTGAATTAATGTTGGCTTCTTACCAATATAGATCATTAACACTATTGGATCAATAAATTGATCCTTTCTTTTCACTACTTCTAAATGGCTTTGCAATTTCATTACTCTCCATGGCTACAAATCTTCTTCTATTATTGCATGTAGTGTCGACATGGTGCTTGTGATAAGTAACTCATGAAGGTCTAGCAGATTTGCAAGATCTAGAATCCATGCAAGTGTTTTCTCATCTCAAAACCTTAGTTGGCAGGTTTTACTTATGTGCAAAGGAGGTTCACCAAGAGTGTATTTAAGAAATCACTCTAAATCCTAAAGTTTGGTGTGTATATTACACAAACACCTAAGTTTTTTTTATCTCTAAAGAAGTACTATTAGCTATATAAATACTTTAATTAAAATGCATAAAACAAGGTATATAAGAATACAAGAGCTAACCTAAATGCCTTTCTAATTTCTTGCTAAAACAAGAGTTACAAGAAACTAAAATCTTATTTTCTTTCAAGCAAGGGTACAAGGAAAATGTGCACGCATAATCTACCCTAATGTAAGCTACATGAAATTTTGTTTATTTCCTAAGTTAGAGGAGATAAATAAATAAAATAAAAACTAACACTATAGTTTCTTTGACTTCCTCATTTTTTAAAATATTTTAAAATAAAATAAAGCAAAAGACTATGCTTGTGAGTTCTTTGATTTTTCTTATTTTATTGTGTCTTGCAATAGGGTAGAGATGCAAAAAATTAGCAAACAAAGAACAATAAACATAAGAAACTAAATTTTTTCAAGAGATTACCTTATCCTATGTTTGGGGTGAAATTGCACTTTGTCTAATAGGCTAGTGGTTTTGCGGTGTCACACTACTCAGGATAACATTGTGATTCTATAAAACCTGCAAATATAAACAATAAAGTTAGAATAGTTTTGTTAGGTTCTCGAGGTATGCCTAAGCAAAGGAGTCTGAAAGCTCCCTTGGTTTGAAATCAAACCTTGAGGTCCCTTTTAAAATATAAAATATGCATGGAAATGAAAATGACCAATCATTACAAAGTAATATCATGCCAAGTCAAGGAGAGGTGCAATATTAGACAAAGAGCAAGGGAATGAGAAGAGTAGTTGTTGCAAAAAGGGTTGTAGAGGTTGATTTGGAGAAAAATCGTGCCTAGTTGAGTTAGATCATGATCTCGATTGTACATGACGTAGGTTTCTATTTCTAGTGATAAAAGGGCACTGAGGAAGAGTTAGAACAAGGTTCTAAATATTAGTCATAGGAAACAAAGGACATAGGGGTGTCTAACAGGGTAACTTAGGCAATATTGTCCTTTGTGAAACTAGGCATGATCTTGCAACAAAGGAGCTAGGGGATAAGTAAAGAAATAAAAATAGGTCTATAGGTGAATGAGGGTTTCTAAGAGAGTCCTAGTGAAGAAAGAAAGGGTATATTGAAAAGGTAGAGAAACAGGGAGTGTGAGCTTTCCTCCAAGTTTTTTGCCACAAACTCATGCCTTAGTGAAGTAGGTCATAATTTTACCTATGCAAGCATGCCAAAAACAAGCAGAGACTAAAATAATGTCATCCAATTGAGCTAACAAAAGGTAAGGAATAAAGCAAAATAAAAGCATAAAAATTTATTATCATAAAAATAATATAAAAATTGGCAAGGAGCAAGAAAAAATAGAGTAAAACAACTAAGAAGAGAGGAGCTCTTTCCTAGCCTACAAAAATAGCCTTTACACACTCCAAGCCAAGCATCAAGTGAAAATTTGAGCAAAAGAGATAGTTGAGTATTCAAAAAGTTTTATTAGCTAAGATAGTTGCTTACAAAATGAAAACCTAAGGCCTACTTTTATAACCTTATTGGCTTTGGATGGAGAGGTTGGAAGCATTCATGGAAAATGAGTAAGGTAGTTGTATTTGAATTTTGCAAATCCAAAAGAGGTAACATTAGAGAGTGAGTGCAGGCACGAGTACTCAAGGGAGATAGCACCATTAATGGCCCAAATTCCTAAAAAGGGTAGAGGATCCAATATTTTTCATACTTTGATTTAGAATACAAAATCATGGGTTGCCTTTTGATATCGTGATTCCATAGATGTGACTATTGGAGGTCATTTTAGGTAGGGGATGGGTGGCTCTTCAAAAAGTGTGTAGAAATAGACTAAGCACAAGATGGCACTATGACTCAAAAGCCCGTGATTTTACCTAAATATAAAAATCCTTAGGATCTAAGGTTGGATGGATTAAAATTGAATTTTTGTTATCCTTGATAAGCAACTAAGGATAATTTGACTTATTTTACAGGGTCAATTTTGGATGTCAACATTTACCCCCTTTTTTATGTATTTATGGTGTAATAAATGCATCAAAAATAATTGTAGATACCCCAGGCTTGAATAAAATGGCTTCTAAAGGGGTACAAGGTTTAGGAAAATGGAAGGTGTAAAACGATGTGATTCTATGCATTTTGAAAATTTTGCATGCTTTATGAGGCATTAGTTGCACTAATACCCATGGTCAGGGTGACCCCTTGAGTTTCAAAGGGTAAGAAAAGGTCCTAAAGGAAAATCAAAATGACAAGAGGAACAAGAATGAGTAGAAGGAAAAGGGGAATGAGAGAGAAGAAGTAAAGAAAGGGGGAGGGCTAAAATATTGGGTGGATAAAAAGTGAATTTATTTTTATCGTCGTGATAGGAGGAAAGGAGCTTTGGAGAACACTGACACTTCTAGTTTGTCATTCAAAAATTACGAGATGCAAGGTTGGGGCAGTGGGTGTGGGAGCTCTGGTAGGCTTTGAATATCACTACTAGGATAGGGTAGAATTTATATTTAAGCAAGTTTTTGAATTTTTAAGAATTTTGGAAGGATTTTTACAAAAAAGGTGCACGATAGGCTGCATGATATTGTGAGGCACCTGCAATAACGTGATCTGCAATTTCATGGTTATCCCATGATAAAGTGGTCTGTAACTTTATGGCTACCCCACGATATTGACCGACTAGACCATCGTGGAATCTGAGCATTCATAAATAGGCTCTATTTCATGATTTCATGCAGATCATGAGAAAGGCTCAATAACGTGTAGGGGTAAATATGAGAAAGAAAGGATGAGAGAGAAGGGTTTAGAAAGTTAGAGAATAGAAGAGAAAATATTGCTAGAAAGTTGGAAATGATAGAAAATAAAGTAGATGTATTTGAAATTTGAGAAAATAAATTAATGATGATTAGGATTAATAAAGTAAAATTGATTAGATATGATTGAATGATAAGGAATATCACTTGAATTAATTAATATAATTTTATTTCTGATCTAATGATGATATGATTTGAATGGATTTGAAATAATGATGAAATTATTTGATGATTGAATTTGGACATCATAGAGCCATGATAGTGGTGACCTCACACATTGGAGGTGTTATTAGAGTACCTCACACTAGTAGATAAGGTTACTCCAGATATAGTGGACTATGTGACATTACTTAGATGCCCAGGATTGAGTGTGATTGAGCTATGATGACTACCTTGATATAGAGGTGGTACCTAGATTCATCCATATTTAGACTCCCCACAGGTGATATGACAGTCACACTAGAGGATGCATGGAGTATTATTGGGGTACCTATTTGAGTTAGGTCGGTGTGAAAGGCATACAACAAGAGATAAATGCTATAGATATTAATAGGGAATCTAGAGCATGAACTCACTGGTGACATGATTCACATGGATGATATGTTCAAGTGATATGGACTTGACAACCTAAGTAGCCTATTGAGTGAGGTTATGACTAGGTTGAGGTTGAGTCATACCATTTTATGGCTACTACCATGGGGTCTCAAGGGAGTGATCATTGAAATGCATGATGACCAAGTCTATTTTGTGTGGGAATAAGTGATCTTGGCTTGATTTTACTAGACCTTACATAATATCATGTACAAGAGGGGCAATAGCTTTGGGTGCTCGATATTATTACAAGTATGGTTTTGGGAGAATATTTCTATGAGATGATCATAAGGGATACTAGGGTGAGTGTGAGATAGGTAGAGGCCCATAGTATACCAATGAACATACCACTTTGAGTGAGGTCAAAGAGTTTAAGGCTCTTTAGCATGGGCACAACAAATGGTGGACTAGTCATGAGCTTAACATATTGTATGGAGTTCATGGTGGTAGAATTCAAGGTGGGTAGATGATGGGTTTGAGATAGCATAGGTTCAACATATTTGATGGATGATTACAAACTAGGGGGAGCAAGAACTACACATATACGATCGGGTGCAACAATAGTTTGGACTAGTGTAGTAGAGACCATAGTTATGGGATTACTATTATCATCATGTGAACATGGATATGGCTGGAGTTGATGGATGTCTTAATCCTACTAGATTTTATGAGGAGGACAAGGATCACCCACCATTGATATACCCAAGGGTGGATGATGTAGGAGTGGCCCATGAGTATTGGTAATGGTACCATGAGGTACATCGGACATGTATCTCTTTAGTAGTGCCTATCCAATGATGAAGAGTTATGAGTAGAAAGATACAATGGGTATTTAGGCATGCTTATCACCACATAGAAGAGAGGCAAAGAAAAGAGGAATGGCAACACATGCCAACAATGTTGAAGGTGATCATCGTTGATCCAAGCTAAGATAGGATCGAGTTATCGATGGTAGTCTCTCTAAGAGAAGAAAGAGACACGATAATTGCCCACATGGAGACAAAGGTGGGATCAAGCATGGCCATGACAAGGATATATCCAGTGATAATTGAGTAGCTATTAGAGTGAGTTGGGCAGATAGATGCCCTACAGACCAAGGTTAATGATCTAGAAGTGTAGACAAGAGGCTATGAGAAGATACTAGTTGATGATAGGAAGGCATATCATTAGGACCTAGCATATCTTTAGGCACAACTTGGCAGAGCCACCATCAAGAGATATCAAGTCTAGATTTATTAGGCCTAGAGGCTAGTTGATATGATAAGAGAGGTGGTCTACCTATCAATAGAGCATGATCAGATCATGATGGAACAAGATGCAACTAGGACAAAGATAAAGACTATGAGGAGAGGTGGCTAGGATAGATTGGAAGAGGCAACAAGCCAAGAGTGAGGAAAACATAGTCAAGATTGGTGAGAGACAAGACTAGATAATCCCTATACTTTAGGAGGATATGAAGATAACGTAGGATAAGGCATAATAAGTGAGAGAGAGGGTAATGTACTATAGTACACTCTACCACTAGGCAGTCTCAAAGGGGTAGAAACAACCATCACCTTCTTTTTGCTCATGAAGTAGGAGATAAAGCAAGATGAGGACACAAATAGTGTTGTAGTTTGTGGACATACCACCATCAAGATCATCGTTGATGAGAGGAGAAGGCGAGTCAAGCTCACAACTTTAGGATGGAGATGATGTATTGATTTTGGAATTGTAGCATACTTCTTGAGAGATATAGATAGGTGGATGAGTACACCAATTTTTATATCATGGCACATCGATTCACCATATGCAATATACTATTGATGATAAGATTAATGATATAGATTTTATTATTATTTATGATGGAAGAAGTGTTTTGTGATGCTTGATTATGTGTTGAAAAGTGATTATGAGAGGAAATGTGATATAGAAAAAATTAGGAGAGTAAAATTAGGAGGTTGTAAGGATGGTCAACAAAAGTATGTAAAGTGGTCTAAAGGGATAATAAGCATTGCATGGCCGATGTGATAAAGATCAATGTAGGTTGCATGGGATCAGTATGACCAAGATTAGCATCAACTAATGCAATGGTCTATGTGACTAATATTAGTGTGGTTCATTGGGACCAGTGTGAACAATATTAGCGTCAATCTAAGAGAATGATTAAACAAAAAGTAGGCTAAGGTGAAGTGATGATGGAGAAGAAGAATGATATAAAATCAACATCTAGCAGGATGGAATTCCCACCCACATCAAACCAAAACATGAATAATCACATGTTAGACCAAGAGGAAATATGAATTCCAATATTTTTAGATGTTGCTTTTAATGATTCATCCTAGAAAGGAGGATCTATAATGGAAAGAAGGTATTGATAAGCTAACAAAATAATTGACCTCATGCAAGGTATAATCCTTCACCTGCATTGGATAAGTATGCAAAATATCAAATTTCATCTTGGGAGGAGAGAAGAATTCCAGTCCAAAATGAAGTTAAGCAAAAGATGGGGTAAGATGAGAGTTATGATCAAGAGTATGGCAAAATATGACCTAATAGAGTATATATATATAACTTTGTATAATTGTCGATAAATTCCTATATATGTATAATATAGTAACTAAGTAAAATGGTCAATTACCAATGAAGACCTATAAAGAGTGGACAATAATTAATTAAGGTCTATATGAGAAAAAGTGAGCAGTGACCAGTGAAGGTCTATATGAGCAAAAATGAATGACCAGAGAAGGTATATATGAGAAAACATTAACAACCACTGAAGGTCTATAAAGTGAAATTGTGCTATGTAGAAAATATTTATAAGTGCTATGTACAATGGCCAATTAAGGTGTGTACAAACAATATTATTGGCAACCCAAGAGGGTCTAAGGCAATCGATAATCAATTAGAAACGTAGGATGTGATAAGATAACTGGCTATATGAATATGATAAGGAGATGCATAAAGGACATGCTTATTGCAAGTGAATGTGCAAAAAAATAGGTATTCCTCACTTAAGTGGATGGCACATAGGTGAAGATATGTTTGTCTTGCTTAAAGGGAAAATAAAGAATTCACCTTCATACAAATGTATAAGATGCCATATGTAAGTATTGTTGAGTCAAAGAGGAATAAATAGGATGAAATCCTATGTTATATGAGTCCAAGCACATGGAATTCATCATTTGTGCTAGATAGATATGCACAATATTGAAAATAAATCAGAGTAGATGATGAGTTCCAACTTGCTAAAATGTATGAAGGAAGAATTGACCATCCTTCAAAATATGTAGGGAGAAAATATAGAATATAGAGAATATTGTGAGACTAAATTTGATGGAATAAGCATCAATTATATGTGAGATTGACAACCTTGAGAAGTAGATGATGAGTTCCAACTTACTAAAATGCATGAAGGAAGGATTGACCATCCTTCAAAATATGTAGGGAGAAAAGATATAATATAGAGAATATTGTGAGACTAAAGTTGATGGAATAAGCATCAATTATATGTGAGCTTGACAACCTTGATATGTAGCAAGCATACCTTGGTACACATACTAAGGCCCAGATTTACTAATCACACACAACTTGGTGTTTGATGATCAATAGAATAAAGAGTATGTCAGCATGCAAAGGGGTGAATTAGAGATATTGGCAAAATAACCAACAACATAGCATTATGAGGTAAAAATATAAATGCAAGGATGCAAGCATATCCTACCCTCATTGTATCAATATCCTAAGATCATGCTAAGGAGGGGATGAGGTATATGGAAATGATAATTGAATATGTTAGGAAGCACAACATGATGGGGTATGATGATTAAAGAGGAAGATCCTAGTTAATGTTTTGGAAATCGAGAGATAGTCGTAGAATAACCAGTGGCCTATAAAATTCTAAACTAACATTTATTAGGTATCTAGGCTATTCTATGCCTATCCCCCTAAAGACAAAAGGCTAATAAGGAAATATTGAGAAGAAGAGAGAGTTGATGAAAAGGGAAAAAACCCAAACACCTTTATAAGTTATCATAGTATGTTTATTTTATTGATACAATGGACAAGTTGAAAGGTGCTTGATCAATAAAATCTAATGATCTAAGATAGTTTATAAAGAATGTAAGGGAAGACTAAAATAAGAAAGAGTGTGAGGATGAGGAGGCAAGTGTATATCCCTTAACTTGTTGAGGATATTTTTTGAAAAACTTGCATAGTCAAGGGATATACATGCCTAAAGATGAAAAGGTATAAAGAGAAAGTGGGGTTGCACTTTTTATTACCTAGTAGATGGAGTGATGGATTCAGCATCATCATCTAGCGACCAATGCAGATGCAAAGAATTACATATATGCAAGATATGATATAGTAAGCCATGATCAACCACTCAGTGCAACAAGTAACCAAGAGTTGAGAAGAACATGACTTGATCAAGGAAGGGAGTCATTGAAAGAGATGTTTTTTATAGAATGATGTATGGTTTGGCCCCTAGCCATCTCACAAATGGTCAAGAGTGGAACTTTATTTCCATATAGTGGTGGGCATTTTCCTATATACACAGGTTCCCATTAGTGGATGGGAAAATATCCCCTCTTGAGGATTCATGAGAGACGAGGAAGATCTAATAGAAAGATTGATTTATAAGATGATGAGGTAAAGTTATTAGAGAAGTTAAATAGATAAAGGAAGAAATGAAAACATCATAACAAGAAGAGAAAACCTAAATATTGGTGTACAAAGACCAATAGGTTTCTCCTCATCATGGGTTGGCAGGGATAAACGGGCAAGAACTAAGAGGCAGAGTTACTTGTGGAGTAGAAAAGAGTTTTAGATGATGTATCCAGGACCAAGGTAGAATCATAGATCTGCTAGCCATCAGTTACCTAGTGCTCTAGGGATGAAAAATGTATATTCTAATTAATATCATCATCTAACATCATCATAGATTCTATAACTCATGGTATGGATGAGTATCTAGGATAGGGATAATAGGTTGAGAATTTACATAAATGTCCTATTGAGAAAATGAGGAATAGTGTTTGACACATGATGGCACCTCAAAAATACAAGAAAAAAGAGATTCCTATAAATATTGGATATGATTGAGGATTCTCAAAAGAGAAAGCAATTTCATTTAGTATTGAGAGGGAAATAAGAGGTGTGAATTATCAAGAGAGCTTGCAAAGGGGATGCAAGGCTATGGTCATAAAGAACATTTGGAGTAAAAGGATGTCATTAAACTTGAAGGTGAAATTGTGCATCAAAGTTAGGATATAACCTATCCCTTAAATATATCTTTATGATCACAACACTAGGACCTAAATACCGAAGAAACTAACTTTAATAGGAGGGACTGAAAGGAAAGTGATATTGTAGTCATAAAGTATGATTGGAGGTGAAGTATGTCATATGGTTGTTGAGTTGGAAGTGCAATTGTGCATAATATCCTCCTTCAATACGTACTTTATGATCACAACACCTAAATTCCTAAAAATGATGGAATTAGTGAGGAGCAAACATGGCCTACATTGTTATGGCCTGAATGGAATCTAGAAGGAGAAGCGAGGTTTCTCTTCAATGCTTGATTTGAGCCTAGAATTTTGATGATAATTGAAAAGAGAAGCATCACTTGTTCCCTAAATAAGGACCCATGAGGAAGTTTAACGTAGAAGGTGTGGTTTTCTAGGGTGTACTAAGGGGGGAAGGTGAAAGAGGTGAAGTGAAATGCAAGTAATCCATGCAAATAAAAATTAAATTTTGCTAGTGTCGAATTACCCATGTATATATGAAATGGGGTAATCATGGCATCCTATGGATAAAAGTATATGTAAGGTAAGCCAATGTCTTAAGGGCGGGGATCCATTAGCACTAGTGACCTAATGCAAGTGTAATGCATATGAGCTAACATGCCCAGTTATCATCATTGCTTCAATGCAAAGTCCCTAGATCTAAATGAGCAAGCAAACTATGCATATGAGAAGCAATCATGCATATATCATGACAAACATTTATGCAATTATGAAAAGCAAATGTGAGAAGGAATGTCAAGCAACCATGCAAAATATGACAAGCAAGCATGCATGTGTGGTAGGCAGACATGTAGTATCATCAAGGAATAACACAATATGATCAAGCAAATGATGTAGTATGGCACTAAGGATATTTGGAAAATTTGTAGAAGCATAGGTCTTAAGTCTATATTGATGAGAACCAGTAATCTAGACAGTAGAATATATATATATTTTTTGAATTTACATGGTGGAATCGGTAGCCGCCATGAATCCGGGCAGGTTGTCCAGCTTTTTATGGACACCATAGTATTCTACGTTGTCCATCTCGAAAGCTACCACACAGATCTTCGCATAGTTCACCCCTATAACCATCATGCCACAATCATTTTAAACCTTTTACACCACTGAAAGCACCAAGAAATGGACAAGCATTCAGTCCGACGAGGCCTGATATTTAAAACTTGGAACTCTACCCCCCTTATGGGGTTTGGATGAACCAATTGGTCTACACCTCGGACCTTACATAGTATAATATTGAAGGACAAGTTGAGGTATTGAACTGTGATTGTGCTATAACCAAGAATTGTTGGCAAGAGATCTCATCATCAAGATCTTAGCCTCTCCTCCAAATTTTAAAAGATCTAGATAACTCCATCATATAGGCAAGCAATCATAAAAAAGCATAGTCATGCATAATACCTCTTGATGTGCACAATGTTCATGGCTTCTTTAAGATATTGTTTGTCTAAGATTGTAATATGATAGGCTTTGAATCCAAACTTAGTCATAATGATAAAGGGACCTAACCAATTAGTTTCAAACTTACCGTTTAAATTAGTTTGAGCATTGGTGTTCTTTTGAATTTCTTTAAGGACTTTGAAGGAGTGATTGTGTACCTTTTTGGTGTAGGCATGCTTGAGCCTATTTTGATAGGCTTGGAGATGCTCTAAGGAATTGATACATATTTTTTGAGCAACTCTAATTGATCTAGGTGAGCGAGGTGATATTCATCACCAACCAAAGCATCTTGCAATAAGATGCATAAAGAAGGAATCTCAAGCTCAAATGGAAAGACTACTTTAGTTTTTTATACTAGCATGTATGGGTTGCACCAATTGGAGCATGCACACTAGTATAATAAGCCCATAATGTTTTATTGGATGCTTCTACTTGGTCATTTCCTTGAGGATAATGAGTAGACCATTTATGTTGAATTTTATAACTAGTGCACACTTTATGGATAAATTTATTATTAAAATATGTTCCATTATCTGAGATGATAATAGATGGGATTCCTTAACGTTAAAGGATTTGGTTCATGATGAACTTAGCAACTTGGTCTCTAGTGACTATGGATAAAGGCATGGCTTCTAACCACTTGGTGAAATATTCTATGGACATAATGATGAATTTATGGCCATCATAAGACATAGGGTCAATCTTACCAATGATGTTGAGGCCCCACATAGAAAATGGCCAAGGGAAATTTTTTGGCTTTTAAGCCTTACTACTAAAAAATATCACAAGTCTTAAATATAAAATAGCCACAATATTAAAGGTAAAAATAATAATGATATAAGTAGAATAATTTGTGAGCAAATTAATATGTATGTCAAGGCTTATATAATAAAGCAAATAACATTCATTTATATACTACAATATGAATGTAAATGGACTATGCCATTCATGAACTATGCATAAAGAAAACTTACATTATTAATTGCTCAAAATTTTGCATACAAGATTTCTTCCTGTTACAACTCTGTAATC
Source organism: Wollemia nobilis (assembly GCA_028583015.1). NCBI lineage: Eukaryota > Viridiplantae > Streptophyta > Pinopsida > Araucariales > Araucariaceae > Wollemia > Wollemia nobilis. The sequence continues at coordinate 14,050,212 of JAQPPZ010003077.1, read as the reverse complement.
TCTTGGATTGTACTTTTAATTGTTATTATCATAATATAGCCATAGTAATATGACTCTTCACATACTTGACTATTGCTCTCCATATGCTAAGTCTCATGACTCTTGGCTTATCATCTTACCACTTGCATACTAGATGGACACTTGACTCTACAACACTTGCACACATCTACATGACTCTTCCACTTCTACATGCACTCCTAATCTAGGACACTTGTGCACATCCTTACATTACATATATACACTCTTACATACAAGACACTTGTGCACATTATCTCAATCTATAATTTCACTCTAACTTACATAACACTTGTAAGTTTCTTGCACATTGAAACTTGCATAAAAGAGAATATAAATCACACTTTAAACTATAGACTCATCCTAATATATTACATATTTACAATCGTACCATGAAGGTACCATGGGGGTACATTAGCAGGTACCAAATCATGTAATATAACTCAATAGAAGTAATATCTTACAGAATTTATGAGGTTTTATGGATTATAAGGTTATCATAACGTTGACACTTGTCATAGTGTCAAACATAATCACATGTATATTTCTCCATAGAAGGCCAATAATAACCTAGTCAAAGGAGATTTTTGGAAATAGTATTACCACTAAAATATCCATTACATAATCATTCATGAGATTCATGAAGAGCTTATTTGGTTTCCTCGAGAGCTAAGAATCGTAAGAGGATGTAATCAAATGAACGATAATATAAGATAGGTTATATGAGATCTAGGGCATGGACAATTACAAAAATATGTAGCAATATTTGTTTAATTTGGTTAGGTGATATGATAATGGAAGGGGATGTGAGATATGTCTTGAGAGCTTCAAAGGGTTTTTGGCACTCATCATCCCATGGAAATTCTACATCTTTATGAAGGTTCTTAAAGAAAGGTTGACACTTATCTACTAGTTGTGATATGAAACACTTAATGGCTTGGATTTTACCTTGTAAGCTTTGCAATTCTAACATATAAGTAATGGGTGATATTTTATTAGGATCTACTTCAATGCCTCACCTAGACATGATGAAACCTAATAGTTTGCCAGATGTGACTCTAAAGACACACTTAGAGGGTTTTATGCAAATATTATATTCTCTTAATCATTCAAAGATACACCTTAGGTATTGTGCATGAGTTTCACGATTAATGGAATAACCAAAAATATCATCCACATAGTCTTCTATAATATCATGCATTACATCATGGAATATATATGTCATAGCCCTTTGATAGGTGGCACCTACATTATTTAGGCTGAAAGACATGACTTGATAGCAAAAGGTGCCCTAAGGGGTGATGAAGACAATTTTAGTTTGGTCTTAAGAGTAATATCTATTTGATTATATCTTAAGAAACCATCCATTAAGGATATAATACCAAATCGAGCTGTGAAATCTACAATCATGTCAATATTGGGTAAAGGGAAATCATTTTGGGACAAGCCTTATTGATGTATCAAAAGTCCGTCCATATTATAAAAATGCCTTCTTTCTTGGCAACGAGCACAATGTTTGAAATCCAATTAGAATGATCAATAGCTTTGATGACATCGACATCAAGGAGCTTTTGGAGCTCCTATTTTTCTTACAAGGCAATTTTAGGATGCATTTTTAGGAGCTTTTGTTTAATAGGTTTGGGATCTGGTCAAGCTACTAACTAGTGCATAACTAAAGAGGGGTATAGTCCAAGCATATCAACATATGATGAAGCAAAAATATCTTGAAAATCAATTAAAAAGTTAGTAAGATTATCTTGTTCTATTGGAATTAGAGCTTGTCCTAGTTTAAGAATTTTAGGGTTATTTGTAGTTCTAATATTGATTTCAATAGTTTTATCAATAATAATTTGTGATTCATCATCATATTGAGGAGGGGTTGTAAAAACTTTAATTCTTCATGGTCATATAGAGTAAGAATTATTTGATCTTCTTATTTGATTTTAGTGGATTCAATATCTGCTATACAAGGAAAAAATCCATCAAAGAAGAAGTTGTTTTGAAGGATATATTCATGGGGAATGTCATAGAAAGTATCCCCCATTACATACTCATCTTGGGTAGCAATTAATTTAGGATTAACCAACATGATGATATTAGTACTGTAAATATTATTGAAGAGGGAAAAGGAGGTTCTTCATCTTGATCATCCTAATCAAATCCATTTTAGGAGATGAATTCTTTGTAAGTTATGTTTTTATCATCATTAGTATCCATGGGAAAAGGTTGATTTTTATTAGGGATATAACCAATTCCACATCTTTCAGGCCAAGTTTCAACTTCTAATGGTTTTTTAATCCCTTGTCCATCAGAGCCTAAAGCCTTTCCTTGATATCCCATATTAGTGAATATTTGTTTAGGGAGAGGATAATCTTTAGATAGATAACATGTGGCAAATTGTCTTTCAATGGGAAATGGGTTGTTACCACTAATTATTTATTTGCTTGAGGTCCCCATGTAAGTTAAGGTACATAAACCAATATGCACTACTTTACCTTTGTAATGAGGGTAGTCCTAAAGTTCTAAGCAAAGGCAGTAGCATAGCAAGGTCTATGAAATATTATTTATTAATTTGATTAGTTCAAGTGTTGATATTTCGAAGATTACTTGTTAGATATTGATCATTAATAGTTATATTTTTAAATTATTCAATTACTTGTGATAAGGAAGATGATGAATTAAAAGAAGATGGAAGTTCATTTAGAGATATAGAGGGAAAAAAAATTATTTTGGCTAGGTCTACTTCAACCATTGTATAATACTTAAAGGGTTGAGGATAACCAAGAACATGAATAAGTTTATTTTGATATTCATATTTAAGACATTGATGAAGAGTTGAAGGGATAACCTTCATGGTGTGAATCCAAGGGGTTTGAAAAGGTATTACATAGAAGAGAATATTGATAATTCTTGGTCCAACATTAAGAGGTAAATTTATGCTCCCACAATATTCTTGGGCTCCATTATTGAATGCTCTTATGATGATGTTAAGATCTTCTTCCCCCATACCAAAACATTCAATGAATATAAGGCTACAAACATTCAAGATAGAACCATTATCTACCAATATCCTTTAGATGAATTTATCTTCTATGTAGCCTATGATATAAAGGAGAGATTATTCATGCATGGTGATGAGCCACATAATTGCTCATTTTTTGTACTCTTTTCCCCATAATGTGCGGCACTTATTCTTGTAGATATAAATATTTTATGGAAATTATATATATAATTAACAGTTTATTTTGCATGTTTTCTAATATTTGTCTTTAAGTGTAATTTGTGTAGATTTAGTGGAAATTGTTGCATTTTGGCATGTTTTCATCGAGGTCCCACTCGGACCTGGCACTTGCAATTTTATGAAGGAAAAACATCTATGAAATATCGATGAGAGGTATGAAGTCAGGTGCCCAAATTCCTTTGAAGCACCTGACTTCCATTCGACACTTAACTATTAGGTGCCTGCTTCGTTAGGTGCCTACTTCCCATTAGGCACCTACTTTCCATTAGGTACTTTACTTCCCGTAAAGTGCATATTTCTGTTAGGTGCCTGCTTCTTGTTAGGTACCTACTTCCTGACTTCTACATACAAGGTGCCTACTTCTTGACTTCTTTAGATGCGGTGCCTGATTTCCACTAATGCCAAACTCTAGCATGACTCTGTGGTAGAAAAATAGAGCGAAACTTTAGCAACCAACATAAAAAGAATTCTAACATTGAAATCAGATATGGGACAATGTCAAAGATGACTCACCACCCATTTTCTAGCTGCTATGTAAATAATTTATGTAAATTAGGTAAATAAATATCAGATGTATTCTAGAAATAGAATATGTTGAAATATCATGATATTTTGCCCGATTCCTTCATTTAAGCAAGTAGTTGTAAAAGTGAATCATTTTTTGATTTGTTTTGAGAATTGTAATAGGGTGTGGCTGCATATCTTATAAATATGCAGGCCACCCTTGAAGAAGACCCCTAGACTTTCTTGTAAATTCTTGCTATAGTTGTTAATAAAATCTTTGAGTATTTTCCTGTAAAAATCTTCTAAAGCATCTGGTGATAGATCTACCATGGGTAGAACCTACTGGAAGCATGGGCCCACTTACAATAGAGTTCTTCCCTTATTTCCCCTATTTTTTGTATTTATTTTCATATATTAATTTACTTCTCTGTTATTTCCCCTATTTTTTGTGATTTCTAGCAAGGTAGTAATTTAGTTTTTGAATGCATTCAGTCCTGTTTTCTTAGATGTAGGAGAAGTTATTGGTTTGGAATTAAAAAACTTCAATGAATATCAAATACCCCCCAAACCATAATCTAAGGGACTCATCTCTGAAGGAGAAATTATAAGCATATATTTTGCACGGTTGCTCACAAGACTACGAGCTACCCCAGGTTGACAATTAAATGGAGGTAATTAATTGAACCATAGAAAAACTAACCAATGTTTTGCCCAACATTTTGGCACCATTTTTGGGGAGTAGCCATTATAATTTCTTGTTCTGAAGGAAGCATAGTTAAAGTAGTTTAGAGTGTTTTCTCCAGAAACCTTCATCTAAAACTTTGTATGAGTCCACCTAAGAATAGGGGACCAGATGGTCATTTTGTCAAAAACAAAGAAGTTGTTTCTCAGAATCCTTCTACTTTAGTAGAACCTGAACCTGAGACTAAACTCTCACCATCACAATCTCCACATGTGCATTGGTGGGAACACCCACTATTTGCATAGGACCCTTCTGAAATAATCCAATAGAATCTTAGAGCAGGGTCAGAGATAAGTAGAGTTCAATCTGAGGAAGATCTACTGAATGTCGAATGTTGGCAAGCAGTATTAGATGGAACCATCTCAAATGTTGACTTATCCATCCTTCTGAAGGATAAAAGAAATGAACTAGAAGCATTGATAGTTGCTTTGAATGTAGTAGGGGTAGAAACTCCAGTAGTGGATAGAATGGCAAAAAATCTAGAGGAAACATCCACTAGTTTTAGTTTTCCAATAGGAGAGGTAGGAGGAGATCACAAGATGAAACACATCTCTCCTACCCACCTTCCAACCTTTAGAGGACTACCAATAGAAGATCCAGATCTGTTCCTATTTAAATTTGATGTTTTATGTAGATCTATGGATTACACCATAGATGCTCAAAAACTAAAATTATTCCCTTCCACCCTTGATGATTCAACTTTGCGCTGGTTCATCAGCTTGGGGGATAAATGGATAACTACCTAGGAATAGTTGAAGAAACTTTTCCTGGATCAGTATCAAGATTTTGGTAGAGCAAGAGATGCAAGAGAGGAAGTCCTAGACATGACACAAAAGGAAGGGGAATCTATGGAAGAATATTGGGATAGGTTTAGCTTCAATTTGCAAAGATCACCCCATTCAAAACTAGGAGATAGGTCCCTAAGAAGCATTTTTTTGAAAGGACTGACAAATGAATCCTTGGAAGCTTTAAACATGATCTCTGGGGAGATATTTACCAACATCAAATGGATGATATTCGATAGTTGTGTCAAAAATTTTCAAGAAGAAAAGGTAAGTTGACCCCTAGAAATGTTAAGCAGTCAACCACTATCACTAAAATAGAAATAGGCAACATGCTAGAGGACCTTAAGAGTGAGATGTTATCATCTCTGGCTCTTCAAATGGATACTCTTCTACTTTAGAGAAAGAAGTAGGAGAATGAGGTAACATTGGCCTACTTCTATCCTAAATGCAGAGGCAAACACCCTAAAAATGAGTGTCCAAAAAACAAAGTTTGTGTATGTGTTGTCTATAAGAAGGATCATAAAATGAAGTTGTGTCCACAATTAATGAAATCTAAAGAGGAACCTGAAGTAGTAGAGGCATACTTCATGGGTAATAGGAGGAACTAGCAATAGTCTCCTATGGGTAATAATATGCAATCAGGAATGTCATCTTATGGGGGCAGCAATTACCAAAACCAAGGTCAAGCCCAGCCACCCAATATGGGTTGGTATGGTCAACAACCTTGGAATCCATTTCCCCAAGGAGTAAATCCTTACAACCCTTACCCTTGGAACCAATACCAGTAGCCTGGGAAGCAGTGGAGAAATCAGAATGCTTGGAATCAGTATCCACAACATACTGCTCCAGCTCCACTACAACCAAGTCTGCCTACTCTTCCTGCTCCAAGGACTCCTCAGTTACTAGCATAACCAACAACAAACCCAAACAACAAGCAATAGCCAACCTATCATATGGAAAATGAGATGTACCCTATGTATAATATTAAGGTAGATTATGATCCTATCTAGTTAAGGTCAGGAAAGCAAGTAGGTGTAGAAGTCACTCCTCTTGTAGAAGAAGAGGAACCAATAGAGATAGAGAAAGGGGAATCACCCCTTATAGAGGAGGTAGAAGAAGAATCAACACTTGTACATAACAAAGAGGAGGTTCCACCTTTTCCACAAAGGTTGTAGGAACCCAAGAAACCAATACAAATAGAGTTTGATATCCTCTCTAGTTTAAAAAACTTAATAGTCACAATCCCTCTCTTTCAGGCCATCAGAGACATACCTATTTATGGAAAGGCCATAAGAGAGTTGTGCCTCAAGAAACTAGGGAGGAAACCAGCTAAAAAAATCAGTTTGGTAGGTCAGTTAGCTGACCTCATGTTAGGAAATACCTACAACCAGAAGTACTTAGATCCAGGAAGCCCTGTGCTGACTGTAAAAATAGAAGGTTGTGTTCTTTCCAACACACTAGTAGATTTGGGGGCAGCCATCAATGTCATGCCCTAGGAGACCATGCAAAAACTGAAATTGACTAATCTAAAGCCCACTAAAACTATGCTGCAGTTGGTAGATAGATCTATAGTACTCCCTGAAGGAATACTGGAAGATATCACTATTATAGTAGATGCATGGGAGTATCCAACAAATTTCTTAGTGCTACAATCTAAATCTGGACTAGGTGGATACCCATTAATCTTAGGTAGACCTTGGCTGGAAATAGTTGATGCTTACATAAGTTGTAGAGATGGGAAAATGACCATTTCATATGGTCAGAATATAAAGAAACTAATCATACATCCACCTGCATAGTCTACATATTTGTTGGGAGAACTTGAGGATGAGAATCAAAATATTGGTGGTCTATCAATGATCCAACCTGTCATGACACTTGAGGAGTTGGAAGATGAAAGTGATGAGGATAAGATGATATCTCACTTTTTTTAAGGAGAACCCTCCTGTCCTCCTCCTGAGTTGCCATTAGTAAAATACCACCATATTCAGCAAATAGAAGTTGCACCTGGTAGAATGTTGAATATAGATAACCAGTTGATAGTTGAACAATAGACCAAACTAAAATAAATATTGGAAAAACATCAAGATGCCTTTGCTTGGGAGTATTCTAACATGAGAGGAATAGCTCCTGAGACCTGTACTCATAGGATATATCTGGAAGACCAGGTTAGACCAGTAAGACAACCACAGAGGAGAATGAACCCAACTATGAAAGAAATTGTCAAAGCAGAATTACAAAAACTCCTCACAGTTGGATTCATCTACCCCATTTTAGATAGTGAGTGGGTATCACCATTAGTGGTGGTGCCCAAGAAGAATGGAAAGTGGAGAATTTGTGTTGATTATAGGTTGCTGAATAAAGCAACTAAGAAGGACCACTTCCCTTTACCCTTCATAGATCAGGTCCTTGACACCTTAGCAGGCAAGAAATACTTTTCTTTCTTGGATGGGTTCAATGGATACAATCAGATCCAAATAGGGGAGGAAGATCAAGATAAAACCACCTTCACTTGTCCATGGGGGACATTTGCTTACCGAGTTTTACCATTTGGTCTATGCAATGCACCTACCACCTTTTAGAGGGTAGTTCTTAGCATTTTTTTAGATATGATTGGAGAGATTGTGGAGGTATATATGGATGATTTCACTGTATATGGTGAAACTTTTGAAACTACCATAGAAAATCTAGAAAAGACACTTAAACATTGTGAGGAAACTAACCTGTCCTTAAGCAATGAGAAATGCTATATGTTGATGTAGGAAGGGATAGTTTTAGGACATCACCTTTCTGTAGATGGGATCAAAGTAGACAGAAAGAAAATAGAAGTCATCCAAACCCTACCTACTCCCAAAACACAAAAGGATATCCATAGTTTCCTAGGATCAACCGGTTACTATAGGAGGTTTATATCAGACTTTAGAAAAACTGCTAAACCTCTTACCACATTGTTAACTAAAGATGCAGAGTTTGTCTGGATTGAAGAATGTGAACAAGCATTCAACACCTTAAAGGAAAAACTAATTACTGCTCTAGTGTTGAGAGGTCCAAATTGGACCATACCTTTTCACATATATGTTGATGCATCTAACAATGCAATAGGCTCAATATTGGGATAGAAATATGGTGATGATTTTTATGCCATCTATTATGTTAGTAAAAACCTCATAGGTGTTGAACTCAATTATACTATCATAGAGAAGGAGTTTCTTGCAGTAATACATGCTCTTAACAAATTTCATCATTACATTACAGGTTATCAGGTATTTGTACACACTGACCACTCAACGATCAGATACTTGACAAACAAACCTAGGATTAGTGGTAGAATTATCAGATGGTTATTGCTTTTGTAGGAATTTGATGTGACAATAGTGGATAAGCCAGGAAAGGATAATGTGGTAGCTGATTTCTTGTCCAGATTGACACCTCTAAACTATGCAACTATAGAGGACCAATTTCTAGATGAGCATTTGTTTGCTCTAAATGATCAGATACCTTGGTACGTAGATATGGCTAATTATTTAGCCACTGGTAAAGTATCCCCTACACTTTTACCTCATGAAAAATAAACTTTAATTGAGAAAAGTGTAGATTTCTCATGGATTGATGGGTGCCTGTTCAAAATAGGACCTGATCAAATCATGAGAAGATGTGTTGCTGGGGATGAAATAATTGAAATACTGAAGGCTTGCCATGATGAACCTTGTGGTGGCCATTTTGTAGGAAGAAGGACTGCATATAAAGTGTTGCAGGCTGGTTATTACTGGCCTTCACTATTCAAGGATGCAACCAAGCATGTGAGCCAGTGTGATCAATGTCAGAGGATGGGCAGACCTACTCTCAGAGATGAGATGCCACTCCAACCACATGTTCACATTGAACCATTTGATAAATGGGGGATGGACTTCGTAGGACCTATTAATCCATAGTCAGGAGGTAAGAGGTATATCCTAGTTTGTATTGACTATGTGACAAAGTGGGTTGAAGTACAGGCTTTGCATGATTCAAAGGAGAAAACTATAGCAGATTTCTTGTATTCATCAATTTTTACAAGATTTGGGGTCCCAAGGGAGATCACAACTGATCAAGGACCTCAGTTTACTTCAAGGATGATCCAAGAACTCATGCAACAATACAAAATTAGGCATAACAAAACCACTCCCTACCATCCACAGGTGAATGGGCAAGTTGAGGTGACCAATCGAGAGTTGGAAAATATCCTGACAAAGATAGTGCAACAACATAGGAAGGACTAGGCTACTAGATTACTAGAAGTAGTGTGGGCCTACAGGACCACCTGGAAGACTACTACTGGTTTCACACCATTTTAGTTAGTCTATGGGAAAAGTGCTATGATGCCTATAGAGTTTGAAGTCAAAACACTTAGGACTATTATAGAATTGAATATAAATCTGGATGATGCACAAAAAGAAAGAATTCAGTAACTTAATCAGCTGGATGAATACCACCTTGAGGCTCTATAGAAAATAGAGATCATTCAAAAACAAAGGGCCAAGTGGCATGACCGCCACACCAGGCCAAAGCAACTTAAAGTGGGAGAATGGGCATTACTCTATGATTCTCGGTTCTAGGAAAGGAAGGGCAAGCTCATGCAACATTGGATGGGGCCATATGAAGTGATTGAAGTCATCAATAATGGGGCTGTAAGGATCAGAATAATAGATGATAGCAACATTACCTTAATAATCAATGGCCACCACTTGCATCCATACCATGTGTCTGAAGCATACATGATTGAGTCTAGATTAGGCATGGGGGAGACCCTAGTTGATTCTAATTTTATCTTGAGTCAGTAAGATGTGGACCTAGTCCACATAGTCCCAAAGATAATTATTCTTTCAAAGTTTTCTTTTTTTAGTTGTATTTTTGTTTTGCAGGAACAATGCCCTTTGTGCAATTGTTAGGTAACCTAGGAAACCTAGGCCTAACAAGCATATGATCCATGAACCTGCACCTTCCAAGATTTCTAGGAGAATTTTCTTGTAGTAGGAGTAGCTAGTCCCCATTTAGAGAGGGGAATACTAAACCTGAACCTACACAAGAGTGTTTGGATTGGTCTCTTTGGACAATAAAACACTCAACTACTGGTTTAGGGGTGGATGCTGATTTTGTTCTTATTTTTCAAATCAAAAGCATTGAAGGGCCTGATCAACCTGATAGTACATATACAAGGAAAAGTCAGCACCTATTGAATAAAAGAGAAGCATCAATTTTCTATATTTTATGGGAAGGTACTTGATTCTCATTGTATGATAGAAGGTACTTGATTCTTATTATATGATAGAAGGTACTTGATTCTCATTGTATGGTAGAAGGTACTTGATTCCTGTTATACGATCCATGGTGCCTGACTCCTAGTATGTTACGAAGATGGCACCTGCATCCCATTTTTTGGTATACCGATGCCGATTCTTGGTTTCTCTAGGAGGGTGCTCGACTTCTAGTTTTTGGGAAATTGACACCAAATATTCTTAGCATATGTAAAAAAATAGAGTTTGTATAAAGTTTGTTTTATAAGTACGACACCTAATAGTTAGCAAAAGGTGCCTGCTTCCCATGTTAGGCATAAGCGCTTGATTGCTAAGGTGCCTACTTCCCATGTTAAGTAGAGCACCCGATTGCTAAGGCACCTGCTTCCCATGTTAAGCAAAGCATCTGATTCCTAAGGTGCCTATTTTCAATTTCCAAGGCACCTACATGCCATAATTTGAAAAGAAGGCACCTGATTTCCATACAAAAAAGGTGCCTGATTTCCATCTTTTTGGCCATTTTCTACCTTGAAAGAATAACACGTCAGCATTGGGATGTGGCTCGAGCCACGTCAACACCCCATGCATGTGCAAATTCAAATCTATCATGGATAAAATTAAAATTTGACATCAACCAACTTTTGAGGAGGGGATGTTTGTCATCCCAAGGAGATACATTTTTTCTAATTTTTGTTTTGAATTTTGTAAGATTTCTTGAATAAGCCACATTGCAGCTACCAAGAACCAATCATATCGAAGAAAATTCATTGCATGGGAACCATGGCCATCATTGTCCATTGCAGTTTTCCCAATCATCAAATGCCATCCAATAGTGATGCACCATGGATATCTATGCATATACACCCACGAAATGAATTTAGGTGCATGATTAAATTTTTTATTTTTTGTCTATATTGTTTTCATGAACATGTGTGTCTATGGAAATGTGTCGGCACAACCCCCCATTATTGCCTTAACCACTTGAACAAATCCACTTGGCATGGTGTTGCATGGCATGCCTCTGATTGGTCAACTATTTATGGTTATCATCTCCACATAATCGGGCACATGCTCAAAGGAAATTTATTATGGATAACCATAATCACTGTTGATTATGGTAATTAACCACCTACGTGCATGAAAGTAGTTGTTTTAAAAGTTGCTTACCAGCTACTATGAAGCTACCTTTAGAGAAAGAAAAAATAGAGAAGTGAAGCATAGTAGCAATTCGAAGAGGAATCAGAAGCATCGCTAAGTGAATTGTGAACTAAAGGAAAAGCATGGGGGGAAATTGAAGAATCATGACCTCAAGAAGAGTGAGCCTATCGATTGCTCAGGAATTTTTGTAGATGTCCAAACATAGTTTGATGTTATAGAATGGATGGACTATTGTTGACTGGTCAGTCAGGGCTAGGATGCGATAGTGGCAAATGAATTTGTGGCATCAATGAGGGATGGGGTCATGCACATGCGAGGGCTAGAGATTCTAGTCATTGAGGACTATATCACTAGAGTTATGGGCCTCCCTATGATAGGGGAGTGCACATACAAGGAGGATAACCTTACCCTCTATGCAAATATTTTTTGGAGCACCAATCGAGCACTAGAGGGTATTTTTTGAGTAGATCACCCACTTCTTCACATGTTCTAGTAGGTACTCTACATTGAATGCCAATCACTTTCATTTTCTCAATCACATCCTACATGGGGATAAAATCAATATCCCACATTACCTTGCATGCACCCTTAGATATGAGGCTAGGTGATACTAGGTAGGTACAACCTCTGCCCTGGCTCACCATGGCCTAATTTTGGCCTTGGTATGATATGTGAAGTCACATAGAAATGTGATGATTGAGGAAACTATGGGCACTAGTGTAGTGATAGGGGCACAAGTAGAGGAGGAGGTGCCAATTCAGAATGAACAGTCAACCCAAGGGGTGATAGAATGAGAAGAGATGGTGCCTATGTCCTAGCCTATAAAAAATATAGGGGAAGCAGGACAAGCCTCATCCCCTATTTTTCCCTAATTTGAAGAGGAAGTAGGATAGGCTCTGTCTCCTACTACCCCTCAATTTGAATATGAGGTAGAGTAAGATTTCATGCCTATTTCCACTAGGATGTGAAGTAGAAGGATGAAGGCATCAAGGGTGGTTTCGAGCTCATCCGATGAGGAGACACCAATCGATGAGCTTAATAGGGAGGAGTACTTGGCCTAGATTTTATAGGATATTTCTAGTGGGCCAACTCCTCAATAGGAGGTGGCCATGGGAGATTTACCACTAGAAGGCTAGGTGGAGGATTTGCAGCAATAGCTATAGGTTTTAAGAGAGCAGGCTTCCACTTGGGAAGCCAAGTTTAAAGAAGAATGAGCTCTATTTGAGGAGTCCTAAAAGGAAGTTGCATTAAAAATACATGAATTGTATCAAACAATTTGGTAATTATAGAGATAATTATAGTTGTAGGGTAGAACAGTAGGAGTCGAGTAGCCGACCAAAGTTGATGCAGTAGTGCAGATCGATGGGGCAATAGAGGTGCCCCCTCTGATATAGAAATAGAGTAGGGAGATGTTGCTATAATGGAAGTAGAGCAGCCCTATTCTACGTCTCCTTCTATAGAATAGATACTTTAGGAGGATGAAGTTGAGGTTGAGGAACCTCAAAATTTAGAACAGTCTATAGAGAAAGGATATGAGGAGGAAAAGGAGATGGAGGTTGAAGAGCCTCAAATTTTAGGTAAGGAGGGAGAGATAGAGCACTCTCTAGTTGATGCAGGGGCCGAACAACCTCAGGAGGAAGAAGCAGTCCCTATTGAGCAACAATTTGCTGTAGAGGAAGAAGAGGCTCAGTAGCCTGAATCTCCTGTACACTAGGAAATAGTAGTTGCACCAACACACCCTGGGGTACAACAAATAAAGTTGAGATCAAAGAAAAAGTCATAAGGGCATCTCAGTGATGACCTAGAACTAGAGTGAGAGTTTTCGAGTTGAAGGCATTGGGCATCGAATCTGATAAGGAATTAGAGCTGGATTCTGATGAGGAATGGGAGGCAACAAAGAATTTGTTTGCTGCCCAAAAATAAAAATTTGAGAATCTTAAAGAGGATATTAAGGTAGTAGATAAGAAGAATTGGAAGAAGGCTTCTAAGAGGGCCCATAAAGAATTAAAAAAAGAGGTCAAGGAGCAATCTAATAGGCCTCATAAGAAAATTCTAGTTGCTCGACCTGAGTAGTTTTGGTACTTGTATGGGTTGGAGGATGGTAAGCCTTCAAGGATGAAGGCATATTTTATGAAGATGGGATTTCTAGGCCCTATGCAACCTATAGATCTGGCATCAAGTAGTAGAACTCCCCTAGTGGCAAAAATAGAGGTCAAATCTGAACCTGAGCTTGACCCAATAGGGGTAGATTTACCCATAGCTAGGGTTGCTAAGAAGTCTAGCATCCCATTTGGTGATGAAGAATCAGTGCCTATGGGTGAAGAGTTACCCCTTCACCATGAGTACTGGAAAATGGTTGAGCCTGCATTCTAGAAGGATGCCACCAGTTTCTCTGGTTATTATCTGAACATTGAAAAAGGCAAGGTGGCCTGGACCAGAGAACCACCCAAGAAGAGAGCAGGGCCAAGTGAACCAGTTCGGTGTAGCAAACACCAAAAATAGTAGGGTCAGGAGACAGCCGCTCCCAAGGCACCAAAGGGGTGAAAGCCCTAGGACAAAGAAAAAGCCAAGGCCGCTAAGAAGAAGAGGACACAGACCAACAGGGCTTATTGGGATGTTGTAAATAGAACTGGTAATTACCAGTTCAAAGTGGCATAGGGACGTGCCACCCCTTAAGCATGGGGGGATGATGAGCCATATAATTGCTCATTTTTTGTACTCTTTTCCCTATAATGTGCGACACTTATTCTTGTAGATATAAATATTTTATGGAAATTATATATATAATTAATAGTTTATTTTGCATGTTATCTAATATTTGTCTTTAAGTGTAATTTGTGTAGATTTAGTGGAAATTGTTGCATTTTGGCATGTTTTCATCGAGGTCCCACTCGGACTTGGCACTTGCAATTTTATGAAGGAAAAACATCTATGGAATATCGATGAGAGGTATGAAGTCAGGCACCCAAATTCCTTTGAAGCGCTTGACTTCCATTCGACACTTAACTGTTAGGTACCTGCTTCCCGTTAGGTGCCTGCTTCCTGTTAGGTGCCTACTTCCCGTTAGGTGCCTACTTCCTTTTAGGTGTCTGCTTCTAGTAAAGTGCATATTTTTATTAGGTGCCTGCTTCCCATTAGGTGCCTACTTCTCGACTTCTGCATACAAGGCACCTACTTCCTGACTTCTTCAGATGCAGTGCCTGATTTCCACTAACGCCAAACTCCAGCATGACTCTATGGTCGGTAGAACAGAGCAAAACTTCAGCAACCAACATAAAAAGAATTCCAGCATTGAAACTGGACAAGGGACAATGTCAAAGATGACTCACCACCCATTTTCCAGCTGCTATGTAAATGATTTATGTAAATCAGGCAAATAAATATCAGACGTATTCTGGAAATAGAATACGCTAAAATATCATGATATTTTGCCCGATTCCTTCAATTAAGCAAGCAGTTGTAAAAGCGAATCATTTTCTGATTTGTTTTGAGAATTGTAATAGGGTGTGGCCACATATCTTATAAATATGCAGGCCACCCCTGAAGAAGACCCCCAGACTTTCTTGTAAATTCTTGCTATAGTTGTTAATAAAATCTCTGAGTATTTTCCTGTAAAAATCGTCTAAAGCATCCGGTGATAGATCTACCATGGGAAGAACCTACTGGAAGCGTGGGCCCACTTACAATAGAGTTCTTCCCTTATTTCCCCTATTTTCTGTATTTATTTTCATAGATTAATTTACTTCTCTGTTATTTCCCCTATTTTCTGTGATTTCCAACAAGGTAGCAATTTAGTTTTTGAACGCATTCTGTCCTATTTTCTTAGACGTAGGAGAAGTTATTGGTTTGGAATTAAGGATTAAAACTTCAACGAACATCAAAACACCCCCAAACCATAATCTAAGGGACTCATCTCCGAAGGAGAAATTATAAGCATATATTTTGCATGGCTGCTCACAAGACTACGAGCTACCCCGGGTTGACAATTAAATGGAGGCAATTAATTGAACCATAGAAAAACTAACCAATATTTTTCCCAACACATGGTTGGAAGAGGGAAATCATCTTCATAAAATTTTATGGTGGTATGGTGGCATGATTTACTCCAAGAGATCCAACAACATTAGCAATATTATTGGGTGGAAAATCTTGGGGTACAATTTGTTCACTTAATAGTTTGATTAAATCTTCTCTATGAATGGAAGAGGTTTGAAGAAGTTTTAAGAGAGATAATCTAGTTGGATTATTAGCAAGTTTTTGTTTAAGATAAAAGGTTTCTTTGGGTTGAGATTTAAGAACCAATGGTGGTTTATCAAAAGTAGAAGATTTTTTTATTACAAAGAACCAATGGTGGTTGAGAAGATTGATTTGAAGATGGATTTATTTGAGGTTGTGGTTGTTGATATTGTTGTGATTTTTGTCTAGTGGTGATAGAAATTATTCGATTCATATTTTGATAAGGGGATGGAACATTATGATATGGTACTTGATTATTTGTTTGTTGATCATGATTAGGTAGAGGATTTTGAAATATTTCCATGTCTTGATTAGTGGAAGCAATAAGTTTAGAATCATCAAAAATAAGACAACCTTAATTCAATAAATCCTTTACAACATGTTTAAGTCACATTAATTTGTAGTATGTCCTTCCACTTGATGATAGTCACATTGTTGGTTAGCATTACACTAATCAGTAGTGGTGTTAGGTTTTCTAATGGGTGAAAGTTCAATCATTTTAGCTTCCAATAGTTGTTTAAGAATTCAAGATAAAGGTTGATTAAGTATGGTAAAATTTCTTTTAGGATTTTAAGTTTTTTTAAGCACCAAATTCTATGAAGTGTTTGTGGTGTTAAATTATTCATTTGATAATTATCGATGATGCCATCACCTACTACAAGTTTATTTTTATATTGATATTTAGAGGGTTTATCTTCTTCTTTCTTAAGTTTTAGTTGTCCTCTTCTTATGAGGGTTTATTCAGCACGTATTACTAAATTAACTATTTCCTCAAAATATGTGATGGTTGTAGTTTCTAATTCATATGAGATTTGATCTTAAAGGTTGATGAAATTGTCTAACATATCTTTAGGTTATGGGTTATATTGAATTTTATCCTCTATTTTTTCATTTGGCTAAGAAATCCAAGAAAATTTCATCCTTAGCTTGTTTTAGTTGATATAAATCTCAAAGACTAACTCTTTTATCTACATAAGTAGGAAAGTGTTGAACAAACATCTTGGTAGTTTCTTCAAAAAAATTAAGAGAATGGTAGGGTAGTTGATAATACCATTCTAAAGTTGAACCGCAAGGAATTTTAGAAAATATATTTAGTAATAACATATCATCATAAGCTATGTCATGGCAAGCAGTTCAAAATACTCTAATATGTTCTATGGGATCTTTCAAACCCTTATGCATTGGAATTTGAGATGTTTTAAAATTAGGAGGGTATGGTCGAAATGCTACCATAGGATCCAAAGGTTGATTGCTCATATATTTATATGAAGTGAAGCTAGGTGCTTGAATGGTATCCATACGTTGAGTAGGTTGTTTTACTAATGTAGTTAAATTTTGAATTTCAAGATCTCGATTTGGAGGTTGTAGAACCAAACGTTGAGATGTAGGTAAAGTTATTCCAAGATTATTTAAATGTTGATTATATGTGTTAGACATGGGATTTTGAGATGGAATTTGAATTATATTTGAGGTATTAATGTTAGAATTATTATAAGGATTGTGAAGCACATCAAAATGAGGAGGATAATATGTGTTTGTTTGTTGAGGCATAGAAAATTTATTATTATTAGGAGGTATGGAAAATTATTATTATTATTAGGAGGTATGGAAAATTTGTAATTATGAGGTATGGAAGCATTATTAGTTTGTGTAGTTTGAGGAATCCCACATCCTACATTAGTTGTTACAATTGTAACATTAGTATAATTAGGATTCGATGTATTAATATTATAATCATATTGATTTAAAATTGGATTTATAGAAAATTTATTAAATAAATGATTATTATTTGATCTATGAAAAGACATGGAACTAGAATTTGGGATGTGATGTGCATTTGAAGGTCCTCCTTCATCAAAATAAATTTATTTTTCCAATGCTTAGGATATAATATGTTTGTTATGTCTTATAAAACTTATAATGTGATTTCAAGAATTAAAAGTAAGTTGACCATGGGATCCTTGTCTTGGGTTAAGAGAGCTAGTAGTTGAAGTGTCATATTTTTCTTCTTCAAGGTTTGGACTTTCTCTATCAATTTGTTGTTCATTGTCATACCATACCGAAGGTTGGTTTGGATATACAATTTGTTTTTTATTATGGAGATTATAGTCTCTATGATCCATAGTTTAAGAAGTGAAATTAACTAATTAATGATTTTTTTATTAAATAAAGGTAGCAATTCTATGAATATCAATTTCAACTAGTAATTATACCTTAGGAGGATCTCCCAATATACTTGAACCTTATTGATATACCTACCCTTTTGATATACCTATCGGTATTGGAAGTGACTTGGTTCCCTCCATATATGTAGCCACATGTGAGGACAAACCTTGAGGTACTAGACAAGGAATGGTATGAGGATCAATCACACCTAGATACATAACTATGTATTGATATTTTCACTATTAGAGTATATTACATTATTTGGTACATGTTAATGTACCACCCTGGGTACATAACTAGAGTAGGAGTTTACTTCAGAGTAAATTTTGAGTTACTTCATGCAATGTAATAAATGCACAAGTGTTAGAATGTGCAATGATGTAAATGTGCATGTATTCCACATGTACATGAGTCATAGGATAAGGTAGATGAATAGTCATGGGTAGAGTAAAGTCCAAGGCACATATCTTCCTATATATATGCCTTTATATGAGAGAAGGAAAAGGGTGAGAGACACAATGTTACTATAGTGAATAGTGAGTAGGTATAATGTAGTTCTTCATTGAAAATTTTAGAATGTTCAAGTCCTCCATGATATTGTATTGTACTATTTTTATGAGCTTTCATTAATGACATATTACTAAGCTATTGTAGAAGTTTATCTCATTATTTTCCTACATATTATAGTTCCATTATCATATACTTGTCATAGCTTACTTATTTCACATATTGTGGTTGCATTACCTTCAATATACATCCTCAAAAGCTAACAGTGGTATAAGAGCACATGGTAGATCAATAGGAAATATGGAGATCCATAAGATAGATTAAGAGGAGTTCAAAAATCTCATTTGCAAAATTTTTTAAAATACATTTGGCTAGAGTCTTTCTAGAGAGTTGCAGAAAAACTTATAAAGACTAGGACTCAATATTGATTCCACTAGATTGAAAAATCAACTAGTGAAGATTTACTATTTTCCAGTTTCTAACATTTTTTTGCAGGAAAAGAAGATTCAAAGAAAGTTGTGAAGCTTCCTACAAGAAAGCTAGGAAGAATATCTTCTTTGGAATCAATCCAATAGCTAAAGCAACAAAATAGAAAACTGAATATTTGAAGACATTAAAGAAAAGGTCCCATTGCAAGAGTTGCAGATCTGCAAATTGCAGAAGAGAGAAAAATGCCAGAGGAGCCTTATTGAAGATTGAATAGACTCCAAAAAAGAGTCTAGTAGAAAATTGGAGGTTGGCGATCTCCATTGAATATTGAAGACTACAAACCGAGGAGGTCCTAGAAAGAATACCCCATTAAATAAGGAAGAGACTCAAGGAAAAGATTCATGAAAATATTTGAGATTGGAGATCTCCATTACAAACTTGAAGAGAAGATCCATAGAAGGTCTCATTTCCAGTATTGGAAGACTGGCTATTGAGAAGGACTAGCAAAGGTCCAGTTCCAAATTTTGGAAGCAACAAATTTTAGAGATCCAAGAGGGAGATCTCATTGCAAAAATTCCATAGTTGAATATTAAAGGAAAGGTCTCATTAAGAAGACCATAAGTTGTGGTATTGAAGACCCTAGAGAAAAGGTCTCAAGGAGAAAGAATGAGAAGGCCATTGAAACAGATTTCAGAGAAGGCCATTGAAGGAGTTCATAGGAGAACTCATTAGAGAAATTTACTAGGAAGAAGTTCTCGATAAAGGTTTTTGGGATAATTGTCATCAACTGACAACAAGCCCAAAGGAGAAGAATTTGGTGAGAACTTTGCCAAATTTTGAAGGAGAATAGTGAAGACCTCAAGACAGTCAGAATATTGAGAAGGCCACTAGATTGGCCAATATGGAAGTCAAAATTCGACAAGGAGGTTTAAGGAGAAAGGAGATAGAAAAACCATCAAATATGATAGATTTTGGGATTGCCATTAAAGGCTATTTATGGAGAAAGGATATTGCTATTTTTATAGCAAAAAAGTGAAGGCTTCTTGAAGGAAAATTTCAGCTATGATTTGGAGAAGTTTCCTACCAAAATTTTGAGATTTAAGGACAACACTTTTAAGGAAAAATTTACTTCAAAAGGGCAGTAATTTGGGCAGCATTACTAGCTATAAAACTTTAGATCTAAAGAGTGCATTATGAAGGAAGATAAAAGCCACCAAAATACAGTTTCAGGGTAGCAAGATTAGAGGTTTTCAAAGCTATAAATAGGTGAGCTAAAGAGCTATTTCGAACAGCAAGGAAGAGCTACGATTTCATCCATTACAATGCAGCAATTAGGTGATTCAAATCACCAAGACAACCATCATCTACAAAGATAATTAATGTAAGAAACTTTGGTGCAAAAGGTTCATTAGTTGAACATTACTTATTTAGTTCATTATTAAGTTTCATTAAGCACCATATTAGAGTTTAAAATTTACAAGAAGAAGGTTGCATATTAAAGTCTTCAAGGGAGTACAAAAGATAGTTTTTATAAGGGTTATAACCTACACACAAAAGGAGGAGTTAGATATATTTTGAAAGAAAGAAAAATATCAACATCTTACCTTCTAATTAAATCAAAGAAGATATTATTTGTAAATGGTAGTTGCATAGATTATAGTACATATTTCAAGTTACTTTTAAAGAGTTCACTTACAAGAGCAATAAGGAGAAATTGTTATTGCACTATACTAGTTATTACAGGTGGATTAAGTATTCAAGTTAAAGGGTGAAATTTAGTGAAAAGTTAAGTTGCATGATTAAGAGCTTGTATTTATTAGTGCTAAGTTAACCAATAAAAGGAGAGAATTTTATAGCAAGGAATACAACATTAAATTATCACTTGCCACCACAAAGTAGTGCAAAGAAATTGTCTCATCAAGCAAGAAAGAAATCTTGCAAAAGGAGATTTAAATATATCAAATATAAGTGCAAATTTAAGGTATTCTATTCTAACTATTGCAAAGCATTTTGCAGTATATTCTTGCACCATAATATTCTTGTCCTATGTAGAAAAAGAGGACAAAACTAGAGTGTCTCAAAAATACTATAACAGCTTGCAAAGCATATCTACAAAGTGGTCATTTTAGCAAAGTAAAGGAGAAGATTGCAGGCTAAGGAAGAGAGCCAATAAAGGTCTCACATTAGCCAAGTTTCAAGATATCTAAAGACACAAAATCTAGTGCCTATAGTAGCATTAAATTGCAACAGCAAGACCTATGTAATGAGCTCATAAAATATTTACATATCGATGTAGATAATATTGTGCTAAGGAAAACACATTATAAGCATAAAGAAGCAAAATACAAGGTGAAAATAAAGGTGCATTATCCAAGCTACAGCTTGTATGAATTGCTAGCTGAAATGAAGCACCTAAATCAACCCTTGTAGTGCCATAGAATCACAATTGTATCACTCTTAAACAACCATAGCTAGAGCCAACCTCACAATATCACCATTCATTTAGAAAGAAAGTGTTGAAGACAAGACACAAAGGGCATCTGCTAGAAAGAAGTATACAAGGAATAAGAGACATTGAAGGGAGTCTTACATGTATGAAATTGGAGCACCACTTACAATTTAGATCCTAGGCATCTTGTGCCACTTGGTACATTTGAACAAGGTGCCCATATATTCCTTAACGTATGCCCAAGAAAAAAGTGCACAAAGAGAAAGTAATACCTATTATTGAGCGTTGAATAACATAATTTGAATATTACAAGGCATAATAATCATAAGGGAGAAATGAGCATTGAAATAATATAAACCAACACCCATCAAGAATGTAACTCTCAGTGCACCACTTGTATAACATTTCAAGAAGTATCCAAGATATTTAAGTGTTGTTTTGAAGGAGAACGCAAGCAGAACAAAAGTGCATAGTCAAGCATTAAAGAAGGGATTAAAAGCACCATTAAGAAGGAGAAGAAGGTGCCCATAAAATTTGATTTATCTCTTTCATACACAGTGAAAGGTGGACACACATTCTTCAGCCCAAACGTGGTCATTGCAAATACATAGGCAGCATACGTATTCATTGGACCTTGGGGTTTCGAAATGCTAAAGTTGAAGACACCAAACTATTATTGACATTGAAGGAGGAGAGATAGAATACAACACTCATTTTGAGCACATAAACCATTACTTGCACCAATACAGTGAACAAAAAATGAGTATTCAAAGAGGAGTTAATATAGTCCAAGGTGCATAAGAGGAGAAAGTCCATTTAATGCACTAGCATCATACATCGGAGACTAGAGCCAATCAATGCATGCATATTGCAAGCAAGGTATAGTTTTACCTATTTAATATTTGCTTTCCTAAGTTTAGGGAGTTATAAGGTGCCTAATACAAGGTTGAAATTTATTTATTAATTCATTGAAATATCAACCTTAGAAAGTAATAAAGTAATTCTAGCAAAGGGAGTATATCCTAGAAGATATTATAAATTGCTTGAGATTTAAACATTACAATATTTTTAAATATTTAATTTAGGAGATATAAGGGTTTCTACCTTGGATAATTAAAATAATATTTTGCAAATATTATTATTTTCTAAAATTCCAAATTAGGGATTTATAAGGTATACTACTTCAAATTTTAGTTTATTGGAATTTAGAAAAAATAAACCATTGAAAAGGGAAGGTTAACGGAGTAAAACCAATATTTGCTTAGAAGTTGGAAATAGCATTTTGCATTAGTCTCTTACATAAATTTTTGAAACACTAATCCAACTAAAATTTCTTTAAGAGGAATCAAATTGGGGTTTTAGAATCTAGGGCAAAGGTCTGTCAATAGTAAGGATCATGGCCAAGAATGGGGGACATAGGTACTTCGGTACCAAATCCTCCAAACGAAGGAATATCATTCCCAGATAAGCTATGTGGAACCCATTATAGCTTCAACGACTTTCAAACACAAGCAAAGAAAATGATAAACACCATGGGGAAGCGACAAAAGGAGAATTCTCTATCTGGTAGGGTGAACTAATGTCTACCACAAGCAAAAGAAATACTAGTATTGGAAATAGCTAAGGACTGGATAGAGGATATTGTTTATAAGTCAAAACACAACCTGATAGGTAAATTCATGGGTTTCAAACTATTTGTGCACTTCCTCCACATGTGGATAAGGAAACAATGGCATTTGGAAGGAGAATATAAAATTCTAACTCTCCCAAATGGGTATTTTTTTGTAGAGTTCACATCGGTGGCAGATCAACAAAAAGTATTTGAGGTAGGGTTGTATCATCACGGACCAACGAGATTATTCTTGCAACATGGAAGATGGGATTTGACCCAAGGGTGGAACCGACTGCAGTACCAATATCGATAATATTATTTGCCCTTCCCCTTGAATTTTAGAAAGAGGAGTTACTCGATGTAATAGGCAACTTACTAGGGTATTATCAAGGTATATCAAGAGAAATAGTTTTAGGAGGATCGATAATGTTTGCTAGGGTTTGTCTAGAAATAGACCTTAGCAAACCTATTCTAATAGAGATAGACCTAAAAATAGGGGATTTTGTCTAGCACCAACAACTAGACTATGAGGCTATTACATTCAGATGTCGGGTGTGCCACGCTCATGGACATCTGGCTTGAATGTGCCCAATAGTTAAGAATCACCAATTTGAAAAAAAGGGGACAAAAGCAAATATTAACATGGCAGGTCAATCTCTTCAGCAAAAGATAAATTAGAAGGAAGGAAAAGGTCCAACAGACTCTGAGGGCTTTCAAAAAGTAATGAGAAGGCCAAACAAATGAAATTAGCACAATAACCAGAGACAAGGAGAAAGAGTGGTAAGAACAAACAACAGATATGAGATATTCAAACAACTAGGAAACTTGGAAATAGAAGGGCATTGTCAAATGCAAGGTTTAAAGGAGGATACTCAGCAAGTCACACCAGTTGAACAGGAATAATATTCCAATCTAGTGTCAGTGAACAAGCAAGGAGCAGAACTAGACACAATCTCTCTCATGGAATAGGAGATTCAACCCACGAGGAAGACCATAGGAGGGGAAATAGAGCAGAGGATAATTTTGACATAGGAAATAGAGATAAAAGAAGAAAATAAAAACAAAGAAATCCCTACTCTAGGGATTCATCAAGTGGAGAAGAAACAAAAACCAAACCAATCTGCAAAGAGGAAATCAAACAATGAAAAGATGGAGGAACAAGGAAGAGATTTGAGCCAGAACGGAAAGGTAAAATCGATATTTGATTTATTCTCTCCTAATTCTCAATGATATTAATCACTTAGAATGTGAGGGGTTTAGGCAGTCACCCAGATAAAATGCTATCAAAAATATTATCATAGATATGAGTCCATATTTAATTTTGTTATAGGAAACCAAAATGCAAGGAGAAGACTTACAAAAAATAAATAGGAGGATATGGAAAAAAGGAGAGATCCTTACTCAATCGGCATAGGGAAAATCAGGTGGATTGGCCACTATGTGGAATCACCAACTTTTCCTAGAGATAGGGGGAGCCTCTACAAGAGGGGTGTTTATGGTTCATTTACAAAATATGGAAACTGGAAAAATTTGGACTATAGTTAATTTTTATGGAGCATAGACAATTATATTATAGAGGGATCAATGGGAAGCCATCCAAACTTTCAAAGACAACTACCCAGAGGACCAATGGATTTGGGAGAAGACTTCAATGCAAAGCTTAGAATAGAAGAACAACAAGGAGGTAGAGCCATGCTAGATGAAAAGGATAGTTTTTTTTAGCAATAACATGTCAATTTAATCTAATAGATATCCCAACTATGGATAGCTCCATGACTTGGACAAATAGAAGAAAGGAAAGAGAGATAGTCAAATCTTGCTTGGATCGTTTCTTCATAGGGGAGGAATTATTTTTGCATACCAAGCATCAAGCGAGGGTCATGGAGAGGCTTTTTTCAAATCATTTTCCAGTAAGCCTAACCATAGAATAATATAATCATAAAGTTGTGGGAACTTTTAAATTTGAGCTATGGTGGTTGAAAGATGAGGATTTGGGGGACCGTATAAAGGAATGGTGGAAATTAGGGAAACCAAGATTTGGGATAGCCCAATTCAAACTCCACAAACAATTGAAATATGTAAGGACCAAACTAAAGGAGTGGAGTAAACAAACGAAGGAAATAACTATCCAAAAGAATAAAATCAAGGATCAAAAGGAAAATATTGCTCAAGAGATAAGACAAGGAACTACTACAAAAGAACTATTGTAATGTGAGGTAGAAATTATTAGGATAGAGGAAGCTTTGAAGGAACAAGAAGAAATCTATTGGAGGTAAAGAGCCAAAATCACATGGTTAAAGGAGGGGGACCAAAACACAACATTCTTTCATAAGACAACAACAACCAGGAGACAAAAAAATAGAATTATAGGTCTTACAGATATGATGGTTCAGGTAAAAACCAGTGGAAGTGAAATAAAAAATATAGCAAATCAGTACTTCCATACTCTTTTTAGCAACAATAAAAATTTAAATGTAATATGGTAGGAGAAGATACTAGAGGCAATTCCGCAATTAGTCAAACGTGAACACAATAAATTATTGATGGAGGAAATTTATTTAGAAGAAACCTCATAGATCATACAAAAAATACAAATAGGAAAGACTCCAGGACCAGGCGTATTTACCATTGAATTTTATCAAAAATTTTGGGAAATTGTGGGCCAAGCAGTGGTGGAGGCACTGGAGGAAATTAGACAGAGTAAGCAAATGTTAAAAGCCTTGAATCATACTTGTATCACTTTGATCCCTAAGCGCACACCTAGTGAGATAATTGATAATTATAGGCCTATTTCACTATGTAATGTAGTATACAAGATATTAACAAAGCTTATGGCAGAAAGGTTAAAACAGTTTTTACCAAATCTGATTTCAAGTGAGCAAGGTGGTTCTGTTGAAGGCAGACAAATTCTAGATGGAATATTAGTGGCCTAGGAGGTGATACACACAATGTCAAAACAAAAGGACCCAGGTATGTTTATTAAATTAGATCTTTCTAAAGTCTCCGATAGATTATATTGGTCCTTTATGTAAAGGATTTTATAAAAATGGGCTTTGCAGAGGGGTGGAGAGATTGGGTAAAATCCTATACACATACTACTTCATTCTTACTTCTGATAAATGGCAGTCCCTCTTCCATGTTCATAGTAGGAAGGGGGTTGAGGCAAGGAGAACCTATCTCCCCTTACCTTTTTATCCTTTATGTAAAGGGTCTCGAAATACTATTAAAAAAAAAAGAGACAAGAGAGAATGCTAAGGGGCCTAAAAATAAGTTCTCAAATTGAGATAAATAATCTTCAATTTGTGGATGATATTGATCTTATTAGTCAAGCCAATCTCATAGTAGCAAGAAACATAAAAGAATTTTTAGATGGGTATACTCAAGCTACTAGGGAAACTTTTAATGAAAAAATATCAAATTATTTTTCTCAATACAACGAAGAGGGTGAGAGATAAAATTATACAATTGTTGAAATTCATGGAAACTCCTTTACCCATATAGTATTTAGGAGTACCTTTATCTGCAAAGAAAAAATACAGCAAGTAGTATAAAGGGTTGATGGATAGACTTCAAGCTAAGCTAAGCAACTGGACTCACAAATGGCTAAGCTTGGGAGGAAGGCTTACAATGATTAAATTTGTGCTACAAGCTCTCCCAGTTTATAATTTTTTTGTACTTCAGGATCCAAAGAGAATTCTAAAATATATTGACAAACACACAAGAATTTTTTTGTGGTCAGGTGCAAGGGAAGAATAAAAAATAGCACTAGTGGGTTGGGAGAAGATATGCCAACCAAAAAAATGAGGATTAGGGATAAGATCAACATCCCATAATAATAAGGTACTAGACAATGAACTTAGTTGTTAGGGTTTTAATTTTTGCGTGCACTGCTCATTTTTCATTGATGAATTTAGGGTTGTTTCCACCTATTTTCTGCCCATTTTCATTGACGAATTTAAGATTTATTCATCGAATTTATTCGTTATGGTTTTAAATTCAACGAATTTCAAAATTTATTTAAAAAATCCAACGAATTTAACAACTAAGCCTATATTGGAAGTTAGGGGATGGAAAGGATGCTCTATTTTGGGAGGATTCATGGAATCAATCTCAACCAAATATTTAGACATTCCTAGATATGGAGATTTGGAAAGCAGAGTTCCAAAAATTAGGGTGGTGGAAAGCCTCTTACTATATGAAATCATGGAATCAACATGTGCCAAACTTACTACAGTGGAAACATCCCCAAGAATGGCCAGTGAGGGGGATAGAGGAACTAACAGAAAAACAGTGGAGACATCTCCAAAGACACCCAATTCAGGATGGTTCTAAGAGGGATATACTTGGATGGAGAGGAAGTAAGTTGGGAATTTATAAGGCAGAGGGATACAAGGTAGTTTGTGGATATGAGATTACCCTAGCACAACTTCCATGGATATTTATTTGGCAAAAGGAAGGATGGCCAGAAATTAACATTTTATCATGGCTGATTAACCATAAAAAGTGCTTAACTTTTGATAATTTGAGAAAAAGAGGTTTTTTTGGGCCTTGCAAATGTGTTTTGTGTGGAAAGGCAAAGGAGACCTTGAATCACCTCTTTTTTGGGTGTTCTTTTTCTAAAGACATATGGATCAATTGGAGGTAGATGAGACAACATTGGGAAGTTTTTGTGAGTTAGGAAAGCTTTAATGAGAAATGGAAACAATGTAGCTTTAAGACTTAAACAATAAAAATGGTATGGAAACTAGGACCTAGCTTTATATGGTGGCAGTTATGGCTAGACCAGAATGCACACATATTTGGATCAGAGCACAGAACAAGGGAGCAAGTATGGGAGAGGATTATGAGAAAGATAACAAAAACATTATCTATCAGATTACAGGAGGAAATAGACATAAAAAATGGAGGAATTGATTATTATATGGAGCCTTGGAATAACTATAACATAGAAACAACTTAGGAATGGATACACAGGTGATATCCCCTCGAATAACATAGAGTGGAGACCACCTCCTAGAGAGTGGATGAAGGTAAACACAGATGGAGCAAAGCTCTGGAAAAGTTGGTTTTGGTATTATCATGTGAAATTGGAAAGGAGAACAGGTGTACTGGAGAGCAAAAGGTATGGGGAAGGAAACAAATAATGAAGTGAAAGGACAGGTGATCTTGTCAACATCAATGATAGCTGCAAATCTACAGTTACATAAGTTGTGGATAGAGACAGACTCTCAAGTATAGGCTGGAATCTTGGATCTGATAAGGCCCTTTCAAATGCTATGAATTGGAGAGAGAGGGAAGGTGGAAGCAGTTTAGAAGATCTGGAAAGATTTTCAAGATGTTTTTATTACACATATCAAGTGAGAGAGAAATAGAGTTGCAGACTATTTAGTAAAATGGGGAAAATATCTGGAGGAAGGGCAATATGTGGACTCTCATATGGACAATCAGATAAGTTGGTGCCAAATAATCCAAGGTATGTGGGAGGTGATACAAGCAGATAGCAAAACAAAAAGAGAAGACAGTGAGTCTAATGAATCTATCATAGTTAGGCCATAGAGCAACACAAAATGAAGATAAATGGATGGTTTATAAAATTCAGATAAATTGGATAAATTAGAATTCAACTATGGTAGTTTTGAGGTGTATGGATATCTACATTATGTATGGTAATGTTTTATGGGTAATTTTTTATCCAGGAGGGACTAGAGGAGGATTTTCTTTCTCCCTTGATGCTTGTCTATCTCATTTTACCTTGTAATACAGCTTCTATAAATATAACATATTATTCATTTAAAAAAAAAAAAAACTAAAATATCTTGAAGGAAAATAACCTTATTAAAACTTGAAGGTGCATCACTATTTATCTTTAGCTTTCTACTTACTAATCAATAGGGAGACATAAGGAAAGAAAGTGAAGTTGAACATTAGGGAGAAAAAATAAATTCAACTTAAATTAAGAAATCTAAGCATACTATCAAGTTTCATAGTGCATTCAAACACTTGCTAGATAGAAGCACTTTACAAAACTTGCTAAATTGGAAAGTTCTTAGCAAGGTTGAACATATACTTAAAACTAAGGAGGTATAAGGTAGTCTACAAATATCATCATGACAACAAACAAATTCATTCTCACTGAATCTCAATTACTTAGAGGACCAAATTACTCTTCATGGAAAAACAAAGTAAGAGCAATTCTGATAGTTGAAAAAACTTTGGGAAATAGTCAAAGGAACAAAAGAAAAACCTATTTCAGGTGATAGTGAGATTCATAAGTTAAAAAAAAAAAAGCAAAAGCATTAATGATAATAAATTTTTCCATTACAAATGAATACAACCCTACATTAGTTCAGAAATAACATCTACATAAGCATATAAAACCTTATCCAAAATATTTGAAGAAAAGAATAAAGCCACTATCTTAAATATTCAAACTCAATTACATTCTCTAAAAATGAATAGTGGTGAAAGTATAGAACTATTCCTAAGGAAAGTAGCAGATATAAAAGGAAAATTATTAACCTTAGGAGAAGAGGTTGAAGATAAGTTTATTGTTCAA
Source organism: Wollemia nobilis (assembly GCA_028583015.1). Classification (NCBI taxonomy): domain Eukaryota; kingdom Viridiplantae; phylum Streptophyta; class Pinopsida; order Araucariales; family Araucariaceae; genus Wollemia; species Wollemia nobilis. The sequence goes on along the minus strand of JAQPPZ010003077.1, from coordinate 14,020,539 downwards.
GTAACCTTGAGAGCATTTCCAAAGAGCTACAAGCACTTAGTTACATTTTTACAACTCCTAAGTAAAGATACATATTTTGATGAGTTAGTCAATATTCTTCAAGAATACAAAGTTGGAAATACAATTAAAGATGAAATGACTAATAATGCATTATTTTCAAAAGATAATCGATAGGTAAATGTTGCCTTATCCTCAAAAGAATGAAGACCATGGAATAACAGATATTATCAAGTCTGCAAGAAGGACATAGTACCAACTACTATAGATTCAATCCTAGAAATCAGTATCAAGGAAATCAGACAAAATATGGAAGCCAACCAAACATACCATTCCAATAAAGATAATATCAAAATTAGTATAGTCCACATCAACAATAATTTCAACATTCATATCCATCTTAGAATCAATACAATTATCCTCAATTGCAATATCAAGAAGGGAATCAAAAAGGACACTTAGTTCACAAAATTTAGGAAATTCAAGAACTAGAAGAACCTACAGAGGAACATGAAGTTAAAGCTCTCTCAGCAAAGATATTATTTTATGAAGATACTATCTACTTGCTTGAACAGGATACTAGTAGGGAGCATAATAAAGAAAACAAAAAATGAGAGTACAAATTCCAGAACGAGATGAAGATCCATATTGAAGACTGAATTCTTCAATACACAAATAATGTAATACATGGGGGTGTTAGAGTATATTACATTATTTGGTACATGCTAATGTATCACCTTGGGTACATAACTAGAGTAGGATTTTACTTTAGAGTAAAGTTTGAGTTACTTCATGCAATGTAATAAATGTGCAAGTGTTAGAATGTGCAATGATGTAAATGTACATGTAGTCCACATGTACATGATTCATAGGATAAGGTAGATGAAGAGTCATGGGTAGATTAAAGGCCAAAGCACATATCTTCCTATATATATGTCTTTATATGAGAGAAGGAAAAGGGTGAGAGACACAATGTTACTATAGTGAGTAGTGAGTAGGCACAATGTAGTTCTTCATTGAAAATTTTGGAGTGTTCAAGTTCTCCATGATATTGCATTGTACTATTTTCATGAGCTTTCATTAATGGCATATTACTAAGTTATTGTAAATTTTTCTCATTATTTTCCTACATATTATAGTGTCATTATCATATACTTGTTGTAGCTTACTTATTTCACATCTTGTGGTTGCATTTCCTTCAATATACATCCTCAAAAGTTAACAACCACAACAACTAAGGAACCAAATATTAATCCTGATTAAGTGATTTAATCTACACAAAAAAAATTTAAGTGGTCTTGGTTATGTTTAAATAGATTTTCATATTTTAATTAAGTAAATATTTTGAAAAATAGAAGTGTATTTCACATCGGGTTCACCAAAATGTGAGAAGTGACTCATCAAGGTCTAGCAAATCCACAAGAGCTAGAATCCTTGCAGGTGTTTTATCACCTCAAAACCTTAGTTGGCAAGTTTATCTCATGTGCTAAGGGGATTCACCAAGAGTGTTTTTAAGGATTCACTCTAAATCCTAAAGTTTGGTGTGTTTATTACACAAACACCTAAGTTCATTTATCTCTAAAGAAGTGTTATTAGCTATATAAGGACTTTAATAAAAATGCATAAAATAAGGTATATAATAATAAAAGAGCTAACCTAAATGCTTTTATGATTTCTTGCTAAAATAGGAGTTACAAAAGACTAAAATCCTATTTTATTTCAAGCAAGGGTATAAGGAAATTATGCATACATAATCTACCCTAATGTAAGCTACATGCATTTTTATTTAATACTTAAGTTAAAGAAGATAAACAAATCAAAGAAAAACCAACATTTTAGTTTCTTTGACTTCCTCCTTTTCTTTAAATATAATAAAATAAAATAAAGCAAAATACTATGCTTGTGAGTTCTTTATAATTTGGTATGTATCCAAAGATACAATACTTTGGACTATATGGTTATAAAGGAGTAGAAGAATATTTAAAGGAAATGAAAGAAATTTAGAGGTAATGAAAAGGAATATTTGTTTATTCATAGAGGAGTCTAAACCAACCCTATCAACTCACCTAATCCCTAATATGGAAGCAAAGAGCATTGATAGATGGAGTCAAGTCATCAAATAGAATTATGATGTTGGGTACAAGAGAAAAAAAAAGAAGGCAAAGAATATAAAATGAAAACCACCAAATGTGGAGTTGGTCAAATTGAATTTTGATGGAACCTTTAAAGGAAATATAGGACTAGTAGTAGGAGGAGGAATAATTAGAAATAATAGAGGAGATATTTTATCTTATTACACTTTCAATAGTGGATTTAAGATAAATAATGAAGTTGAAGCTTGGGAAGTTTTGGAAGGGTTAAAAATATACAAACACATGAAATGGAACAAAGTATGGATGGAAGGGTGATTCACTCATAGTAATAGATACAATTTTGAGGAAAGTAAAGGCTTCATGGAACATACAAGAGATAATTATGGAAATTCAAGACCTTTCTATAGAGTTTGAAGAAATCAAATTTACACATACGTTAATGGAAAGAAACAAATGTACAAATATGCTAGCCAATAGAGGATTTTTAATTGAGGATCATGAAGTTAAATTCTCTTCTTCATGGTGAGAGGAAGGATTAAGTTTAGCTAAAGCTGACAAGAAAATGTTGACTGCTTGATTCAAATAATGATTAAGATTTACTTTAATATTTTCCATTGGTAATATTTGCTTTATTTTTATAATATTAATGTGCTTTCATATAAACTATTTATTATAATTTTTATAGTTGAACTTGTGCTTTAGGAAGGAAACTAGCAATTTAGATTTGGTAAAGCGGACTATGATAGTGCAATGTTTTGGAAATATTACTCTACTAAGATGCAATGCATAGATAGTGGAGGTGAAGTTTTGGTATTGTGAAGGCTACTGTAGGAAAATGTCAAGAAGTATTTTGAATACTAGAATATTTGTATTCACACAAAATTTTGAAAAATATCCAAAAAATTAAAATCAAGAATTCAAACATTTTATGTAAAATGATGTAGGTTTC